>CM068368.1:749258967-750755509 GCA_034769895.1 Magicicada septendecula | reverse complement strand
CCTAATATAGAGACTAATGCTGTTGACTCTGTAATGCTGGTGCAAGATTTTGGGGGTTCAACGTCAGTAGGAAAAAAGCTACCTAATAAAGCTAGGTTTGCAACAGGTTGTTGTAGTAGATGTTTTATCATAATGTTGCCACAGTATTTAAAACTTATTACGTTTTTGTTTAATTAATACCCAGTCCAGTAAAGCTGTGGTTGTGCAGATTGAAACATAATTACAACAAGAATGAATTATTAAGCAATCCTAATTTTCCAAATTACAGTAATTTTAAATCCTGACAGCAAGTTTCAAATAATCTTTTTTTACTATGTCGTGTTTTTGCCCAGCAGTAATAGTGAAGATAACTTACTTCATATATGTTACTATTATATTTTCTCCATCCACAGTACTAAACTTTAGTTAAATAAAAGGCTTGAACTCACAATTTCCATAATACGTGGCATAAAAAATAAATGAATACATAAATGGAATTGTCACTCATTTGCTTACTCTCTGTACAATTTCATGTTGCACTGATAACAGTTGAGCGAAATGTAACATTAGTTGTTGAGAGTATGGTAGTTATAGCAAAGTTAATATAAAAGTTTCCCATTTGTGGTCTTTTGTATTTAAGAATGGATAATACAGGTGCAGGAAATATTTTTGCACCATAATTGGTAGAAAATTGTACAAATATCTTACACTGGTACTAAAAATTGAGTAAGGATGGCTTCCTGGTTAACGTGAAATATTTAAATAGTCCTTCAGAATTATAAATAACGTTCATGCTTGGTTTTACTGGCAGTTCCTCCTCAGATAAGTTTTTTCTTGAGTCATAGCAAGTGTATATGGTATGAAAAATTAGAGATGGGAAGAACAACAAATGTACGTTGTGTGCGCATATACTTTTAAATACTGAGCACATTAAATTTAATAAAGAATGAGCAAAAATTATTAAATATCTTTGAATTTTTATTTCTTTAATTATTACAATTCTTTAAGTAAAACTTTTGCCCACAAGAACTACAAAAGACACAAGTAGAAGTAGAATCATCATCATATGTATTTAGACCAATGTGTGGATATTTTATTTTCCATTTCTTCCTTTATATACTTATTGTAGCAATACAGATTCTTTGTCAGACCGTTTAATGTATTTGTTCATGGTGTTAAACAATTCTTCTGACCTGTTGTTTTATATTTAGTGTAATACAGTGTGACTGAATAGCTTATATTTGTGTGTATTATAAGGCTGGGCGGCCAGAAGCGGAGTGGACTGAGCTTGTAAAATCGAAACAATGTTGTTCAATGAAAGGGCGGCCACCGAAAGCGGAGCTGAGTGGAGTGGAGTGAAGTGAAGCGACGTTGCTCGGGTCAACTCCGCTCAGCTTTGCCTCAGCCGAGGTCTGTTTGGAAGCTAACTACACTTCCCCCACCACACCACCTTCCCACTGACATCCATAGGACAATGATTCTTGTTCAACAATTTTTGTAACTTAGTAATTGATTTCTGTAAATTTCAATTGTTGTAATTAATATATAAATAAAAATTACCTTAAACAAACTGCTAACTTCTCTTTTGGTCCTATCGCCTTCCGATAATTAGTATCACATGCTGTTATATCGTTATGAATAATATCGAGAAGTTCGTTAAACTGGTCGCGTGACATTCTGAAATAATTTTTAAATTGATCAGTGGTCAAATCATCAGAGTGTGAAATTCACCACAGTTTGAAATTTAGCACGTCTGACATCGCCAAAGTTATAAATGCAGCTCAACTACACTCCGCTTTCTATTGCCCCCCCCCCCCCCCCAGTGACTCAGCTCAATTCCACTGCATTCAATTACGCTCCGCTCTGCATCTGGTGGCCACCTAGCCTAATGCTACAATGTTTTCTAACTTTGTCATGTTTTTTTTTTTTCAGATTGTTGTTAAATACAACTCATCACCCATTGGATAACAATAGCATAATGTTCTTTGTAGTGGGTGGCATTACTGCACAAGAATGCCAACAGATCCTGAATGTACTAGAGGGTGCTGGCAAGCAGGTTCTGGTTGGCAGCACAAGACTTGTTTCTCCATCTGATGTGTTACAGTTACTATTCAGTAAAGGCCAAGAGTTCTAAGCATTCTATGAAAAGCTTGTAAAGCAGGGAAATAAAGTAAACACAGCCTATAACGTATAATCCTTCTACATCCAGATAAAATACTTAATATAATCATTGTATATAGTCACCATTAAATACATTTCAATATTCTTTGTTTCAGTTGTGTGAAAAATTAAATATTTATTTTCATCTAATACTGTTTTTGCTATTTTTTTACCATTCTTTATTTTAATTACCACTCTTAAAATTTTTAATAGTAATTCAAATCCTGAATGAGATTTTGGTTTTATTTAGTGGCAAAATTGTAATTATCCACATCTGATAAAGTTCCACAATCTGTGCTAAAATAACTAGATTCATTCTAAATGAAATCATATAATACCATATACATGGAAATGATTTTCAAGGTACAGTACAATCTTGGTAATCTGACCATTCGCTAGTCTGATACATCCAGTAATCTAGCACATGTATACACTAATCATAATTTTAAATCAAGATTGTGACGTAAAGGGCTGTCTGGTCCAAGAATGTACGACTTAAATAATTGGGATAGCTGGAGGTGAAGAGTAAAATCTTCAAATAACGGGTGAAAAAATAATCACAATTTAAAGAGATTAAAATGGTGAAAATGAGCAAGAGCACTGCATATTATTATATGATAATGTGGCATGATGACGCCTCGAGTGACTTCAACATGTGTTGTCGAAAGGAGCATCATACTGTTACAACGGTCTACTGATCGTCGTATGGTACAGTGGAAAACAAAATACAAGACACCAATTACGTCACTAATCACCAGCTTTAATTATCACAATTAACCAGTTTGTAACTAACAAGACAGAGACTGTTACATCAAATCAAATAAAAATTGTTCACACGCAATAAAAATGTCTACTAATATAAAACACAGTTGTATTACAATCGTCCCGCACAACACATGTAACACTTTGCCACAATACTCGAACCGCAATGAGATATATTATCGCAACTCAAACAAACTGAACGTTGTTCAGTACTTGTATTTATACCCCCCCAATACTAGAATATTCCATACTGCGCATTAATAATAAAGGAACACATTAGAGTGTAATTCATTGCGGCCTTGACACAGTTCGCACGGCTTCTGGCACAGTCTATCTAATGCGTCGAGAATCACGTACACCACACACATTAAAGCCGGATTCCTCTGGAACATTCGATAAACACGTAGACTGTTCTGTAATGTCGTAACAATTCAATCTGAAGACGTCTTCACATTGAACACGTTTCAAGAAACTTAAACATGCATTTAGAACAAACAAGTTAACTCTTCGTGTATCACTAATCCCCCTAACCATTTTTTTAATGTACAAATACCTACTGTACACATTTATACAAAGTATGTACATTAGAAACTGTACGTTTATACACATTTACTGTCCAATACAGTAAAACAATATTTGTGTACAATACAGTGATTATTATAAATGATAATACATTCATACAAGACTTAAATGATAACAAATTTTGTTATATGACAATCAGTCCTGGTTGTTAAGTAGTGCAGTACTGCTACAAAAAATTATTTTGCCTTTTTCCAGTAATCTGTTTTTGATAATCCGACAGCACCTTGGTCACGTATTTGTCGGATTACAGACATTGTACTGTATTCTGTTTGTCAAGTAACTAGTTACATACAGGATACTGTATACAGTGTTTTATATGTTGTTTACAATCTAAGACTGCACAAAATGATCACACATTGAAGATTCAGTGTTTTTCTTACATACGCATTACATTGCACAGCAAAATTCTAAAATTCTCTCTTGCCTATTGTTCATTGAAGAAAACAAAAAATTTAATAGATGTAGCAATTTTAAGTAAAGTTTGGAGCTAATTAATGAGAACATCTAATTAACATTAATCGAAAACGTGTTAATGTATATTGATCTGACAGTTCTTCCAAGACATCAGTACTGTATCTCTGAGCTTTCAATAATATCATACATGGTTATAAGTTCCGTAAAAGTCTTTTGAATTTGGCAGCATGCTGGTGAATAAATATTTGTGTGACTTAAAATCATACAAGTGTAACTTCACTGTTGATATTCAGACATTCACATTGTATTTAGAATAATTTTTTTTTAAATGGATTGTACTGAGGTTTGCAGTTTTGTTCTGATTTGGAGGTCATAAAAGAAACCTAACAAGACAAATTTTTTACATCAGTCCAGCTCTCAGGAATAAACAAATCATTTAAATTAATTTTAGATGAGTTACTGTTTGGCTGGTTACTGCTACTATTTAGAATGGTTTTTAGCTTACTGGTTACTGTTATTCTGCTTTAATAAGAAATCATTATATTCCACTGCATCTATTGGGTAATAGACAATTTTTCTCTATGTGTAAAAACAGTTACAAATAATACATAGTAGACGTTTATAAAACATTAGGTATGTCAAAAAAGTGTCCAGAGTTAGGCCCAGTGTAACCACAAAAATTAGTTAACGGTACTTTGTGTGGTTTAGTTCCTACTCCCTTCAAAACCTCCATGCCTTATATGCCTCCATACACTTAACCCCAGAAATTCTTCCACTGTTGGAATGCTTCTTTCGGAAATCTCCTGAGTGCTGTTGTCATGTTTTGTATGACGTATTCTTGGCGTTCAGAGCACGAGTTTTGCAGTGGCAGATTAGATAGCCCAGTGAATACGTATAACACCTTGCTTTGCCAGTTAATATTGAGACTTATGTACAATGGAAGTAGAGGAGGTCACGTTAACAAACAACTGAGAAGCAGGTTTGGTGTAAGTCAGGTGGCATGTTGATGCACAGGTTAACATCTACATACAAACAAGTATAATAATAAAGATTTGTCACTGCATACATTGAATATCAAAAGAAATGTGTAAACAGCTCAATTGTATATTAGAAGTATAAATGAAAAATTTAATAAATAAAAAGAAAAAATATTTGCTATTAGTAATAGTGCTGTTCAATGTTGGTAATGAAAGAATTGAACAAAGGCGCTCTATTTAAATTCAGAACTTCTCTCCCCATTTTATAATAAACACTGATCAAACACTATCTTCTTTGCAAACCTGCCACCAACATTTGCTCCATGCCTTTCTGCAGTAGGCATACCAAGAGTTGAGCCAGGCTGATATGCTACGCATTAGCAAAAATTTCAAATCACATAATTAAATTGCAATTCAATTTTATATAATTACAATAAGAACTTCAGAAAATAGGCATGCAAAAAAATACCTGAAGACTAACTTTACTGTCAGTTTACCACCCACAAGTTGTCCAAAAAGTCGAAAACTATTTACAAACACTGCGTGATGTAATAACCTTGTGGTAGTTTAACAAAACATAACCCCTCAGTTGAATATTCATTTTGAGTTTTTTGTTTTGCTTTTTAGACTACTTAACAATTTGCATTTTGTTTTTAATTAAGTGATCTGTTATGGTATACTGGAATCCACAAACAACAATTACCTAATTAATTTTTGGGGTTGTAATTCCGTACACAGTACAAACTGTTACTAAATATTTTGCAAAAAATTACCATACAAACACTAAAGCTGTATTAATAATATATTAACTCAAACAAATAACACCTACCAAACTGACCAATATCTACCATCATAAAATCTCACTTGTACATTGAATCATTGTAACACAAATAGTGATAACAATTTTCAGTCATTTTTACTTCCATGTTCCTTAAGGAAATGGAAGTATGGTGATGGCAAAAAAAATCGTGTTCGAGATTATTGCAGATTCTGATTGTACTACACTCAACACATAAAAAAAAGTCTTTTTTTGAAAAGTGTGTGTGTGTGTGTGTGTGTGTCTGTCTGTAGATTTTTTTCTATGGCAAATGATAACAGCCGCAAATTCAAACAGAATCAAATAATTTTTTGTATACAGCCCTGATTTGTAGAGTACTCGCGACCTATTGTTTTTGGTGAAGATCGGTTGAGGGAAAGGGGTAGTTTACCTGCAACGGTTTTTTTTTATCAAGGGTAATTTTGTTTGTTTGGCAAACGATAACAGCCGCAAATTCAAACAGAATCAAATAATGTTTCGCATACAGCCCTGAATTGTAGAGTTATTAGATCTGTTGATTTTGGTAAAGATCGGTTAAGGGAAAGGGGTAGCTTACCTGCAACATTTTATGTTTTAACAAGGGTATTTTCTATGGCAAACGATAACAGCCGCAAATTCAATCATAATCAAATAGGTTTTTGCATACAGCCCTGATTTCTTGAGTACTAAAGACCTATTGTTTTTGGTGAAGATCGTTTAAGGGAAAGGGGTAGTTTACCTGCCACGTTTTTTGTTTTATCAAGGGTATTTTGTATGGCAAACGATAACAGCCGCAAATTCAATCAAAATCATATAATATTTTGCAAACAGCCCTGAATTGCAGAGTTCTCAAGACCTATCGTTTTTGGTGAAGATCGGTTAAGGGAAAGGGGTAGTTTACCTGCAACGGTTTTTTATCAAGGGTAATTTTTTTCTATGGCAAACGATAACAGCCGCAAATTCAAACAAAATCAAATAATTTTTTGCATACAGCTCTGATTTGTAGAGTACTCGCGACCTATTGTTTTTGGTGAAGATCGGTTGAGGGAAAGGGGTAGTTTACCGGCAACGGTTTTTTTTTATCAAGGGTAATTTTGTTTGTTTGGCAAACGATAACAGCCGCAAATTCAAACAGAATCAAATACGTTTTTGCATGCAGCCCTGTTTTGTTGAATACTAAAGACCTATTGTTTTTGGTGAAGAACGGTTAAGGGAAAAAAGGGGTAGTTTACCTGACACGTTTTTTGTTTTATCAAGGGTATTTTATATGGCAAACGATAACAGCCGCAAATTCAAACAGAATCATATAATATTTTGCATACAGCCCTGAAATATAGAGTTCTCAAGATCTGTTGGTTTTGATGAAGATCGGTTAAGGGAATAGGGTAGTTTACCAGCAACGTTTTATGTTTTAACAAGGGTATTTTTTCTGTGACGAACGATAACTGCCGTAAATTCAAAGAGAATCAACTAATGTTTTGCATACAGCCCTGAATTGTAGAGTTCTCAAGACCTACTGTTATTGGTGAAGATCGGTTAATGGAATAGGGTAGTTTACCAGCAACGTTTTATGTTTTATCAAGGGTGTTTTCTATGGCAAACGATAACAGCCTCAAATTCAAACAGAATCAAATAATTGTTTGCATACAGCCCTGATTTGTAGAGTTCCCAAGACCTGTCGTTTTTGGTGAAGATCGGTTAAGGGAAAGGGGTAGTTTACCTGCAACGGTTTTTTATCAAGGGTAATTTTTTTCTATACTAAACGATAACAGCCGCAAATTCAAACAGAATCAAATGATGTTTTGCATACAGCCCTGTATTGTAGAGTTCTCAATAACTATTGGTGTTGGTGAAGGTCGGTTAAGGGAAAGGGGTAGTTTACCAGCAACATTTTATGTTTTAACAAGGGTAATTTTTTATATGACGAACGATAACTGCCGTAAATTCAAACAGAATCAACTAGGTTTTTGCATACCTGTTTGAACTAAAGAGAACTCAAGGTCTGTTGATTTTGTTGAAGATTGGTTAAGGGAAGGGGTAGTTTATCAGCAACGATTTATGTTTTAAAAAGGGTAATTTTTTATGACGAACAATAACTGCCAAAAATTCTACGAGAATCAAATAATTTTTTGCACCCTTTCCTGAGTTGCAGAGAGCTCAAGGTCTATTGATTTTGGTGAAGATCGGTTAAGGGAAAGGGGTAGTTTACCTGCAACATTTTATGTTGTAACAAGAGAAATGTTTCCATGACGAACGATAACTGCCCCACATTCAAACAGAATCAAATATTTTTTTGCATGCTTCCCTGAATTGTAGTGGACGGAAGGTCTGTTGATTTTGGAGAAGATTGGTTAAGAGAAAGGGGTAGTTTACCAGAAATATTTTATGATTTAACAAGAGTAAAGTACTTAATTTTTATAAATAAAGTATCCTGATAAGAAGCTCATAGTAATCCACTGTAGAAACGTAGATGAAATATCTATAAATGAAGAAGTTGGGTGAACGGGGTGGGGGTAATTTTCTATTATTAAAAATTATAGTTGAAGGTGGAGGGGAGAATTTTTTGTATGTGTACTACGTTATCGGCAACAAAGAAGTAGTTTTTTGTTAAAATTGCTTCCCGGGCTCTTTAGCCGTAGTCCAATGTTTTCTGCAAAACCAGACTTTTCGGCAGTGCCATCGACTGCCATCATCGGTGAAAATCGAGTGCGAAAACGTGAGGTGGTATACGTTAGTGACCACAGTACTGTGGTTAATGCTGAAGCAATAAGTACAAAGACGTAGTTTCTATGGAAATATTTCATTTCGAATATGATTTTAAATATAAATCTTAGAACATGGAAGTCATGTATGGTTCTCCATACCGATATTTACTTTCATATTCCTTAAGGAAATGGAAGTATGGTGATGGCAAAAAAAATCGTGTTCGAGATTATTGCAGATTCTGATTGTACTACACTTAAAACATGAAAAAAAGTCGTTTTTCGAAAAGTGTGTGTGTGTGTGTGTGTGTCTGTCTGTAGATTTTTTTCTATGGCAAACGATAACAGCCGCAAATTCAAACAGAATCAAATAATTTTTTGCATACAGCCTGATTTGTAGAGTACTCACGACCTATTGTTTTTGGTGAAGATCGGTTGAGGGAAAGGGGTAGTTTACCTACAACGTTTTTTTTTTTATCAAGCGTAATTTTTTTTTGGCAAACGATAACAGCCGCAAATTCAAACAGAATCAAATAATGTTTCGCATACAGCCCTGAATTATGGAGTTCTCAAGACCTATTGTTTTTGGTGAAGATCGGTTAAGGGAAAGGGGTAGTTTACCTGCTACATTTTGTTTTAACAAGGGTATTTTCTATGGCAAACGATAACAGCCGCAAATTCATACAATCAAATAATTTTTTGCATACACCCCTAAATTGTAGAGTTCTCAAGACCTATTGTATTTGGTGAAGATCGGTTAAGGGAAAGGGGTAGTTTACCTGCAACATTTTATGTTTTAACAAGGGTAATTTTTTTTTATGACGAACGATAACTGCCGCATATTCAAACAGAATCAAATAATTTTTTGTATACATCACTGAATTATAGAGAACTCAAGGTCTTTTGATTTTGGTGAAGATTTGTTAAGGGGAAGGGGTAGTTTACCTCAGGGGTGCACTCGTAAATTTTCCAGTACCGGAACGCTTTTTTTTTTTTTTTTTTTTTTTTTTTTTTTTTTTTTTTTTTTTAGATGGCAAGACTATGGGGCCCACAGCCGATGTCAGCTACAATACAACATATCACTGAAAGTAAAGTGATGGTGTTGGAATCTAACTAAACACTTGTAATAATCACAAAAAATATTTATTACTTGAACATTTAAACAACATAATTTAACTTACCTTAATCACAAATATTTAGCAAATGGATTGGATTCTTCCAGAGTGGTTGGTTTTGCTTGTTTCCTTCGGGTGTCGTCTGCAGTCCGGTGTTTACGGAGCCATGTTTTTACATATGGCTCTGGATCCCAGTCACTCAAGTTTGGGCCGTGTAGTTTAACAAACATCAAACTTGACACATGTGGCACTGTCAGTCTCGTACGGGTGGGTGTAATGATGAGATTCATTAAACTGAATCCTCTTTCGCAATCAGCTGAACTGCAAGGGATCAGTTTTGTACAGTTAAGCAAAGGTGTTAAATGTTTTGGTATTGTTGTATGGTTTTCGACAAAATCCATGTAGCTGTTTTTAATTTTGGGTATGTTTAACTTAAACCTTCTGCACAACTTCTCAATCTCTGGTTCGCCAAAGCCTGCAGGTTTTTCAGTAGGCCACGTATCTGGTTCCAGCACTTTTAATTCATCTAAAAGTGATTCGTAAGCTTCATGATGATGTGATGGCGCACTTGACCGATGGGGTTCGTGGTTAGAAACTGTAGTAAACATTCTTCTTTTTAAGTTATTTATGACACTTGTTATTAACTGCTGATGATTGATGGTTGGAATTGTGTGATTTTCTATGAGTGGAACGCCATTAAATGTTCCTTCCCTGATGCAAATTTTACTTCCAAAGTCTTAGTACCGGGATTTTCCTTCATAGCCTCAAAAAGCCGGACACTTCGTCGTATAAGTTTATCAGCATAGATTACTGTTGTTTCTTGGTTTTGTACGGATTCTGACAGCATCGACAGCTCAGCCAAAATATCATACATTATAGCCAAATCTAGCAAAAACTGAGGTGATGAACATCGTTTTGATAGTCCACTGTACATGGCTCGCTCTGTCAAATTTCTGCTCTTATCGGCTTTAGCAAAGTCAAAGTGACTGTTTAAGGCACCGTATCCATACCAAGTAGCTGACACGGCTCTAAATGAACTTGCTACCCAATGTGTCCCTAAAATTTTCCCGATTTTATTTATTTCTTGATCTAGGCCACTAGCACATTCTGCTAACTCCCTTTGATTCTTTGGAGACCTGCTATAAACGGAGTACACTTTGTCCATAAAAAATTTGGAAATGGTTTACAGCTCCCACTTCGTTTATTGCATCACTCAGAGCTAACTCAAGTCTGTGGTTCATGCAGTGCCAAATAAGGCTTGGATATTTTTCAAGCAATCTTTCTGCGACTCCTGATTTTTTCCCCATAACACTTGCAAATGCAACAAAGTTTTCTTTTAAGTAGTTATCTTCAAAACCGTATTTGCTTAAGCAATCAAGGAGATTTTCTGCTACGGTCTTAGACATTTGGTCGGATAGTTCTACGAGATCTAAGAATAAGAAATGTGGAGAGTCCTCTTTGCAAACTTCACACTTCAAATATACTATCAGAGTAGACTTGCTGCCGAGAGTGGTCGATTCGTCTATCAGGACTGAAATTTTGCCTGATACACCTAAAATTTGTTTCACGACTCTTTTCTTCATTTCGTCAGAAACGTGACAAATTATTTCCATTGCAATTCTTTTAGAGTGTAGCCCCACACCTATATCCAAGCCATTCAATTTTTGCATCTGCAACAGATCAAAATGGTCAGTGCAAGGCCTATTGTTTTTCGCAATGAAGTAAGCAGTTCTAAAGACAATTTTTGTTGTCACTAAGTGGGCTGCATTCATTTCATCAAAAACTTTGTCTATTGACTCTTTTTTGGCTTCAGCAGCAATTCTTTCAGCTGTTGTGTGACCAAAAGAGTTTTTATGTTCAAATATTTTTTTTCTCAACGATGTAAGTTGAGAGGTTTTACTTGATCCATTAAACGTAATTAGGAACAAACGCCATTCTTTTGATATGCTCATGCGCTCTTTTTTAAATGTGCCAAGTTGAGCAACTTCTTTACAAACATTACAGCCAAGTTTGCCGTTGATACAATCAAGCCAAGGAAAAGCATTCTTTTTACGTTCCCACATTTCTTCTGTCCAAATGGAAGGCCAACGAGAAATAGTTGAGTCCTCAGTTGATGAACTCGGTACAGACAGCGAATTATCAATAACACAAATACCTTCGGTTTCTGTATGCTGCACAAACGAGCTTTCGCCAGGTTTAAGAAGAGAGTATTTGCATCGTGAGAAGCAAAGGTTGAAGACTCGCACGAAGACTGTATGGTTCCTCTACTGAAGAACGACGTTACAGTTTTTTGTTTCTTATTGGCAGATTCCATGACTGTTGTAGCACTGAATAAACACGCGTAACGGTTCACAACAGCGATTTACAACTGACAAGCAAGACGCGGGAACCACTAATGACTCATCAGTAAATACTGAGTTGAGTAGTGAGCCGATGGGTGGAAGGTACCCTCTCCACTGCACTGCCCGCTGTTCTACACTTCAAGGTCATCCCGCATCCAAAATAGATCTCATGTGCGTTGTGTTCGGCGCCGTTCGGTGAGCCTAGTGCATAGTTACCAAATGATTGTTATTTTTTTATTTTCTTTCGTCAGTTTTAATTTTCGATCTCGGCGATGGTCATTGAGATGAATAATGTGTATAAACAAAATTAACAGTAAAACAAAAAGGAATTATTTGTCGAATATGTTAATATTTCTTCATTATCTTGCAATAAGAAGTATAATAACAGTGAGTACTAAATCTTAAAATAATACGTGGACCAGATTTTTGAGTAAAAACACATTTCATGTGAAAGAAAATAATTCTTTTTCTCAAAAAGCAGTACCGGAACAGCGTTCCGGTACCAGTGCACCCCTGGTTTACCTGCAACCTTTTACGTTTTAACAACAGTAAAGTACTTGAAAATTCATTTAAACTTTTTCAAACAATGGTAATTGTTAAAAATAAAATAATTTTGTTGCCAGGCAATAAAATTATAATTTTTTCATTTTAATGTAAATCATGTATGAGAGAAAATATATCGTTCGTGGCAGGCAAGCATATCTCAGTTATGTAATGTTTACGTTTCCATTTTATTATTATGACTACCGCAATAAAAAGGCAGGGAAAACACACACACACACACACAAAATTCGTGTTATTTCTGGCCTCATTCATGTTTATTTTCTTACATTTGCACGCTTTTTAAATGGAAAGTGCCGAAACCCATACCAACATAATGCATGCAAGCCGAAAAAGTGTCCAGCGTGGATAGCGATTTGCTTCCTGTGGATCGCTGGGCAGAGTAACTGACGTGTTTACAGAGGAACGATTCATAGACAGACTTCTCGTCTTTAGGGAATGAACCCTCTGCAAGATGCTGAGGGTCCATGAGTGACTTCGGAGCGCTCCTTCTTTTCCGCGTGTTTGTTCTGTGAAACGTACACTGCAGATTCGCAGCTTTATTCTAAGCAACGCTCAATAGGAAATGTTGAAAATTTTTGTCCACGGTGTACCCTCATACACACTAAACCTGCTCTGATGTTTTAATTACGGACATCATAATATTGAAACTTTGGAAAGTTGAGCACTACTTAATGGAGACCAATCATTAACTTATACAAGCCATTAATTTTATGCATATTTTTTATATATATGTGTACAACGTTATCGGCAACAAAGAAGTAGTTTTTGTTAAAATTCCTTCCCGGGATATTTGGCCGTAGTCCAATGTTTTCTACAAAACCAGACGTTTCGGCAATGCCATCGACTTCCATCATCAGTGAAAATCGAGTGCGATAACGTGAGGTGGTATACGTTAGTGACCACAGTACTGTGGTTAAGGCTGAAGCAGTAAGTAGAAAGAAGTAGTTTCTATGGTAATATTTCATTTCGAAAATGATTTTAAATATAAATCTTAGAATATGGAAGTCATGTATGGTTCTCCATACCGATATTTAAAACGGGTCATGATAAATGAAAAAGAAAAGGTACTTGCCTTTAGCAAAGTTAGCCCTACCATAGAAGTTGAATGCAATTCACAAGGGCACATAAACTTTTCCCAAAATATGTCAGCTTATTGCACATTGAGAAGGCCTATTACTATTACTCTTTACTCCAAGATAAAGGGGGGAGGGAAAGACCCATTTTCATTTTATAGCAACATCAATAAAAACCTAATACCTTTTTATTGTAGGTTTTAGGCAATTAACAATCTGTGCAAAAAACCGACTGTCATCTTCGTGTTCCATAAGAAACTGAAGACTTATGACACTATAGCCGTTTTCTATATAATTATGGAAACTCTGTAGTGGTTGGCAGACATGTTATTTGTGGTAAAAAAAGAAAACAAAATCGGCATTATAGTGCTCATAATTTTGCTTCTGGCCTTGCCAATGCAAAAGTAATCATGTTCATGTGCTTAACAATTTCCTTCAATAGGTCTACACTTTGGGGGTTTATTTGTATACAACCACTTTTATATTTCACAAACAGTCAAAGTCAGTGTATTGTTACAATGGTCTCACAGATTGTCGCATTATGCATTGGAAACAGAATAACCAACACCAATGAAGTCTCTAATTACAAACTTTAATTAGACACAACCAAAAGTCAGAAATTAACAAACTCTTACATAATAATTCAAGTTTAATCTGTTCAACAACAATGTCACCTTGTTACAATTTCGCACTCAATAATCATGTTCCACTAAAATGCAACAATAACCCCAATCCACACTTGTAAAAATGCAAGGCATAACTGAACTGCCCATTTTAAAATCCAGTACTTTCACCTCTGCTGGCTTGCATTATAGTGACATACTGGGCCTCGATGCCGGTAGAATAGTTAATATAATTCTGCCACCTAGAATGATCTCCAAATCCCTGGAACAATCTCATGCAGGAAGTGGGTGGGACCGTTTAGATAGATCAGTGCCGGGGAAATGGTGTGTATTCCCTAAGGACATCTCCATTGGTAAAACTCCATGCAGCTGAGTTGAAGATGGTAAAGCAAGCTCTACAACCTGACTACATGAGGGCCAGCACACATAGGGAAGAGAACAAATCCAGCAGTGACTCTCTCAACATTGAAGAACCATGATACAACCTTTGGCCAAGAAGACAAAATTTTGTAAATAGTAAATAAATTTGTAATATTTGTGTGCTTTGGAGATTTTGTATGTGAATGTGGTTGTGGGTTTTAAGGGGTGGGGATAATTTTTGTACACTACAGAAACCCCAACCCACATTCAAAGTAATGCTATGAATATTGTGACTGGTTTTCTTAAAACTACTTGTCATTAAAAATTATACATGACCTTTTTGTGGACATTCTTGGGTCGCAAACACTTTTTTGGTTATTTTCATAATATTCAGTATAGTAGAGATAATGATGAAAACATAAATTGTAACTAGGTGTCAATGTTTTCCTAACCTCCATAAAAATTGCTTTAACTTCATCTGGTAAATTTGAAACCAACAGTATTTCTTTCTCATCTGTAAAATTTATGTTGTGACAAACAGAATGAGTGATCAGCACCACATTACACTGTTCTTTAGGTACTAACAACTCTTCATCTGAACTCATGATTATACATAGATAGTACAGTAATAAAGAAATAAATCTTTGTTTTAAACTGCACATTAATGGTTATCAATGAAACTTAATAGTACTAAATCAGACAAAATGATTGTTGAACCAGAATCACATGAATCAGACAACTCACTGTAGTTTGTTCCAAACCCTACTGTCCCCTATTACACTGTATAAATTTATAATTATAAACAAAATATTTTACACAAAACCACTTCAAACAATGTATACACTTTTTACAATGAACTAATTATGGACTGTTTGTATGCTACTGCAACTGTCACAACCAGTGTCACAGAGCAAACAGGCTTAATGTATCTCTAACTGGCTGCCTGTACAGTCATGTGGTATTCATGTTGTAACTTGTAGTCCTGCCCTGTTGTAAGTCAGTCATGCAAAATATTTCAATGAAATATCAAATGTAAATTTCGTACTTAAATTTAACTGATGTCATTAAATACCCATGACTTTATTTTATTCTATTATATTACATTTCATCCTCTTTCAAATGAGACCTCTTTCAGCCTCATAGGACCAGACAGAAAAAAGTTATAAACATTTACATAAAAGCCTGCACAGAGAAAAACAATTTACAATTGCCAACTTTGAAGTGGAAAAACAAGTTTTATATGAGTCTAAATGTTATTTTTAACTTTATATTTGGAATCCTTGTGAAATTTCAAGTAAGTATTGTGAGTTTCATAACTTAAGGGGGAACCCTACCTAAAAAGTTAAAATCTACATTTGCACATTTAAAAATGTTTTATATTTTTATGATTGTCCTTATGGTAAGTAAAAATTTTATGCATGGTTTCAACCCCTCACCCCACCACCCTTTAGGGGGGGGTTGTGAAAAAATTGGCATTTACGGTGACAGCGATGTCTCTATTTGTATGATAGATATCAACATAATTTTTTTAAATTTTATAGCTAGTGAGTGTCCCTACAAACTGTCGTATGGGTTTTAAATGATCTTTTTTCTCAATTAATTAAAAAAAATTTTGTTTTGTAATTAAAATTTTTTTAAAAATTATATTATTATAATAAAAAAAATATTTATTTTAGGAATTCCCCAAAGTCTATACTACAGTTTGTAGAACACAACCTTAGCTACAAAATAAAAAAAATCATGTCTCTAAGTATAATAGATCTTGAGTTAGAGCTGACACTAGGGCTGTAAACACGTAAAATGTAAACTTTCGGGAAATGAGGAAAAACTAAAACCACTACATGTTTCTTAGTAACAAACCGTATATTCATTGTTCAACTAGAATTATTTTATAATTTTTGTTTTTACTTTTAATATTTACATTAAAACTCCCCAGCACCATACGTAAGTCCTTCTTTTTCTTTTAATTCTTCTTCACGTTTCAAAGCTATAATTCAGATTTTTCTTCGGTACTCCTTGAACTTCTTTGTAGACTTCGACTTGAATTGCCTTACTCTTCTCTTATCCCTCGAAAGCATTATTTTTCTACTAGATCTTCCAGTTTTTAGACCTGCTGCTGTCACGGATGATGTTAATATGGAATTACCAAAATTAAATTCACCAATGGCTTCCCCAACAGCACTTTCCCCATATTATGCCATTTAGGCTTTCGTTTGCATTTTGTGTAAGGCCTTTAGCACATCTTTCAAGGAGATCCTTGCATGCCAGCCTTTGGTAAACTGGAGCTATGTAGCACAGAACAGTCTCCGTTATCGGAGTTTTCACATGTTTATTGTGTGACCCAGGAGTTTCGCTTTTCGCCAGAGCTCGATTGAAAAAACACCAGCTTTCTGGTCCTTTTGGGCACTTTAAATGTCTTGGTTTGGCATCAGTTGATACACAATGGTGCAAAGTAGCCAATATATCACTTTTCATTTGATCAACATTGTTTATATTTCTTAGAATACTGTTATGGTAATACTTTGTGAGTTTCACAACTGTGAATTCCTTTAGACTTCCATAGGTCTTCCCACCCAAAGTTATTTTCATAGTTCTGCACTCCTTTACAACCTTTCTAAGATCTGTTCCTAGTCTTTTCGATACATGATTAACACATTCCTCTTTAGTTAGACTTATATCATCTCCATAAACATTCAAGGTTTGTAAATGGCTAAACGCTTTGGAGTCGCCATCTGAAAGCAATGTAAGATATCGGAATCCGTAATCAAGTGATTTTTTCCAGTCTCTTGACAGCCTAAACCTCCATAGCAGGTGATGATCCTTCATAATTTTGTCTACAGTCATCTTTGTGGCCATTGAACCAAATGTCAAATTCCGGGGAATCCTCGCCAAGCTCTGACTTGGTTATCGCACATTCATGGCAATGCTTCGATAGAACACAGTAATCTACTACAAGGCCCGTATACAATTCTATTATAGCTCTGATACCATAATTGGATGTGTGGCCTCTCTTATGCCATGTGCCGTCAAAAGAAACAGATACATGTCAATAGTGCTTTTGTGCGCATTACTAGGGTCTTGCTCAATATATGGTTGTCGCACTCGTTCCCTTGCCCTATGTAAGTTTACTTCACCACCTTGTTTAGATGACTTGGAAATATTGTTTGAATGATTATTGTAAGTCCTATTACTCATCTCTTCCATGTTCATTACCATACTAAATCGCTCCATAGAACTGTGTCCTTGTCCGGTCAATGAGAAAAATTTTACCATGCGAAGGTTGAGATCATAAGTAGATGTCTGCCCTACTTTCTTTGAATTATGACAGGATTGAACTATGATTTCACTATTTGAGCATTCAACTGCCAAGTTGTATGCAAACCCCATTTTATTTGATGCTTTTATTGTCAAAGAGGATTGATTACATTCAGGGCAGGTCAAGTTGAAAAACAGATTTGAAAGGCAGTTCATGTCAATAATTTTGTAGTTCGGTTCAACTTGATCTTCGTTATCGTCTTCCGAATTGGTGTCCATAACTAAAGAGTTTTCAATATCACTCAGTCTAACATTTAATTTTTCTTTTTTTACGCAGTCCCCCTCAGGTGCTTTTAGATTATGAGTAATACCAGTAGATGTACTCAGCTGGTTAGGCTCAGTCTCAGCCAAAACGCAAGGTTCTGACATAGTACTACTAAATTCTCCCAAATTAGGATTTTCTTGTGCAAGCATATTTTTATCAGTATTTCCCCATCTCTTCATAATAGCTAAACTTGCTTTCTTTTTCTTGGAAATAACACTATGTGATCTAGCCTTTTGTGATGCATGCTTTCTTCTTTTACCCATTCTTTTGTTTTATTTAGGCCTAGTGTATTTTTATAACAACAGCAAATAGTGTACTTACTTGCCTATTACTTGTTATTATATTATGTGTAAAAAAGAATTTTACTAATCACAATTAGGAAGGTAAACAGCAAACAAAAAAAACTTTTACAACTTCACTAAATCACAACTGATGAAAACTAACCTCGAATTGTATTAGTTTGCAATAAAAAATAACAGCCGATAGTCAACTGATCCACATTATTATAACCAGGATTGCCAACTGAGTGAATGTAATTCATAATTTTACACTGTTATTGTGTATATTTCATGTAAATATGACCACCATTTTGTTTCATTTCATTTTGAACTCATTCTCATTCTTATTCATGGTTGTAACCAGGCGATGTCGCGAAAAAGTAAAAGTAGGCCTATCTTATAAGCTTAATAAAACCAAGTTCTTATAAGAATATAGGTGTGTTTAGTTTAAACAACATATTAAATGAACAATTACATTATAGATCACACATACTATTCGATACACTGATTCAAACACACAATTTAAACCCCAGCGCCAATTCCCTCCCACCATCAACCCCCACCACACATACCTACAGTCCATAACCGTTACTCTGTAAAGACATTCAGTATTTACTCCCACTGAAGAAGTAAATACCACGTTGAAACGTTTGGGGAAATAAAACCATAAAGTGAGTTCATAGTGAAAGTTTATATATATATATATATTTCAACAGAACACAGGATGATAAGATATGCTGTTTATATCAGAGTACATGAATGACGAGCATTTTCTTATTTAAATTTGTTTTGTGTAATATTTTGTCTTTTAGTCATAAGTTTTGTATTTAAAAATTGATAAGCATATAGGTTACACCAAACTCTTCATAAAAAGATGTACAGTAGAAGCCCGATATAGCGCGGTCCGATATACCGCGGATTCGGATATAACGCGGTGAAGAGTATGTCGCCCGTTATTAGCGAAAATTCTTACTTGTAGAGAGTGAGTAAATTATGAATTGTTTATCGTGACTTCCGTAGCCACAACATTGGAATGCGTTGCGTTTATTGTAAACAAAGGCTTGTTGGAAACGGCGTTGTAAACAACAGCCAGAATTGCCAGTTCAAGTGTACCTGTAGACATAAACAATTGCCTGAGCTATTTACAGTCTCTACGTTTCTAAGAATTCATGCCAAGGCAAGCAGCCAACTAAATCCCTTCTCTCCCTCATATTACAGTACAGTATAAGATCATACTCTGATATTATCTTATCAAAGTGTATAGTCTTTGTCATAAATTCGCATAGTGTAGAGTTTTGTGATGTCGCAGAAAAGAAAAGCACATTCTGTGAGTGATAAACTCAAAATAATTGATCATGTGAAGAACGGAGAGTCAAAGGCAAGTTTACCACATGAGTGTGGCATCCCAGAAGGAACAATTAGAGGGTGGATGAAGGAAGAAGATAAACTTAAAAGTTTTGTGAACACAGTTGAAAGTGAAGTGGGGTTGCAAAGAAAAAAGACTAAAGTAGGTAAGGATAGTGAACTAGATGAGTGTCTGTACAGGTGGTTTTTAATAAAACGAAGTGAAGGTGTGCCACTGTCAGGACCAGTTATTAGAGCTCAAGCTGTGAAATTCCATAGTGATTTACATGGCAACAGTGACTTTAATGCATCTGATGGGTGGTTTTCGCGATGGAAATCTCATCATGGTATAAGCCAGATAAGCATTGAAGGGGAAGCACGATCATGTGACAGTGAAGCTGCAGCACTTTTTCCTCAGGCATTAAACAAAGTAATGATCGATAACGATTTAAATGACCATCAAGTGTATAACTGTGATGAAACTGCTCTGTATTTTTGAATGCTTCATACCAGAACTCTGGATGTGAATAATTCAATAAATAAATCTGGATTAAAAATAAATAAGGATAGAGTTACCCTCCTGTTTGCTGCAAATAAATCAGGCAGCCACAAAGTTAAACCTCTCTGTATAGGGAAAAGCCGAAATCCTAGATGCTTTTGACATGAAATTCTAGATGTCATTACCCATCACATATCATAATACAAAAAATGCTTGGATGACAAGTGATATTTTCGGTAAATGGTTTCCATGAAGAACTTGTTCCATCTGTGAGAAGCCACCTGCGGTCACTCAACCTCGAAGAAAAAGCTGTACTGACCCTTGACCACTGTCCAGCACATCCACCTGCTGATATGCTACAGTCAAGAGAAAGGAAAATCGGAGTCATGTTCTTGCCGAAAAACACTACAGCACTGATCCAGCCATTAGATCAAGGCATCATAAAAGCATTTAAAGTGCATTACCGCCGTGAACTTCTGAGTGCTATAGTGAATTCTGATGAGGAAATGGAAATTTACCTTAAGTCAATAAACCTGAAAACAGTTGCGTATTCAATAGGTCTTGCATGGGAAAGTATTAGTACAGCTACGATTCAGAATTGCTGGAAGAAATGTTCCTTTGAACAAAACATCGCCGATGGAAATTGCTCTGTTGCCGGATTCACTAATAGTGATGTACAGTCTGCGAGTAGTGCTCTGCATTGCAACTTCACTCTAGATGACTTGAATGACTGGTCAGAAGTTGACAACGGTGAGCCTGTTACAGAATGTATAGGAGATAAAGATATCATCGATGCAGTCCGAAATGCAAACTGCGAAGGAAAAGAAGACGATGACGATGATGGAAATGAAAATGGAGTGGAAGTGAAAGAAGTTATTCCAAATGTTAGTGAAGTGATAATACACATAAACAAAGTAATTTCGTGGATGGAGAGGCAAAGTGAATCTAATAATGTTCATCTGCTGCACCTCGCGTTTATAAAACAATACGCGGAAAAGAAACGCTGTGCATTATCCCGTCAAACAACAATTACGGACTTTTTTAAGACCAACAATTACGCCTACAGTAGGTCGAGTGAGCAATGTATAAATAGTGTATGTATGTATGTATGTATGGTGTATTTTATATTCCATTGGATTAAAATAGATTAATATACGTATTGGATTAAAATACAGTTTTCTTATTTTTTATTTCTACATTTGGTGACGTAATTTACGTACAGTATATAGTAGTGCATTATGCTGTAGCCTTTTTCCCGGTCCTCCCTCCCCATCATTTGTCACTGTACAGGTCACCTTCCGATATACCGCGGTTACGCCTATAACGCGGAGGAAAGTATGTCACCCGACAACCGCGCTATATCGGGCTTCTACTGTACTATATTGTCATGTATTTTTTGTATGAATTGGTGTGCGTGTGCAGGTGTGATAATCTGCGATCGCTATAGCGGCAGTGGTAGTTAACCGATTTACATGAAAATTTGACAAGGAATTATTTAAGTAAATAGCTTCGATTTGTGTATACTCTGAGGTTTGTAACTATTTTAGAAATATGGTTTTTTAAGTAAAGCAAAACTCAAGTGTAACTCTTATCAATGATAGGGTAATAAAAATTGTAGATAATTTCCATGCAGGACTATGCAAAATTATACAGTTTTTCATTAAATTTGTGTATCTGGTTGTTCCATCAATCATGTGACTTGGGCTTGGCCTATCAAAATACACCAAATTCAGTGAGATTCATACGTTGCAGAGCTAGGATGTACACAGTCTGTCTGTCGACGTTGCTAGGGGAAGTTGTGCCCGGGTAAGAGAGTTGTTCTCTTACAAAAGTAGAAATATCTTATCTCTCTATATATAAGCGGCTTTGTCCTGACTGATAGAGAATCAACGTAGAGCAAAAACTACTGAAGATAATCATCTCAAAATTTGAAGGTATATTCTTATGGGGTCGTAGATGCTCACTAAGAAGCGGTTTTAAAAACTTTCACTCCTGAGGGGCAAACCCCCCCCCCATTTTATGTATGTATCTATGTATGTATGTTCCACATCTCCTCCTAAACCACTGGACCGATTTCAACCAAACTTGGCACAAATATTTTACGCGACGGGAGAACCAACATAGGATAGGTGTTTTTTTTTAATGGGGTCCTTTGGGGTCTTCCACATCTCCTCCTAAACCACTGGACCGATTTCAACCAAACTTGGCACAAATATTTTACGCGACGGGAGAACCAAAATAGGATAGGTGTTTTTTTCGATGGGGTCCTTTGGGGGGGTTCTTTGGGGTCTTCCACATCTCCTCCTAAACAACTGGACCGATTTCAACCAAACTTGGCACAAATATTTTATGGAACGGGAGAACCAACATAGGATAGGTGTTTTCTTCGATGGGGTCCTTTGGGGTCTTCCACATCTCCTCCTAAACCACTGGACCGATTTCAACCAAACTTGCACAAATATTTTACACAACGGGAGAACCAACATAGGATAGGTGTTTTTTCGATACGATCCTTCGGGGGGTCCTTTGGGTCTTAAAAAACTATTAGATCTGGTTACTATGGCAACCCAATAGAATAGATTCTGGTTACCATAGCATCGGTGGAAGTATCCCGCGTAGGAAATAGCACGGGAGTCGTCCGACGGGCCTTCCCCGGAGTTCATCCACGGAACCCGGGTAGTCTTAGGTCGGATCCCGCGAAAGACGGCGGGGCCAGAGTCCACGGTTTTTATAAATAAAGATATAGGTTATGATATCTAAGGTGGTGTATGCATCTTAAGAAACTTCTTAATAGTGTGTGAATTCAGAGTTGTTTCAGTTTGAATTTAAAAGTGGATAAGTTAAGATCGAAGTAAGTTATAAGCGAGTATAAAAAGCAAAGTTTTGATAGCGAGAATGTATTCAGATCATAGTGTTCAGACAATATAAATGCACTTGCTTCAGTTTGAATTTAAAAATTGATAAGCTGAAATCTATAGAGATATTGTATTGTTAGAATAAGTTTAGGAGACACTAATTTAACAAATGCCTTATTTCAACATTAACACAATGAATTATAAAACGACAGTTAAATACGCAGCGCGTGCAAGTACTGTAGACATTTTATTGAAAACTAATTTAGTTGTTCGCCCTCTCCCAGAGTTAGAAATCGAGCAGGAGCATCACGCGCAACAGAATTCTTCTCCAGATATAAGAATACAGTTTATGACATGTTCTTAAACATGTGCGCTACAGAGTATTCCTCCAGTGAGAATGCGAACGTAACAATATAAGGAAGATTATACAATATACAAGTAATATAACGTTAGAACAAGAATAGGTGCCTATGAACAAATTATGAACCCAAGGAACGCTGGGTAAATCGGCTAGATATAGATATCTATATAACCCAAATACCACTGACTGACTCACTGATCACGATATCTCTGAAACCACTGAATGGATATCAATGAAACTTTGAACATAGCTTCATCATAGGTCTTAGGTGCTCACTAAGAAACGGTTTTAAAAACTTTCACTCCTAAGGGGCAAAAAACCAAATACTGAAATTTATCGCGGGAATTGCATACTTTGTAAATGAAGTGGTTGACATTTCAGTTTACTGGAAACCCCGAATACATTTAGTCCTGAGTTTTTAATCATTGTTTTAAATTGAAAAAAACTTCGTTGTTTGCAGGTTCTTATAGTCGAGACAATTTTGAAGTTCAATTAATTAATAAATGTATGTCCTTTTTTTCTCGGAAATGGCTCTAACGATTTTCTCGAAATAAATAATAAATAGCTGTTGCTATGAATGTAAATAAACAAACTAAGAGTTGAGAATTTGTACAATCTATCTAATCCTATACTATTAAGCGAGCAATAATTGTAGAATTACGTACAACGTGAAACTCCGTCGTGAAGCACGGGTATTTTGCTAGTATAAAATAAACCATAAACCTTAAAATTCTTAATGAAGTTTTGCGGTAAGAACCAAGAGGGTAAATAATTAAATAAAATTTAAAATATAATACAGTGCTGTTTCGTGTAAGTTAAGATATCCGCTTAGGGAACTTAAAGACACTACAAGATATTGTGGAAGCAGTCAAACATAACTACGAGACTCTGTGAAATATCGCCGCTGGAGCCGCTTGCTGTAGAAGAGGACGATGAGACGAAGAGGACGCCAGGACGAAGAGGACACCAGGAAGGAGTGAAGGTGTAGAAGAGGACAACGAGATGAAGAGGACACCAGGAAGGAGGGACAGGAAGAAGAGGACGCCAAGACGGGACCGACGAGACGAGAGGAGGACGTTGCAGCAAACAAGTAAAATCGATTTATATTATCAAACAATACAAACAATTAAATATATTATCAATACATGACAATTTAAAATACATTATACATCTTTATAAACAATATTGGTATATAATAATTTTTCATCTCCTCCATAATAGACTTGTATCGATTTTTACATACAATATCCTTATTAGAATAATAAAGTTTGATCTGTTGCAATATATAATATTTATAAAAGTGAACAAAGAGGATGTACCAACAAGATAATTCTCATAACAGTTTTGTCACATATTATATGTCATTAGAACCAGAAAACTTCACAGATTAAGAAAATCAAATAACAAAAATTTGATAAAAAAAATCGTTTTTAGCGATTTTCCAGGTAGTGTTCCCCATTAATATTAAATAATAACCATACAAGTAGAGTTTTTATTGAAAAGTTCCCTTTAGATCTCGCACCGCGACTAACAAATCGGCTAAAAATGGACTTAAACAACTCAAAAATTCATTAACAAAAACTAAAGCGAATTTGGCAAAAATGAAAAATATGGGTTGTTATATTTGTCCATAGATGCTGTAAAAAAAATTTAATGAAAATCTGAGAAGTTATACATAAAAATAACAAGACGGAAGTTAACACAGGTAATTGCCTAATATTAATTCTAAATATTTAGTAATGTGACTTGGAGACAATTAAAACAAAATGAATGAAAATCTGAGAGGGTGGGGTGTACACCCCTGAATGATTTGACTTGGAATGACCCTAAGTAAATTATACTGTGTGCTGTTTTTTATTATAACTCTCAAGCCTACACAGTATTCATCATGGCCAATGATCACCATATATAATTTTTACACATTAACTTTCATTTAATAATAATTCACTATGCCTTTTGAAATATAATTTAGTATACTTTTGGTGAACACTATTATACATTTATTCTATAATACTCTGCTTTCAATATGGTGAATCATTTATGTACTGACTGATTTTGTTAACAGTACAATATAGTTGCTTGCTGTAATAACAGGGCCCGTTCTTACAAACTGGTTGTACATGAGGCATAGATAATATATGTAAAAACTATGTTAGAGACAACATATAGTATAAACAAATGTGTCTCCATTGCCTTGAGATTATGTTCTCTAATATTTAATGTATTGCCTCTAGAATTGTTTTTCATACACTGTACTCTCACACAATGTATCCCACAGCAAGATATATTTTTCTAATGTATTTTTGTCTTAATTTTTCAACTAAATTCACACGTGGTTTATTATAATACAGTAAAAATATAATAACATATAAAATGCAAACAATACTAAAAAGAAACAATTAAAAAAATGTCTTAGTGAAAATACTTTTTGTGTTGTAGCCATAAGTGCAGTCATATGTTGGGTGGAGTGCGTGTGTGTGTGTGTGTGTGTGTGTTTTGTGACTTTTTAGTAGTGATAACTCAAAAGTGGTGTTGATACTGATACATATCTACATATGAAACTCTGTGTTCTAGTTTGGAAAACATTTCGTTATTTAAATAGTTTATCAAAGCATGGTCAACTAACTTTTACTATTGCATGGCCTATAGCGTGAATGTGAATTGCATGTTCATGTTATGGCAAGAGGACTGG
Organism: Magicicada septendecula; assembly: GCA_034769895.1. NCBI lineage: Eukaryota > Metazoa > Arthropoda > Insecta > Hemiptera > Cicadidae > Magicicada > Magicicada septendecula. Next base: position 750,729,451 of record CM068368.1, on the reverse strand, counting down.
AACTACTGGCTAAATAAGCTGCTAATGTCATCCACATTTTTTCAGAAACTATGTCACTAAATTGTAATAATGTTAACACCATATTTATTTATGATACAAACAATAAAAACACTTATTTAAAAGTGATAAATATTGTGCATGCAATCTCACAAACACTTAACTGATGTGCATCATTTGACGTTATAAAAAATTATGATTATTATTGTAATTAACCACACAATATAAATATTCATTACTCATGATGTCTCTGATGACCAATAAAATCCTGAGTCATTTATTGTATACAATCTTGAAAATGTTACATCTGATGTGGAAATTTTAGCAGAAAAAACCACCTGTTCATCTTTTAATATCTGCTCAAAATGTATATAATGAGTTACCCTACATTCTTCAGTAGTACGTACTTTTGACTGAAAATATGTTGGTCTAGTATACATTATTATAATTCCAAAACCTGACAAATATTTATTTAACTGTTTACGAATGTCATTTGCATACACATCCATTTTCTTCGTTTTATTCATACCTACACTGTCTTGCCAATAATATGCTGAAATACTATCCAACAAAAGTAAACTGACATTTGTATTACCTAATAACAAGTTCTCTAAAGATATAATTGTGACAGCCAGTTCAGTACTACTATTACACGTAAAAATAAATAAGTTTTTTAATGAGTCTTTAATAAGAGTTTCAATTTCAGTAATGTTTAATTTTGTTTTGTTATCTGATGAAGTACATTTAACAAGAAACATTTCCATTAATGTGACAAGTTTGAATATTTGAAAATGATGATCAGTATTGAGAAGCACTACAGCACCATTTTGTCCACCTACATAAACATTTTGGTAATCTTTAGGAAGGATTGTTTTCATTATAAGATGTGTTAAAAGTAGTGTTTTGCCGCTTGAAGGGCCACCGCTTATTTCCACAACATCATTTGGTGCAGGTCCATTTTGAAATATTGCTGGTTCCAATCCAATAAGACTAGGTCGTCTCATTAGCCTTCCAAAAAGCTGTAATCCATTTTCTGCTTTACTAAAATGTGCATCCATTCTGGAATAACAACTGTTGTTAGTAATTAAAAAACATATAAGGCATGTTGAAAAGTTTTGTTTAGTACTGTTCATTTATGAAATTATAATATTACAGCCATAATAAAATAGGATTAGGTCTAGGAGCCTGTAGACTATTGTCTAATGATTAATAATAAGTATAAATTATTTACCTTATTTCCTGTCTCGTGACCACATGTATTTAACGCAATGAATATAATTAACGCGTTTCGAGACTGTCTCATCATCAGAATATATATTAAAATTTTAATCACTCAATGAGGCCGTTCAAAATTAAAACATCAAAATCACAAAATCGAAAACCAAATATATAAAAGTATTTATGTGATGCGAGTGCGCACTCGACGAAAGCCGGCCGGACACTGATTGATATCAGTTACAGATAAATTTTAGTGCTGTGTCATATAATGGATTCGACTTGAAATGTAAGTGGTCATTTAATATGAAATTACGGTAGTATTTGTCATTATGTGCTCTATATATTTCAAATTCTTCACGTGCATTTAAATAAGCGCCTTTACCACAGACATGTAAGGGTTTCAAATTGGTGTCAAAGCTTGTATAATTATGATTCTCCTGTATAAGATGACGAGCATAGTTAGACTTTATACAAGATTGTGTTGTCAAATCCTTTACATTATGCTTTGGAGTGTGCTCAACGAAACGTTTATAAAAACTTCTCCCTGTCTGACCAATATAAAAGCATTCACAGTTATTACATGAAAGCTTATAAACACCTGTTTTCATTTCCAAAGGTGTACTGGTTCTATTACGAAGCTTATTAAACAGATTGTTGCTGGTTTTAAATGTTACAGTTCTATTGTTACTATTTAATACTTTTGATAAAATTTTGGGCATAATACTGGTGTAGGCTGTTGAAATAAAGGTTGGTTCAATATTTTTTATCATTCGAGGTTTTGACAATCTACGCTTATGCTTTTTAAGGAGGTTATCGACCATGGGAGATGTGTAACCATTGGCAACAGCAATGTGTTTTATAATATTTAATTCATTCTTAAAATCATTTTTATTGAGAGGTATCGTTAACAACCTGTGTATGAAATAATTATAAGCCGCCATTTTTTGCGAGAATGGGTGGTGTGAGTCAGCAGGTATGGTTACATCTGTGGCAGTGGGTTTCCTATATATACTATATTTCAATTTATCATCACATTTGGTGATGGTCAAGTCTACAAAATTCAGTTTGTTATCTATTTCTGTTTCATGTGTAAACTGAATGTGTTTGTTGATATTATTTAAAAGATTTTTAAAGTTTTCTATTTGATGTAATGTGCCCTTGTATATTATGAATGTATCATCAACATATCGTGCGTAGAACATGATGTTTTTCTTATGATTATTATTAGAAAACAAGTGTGTGTTTTCGTAATGATTTAAATAAATATCTGCCAAAAGGCCTCATAGCGGCGAGCCCATTGCCAAACCATCGTGTTGACTGTAAAATCTGTCGTCAAATTCAAAATAATTTTGCTTTAAAATAACTTTAAGTAGGTTTACTAATTCATCTATTGCTTGAGTGTTTAATTTGTTGCATTTCATCAGATTGTCCCTTAGAATGTTTAGTGTATCGTTTATTGGAATATTTGTATATAAATTGACGATATCGAGGGAGACTAATTTATAATTAGGAAATAATTTGATATTATTAACTTTACGTATAAAATCAGTTACATTTTTGACAGTGTGGTTGTTTTCTATAGTTAAATTATCCTTAATGATCTTTACTAATTTCTTAGCTGTACGGAACCCTGGCGCTGTGGTGAAAATAACTAAGGGTCTAATTGGCATAGCATTTTTATGGATTTTTGGCAATCCAGTTAATATCGGGGCTTTAGCGTTACAAGGTTTTAAGTAACGGCGAGTACGTTGATCAAATAAACTTGTACTTTTATTAATCTGTATATTAAGATCTTTGACATACGGGTGTGTAGGGTCTGATGCTAGGTTTATAATGTTATTGTTTGAAATGAAGTTATGAACTTTATTCATGTATGTTATATTATCCATTATTACTATAGTTCTGCCTTTATCTGCCTTAGTAATGATCGCATTATTATCAAGTAATTTGGTTTTTATGTGTTTCAGTATTTTATAGTTTTCTCTGGAACTATTGTTATTAGTTAAACGATTAGATGAGTTAGGCGACATGTGTTTCATGATTCTCCTGAACCGATTGTTTATCAGATGACGTGCCTCGTCTTGCATTTTTGGATCAGCGATGGCTTTCACTGCTGTTTCAGCGCTGATAAGCTCATGGGCAATATGATAATTATTGAAGACCGGCGGAATACAATAATTTATGCCTTTATTCAATAAGTTTAACTCGTCATTGTTGAAGTTTATAGACATTAAGTTAGAAATGCGTGGGTAGAAAACATGATTACATTGTATGTCTTCATCTTGGCTGTGTTTATGTTTCAACTTAAGATTGTTTAATTTCCGTGACTGTTTTGTGTATATCTTGTATATCGTGTTATTCACATATTTATGTACTGTATCAAGTATATTATTTATAATAGCAGGATGAATACTATTTAATATCTTTAGATGTGAGTTAAGTAATTGTTTGTTTAGGTCAGATTTTTTGTTATATAATGATTTAATTTCTTCTTTAATGTATAGGAGTTGGGCACATTTAATTGTCGTTTTAGCTGATTTAGAAGACGAATTAATCCTTATGACAGCGTACTTAGGAGTTAAACAATGCATTAAACAAAATTTATTAAATTTAATATGAAAATTGGTTTTCAATAATTGAATCCTAATGTTCTGATATTTAAATACCGATTTAGCTTGACTAGCTTCCAATTTGAATAACATGTCTGTCGGTATCCAGGCCACTTATAATGACTAATAATAATATAAATTATTTACCTTATTTCCTGTCTCGTGACCACATGTATTTAACGCAATGAATATAATTAACGCGTTTCGAGACTATGTCTCGTCATCAGAATATATATTAAAATTGTAATCACTCAATGAGGTTGTTATGTGCCGAACTGTGTTCAGCTTTTAAAACCCGCGCGTTCTCTACCGCATTTGAAACTCGCGCGACTGCCACGGCTTTGTGATCGCGCGTCGTTGTAAAGTGAGTGTGTCAAACTATTTGTCAAGCGCGACGACAAAATCAGTCTGTTCCTGTCCAGCTGATTTTTTGGCCTCACAATGACTGGCATTTTTACCTTTCGTGGTTAGAAAGCACTGTTGAGTCTCCCTCATTCCTCATCTAAAACTCGACTGAAACACTTCGGACTGGCGGCCTGGTTTTTCCTGTAGCCTTTACTTCTACTAGCATGGAAGCGTAGTTATAAAGTGTCCCAGGGTACTCGGACCAGCCGATGAAGAGGTGTCGCGAGGATGACCGTCCATCTGTCATCCTTTAGTGCAGAGAAAAATACCTAAGCTCCTCGACGCCGCCAGTCACGAACAGCCCACAGATGAGGATGCAGCTCCAGGAAGTAACCCTACTGTCATCACCTGTGTATCTGAAACACATGCTCGGATAAAACTAAAGTTGGAAAACTCAGGTGGGATCTTTCTGTATATAGCATTTCTTCTGACATCTACCACTTTCCTCCAGTCTAATCTGCAGAAACTATATGAAAACAGACTTATTTATTATAAAATCATAAAATATTAACCTGTAAAGTTTGGTGGGAACATGCATCAGGCATGTGTGAAACTGTAGTCAGCTTTTGTAAGATAGAATCCCATACTGAATTAATTGTGATGTTATATTATTCTAATATTGATATTACTCATGTAAAGGAGGAATATTCACACACACACACACACACACACACACACACACACACACACACACACACGCACGCACGCACGCACGCACGCACGCACGCACGCACGCACGCACGCACGCACGCACGCACGCACGCACGCACGCACGCACATCTGAGACAGTAACTTAAATTCAGTCACATGTTCTGTTTAAATATAGCTGGGTATGTGTGGGTGATACATGTCCCCTTACATAGCTTTTTAATCTTACATGATCTAGTGGGATAGATGAGTAACCCACACATTTTGGGGAATATGAATTCTAAAACGAGTTTAATGAATTCTTAATTCTGTTGATGATTTCTTCATGAGCATACCGACACTGGAGCTGGGTTCATTATTGAATTACTGTTATCACACTTTACAAGGGGGCAGTGGGTTATTATTATTTTTTGGGATGAATTTATGTTATACATTGGGGAGATATTGATGTGGTGTTACCATCAAGGGGGTTGTACCAAGATTATTACTGGAATTAATTGTGGGTGACACTTTATAGCTATGCTTCCATTCTAGTAGAAGTAAAGACTACAGGAAAAACCAGGCCACCAGTCCGAAGTGTTTCAGTCGAGTTTTAGATGAGGAATGAGGAAGACTCAACAGTGCTTTCTAACCACGAAAGGTAAAAATGCCAGTCATTGTGAGGCCAAAAAAATCAGCTGAACAGGAACGGACTGATTTCGTCGTCACGCTTGACAAATAGTCTGACACACTCACTTTACGACGACGCGCGATCACAAAGCCGTGGCAGTCATGCGAGTTTCAAATGCGGTAGAGAACGCGCGGGTTTTAAAGCTGAACACAGTTTGGCACACCCTCACCCCAAAAGGGCAACCTGGTTGCCCCAAGGAAAACTAATCTCAGAATTGGCAACCGATAGTCCATGAGATTCACCGTCCTCTGGACTCTTACTCACTCATGAATTCCTTGGCTCTCCTGGGGAACTCAGACACTTATCTGCTCTTAGGAGAACAGAGGTTCAGGGCGAAAACGAAGGAAGAAGAAAGAAGAAGTGTGCCGAGTTTTGGAATACTCGGCCATTTTCCTAGTTAATTATGTGACGGTCATTGCGGGGGTTTGTGAATTAATTATTTGAGCGAAGTATAGCCGTTATCTGCATGCCTTGTTCGCGATCCGTGCGCGCTCTATGAGGACTGATACGTAACGTTTGACTTGTCACTGCTCTGGGCAGTATTCGTCAGGCAGTCGAACACGAAACAGTTACCAATTTCTCCCGGCGGCCATCAGTTTGATTTTGTTGTCTGCTAATATCAATCATGACTAGATAATCGACTAAGCGACTCTTCGGTAAGTCTGTTCAAAGTAACTTATTTATTATTTAAGAAAAGAATTGTTATTTAGCTTAAAGTAATGCCGATGCAATGCGATATAAATACGAAGGTCACCACGTGGCGAGCGCGAGTTAAATTCTGTGTATGCATGTCTTGAAAGTTAACACTGGCTGAGCTAAAGCATTTATAAAGTAATTATGGCTGTGTATTTTTCCTAATTATTTCATAATAATTTCATTATAATCAAAGGGGGGCGTAAGAGAATGTTTTATGAACTAAATGTAGTGGTATATGAAACTGTATAAGGATTATGAACCTGTTTAAGTTTGCAACTCATCTCGAAATTGTAATAAGGGTTTATTTAGTTGACGAACTGTCCATAAATACTAGTCATTTAATTCTAAATTTTTTACTGAAGGTAATTTCTGTGCTTCTTATAATTTTCAAAATTTTCTTTTAATCTGAGCATGTGGAAGTGTGTGAATTATGCTGGAGTCATGAATATTAGGGGGATCGTGAATTGGGTAACATTTGAGTAATTGTCAATATATATAATTGTTCAGGGTTCCCGACCTAAGACGATCTCGATCCACTTCAGCGGGTGGCCGATCATCTGCCACCAATGGTATTACACGAGTGATTCTCCGTCTGTGCCGTCAGGAGGAAGAAATGGACAATACATCAGGTTTTGTGCCGGATTTCACAGGTGACATTTAACCCATTTTGGCCTCTACAATGTAGAACACCGTATTCTCTTCCTGGAACATCTCCAATTAAAGTTGTTGGGACACAAGTCCAGCGAGACAATTAGTGCTTTTAAATTTTGTCAGTGCATTTTACTAAGGCTTATGCCCCCTGAGTAAGTGTAAGCCCGGACGGGGTCATGCGCTACCGAATTTTGCTGAGAAATTTTCTTTAAGGGTAAAAGTGTGTGTGACTTAAGTTTACTGATTTGTAGGGGGTGAATTATGCTTACATTGATTAAGGGTATTCATAGCTATATGGGTTTCGTTTTTTTTGTAGATTTAAAGGTTTGGGGAGGTGCTGTAACCTGTGGACGTCACCCGTAGGTGCCGTTAGTAACAGGTCTATAGCATGTTTTAGGTTGCTGGATCTGGTGGTGCGCATGGCCTCGCCTGTGGCCAAACCAATTCTGTAGGAACACCTCAAAGGTGTTTATTAGGGGCTGATGTTATAAAGTTTTTAAATTAAAACTGTCATTATATATATATTTTATAAAAATTATCTTAACTCAGTAATAATTCAATATAAGTGAAATTTCATTTAGTTCTTTTACTGCCATAGCCAGTGTACTACTAGTTCAATTGTTAATATGAGCACACTATTGGTTCAATCATAAACCGTATTATATATATTTTATAAAAATTATCTTAACTCAGTAATGATTCATTCAGTTCTTTTACTGCCATAGCCAGTGTACTACTAGTTCAATCATAAACCGTATTATATATACTTTATAAAAATTATCTTAGCTCAGTAATAATTCAAATGAGTAAAATTTCATTCAGTTCTTTTACTGCCATAGCCAGTGTACTACTAGTGCAGTTGTTAATATGAGTACACTATTGATTCTTAATTCTAATCATAAATTCTGTTATACATTCGTACGGCCGTACGAATAACCTGGACTGGTTAATGGTTTGGTTTATGAAAGTTTATGGAGGCTGGGCACTTTACCCTTTTACAGTATTTTGGGATGGGGATCTAGGTCACTGATACTGAAGATGCTATTCTTCGGTGGCATGGTTAAATGTCTCTGAGCTGCCTGCCAGGTGAACATGTGTGTAGTATATATATGTGTGCGCCATGTGTATTTATGTAACTATTTATTTGTGTGTAATTATGTGTCCATATTGATTGATATTATATTTATTTATATTTGGGAGATATTATTATGCTGATGTCTATATGTAATTTAATTTGATGAAAGGATACTTGCATATTTTCAGAGGATTGTACACTGGGGGTGATACTTGCATGTTATTTGAAATAGCTAAATAAAATTGTTATTGTTGTTTAACCACGAGTTTAATTGCAAGTCCCGCCATACCGGACCCAGCGCAGTTTTGGCTTCCCTAGGCTCTGGCCTAGTTTTAAATAACTAGTGGCCCCTCTTTCAAAAAAAAAAAAAAAAAAAAAAAAAAAAAAGGTTTTTTTTTAATAAAGTCTAAAAGTTGAAAGAGGGGTTACAGAAGTGTGGTGTGTATGCATGTGTGAAGGTGAATGTATCTAGGTAAGTGTGCGGGTACTGCATGCTGACCTGGACAGGGACAACATACAGAGAGAGATAGAAGAAGAAAAGAAGAAAGACAAGTTTTCGGACGCCCCCCTGAGTTCTGACCTCCTAAGGCCTCCAAACCCACAACTGAGACCCAAGAGCCAAATAACGTCCACAGTGGAACAAACCCATTTGCCACCACTCACAAGCCTATGCCCTATGGCAAAACTTTAGTTTAGATATGTGAGTGGTCATCTTCTCGATATCCCCATCGGGATCACCCAACTTTACCATCACTGGCGATACAAACCGTAGAATGCGGTATGGTCCCGACCAACGATAGCAAAGTTTGGCGGCTCTTTTGTCCACGGCTGAGCTGATCGGGTGACTCTGGCAGTAGACAAAATCTCCAACTCTGAAGGGATTTGGAATTCGCCCCTGACTGTATCGACTACGGACGCGCTCGTGTGCACGGAGCAAGTTCTTCCGGGCCTCTTTCCACCTGTCTGCCGTCCTAATGTCCGGATTACTCGGCAGAAGATCGTCTATGTTCCACAAGTTGGCCAAGGGAAGCGTAGGCGAGAAACCAAACATAACCTCAAAGGGAACGGCCTTATGACTGTCATGTAAGGCCGTATTGAAAGCTAATTGCAACCACACCAGATTCTGGTCCCAACAATTCTGCTGTTCAGCATGGTAGGCAATCAAAGCTGACCGGAGATTCCGGTTAAATCTCTCCGCGTGGGACGGCTGAGGATAGTACGGGGAAGTGGTCACATGTTTGATACCGTTGGCGAAGCACATTCGCCGAAAATCGCCTGAAATAAATTGTGGACCATTGTCCGAGACAATGATGGCCGGAAGACCGAAGTGCTGAAAGACATGGGTCTGTAGCGCAAGGATGGTCAATCGAGCGTTTGCCTGCCGTAAGGGCAGTAGCCAGACAAACTTAGAAAAAGCATCCACACAAACAAGCAGGTAAGAATTACCTGACTTGTTACGCGGGAAGGGTCCCACGTAGTCGATGAATAACTTCTCCATCGGTCTGCTCGCCACATCAGATGATAACAGCCCCAACTTGGTGTTCTGGGCAGGCTTACTCAAGCCACAGAGATGACATGCTTTCACTCGAGTAGCTATGTCCCTATCCATGCCCTTCCAGATGAAATGTTTCCTAATACTGGAAATGGTCTTCGAAATTCCCTTATGTCCACCTACTGGGGAATTATGATAGTAACTGAAGACCAAGGGCACGAGCTTGCTAGACAGCACTATCTTAGGGGCACGTCCTTTTCTTTCTTTGCAGCACAGGACGCCCTTGGACAAGAAGTAAGGGGCCTGTACGTTACCCTCTTTTAGATTTTGGATGATCGGACCCAACTCTTCATCATCTAACTGATGGGGTAACACATCAGTGAAGGCTAAAGGAAAGTCTAGTAAAACAGAACAGGGTTGCTCAGGTTGGGCTTCACTGGGTTGGGAAAACATGCGGGACAAGGCGTCTGCAACCACATTTTGAGTTCCCCGAATGTGTTGCACCTTGAATTTAAAGGATGAGATCTTGACCACCCATCTTCCGATCTTACCCAGTTGCAGGGGATGAGCAAGAAGCCAAGAGAGAGCCTGGTTGTTGTCTCAAGCAGGAACTCAGCATGTTCCAGAAAACGCCTGAACTTATCTAGAGTGTACACAACAGCTAAACACTCTAGTTCATACACTGATGACTTCCGTTCTTGTTGGGTCAGTGTCCTGGATATATAAACGCCACTGGCTGCCTAGCACCATCAACAACTTGGGACAGAACCGCCCCGAGCGCAACCGAACTCGCGTCCGTCTGTAAAATGAATGGCTTAGAGAAGTCGGGTATTCTCAGCACCGGAGGGGAAATGATGGCTTCCTTCAGGGTTTCGAAAGCCTTCTGTTGTTTTCCCCCCATACAAATTTGGCGCCCTTTTTTCAGAGTTCATTCAGAGGTGCCGCAATCTCCGCAGCGTTCGGAATGAAGCGTCGATAGAAGTTGGCCATCCCCACAAATCTCGCGATGCCTTTGGCATCCTTTGGTGGGGGAAAGTCCCTGATTCCCTGTGTTCGCTCAGGATCTACAGTGACACCTCTATGGGAAATCAGGTGGCCCAGAAAAGAAATTTGGGTCTGGGTGAACTTCACCTTTTCGGGGTTGACAGTGAGGCCAGCACTCCTCAACCTGCACATCACCTCTTTCAGATGACCCAAATGCTCCTCATAACCCTTGCTGTACACCAGCAAGTCATCAAGATAATTGAAGATGTATTTAAACTTGACATCGTGAAAAACGGTGTCAAGTAAACGGGTGAGTGTTTGGGCCCCTACTGCTAGACCCATGGGAACCCTGGTGAACTGATAGAGGTTCCATGGAACACAGAATGCCGTGTAGGGCCTACTCTCTTTCATCAGTGGGATCTGGTGATATGCAGAGTTGAGGTCAATGATGGTAAAATACCTCGCCTCACTGAACCAATCGAACGTGGAATGAAGGTCAGGAAGTGGGACCGAATCTACCTCAATGTTGGCGTTGAGTTTGCGGTAGTCGATCACCATCCGATGTTTACCTCCAGGCTTGGGCACTAAGAACGCTGGACTGGCATAACTGGAACTGGAAGGTTCAATCACCCCCTGGTCTAATAATTCTTGAACCTTCTCCCTCAAGATGTTCATCTTTGGAGGGGCAAATTTATAAGGGTGGGAGCGCACCACCTTGGAGTCCGTTAGGCGGATCTTATACTCCAAGAGATGTGTGAGCCCAAGGGCCGGAGTTAACACAGTGGGGAACTGCTCACACAACTGATCTAATGCGGACCGCTGGGACTGGGAGAGGTGGTCTCTAGATGTGTCGGGGCACTCAACCTCTTGGATATCTTCCCTAGTCCCCTGATATCCAAGGAAAGGGATTACAACTCCCCGATTAAATTTAAAATAACATTGGTGCTCTTTGATGTCAATGACGAGACCACTTTTACAGATGTAATCGGCACCAATAATGCACTCAACTCCCAGAGCAGGAGAAACCAGAAAGCTCCACACCCAATAAAATCCCTCAATCTTAAATTTAAAGGCAACTACCCGGGAAATGGGCAGAATTTCTTGGGATGCCGTCCAGCACACCACGGAAGACTGTTCCGACCTTTTAATTAAAACCTGTCTTTCAAGGTCCTCGCACACTCTGGATGATATGATTGATCTTGCTGATCAGAGTCAACTAATGCTCTGAGTTGACTCCTTTTCAACTCCAACAGCAAGAAGGGGCATACAGAAGTGGGCTTAGAGATGGTTTGCAGGACCTTGAAGCCCGAAGAACTGGGACCTACAAATGGCCTGGAGGTGCGTACCTTAGAAGACCCGCGACAGGGAGGAGAAGGCCTCCGACATATCTTCTCCTTGTTGCCCCATTTCTGAATGACCTTGGGCGTCTTGGGGAGGGGCGTTGGACTCGACCCGACCCCGGTACAGAATCGTCTTATGTGGCCGTCTACCACACTTAAAGCAAGTCACTTTCGGTGAGGGACGACGCCTCTTGTTGCAGGAGTTCCCAATCTCAAAGGCTTCAGCATGAACATGAGGCAAGGTGATGGAACAATTCGTTGTCCATGCGTCTTGTACTTTGATTCATGTTTTGCAGCTCGATCCCGGGACTCGTCAATCGCCTGGACCGTTCTGGAAACCACACACAACTGGTCCAAATCCGCAAAACAACGTGGACGGTCCGCGAACACCAAACGGGATCTCTCTTGGGGAGTCACTCCTTCCAGAATTACCTGTACAATGTCCCTCTTGGCAAACCCCAACCTTAAAATCTGGGCAGTTTTGCGTATATTCTGCACAAAGTCCGCCAACGCCTCTTCGTTGGCCTGTATGCGATAGAACATCTTAAGTCGCAACTGGTCACGTCAGCGACCCGGCATGAATGAGTCCAACACCTCCCCATGGAGAGAGTCGATACTGCCGCCACGATGCAGAGTGTTGGTGACCAGCTCAGCCAGTGAACCCCGGCAATACGGATACAAAAGGGACAAGAGGACATCATCGGACAACCCCGGGAAATCCGCCAACTGCAGGACAATGTCCAAGAAAACCAACAACTTGCCCTCATCTTCTCCATCCACCACCGGAAGTTTCTGGAGAATGCCGGAAATAGGGTTGGGCAGTCTCTGATAACATACCCCTGCCAGAATTACACAATCCACAATACGTAACAATAAAACATAATCACAAAAATCTGAAAAAACTCGAGTACTGTACTTCCTTCAAGTGGCCCCAGAGTACTCTATCGATGCAATGAAGGGGTGTATACTACAGGCAGAGAGACAGCTCCTTGAAATCACTAGAAGAAAACATCACGAACACAATGAATGTATAAACTCACACTACGTAATCAACAAACAACTCCACATCACATAAAAATTAACGATCCATCCCATTTAACAAGTAACAAATACACATGAGCTACAACAATTAAATAAATTTCAACAATCGGTCCGTCGATGCGTGACCAAAATTCCAAAATTTTATAGAAGTCTCATCAATTAATCACAACTCCAAGACATCCGGTCGGACCATCACTGCATTCATCAGTTAATTAAACAATCAATTATACCATAAGGTAATCCGCCTTATAACACGAGCACTTAGCTCCATAAATAATTAAAAAAAACACGCAGAGACAAGAAGTAGCAAGTCATTGCATAACCCGGTGTGCCATGGAAGATAAGTCCACACCCCACAAACTGAACGGGTCACAACCAAAACAGACAAGGACTGACGGAACCTGATCATGTCAAGAATTTTCTAAAATTTGTGTGTGCCGGCAGAATTATAAAGTAAGTCCAATTTCACCCTTGACATAATATTAATAACATATTAATAACCCCACATAATTTATCTTACAGTCACTATTACAACAATAATGCTTACATACTAACACATGTTAACCCCAATAAATCTCTACTCATTTCATTTCAACATTCAATTCAATCTAAAATTCCATTAATTAATTAAATCAATCAAAATTTCAGTTAATTATCTTAAATGCATTTAATTCAAATCAATTTAAAAATTATTCAATCTAAAATCTCAACTGAGGCAAAATTTAAACTCTCTCAAAGTTCTTGTATATATTTCTCAACATCAATTCAGAGTATTGCAAGTCCTGACACCAGCATGACATGCCTAGACCCACATGCTAAGTTTTCAGCTAACATCTATTACAGCTAGTCAATCATAGATTCTATAAACTTCGATAAAAATCAATAAATCATGTTCTGTGCACCATTGACCTTAAATAGACCATAAAAAGACCATGAACCACGCTCTGGGCAACCATTGTAACCTCCCCCCATTTTGTGTATGATTTTTTTTTTTTTTTAACAATAACAAGTTTCTTATTTATTGGTGTCTGTTTCCTTTATACATTTATAAAATTTATAAATTTGAGATTGTATAACAATTATACTCTTTAAGCTATTATTAATTCCTTCAGTTGCAACACATGCAAATAGTTAATCCCTTGACCAACATGTTTAGAGATATGCAAATATATTATATGCAATTATTTATAAGATATTATTTATACACCAATTACTTACAAGATATTAGAGAATTATTTTGTTGAGATCGATTAAGTACCAATGCATTGGATGGTTATACATTCTTAACCCCCCTTGAGAAAAATATATACATATATACTGTGCCGTACTGGGTTCGGCATGTAGGCGATGTGTTTTTAAAACGAGCGGCTTTGACGTCACGCGCGGCCACGGCATCTCGTCGCCGTTCGGCTATGCACACTGTTGTTGTGTAGCTATGATATTCAGTTGGCGCATCCAGCTGTTTTTGTGCATTCCTGCATCACAGAGGTTTCGTGGTCAGACAGACACTTCGAATCTGTCTCATTTCTATTTGAACCCTCAACCAGATCATCTGCTCTCGGCTGACGGCACTCATCAGTTCAGGACTTCGTCGCCTTTCTCTATGAGTGGCTGAATAAAGTTCTGCTCCAGGTGCTCGAACAAGGGCGAGATGGGTGTCGGGTGTTGACGACCAACTGTCCACCCTCCTGGCAGAGACGATCCTTTAGCCATGATATGCCGTCAGTCGAGATCTACCGTTCAGACGCACTTATGACGCTACGCTGCCCCAGGACTTCTTAGTACAACCGAGACTCTACTGATCAGCCACAGTATTGCTTAAGTGCACCGGACGAACCAGGTGGGACCATTCTAATTATTTAATTCTATCTCAACTACACTGTGAATTCACGGAAGCTCCCAGAAGCTCACTCATGAAGTTTTAACCGTTAAACTTTTGCACAAACTCTCACGTTCAGTTCTGTGACTACATGTGTGAACATTACATAATTAAACCTAATGAAATCTATTATATCTGCTTATAATGTGTAAGAAAATTACACACACACACACACATATCCGCAGTCTGCTCTAAGTTCTACCTTTATCAAATTAAAGCTATTCGAGAGTTAGTTATTTTGTGCCTTCATGTCATGCGGTCATGGCAGAATTCCAGTCACGAAAAGGGGGGCTGTCTGATGTTTTAAGTTGTGAAACTATTTTCATGGTCACATATGCTTATTGCTTATTATGATTAAAGTGAGGGTTGATTATTATTTTGATTCTCTGGTTTGGTTGGGGGCACTTACATTTTCTGGTGCTAATTACCTTGACATATTAATGATCCGTAACTGAGATTTATCTAATTACCTTGTTAATTATATATATATAGTTGTGCATTTATTTATTCTTGTTGAAAAGGGTTTTATGAGGGGTTTTGTACAGAAATGAGGGATGATGTGTCATTTATGTTGTGTATGTGCTTGTGTGTGTAATCTTTATATATTTTGTTGGGGAATATGTTATAAATTAAAATATCATAAATGTGCTTACTGAGTTACTAAAAGGCTAGCCTATTTAAATTCTTTCTATACAACACTCAAGGATTAGTAATTTTCTATTTTGTGAATAATATTCTTGCAACCATTAACTTGAACATAATGTGGCAGGATTTATGCAATTTATGTTAACCTTCAATTCACTCACATTTTATGCCATTAAGAATATTAATTGATATATATAATCCTGCAGTTAATTTGCTCTTTGTTCAATCTATAACTTGTCATCTCATGTAAGAGTTGCATGCTTAATAAAGTACACGCTTGTTGTTAATAGACTTTTTCATTTGCAAGTCCTGTCATTCACCTGGGGGGACATGTCTGTAATTGTAATTAGGCCTTTGCACACTTTTGCTTCCTCTAGGTTCACCACCTAGTTCTAAATATTCTGTCTCTCCCCTTTACAAAAAAAAAAAACTTAATAAAAATAAAATAAAATTAAAATTCAAAAAAATTTACAAAAAAAAACTTATAAAATAAAAGGGGGGTTTCAAATGGTAGATCAGAGCGTGGTTATGATTCTATGGATGGAGTAGATATTATTTCTGCCTTATTTTTTTTGAAATTTGGAAGTTTTAGAATCTGGGGACTTGCATTTATTTTCTTAAATAATACTTGGTGTGGCTACAGGCATGTCAGCTGGTGTTGGGACTTGCAAATTATTTCAAATTTGGTTTAATCTGAATCCAAGTGTTGAAAGAAAAGTTAATGGTAATGTAACGATTTAATAAAATGAATAATCAGAATAATAACATATTTTATAAAAATGAATAAGGGGTTGAGTAAGTTTAAGATAATTTAATATGTGTTAGTGTTTAAGTAATTATTTTGTGATGTTGAGTGTAAGGTAGGTTTTGGAAGGGGGTTATAAGCATGTGATTGATGGTTTTTAAAATGAATGTGAGCTGATGGATTTACTTGGGCATACCCTGGAGCTTAAGACAGATTTTGAACGTGATGAGAGCCGTCAGTACTTGTTGATTTTGATTGAGATTTGTTTCATGGAATAGACGTGTTTCATAGCACCCCTGTTATGTAGTATTTGTTTATTGAGGGCGTTGTGTTGCGGTATTGTGTATTCTGAATGCGGTCATGGTCCGACCAGATGTCATGGACTTAATAGTTATATATTTTCGATTATATTGAATTTTATGTGTACTTTGTGGATTGTATATAGTGAGTCGTTTTGTTGTTTTGTGTCGTGTTCTCTTCTGGGCATTTTGCATGGCTGTTTCTCTGCTGTATGATACACCCATCTCGTTGTATCGCTAGAGCATTCTGGAGCCACTTGTATGATCAAGTTCTTCCTGTCGTTTTCTTTGATTGTTGCTTTTACGTGGTGTGTGAAGGTTGCGCGGTCATGTCCACTTCAGTGAATGTGGATTTATTTGTAAAATATGAGCTCGAGTGGGAGGTCCGGTTCCGGGGTCGGAAGCCGCAGGAGACGGTTGTTTCATTAAGGAAGCAACTCCGCGAGGCTCTTGCCTCCGGTGAGGCACCGAGTGGGAGAGTGTTGCTCACAGATGTCACGGCCGAGGTGGAACTGTGTACGGAAAAATTCTCTGAACTGCGAGATTTGGCCGAAGGCCTGCAGTCGGCGGCACCCGCCTCTACGGCTAGACAGAGGGTACGCCAACGGTTACAACATGTTTTGTGTCGATTACAGAACGCTGAATCACAGGCTACCACCTCGGAATTAGAAAAAAATGTTGTCACTCTTAGGGAGCAAGTGGCGATGGCCTTGCGAGAGTTTTCTCTCGGCCAGCGTCGACCTGTTGATGCGAATTCCGGTTCTTCTTCTTCTTCTGTTGAGACGGCGGCCAAGTTGGAGCCCCCTGCGCATGTTCCTGCCTTTTCGGGGATGGCTGCAGCGAGCTATCACAAGCTCCCTAACCCACTGTCGGAAGTCATTCAGCGCCTCCCGGTTGTGGATGGTTTGGATCTTGAGGCGCTTTTGAAATTCTTGCGTATTCTTTTTCAGTTGGCAGATTTCCCTGGGCTGTCGGAGCGGACCTTGCTTGAGCTCATTTACCCGTACTGTCGGGGATCTATGGCTGAGCGGCTGACGAGCACCCTTCGGGATGGTGGTGGCATTGACCATTTTCATCGGGAAGTCCTGGACGCTTTTATACCGGGAAGGCTGCGCGATCAGCTACGATATAAACATTTTTATAGAGTCCAAGCAAGTGGGGAGGCCCTTGCTCATTTCATTTCTAGTGTTAAAGACGCGGCCAGGATCCTGAGGCTGGGGTTGTCGGTATCTGACATTATTCAAACTATTCTGGAGGGCGTGACGCCTCAAGAACGTTCACAGCTTGGTATTTGCTGTACGTCCCCAAAGTTTTATCGATTTGGACCGGCTATGTGCCATGTCAAAGACTATACAAGGTAATGACGATATTAGAGCCCACGAGGCTAGGAGGTGTTCCGATCGCCAGGTTGTAGAGCGACGTGTTGGGCAGCCCGGGTCTTGGGGTTCTCGGCCTGCGCCTGTTCAGAGCTGTGAGGTGCGAGAATTATTTTGTTCCAGGTGTCATAGATCTGGTCACGTTGCGCGTTATTGTTCCGATTTTAGACAGCGTCAGGGGACTTCCCGAAAGATAAACAATTCAAAAAACGTAAGCACTCGGGGAAGATAGGTCGGTAGCGGTCTTCCCCGTTAGGTCACTCTGTTCCTGTTTCACTTAACCCCAGGCGGGTAGTAGGTCCCGGATCATCTGGCTCCAAGGACCTGCGAACTGTCTCCAACTACAGTTCAGTATGCCCCTTCCTGTTGGTCGAGTTGAAAAAGGGTCAGCTCAGAGCCTTAGTTGACTCTGGATCAGCCCGATCCATAATTTCATCTAGAGTATGTGCGGACCTTGAAAAACAGGGCTTACTAATAGGGTCGGATCGGTCTTCGGTGGTATGCTGGACTGCATCGCGGGAAATTCTGCCCATCTCCCGGGTGGTTTCCCTAAAGATTAAAATCGAGTGTTTTTCATGGGTGTGGCGATTTTTGGTTTCTCCGGCTCTGGGAGTCGACTGTATAGTGGGTGCCGATTTCATCTCCAAGAGTGGTCTCGTTTTAGACATTCAAGGGCACCACTGTTATTTTAAATTTAATCGGGAAGTTGTCATTCCTTTCCTTGGGTACCAGGGAGCTAAGGGAGGTATCCAGGAGGTTGTGTGTCCCGATTCAGGAAGAGACCATCTCACTCCGTCCCAGAAGCTTGCCTTAGATCATTTGTGTGAGCAATTCCCCACTGTATTAACTCCCAACTTGGGGCTCACACATCTTTTGGAGTACAAGATCCGGTTAACGGACTCCGCTGCGGAACGTTCACACCCATACAAGTTCGCTCCTCCGAAGATGGATGTTCTAAGAGAGAAGGTTCAGGAATTGCTTAAACAAGGGGTCATTGAACCTTCTAATTCTAACTATGCCAGTCCAGCATTTCTGGTGCCCAAGCCTGGGGGTAAACAGCGCATGGTCATAGACTATCGCAAATTAAATGCTAACATCGAGGTAGATTCGGTTCCTCTTCCTGATTTACATTCTGCTTTTGATTGGTTTAGTGGGGCCAGATATTTCACCATCTTTGACCTCAATGCCGCATATCATCAGATTCCTCTGTCTAAGGAAAGCCGTCCTTATACGGCATTCTGCGTGCCATGGAATCTTTATCAGTATACTAGAGTACCCATGGAGTCTGGCTGTGGGGGCCCAAACCCTCACGCGACTTCTTGACACTGTATTCCATGACATGAAATTTAAGTTCATCTTCAATTATCTTGACGACCTTTTAGTCTACAGCAAAACGTTCGAGGAGCATCTGTGTCACCTGAGAGAGGTGATGTGTCGGTTGAGGAGTGCTGGCCTCACTGTCAATCCAGAAAAGGTAAAATTTGCACAACAGAGTATTTCGTTTTAGGGGCATCTCGTCTCATATGGGGGTGTGACGGTCAACCCAGAGAGGACACAAGGCATCCGAGATTTTCCTCCCCCTAGGGATGCGAAGGGTATTGCCAGATTTGTTGGCATGATTAATTTTTATCGTAGATTCATCCCTAATGCCGCGGAGATTGCCGTCCCTTTAAACGAACTCAGGAAAAAAGGCACCAAATTTGTATGGGGAGAGAGGCAACAGCGGGCCTTTGATACCCTCAAGGAGGCGATCGTCTCCCCCCGTGTTGCGGATGCCTGACTTTTCTAAAACGTTCATTTTGCAAACGGACACGAGTTCTGTTGCGCTCGGGGCGGTTCTGTCCCAGGAAGTTGATGGTGCTAGGCAGCCGGTGGCATTTATATCCAGGACCTTGACCCAACAGGAAAGGAAGTCGTCGGTGTATGAACTAGAGTGTCTTGCTGTCGTATACGCTCTAGATAAGTTCAGGCATTTCCTGGAACACACTGAGTTCCTGCTCGAGACCGATAATCAGGCTCTCTCTTGGCTTCTCGCTCATCCCCGGCAACTGGGTAAAATAGGACGTTGGGTGGTCAAGATCTCATCCTTTAAATTCAAAGTGCAACACATTAGGGGAACACAAAAATGTTGTTGCAGACGCCTTGTCACGTATGTTCTCCCAACCCAGTGAAGCCCATTCTGAGCAACCCTGTTCCGTTCTGCTGGACTTTCCTTTAGCTTTTACTAATGTGTTACCCCATCAGTTAAATGATGAAGAGTTGGGTCCGATCATCCAACACCTAAAAGAGGGTAACGTACAGGCCCCATATTTCTTGTCCAAGGGCGTCCTGTGCTGCCGAGAACGAAAAGGACGTGCCCCGAAGATTGTGCTGCCTAGCAAGCTCGTGCCCATGGTCTTCAGCTACTATCATGATTCCCCAGTAGGTGGCCATAAGGGAATTTCGAAGACCATTTCCAGTATTAGGGGACATTTCATCTGGAAGGGCATGGATAGGGACATCGCGGCTCGTGTGAAAGCATGTCATCTCTGTGGCTTGAGTAAGCCTGCTCAAAACACCAAATTGGGTTTATTGTCATCCGATGTGGCGAGCAAACCGATGGAGAAGTTATTCGTCGACTACGTGGGACCTTTCACTCGTAGCAAGTTAGGTAACGCTTACCTACTTGTTTGCGTGGATGCTTTTTCCAAGTTTGTCTGGCTACTGCCCTTACGACAGGCAAACACTCGCTCAACTATCTTTATGCTACAGACCCATGTCTTTCAGCATTTCGGTTTTCCGTCCACCATTGTCTCTGACAATGGACCACAGTTCATTTCGAATGATTTCCGGCGAATGTGTTTCGCTAACGGCATCAAACATGTGACCACTTCCTCATAACTACCCTCAACCGTCCCACGCGGAGAGATTTAACCGGAATCTCCGTTCAGCTCTTATCGCCTATCATGCTGAACAACAAGTTTGTTGGGATAAAAATTTAAAGTGGTTGCAATTGGCATTTAACACGGCCCTACACGAGAGTCACAAGGCCGTACCTTTTGAGGTCATGTTTGGTTTCTCGCCGAGTTTGCCATTAGACAATTTGTGGCACATTGACGATCTTCTACCTAGCGATCCGGAGGTCAAGACTGTGGACAGATGGAGGGAGGTCCGGAGGAATTTGCTTCGTGCGCACGAATGCGTCCGTAGTCGCTACAATCAGGGGCGAATTCCAAACCCATTTAAGGTTGGCGACTTGGTCTACTGCCAGAGTCATCCGATTAGCTCAGCCATAGATAGGAGGGCCGCTAAACTTTGTTATCGTTGGTCGGGACCATACCGCATTCTTCGGTTTGTGTCGCCCGTTACGGTGAAATTGGGTGATCCCGGAGGGGATGTTGAGAGAGTAACCACTCATATTTCAAAGCTAAAGTTTTGCCATAAGGCATAAGTGAGTGGTGACAGTTTTGTCCCGTAAGGGGGGAATGCTATTTGGGTTCCTGGATCTCAGTTATTGGATTTGGGAGGCCTTGGTGGTCAGTTCTCAAAACCGGATCCGGTGATTCTTCTCTTTCTCCTGTTCTGTTCTGTTCCTTATATCTGCATGCGGACCAGGGCCCAGCGAGCATGCAGGACGCACACTTACATCTTCTCTTTCAGACACACATTGACAGACTTACACCCCTTCCTTCTGCCTCTTTCGTTTTCCTGAGTAACTGAACTCACCAAGTGCGATTTAGAATCTGGGATTTCCCAGGATTCCCGCAGCCGTCGTGCTTGAGTACTGCTTTGATTTGGGTCAACCATGTTGCCCTTTTGGGGTGAGGGTGTGCCGTACTGGGTTCGGCATGTAGGCGATGTGTTTTTAAAACGAGCAGCTTTGACGTCACGCGTGGCACGGCATCTCGTCGCCGTTCGGCTATGCACACTGTTGTTGTGTAGCTATGATATTCAGTTGGCGCATCCAGCTGTTTTTGTGCATTCCTGCATCACAGAGGTTTCGTGGTCAGACAGACACTTCGAATCTGTCTCATTTCTATTTGAACCCTCAACCAGATCATCTGCTCTCGGCTGACGGCACTCATCAGTTCAGGACTTCGTCGCCTTTCTCTATGAGTGGCTGAATAAAGTTCTGCTCCAGGTGCTCGAACAAGGGCGAGATGGGTGTCGGGTGTTGACGACCAACTGTCCACCCTCCTGGCAGAGACGATCCTTTAGCCATGATATGCCGTCAGTCGAGATCTACCGTTCAGACGCACTTATGATGCTACGCTGCCCCAGGACTTCTTAGTACAACCGAGACTCTACTGATCAGCCACAGTATTGCTTAAGTGCACCGGACGAACCAGGTGGGACCGTTCTAATTATTTAATTCTATCTCAACTACACTGTGAATTCACGGAAGCTCCCAGAAGCTCACTCATGAAGTTTTAACCGTTAAACTTTTGCACAAACTCTCACGTTCAGTTCTGTGACTACATGTGTGAACATTACATAATTAAACCTAATGAAATCTATTATATCTGCTTATAATGTGTAAGAAAATTACACACACACACACACACACACATATCCGCAGTCTGCTCTAAGTTCTACCTTTATCAAATTAAAGCTATTCGAGAGTTAGTTATTTTGTGCCTTCATGTCATGCGGTCATGGCAGAATTCCAGTCATGAAAAGGGGGGCTGTCTGATGTTTTAAGTTGTGAAACTATTTTCATGGTCACATATGCTTATTGCTTATTATGATTAAAGTGAGGGTAGATTATTATTTTGAGTCTCTGGTTTGGTTGGGGGCACTTACATTTTCTGGTGCTAATTACCTTGACATATTAATGATCCGTAACTGAGATTTATCTAATTACGTTATTAATTATATATATATAGTTGTGCATTTATTTATTCTTGTTGAAAAGGGTTTTATGAGGGGTTTTGTACAGAAATGAGGGATGATGTGTCATTTATGTTGTGTATGTGCTTGTGTGTGTAATCTTTATATATTTTGTTGGGGAATATGTTATAAATTAAAATATCATAAATGTGCTTACTGAGTTACTAAAAGGCTAGCCTATTTAAATTCTTTCTATACAACACTCAAGGGTTAGTAATTTTCTATTTTGTGAATAATATTCTTCCAACCATTAACTTGAACATAATGTGGCAGGATTTATGCAATTTATGTTAACCTTCAATTCACTCACATTTTATGCCATTAAGAATATTAATTGATATACATAATCCTGCAGTTAATTTGCTCTTTGTTCAATCTATAACTTGTCATCTCATGTAAGAGTTGCATGCTTAATAAAGTCACACTTGTTGTGAATAGACTTTTTCATTTGCAAGTCCTGTCATTCACCTGGGGGGACATGTCTGTAATTGTAATTAGGCCTTTGCACACTTTTGCTTCCTCTAGGTTCACCACCTAGTTCTAAATATTATGTCTCTCCCCTTTACAAAAAAAAAACTTAATAAAAAATAAAATAAAATAAAAATTCTAAAAAAATTTACAAAAAAAACTTATAAAATAAAAGGGGGGTTTCAATACATATACCACAACACATTAACATACACATAATACCCACAATTAATTCCAGTAATAATCTTGGTGAAACCCCCTTGCTGGTAACACCACATCAATATCTCTCCAAAGTATAACATAAATTCATCCCAAAAAATAATAATAACCCACTGCCCCCTTGTAAAGTATGATAACAGTAATTCAATAATGAACCCAGCTCCAGTGTCGGTATGCTCATGAAGAAATCATCAACAGAATTAAGAATTCATTAAACTCGTTTTAGAATTCATATTCCCCAAAATGTGTGGGTTACTCATCTATCCCACTAGATCATGTAAGATAAAAAAGCTATGTAAGGGGACATGTATCACCCACACATACCCAGCTATATTTAAACAGAACATGTGACTGAATTTAAGTTACTCTCTCAGATATATATATATATATATATATATATATATTACTATAATACTATAATACTTATAACTATTTTACCTCAAGATATATTTTTTCCTTTAGGAACACGTTTCGGGAGATCCTGTTCTCCCATCTTCAGCCTTCGCCATCTTGCTTCTGGTGCAGTATTCGTGTGTTGGCTTCTGGATGTTATTAAGGTGGTTTGTTGGTCTTTGGTCCTTCAATGTTGCATTATTGTGTGTGGTTGTGGTATCTGTTTTTGTATTTTGTGTATTTTCGATGTTGAGTGCTTTGAATATTGTGTCATGTTTTGTATTGATTTGTATTTGTTCTGGTATTAATTTGTTTTGTTTTTTTAATAAATACCAGAACAAATACAAATCAATACAAAACATGACACAATATTCAAAGCACTCAACATCGAAAATACACAAAATACAAAAACAGATACCACAACCACACACAATAATGCAACATTGAAGGACCAAAGACCAACAAACCACCTTAATAACATCCAGAAGCCAACACACAAATACTGCACCAGAAGCAAGATGGCGAAGGCTGAAGATGGGAGAACAGGATCTCCCGAAACGTGTTCCTAAAGGAAAAAATATATCTTGAGGTAAAATAGTTATAAGTATTATAGTATTATATACATCAAGAAATGGACTGTAGCAGAAAGTGATTGAAATATATATATATTGTAACGTTACATAACCCAGTCCCAAAAAATGATAACGTAATCACCCCACTATAAAGGTCAGAAATGGGTATAATATACATAGCTCTAGATTACTTTGTATTACAAAACACTATAAACTATAATTAAGTGATATAAAGGGTACAAAGTGAGTTATAGTGTACACAGTGAGAAAGTAAGTGGTTTTAAAAGGAGCATCTCACAGACTTATGCTGTAGATGGAGAAACAATTAATTATAACAGTAGACTATATTGCTACTGACCAATTCTGTATTTTTTTGAATTTTGTGTAATTTGTATTGTGTAGGCCACAAATATTTTGTACCTAGGTCTAATTTTATATTTAATATAATAATTGTGTTTGAATATAAGATAACCCAGGGTTAAATATATAAAATAATAATAAAATAAATTAATACTGTATGAGTAAAATGGCAGAGGAAAATAGTTTAGTGTAAGGATACTATAAGAAATTAATAAATAATAAATAAATACAATTAAAGGAAATAAAAATATTAAAGACCTATGTATAAAGTTAAGAGGAAATAGAAGGAAAAACCTTATATAAATTAAATGGGATAATAAACAAAAGTTAAAAAGGATTATTTTTCTATAAATAAGAAATAAATTTATAATAATAAAAAACAGCCTATGTACTCAAAAGTATATAGATGCACCAATAAAAAATGATATAAAAATTCTTGGTTACTAACAGTAACCAACTAACAAGATATAATTTAATTGTTAATTCTTGGTTACTAACAGTAACCAACTAACAAGATATAATTTAATTGTTAAAACGATTGGAAAACGTAAGTTTGAAAAAAAGTGTAATGCCTTTTAAAATTTGAAAAAACCTTATAAATACTTTTGGAAACAGTGCGAAATTTAATAAAAATTAACGAGTAGTATCCACCTTATGTTAGAACTCCTTCAAGTATCAACTTTAACGTCCTTTATTCGATGAAAATTTGAAATAACCTAGCTACCAGGTCAGGCCTAGTTTGACGGCACTTCGAGATTTTGGTGAGATTGTATCTTAGAAAAATTTAACTAAATTACAAAACAACTATAACCCCAACACTAGAAACAGCACCATCCAAGTAAACACTTCAAGAAAAGAGGTAAAACAAACTTTATTAATAATTGTTAACCAAGAAATCCTCATAACGAATCTTTGTGCAGTTTCAGTATTCAGTAACTGATTTCGTGTTTATAATAAAGACATAAACTGTACTCTAGCGGATAAACCCGGAACTACATACTACGGAAAAAACAAATATAATTTATTTTTTTTCTGTAAAGCGTAGTATTTTATTATTCATTTCTGACCGTCTCATAACACAAAGAACTTACCCTTAACCCTGGGAGAAATTAATAAACGAATTCTTTTTATTGTTTAATGTTTAATCAAGAATAAAAAAATAATTTGTTATAATTCCAATGTTTACCTAATTAGATCGAACCAATGTGGTGTTGACAGAAAAAATCGATTATAATATTTTTTTTTGTATTGGGAGAAGAGAAAAATAAGTGTATACAATAAATAAATACCCTGAATATTTTGTTATAAATAATAAAATGTGTATTATTTCTTGTAGAGGGTAGTTGTTACGGAATTTCAGGAAACCAAGAAGAGGACGAACCGCCGGGAAAGTATCACCGACAATGGTGTTTATTTAACCCTAAAATTTGGATGCAGACGTCAAAATCAGCTGGTCTCATGAGCAGCGAATATTTAAATTAAGTAACTGTATACTCCGGGGATAAAATCCTTGGTCCTCTCTCTTCTAACTACGGTCAAACAACTTCATTGAACTCTCCCAAATCACACACAATCGATTTCAGTTTTATTTCAGTAAACATAAATTTTAACCGACACAGGACATTGGCAAATACAATCAATAAAGGATTAACTGTAATACACTCCTAACAAGCGAGGTACGTTACAATATATAACGTAACAAAGTTAAGGTCCCAGACGTTACATAAAAACTTTGACAAAATAAATTAAAACAATACCCAATGTATGCCATAATTAAGGTCAGGAAGGTAAACCTCACCTAATAAATATATTAATAATACCTAGTAAGGTTACTAGATAATAAAATAGTAAAAAAGTCTATTAGTATAAAATATGGAGTGATCAGTGGAAGATGTAACCTATAAACACAGTGTCTAATGAGATGAATTTACTATAGACAAGTTTGAAAATAGTAGACTGTTTAATTGATATTTAATTTTTTATAATGATGTACGTTGTTGTGCTTTATCATGATATTTTGTTTACATGATATTTATTCTGTGTTTTGTATGTAGCAGGTGTGAAGCCATTGCTTTAAGAAAGTATTAAGTAATGGATACTAATTTCATTCATGTTAAACTTGTATTTAAGTAATTAAATACAAGTGTATTTATTATGTATTGTATCATGTTAAGTGTATTTACTTTGAATAATTAATGTAATTGGCCATAAGCCAGTGACTCATTGTACAGTAGGCAGGTCAGAAAAGTTAAATTAAAAACAAAAAATTATAACACATGTGATAAAACAAATAGGCCTAAGATTAGTATTTTGTAAAAGGAAAATAATACCTTTTAAAATAAGTTGATCAAGAAGAAAATGTAGTAAAATGTATATGGTTTGATAATGCATATTAGGTGAAAGTTTTAGGTGATTTAATGTAATTCCAATAAGGGAGTATTTTATTAAATAAGTGTAAGAATATTTCCTAATTACGGCTCTAGGATAACAAATATTATCCAATAACAGAAGAGGAAGATGGTTGTTAGGGACGACTAAATGCAAGATATCTTGTTGATTTCAACACTTAATTGTTACATGTGAATGGGTTAAGTTCAGTTAATACAAATCCAGAAAAGAATTTAAAAAACCTAATGAATGAAGTATAATAAATGAAAATTCAAAAATAATAATCCATTAAAAGGACAGTGGATCGACTGCAGAAACTACTCCTCAATCAATATAATTCGATCTTCTAATAAATTTAACGAATTTCCAAAAAACAAATTAATCAACCCATTAATGGCAAAGGAGTAATGATGAAGATCAACTGTGAACAAATGAAGACAATCCATAGCGTGGAGATGCTAAATTAATTAAATATAGTAAAAACGAACAAAGAAATTTAGAATCACGTCCAAACCTCACTTTCCACAACTGAACGAAATCTTAATACTACACAAATTCCATTGGGACCTGTAACCGCCAGAACCGTGAAGATTCACGAAGATCGAGCTGAAACTTCTACTACCTCCTGGGACATCAATACCAAACTTTTATTGAAAAGACCGAGGCTGATATTTTCCAGACAATTGAATCCACATACTGTTCTCGTCTCTGCGTAGCGAAACATGGCCACCTTAAGTACCTTGTCAAATTACGGTAAAAAACCTGCATAGGTTTGAACTATATATAATAAGATTTTATAACTAAATTGTAATAACTAGTAACCTTAAATTGCATTACCTGACCTTACTAATAGTTAAAAGAACTACATGTACCCTGAGATAAAAAACAAACTGAAAATTATAATTAAATTGTAACACATCTAAAACCCGAATTCAATAACAAATCGATTATGTATTGTGTACTCGATATGGTGTATTAGTAGCAAGAGGAAGCAGCTGTTGGAATTAAAACATTATATAAAATAAAGAATCCTTCTTGAATTTGACGATTTCTTGTTATTTGTAGAATAATTAGTGTATTTCGAATAGGGTGTAAATTACAGAGAAAGGAACGTGAGAACGCATCAAGCGGAACGACTTAACCTATAATAACTGGTCAATCGCCAACCACAGCGCTCGTTTGTTGACAGCTGGCGAATACGGGAGAATAGAGAACTAACTTACTCTCTCCGCTCTTTTCTCTTTACAATTTCGATAGTATATACCGTCTAGGGTTGGAGAAAAATATTGAATTATTCAATATAATAACTGGAATACAGCGTTTTTTTTCTTGTAAAACACTTAATAACTATTTAATACAGATCTATTATCAAGAACCGAATAATATCAACCACATAATAAATAATTTTCTTTATAAATAAATTAACATTGATTTGCAGGAGATCTCATCTACAGAAAAATATTACAATTTGACGCATTCCACAGTGGAGCTTTTGAACATAATATAATTCAATAAGTAACATCCTAAGTATTCGTTACAAATTGGCGCTCAACGAGTGGGCTTTAGTTAAGTAAAAAATCGACTATATCGCTATTACTTAACTTGAGCAGGCAACTATTAGAGGCACAGGAATGCGTACGAGAGGTGTTTCTAAAAGGATGGCGAAGGACCAAGAAACGGAAGAAGATAGACGAGAAGAAGAAGCAGAGATAGTTACAGAAAGTGAGATGGAACAACAGGCGGGGGACAAGGAGGAGGAAGCCACAGGAGATATGGAATTTACTAAAACTATGGGAATTAATTAAATAAGATTCCAAGAAACAGAAGGAAGATTTAAATCAAAATTTGAAGCCAATAATGAAAATTTTAAACGAATGGAGGAACATAATAAACAAACCAACGAGAAAAACAAATAAATGTTAGAAAAGCTTGAAGAAAACTCGGAAAAGCTAGAAAATAAAATAGACAGTATTAAAGAAAATTCAGAAAAGCTAGAAAACAAAATAGACAGTATTAACAAAAACTCAAAGAAACAAAACGAAATTTTGAGTGAGAACTTAATCAAACTAATGAATGAGAAGTTTGACAAAAATAAAGAGGAAACTGATGAGAATAACCGGCTGATAAATGAAAGCTTAAACCAAATTAACGAAAGGTTTGACAGAAATGACGAGAGCTTAAGGCAGATTCAGGAAAATAACAAACAAATAGACGAGAGAATTGAAAACAGTAATAAGGATTTGCGGCAAATTATAAATGAACAAAACCAAGCTTTGAGGGAAGTCATCAACGAAAGGATTGCAAATGTCAATGAAACACTTAACAAAAGGGTGGATGATTATGAAGAGGAAGTAAGACAGCAAATAACTGAAACTAAGGTAGGTCTAGAAAAGACAGATGAAACCATCATACAACTCGGAGTGGAAGTAGAGGCCAAAATAAATCAAGTAGAAAACAATAACCAAACTAGAATAAAAGAGGTACAATTAGAAACCCAAGGAAAATTGGACGAAGTACAAATTAACATAGCTGGGAGAATTGAGATAGTTAACAATGAAATAACGCAAATAAAAACCCAAGTGGATCAAAATAAAGGGACTGTTGAAAACATACAGAATCAGGAGTTGATTAATATCAAGGAGTCAATAGAAAATTTACAAAATCGACCAATGTACCTGGCACATCACATAGCCCCTGAGCAAAAAGAAAACATCAATTTCAAAGTTTATAGAGGAAACCCCATAGAATTTTTAGAGAGAATAGATGAATGGTTTGGTAGAATTAAAGTGACCCGATGGAACATAATCAAAAATTTGTTGGATGACTGTTTTAAAAGCATAAATGATAATTGGTGGTCAGCGGTTCGAAACGAAACAAGTAATTATGAAGAGTTTAAGAAGGCTTTTAGGTCAAAATACTGGTCGGATTCCGTACAGAACATGATTAGGCACAACATTACCAACGGAAGGTTCAACATTAATCAAGAGCAGTCCCCAACTACCTACTTTTTGGGAAAGGTGTGTTTGGCGCGTCATTTGGAACCGCGAATACCAGAGGAATGTTTAGTGAATAAACTATCTTACCATTTCGAAGAAGAAATAGTTCGTGCCAGACGCAGTGGACAAGTGAAGACAGTAGGAGCAATGCAAAACCTTGTTAGCCAGCTATGAAATGGAAGACTATTATCAGAGGTCTGGAAGACAAAGTGACTATTCAAACAATAGGAGAGAGGAGCAAAATCAAGAGTCGCGACAGGGAATGAATAGGTATAACCACCATAATTATAACCGAAATGTTAATGACCATTATATGAATAACCGCTACCACAATAATAATTACCAAAACAATAATCATTATAATAACCCTAATAATAACCGATACAGCACAGGCCGGAGAGAGGAGCAAAATCAAGAGTCGCGACAGGGAATGAATAGGTATAACCACCATAATTATAACCGAAATGTTAATGACCATTATATGAATAACTGCTACCACAATAATAATTACCAAAACAATAATCATTATAATAACCCTAATAATAACCGATACAGCACAGGCCGCAGGAATTTTGATAACGGGAGAGACTATTGGAATAGTAACCGAGGGAACAATGACCGACGAAATCAAAACAGTAATAGAAGTCGAGAGGAGGACCTACCTAGGAACCAAGAAAATCATAGAGAATTCAGACCAGATGATGGCAACCCAGGAAACACTGCTACAGACGATCGTCCGCAGGATAGGGTGGAAAACTAAATTCAGCAGTGGGAGTATCAAGTAACCCCTCGCTGCTGGGATTGAAAGGGTATACACGAACAAAAAAAGACAATAACAAAATTATAACCATTACGGAAAACAATTATTTAAAAGATATACGAGAGGATCTAACTGAAGAAGGGTTACCGTCAGAGAATAAAAATGACAATCAAATAATATATATAATGGCAGAATTGCAAGGAGTTATGACAGATATGGTGATTGACACCGGAGCGAACGTGTCACTTCTGGACAAAGTAGAATATAACCGAATAAAGGAGATGTATAAGAAAAATATACCAACATTACCAGTCAATAACATGGTTATAATAGGTGCTACTGGCAGACCAAATAAAACAATACGGCAACAAGTAATGATGGAAGTATCCAGCGGAGGTAAAAACTATTCCTATGGTGTTTATGGTAGCTCAAGGATTACCATTTAAAGCAATGCTAGGGTGTGATATGCTGCGGCGCCACTCAGCTATTATTGATATGGGCAGAGGAAAAATAACCCTGTACCATGAAAATGGGGAATGGTCAAGTGAAATAGTGGATCATAAAAATGCCACTCACCACCGACATTCTTTTACCCTAATGCGTGATGACGGAACGGAATATAAAACACCTTTTGAGGAATTAGCCTGTGTTAAGGATGATGAATGGAAAGAAAAATTACAAGAAATTTATTCGTTTAAAACTACCAATACTAATGGAGTGACACCGGAACAAAAAAATCAGTTAGTAAAAATCTATAACAAATATAAAAAAGTATTCTCAGATTTGCCAGGAAAGGCTAAGAATTTCATTTGTGAATTGTCATTTAAACAACCCATCAATTTTAACAGGGAATCATATCCTATACCCCAATCCCTAAAACCAGCAGTGAGAAGGGAAATACAGAGTATGATAGAACAGGACATAATTGAGTATAGCTCAAACCATACACCAGCCCTATAGTAGCCATAAAGAAAAAGGACGGTACCGTACGTTTATGTTTAGATGCCCGGGAGATAAATAAAAATATAATTAATGATAGGACTTCACCAGGGGGAACTGAGGAATTAATGAAGATTGTAAGTATATGAGCATTTGGGATGCCGTTTGTGGATACTGGCAGGTGGAGTTACATCCCAACAGTAGAAATTACGTCGCCTTTATATTTGAGGGTAGAAATTACCATTTTAAACATCTTCTTTTTGGATTAGTGTACTCTGTGGCGGTTTTTATCAAATGCATGGACCAGGTCCTGGGTAGGGAAGTGTTAGACTTCACAACAGTGTACGTAGATGATATATTGGTATCTTCAACCACATGGGAGGAACATTGTCAACGTGTGGAAATGATATTAAGCAAATTAGAAAAAAAGCAACATTACTCTGAAATTGAATAAGTCAAAATTAATAACCAATCAATTACAATTCCTCGGTTTCATACTCTCTGAAAATGGAATATCCACATCCCCTGAAAAAGTGGAAGCTATTCAAAACTTCCCCAGACCAAAAAACATTCGACAGTTGCAATCATTTCTAGGAGTGTGCAACTACTACCGCAAATTCCAAACGAATTATTCCCAATTAACAACGAGGTTTAAACACTTACTGTCATCTAAACATAAATGGAAATGGAAGGAGGAAGATGATGAGACATTCATCTTAATTAAAGAAAAATTTTTACAGAACATCATTCTGCATCATCCTGATTTTGATATGAAATTTTTTATAAATCATGACGCCAGTGATGTGAGTCTTGGTGCTGAACTGTACCAGGAAGATCAGGAAGGAGATCACCAAGTAATAAGCTTTGCCAGCAGGGTATTAAATCAATGTGAACGAAATTACAGTGTCACGGAAAAGGAACTATTGAGTGTGGTATTTGCATGCGGTAAATTCCGCACGTACATATTAGGTTATCCCTTAACAGTGCGGTCCAACCATAAGTCCATATCATTCATACAAAGGTGTAAGTTAAGCCATGGGAGACTAACTCATTGGATATTGGCTCTCCAAGAGTATAAAATAACATGGGAATACGTACCGGGTAAACAAAACACTGTAGCTGATGCTCTATCTAGAGTGAACCTGGAGAATGGTACTTTTGAAATTGAAAGGGAGGATGTTGGAAGAATATATCATGTAATAACAGCCAGAGAAGAGCTAGCAGAAGTATTAAACAAAATTTGGGAAGAACAGTCAAAGGATCAGAGATTATCCACCATATGGGAACGCCTCATTAATGATGATGCCATAATTGTCCAATATTATCAAAAATATAACAGTTTAATTTTCATAAAATCCCCTGTCGTGAAAAATAAGTGGAAATTGTATATTCCCAAATTAATGGAGTCATTAATAATAAATAATTACCATCAAATGTATGGACACATGGGTTCCATCAAGGTAGTAAAGGCACTAGAGGAGCATGTGTATATTAAGGGTTTAAACAAAAAGGTAAGGGAAATAGTAAAAAGATGTGTGATATGTCAAAAGGTCAAGGTGAACAACGAGCGAAAGGAAGGGGATTTAATAACAATTACTTCGGAGAGGAAATTAGAAAAAACATTTCTTGACATTTGCGGGCCTTTCCCACGCAGTGGAGGCAGGCACCGATATAAATATATTGTAATCATCCTAGACCATTTCACACGTTACACTAAACTGTATCCTATCAGTAAAGCATCCACCAATGTTATTGTTAAAGTGATCACAGAAAGGTACCTCATAGATGTAAGAACTCCATATTCTATAATAACGGACCATGGGACCCAGTTTAAAGGTCGAAAATGGAAAACAGAAATGGCAAATCGAGGAATCAAAACCTACAAAACTTCTATTTACCATCCTAGCAGTAATCCAGCGGAAAGGGTACTCACAGAGGTAGGGCGAGTCCTCCGTACTTATTGTTATGACAACCATAAAAAATAGAGTGAATTCATAAGTGAAACAGAAACCTTTTTAAATATTGCATATCACGAAACTATTGGTGTTACACCATACCAAATGATGTTTTCAAAACTGCCACCTCGAGAAATTACTAAATTGATACAATTCCCTGAAGTACCAGAAGAGGAACTTAACCTTACCCATATATATAATAGGTTACTCCACAAGATGGATATTAGAAGAAAAAAACAGAATGCAACCCGAAAAAATATCATCAAATACACAGTCGGTGAAAAAATTTTAATAAGAAACAGGCAACAACCTAGCAGTTCTGAAGGGATAGCTAAAAAATTATTGTTATTATATGTTGGACCTTTTGTAATAAGTCAGGACAACCAAAACAACACATACGTGGTGACTGACCCAATAAGTAATAAAGTGAAGGGTACCCTACTTATAACCAAGCTGAAATAAAAAAATACTACGATTAAGAAGAAAACATTCCCATAGACGAACTTTCAGTTTATTTCAACTAAACGATATTCAGCTAAAATAAACTTCTTTCGGAGGGAGAGTATTATGGAACGTAACAAAGTTAAGGTCCCAGACGTTACATAAAAACTTTGTCAAAATAAATTAAAACAATACCCAATGTATGCCATAATTAAGGTCAGGAAGGTAAACCTCACCTAATAAATATATTAATAATACCTAGTAAGGATACCTAGTAAGGTTACTAGGTAATAAAATAGTAAAAATGTCTGTTAGTATAAAATATGGAGTGATCAGTGGAAGATGTAAACTATAAACACAGTGTCTAATGAGATGAATTTACTATAGACAAGTTTGAAAATAGTAGACTGTTTAATTGATATTTAATGTTTTATAATGATGTACGTTGTTGTGCTTTATCATGATATTTTGTTTACATGATATTTATTCTGTGTTTTGTATGTAGCAGGTGTGAAGCCATTGCTTTAAGAAAGTATTAAGTAATGGATACTAATTTCATTCATGTTAAACTTGTATTTAAGTAATTACATACAAGTGTATTTATTATGTATTGTATCATGTTAAGTGTATTTACTTTGAATAATTAATGAAGATATAAGATAATATTTGTAAACTTGGCCAGGAAGACAATAATTGTTAATAAATTGTCAAGGGGTCATTGCAATTATGTTATAAACCAATGAAGGGTTCAATGATAAAATAAATAATAATAATAATCAATTGAAATCAGGATAAAATAAAATTAGAATAATTGGCCATAAGCCAGTGACTCATTGTACAGTAGGTCAGGTCAGAAAAGTTAAATTAAAAACAAAAAATTATAACACATGTGATAAAACAAATAGGCCTAAGATTAGTATTTTGTAAAAGGAAAATAATACCTTTAGAATAAGTCGATCAAGAAGAAAATGTAGTAAAATGTATATGGTTTGATAATGCATATTAGGTGAAAGTTTTAGGTGATTTAATGTAATTCCAATAAGGGAGTATTTTATTAAATAAGCGTAAGAATATTTCCTAATTACGGCTCTAGGATAACAAATATTATCCAATAACAAAAGAGGAAGATGGTTGTTAGGGACGACTAAATGCAAGATATCTTGTTGATTTCAACACTTAATTGTTACATGTGAATGGGTTAAGTTCAGTTAATACAAATCCAGAAAAGAATTTAAAAAACCTAATGAATGAAGTATAATAAATGAAAATTCAAAAATAATAATCCATTAAAAGGACAGTGGATCGACTGCAGAAACTACTCCTCAATCAATATAATTCGATCTTCTAATAAATTTAACGAATTTCCAAAAAACAAATTAATCAACCCATTAATGGCAAAGGAGTAATGATGAAGATCAACTGTGAACAAATGAAGACAATCCATAGCGTGGAGATGCTAAATTAATTAAATATAGTAAAAACGAACAAAGAAATTTAGAATCACGTCCAAACCTCACTTTCCACAACTGAACGAAATCTTAATACTACACAAATTCCATTGGGACCTGTAACCGCCAGAACCGTGAAGATTCACGAAGATCGGAGCTGAAACTTCTACTACCTCCTGGGACATCAATACCAAACTTTTATTGAAAAGACCGAGGCTGATATTTTCCAGACAATTGAATCCACATACTGTTCTCGTCTCTGCGTAGCGAAACACGGCCACCTTAAGTACCTTGTCAAATTACGGTAAAAAACCTGCATAGGTTTGAACTACATATAATAAGATTTTATAACTAAATTGTAATACCTAGTAACCTTAAATTGCATTACCTGACCTTACTAATAGTTAAAAGAACTACATGTACCCTGAGATAAAAAACAAACTGAAAATTATAATTAAATTGTAACACATCTAAAACCCGAATTCAATAACAAATCGATTGTTTTGTGTACTCGATATGGTGTATTAGTAGCAAGAGGAAGCAGCTGTTGGAATTAAAACATATATAAAATAAAGAATCCTTCTTGAATTTGACGATTTCTTGTTATTTGTAGAATAATTAGTGTATTTCGAATAGGGTGTAAATTACAGAGAAAGGAATGTGAGAACGTATCAAGCGGAACGACTTAACCTATAATAACTGGTCAATCGCCAACCACAGCGCTCGTTTGTTGACAGCTGGTGAATACAGGAGAATAGAGAACTAACTTACTCTCTCCGCTCTTTTCTCTTTACAATTTCGATAGTATATACCGACTAGGGTTGGAGAAAAATATTGAATTATTCAATATAATAACTGGAATATAGCGTTTTTTTCTTGTAAAATACTTAATAACTATTTAATACAGATCTATTATCAAGAACCAAATAATATCAACCACATAATAAATAATTTTCTTTATAAATAAATTAACATTGATTTGCAGATCTCATCTACAGAAAAATATTACAATTTGACGCATTCCACAATGGAGCTTTTGAACATAATATAATTCAATAAGTAACATCCTAAGTATTCGTTACAATATATATATATATATATATATATATATATATATATATATATATATGTGTGTGTGTATAAATATTTCTCCTTTACATGAGTAATATCAATACTAGAATCATGTAACATCACAATTAATTCAATATGGGATTCTGTCTTACAAAAGCTGACTACAGTTTCACACATGCTTGATGCATGTTCACACCAAACTTTACAGGTTAATATTTTATGATTTTACAATAAATAAGTCTGTTTTCGCATAGTTTCTGCAGATTAGACTGGAGGAAAGTAGTAGATGTCAGAAGAAATGCTATATACAGAAAGATCCCACCTGAGTTTTCCAACTTTAGTTTTGTCCGGGCATGTGGTTCAGATACAGTAGGGTTACTTCAGGAGCTGCATCCTCATCTGTGGGCTGTTCGTGACTGGCGGCGTCGAGGAGCTTCGGTATATTTCTCTGCACTAGAGGTTGACAGATGGACGGCCATCCTCTCGACACCCCTTCATCGGCTGGTCCGAGTACCCTGTGACATGTTCTGTTTAAATATAGCTGGGTGTGTGGGTGATACATGTCCCCTTACATAGCTTTTTAATCTTACATGATCTAGTGGGATAGATGAGTAACCCACACATTTTGGGGAAATGAATTCTAAAACGAGTTTAATGAATTCTTAATTCTGTTGATGATTTCTTCATGAGCATACTGACACTGGAGCTGGGTTCATTATTGAATTACTGTTATCACAGTTTACAAGGGGGCAGTGGGTTATTATTATTTTTTGGGATGAATTTATGTTATACTTTGGGGAGATATTGATGTGGTGTTACCAGCAAGGGGGTTTCACCAAGATTATTACTGGAATTAATTGTGGGTATTGTGTGTATGTTAATGTGTTGTGGTATATGTATGTATGTGTATATTTTTCTCAAGGGGGGTTAAGAATGTATAACCATCCAATGCATTGGTACTTAATCGATCTCAACGAAATAATTCTCTAATATCTTGTAAGTAATTGGTGTATAAATAATATCTTATAAATAATTGCACATAATATATTTGCATATCTCTAAACATGTTGGTCAAGGGATTAACTATTTGCATGTGTTGCAACTGAAGGAATTAAACAAAAGTTTTGTAAAATATATAAAAACACTTGGTAAGTTTCACAAATTTTTTAATTAACTCTGACAGCTGTTTCGACGAACTTAAGCCATTGTCAAAGAGCGAGTGAATGAAATTACTGAACACAGGATGTTAGTGGAGTGTAGGTGGTGGACATCTGTTTCGGGCGTATCTGGAACATCTGTGTTGTGACGGTGAGGGGGGGGGGAGAGTGTGTGCATGAGACAAGGGAAGGTCAGGTGTCTTTGAAAACTAAATACAATCATGAATGCAAAATATAAAATTAACTGAACTAAATATAAACTGAATGCAAAATTTAAAATAATGATGAACATTCAAAATAATATAAAATAAACTAAACTAAAGAACAGATTTTAATAAAGGGGATACATAAAATTCAGTCTGTTCATTGGTTAAATTTTATGTATCCCCTTTATTAAAATCTGTTATTTAGTTTATTTATTTTATATTATTTTGAATGTTCCTCATTATTTTAAATTTTGCATTCAGTTTATATTTAGTTCAGTTAATTTTATATTTTGCATTCACGATTGTATTTAGTTTTTAAAGACACCTGACCTTCCCTTGTCTCATGCACACACTCTCCCCCCCGCCTCGCAATCACAACACAGATGTTCCAGATACGCCCTAAACAGATGTCCACCACCTACACTCCGCTAACATCCTGTGTTCAGTAATTTCATTCACTCGCTCTTTGACAATGGCTTAAGTTAGTCGAAACAGCTGTCAGAGTTAATTAAAAAATTTGTGTAACTTACCAAGTGTTTTTATATATTTTACAAAACCTTTGTATTAATATGTTTCACCAAGTGCCCAACGAGTCATCAATTAATATCGTGAAGGAATTAATAACAGCTTAAAGAGTATAATTGTTATACAATCTCAAATTTATAAATTTTATAAATGTATAAAGGAAACAGACACCAATAAATAAGAAACTTGTTATTGTTACATGAGTATTTCATTCTGCAAGTCCTGTCACCATTGCCAGTAGATATGTTTCAATTGGTAGCTTGGGTTCCGGCACATTTTATGCTTCCTCTAGGTTGAGTGTCTAGTCGTAAATATTAAGTTACTTCCCTCAAAAAAAAAAAAATAAATAAATAAATAAATAAATAAATAAAATGCATTTACAAAAAAAAAAAAAAACAGAAAAAAAATTTACCGAAAAAGAATTAGATTATAAAAAAAAATTACCAAAACTCTTACACAAAATTGGGGGAGGTTTCAGTTAAAAATTAAAACATCAATATCACAAAATCGAAAACCAAATATATAAAAGTATTTATGTGATGCGAGTGCGCACTCGACGAAAGCCGGCCGGACACTGATTGATATCAGTTACAGATAAATTTTAGTGCTGTGTCATATAATGGATTCGATGAAATGTAAGTGGTCGTTTAATATGAAATTACGGTAGTATTTGTCATTATGTGCTCTATAAATTTCAAATTCTTCACGTGCAGTTAAATAAGCGCCTTTACCACAGACATGTAAGGGTTTCAAATTGGTGTCAAAGCTTGTATACTTATGATTCTCCTGTATAAGATGACGAGCATAGTTAGACTTTATACAAGATTGTGTTGTCAAATCCTTTACATTATGCTTTGGAGTGTGCTCAACGAAACGTTTATAAAAACTTCTCCCTGTCTGACCAATATAAAAGCATTCACAGTTATTACATGAAAGCTTATAAACACCTGTTTTCATTTCCAAAGGTGTACTGGTTCTATTACGAAGCTTATTAAACAGATTGTTGCTGATTTTAAATGTTACAGTTCTATTGTACTATTTAATACTTTTGATAAAATGTTGGGCATAATACTGGTGTAGGCTGTTGAAATAAAGGTTGGTTCAATATTTTTTATCATTACTTAAAGTTATTTTAAAGCAAAATTATTTTGAATTTGACGACAGATTTTACAGTCAACACGATGGTTTGGCAATGGGCTCACCGCTATCAGGCCTTTTGGCAGATATTTATTTAAATCATTACGAAAACACACACTTGTTTTCTAATAATAATCATAAGAAAAACATCATGTTCTACGCACGATATGTTGATGATACATTCATAATATACAAGGGCACATTACGTGAAATAGAAAACTTTAAAAATCTTTTAAATAATATCAACAAACACATTCAATTTACACATGAAACAGAAATAGATAACAAACTGAATTTTCTTGACTTGACCATC
The DNA here is from genome assembly GCA_034769895.1 of Magicicada septendecula. Classification (NCBI taxonomy): domain Eukaryota; kingdom Metazoa; phylum Arthropoda; class Insecta; order Hemiptera; family Cicadidae; genus Magicicada; species Magicicada septendecula. The sequence goes on along the minus strand of CM068368.1, from coordinate 750,689,464 downwards.
ACCAAATGTGATGATAAATTGAAATATAGTATATATAGGAAACCCACTGCCACAGATGTAACCATACCTGCTGACTCACACCACCCATTCTCGCAAAAAATGGCGGCTTATAATTATTTCATACACAGGTTGTTAACGATACCTCTAAATGAAAATGATTTTAAGAGTGAATTAAATATTATAAAACACATTGCTGTTGCCAATGGTTACACATCTCCCATGGTCGATAACCTCCTTAAAAAGCATAAGCGTAGATTGTCAAAACCTCGAATGATAAAAAATATTGAACCAACCTTTATTTCAACAACCTACACCAGTATTATGCCCAACATTTTATCAAAAGTATTAAATAGTAACAATAGAACTGTAACATTTAAAACCAGCAACAATCTATTTAATAAGCTTTGTAATAGAACCAGTACACCTTTGGAAATGAAAACAGGTGTTTATAAGCTTTCATGTAATAACTGTGAATGCTTTTATATTGGTAAGACAGGGAGAAGTTTTTATAAACGTTTCGTTGAGCACACTCCAAAGCACAATGTAAAGGATTTGACAACACAATCTTGTATAAAGTCTAACTATGCTCGTCATCTTATACAGGAGAATCATAATTATACAAGCTTTGACACCAATTTGAAACCCTTACATGTCTGTGGTAAAGGCGCTTATTTAAATGCACATGAAGAATTTGAAATATATAGAGCAAATAATGACAAATACTACCGTAATTTCATATTGAACGACCACTTACATTTCAAGTCGAATCCATTATATGACACAGCACTAAAATTTATCTGTAACTGATATCAATCAGTGTCCGGCCGGCTTTCGTCGAGTGCGTACTCGCATCACATAAATACTTTTATATATTTGGTTTTCGATTTTGTGATTTTGATGTTTTAATTTTTAACGACCTCATTGAGTGATTAAAATTTTAATATATATTCTGATGACGAGACATAGTCTCGAAACGCGTTAATTATATTCATTGCGTTAAATACATGTGGTCACGAGACAGGAAATAAGGTACAGTAGAGTCCCGGTTACCCGCCATAAACGGGCTGGCGGAAGGGCGGATAAGCTGGAATGGCGGATAATAGGGAGAGTTAAATAAAACGCAAATTTATCATAAAATTACGTTGTAATTTTGTAAATGTAATTAATAAACATAAAGTTTTACAACAAATCAATAGAGAAAACAATACAGTACTGTACAATTATATTACAAAATTATAGTAAAACATTTTAGAGAACAAGCAACAATATTAAAGTTATACACTTACAAAAAAAGAGAAAACAATTACTCCTACTTTAGTACTTCACGCTTCAAGTTTAAGAATTCAGTAAATTTTAACAAGAAAAATTTACTAAAAATAAATATAGAATCAGACTAATGTGTACGTAATAAAATTGACTTACACTGTCAGAAATGTTGGAAGTGAGAGTTCAGTTCATGATGAGTGAAAAAAATTAGTGATCTTCGACTGCCTCCCTGATGATTCCCACTTCTTTGCTGCCAAGTCTCGCCATCTTTGGAGCATCATTATGTCGACAACCCTGGCTTCCTTTTGCTGCTCAACGTACTGAATGGCTGCTTCAAGAGCTTTAACCCCTTCTTTGTGTGTGATCTTTTGGGGCTCAACAGTTTCAGAGGCTTGATCTTAAACAACATCATCGCTATTAACAAGTGTTACAATTTCTTCGTCAGTTATTTCATATTGGTCGTCTCCTGAAAGCCAATTCCTTATTTCATCCAACGATGCATCCTCACATCCAGGGATACGTTGCACCAAGGGCAAAATACTTTCATGAAGTTCATCCAGCATGCTTTCAGCCATATTTTCGTCCTCGCCCAACAGCTTATGCCACGACTTCGCAATTGTTTGTGTGTTTGTGCCCCGACGTCGGTCCAGGCCCTTGCGACCCAATAAGCGACATCCTTCAAATTTATACTTTTCAACTTCTTAATCAAGTTTTGCCCATCTTCAATTTCTTGTATGACTGTTGACAGAAGCTTTATTTGATAGTTTCGTTTAAGTGTTTCCAAAACACCCTGGTCCATAGGCTGACAAATGCCAGTCACATTTGGTGGCAAAAAACATAGCCTTTATGTCCCCATCTCTAAGTTCGTCTGGATCAGGGTGAGTTGGGGCATTGTCTAGCAGTAAAACTGCTTTTCTGGGTAGGTTGTTGTCTTTTAAAAACTTCTCTGTAGAAGGAACAAACTCTTTAAAAAACCATTCCTTAAAAATTTCACTAGTCATCCATGCACTTTTTTGACTGAAATATTTTTCTGGAAGAGCATGTTTTGAAATGGTTTTAAAAGGCCTAGGGTTTTTGGACTTTTCAATCATTGCCAGGTCCATTTTATGGTTTGCTGTGACATTACTGCATGCTAAAATAGTCACTATCTCTTTACTACGTTTATAGCCAGGGGCTGCAGCTTCAGTTCTAGCTGCAAGGCTCTTACTCGGTAACATTTTGAAATTAAGGCCTGTTTCATCACAATTAAATACTTGATCTCCTGTTAAGCTTTTAGTTTCAACAAAGTCTTCAAGTTTTTTCTTAAACTGCTCCATTTCTTGAAAGTTTGATGACAGTTTCTCGCCGCAAATATTCAACTGACGGATTCCATAACGCTTCTTCCATCTATCAAGCCAGCCAACGCTTGCTGTAAAATCTGCATCACCTTCGTTAAATTTTTTTGTAACTGCAACGCCTTTTGTTTTAAGATAGGTCCCGAAATAGGCACCCCTTTCTCCCTGGACTGTGTAAACCAAATGTACAACGCTTCGCTAACTTTTTCATAATCACTATTTTTCATAGTTTTTCTATCTTTAAAAGCAGTCTCAGTAACTCGTGAGGAACACCACTTTTCTAATTCTAATCGTCTCTTCTTCCAATCTCCAACTGTGCGATGACCGACGCCGTAGTGGTCAGCCACCTTCTGCAGCGTTTCCCCTTTATCCAGTCTTTTTAATGCCTCAAGCTTGTCTTTTATTGATAAAACATAAAACAATTTTCTTCCTTTTCGTAGCCATAATCGCAACACTATTAACAAGACTACACTACGACACTTTCACCAAAACTGCACTAGTCACTCACGGACACACCGCGTAAAAATAGCAGCACTGCTCACTACAGCACACAACAAGAAACTGCAGTCTACTAAGCGATGAGCATGTGAGCGATAGCGTTGGATGTTGGGGGTGGGGTGGGGTGAATGACACATGAGTCACAGCTAGGCTATAATAGGCGATGGGCAGTAGGCCAAATTCCTGCGGTACAGTCAGGAGCAATCACAAAGAGAACACGTACACTCATGCCCGCAAACTATTGGCACACTATTTTCGTTGCAGTAATTAAAGAAAATATTTTCTACGTTTACGTTTTTTTATGCCGCTTGGGCGGCGGATAACACGGAACGGCGGATAATCGAAGGGCGGATAACCGAGACTCTACTGTAAATAATTTATATTTATTATTAGTCATTATAAGTGGCCTGGATACCGACAGACATGTTATTCATATTGTCTAATGTTACTTTGCCAGACGTTTCAAATACAGCTGTTGTATTCATCCTCTGGCATCAACTACAAGGTTGATCCACACAGAAACAACTCAACTGACTGTAGTTGACAAGCCTGCAAAGAAGTAGCAGGAATCTAGCATGCAGTAGGCCACTAATACAAACAAGCCATCTGAATGATTAAGCAAATATAAAATCAATATGAACAAATACAGTAATATAAATACAGCACCTTGTCATGACTGCCATTATTGCTGGAACTGTCAACAGCAGGATCAAAAATGCACTCCTGCGGAAGACAACAGTTCTGGTCAAAACGTGAAACAAAGTGACATTGTATCTTTTGCTCAAAATGTTTTCAAATTTTAAAACCGAATTTGAAAACAAAACTTTTAGTTCTCTCCAATATTTAAACTTTTGACAAGGTGTACACAAATTAATGTTTACAAATAGTAATATATGGGAAACAATTTAACCAGAATAAAAAAAAAAGAATGAGAACAAGAATTAACTAACTGAAAGCCCTTTGTTAACACTATGCATGCCGGATATAAATTATTTATAGAGTAAGTGATTTTGATTATAATAGGTGTTTTGGTGACGTGTCATAGTGTGGTATACCAGTCTCTCACGTGCTGAGACAACAAGTAGCCAAAACATATCACACACACACACACACACACACACACACACACACACACACACACACACACACACACACACACACACACACACACACACACACACAGATCTTAACTCTCCTAAATAATGTAGAAACATTCTGAAGCTTCTAGTAGGCTTACTATGCCATATAAATATCTTGGCTGTGCTTACATAAATACAGATACAGACAAAACAATTGCTAATTATTTCATATAGTCCAGGTGCCAAAGGTACTTGAGTATGCAAAATGTGAGGACCGGCAACTATGCTCAGATTCTTATACCTGAGACCCCAAATAACAAAAAACTGGATGTTGCCAGCAGCTGTGTTGGTCCCTTTCCCTTCCCCCCCATTAGCCCCACCCCAAACGTTAGAGTGCATAGCATGCCTAGCTGTTTAACGCCTTTATGCGTCAGTAGGATAAAAACCATTGTGAGTAACGGTATATTTTTTCGTGTTTACAAAATATAATTTGAGTTTTTTAGTTTTTTAGTGATAAATTAATAATTGTTATATTAAAATACGTGAGCAATGCCGCTACAAGTGACAAATGTGAAGAGAAAAAGACCGAACGAGTTATCGTGTTTATTTTGTGATAAAACAGGCGACTTAGTTAAGGAACCAAAACCACAATCGTTCATAAATATTCAAAAAGCAGCAGATCGAAGAAAAGATGACGTTAGTGAAAAGTTAAAAAATAATCCAGAGTTCGCAGCACTAGAATGTTCATGGCATCGAGGTTGTATGGCTAGTTATATAAGTGAAGAAAAAATAAGGCGAAGAGAAATAGCATTGAAAAAAGAGGAAGATGTGTCTACCTCCAATGCAGAAACAAGTGATTCAGGTAGGAAAAATATTCGTCAATCATTAAGGGTGTAATGGGGCAAATTAAAAGGTTTTTTTATTTTATTAATTTTGGTTTTGATTTTATTAATATTTCAAATTCATTTCATATATGTGGCTAGTCCCCAGTTTGAATCTAACTCGCAGTCTAAACAATGCAAAGGTAAAAGATTTTTTTTTTGGTTTTGATGAAAATAACAATAATATGACAATCTGATTTTGAACTTAAAAGAATGGTGTATTTAAAGATAAATATTTTGTGACTTTTACATGACGAGTTTGTTTATAAAATATTATGGAAGTGTGTACAAGCCCAGTAACTGCTAAAGGCAGCCCAGTGTGCATGATAAGGGGGAACATATCGGTTGAGGATCTGGTGTGGTATAAGACCTGGGATTGGGATTTTGGTGTGGCATGATAGAAGGGGAGGTGTGCTGTGGTGCGTGTCTGTTCGATTTTATGGTGTTGGGATCTCGCATAGAGAAGTCCAGTGATCTCGTTCAGATGCGGCCATAGTCGCCGAGCCAGGGGGGTAGTTTACCCATGATGTATAAGAACAAATGGGGGGTTGTTGGCACCATATCCTCACCGGTCCTCTTAGGGGTTTAGCAATGAGATTTCTTCTGTTTCGACAGAAGATCTCTCATTGGGGGGGTATTGTAATGGGGCAAATTAAAAGGTTTTTTAATTTTATTAATTTTGGTTTTGATTTTATTAATATTTCAAATTCATTTCATATATGTGGCTAGTCCACAGTTTGAATCTAACTCGCAGTCTAAACAATGCAAAGGTACGCTGTAACTGTGTTGAAATATGTGAAAAGAATGCGTTGTCAACTGCAGCACACTTCCTAGAACTTTGCGGTTGTGTGATATCCACTCACAAATGCACAAGCACCCACATCTGCTGAGCGCCTAATCCACGCTAAACGAAAGAAAAGGCAGTGAAATATCGTCGACCTACAGCACATGTAAATCCTGTGTGCCAGGTGCACAACTACCAAGACATTGACAATGAAGGCTGCGAACGGCGACAAAATTTGTTCGCCGGCAAGGCAGTAATGCCCGGCAGCATGTAAGGCAGTCGGAAAGTAACATCATAATCTGCCGGACGCGAAACGTAGTGCGTCCGCCGACTGGACACAAATTTCCATCTAAATCATATAACAAAATGTGAATCAGCAGTGGTGTTGTGGTGAGGCGGCGGCGGCCGTTTGAACATAACGGGTTGGCGGGCCGAAAAAATTGATTAACCGGATAAATACAGTCTAACATGTGCATAGTGCGACACAGCCGGGGAGACACCGTGAGTGAATAGATCATCAGACAAAAATGGTAACCAAGATATAATATTGCAGAACAGAATTAGTGAAGTGAGTGGGCCAAAATAAAATGAATAATAAACTTTCGGACATTTAAAGAATACGAGCCACGTGGCAGCGAAAGGAGTGAAGCCGTCGGGTAACCGGTAACCGTAATTTCAACAAATTTTTTATAAAGGGTTTTTGTGCAAACATGTCAATTAAATAAGAGGAGTTTGGTTTTGTAATAGTGTAAATGTGTGTATGTTAGCAGATTGGGCTGTCTAATTAAGGTAAGGTGTTTATTGTAATTCTGTAAGTATAAGTGTAACACCACCATGTAACTGATAGTAAAAGCTTTATGCATTTTCCATGATTTTGGATCATTTGAGCTAAGAGGCCAAATAAATAATTTAATACTTAAAGAAAATTTTGAAGTATAAAATAAAATTTTAATTAATTTCTCTTCAAAAAATGCGTTGCATAAGTTATTACAATAACCTATAATCATACTTGCATCTTAACGTTCGTGTTGCGGACTCTGGTAGAAGACGAAACAAGGTAGGTGGAAGATCAAATAATTTTATGTATTTGTATTTGTAAGTGTAATAAAATAGATTAACACAAATGGCGTCGCGACAGGGACTCGAATTTGAATAATTAAAATTCCACACCTACGATAGATGCAAGTGTGGTTGAAGGTTAAATAACGATGCGAAAAAATTACATAAAGTATGCAAGACAATGAGTTAAGATAGAAATAAGTCTAAGAGCAGTACATGTAAAATAAGAAAATTAGTAAATTTACAATATAAAAATGGCAGACAGTAATGAAGTCAGCTTCTCTGTAAGTCAGACCGAGAGTCAAATAAATACCGACTCAGGTATCCAAACAGAGTCAATGTTAACAAGTAGTAATAACGCAGTCAGCTTCGTTGATAGAAATTTAGCAGTACAATCTACTCCAACGACAACACGAATTAAAGAATTGTCAATGGAAGATATGTTTAATTTCATGAAAACAATATCTGATAAATCCTTAAATTTTTAGTGACCGTCAATCAGTGAATGTTTTAGTGGATGGTTAGTGAGGATCGGTCAATAATACAACTTTTAGTTATTTTGCGTCGACGTTTCGACAATATTTATTGTCATCTTCAGGACCTGTGTATGAAATACAACAGAAATATCAAACATAACGAAACAATTAAATATTTGGGTAAACGTGTTGGTGATGTGAGTGTGTGCGTGCGTATGTATGCACATTTTTTATGTGAAGACTTATGATAGTTTGTTTACATCTTCAAATTATCTTTAAGAAAGCGAGCAAATTATAGTATGAGAGAACTTAATTTATACAGTATTACAATTTAAATTACTAAATATAATGTTATTTTAATTAATTAAACAAACAGTAACCAACAATTGGATATTACAGTAGATTGGTACATAAATTGTTTATACCTACAACAGTCAACATATAGCAAAGTAATATATTACCTATAACTAAAACAGATTAGGGGATGTTCACTACGTAATTATTAAAAGTTATTTTTACCATGTTTGAAGATGTAAACAAACTATCGTAAGTCTTCACATAAAAAATGTGCATACATACGCACGCACACACTCACATCACCAACACGTTCACCCAAATATGATTGTTTGCTAACACCAGTAGGGAGTGAAACATGGTAAAAATAACTTTTAATAATTACGTAGTGAACATCCCCTAATCTGTTTTAGTTATAGGTAATATATTACTTTGCTATATGTTGACTGTTGTAGGTATAAACAATTTATGTACCAATCTACTGTAATATCCAATTGTTGGTTACTGTTTGTTTAATTAATTAAAATAACATTATATTTAGTAATTTAAATTGTAATACTGTATAAATTAAGTTCTCTCATACTATAATTTGCTCGCTTTCTTAAAGATAATTTGAAGATGTAAACAAACTATCATAAGACTTCACATAAAAAATGTGCATACATACGCACGCACACACTCACATCACCAACACGTTCACCCAAATATTTATTTGTTTCGTTATGTTTGATATTTCTATTGTATTTCATACACAGGTCCTGAAGATGACAATAAATATTGTCGAAACGTCGACACAAAATAACTAAAAGTTGTATTATTGACCGATCCTCACTAACCATCCACTAAAATATCTGATAACTTGAGTAGTTTTAACGGGAAATTTGATGAACAGAAAAACGAAATTCAAGAATTTAAAAGTAGTGTCAATGAGAAATTAGATGTACAGAATGACAAATTTAACGAATTAAATAATCGTTTTGACAATAACGATGTAAAATTGAATGAAATTGAAACCGAAATTAAAAGTGAATTTAATTGTAAATTTGATGTACTTAAATTCGACATTGATGAAGTAAAAATGAAATGCGAAAATAGTTGTAACGAATTGAAACAGGATATTGAGAAAATAGTAGAGTCAGTAGAAGAACGGATTAAAAATAAAAATAATAATGATAATAAAAAATTTACAAATGATGACAATAATGTCGAAAATGAGAATATAATTAAAAATGTGGTAGTAGAGAGTAAGGTAACAAATGTTAACAATGATATTGAAAATGGTAATGTGATTGAAAGGGTGGTATCAGAGAGTGATACGTTGAAAATAGATAGTGAAACAGTGAGTGAGAGAGAGAGAGAGTGATATGTTGTAACGAGGTAGTAATTAGTGTTGATGAAATAGAAAAAGAATGGAAAGAGAGAGTAGCTGAACGTGTAGGGCAGAGGGTAAATTTTCCCCTTATTTGTGATGAACCAAGGTGTTCAAAAATGTTATTATTGGAGGGCAGAGACCCTTATTAGTGAAAGATTTGAATTATTTCCCATTTTTGTATAAGTTAGTACCCTCTGTGTGGAATGGGGTTGAAAATGTGATATGGTGTTATGATGAGAGAGATTTAGATAGAGAATTGTGTGTTGATAAAGAAATAGAATTATATAAGTTGCAGAGAAATTATAATGAGTTGAAAGAGATGTTAAATGATATGAAATACTTACCTGTTAAACTAGAGAGTGAAGATTATTTTGATGATACATGTTTAAATAATAATAATTTACTTTATGATGAAAAAATAACTGACTTGATAATGAATATAACTACTAATGGAGACTGGACAGAAATAAATAATGTTGACCTGGTATATGATTATTATGGTAAAATGAATAAACTGAAATTTTATGGTTACTATACACAAGATAACCGTATGTGGAATGCAAATAAAATTGAAAATTGTTATTTGAAACCCAGACTAATTTTTGACGATGGAGGAAATGGACAATTTTAAATAGTTTGTTTTATGGTTCTGACCCCGCAACCTTGGACAATGAAGTGTGATATAACTGAATAATGAATGATGAAGAATTGTAAATAAACTGATGTACAATTAATTGTGAGTATGGTAAGATGTTAGGGAAACAATGTGTGTATGTAGTAGAAATTGTTGAGATAATAATAATAATATTTGGCAGTCTAAATAAAGGACAAAATAATTTGGAAGAAGATAATAAATAAATTGTAATTATTGTAATTGGTGAGAGTAATTAAAAATGTTGTGTTTTCAATAATTAATTTAATTAAAATAATTTGAAATGTTTAAATATTCTGATTGATTTAAAGGCTGTATAATTGAATTTTCTAATGGATTTAAATTGTTTTATGAGATTTGATATTAATTAATAAATAAGTGTTAAATTGTTTGGTATGGAATAACATTGTTGTTAAAATGTTTCAGAGGTTACGAGGAGATATTGGTGTGTGTGTGTGTGGTGTGTATTTTGCGTTTGTCAGTATGTAAACAATGTACTGTAAGTATAAAGTTTATAATACTAATGAGATAGAATAAAAGGTTTACGGGTGTGAAAAGATTTGGATTCAGTAATAAAAAAGAATTGAGATAATGGTATTAAATAGAAACTGTAATTAAAAAGTAATAATAACTGAAAGGTGAATTAAAATTATATTTGGTTTGAACTGTAATAAATAAACTTTGACAAATATGTTAACATTAAAAGATTTGTAGTAATGAGAAGTACAGGTAGTAGGGTGATGTAACTATGAATGTTGAAACTGAGAGTGTTTATAACACCAGTCTGGCAGACAACTGTTAATGTAAACAGGTGTGTTGGATGTTTTGACTAATGTGTATAGCCAGGTGTGGAAGCTGATAACTGTTGTAGCTTGATGAATCAGTAGCTTGAGCAAAATCTTGTTGTGACACAAAAGAAATGAAGTTAATTTTTTACAGACAAAATCATAATGAGTTAATTATTGCAACTTAGAGTTTGAGAAATTAATTATAATTCGATGATTTTGATAATGAAATTAGTTGGAAAGATGATTTTAATAATATATTCATATACATTCTGATTCAAATTTCAAATGTAATGGTTAAATAAATGAAATATGTACTTTACTTAAATTGGAACCTGAAGGAAATTTTGTATGGACATAATCAAAAATGTTCAGGCTGAAATAGTGTTTGGGAAACTTGGAGGTGTATATTACTGTTCATATAAATTTTATTAATGTCAATCCATATTTTCTGTTTAACTGTAGATTCCCCACCTAAGTGCGGCCATGGCCTCACCGGACCATGACCGTGAAAGTAGTTAATTGTGGCAAATCATAAATTTTACTTGATATAACCGGCTTGTGGTTTGTTTTATTTTGTCAACCCGGTGGGGTGGTTTGTTAGATTTAGTAGGGGGGTTATTTTTTGGGGAATCTACCAAATTTTGGAACAGGTCTATTTTCACCCAGATAGGGGTGGTAGTCCATTAGGGGTGTATAAATCAATAATAGTAGGTGTAATACCGAATTTTATTGTAACACCGAAGCAAGGATGGGGTGGAATAAAAGAGAAAATGTCCACCCCTTCCGCATCAGTCCTTGTGGGAGCAACTGGGCACTACAGTCCAGGGGGGGAAATAGTGAGTGTGGATGGGCGATGACCCAGTTACAGGTCACGAGGGAGATGTGGTTTACGGCTAGGATGAGGCTGGAAAAGGCCAAGAAGCCTAGCGCAGAACACATGAATATGTAACGGGTATCAGGGGTTAAGGGATTAAAAGGGGGGTAAGAGAAAAAAAAAAGAAAAAAAAATTTTTGATTTTGTGCCTGCCATCAAATTGATGTTTTAAATTGTGATTGTATTATTGTTTATGCGTATTAATAGTGTTACTGAATTATATTGTTTAGGATATATGTGTAATCAAATGCTAGGATAAGGAAGTTCATGTTTTAATTAAATGTTCCATTTATTTGTTTTCTAAGTAGTAATAGTAACAAAGAGAATCAATCAATTTAGGTAAAAGATTTTTTTTTTGGTTTTGATGAAAATAACAATAATATGACAATTTGATTTTGAACTTAAAAGAATGGTGTATTTAAAGATAAATATTTTGTGACTTTTACATGACGAGTTTGTTTATAAAATATTATGGAAGTGTTTACAAGCCCAGTAACTGCTAAAGGCAGCCCAGTGTGCATGATAAGGGGGAACATATTGGTTGAGGATCTGGCGTGGTATAAGACCTGGGATTGGGATATTGGTGTGGCATGATAGAAGGGGAGGTGTGCTGTGGTGTGTGTCTGTTCGATTTTATGGTGTTGGGATCTCGCATAGAGAAGTCCAGTGATCTCGTTCAGATGCGGCCATAGTCGCCGAGCCAGGGGGGTAGTTTACCCATGATGTATAAGAACAAATGGGGGGTTGTTGGCACCATATCCTCACCGGTCCTCTTAGGGGTTTAGCAATGAGATTTCTTCTGTTTCGACAGAAGATCTCTCATTGGGGGGGTATTGTAATGGGGCAAATTAAAAGGTTTTTTAATTTTATTAATTTTGGTTTTGATTTTATTAATATTTCAAATTCATTTCATATATGTGGCTAGTCCCCAGTTTGAATCTAACTCGCAGTCTAAACAATGCAAAGGTACGCTGTAACTGTGTTGAAATATGTGAAAAGAATGCGTTGTCAACTGCAGCACACTTCCTAGAACTTTGCGGTTGTGTGATATCCACTCACAAATGCACAAGCACCCACATCTGCTGAGCGCCTAATCCACGCTAAACGAAAGAAAAGGCAGTGAAATATCGTCGACCTACAGCACATGTAAATCCTGTGTGCCAGGTGCACAACTACCAAGACATTGACAATGAAGGCTGCGAACGGCGACGAAATTTGTTCGCCGGCAAGGCAGTAATGCCCGGCAGCATGTAAGGCAGTCGGAAAGTAACATCATAATCTGCCGGACGCGAAACGTAGTGCGTCGCCCACTGGACACAAATTTCCATCTAAATCATATAACAAAATGTGAATCAGCAGTGGTGTTGTGGTGAGGCGGCGGTGGCCGTTTGAACATAACGGGTTGGCGGGCCGAAAAAATTGATTAACCAGATAAATACAGTCTAACATGTGCATAGTGCGACACAGCCGGGGAGACACCGTGAGTGAATAGATCATCAGACAAAAATGGTAACCAAGATATAATATTGCAGAACAGAATTAGTGAAGTGAGCGGGCCAAAATAAAATGAATAATAAACTTTCGGACATTTAAAGAATACGAGCCACGTGGCAGCGAAAGGAGTGAAGCCGTCGGGTAACCGGTAACCGTAATTTCAACAAATTTTTTATAAAGGGTTTTTGTGCAAACATGTCAATTAAATAAGAGGAGTTTGGTTTTGTAATAGTGTAAATGTGTGTATGTTAGCAGATTGGGCTGTCTAATTAAGGTAAGGTGTTTATTGTAATTCTGTAAGTATAAGTGTAACACCACCATGTAACTGATAGTAAAAGCTTTATGCATTTTCCATGATTTTGGATCATTTGAGCTAAGAGGCCAAATAAATAATTTAATACTTAAAGAAAATTTTGAAGTATAAAATAAAATTTTAATTAATTTCTCTTCAAAAAATGCGTTGCGTAAGTTATTACAATAACCTATAATCATACTTGCATCTTAACGTTCGTGTTGCGGACTCTGGTAGAAGACGAAACAAGGTAGGTGGAAGATCAAATAATTTTATGTATTTGTATTTGTAAGTGTAATAAAATAGATTAACACAAATGGCGTCGCGACAGGGACTCGAATTTGAATAATTAAAATTCCACACCTACGATAGATGCAAGTGTGGTTGAAGGTTAAATAACGATACGAAAAAATTACGTAAAATACGCAAGACAATGAGTTAAGATAGAAATAAGTCTAAGAGCAGTACATGTAAAATAAGAAAATTAGTAAATTTACAATATAAAAATGGCAGACAATAATGAAGTCAGCTTCTCTGACAGTCAGACCGAGAGTCAAATAAATACCGACTCAGGTATCCAAACAGAGTCAATGTTAACAAGTAGTAATAACGAAGTCAGCTTCGTTGATAGAAATGTAGCAGCACAATCTACTCCAACGACAACACGAATTAAAGAATTGTCAATGGAAGATATGTTTAATTTCATGAAAACAATATCTGATAACTTGAGTAGTTTTAACGGGAAATTTGATGAACAGAAAAACGAAATTCAAGAATTTAAAAGTAGTGTCAATGAGAAATTAGATGTACAGAATGACAAATTTAACGAATTAAATAATCGTTTTGACAATAACGATGTAAAATTGAATGAAATTAAAACCGAAATTAAAAGTGAATTTAATTGTAAATTTGATGTACTTAAATTCGACATTGATGAAGTAAAAATGAAATGCGAAAATAGTTGTAACGAATTGAAACAAGATATTGAGAAAATAGTAGAGTCAGTAGAAGAACGGATTAAAAGTAAAAATAATAATGATAATAAAAAATTTACAAATGATGACAATAATGTCGAAAATGAGAATATAATTAAAAATGTGGTAGTAGAGAGTAAGGTAACAAATGTTAACAATGATATTGAAAATGGTAATGTGATTGAAAGGGTGGTATCAGAGAGTGATACGTTGAAAATAGACAGTGAAACAGTGAGTGAGAGAGAGAGAGAGAGAGAGAGAGAGAGAGAGAGAGAGAGAGAGAGAGAGAGAGAGAGAGAGAGAGTGATATGTTGTAACGAGGTAGTAATTAGTGTTGATGAAATAGAAAAAGAATGGAAAGAGAGAGTAGCTGAATGTGTAGGGCAGAGGGTAAATTTTCCCCTTATTTGTGATGAACCAAGGTGTTCAAAAATGTTATTATTGGAGGGCAGAGACCCTTATTAGTGAAAGATTTGAATTATTTCCCATTTTTGTATAAGTTAGTACCCTCTGTGTGGAATGGGGTTGAAAATGTGATATGGTGTTATGATGAGAGAGATTTAGATAGAGAATTGTGTGTTGATAAAGAAATAGAATTATATAAGTTGCAGAGAAATTATAATGAGTTGAAAGAGATGTTAAATGATATGAAATACTTACCTGTTAAACTAGAGAGTGAAGATTATTTTGATGATACATGTTTAAATAATAATAATTTACCTTATGATGAAAAAATAACTGACTTGATAATGAATATAACTACTAATGGAGACTGGACAGAAATAAATAATGTTGACCTGGTATATGATTATTATGGTAAAATGAATAAACTGAAATTTTATGGTTACTATACACAAGATAACCGTATGTGGAATGCAAATAAAATTGAAAATTGTTATTTGAAACCCAGACTAATTTTTGACGATGGAGGCTGAGCCTTAAATTCACAAATGGACAATTTTAAATAGTTTGTTTTATGGTTCTGACCCCGCAACCTTGGACAATGAAGTGTGATATAACTGAATAATGAATGATGAAGAATTGTAAATAAACTGATGTACAATTAATTGTGAGTATGGTAAGATGTTAGGGAAACAATGTGTGTATGTAGTAGAAATTGTTGAGATAATAATAATAATATTTGGCAGTCTAAATAAAGGACAAAATAATTTGGAAGAAGATAATAAATAAATTGTAATTATTGTAATTGGTGAGAGTAATTAAAAATGTTGTGTTTTCAATAATTAATTTAATTAAAATAATTTGAATTGTTTAAATATTCTGATTGATTTAAAGGCTGTATAATTGAATTTTCTAATGGATTTAAATTGTTTTATGAGATTTGATATTAATTAATAAATAAGTGTTAAATTGTTTGGTATGGAATAACATTGTTGTTAAAATGTTTCAGAGGTTACGAGGAGATATTGGTGTGTGTGTGTGTGTGTGTGGTGTGTATTTTGCGTTTATGTCAGTATGTAAACAATGTACTGTAAGTATAAAGTTTATAATACTAATGAGATAGAATAAAAGGTTTACGGGTGTGAAAAGATTTGGATTCAGTAATAAAAAAGAATTGAGATAATGGTATTAAATAGAAACTGTAATTAAAAAGTAATAATAACTGAAAGGTGAATTAAAATTATATTTGGTTTGAACTGTAATAAATAAACTTTGACAAATATGTTAACATTAAAAGATTTGTAGTAATGAGAAGTACAGGTAGTAGGGTGATGTAACTATGAATGTTGAAACTGAGAGTGTTTATAACACCAGTCTGGCAGACAACTGTTAATGTAAACAGGTGTGTTGGATGTTTTGACTAATGTGTATAGCCAGGTGTGGAAGCTGATAACTGTTGTAGCTTGATGAATCAGTAGCTTGAGCAAAATCTTGTTGTGACACAAAAGAAATGAAGTTAATTTTTTACAGACAAAATCATAATGAGTTAATTATTGCAACTTAGAGTTTGAGAAATTAAATATAATTCGATGATTTTGATAATGAAATTAGTTGGAAAGATGATTTTAATAATATATTCATATACATTCTGATTCAAATTTCAAATGTAATGGTTAAATAAATGAAATATGTACTTTACTTAAATTGGAACCTGAAGGAAATTTTGTATGGACATAATCAAAAATGTTCAGGCTGAAATAGTGTTTGGGAAACTTGGAGGTGTATATTACTGTTCATATAAATTTTATTAATGTCAATCCATATTTTCTGTTTAACTGTAGATTCCCCACCTAAGTGCGGCCATGGCCTCACCGGACCATGACCGTGAAAGTAGTTAATTGTGGCAAATCATAAATTTTACTTGATATAACCGGCTTGTGGTTTGTTTTATTTTGTCAACCCGGTGGGGTGGTTTGTTAGATTTAGTAGGGGGGTTATTTTTTGGGGAATCTACCAAATTTTGGAACAGGTCTATTTTCACCCAGATAGGGAGGGGTGGTAGTCCATTAGGGGTGTATAAATCAAGAATAGTAGGTGTAATACCGAATTTTATTGTAACACCGAAGCAAGGATGGGGTGGAATAAAAGAGAAAATGTCCACCCCTTCCGCATCAGTCCTTGTGGAAGCAACTGGGCACTACAGTCCAGGGGGGGAAATAGTGAGTGTGGATGGGCGATGACCCAGTTACAGGTCACGAGGGAGATGTGGTTTACGGCTAGGATGAGGCTGGAAAAGGCCAAGAAGCCTAGCGCAGAACACATGAATATGTAACGGGTATCAGGGGTTAAGGGATTAAAAGGGGGGTAAGAGAAAAAAAAAAGAAAAAAAAATTTTTGATTTTGTGCCTGCCATCAAATTGATGTTTTAAATTGTGATTGTATTATTGTTTATGCGTATTAATAGTGTTACTGAATTATATTGTTTAGGATATATGTGTAATCAAATGCTAGGATAAGGAAGTTCATGTTTTAATTAAATGTTCCATTTATTTGTTTTCTAAGTAGTAATAGTAACAAAGAGAATCAATTAATTTAGGTAAAAGATTTTTTTTTTGGTTTTGATGAAAATAACAATAATATGACAATCTGATTTTGAACTTAAAAGAATGGTGTATTTAAAGATAAATATTTTGTGACTTTTACATGACGAGTTTGTTTATAAAATATTATGGAAGTGTTTACAAGCCCAGTAACTGCTAAAGGCAGCCCAGTGTGCATGATAAGGGGGAACATATTGGTTGAGGATCTGGCGTGGTATAAGACCTGGGATTGGGATTTTGGTGTGGCATGATAGAAGGGGAGGTGTGCTGTGGTGTGTGTCTGTTCGATTTTATGGTGTTGGGATCTCGCATAGAGAAGTCCAGTGATCTCGTTCAGATGCGGCCATAGTCGCCGAGCCAGGGGGGTAGTTTACCCATGATGTATAAGAACAAATGGGGGTTGTTGGCAACATATCCTCACCGGTCCTCTTAGGGGTTTAGCAATGAGATTTCTTCTGTTTCGACAGAAGATCTCTCATTGGGGGGGGTATTGTAATGGGGCAAATTAAAAGGTTTTTTTATTTTATTAATTTTGGTTTTGATTTTATTAATATTTCAAATTCATTTCATATATGTGGCTAGTCCCCAGTTTGAATCTAACTCGCAGTCTAAACAATGCAAAGGTACGCTGTAACTGTGTTGAAATATGTGAAAAGAATGCGTTGTCAACTGCAGCACACTTCCTAGAACTTTGCGGTTGTGTGATATCCACTCACAAATGCACAAGCACCCACATCTGCTGAGCGCCTAATCCACGCTAAACGAAAGAAAAGGCAGTGAAATATCGTCGACCTACAGCACATGTAAATCCTGTGTGCCAGGTGCACAACTACCAAGACATTGACAATGAAGGCTGCGAACGGCGACGAAATTTGTTCGCCGGCAAGGCAGTAATGCCCGGCAGCATGTAAGGCAGTCGGAAAGTAACATCATCATCTGCCGGACGCGAAACGTAGTGCGTCCGCCGACTGGACACAAATTTCCATCTAAATCATATAACAAAATGTGAATCAGCAGTGGTGTTGTGGTGAGGCGGCGGCGGCCGTTTGAACATAACGGGTTGGCGGGCCAAAAAAATTGATTAACCGGATAAATACAGTCTAACATGTGCATAGTGCGACGCAGCCAGGGAGACGCCGTGAGTGAATAGATCATCAGACAAAAATGGTAACCAAGATATAATATTGCAGAACAGAATTAGTGAAGTGAGTGGGCCAAAATAAAATGAATAATAAACTTTCGGACATTTAAAGAATACGAGCCACGTGGCAGCGAAAGGAGTGAAGCCGTCGGGTAACCGGTAACCGTAATTTCAACAAATTTTTTATAAAGGGTTTTTGTGCAAACATGTCAATTAAATAAGAGGAGTTTGGTTTTGTAATAGTGTAAATGTGTGTATGTTAGCAGATTGGGCTGTCTAATTAAGGTAAGGTGTTTATTGTAATTCTGTAAGTATAAGTGTAACACCACCATGTAACTGATAGTAAAAGCTTTATGCATTTTCCATGATTTTGGATCATTTGAGCTAAAAGGCCAAATAAATAATTTAATACTTAAAGAAAATTTTGAAGTATAAAATAAAATTTTAATTAATTTCTCTTCAAAAAATGCGTTGTGTAAGTTATTACAATAACCTATAATCATACTTGCATCTTAACGTTCGTGTTGCGGACTCTGGTAGAAGACGAAACAAGGTAGGTGGAAGATCAAATAATTTTATGTATTTGTATTTGTAAGTGTAATAAAATAGATTAACACAAATGGCGTTGCGACAGGGACTCGAATTTGAATAATTAAAATTCCACACCTACGATAGATGCAAGTGTGGTTGAAGGTTAAATAACGATACGAAAAAATTACGTAAAATACGCAAGACAATGAGTTAAGATAGAAATAAGTCTAAGAGCAGTACATGTAAAATAAGAAAATTAGTAAATTTACAATATAAAAATGGCAGACAATAATGAAGTCAGCTTCTCTGACAGTCAGACCGAGAGTCAAATAAATACCGACTCAGGTATCCAAACAGAGTCAATGTTAACAAGTAGTAATAACGAAGTCAGCTTCGTTGATAGAAATGTAGCAGCACAATCTACTCCAACGACAACACGAATTAAAGAATTGTCAATGGAAGATATGTTTAATTTCATGAAAACAATATCTGATAACTTGAGTAGTTTTAACGGGAAATTTGATGAACAGAAAAACGAAATTCAAGAATTTAAAAGTAGTGTCAATGAGAAATTAGATGTACAGAATGACAAATTTAACGAATTAAATAATCGTTTTGACAATAACGATGTAAAATTGAATGAAATTAAAACCGAAATTAAAAGTGAATTTAATTGTAAATTTGATGTACTTAAATTCGACATTGATGAAGTAAAAATGAAATGCGAAAATAGTTGTAACGAATTGAAACAAGATATTGAGAAAATAGTACAGTCAGTAGAAGAACGGATTAAAAGTAAAAATAATAATGATAATAAAAAATTTACAAATGATGACAATAATGTCGAAAATGAGAATATAATTAAAAATGTGGTAGTAGAGAGTAAGGTAACAAATGTTAACAATGATATTGAAAATGGTAATGTGATTGAAAGGGTGGTATCAGAGAGTGATACGTTGAAAATAGATAGTGAAACAGTGAGTGAGAGAGAGAGAGAGAGAGAGAGAGAGAGAGAGAGAGAGAGAGAGAGAGAGAGAGAGTGATATGTTGTAACGAGGTAGTAATTAGTGTTGATGAAATAGAAAAAGAATGGAAAGAGAGAGTAGCTGAATGTGTAGGGCAGAGGGTAAATTTTCCCCTTATTTGTGATGAACCAAGGTGTTCAAAAATGTTATTATTGGAGGGCAGAGACCCTTATTAGTGAAAGATTTGAATTATTTCCCATTTTTGTATAAGTTAGTACCCTCTGTGTGGAATGGGGTTGAAAATGTGATATGGTGTTATGATGAGAGAGATTTAGATAGAGAATTGTGTGTTGATAAAGAAATAGAATTATATAAGTTGCAGAGAAATTATAATGAGTTGAAAGAGATGTTAAATGATATGAAATACTTACCTGTTAAACTAGAGAGTGAAGATTATTTTGATGATACATGTTTAAATAATAATAATTTACCTTATGATGAAAAAATAACTGACTTGATAATGAATATAACTACTAATGGAGACTGGACAGAAATAAATAATGTTGACCTGGTATATGATTATTATGGTAAAATGAATAAACTGAAATTTTATGGTTACTATACACAAGATAACCGTATGTGGAATGCAAATAAAATTGAAAATTGTTATTTGAAACCCAGACTAATTTTTGACGATGGAGGCTGAGCCTTAAATTCACAAATGGACAATTTTAAATAGTTTGTTTTATGGTTCTGACCCCGCAACCTTGGACAATGAAGTGTGATATAACTGAATAATGAATGATGAAGAATTGTAAATAAACTGATGTACAATTAATTGTGAGTATGGTAAGATGTTAGGGAAACAATGTGTGTATGTAGTAGAAATTGTTGAGATAATAATAATAATATTTGGCAGTCTAAATAAAGGACAAAATAATTTGGAAGAAGATAATAAATAAATTGTAATTATTGTAATTGGTGAGAGTAATTAAAAATGTTGTGTTTTCAATAATTAATTTAATTAAAATAATTTGAAATGTTTAAATATTCTGATTGATTTAAAGGCTGTATAATTGAATTTTCTAATGGATTTAAATTGTTTTATGAGATTTGATATTAATTAATAAATAAGTGTTAAATTGTTTGGTATGGAATAACATTGTTGTTAAAATGTTTCAGAGGTTACGAGGAGATATTGGTGTGTGTGTGTGTGGTGTGTATTTTGCGTTTATGTCAGTATGTAAACAATGTACTGTAAGTATAAAGTTTATAATACTAATGAGATAGAATAAAAGGTTTACGGGTGTGAAAAGATTTGGATTCAGTAATAAAAAAGAATTGAGATAATGGTATTAAATAGAAACTGTAATTAAAAAGTAATAATAACTGAAAGGTGAATTAAAATTATATTTGGTTTGAACTGTAATAAATAAACTTTGACAAATATGTTAACATTAAAAGATTTGTAGTAATGAGAAGTACAGGTAGTAGGGTGATGTAACTATGAATGTTGAAACTGAGAGTGTTTATAACACCAGTCTGGCAGACAACTGTTAATGTAAACAGGTGTGTTGGATGTTTTGACTAATGTGTATAGCCAGGTGTGGAAGCTGATAACTGTTGTAGCTTGATGAATCAGTAGCTTGAGCAAAATCTTGTTGTGACACAAAAGAAATGAAGTTAATTTTTTACAGACAAAATCATAATGAGTTAATTATTGCAACTTAGAGTTTGAGAAATTAAATATAATTCGATGATTTTGATAATGAAATTAGTTGGAAAGATGATTTTAATAATATATTCATATACATTCTGATTCAAATTTCAAATGTAATGGTTAAATAAATGAAATATGTACTTTACTTAAATTGGAACCTGAAGGAAATTTTGTATGGACATAATCAAAAATGTTCAGGCTGAAATAGTGTTTGGGAAACTTGGAGGTGTATATTACTGTTCATATAAATTTTATTAATGTCAATCCATATTTTCTGTTTAACTGTAGATTCCCCACCTAAGTGCGGCCATGGCCTCACCGGACCATGACCGTGAAAGTAGTTAATTGTGGCAAATCATAAATTTTACTTGATATAACCGGCTTGTGGTTTGTTTTATTTTGTCAACCCGGTGGGGTGGTTTAGTAGGGGGGTTATTTTTTGGGGAATCTACCAAATTTTGGAACAGGTCTATTTTCACCCAGATAGGGGTGGTAGTCCATTAGGGGTGTATAAATCAAGAATAGTAGGTGTAATACCGAATTTTATTGTAACACCGAAGCAAGGATGGGGTGGAATAAAAGAGAAAATGTCCACCCCTTCCGCATCAGTCCTTGTGGGAGCAACTGGGCACTACAGTCCAGGGGGGGAAATAGTGAGTGTGGATGGGCGATGACCCAGTTACAGGTCACGAGGGAGATGTGGTTTACGGCTAGGATGAGGCTGGAAAAGGCCAAGAAGCCTAGCGCAGAACACATGAATATGTAACGGGTATCAGGGGTTAAGGGATTAAAAGGGGGGTAAGAGAAAAAAAAAAGAAAAAAAATTTTTGATTTTGTGCCTGCCATCAAATTGATGTTTTAAATTGTGATTGTATTATTGTTTATGCGTATTAATAGTGTTACTGAATTATATTGTTTAGGATATATGTGTAATCAAATGCTAGGATAAGGAAGTTCATGTTTTAATTAAATGTTCCATTTATTTGTTTTCTAAGTAGTAATAGTAACAAAGAGAATCAATCAATTTAGGTAAAAGATTTTTTTTTTGGTTTTGATGAAAATAACAATAATATGACAATCTGATTTTGAACTTAAAAGAATGGTGTATTTAAAGATAAATATTTTGTGACTTTTACATGACGAGTTTGTTTATAAAATATTATGGAAGTGTTTACAAGCCCAGTAACTGCTAAAGGCAGCCCAGTGTGCATGATAAGGGGGAACATATTGGTTGAGGATCTGGCGTGGTATAAGACCTGGGATTGGGATATTGGTGTGGCATGATAGAAGGGGAGGTGTGCTGTGGTGTGTGTCTGTTCGATTTTATGGTGTTGGGATCTCGCATAGAGAAGTCCAGTGATCTCGTTCAGATGCGGCCATAGTCGCCGAGCCAGGGGGTAGTTTACCCATGATGTATAAGAACAAATGGGGGTTGTTGGCACCATATCATCACCGGTCCTCTTAGGGGTTTAGCAATGAGATTTCTTCTGTTTCGACAGAAGATCTCTCATTGGGGGGGGTATTGTAATGGGGCAAATTAAAAGGTTTTTTTATTTTATTAATTTTGGTTTTGATTTTATTAATATTTCAAATTCATTTCATATATGTGGCTAGTCCCCAGTTTGAATCTAACTCGCAGTCTAAACAATGCAAAGGTACGCTGTAACTGTGTTTAAATATGTGAAAAGAATGCGTTGTCAACTGCAGCACACTTCCTAGAACTTTGCGGTTGTGTGATATCCACTCACAAATGCACAAGCACCCACATCTGCTGAGCGCCTAATCCACGCTAAACGAAAGAAAAGGCAGTGAAATATCGTCGACCTACAGCACATGTAAATCCTGTGTGCCAGGTGCACAACTACCAAGACATTGACAATGAAGGCTGCGAACGGCGACGAAATTTGTTCGCCGGCAAGGCAGTAATGCCCGGCAGCATGTAAGGCAGTCGGAAAGTAACATCATAATCTGCCGGACGCGAAACGTAGTGCGTCCGCCGACTGGACACAAATTTCCATCTAAATCATATAACAAAATGTGAATCAGCAGTGGTGTTGTGGTGAGGCGGCGGCGGCCGTTTGAACATAACGGGTTGGCGGGTCAAAAAAATTGATTAACCGGATAAATACAGTCTAACATGTGCATAGTGCGACGCAGCCGGGGAGACGCCGTGAGTGAATAGATCATCAGACAAAAATGGTAACCAAGATATAATATTGCAGAACAGAATTAGTGAAGTGAGTGGGCCAAAATAAAATGAATAATAAACTTTCGGACATTTAAAGAATACGAGCCACGTGGCAGCGAAAGGAGTGAAGCCGTCGGGTAACCGGTAACCGTAATTTCAACAAATTTTTTATAAAGGGTTTTTGTGCAAACATGTCAATTAAATAAGAGGAGTTTGGTTTTGTAATAGTGTAAATGTGTGTATGTTAGCAGATTGGGCTGTCTAATTAAGGTAAGGTGTTTATTGTAATTCTGTAAGTATAAGTGTAACACCACCATGTAACTGATAGTAAAAGCTTTATGCATTTTCCATGATTTTGGATCATTTGAGCTAAAAGGCCAAATAAATAATTTAATACTTAAAGAAAATTTTGAAGTATAAAATAAAATTTTAATTAATTTCTCTTCAAAAAATGCGTTGTGTAAGTTATTACAATAACCTATAATCATACTTGCATCTTAACGTTCGTGTTGCGGACTCTGGTAGAAGACGAAACAAGGTAGGTGGAAGATCAAATAATTTTATGTATTTGTATTTGTAAGTGTAATAAAATAGATTAACACAAATGGCGTCGCGACAGGGACTCGAATTTGAATAATTAAAATTCCACACCTACGATAGATGCAAGTGTGGTTGAAGGTTAAATAACGATACGAAAAAATTACGTAAAATACGCAAGACAATGAGTTAAGATAGAAATAAGTCTAAGAGCAGTACATGTAAAATAAGAAAATTAGTAAATTTACAATATAAAAATGGCAGACAATAATGAAGTCAGCTTCTCTGACAGTCAGACCGAGAGTCAAATAAATACCGACTCAGGTATCCAAACAGAGTCAATGTTAACAAGTAGTAATAACGAAGTCAGCTTCGTTGATAGAAATGTAGCAGCACAATCTACTCCAACGACAACACGAATTAAAGAATTGTCAATGGAAGATATGTTTAATTTCATGAAAACAATATCTGATAACTTGAGTAGTTTTAACGGGAAATTTGATGAACAGAAAAACGAAATTCAAGAATTTAAAAGTAGTGTCAATGAGAAATTAGATGTACAGAATGACAAATTTAACGAATTAAATAATCGTTTTGACAATAACGATGTAAAATTGAATGAAATTAAAACCGAAATTAAAAGTGAATTTAATTGTAAATTTGATGTACTTAAATTCGACATTGATGAAGTAAAAATGAAATGCGAAAATAGTTGTAACGAATTGAAACAAGATATTGAGAAAATAGTAGAGTCAGTAGAAGAACGGATTAAAAGTAAAAATAATAATGATAATAAAAAATTTACAAATGATGACAATAATGTCGAAAACGAGAATATAATTAAAAATGTGGTAGTAGAGAGTAAGGTAACAAATGTTAACAATGATATTGAAAATGGTAATGTGATTGAAAGGGTGGTATCAGAGAGTGATACGTTGAAAATAGATAGTGAAACAGTGAGTGAGAGAGAGAGAGAGAGAGAGAGAGAGAGAGAGAGAGAGAGAGAGAGAGAGAGAGAGAGTGATATGTTGTAACGAGGTAGTAATTAGTGTTGATGAAATAGAAAAAGAATGGAAAGAGAGAGTAGCTGAATGTGTAGGGCAGAGGGTAAATTTTCCCCTTATTTGTGATGAACCAAGGTGTTCAAAAATGTTATTATTGGAGGGCAGAGACCCTTATTAGTGAAAGATTTGAATTATTTCCCATTTTTGTATAAGTTAGTACCCTCTGTGTGGAATGGGGTTGAAAATGTGATATGGTGTTATGATGAGAGAGATTTAGATAGAGAATTGTGTGTTGATAAAGAAATAGAATTATATAAGTTGCAGAGAAATTATAATGAGTTGAAAGAGATGTTAAATGATATGAAATACTTACCTGTTAAACTAGAGAGTGAAGATTATTTTGATGATACATGTTTAAATAATAATAATTTACCTTATGATGAAAAAATAACTGACTTGATAATGAATATAACTACTAATGGAGACTGGACAGAAATAAATAATGTTGACCTGGTATATGATTATTATGGTAAAATGAATAAACTGAAATTTTATGGTTACTATACACAAGATAACCGTATGTGGAATGCAAATAAAATTGAAAATTGTTATTTGAAACCCAGACTAATTTTTGACGATGGAGGCTGAGCCTTAAATTCACAAATGGACAATTTTAAATAGTTTGTTTTATGGTTCTGACCCCGCAACCTTGGACAATGAAGTGTGATATAACTGAATAATGAATGATGAAGAATTGTAAATAAACTGATGTACAATTAATTGTGAGTATGGTAAGATGTTAGGGAAACAATGTGTGTATGTAGTAGAAATTGTTGAGATAATAATAATAATATTTGGCAGTCTAAATAAAGGACAAAATAATTTGGAAGAAGATAATAAATAAATTTGTAATTATTGTAATTGGTGAGAGTAATTAAAAATGTTGTGTTTTCAATAATTAATTTAATTAAAATAATTTGAAATGTTTAAATATTCTGATTGATTTAAAGGCTGTATAATTGAATTTTCTAATGGATTTAAATTGTTTTATGAGATTTGATATTAATTAATAAATAAGTGTTAAATTGTTTGGTATGGAATAACATTGTTGTTAAAATGTTTCAGAGGTTACGAGGAGATATTGGTGTGTGTGTGTGTGGTGTGTATTTTGCGTTTATGTCAGTATGTAAACAATGTACTGTAAGTATAAAGTTTATAATACTAATGAGATAGAATAAAAGGTTTACGGGTGTGAAAAGATTTGGATTCAGTAATAAAAAAGAATTGAGATAATGGTATTAAATAGAAACTGTAATTAAAAAGTAATAGTAACTGAAAGGTGAATTAAAATTATATTTGGTTTGAACTGTAATAAATAAACTTTGACAAATATGTTAACATTAAAAGATTTGTAGTAATGAGAAGTACAGGTAGTAGGGTGATGTAACTATGAATGTTGAAACTGAGAGTGTTTATAACACCAGTCTGGCAGACAACTGTTAATGTAAACAGGTGTGTTGGATGTTTTGACTAATGTGTATAGCCAGGTGTGGAAGCTGATAACTGTTGTAGCTTGATGAATCAGTAGCTTGAGCAAAATCTTGTTGTGACACAAAAGAAATGAAGTTAATTTTTTACAGACAAAATCATAATGAGTTAATTATTGCAACTTAGAGTTTGAGAAATTAAATATAATTCGATGATTTTGATAATGAAATTAGTTGGAAAGATGATTTTAATAATATATTCATATACATTCTGATTCAAATTTCAAATGTAATGGTTAAATAAATGAAATATGTACTTTACTTAAATTGGAACCTGAAGGAAATTTTGTATGGACATAATCAAAAATGTTCAGGCTGAAATAGTGTTTGGGAAACTTGGAGGTGTATATTACTGTTCATATAAATTTTATTAATGTCAATCCATATTTTCTGTTTAACTGTAGATTCCCCACCTAAGTGCGGCCATGGCCTCACCGGACCATGACCGTGAAAGTAGTTAATTGTGGCAAATCATAAATTTTACTTGATATAACCGGCTTGTGGTTTGTTTTATTTTGTCAACCCGGTGGGGTGGTTTGTTAGATTTAGTAGGGGGGTTATTTTTTGGGGAATCTACCAAATTTTGGAACAGGTCTATTTTCACCCAGATAGGGAGGGGTGGTAGTCCATTAGGGGTGTATAAATCAAGAATAGTAGGTGTAATACCGAATTTTATTGTAACACCGAAGCAAGGATGGGGTGGAATAAAAGAGAAAATGTCCACCCCTTCCGCATCAGTCCTTGTGGAAGCAACTGGGCACTACAGTCCAGGGGGGGAAATAGTGAGTGTGGATGGGCGATGACCCAGTTACAGGTCACGAGGGAGATGTGGTTTACGGCTAGGATGAGGCTGGAAAAGGCCAAGAAGCCTAGCGCAGAACACATGAATATGTAACGGGTATCAGGGGTTAAGGGATTAAAAGGGGGGTAAGAGAAAAAAAAAAGAAAAAAAAATTTTTGATTTTGTGCCTGCCATCAAATTGATGTTTTAAATTGTGATTGTATTATTGTTTATGCGTATTAATAGTGTTACTGAATTATATTGTTTAGGATATATGTGTAATCAAATGCTAGGATAAGGAAGTTCATGTTTTAATTAAATGTTCCATTTATTTGTTTTCTAAGTAGTAATAGTAACAAAGAGAATCAATCAATTTAGGTAAAAGATTTTTTTTTTGGTTTTGATGAAAATAACAATAATATGACAATCTGATTTTGAACTTAAAAGAATGGTGTATTTAAAGATAAATATTTTGTGACTTTTACATGACGAGTTTGTTTATAAAATATTATGGAAGTGTGTACAAGCCCAGTAACTGCTAAAGGCAGCCCAGTGTGCATGATAAGGGGGAACATATCGGTTGAGGATCTGGTGTGGTATAAGACCTGGGATTGGGATTTTGGTGTGGCATGATAGAAGGGGAGGTGTGCTGTGGTGCGTGTCTGTTCGATTTTATGGTGTTGGGATCTCGCATAGAGAAGTCCAGTGATCTCGTTCAGATGCGGCCATAGTCGCCGAGCCAGGGGGGTAGTTTACCCATGATGTATAAGAACAAATGGGGGGTTGTTGGCACCATATCCTCACCGGTCCTCTTAGGGGTTTAGCAATGAGATTTCTTCTGTTTCGACAGAAGATCTCTCATTGGGGGGGTATTGTAATGGGGCAAATTAAAAGGTTTTTTAATTTTATTAATTTTGGTTTTGATTTTATTAATATTTCAAATTCATTTCATATATGTGGCTAGTCCCCAGTTTGAATCTAACTCACAGTCTAAACAATGCAAAGGTACGCTGTAACTGTGTTGAAATATGTGAAAAGAATGCGTTGTCAACTGCAGCACACTTCCTAGAACTTTGCGGTTGTGTGATATCCACTCACAAATGCACAAGCACCCACATCTGCTGAGCGCCTAATTCACGTTAAACGAAAGAAAAGGCAGTGAAATATCGTCGACCTACAGCACATGTAAATCCTGTGTGCCAGGTGCACAACTACCAAGACATTGACAATGAAGGTTGCGAACGGCGACAAAATTTGTTCGTCGGCAAGGCAGTAATGCCCGGCAGCATGTAAGGCAGTCGGAAAGTAACATCATAATCTGCCGGACGCGAAACGTAGTGCGTCGCCGACTGGACACAAATTTCCATCTAAATCATATAACAAAATGTGAATCAGCAGTGGTGTTGTGGTGAGGCGGCGGCGGCCGTTTGAACATAACAGGTTGGCGGGCCGAAAAAATTGATTAACCGGATAAATACAGTCTAACATGTGCATAGTGCGACACAGCCGGGGAGACACCGTGAGTGAATAGATCATCAGACAAAAATGGTAACCAAGATATAATATTGCAGAACAGAATTAGTGAAGTGAGTGGGCCAAAATAAAATGAATAATAAACTTTCGGACATTTAAAGAATACGAGCCACGTGGCAGCGAAAGGAGTGAAGCCGTCGGGTAACCGGTAACCGTAATTTCAACAAATTTTTTATAAAGGGTTTTTGTGCAAACATGTCAATTAAATAAGAGGAGTTTGGTTTTGTAATAGTGTAAATGTGTGTATGTTAGCAGATTGGGCTGTCTAATTAAGGTAAGGTGTTTATTGTAATTCTGTAAGTATAAGTGTAACACCACCATGTAACTGATATTAAAAGCTTTATGCATTTTCCATGATTTTGGATCATTTGAGCTAAGAGGCCAAATAAATAATTTAATACTTAAAGAAAATTTTGAAGTATAAAATAAAATTTTAATTAATTTCTCTTCAAAAAATGCGTTGCGTAAGTTATTACAATAACCTATAATCATACTTGCATCTTAACGTTCGTGTTGCGGACTCTGGTAGAAGACGAAACAAGGTAGGTGGAAGATCAAATAATTTTATGTATTTGTATTTGTAAGTGTAATAAAATAGATTAACACAAATGGCGTCGCGACAGGGACTCGAATTTGAATAATTAAAATTCCACACCTACGATAGATGCAAGTGTGGTTGAAGGTTAAATAACGATACGAAAAAATTACGTAAAATACGCAAGACAATGAGTTAAGATAGAAATAAGTCTAAGAGCAGTACATGTAAAATAAGAAAATTAGTAAATTTACAATATAAAAATGGCAGACAATAATGAAGTCAGCTTCTCTGACAGTCAGACCGAGAGTCAAATAAATACCGACTCAGGTATCCAAACAGAGTCAATGTTAACAAGTAGTAATAACGAAGTCAGCTTCGTTGATAGAAATGTAGCAGCACAATCTACTCCAACGACAACACGAATTAAAGAATTGTCAATGGAAGATATGTTTAATTTCATGAAAACAATATCTGATAACTTGAGTAGTTTTAACGGGAAATTTGATGAACAGAAAAACGAAATTCAAGAATTTAAAAGTAGTGTCAATGAGAAATTAGATGTACAGAATGACAAATTTAACGAATTAAATAATCGTTTTCACAATAACGATGTAAAATTGAATGAAATTAAAACCGAAATTAAAAGTGAATTTAATTGTAAATTTGATGTACTTAAATTCGACATTGATGAAGTACAAATGAAATGCGAAAATAGTTGTAACGAATTGAAACAAGATATTGAGAAAATAGTAGAGTCAGTAGAAGAACGGATTAAAAGTAAAAATAATAATGATAATAAAAAATTTACAAATGATGACAATAATGTCGAAAATGAGAATATAATTAAAAATGTGGTAGTAGAGAGTAAGGTAACAAATGTTAACAATGATATTGAAAATGGTAATGTGATTGAAAGGGTGGTATCAGAGAGTGATACGTTGAAAATAGATAGTGAAACAGTGAGTGAGTGAGAGAGAGAGAGAGAGAGAGAGAGAGAGAGAGAGAGAGAGAGAGAGAGAGAGAGAGAGAGAGAGTGAGAGAGAGAGAGAGAGAGAGTGATATGTTGTAACGAGGTAGTAATTAGTGTTGATGAAATAGAAAAAGAATGGAAAGAGAGAGTAGCTGAATGTGTAGGGCAGAGGGTAAATTTTCCCCTTATTTGTGATGAACCAAGGTGTTCAAAAATGTTATTATTGGAGGGAAGAGACCCTTATTAGTGAAAGATTTGAATTATTTCCCATTTTTGTATAAGTTAGTACCCTCTGTGTGGAATGGGGTTGAAAATGTGATATGGTGTTATGATGAGAGAGATTTAGATAGAGAATTGTGTGTTGATAAAGAAATAGAATTATATAAGTTGCAGAGAAATTATAATGAGTTGAAAGAGATGTTAAATGATATGAAATACTTACCTGTTAAACTAGAGAGTGAAGATTATTTTGATGATACATGTTTAAATAATAATAATTTACCTTATGATGAAAAAATAACTGACTTGATAATGAATATAACTACTAATGGAGACTGGACAGAAATAAATAATGTTGACCTGGTATATGATTATTATGGTAAAATGAATAAACTGAAATTTTATGGTTACTATACACAAGATAACCGTATGTGGAATGCAAATAAAATTGAAAATTGTTATTTGAAACCCAGACTAATTTTTGACGATGGAGGCTGAGCCTTAAATTCACAAATGGACAATTTTAAATAGTTTGTTTTATGGTTCTGACCCCGCAACCTTGGACAATGAAGTGTGATATAACTGAATAATGAATGATGAAGAATTGTAAATAAACTGATGTACAATTAATTGTGAGTATGGTAAGATGTTAGGGAAACAATGTGTGTATGTAGTAGAAATTGTTGAGATAATAATAATAATATTTGGCAGTCTAAATAAAGGACAAAATAATTTGGAAGAAGATAATAAATAAATTGTAATTATTGTAATTGGTGAGAGTAATTAAAAATGTTGTTTTCAATAATTAATTTAATTAAAATAATTTGAAATGTTTAAATATTCTGATTGATTTAAAGGCTGTATAATTGAATTTTCTAATGGATTTAAATTGTTTTATGAGATTTGATATTAATTAATAAATAAGTGTTAAATTGTTTGGTATGGAATAACATTGTTGTTAAAATGTTTCAGAGGTTACGAGGAGATATTGGTGTGTGTGTGTGGTGTGTATTTTGCGTTTATGTCAGTATGTAAACAATGTACTGTAAGTATAAAGTTTATAATACTAATGAGATAGAATAAAAGGTTTACGGGTGTGAAAAGATTTGGATTCAGTAATAAAAAAGAATTGAGATAATGGTATTAAATAGAAACTGTAATTAAAAAGTAATAATAACTGAAAGGTGAATTAAAATTATATTTGGTTTGAACTGTAATAAATAAACTTTGACAAATATGTTAACATTAAAAGATTTGTAGTAATGAGAAGTACAGGTAGTAGGGTGATGTAACTATGAATGTTGAAACTGAGAGTGTTTATAACACCAGTCTGGCAGACAACTGTTAATGTAAACAGGTGTGTTGGATGTTTTGACTAATGTGTATAGCCAGGTGTGGAAGCTGATAACTGTTGTAGCTTGATGAATCAGTAGCTTGAGCAAAATCTTGTTGTGACACAAAAGAAATGAAGTTAATTTTTTACAGACAAAATCATAATGAGTTAATTATTGCAACTTAGAGTTTGAGAAATTAAATATAATTCGATGATTTTGATAATGAAATTAGTTGGAAAGATGATTTTAATAATATATTCATATACATTCTGATTCAAATTTCAAATGTAATGGTTAAATAAATGAAATATGTACTTTACTTAAATTGGAACCTGAAGGAAATTTTGTATGGACATAATCAAAAATGTTCAGGCTGAAATAGTGTTTGGGAAACTTGGAGGTGTATATTACTGTTCATATAAATTTTATTAATGTCAATCCATATTTTCTGTTTAACTGTAGATTCCCCACCTAAGTGCGGCCATGGCCTCACCGGACCATGACCGTGAAAGTAGTTAATTGTGGCAAATCATAAATTTTACTTGATATAACCGGCTTGTGGTTTGTTTTATTTTGTCAACCCGGTGGGGTGGTTTAGTAGGGGGGTTATTTTTTGGGGAATCTACCAAATTTTGGAACAGGTCTATTTTCACCCAGATAGGGGTGGTAGTCCATTAGGGGTGTATAAATCAAGAATAGTAGGTGTAATACCGAATTTTATTGTAACACCGAAGCAAGGATGGGGTGGAATAAAAGAGAAAATGTCCACCCCTTCCGCATCAGTCCTTGTGGAAGCAACTGGGCACTACAGTCCAGGGGGGGAAATAGTGAGTGTGGATGGGCGATGACCCAGTTACAGGTCACGAGGGAGATGTGGTTTACGGCTAGGATGAGGCTGGAAAAGGCCAAGAAGCCTAGCGCAGAACACATGAATATGTAACGGGTATCAGGGGTTAAGGGATTAAAAGGGGTTAAGAGAAAAAAAAAAGAAAAAAAAATTTTTGATTTTGTGCCTGCCATCAAATTGATGTTTTAAATTGTGATTGTATTATTGTTTAGGATATATGTGTAATCAAATGCTAGGATAAGGAAGTTCATGTTTTAATTAAATGTTCCATTTATTTGTTTTCTAAGTAGTAATAGTAACAAAGAGAATCAATCAATTTAGGTAAAAGATTTTTTTTTGGTTTTGATGAAAATAACAATAATATGACAATCTGATTTTGAACTTAAAAGAATGGTGTATTTAAAGATAAATATTTTGTGACTTTTACATGACGAGTTTGTTTATAAAATATTATGGAAGTGTGTACAAGCCCAGTAACTGCTAAAGGCAGCCCAGTGTGCATGATAAGGGGGAACATATCGGTTGAGGATCTGGCGTGGTATAAGACCTGGGATTGGGATATTGGTGTGGCATGATAGAAGGGGAGGTGTGCTGTGGTGCGTGTCTGTTCGATTTTATGGTGTTGGGATCTCGCATAGAGAAGTCCAGTGATCTCGTTCAGATGCGGCCATAGTCGCCGAGCCAGGGGGGTAGTTTACCCATGATGTATAAGAACAAATGGGGGGTTGTTGGCACCATATCCTCACTGGTCGTCTTAGGGGTTAAGCAAAGAGATTTCTTCTGTTTCGACAGAAGATCTCTCATTGGGGGGTATTGTAATGGGGCAAATTAAAAGGTTTTTTTATTTTATTAATTTTGGTTTTGATTTTATTAATATTTCAAATTCATTTCATATATGTGGCTAGTCCCCAGTTTGAATCTAACTCGCAGTCTAAACAATGCAAAGGTACGCTGTAACTGTGTTGAAATATGTGAAAAGAATGCGTTGTCAACTGCAGCACACTTCCTAGAACTTTGCGGTTGTGTGATATCCACTCACAAATGCACAAGCACCCACATCTGCTGAGCGCCTAATCCACGCTAAACGAAAGAAAAGGCAGTGAAATATCGTCGACCTACAGCACATGTAAATCCTGTGTGCCAGGTGCACAACTACCAAGACATTGACAATGAAGGCTGCGAACGGCGACGAAATTTGTTCGCCGGCAAGGCAGTAATGCCCGGCAGCATGTAAGGCAGTCGGAAAGTAACGTCATAATCTGCCGGACGCGAAACGTAGTGCGTCCGCCGACTGGACACAAATTTCCATCTAAATCATATAACAAAATGTGAATCAGCAGTGGTGTTGTGGTGAGGCGGCGGCGGCCGTTTGAACATAACGGGTTGGCGGGCCAAAAAAATTGATTAACCGGATAAATACAGTCTAACATGTGCATAGTGCGACGCAGCCGGGGAGACGCCGTGAGTGAATAGATCATCAGACAAAAATGGTAACCAAGATATAATATTGCAGAACAGAATTAGTGAAGTGAGTGGGCCAAAATAAAATGAATAATAAACTTTCGGACATTTAAAGAATACGAGCCACGTGGCAGCGAAAGGAGTGAAGCCGTCGGGTAACCGGTAACCGTAATTTCAACAAATTTTTTATAAAGGGTTTTTGTGCAAACATGTCAATTAAATAAGAGGAGTTTGGTTTTGTAATAGTGTAAATGTGTGTATGTTAGCAGATTGGGCTGTCTAATTAAGGTAAGGTGTTTATTGTAATTCTGTAAGTATAAGTGTAACACCACCATGTAACTGATAGTAAAAGCTTTATGCATTTTCCATGATTTTGGATCATTTGAGCTAAGAGGCCAAATAAATAATTTAATACTTAAAGAAAATTTTGAAGTATAAAATAAACTTTTAATTAATTTCTCTTCAAAAAATGCGTTGCGTAAGTTATTACAATAACCTATAATCATACTTGCATCTTAACGTTCGTGTTGCGGACTCTGGTAGAAGACGAAACAAGGTAGGTGGAAGATCAAATAATTTTGTATTTGTAAGTGTAATAAAATAGATTAACACAAATGGCGTCGCGACAGGGACTCAAATTTGAATAATTAAAATTCCACACCTACGATAGATGCAAGTGTGGTTGAAGGTTAAATAACGATACGAAAAAATTACGTAAAATACGCAAGACAATGAGTTAAGATAGAAATAAGTCTAAGAGCAGTACATGTAAAATAAGAAAATTAGTAAATTTACAATATAAAAATGGCAGACAATAATGAAGTCAGCTTCTCTAACAGTCAGACCGAGAGTCAAATAAATACCGACTCAGGTATCCAAACAGAGTCAATGTTAACAAGTAGTAATAACGAAGTCAGCTTCGTTGATAGAAATGTAGCAGCACAATCTACTCCAACGACAACACGAATTAAAGAATTGTCAATGGAAGATATGTTTAATTTCATGAAAACAATATCTGATAACTTGAGTAGTTTTAACGGGAAATTTGATGAACAGAAAAACGAAGTTCAAGAATTTAAAAGTAGTGTCAATGAGAAATTAGATGTACAGAATGACAAATTTAACGAATTAAATAATCGTTTTGACAATAACGAAGTAAAATTGAATGAAATTAAAACCGAAATTAAAAGTGAATTTAATTGTAAATTCGATGTACTTAAATTCGACATTGATGAAGTACAAATGAAATGCGAAAATAGTTGTAACGAATTGAAACAAGATATTGAGAAAATAGTAGAAGAACGGATTAAAAGTAAAAATAATAATGATAATAAAAAATTTACAAATGATGACAATAATGTCAAAAATGAGAATATAATTAAAAATGTGGTAGTAGAGAGTAAGGTAACAAATGTTAACAATGATATTGAAAATGGTAATGTGATTGAAAGGGTGGTATCAGAGAGTGATACGTTGAAAATAGATAGTGAGAGAGAGAGAGAGAGAGAGAGAGAGAGAGAGAGAGAGAGAGAGAGAGAGAGAGAGAGAGAGAGAGATATGTTGTAACGAGGTAGTAATTAGTGTTGATGAAATAGAAAAAGAATGGAAAGAGAGAGTAGCTGAATGTGTAGGGCAGAGGGTAAATTTTCCCCTTATTTGTGATGAACCAAGGTATTCAAAAATGTTATTATTGGAGGGCAGAGACCCTTATTAGTGAAAGATTTGAATTATTTCCCATTTTTGTATAAGTTAGTACCCTCTGTGTGGAATGGGGTTGAAAATGTGATATGGTGTTATGATGAGAGAGATTTAGATAGAGAATTGTGTGTTGATAAAGAAATAGAATTATATAAGTTGCAGAGAAATTATAATGAGTTGAAAGAGATGTTAAATGATATGAAATACTTACCTGTTAAACTAGAGAGTGAAGATTATTTTGATGATACATGTTTAAATAATAATAATTTACCTTATGATGAAAAAATAACTGACTTGATAATGAATATAACTACTAATGGAGACTGGACAGAAATAAATAATGTTGACCTGGTATATGATTATTATGGTAAAATGAATAAACTGAAATTTTATGGTTACTATACACAAGATAACCGTATGTGGAATGCAAATAAAATTGAAAATTGTTATTTGAAACCCAGACTAATTTTTGACGATGGAGTCTCAGCCTTAAATTCACAAATGGACAATTTTAAATAGTTTGTTTTATGGTTCTGACCCCGCAACCTTGGACAATGAAGTGTGATATAACTGAATAACGAATGATGAAGAATTGTAAATAAACTGATGTACAATTAATTGTGAGTATGGTAAGATGTTAGGGAAACAATGTGTGTATGTAGTAGAAATTGTTGAGATAATAATAATAATATTTGGCAGTCTAAATAAAGGACAAAATAATTTGGAAGAAGATAATAAATAAATTGTAATTATTGTAATTGGTGAGAGTAAATAAAAATGTTGTGTTTTCAATAATTAATTTAATTAAAATAATTTGAAATGTTTAAATATTCTGATTGATTTAAAGGCTGTATAATTGAATTTTCTAATGGATTTAAATTGTTTTATGAGATTTGATATTAATTAATAAATAAGTGTTAAATTGTTTGGTATGGAATAACATTGTTGTTAAAATGTTTCAGAGGTTACGAGGAGATATTGGTGTGTGTGTGTGGTGTGTATTTTGCGTTTATGTCAGTATGTAAACAATGTACTGTAAGTATAAAGTTTATAATACTAATGAGATAGAATAAAAGGTTTACGGGTGTGAAAAGATTTGGATTCAGTAATAAAAAAGAATTGAGATAATGGTATTAAATAGAAACTGTAATTAAAAAGTAATAATAACTGAAAGGTGAATTAAAATTATATATGGTTTGAACTGTAATAAATAAACTTTGACAAATATGTTAACATTAAAAGATTTGTAGTAATGAGAAGTACAGGTAGTAGGGTGATGTAACTATGAATGTTGAAACTGAGAGTGTTTATAACACCAGTCTGGCAGACAACTGTTAATGTAAACAGGTGTGTTGGATGTTTTGACTAATGTGTATAGCCAGGTGTGGAAGCTGATAACTGTTGTAGCTTGATGAATCAGTAGCTTGAGCAAAATCTTGTTGTGACACGAAAGAAATGAAGTTAATTTTTTACAGACAAAATCATAATGAGTTAATTATTGCAACTTAGAGTTTGAGAAATTAAATATAATTCGATGATTTTGATAATGAAATTAGTTGGAAAGATGATTTTAATAATATATTCATATACATTCTGATTCAAATTTCAAATGTAATGGTTAAATAAATGAAATATGTACTTTACTTAAATTGGAACCTGAAGGAAATTTTGTATGGACATAATCAAAAATGTTCAGGCTGAAATAGTGTTTGGGAAACTTGGAGGTGTATATTACTGTTCATATAAATTTTATTAATGTCAATCCATATTTTCTGTTTAACTGTAGATTCCCCACCTAAGTGCGGCCATGGCCTCACCGGACCATGACCGTGAAAGTAGTTAATTGTGGCAAATCATAAATTTTACTTGATATAACCGGCTTGTGGTTTGTTTTATTTTGTCAACCCGGTGGGGTGGTTTAGTAGGGGGGTTATTTTTTGGGGAATCTACCAAATTTTGGAACAGGTCTATTTTCACCCAGATAGGGGTGGTAGTCCATTAGGGGTGTATAAATCAAGAATAGTAGGTGTAATACCGAATTTTATTGTAACACCGAAGCAAGGATGGGGTGGAATAAAAGAGAAAATGTCCACCCCTTCCGCATCAGTCCTTGTGGGAGCAACTGGGCACTACAGTCCAGGGGGGGAAATAGTGAGTGTGGATGGGCGATGACCCAGTTACAGGTCACGAGGGAGATGTGGTTTACGGCTAGGATGAGGCTGGAAAAGGCCAAGAAGCCTAGCGCAGAACACATGAATATGTAACGGGTATCAGGGGTTAAGGGATTAAAAGGGGGGTAAGAGAAAAAAAAAGAAAAAAAATTTTTGATTTTGTGCCTGCCATCAAATTGATGTTTTAAATTGTGATTGTATTATTGTTTATGCGTATTAATACTGTTACTGAATTATATTGTTTAGGATATATGTGTAATCAAATGCTAGGATAAGGAAGTTCATGTTTTAATTAAATGTTCCATTTATTTGTTTTCTAAGTAGTAATAGTAACAAAGAGAATCAATCAATTTAGGTAAAAGATTTTTTTTTTGGTTTTGATGAAAATAACAATAATATGACAATCTGATTTTGAACTTAAAAGAATGGTGTATTTAAAGATAAACATTTTGTGACTTTTACATGACGAGTTTGTTTATAAAATATTATGGAAGTGTTTACAAGCCCAGTAACTGCTAAAGGCAGCCCAGTGTGCATGATAAGGGGGAACATATTGGTTGAGGATCTGGCGTGGTATAAGACCTGGGATTGGGATATTGGTGTGGCATGATAGAAGGGGAGGTGTGCTGTGGTGTGTGTCTGTTCGATTTTATGGTGTTGGGATCTCGCATAGAGAAGTCCAGTGATCTCGTTCAGATGCGGCCATAGTCGCCGAGCCAGGGGGGTAGTTTACCCATGATGTATAAGAACAAATGGGGGTTGTTGGCACCATATCCTCACCGGTCCTCTTAGGGGTTTAGCAATGAGATTTCTTCTGTTTCGACAGAAGATCTCTCATTGGGGGGGTATTGTAATGGGGGAAATTAAAAGGTTTTTTTTATTTTATTAATTTTGGTTTTGATTTTATTAATATTTCAAATTCATTTCATATATGTGGCTAGTCCCCAGTTTGAATCTAACTCGCAGTCTAAACAATGCAAAGGTACGCTGTAACTGTGTTGAAATATGTGAAAAGAATGCGTTGTCAACTGCAGCACACTTCCTAGAACTTTGCGGTTGTGTGATATCCACTCACAAATGCACAAGCACCCACATCTGCTGAGCGCCTAATCCACGCTAAACGAAAGAAAAGGCAGTGAAATATCGTCGACCTACAGCACATGTAAATCCTGTGTGCCAGGTGCACAACTACCAAGACATTGACAATGAAGGCTGCGAACGGCGACGAAATTTGTTCGCCGGCAAGGCAGTAATGCCCGGCAGCATGTAAGGCAGTCGGAAAGTAACGTCATAATCTGCCGGACGCGAAACGTAGTGCGTCCGCCGACTGGACACAAATTTCCATCTAAATCATATAACAAAATGTGAATCAGCAGTGGTGTTGTGGTGAGGCGGCGGCGGCCGTTTGAACATAACGGGTTGGCGGGCCAAAAAAATTGATTAACCGGATAAATACAGTCTAACATGTGCATAGTGCGACGCAGCCGGGGAGACGCCGTGAGTGAATAGATCATCAGACAAAAATGGTAACCAAGATATAATATTGCAGAACAGAATTAGTGAAGTGAGTGGGCCAAAATAAAATGAATAATAAACTTTCGGACATTTAAAGAATACGAGCCACGTGGCAGCGAAAGGAGTGAAGCCGTCGGGTAACCGGTAACCGTAATTTCAACAAATTTTTTATAAAGGGTTTTTGTGCAAACATGTCAATTAAATAAGAGGAGTTTGGTTTTGTAATAGTGTAAATGTGTGTATGTTAGCAGATTGGGCTGTCTAATTAAGGTAAGGTGTTTATTGTAATTCTGTAAGTATAAGTGTAACACCACCATGTAACTGATAGTAAAAGCTTTATGCATTTTCCATGATTTTGGATCATTTGAGCTAAAAGGCCAAATAAATAATTTAATACTTAAAGAAAATTTTGAAGTATAAAATAAAATTTTAATTAATTTCTCTTCAAAAAATGCGTTGTGTAAGTTATTACAATAACCTATAATCATACTTGCATCTTAACGTTCGTGTTGCGGACTCTGGTAGAAGACGAAACAAGGTAGGTGGAAGATCAAATAATTTTGTATTTGTAAGTGTAATAAAATAGATTAACACAAATGGCGTCGCGACAGGGACTCGAATTTGAATAATTAAAATTCCACACCTACGATAGATGCAAGTGTGGTTGAAGGTTAAATAACGATACGAAAAAATTACGTAAAATACGCAAGACAATGAGTTAAGATAGAAATAAGTCTAAGAGCAGTACATGTAAAATAAGAAAATTAGTAAATTTACAATATAAAAATGGCAGACAATAATGAAGTCAGCTTCTCTAACAGTCAGACCGAGAGTCAAATAAATACCGACTCAGGTATCCAAACAGAGTCAATGTTAACAAGTAGTAATAACGAAGTCAGCTTCGTTGATAGAAATGTAGCAGCACAATCTACTCCAACGACAACACGAATTAAAGAATTGTCAATGGAAGATATGTTTAATTTCATGAAAACAATATCTGATAACTTGAGTAGTTTTAACGGGAAATTTGATGAACAGAAAAACGAAGTTCAAGAATTTAAAAGTAGTGTCAATGAGAAATTAGATGTACAGAATGACAAATTTAACGAATTAAATAATCGTTTTGACAATAACGAAGTAAAATTGAATGAAATTAAAACCGAAATTAAAAGTGAATTTAATTGTAAATTCGATGTACTTAAATTCGACATTGATGAAGTACAAATGAAATGCGAAAATAGTTGTAACGAATTGAAACAAGATATTGAGAAAATAGTAGAAGAACGGATTAAAAGTAAAAATAATAATGATAATAAAAAATTTACAAATGATGACAATAATGTCAAAAATGAGAATATAATTAAAAATGTGGTAGTAGAGAGTAAGGTAACAAATGTTAACAATGATATTGAAAATGGTAATGTGATTGAAAGGGTGGTATCAGAGAGTGATACGTTGAAAATAGATAGTGAGAGAGAGAGAGAGAGAGAGAGTGATATGTTGTAACGAGGTAGTAATTAGTGTTGATGAAATAGAAAAAGAATGGAAAGAGAGAGTAGCTGAATGTGTAGGGCAGAGGGTAAATTTTCCCCTTATTTGTGATGAACCAAGGTGTTCAAAAATGTTATTATTGGAGGGAAGAGACCCTTATTAGTGAAAGATTTGAATTATTTCCCATTTTTGTATAAGTTAGTACCCTCTGTGTGGAATGGGGTTGAAAATGTGATATGGTGTTATGATGAGAGAGATTTAGATAGAGAATTGTGTGTTGATAAAGAAATAGAATTATATAAGTTGCAGAGAAATTATAATGAGTTGAAAGAGATGTTAAATGATATGAAATACTTACCTGTTAAACTAGAGAGTGAAGATTATTTTGATGATACATGTTTAAATAATAATAATTTACCTTATGATGAAAAAATAACTGACTTGATAATGAATATAACTACTAATGGAGACTGGACAGAAATAAATAATGTTGACCTGGTATATGATTATTATGGTAAAATGAATAAACTGAAATTTTATGGTTACTATACACAAGATAACCGTATGTGGAATGCAAATAAAATTGAAAATTGTTATTTGAAACCCAGACTAATTTTTGACGATGGAGGCTGAGCCTTAAATTCACAAATGGACAATTTTAAATAGTTTGTTTTATGGTTCTGACCCCGCAACCTTGGACAATGAAGTGTGATATAACTGAATAATGAATGATGAAGAATTGTAAATAAACTGATGTACAATTAATTGTGAGTATGGTAAGATGTTAGGGAAACAATGTGTGTATGTAGTAGAAATTGTTGAGATAATAATAATAATATTTGGCAGTCTAAATAAAGGACAAAATAATTTGGAAGAAGATAATAAATAAATTGTAATTATTGTAATTGGTGAGAGTAATTAAAAATGTT
Source organism: Magicicada septendecula (assembly GCA_034769895.1). NCBI lineage: Eukaryota > Metazoa > Arthropoda > Insecta > Hemiptera > Cicadidae > Magicicada > Magicicada septendecula. Next base: position 750,647,225 of record CM068368.1, on the reverse strand, counting down.
GTTTTCAATAATTAATTTAATTAAAATAATTTGAAATGTTTAAATATTCTGATTGATTTAAAGGCTGTATAATTGAATTTTCTAATGGATTTAAATTGTTTTATGAGATTTGATATTAATTAATAAATAAGTGTTAAATTGTTTGGTATGGAATAACATTGTTGTTAAAATGTTTCAGAGGTTACGAGGAGATATTGGTGTGTGTGTGTGGTGTGTATTTTGCGTTTATGTCAGTATGTAAACAATGTACTGTAAGTATAAAGTTTATAATACTAATGAGATAGAATAAAAGGTTTACGGGTGTGAAAAGATTTGGATTCAGTAATAAAAAAGAATTGAGATAATGGTATTAAATAGAAACTGTAATTAAAAAGTAATAATAACTGAAAGGTGAATTAAAATTATATTTGGTTTGAACTGTAATAAATAAACTTTGACAAATATGTTAACATTAAAAGATTTGTAGTAATGAGAAGTACAGGTAGTAGGGTGATGTAACTATGAATGTTGAAACTGAGAGTGTTTATAACACCAGTCTGGCAGACAACTGTTAATGTAAACAGGTGTGTTGGATGTTTTGACTAATGTGTATAGCCAGGTGTGGAAGCTGATAACTGTTGTAGCTTGATGAATCAGTAGCTTGAGCAAAATCTTGTTGTGACACAAAAGAAATGAAGTTAATTTTTTACAGACAAAATCATAATGAGTTAATTATTGCAACTTAGAGTTTGAGAAATTAAATATAATTCGATGATTTTGATAATGAAATTAGTTGGAAAGATGATTTTAATAATATATTCATATACATTCTGATTCAAATTTCAAATGTAATGGTTAAATAAATGAAATATGTACTTTACTTAAATTGGAACCTGAAGGAAATTTTGTATGGACATAATCAAAAATGTTCAGGCTGAAATAGTGTTTGGGAAACTTGGAGGTGTATATTACTGTTCATATAAATTTTATTAATGTCAATCCATATTTTCTGTTTAACTGTAGATTCCCCACCTAAGTGCGGCCATGGCCTCACCGGACCATGACCGTGAAAGTAGTTAATTGTGGCAAATCATAAATTTTACTTGATATAACCGGCTTGTGGTTTGTTTTATTTTGTCAACCCGGTGGGGTGGTTTAGTAGGGGGGTTATTTTTTGGGGAATCTACCAAATTTTGGAACAGGTCTATTTTCACCCAGATAGGGGTGGTAGTCCATTAGGGGTGTATAAATCAAGAATAGTAGGTGTAATACCGAATTTTATTGTAACACCGAAGCAAGGATGGGGTGGAATAAAAGAGAAAATGTCCACCCCTTCCGCATCAGTCCTTGTGGAAGCAACTGGGCACTACAGTCCAGGGGGGGAAATAGTGAGTGTGGATGGGCGATGACCCAGTTACAGGTCACGAGGGAGATGTGGTTTACGGCTAGGATGAGGCTGGAAAAGGCCAAGAAGCCTAGCGCAGAACACATGAATATGTAACGGGTATCAGGGGTTAAGGGATTAAAAGGGGTTAAGAGAAAAAAAAAAGAAAAAAAAATTTTTGATTTTGTGCCTGCCATCAAATTGATGTTTTAAATTGTGATTGTATTATTGTTTAGGATATATGTGTAATCAAATGCTAGGATAAGGAAGTTCATGTTTTAATTAAATGTTCCATTTATTTGTTTTCTAAGTAGTAATAGTAACAAAGAGAATCAATCAATTTAGGTAAAAGATTTTTTTTTGGTTTTGATGAAAATAACAATAATATGACAATCTGATTTTGAACTTAAAAGAATGGTGTATTTAAAGATAAATATTTTGTGACTTTTACATGACGAGTTTGTTTATAAAATATTATGGAAGTGTGTACAAGCCCAGTAACTGCTAAAGGCAGCCCAGTGTGCATGATAAGGGGGAACATATCGGTTGAGGATCTGGCGTGGTATAAGACCTGGGATTGGGATATTGGTGTGGCATGATAGAAGGGGAGGTGTGCTGTGGTGCGTGTCTGTTCGATTTTATGGTGTTGGGATCTCGCATAGAGAAGTCCAGTGATCTCGTTCAGATGCGGCCATAGTCGCCGAGCCAGGGGGGTAGTTTACCCATGATGTATAAGAACAAATGGGGGGTTGTTGGCACCATATCCTCACTGGTCGTCTTAGGGGTTAAGCAAAGAGATTTCTTCTGTTTCGACAGAAGATCTCTCATTGGGGGGTATTGTAATGGGGCAAATTAAAAGGTTTTTTTATTTTATTAATTTTGGTTTTGATTTTATTAATATTTCAAATTCATTTCATATATGTGGCTAGTCCCCAGTTTGAATCTAACTCGCAGTCTAAACAATGCAAAGGTACGCTGTAACTGTGTTGAAATATGTGAAAAGAATGCGTTGTCAACTGCAGCACACTTCCTAGAACTTTGCGGTTGTGTGATATCCACTCACAAATGCACAAGCACCCACATCTGCTGAGCGCCTAATCCACGCTAAACGAAAGAAAAGGCAGTGAAATATCGTCGACCTACAGCACATGTAAATCCTGTGTGCCAGGTGCACAACTACCAAGACATTGACAATGAAGGCTGCGAACGGCGACGAAATTTGTTCGCCGGCAAGGCAGTAATGCCCGGCAGCATGTAAGGCAGTCGGAAAGTAACGTCATAATCTGCCGGACGCGAAACGTAGTGCGTCCGCCGACTGGACACAAATTTCCATCTAAATCATATAACAAAATGTGAATCAGCAGTGGTGTTGTGGTGAGGCGGCGGCGGCCGTTTGAACATAACGGGTTGGCGGGCCAAAAAAATTGATTAACCGGATAAATACAGTCTAACATGTGCATAGTGCGACGCAGCCGGGGAGACGCCGTGAGTGAATAGATCATCAGACAAAAATGGTAACCAAGATATAATATTGCAGAACAGAATTAGTGAAGTGAGTGGGCCAAAATAAAATGAATAATAAACTTTCGGACATTTAAAGAATACGAGCCACGTGGCAGCGAAAGGAGTGAAGCCGTCGGGTAACCGGTAACCGTAATTTCAACAAATTTTTTATAAAGGGTTTTTGTGCAAACATGTCAATTAAATAAGAGGAGTTTGGTTTTGTAATAGTGTAAATGTGTGTATGTTAGCAGATTGGGCTGTCTAATTAAGGTAAGGTGTTTATTGTAATTCTGTAAGTATAAGTGTAACACCACCATGTAACTGATAGTAAAAGCTTTATGCATTTTCCATGATTTTGGATCATTTGAGCTAAGAGGCCAAATAAATAATTTAATACTTAAAGAAAATTTTGAAGTATAAAATAAACTTTTAATTAATTTCTCTTCAAAAAATGCGTTGCGTAAGTTATTACAATAACCTATAATCATACTTGCATCTTAACGTTCGTGTTGCGGACTCTGGTAGAAGACGAAACAAGGTAGGTGGAAGATCAAATAATTTTGTATTTGTAAGTGTAATAAAATAGATTAACACAAATGGCGTCGCGACAGGGACTCAAATTTGAATAATTAAAATTCCACACCTACGATAGATGCAAGTGTGGTTGAAGGTTAAATAACGATACGAAAAAATTACGTAAAATACGCAAGACAATGAGTTAAGATAGAAATAAGTCTAAGAGCAGTACATGTAAAATAAGAAAATTAGTAAATTTACAATATAAAAATGGCAGACAATAATGAAGTCAGCTTCTCTAACAGTCAGACCGAGAGTCAAATAAATACCGACTCAGGTATCCAAACAGAGTCAATGTTAACAAGTAGTAATAACGAAGTCAGCTTCATTGATAGAAATGTAGCAGCACAATCTACTCCAACGACAACACGAATTAAAGAATTGTCAATGGAAGATATGTTTAATTTCATGAAAACAATATCTGATAACTTGAGTAGTTTTAACGGGAAATTTGATGAACAGAAAAACGAAGTTCAAGAATTTAAAAGTAGTGTCAATGAGAAATTAGATGTACAGAATGACAAATTTAACGAATTAAATAATCGTTTTGACAATAACGAAGTAAAATTGAATGAAATTAAAACCGAAATTAAAAGTGAATTTAATTGTAAATTCGATGTACTTAAATTCGACATTGATGAAGTACAAATGAAATGCGAAAATAGTTGTAACGAATTGAAACAAGATATTGAGAAAATAGTAGAAGAACGGATTAAAAGTAAAAATAATAATGATAATAAAAAATTTACAAATGATGACAATAATGTCAAAAATGAGAATATAATTAAAAATGTGGTAGTAGAGAGTAAGGTAACAAATGTTAACAATGATATTGAAAATGGTAATGTGATTGAAAGGGTGGTATCAGAGAGTGATACGTTGAAAATAGATAGTGAGAGAGAGAGAGAGAGAGAGAGAGAGAGAGAGAGAGAGAGAGAGAGAGAGAGAGAGAGAGAGAGAGAGAGAGAGAGAGATATGTTGTAACGAGGTAGTAATTAGTGTTGATGAAATAGAAAAAGAATGGAAAGAGAGAGTAGCTGAATGTGTAGGGCAGAGGGTAAATTTTCCCCTTATTTGTGATGAACCAAGGTATTCAAAAATGTTATTATTGGAGGGCAGAGACCCTTATTAGTGAAAGATTTGAATTATTTCCCATTTTTGTATAAGTTAGTACCCTCTGTGTGGAATGGGGTTGAAAATGTGATATGGTGTTATGATGAGAGAGATTTAGATAGAGAATTGTGTGTTGATAAAGAAATAGAATTATATAAGTTGCAGAGAAATTATAATGAGTTGAAAGAGATGTTAAATGATATGAAATACTTACCTGTTAAACTAGAGAGTGAAGATTATTTTGATGATACATGTTTAAATAATAATAATTTACCTTATGATGAAAAAATAACTGACTTGATAATGAATATAACTACTAATGGAGACTGGACAGAAATAAATAATGTTGACCTGGTATATGATTATTATGGTAAAATGAATAAACTGAAATTTTATGGTTACTATACACAAGATAACCGTATGTGGAATGCAAATAAAATTGAAAATTGTTATTTGAAACCCAGACTAATTTTTGACGATGGAGTCTCAGCCTTAAATTCACAAATGGACAATTTTAAATAGTTTGTTTTATGGTTCTGACCCCGCAACCTTGGACAATGAAGTGTGATATAACTGAATAACGAATGATGAAGAATTGTAAATAAACTGATGTACAATTAATTGTGAGTATGGTAAGATGTTAGGGAAACAATGTGTGTATGTAGTAGAAATTGTTGAGATAATAATAATAATATTTGGCAGTCTAAATAAAGGACAAAATAATTTGGAAGAAGATAATAAATAAATTGTAATTATTGTAATTGGTGAGAGTAAATAAAAATGTTGTGTTTTCAATAATTAATTTAATTAAAATAATTTGAAATGTTTAAATATTCTGATTGATTTAAAGGCTGTATAATTGAATTTTCTAATGGATTTAAATTGTTTTATGAGATTTGATATTAATTAATAAATAAGTGTTAAATTGTTTGGTATGGAATAACATTGTTGTTAAAATGTTTCAGAGGTTACGAGGAGATATTGGTGTGTGTGTGTGGTGTGTATTTTGCGTTTATGTCAGTATGTAAACAATGTACTGTAAGTATAAAGTTTATAATACTAATGAGATAGAATAAAAGGTTTACGGGTGTGAAAAGATTTGGATTCAGTAATAAAAAAGAATTGAGATAATGGTATTAAATAGAAACTGTAATTAAAAAGTAATAATAACTGAAAGGTGAATTAAAATTATATATGGTTTGAACTGTAATAAATAAACTTTGACAAATATGTTAACATTAAAAGATTTGTAGTAATGAGAAGTACAGGTAGTAGGGTGATGTAACTATGAATGTTGAAACTGAGAGTGTTTATAACACCAGTCTGGCAGACAACTGTTAATGTAAACAGGTGTGTTGGATGTTTTGACTAATGTGTATAGCCAGGTGTGGAAGCTGATAACTGTTGTAGCTTGATGAATCAGTAGCTTGAGCAAAATCTTGTTGTGACACGAAAGAAATGAAGTTAATTTTTTACAGACAAAATCATAATGAGTTAATTATTGCAACTTAGAGTTTGAGAAATTAAATATAATTCGATGATTTTGATAATGAAATTAGTTGGAAAGATGATTTTAATAATATATTCATATACATTCTGATTCAAATTTCAAATGTAATGGTTAAATAAATGAAATATGTACTTTACTTAAATTGGAACCTGAAGGAAATTTTGTATGGACATAATCAAAAATGTTCAGGCTGAAATAGTGTTTGGGAAACTTGGAGGTGTATATTACTGTTCATATAAATTTTATTAATGTCAATCCATATTTTCTGTTTAACTGTAGATTCCCCACCTAAGTGCGGCCATGGCCTCACCGGACCATGACCGTGAAAGTAGTTAATTGTGGCAAATCATAAATTTTACTTGATATAACCGGCTTGTGGTTTGTTTTATTTTGTCAACCCGGTGGGGTGGTTTAGTAGGGGGGTTATTTTTTGGGGAATCTACCAAATTTTGGAACAGGTCTATTTTCACCCAGATAGGGGTGGTAGTCCATTAGGGGTGTATAAATCAAGAATAGTAGGTGTAATACCGAATTTTATTGTAACACCGAAGCAAGGATGGGGTGGAATAAAAGAGAAAATGTCCACCCCTTCCGCATCAGTCCTTGTGGAAGCAACTGGGCACTACAGTCCAGGGGGGGAAATAGTGAGTGTGGATGGGCGATGACCCAGTTACAGGTCACGAGGGAGATGTGGTTTACGGCTAGGATGAGGCTGGAAAAGGCCAAGAAGCCTAGCGCAGAACACATGAATATGTAATGGGTATCAGGGGTTAAGGGATTAAAAGGGGGGTAAGAGAAAAAAAAAGAAAAAAAATTTTTGATTTTGTGCCTGCCATCAAATTGATGTTTTAAATTGTGATTGTATTATTGTTTATGCGTATTAATACTGTTACTGAATTATATTGTTTAGGATATATGTGTAATCAAATGCTAGGATAAGGAAGTTCATGTTTTAATTAAATGTTCCATTTATTTGTTTTCTAAGTAGTAATAGTAACAAAGAGAATCAATCAATTTAGGTAAAAGATTTTTTTTTTGGTTTTGATGAAAATAACAATAATATGACAATCTGATTTTGAACTTAAAAGAATGGTGTATTTAAAGATAAACATTTTGTGACTTTTACATGACGAGTTTGTTTATAAAATATTATGGAAGTGTTTACAAGCCCAGTAACTGCTAAAGGCAGCCCAGTGTGCATGATAAGGGGGAACATATTGGTTGAGGATCTGGCGTGGTATAAGACCTGGGATTGGGATATTGGTGTGGCATGATAGAAGGGGAGGTGTGCTGTGGTGTGTGTCTGTTCGATTTTATGGTGTTGGGATCTCGCATAGAGAAGTCCAGTGATCTCGTTCAGATGCGGCCATAGTCGCCGAGCCAGGGGGGTAGTTTACCCATGATGTATAAGAACAAATGGGGGTTGTTGGCACCATATCCTCACCGGTCCTCTTAGGGGTTTAGCAATGAGATTTCTTCTGTTTCGACAGAAGATCTCTCATTGGGGGGGTATTGTAATGGGGGAAATTAAAAGGTTTTTTTTATTTTATTAATTTTGGTTTTGATTTTATTAATATTTCAAATTCATTTCATATATGTGGCTAGTCCCCAGTTTGAATCTAACTCGCAGTCTAAACAATGCAAAGGTACGCTGTAACTGTGTTGAAATATGTGAAAAGAATGCGTTGTCAACTGCAGCACACTTCCTAGAACTTTGCGGTTGTGTGATATCCACTCACAAATGCACAAGCACCCACATCTGCTGAGCGCCTAATCCACGCTAAACGAAAGAAAAGGCAGTGAAATATCGTCGACCTACAGCACATGTAAATCCTGTGTGCCAGGTGCACAACTACCAAGACATTGACAATGAAGGCTGCGAACGGCGACGAAATTTGTTCGCCGGCAAGGCAGTAATGCCCGGCAGCATGTAAGGCAGTCGGAAAGTAACGTCATAATCTGCCGGACGCGAAACGTAGTGCGTCCGCCGACTGGACACAAATTTCCATCTAAATCATATAACAAAATGTGAATCAGCAGTGGTGTTGTGGTGAGGCGGCGGCGGCCGTTTGAACATAACGGGTTGGCGGGCCAAAAAAATTGATTAACCGGATAAATACAGTCTAACATGTGCATAGTGCGACGCAGCCGGGGAGACGCCGTGAGTGAATAGATCATCAGACAAAAATGGTAACCAAGATATAATATTGCAGAACAGAATTAGTGAAGTGAGTGGGCCAAAATAAAATGAATAATAAACTTTCGGACATTTAAAGAATACGAGCCACGTGGCAGCGAAAGGAGTGAAGCCGTCGGGTAACCGGTAACCGTAATTTCAACAAATTTTTTATAAAGGGTTTTTGTGCAAACATGTCAATTAAATAAGAGGAGTTTGGTTTTGTAATAGTGTAAATGTGTGTATGTTAGCAGATTGGGCTGTCTAATTAAGGTAAGGTGTTTATTGTAATTCTGTAAGTATAAGTGTAACACCACCATGTAACTGATAGTAAAAGCTTTATGCATTTTCCATGATTTTGGATCATTTGAGCTAAAAGGCCAAATAAATAATTTAATACTTAAAGAAAATTTTGAAGTATAAAATAAAATTTTAATTAATTTCTCTTCAAAAAATGCGTTGTGTAAGTTATTACAATAACCTATAATCATACTTGCATCTTAACGTTCGTGTTGCGGACTCTGGTAGAAGACGAAACAAGGTAGGTGGAAGATCAAATAATTTTGTATTTGTAAGTGTAATAAAATAGATTAACACAAATGGCGTCGCGACAGGGACTCGAATTTGAATAATTAAAATTCCACACCTACGATAGATGCAAGTGTGGTTGAAGGTTAAATAACGATACGAAAAAATTACGTAAAATACGCAAGACAATGAGTTAAGATAGAAATAAGTCTAAGAGCAGTACATGTAAAATAAGAAAATTAGTAAATTTACAATATAAAAATGGCAGACAATAATGAAGTCAGCTTCTCTAACAGTCAGACCGAGAGTCAAATAAATACCGACTCAGGTATCCAAACAGAGTCAATGTTAACAAGTAGTAATAACGAAGTCAGCTTCGTTGATAGAAATGTAGCAGCACAATCTACTCCAACGACAACACGAATTAAAGAATTGTCAATGGAAGATATGTTTAATTTCATGAAAACAATATCTGATAACTTGAGTAGTTTTAACGGGAAATTTGATGAACAGAAAAACGAAGTTCAAGAATTTAAAAGTAGTGTCAATGAGAAATTAGATGTACAGAATGACAAATTTAACGAATTAAATAATCGTTTTGACAATAACGAAGTAAAATTGAATGAAATTAAAACCGAAATTAAAAGTGAATTTAATTGTAAATTCGATGTACTTAAATTCGACATTGATGAAGTACAAATGAAATGCGAAAATAGTTGTAACGAATTGAAACAAGATATTGAGAAAATAGTAGAAGAACGGATTAAAAGTAAAAATAATAATGATAATAAAAAATTTACAAATGATGACAATAATGTCAAAAATGAGAATATAATTAAAAATGTGGTAGTAGAGAGTAAGGTAACAAATGTTAACAATGATATTGAAAATGGTAATGTGATTGAAAGGGTGGTATCAGAGAGTGATACGTTGAAAATAGATAGTGAGAGAGAGAGAGAGAGAGAGAGTGATATGTTGTAACGAGGTAGTAATTAGTGTTGATGAAATAGAAAAAGAATGGAAAGAGAGAGTAGCTGAATGTGTAGGGCAGAGGGTAAATTTTCCCCTTATTTGTGATGAACCAAGGTGTTCAAAAATGTTATTATTGGAGGGCAGAGACCCTTATTAGTGAAAAATTTGAATTATTTCCCATTTTTGTATAAGTTAGTACCCTCTGTGTGGAATGGGGTTGAAAATGTGATATGGTGTTATGATGAGAGAGATTTAGATAGAGAATTGTGTGTTGATAAAGAAATAGAATTATATAAGTTGCAGAGAAATTATAATGAGTTGAAAGAGATGTTAAATGATATGAAATACTTACCTGTTAAACTAGAGAGTGAAGATTATTTTGATGATACATGTTTAAATAATAATAATTTACCTTATGATGAAAAAATAACTGACTTGATAATGAATATAACTACTAATGGAGACTGGACAGAAATAAATAATGTTGACCTGGTATATGATTATTATGGTAAAATGAATAAACTGAAATTTTATGGTTACTATACACAAGATAACCGTATGTGGAATGCAAATAAAATTGAAAATTGTTATTTGAAACCCAGACTAATTTTTGACGATGGAGGCTGAGCCTTAAATTCACAAATGGACAATTTTAAATAGTTTGTTTTATGGTTCTGACCCCGCAACCTTGGACAATGAAGTGTGATATAACTGAATAATGAATGATGAAGAATTGTAAATAAACTGATGTACAATTCATTGTGAGTATGGTAAGATGTTAGGGAAACAATGTGTGTATGTAGTAGAAATTGTTGAGATAATAATAATAATATTTGGCAGTCTAAATAAAGGACAAAATAATTTGGAAGAAGATAATAAATAAATTGTAATTATTTTAATTGGTGAGAGTAATTAAAAATGTTGTGTTTTCAATAATTAATTTAATTAAAATAATTTGAAATGTTTAAATATTCTGATTGATTTAAAGGCTGTATAATTGAATTTTCTAATGGATTTAAATTGTTTTATGAGATTTGATATTAATTAATAAATAAGTGTTAAATTGTTTGGTATGGAATAACATTGTTGTTAAAATGTTTCAGAGGTTACGAGGAGATATTGGTGTGTGTGTGGTGTGTATTTTGCGTTTATGTCAGTATGTAAACAATGTACTGTAAGTATAAAGTTTATAATACTAATGAGATAGAATAAAAGGTTTACGGGTGTGAAAAGATTTGGATTCAGTAATAAAAAAGAATTGAGATAATGGTATTAAATAGAAACTGTAATTAAAAAGTAATAATAACTGAAAGGTGAATTAAAATTATATTTGGTTTGAACTGTAATAAATAAACTTTGACAAATATGTTAACATTAAAAGATTTGTAGTAATGAGAAGTACAGGTAGTAGGGTGATGTAACTATGAATGTTGAAACTGAGAGTGTTTATAACACCAGTCTGGCAGACAACTGTTAATGTAAACAGGTGTGTTGGATGTTTTGACTAATGTGTATAGCCAGGTGTGGAAGCTGATAACTGTTGTAGCTTGATGAATCAGTAGCTTGAGCAAAATCTTGTTGTGACACAAAAGAAATGAAGTTAATTTTTTACAGACAAAATCATAATGAGTTAATTATTGCAACTTAGAGTTTGAGAAATTAAATATAATTCGATGATTTTGATAATGAAATTAGTTGGAAAGATGATTTTAATAATATATTCATATACATTCTGATTCAAATTTCAAATGTAATGGTTAAATAAATGAAATATGTACTTTACTTAAATTGGAACCTGAAGGAAATTTTGTATGGACATAATCAAAAATGTTCAGGCTGAAATAGTGTTTGGGAAACTTGGAGGTGTATATTACTGTTCATATACATTTTATTAATGTCAATCCATATTTTCTGTTTAACTGTAGATTCCCCACCTAAGTGCGGCCATGGCCTCACCGGACCATGACCGTGAAAGTAGTTAATTGTGGCAAATCATAAATTTTACTTGATATAACCGGCTTGTGGTTTGTTTTATTTTGTCAACCCGGTGGGGTGGTTTAGTAGGGGGGTTATTTTTTGGGGAATCTACAAAATTTTGGAACAGGTCTATTTTCACCCAGATAGGGGTGGTAGTCCATTAGGGGTGTATAAATCAAGAATAGTAGGTGTAATACCGAATTTTATTGTAACACCGAAGCAAGGATGGGGTGGAATAAAAGAGAAAATGTCCACCCCTTCCGCATCAGTCCTTGTGGAAGCAACTGGGCACTACAGTCCAGGGGGGGAAATAGTGAGTGTGGATGGGCGATGACCCAGTTACAGGTCACGAGGGAGATGTGGTTTACGGCTAGGATGAGGCTGGAAAAGGCCAAGAAGCCTAGCGCAGAACACATGAATATGTAACGGGTATCAGGGGTTAAGGGATTAAAAGGGGGGTAAGAGAAAAAAAAAAGAAAAAAAAATTTTTGATTTTGTGCCTGCCATCAAATTGATGTTTTAAATTGTGATTGTATTATTGTTTAGGATATATGTGTAATCAAATGCTAGGATAAGGAAGTTCATGTTTTAATTAAATGTTCCATTTATTTGTTTTCTAAGTAGTAATAGTAACAAAGAGAATCAATCAATTTAGGTAAAAGATTTTTTTTTGGTTTTGATGAAAATAACAATAATATGACAATCTGATTTTGAACTTAAAAGAATGGTGTATTTAAAGATAAATATTTTGTGACTTTTACATGACGAGTTTGTTTATAAAATATTATGGAAGTGTGTACAAGCCCAGTAACTGCTAAAGGCAGCCCAGTGTGCATGATAAGGGGGAACATATCGGTTGAGGATCTGGCGTGGTATAAGACCTGGGATTGGGATATTGGTGTGGCATGATAGAAGGGGAGGTGTGCTGTGGTGCGTGTCTGTTCGATTTTATGGTGTTGGGATCTCGCATAGAGAAGTCCAGTGATCTCGTTCAGATGCGGCCATAGTCGCCGAGCCAGGGGGGGTAGTTTACCCATGATGTATAAGAACAAATGGGGGGTTGTTGGCACCATATCCTCACTGGTCGTCTTAGGGGTTAAGCAATGAGATTTCTTCTGTTTCGACAGAAGATCTCTCATTGGGGGGTATTGTAATGGGGCAAATTAAAAGGTTTTTTTATTTTATTAATTTTGGTTTTGATTTTATTAATATTTCAAATTCATTTCATATATGTGGCTAGTCCCCAGTTTGAATCTAACTCGCAGTCTAAACAATGCAAAGGTACGCTGTAACTGTGTTGAAATATGTGAAAAGAATGCGTTGTCAACTGCAGCACACTTCCTAGAACTTTGCGGTTGTGTGATATCCACTCACAAATGCACAAGCACCCACATCTGCTGAGCGCCTAATCCACGCTAAACGAAAGAAAAGGCAGTGAAATATCGTCGACCTACAGCACATGTAAATCCTGTGTGCCAGGTGCACAACTACCAAGACATTGACAATGAAGGCTGCGAACGGCGACGAAATTTGTTCGCCGGCAAGGCAGTAATGCCCGGCAGCATGTAAGGCAGTCGGAAAGTAACGTCATAATCTGCCGGACGCGAAACGTAGTGCGTCCGCCGACTGGACACAAATTTCCATCTAAATCATATAACAAAATGTGAATCAGCAGTGGTGTTGTGGTGAGGCGGTGGCGGCCGTTTGAACATAACGGGTTGGCGGGCCAAAAAAATTGATTAACCGGATAAATACAGTCTAACATGTGCATAGTGCGACGCAGCCGGGGAGACGCCGTGAGTGAATAGATCATCAGACAAAAATGGTAACCAAGATATAATATTGCAGAACAGAATTAGTGAAGTGAGTGGGCCAAAATAAAATGAATAATAAACTTTCGGACATTTAAAGAATACGAGCCACGTGGCAGCGAAAGGAGTGAAGCCGTCGGGTAACCGGTAACCGTAATTTCAACAAATTTTTTATAAAGGGTTTTTGTGCAAACATGTCAATTAAATAAGAGGAGTTTGGTTTTGTAATAGTGTAAATGTGTGTATGTTAGCAGATTGGGCTGTCTAATTAAGGTAAGGTGTTTATTGTAATTCTGTAAGTATAAGTGTAACACCACCATGTAACTGATAGTAAAAGCTTTATGCATTTTCCATGATTTTGGATCATTTGAGCTAAGAGGCCAAATAAATAATTTAATACTTAAAGAAAATTTTGAAGTATAAAATAAACTTTTAATTAATTTCTCTTCAAAAAATGCGTTGCGTAAGTTATTACAATAACCTATAATCATACTTGCATCTTAACGTTCGTGTTGCGGACTCTGGTAGAAGACGAAACAACGTAGGTGGAAGATCAAATAATTTTGTATTTGTAAGTGTAATAAAATAGATTAACACAAATGGCGTCGCGACAGGGACTCGAATTTGAATAATTAAAATTCCACACCTACGATAGATGCAAGTGTGGTTGAAGGTTAAATAACGATACGAAAAAATTACGTAAAATACGCAAGACAATGAGTTAAGATAGAAATAAGTCTAAGAGCAGTACATGTAAAATAAGAAAATTAGTAAATTTACAATATAAAAATGGCAGACAATAATGAAGTCAGCTTCTCTGACAGTCAGACCGTGAGTCAAATAAATACCGACTCAGGTATCCAAACAGAGTCAATGTTAACAAGTAGTAATAACGAAGTCAGCTTCGTTGATAGAAATGTAGCAGCACAATCTACTCCAACGACAACACGAATTAAAGAATTGTCAATGGAAGATATGTTTAATTACATGAAAACAATATCTGATAACTTGAGTAGTTTTAACGGGAAATTTGATGAACAGAAAAACGAAATTCAAGAATTTAAAAGTAGTGTCAATGAGAAATTAGATGTACAGAATGACAAATTTAACGAATTAAATAATCGTTTTGACAATAACGATGTAAAATTGAATGAAATTAAAACCGAAATTAAAAGTGAATTTAATTGTAAATTCGATGTACTTAAATTCGACATTGATGAAGTACAAATGAAATGCGAAAATAGTTGTAACGAATTGAAACAAGATATTGAGAAAATAGTAGAGTCAGTAGAAGAACGGATTAAAAGTAAAAATAATAATGATAATAAAAAATTTACAAATGATGACAATAATGTCAAAAATGAGAATATAATTAAAAATGTGGTAGTAGAGAGTAAGGTAACAAATGTTAACAATGATATTGAAAATGGTAATGTGATTGAAAGGGTGGTATCAGAGAGTGATACGTTGAAAATAGATAGTGAGAGAGAGAGAGAGAGAGAGAGAGAGAGAGTGATATGTTGTAACGAGGTAGTAATTAGTGTTGATGAAATAGAAAAAGAATGGAAAGAGAGAGTAGCTGAATGTGTAGGGGAGAGGGTAAATTTTCCCCTTATTTGTGATGAACCAAGGTGTTCAAAAATGTTATTATTGGAGGGCAGAGACCCTTATTAGTGAAAAATTTGAATTATTTCCCATTTTTGTATAAGTTAGTACCCTCTGTGTGGAATGGGGTTGAAAATGTGATATGGTGTTATGATGAGAGAGATTTAGATAGAGAATTGTGTGTTGATAAAGAAATAGAATTATATAAGTTGCAGAGAAATTATAATGAGTTGAAAGAGATGTTAAATGATATGAAATACTTACCTGTTAAACTAGAGAGTGAAGATTATTTTGATGATACATGTTTAAATAATAATAATTTACCTTATGATGAAAAAATAACTGACTTGATAATGAATATAACTACTAATGGAGACTGGACAGAAATAAATAATGTTGACCTGGTATATGATTATTATGGTAAAATGAATAAACTGAAATTTTATGGTTACTATACACAAGATAACCGTATGTGGAATGCAAATAAAATTGAAAATTGTTATTTGAAACCCAGACTAATTTTTGACGATGGAGGCTGAGCCTTAAATTCACAAATGGACAATTTTAAATAGTTTGTTTTATGGTTCTGACCCCGCAACCTTGGACAATGAAGTGTGATATAACTGAATAATGAATGATGAAGAATTGTAAATAAACTGATGTACAATTCATTGTGAGTATGGTAAGATGTTAGGGAAACAATGTGTGTATGTAGTAGAAATTGTTGAGATAATAATAATAATATTTGGCAGTCTAAATAAAGGACAAAATAATTTGGAAGAAGATAATAAATAAATTGTAATTATTTTAATTGGTGAGAGTAATTAAAAATGTTGTGTTTTCAATAATTAATTTAATTAAAATAATTTGAAATGTTTAAATATTCTGATTGATTTAAAGGCTGTATAATTGAATTTTCTAATGGATTTAAATTGTTTTATGAGATTTGATATTAATTAATATCTTGGATTTCGTTGTCCATGACGTGTCCGTTACTTAACTAAATATCACTATAATATTGACGACTCGGAACACAAAGTTTTTTATAAGTAAAAACGTAAAGTTTTACCTTACAGCCTAAACCGGCTTTCACCTATAGAAGGCTTCATCAGAGGCTGTCGCTAGTAGTAGTAAATAAAAACGACATCCTAAACGAACAGACACAATTCAAATCGCACGCATTATTCGAACACATCTCACCACACACACACAGCTTCAATCTTTCGAAACACTTTCTCGTCGCCAACAACAAGACGAGCAGCGCTACTAGCGACAGCCTCTGATGAAGCCTTCTATAGGTGAAAGCCGGTTTAGGCTGTAAGGTAAAACTTTACGTTTTTACTTATAAAAAACTTTGTGTTCCGAGTCGTCAATATTATAGTGATATTTAATTAATTAATAAATAAGTGTTAAATTGTTTGGTATGGAATAACATTGTTGTTAAAATGTTTCAGAGGTTACGAGGAGATATTGGTGTGTGTGTGGTGTGTATTTTGCGTTTATGTCAGTATGTAAACAATGTACTGTAAGTATAAAGTTTATAATACTAATGAGATAGAATAAAAGGTTTACGGGTGTGAAAAGATTTGGATTCAGTAATAAAAAAGAATTGAGATAATGGTATTAAATAGAAACTGTAATTAAAAAGTAATAATAACTGAAAGGTGAATTAAAATTATATTTGGTTTGAACTGTAATAAATAAATATGATTGGATAAAACTTCCGGGCTGAAAGGCCGTGGTCGATTGCTTGATGCATTGGCGCTATACGTTTCGGCCGCACCACCGGTGGCCATCTTCAGTAGCAAAACTTGTTCGAATAGATGTACGCCGAACACGTCCCCAATGTACTGGGAACAAGCAACCAGTACCAAATTTCAGAACAGTCCCAGAACAGTCCCAGTACATTGGGGACGTGTTCGGCGTACATCTATTCGAACAAGTTTTGCTACTGAAGATGGCCACCGGTGGTGCGGTCGAAACGTATAGCGCCAATGCATCAAGCAATCGACCACGGCCTTTCAGCCCGGAAGTTTTATCCAATCATATTGACACCGGCCGTGAAAGCCTACGTACTGTAATAAATAAACTTTGACAAATATGTTAACATTAAAAGATTTGTAGTAATGAGAAGTACAGGTAGTAGGGTGATGTAACTATGAATGTTGAAACTGAGAGTGTTTATAACACCAGTCTGGCAGACAACTGTTAATGTAAACAGGTGTGTTGGATGTTTTGACTAATGTGTATAGCCAGGTGTGGAAGCTGATAACTGTTGTAGCTTGATGAATCAGTAGCTTGAGCAAAATCTTGTTGTGACACAAAAGAAATGAAGTTAATTTTTTACAGACAAAATCATAATGAGTTAATTATTGCAACTTAGAGTTTGAGAAATTAAATATAATTCGATGATTTTGATAATGAAATTAGTTGGAAAGATGATTTTAATAATATATTCATATACATTCTGATTCAAATTTCAAATGTAATGGTTAAATAAATGAAATATGTACTTTACTTAAATTGGAACCTGAAGGAAATTTTGTATGGACATAATCAAAAATGTTCAGGCTGAAATAGTGTTTGGGAAACTTGGAGGTGTATATTACTGTTCATATAAATTTTATTAATGTCAATCCATATTTTCTGTTTAACTGTAGATTCCCCACCTAAGTGCGGCCATGGCCTCACCGGACCATGACCGTGAAAGTAGTTAATTGTGGCAAATCATAAATTTTACTTGATATAACCGGCTTGTGGTTTGTTTTATTTTGTCAACCCGGTGGGGTGGTTTAGTAGGGGGGTTATTTTTTGGGGAATCTACCAAATTTTGGAACAGGTCTATTTTCACCCAGATAGGGGTGGTAGTCCATTAGGGGTGTATAAATCAAGAATAGTAGGTGTAATACCGAATTTTATTGTAACACCGAAGCAAGGATGGGGTGGAATAAAAGAGAAAATGTCCACCCCTTCCGCATCAGTCCTTGTGGAAGCAACTGGGCACTACAGTCCAGGGGGGGAAATAGTGAGTGTGGATGGGCGATGACCCAGTTACAGGTCACGAGGGAGATGTGGTTTACGGCTAGGATGAGGCTGGAAAAGGCCAAGAAGCCTAGCGCAGAACACATGAATATGTAACGGGTATCAGGGGTTAAGGGATTAAAAGGGGGGTAAGAGAAAAAAAAAAGAAAAAAAAATTTTTGATTTTGTGCCTGCCATCAAATTGATGTTTTAAATTGTGATTGTATTATTGTTTAGGATATATGTGTAATCAAATGCTAGGATAAGGAAGTTCATGTTTTAATTAAATGTTCCATTTATTTGTTTTCTAAGTAGTAATAGTAACAAAGAGAATCAATCAATTTAGGTAAAAGATTTTTTTTTGGTTTTGATGAAAATAACAATAATATGACAATCTGATTTTGAACTTAAAAGAATGGTGTATTTAAAGATAAATATTTTGTGACTTTTACATGACGAGTTTGTTTATAAAATATTATGGAAGTGTGTACAAGCCCAGTAACTGCTAAAGGCAGCCCAGTGTGCATGATAAGGGGGAACATATCGGTTGAGGATCTGGCGTGGTATAAGACCTGGGATTGGGATATTGGTGTGGCATGATAGAAGGGGAGGGTGTGCTGTGGTGCGTGTCTGTTCGATTTTATGGTGTTGGGATCTCGCATAGAGAAGTCCAGTGATCTCGTTCAGATGCGGCCATAGTCGCCGAGCCAGGGGGGTAGTTTACCCATGATGTATAAGAACAAATGGGGGGTTGTTGGCACCATATCCTCACTGGTCGTCTTAGGGGTTAAGCAATGAGATTTCTTCTGTTTCGACAGAAGATCTCTCATTGGGGGGTATTGTAATGGGGCAAATTAAAAGGTTTTTTTATTTTATTAATTTTGGTTTTGATTTTATTAATATTTCAAATTCATTTCATATATGTGGCTAGTCCCCAGTTTGAATCTAACTCGCAGTCTAAACAATGCAAAGGTACGCTGTAACTGTGTTGAAATATGTGAAAAGAATGCGTTGTCAACTGCAGCACACTTCCTAGAACTTTGCGGTTGTGTGATATCCACTCACAAATGCACAAGCACCCACATCTGCTGAGCGCCTAATCCACGCTAAACGAAAGAAAAGGCAGTGAAATATCGTCGACCTACAGCACATGTAAATCCTGTGTGCCAGGTGCACAACTACCAAGACATTGACAATGAAGGCTGCGAACGGCGACGAAATTTGTTCGCCGGCAAGGCAGTAATGCCCGGCAGCATGTAAGGCAGTCGGAAAGTAACGTCATAATCTGCCGGACGCGAAACGTAGTGCGTCCGCCGACTGGACACAAATTTCCATCTAAATCATATAACAAAATGTGAATCAGCAGTGGTGTTGTGGTGAGGCGGCGGCGGCCGTTTGAACATAACGGGTTGGCGGGCCAAAAAAATTGATTAACCGGATAAATACAGTCTAACATGTGCATAGTGCGACGCAGCCGGGGAGACGCCGTGAGTGAATAGATCATCAGACAAAAATGGTAACCAAGATATAATATTGCAGAACAGAATTAGTGAAGTGAGTGGGCCAAAATAAAATGAATAATAAACTTTCGGACATTTAAAGAATACGAGCCACGTGGCAGCGAAAGGAGTGAAGCCGTCGGGTAACCGGTAACCGTAATTTCAACAAATTTTTTATAAAGGGTTTTTGTGCAAACATGTCAATTAAATAAGAGGAGTTTGGTTTTGTAATAGTGTAAATGTGTGTATGTTAGCAGATTGGGCTGTCTAATTAAGGTAAGGTGTTTATTGTAATTCTGTAAGCATAAGTGTAACACCACCATGTAACTGATAGTAAAAGCTTTATGCATTTTCCATGATTTTGGATCATTTGAGCTAAGAGGCCAAATAAATAATTTAATACTTAAAGAAAATTATGAAGTATAAAATAAACTTTTAATTAATTTCTCTTCAAAAAATGCGTTGCGTAAGTTATTACAATAACCTATAATCATACTTGCATCTTAACGTTCGTGTTGCGGACTCTGGTAGAAGACGAAACAAGGTAGGTGGAAGATCAAATAATTTTGTATTTGTAAGTGTAATAAAATAGATTAACACAAATGGCGTCGCGACAGGGACTCGAATTTGAATAATTAAAATTCCACACCTACGATAGATGCAAGTGTGGTTGAAGGTTAAATAACGATACGAAAAAATTACGTAAAATACGCAAGACAATGAGTTAAGATAGAAATAAGTCTAAGAGCAGTACATGTAAAATAAGAAAATTAGTAAATTTACAATATAAAAATGGCAGACAATAATGAAGTCAGCTTCTCTAACAGTCAGACCGAGAGTCAAATAAATACCGACTCAGGTATCCAAACAGAGTCAATGTTAACAAGTAGTAATAACGAAGTCAGCTTCGTTGATAGAAATGTAGCAGCACAATCTACTCCAACGACAACACGAATTAAAGAATTGTCAATGGAAGATATGTTTAATTTCATGAAAACAATATCTGATAACTTGAGTAGTTTTAACGGGAAATTTGATGAACAGAAAAACGAAGTTCAAGAATTTAAAAGTAGTGTCAATGAGAAATTAGATGTACAGAATGACAAATTTAACGAATTAAATAATCGTTTTGACAATAACGATGTAAAATTGAATGAAATTAAAACCGAAATTAAAAGTGAATTTAATTGTAAATTCGATGTACTTAAATTCGACATTGATGAAGTACAAATGGAATGCGAAAATAGTTGTAACGAATTGAAACAAGATATTGAGAAAATAGTAGAGTCAGTAGAAGACCGGATTAAAAGTAAAAATAATAATGATAATAAAAAATTTACAAATGATGACAATAATGTCAAAAATGAGAATATAATTAAAAATGTGGTAGTAGAGAGTAAGGTAACAAATGTTAACAATGATATTGAAAATGGTAATGTGATTGAAAGGGTGGTATCAGAGAGTGATACGTTGAAAATAGATAGTGAGAGTGAGAGAGAGAGAGAGAGAGAGAGAGAGAGAGAGAGAGAGAGAGAGAGAGAGAGTGATATGTTGTAACGAGGTAGTAATTAGTGTTGATGAAATAGAAAAAGAATGGAAAGAGAGAGTAGCTGAATGTGTAGGGCAGAGGGTAAATTTTCCCCTTATTTGTGATGAACCAAGGTATTCAAAAATGTTATTATTGGAGGGCAGAGACCCTTATTAGTGAAAGATTTGAATTATTTCCCATTTTTGTATAAGTTAGTACCCTCTGTGTGGAATGGGGTTGAAAATGTGATATGGTGTTATGATGAGAGAGATTTAGATAGAGAATTGTGTGTTGATAAAGAAATAGAATTATATAAGTTGCAGAGAAATTATAATGAGTTGAAAGAGATGTTAAATGATATGAAATACTTACCTGTTAAACTAGAGAGTGAAGATTATTTTGATGATACATGTTTAAATAATAATAATTTACCTTATGATGAAAAAATAACTGACTTGATAATGAATATAACTACTAATGGAGACTGGACAGAAATAAATAATGTTGACCTGGTATATGATTATTATGGTAAAATGAATAAACTGAAATTTTATGGTTACTATACACAAGATAACCGTATGTGGAATGCAAATAAAATTGAAAATTGTTATTTGAAACCCAGACTAATTTTTGACGATGGAGTCTGAGCCTTAAATTCACAAATGGACAATTTTAAATAGTTTGTTTTATGGTTCTGACCCCGCAACCTTGGACAATGAAGTGTGATATAACTGAATAACGAATGATGAAGAATTGTAAATAAACTGATGTACAATTAATTGTGAGTATGGTAAGATGTTAGGGAAACAATGTGTGTATGTAGTAGAAATTGTTGAGATAATAATAATAATATTTGGCAGTCTAAATAAAGGACAAAATAATTTGGAAGAAGATAATAAATAAATTGTAATTATTGTAATTGGTGAGAGTAATTAAAAATGTTGTGTTTTCAATAATTAATTTAATTAAAATAATTTGAAATGTTTAAATATTCTGATTGATTTAAAGGCTGTATAATTGAATTTTCTAATGGATTTAAATTGTTTTATGAGATTTGATATTAATTAATAAATAAGTGTTAAATTGTTTGGTATGGAATAACATTGTTGTTAAAATGTTTCAGAGGTTACGAGGAGATATTGGTGTGTGTGTGGTGTGTATTTTGCGTTTATGTCAGTATGTAAACAATGTATTGTAAGTATAAAGTTTATAATACTAATGAGATAGAATAAAAGGTTTACGGGTGTGAAAAGATTTGGATTCAGTAATAAAAAAGAATTGAGATAATGGTATTAAATAGAAACTGTAATTAAAAAGTAATAATAACTGAAAGGTGAATTAAAATTATATTTGGTTTGAACTGTAATAAATAAACTTTGACAAATATGTTAACATTAAAAGATTTGTAGTAATGAGAAGTACAGGTAGTAGGGTGATGTAACTATGAATGTTGAAACTGAGAGTGTTTATAACACCAGTCTGGCAGACAACTGTTAATGTAAACAGGTGTGTTGGATGTTTTGACTAATGTGTATAGCCAGGTGTGGAAGCTGATAACTGTTGTAGCTTGATGAATCAGTAGCTTGAGCAAAATCTTGTTGTGACACAAAAGAAATGAAGTTAATTTTTTACAGACAAAATCATAATGAGTTAATTATTGCAACTTAGAGTTTGAGAAATTAAATATAATTCGATGATTTTGATAATGAAATTAGTTGGAAAGATGATTTTAATAATATATTCATATACATTCTGATTCAAATTTCAAATGTAATGGTTAAATAAATGAAATATGTACTTTACTTAAATTGGAACCTGAAGGAAATTTTGTATGGACATAATCAAAAATGTTCAGGCTGAAATAGTGTTTGGGAAACTTGGAGGTGTATATTACTGTTCATATAAATTTTATTAATGTCAATCCATATTTTATGTTTAACTGTAGATTCCCCACCTAAGTGCGGCCATGGCCTCACCGGACCATGACCGTGAAAGTAGTTAATTGTGGCAAATCATAAATTTTACTTGATATAACCGGCTTGTGGTTTGTTTTATTTTGTCAACCCGGTGGGGTGGTTTAGTAGGGGGGTTATTTTTTGGGGAATCTACCAAATTTTGGAACAGGTCTATTTTCACCCAGATAGGGGTGGTAGTCCATTAGGGGTGTATAAATCAAGAATAGTAGGTGTAATACCGAATTTTATTGTAACACCGAAGCAAGGATGGGGTGGAATAAAAGAGAAAATGTCCACCCCTTCCGCATCAGTCCTTGTGGAAGCAACTGGGCACTACAGTCCAGGGGGGAAATAGTGAGTGTGGATGGGCGATGACCCAGTTACAGGTCACGAGGGAGATGTGGTTTACGGCTAGGATGAGGCTGGAAAAGGCCAAGAAGCCTAGCGCAGAACACATGAATATGTAACGGGTATCAGGGGTTAAGGGATTAAAAGGGGGGTAAGAGAAAAAAAAAAGAAAAAAAAATTTTTGATTTTGTGCCTGCCATCAAATTGATGTTTTAAATTGTGATTGTATTATTGTTTAGGATATATGTGTAATCAAATGCTAGGATAAGGAAGTTCATGTTTTAATTAAATGTTCCATTTATTTGTTTTCTAAGTAGTAATAGTAACAAAGAGAATCAATCAATTTAGGCAAAAGATTTTTTTTTTGGTTTTGATGAAAATAACAATAATATGACAATCTGATTTTGAACTTAAAAGAATGGTGTATTTAAAGATAAATATTTTGTGACTTTTACATGACGAGTTTGTTTATAAAATATTATGGAAGTGTGTACAAGCCCAGTAACTGCTAAAGGCAGCCCAGTGTGCATGATAAGGGGGAACATATCGGTTGAGGATCTGGCGTGGTATAAGACCTGGGATTGGGATATTGGTGTGGCATGATAGAAGGGGAGGTGTGCTGTGGTGCGTGTCTGTTCGATTTTATGGTGTTGGGATCTCGCATAGAGAAGTCCAGTGATCTCGTTCAGATGCGGCCATAGTCGCCGAGCCAGGGGGGTAGTTTACCCATGATGTATAAGAACAAATGGGGGGTTGTTGGCACCATATCCTCACCGGTCCTCTTAGGGGTTTAGCAATGAGATTTCTTCTGTTTCGACAGAAGATCTCTCATTGGGGGGGGGGTATTGTAATGGGGCAAATTAAAAGGTTTTTTTATTTTATTAATTTTGTTTTTGATTTTATTAATATTTCAAATTCATTTCATATATGTGGCTAGTCCCCAGTTTGAATCTAACTCGCAGTCTAAACAATGCAAAGGTACGCTGTAACTGTGTTGAAATATGTGAAAAGAATGCGTTGTCAACTGCAGCACACTTCCTAGAACTTTGCGGTTGTGTGATATCCACTCACAAATGCACAAGCACCCACATCTGCTGAGCGCCTAATCCACGCTAAACGAAAGAAAAGGCAGTGAAATATCGTCGACCTACAGCACATGTAAATCCTGTGTGCCAGGTGCACAACTACCAAGACATTGACAATGAAGGCTGCGAACGGCGACGAAATTTGTTCGCCGGCAAGGCAGTAATGCCCGGCAGCATGTAAGGCAGTCGGAAAGTACATCATAATCTGCCGGACGCGAAACGTAGTGCGTCCGCCGACTGGACACAAATTTCCATCTAAATCATATAACAAAATGTGAATCAGCAGTGGTGTTGTGGTGAGGCGGCGGCGGCCGTTTGAACATAACGGGTTGGCGGGCCAAAAAAATTGATTAACCGGATAAATACAGTCTAACATGTGCATAGTGCGACGCAGCCGGGGAGACGCCGTGAGTGAATAGATCATCAGACAAAAATGGTAACCAAGATATAATATTGCAGAACAGAATTAGTGAAGTGAGTGGGCCAAAATAAAATGAATAATAAACTTTCGGACATTTAAAGAATACGAGCCACGTGGCAGCGAAAGGAGTGAAGCCGTCGGGTAACCGGTAACCGTAATTTCAACAAATTTTTTATAAAGGGTTTTTGTGCAAACATGTCAATTAAATAAGAGGAGTTTGGTTTTGTAATAGTGTAAATGTGTGTATGTTAGCAGATTGGGCTGTCTAATTAAGGTAAGGTGTTTATTGTAATTCTGTAAGTATAAGTGTAACACCACCATGTAACTGATAGTAAAAGCTTTATGCATTTTCCATGATTTTGGATCATTTGAGCTAAAAGGCCAAATAAATAATTTAATACTTAAAGAAAATTTTGAAGTATAAAATAAAATTTTAATTAATTTCTCTTCAAAAAATGCGTTGTGTAAGTTATTACAATAACCTATAATCATACTTGCATCTTAACGTTCGTGTTGCGGACTCTGGTAGAAGACGAAACAAGGTAGGTGGAAGATCAAATAATTTTATGTATTTGTATTTGTAAGTGTAATAAAATAGATTAACACAAATGGCGTTGCGACAGGGACTCGAATTTGAATAATTAAAATTCCACACCTACGATAGATGCAAGTGTGGTTGAAGGTTAAATAACGATACGAAAAAATTACGTAAAATACGCAAGACAATGAGTTAAGATAGAAATAAGTCTAAGAGCAGTACATGTAAAATAAGAAAATTAGTAAATTTACAATATAAAAATGGCAGACAATAATGAAGTCAGCTTCTCTGACAGTCAGACCGAGAGTCAAATAAATACCGACTCAGGTATCCAAACAGAGTCAATGTTAACAAGTAGTAATAACGAAGTCAGCTTCGTTGATAGAAATGTAGCAGCACAATCTACTCCAACGACAACACGAATTAAAGAATTGTCAATGGAAGATATGTTTAATTACATGAAAACAATATCTGATAACTTGAGTAGTTTTAACGGGAAATTTGATGAACAGAAAAACGAAATTCAAGAATTTAAAAGTAGTGTCAATGAGAAATTAGATGTACAGAATGACAAATTTAACGAATTAAATAATCGTTTTGACAATAACGATGTAAAATTGAATGAAATTAAAACCGAAATTAAAAGTGAATTTAATTGTAAATTCGATGTACTTAAATTCGACATTGATGAAGTACAAATGAAATGCGAAAATAGTTGTAACGAATTGAAACAAGATATTGAGAAAATAGTAGAAGAACGGATTAAAAGTAAAAATAATAATGATAATAAAAAATTTACAAATGATGACAATAATGTCAAAAATGAGAATATAATTAAAAATGTGGTAGTAGAGAGTAAGGTAACAAATGTTAACAATGATATTGAAAATGGTAATGTGATTGAAAGGGTGGTATCAGAGAGTGATACGTTGAAAATAGATAGTGAGAGAGAGAGAGAGAGAGAGAGAGAGAGAGAGAGATATGTTGTAACGAGGTAGTAATTAGTGTTGATGAAATAGAAAAAGAATGGAAAGAGAGAGTAGCTGAATGTGTAGGGGAGAGGGTAAATTTTCCCCTTATTTGTGATGAACCAAGGTGTTCAAAAATGTTATTATTGGAGGGCAGAGACCCTTATTAGTGAAAAATTTGAATTATTTCCCATTTTTGTATAAGTTAGTACCCTCTGTGTGGAATGGGGTTGAAAATGTGATATGGTGTTATGATGAGAGAGATTTAGATAGAGAATTGTGTGTTGATAAAGAAATAGAATTATATAAGTTGCAGAGAAATTATAATGAGTTGAAAGAGATGTTAAATGATATGAAATACTTACCTGTTAAACTAGAGAGTGAAGATTATTTTGATGATACATGTTTAAATAATAATAATTTACCTTATGATGAAAAAATAACTGACTTGATAATGAATATAACTACTAATGGAGACTGGACAGAAATAAATAATGTTGACCTGGTATATGATTATTATGGTAAAATGAATAAACTGAAATTTTATGGTTACTATACACAAGATAACCGTATGTGGAATGCAAATAAAATTGAAAATTGTTATTTGAAACCCAGACTAATTTTTGACGATGGAGGCTGAGCCTTAAATTCACAAATGGACAATTTTAAATAGTTTGTTTTATGGTTCTGACCCCGCAACCTTGGACAATGAAGTGTGATATAACTGAATAATGAATGATGAAGAATTGTAAATAAACTGATGTACAATTCATTGTGAGTATGGTAAGATGTTAGGGAAACAATGTGTGTATGTAGTAGAAATTGTTGAGATAATAATAATAATATTTGGCAGTCTAAATAAAGGACAAAATAATTTGGAAGAAGATAATAAATAAATTGTAATTATTTTAATTGGTGAGAGTAATTAAAAATGTTGTGTTTTCAATAATTAATTTAATTAAAATAATTTGAAATGTTTAAATATTCTGATTGATTTAAAGGCTGTATAATTGAATTTTCTAATGGATTTAAATTGTTTTATGAGATTTGATATTAATTAATAAATAAGTGTTAAATTGTTTGGTATGGAATAACATTGTTGTTAAAATGTTTCAGAGGTTACGAGGAGATATTGGTGTGTGTGTGTGGTGTGTATTTTGCGTTTATGTCAGTATGTAAACAATGTACTGTAAGTATAAAGTTTATAATACTAATGAGATAGAATAAAAGGTTTACGGGTGTGAAAAGATTTGGATTCAGTAATAAAAAAGAATTGAGATAATGGTATTAAATAGAAACTGTAATTAAAAAGTAATAATAACTGAAAGGTGAATTAAAATTATATTTGGTTTGAACTGTAATAAATAAACTTTGACAAATATGTTAACATTAAAAGATTTGTAGTAATGAGAAGTACAGGTAGTAGGGTGATGTAACTATGAATGTTGAAACTGAGAGTGTTTATAACACCAGTCTGGCAGACAACTGTTAATGTAAACAGGTGTGTTGGATGTTTTGACTAATGTGTATAGCCAGGTGTGGAAGCTGATAACTGTTGTAGCTTGATGAATCAGTAGCTTGAGCAAAATCTTGTTGTGACACAAAAGAAATGAAGTTAATTTTTTACAGACAAAATCATAATGAGTTAATTATTGCAACTTAGAGTTTGAGAAATTAAATATAATTCGATGATTTTGATAATGAAATTAGTTGGAAAGATGATTTTAATAATATATTCATATACATTCTGATTCAAATTTCAAATGTAATGGTTAAATAAATGAAATATGTACTTTACTTAAATTGGAACCTGAAGGAAATTTTGTATGGACATAATCAAAAATGTTCAGGCTGAAATAGTGTTTGGGAAACTTGGAGGTGTATATTACTGTTCATATAAATTTTATTAATGTCAATCCATATTTTCTGTTTAACTGTAGATTCCCCACCTAAGTGCGGCCATGGCCTCACCGGACCATGACCGTGAAAGTAGTTAATTGTGGCAAATCATAAATTTTACTTGATATAACCGGCTTGTGGTTTGTTTTATTTTGTCAACCCGGTGGGGTGGTTTAGTAGGGGGGTTATTTTTTGGGGAATCTACCAAATTTTGGAACAGGTCTATTTTCACCCAGATAGGGGTGGTAGTCCATTAGGGGTGTATAAATCAAGAATAGTAGGTGTAATACCGAATTTTATTGTAACACCGAAGCAAGGATGGGGTGGAATAAAAGAGAAAATGTCCACCCCTTCCGCATCAGTCCTT
Source organism: Magicicada septendecula (assembly GCA_034769895.1). Taxonomy (NCBI): domain Eukaryota; kingdom Metazoa; phylum Arthropoda; class Insecta; order Hemiptera; family Cicadidae; genus Magicicada; species Magicicada septendecula. Next base: position 750,618,462 of record CM068368.1, on the reverse strand, counting down.
GTGGAAGCAACTGGGCACTACAGTCCAGGGGGGAAATAGTGAGTGTGGATGGGCGATGACCCAGTTACAGGTCACGAGGGAGATGTGGTATACGGCTAGGATGAGGCTGGAAAAGGCCAAGAAGCCTAGCGCAGAACACATGAATATGTAACGGGTATCACGGGTTAAGGGATTAAAAGGGGGGTAAGAGAAAAAAAAAAGAAACAATTTTTTTGATTTTGTGCCTGCCATCAAATTGATGTTTTAAATTGTGATTGTATTATTGTTTAGGATATATGTGTAATCAAATGCTAGGATAAGGAAGTTCATGTTTTAATTAAATGTTCCATTTATTTGTTTTCTAAGTAGTAATAGTAACAAAGAGAATCAATCAATTTAGGTAAAAGATTTTTTTTTTGGTTTTGATGAAAATAACAATAATATGACAATCTGATTTTGAACTTAAAAGAATGGTGTATTTAAAGATAAATATTTTGTGACTTTTACATGACGAGTTTGTTTATAAAATATTATGGAAGTGTGTACAAGCCCAGTAACTGCTAAAGGCAGCCCAGTGTGCATGATAAGGGGGAACATATCGGTTGAGGATCTGGCGTGGTATAAGACCTGGGATTGGGATATTGGTGTGGCATGATAGAAGGGGAGGTGTGCTGTGGTGCGTGTCTGTTCGATTTTATGGTGTTGGGATCTCGCATAGAGAAGTCCAGTGATCTCGTTCAGATGCGGCCATAGTCGCCGAGCCAGGGGGGTAGTTTACCCATAGTTTACCCATAATGTATAAGAACAAATGGGGGGTTGTTGGCACCATATCCTCACCGGTCCTCTTAGGGGTTTAGCAATGAGATTTCTTCTGTTTCGACAGAAGATCTCTCATTGGGGGGGTATTGTAATGGGGGAAATTAAAAGGTTTTTTTATTTTATTAATTTTGGTTTTGATTTTATTAATATTTCAAATTCATTTCATATATGTGGCTAGTCCCCAGTTTGAATCTAACTCGCAGTCTAAACAATGCAAAGGTACGCTGTAACTGTGTTGAAATATGTGAAAAGAATGCGTTGTCAACTGCAGCACACTTCCTAGAACTTTGCGGTTGTGTGATATCCACTCACAAATGCACAAGCACCCACATCTGCTGAGCGCCTAATCCATGCTAAACGAAAGAAAAGGCAGTGAAATATCGTCGACCTACAGCACATGTAAATCCTGTATGCCAGGTGCACAACTACCAAGACATTGACAATGAAGGCTGCGAACGGCGACGAAATTTGTTCGCCGGCAAGGCAGTAATGCCCGGCAGCATGTAAGGCAGTCGGAAAGTAACGTCATAATCTGCCGGACGCGAAACGTAGTGCGTCCGCCGACTGGACACAAATTTCCATCTAAATCATATAACAAAATGTGAATCAGCAGTGGTGTTGTGGTGAGGCGGCGGCGGCCGTTTGAACATAACGGGTTGGCGGGCCAAAAAAATTGATTAACCGGATAAATACAGTCTAACATGTGCATAGTGCGACGCAGCCGGGGAGACGCCGTGAGTGAATAGATCATCAGACAAAAATGGTAACCAAGATATAATATTGCAGAACAGAATTAGTGAAGTGAGTGGGCCAAAATAAAATGAATAATAAACTTTCGGACATTTAAAGAATACGAGCCACGTGGCAGCGAAAGGAGTGAAGCCGTCGGGTAACCGGTAACCGTAATTTCAACAAATTTTTTATAAAGGGTTTTTGTGCAAACATGTCAATTAAATAAGAGGAGTTTGGGTTTGTAATAGTGTAAATGTGTGTATGTTAGCAGATTGGGCTGTCTAATTAAGGTAAGGTGTTTATTGTAATTCTGTAAGTATAAGTGTAACACCACCATGTAACTGATAGTAAAAGCTTTATGCATTTTCCATGATTTTGGATCATTTGAGCTAAGAGGCCAAATAAATAATTTAATACTTAAAGAAAATTTTGAAGTATAAAATAAACTTTTAATTAATTTCTCTTCAAAAAATGCGTTGCGTAAGTTATTACAATAACCTATAATCATACTTGCATCTTAACGTTCGTGTTGCGGACTCTGGTAGAAGACGAAACAAGGTAGGTGGAAGATCAAATAATTTTGTATTTGTAAGTGTAATAAAATAGATTAACACAAATGGCGTCGCGACAGGGACTCGAATTTGAATAATTAAAATTCCACACCTACGATAGATGCAAGTGTGGTTGAAGGTTAAATAACGATACGAAAAAATTACGTAAAATACGCAAGACAATGAGTTAAGATAGAAATAAGTCTAAGAGCAGTACATGTAAAATAAGAAAATTAGTAAATTTACAATATAAAAATGGCAGACAATAATGAAGTCAGCTTCTCTAACAGTCAGACCGAGAGGCAAATAAATACCGACTCAGGTATCCAAACAGAGTCAATGTTAACAAGTAGTAATAACGAAGTCAGCTTCGTTGATAGAAATGTAGCAGCACAATCTACTCCAACGACAACACGAATTAAAGAATTGTCAATGGAAGATATGTTTAATTTCATGAAAACAATATCTGATAACTTGAGTAGTTTTAACGGGAAATTTGATGAACAGAAAAACGAAGTTCAAGAATTTAAAAGTAGTGTCAATGAGAAATTAGATGTACAGAATGACAAATTTAACGAATTAAATAATCGTTTTGACAATAACGATGTAAAATTGAATGAAATTAAAACCGAAATTAAAAGTGAATTTAATTGTAAATTCGATGTACTTAAATTCGACATTGATGAAGTACAAATGAAATGCGAAAATAGTTGTAACGAATTGAAACAAGATATTGAGAAAATAGTAGACTCAGTAGAAGAACGGATTAAAAGTAAAAATAATAATGATAATAAAAAATTTACAAATGATGACAATAATGTCAAAAATGAGAATATAATTAAAAATGTGGTAGTAGAGAGTAAGGTAACAAATGTTAACAATGATATTGAAAATGGTAATGTGATTGAAAGGGTGGTATCAGAGAGTGATACGTTGAAAATAGATAGTGAGAGAGAGAGAGAGAGAGAGAGAGAGAGAGAGAGAGAGAGAGAGAGAGAGAGAGAGAGAGAGAGAGTGATATGTTGTAACGAGGTAGTAATTAGTGTTGATGAAATAGAAAAAGAATGGAAAGAGAGAGTAGCTGAATGTGTAGGGCAGAGGGTAAATTTTCCCCTTATTTGTGATGAACCAAGGTATTCAAAAATGTTATTATTGGAGGGCAGAGACCCTTATTAGTGAAAGATTTGAATTATTTCCCATTTTTGTATAAGTTAGTACCCTCTGTGTGGAATGGGGTTGAAAATGTGATATGGTGTTATGATGAGAGAGATTTAGATAGAGAGTTGTGTGTTGATAAAGAAATAGAATTATATAAGTTGCAGAGAAATTATAATGAGTTGAAAGAGATGTTAAATGATATGAAATACTTACCTGTTAAACTAGAGAGTGAAGATTATTTTGATGATACATGTTTAAATAATAATAATTTACCTTATGATGAAAAAATAACTGACTTGATAATGAATATAACTACTAATGGAGACTGGACAGAAATAAATAATGTTGACCTGGTATATGATTATTATGGTAAAATGAATAAACTGAAATTTTATGGTTACTATACACAAGATAACCGTATGTGGAATGCAAATAAAATTGAAAATTGTTATTTGAAACCCAGACTAATTTTTGACGATGGAGTCTGAGCCTTAAATTCACAAATGGACAATTTTAAATAGTTTGTTTTATGGTTCTGACCCCGCAACCTTGGACAATGAAGTGTGATATAACTGAATAACGAATGATGAAGAATTGTAAATAAACTGATGTACAATTAATTGTGAGTATGGTAAGATGTTAGGGAAACAATGTGTGTATGTAGTAGAAATTGTTGAGATAATAATAATAATATTTGGCAGTCTAAATAAAGGACAAAATAATTTGGAAGAAGATAATAAATAAATTGTAATTATTGTAATTGGTGAGAGTAATTAAAAATGTTGTGTTTTCAATAATTAATTTAATTAAAATAATTTGAAATGTTTAAATATTCTGATTGATTTAAAGGCTGTATAATTGAATTTTCTAATGGATTTAAATTGTTTTATGAGATTTGATATTAATTAATAAATAAGTGTTAAATTGTTTGGTATGGAATAACATTGTTGTTAAAATGTTTCAGAGGTTACGAGGAGATATTGGTGTGTGTGTGGTGTGTATTTTGCGTTTATGTCAGTATGTAAACAATGTACTGTAAGTATAAAGTTTATAATACTAATGAGATAGAATAAAAGGTTTACGGGTGTGAAAAGATTTGGATTCAGTAATAAAAAAGAATTGAGATAATGGTATTAAATAGAAACTGTAATTAAAAAGTAATAATAACTGAAAGGTGAATTAAAATTATATTTGGTTTGAACTGTAATAAATAAACTTTGACAAATATGTTAACATTAAAAGATTTGTAGTAATGAGAAGTACAGGTAGTAGGGTGATGTAACTATGAATGTTGAAACTGAGAGTGTTTATAACACCAGTCTGGCAGACAACTGTTAATGTAAACAGGTGTGTTGGATGTTTTGACTAATGTGTATAGCCAGGTGTGGAAGCTGATAACTGTTGTAGCTTGATGAATCAGTAGCTTGAGCAAAATCTTGTTGTGACACAAAAGAAATGAAGTTAATTTTTTACAGACAAAATCATAATGAGTTAATTATTGCAACTTAGAGTTTGAGAAATTAAATATAATTCGATGATTTTGATAATGAAATTAGTTGGAAAGATGATTTTAATAATATATTCATATACATTCTGATTCAAATTTCAAATGTAATGGTTAAATAAATGAAATATGTACTTTACTTAAATTGGAACCTGAAGGAAATTTTGTATGGACATAATCAAAAATGTTCAGGCTGAAATAGTGTTTGGGAAACTTGGAGGTGTATATTACTGTTCATATAAATTTTATTAATGTCAATCCATATTTTCTGTTTAACTGTAGATTCCCCACCTAAGTGCGGCCATGGCCTCACCGGACCATGACCGTGAAAGTAGTTAATTGTGGCAAATCATAAATTTTACTTGATATAACCGGCTTGTGGTTTGTTTTATTTTGTCAACCCGGTGGGGTGGTTTAGTAGGGGGGTTATTTTTTGGGGAATCTACCAAATTTTGGAACAGGTCTATTTTCACCCAGATAGGGGTGGTAGTCCATTAGGGGTGTATAAATCAAGAATAGTAGGTGTAATACCGAATTTTATTGTAACACCGAAGCAAGGATGGGGTGGAATAAAAGAGAAAATGTCCACCCCTTCCGCATCAGTCCTTGTGGAAGCAACTGGGCACTACAGTCCAGGGGGGAAATAGTGAGTGTGGATGGGCGATGACCCAGTTTACAGGTCACGAGGGAGATGTGGTATACGGCTAGGATGAGGCTGGAAAAGGCCAAGAAGCCTAGCGCAGAACACATGAATATGTAACGGGTATCACGGGTTAAGGGATTAAAAGGGGGGTAAGAGAAAAAAAAAAGAAACAATTTTTTTGATTTTGTGCCTGCCATCAAATTGATGTTTTAAATTGTGATTGTATTATTGTTTAGGATATATGTGTAATCAAATGCTAGGATAAGGAAGTTCATGTTTTAATTAAATGTTCCATTTATTTGTTTTCTAAGTAGTAATAGTAACAAAGAGAATCAATCAATTTAGGTAAAAGATTTTTTTTTTGGTTTTGATGAAAATAACAATAATATGACAATCTGATTTTGAACTTAAAAGAATGGTGTATTTAAAGATAAATATTTTGTGACTTTTACATGACGAGTTTGTTTATAAAATATTATGGAAGTGTGTACAAGCCCAGTAACTGCTAAAGGCAGCCCAGTGTGCATGATAAGGGGGAACATATCGGTTGAGGATCTGGCGTGGTATAAGACCTGGGATTGGGATATTGGTGTGGCATGATAGAAGGGGAGGTGTGCTGTGGTGCGTGTCTGTTCGATTTTATGGTGTTGGGATCTCGCATAGAGAAGTCCAGTGATCTCGTTCAGATGCGGCCATAGTCGCCGAGCCAGGGGGGTAGTTTACCCATAGTTTACCCATAATGTATAAGAACAAATGGGGGGTTGTTGGCACCATATCCTCACCGGTCCTCTTAGGGGTTTAGCAATGAGATTTCTTCTGTTTCGACAGAAGATCTCTCATTGGGGGGGTATTGTAATGGGGGAAATTAAAAGGTTTTTTTATTTTATTAATTTTGGTTTTGATTTTATTAATATTTCAAATTCATTTCATATATGTGGCTAGTCCCCAGTTTGAATCTAACTCGCAGTCTAAACAATGCAAAGGTACGCTGTAACTGTGTTGAAATATGTGAAAAGAATGCGTTGTCAACTGCAGCACACTTCCTAGAACTTTGCGGTTGTGTGATATCCACTCACAAATGCACAAGCACCCACATCTGCTGAGCGCCTAATCCATGCTAAACGAAAGAAAAGGCAGTGAAATATCGTCGACCTACAGCACATGTAAATCCTGTATGCCAGGTGCACAACTACCAAGACATTGACAATGAAGGCTGCGAACGGCGACGAAATTTGTTCGCCGGCAAGGCAGTAATGCCCGGCAGCATGTAAGGCAGTCGGAAAGTAACGTCATAATCTGCCGGACGCGAAACGTAGTGCGTCCGCCGACTGGACACAAATTTCCATCTAAATCATATAACAAAATGTGAATCAGCAGTGGTGTTGTGGTGAGGCGGCGGCGGCCGTTTGAACATAACGGGTTGGCGGGCCAAAAAAATTGATTAACCGGATAAATACAGTCTAACATGTGCATAGTGCGACGCAGCCGGGGAGACGCCGTGAGTGAATAGATCATCAGACAAAAATGGTAACCAAGATATAATATTGCAGAACAGAATTAGTGAAGTGAGTGGGCCAAAATAAAATGAATAATAAACTTTCGGACATTTAAAGAATACGAGCCACGTGGCAGCGAAAGGAGTGAAGCCGTCGGGTAACCGGTAACCGTAATTTCAACAAATTTTTTATAAAGGGTTTTTGTGCAAACATGTCAATTAAATAAGAGGAGTTTGGGTTTGTAATAGTGTAAATGTGTGTATGTTAGCAGATTGGGCTGTCTAATTAAGGTAAGGTGTTTATTGTAATTCTGTAAGTATAAGTGTAACACCACCATGTAACTGATAGTAAAAGCTTTATGCATTTTCCATGATTTTGGATCATTTGAGCTAAGAGGCCAAATAAATAATTTAATACTTAAAGAAAATTTTGAAGTATAAAATAAACTTTTAATTAATTTCTCTTCAAAAAATGCGTTGCGTAAGTTATTACAATAACCTATAATCATACTTGCATCTTAACGTTCGTGTTGCGGACTCTGGTAGAAGACGAAACAAGGTAGGTGGAAGATCAAATAATTTTGTATTTGTAAGTGTAATAAAATAGATTAACACAAATGGCGTCGCGACAGGGACTCGAATTTGAATAATTAAAATTCCACACCTACGATAGATGCAAGTGTGGTTGAAGGTTAAATAACGATACGAAAAAATTACGTAAAATACGCAAGACAATGAGTTAAGATAGAAATAAGTCTAAGAGCAGTACATGTAAAATAAGAAAATTAGTAAATTTACAATATAAAAATGGCAGACAATAATGAAGTCAGCTTCTCTAACAGTCAGACCGAGAGGCAAATAAATACCGACTCAGGTATCCAAACAGAGTCAATGTTAACAAGTAGTAATAACGAAGTCAGCTTCGTTGATAGAAATGTAGCAGCACAATCTACTCCAACGACAACACGAATTAAAGAATTGTCAATGGAAGATATGTTTAATTTCATGAAAACAATATCTGATAACTTGAGTAGTTTTAACGGGAAATTTGATGAACAGAAAAACGAAGTTCAAGAATTTAAAAGTAGTGTCAATGAGAAATTAGATGTACAGAATGACAAATTTAACGAATTAAATAATCGTTTTGACAATAACGATGTAAAATTGAATGAAATTAAAACCGAAATTAAAAGTGAATTTAATTGTAAATTCGATGTACTTAAATTCGACATTGATGAAGTACAAATGAAATGCGAAAATAGTTGTAACGAATTGAAACAAGATATTGAGAAAATAGTAGACTCAGTAGAAGAACGGATTAAAAGTAAAAATAATAATGATAATAAAAAATTTACAAATGATGACAATAATGTCAAAAATGAGAATATAATTAAAAATGTGGTAGTAGAGAGTAAGGTAACAAATGTTAACAATGATATTGAAAATGGTAATGTGATTGAAAGGGTGGTATCAGAGAGTGATACGTTGAAAATAGATAGTGAGAGAGAGAGAGAGAGAGAGAGAGAGAGAGAGAGAGAGAGAGAGAGAGAGAGAGAGAGAGAGAGTGATATGTTGTAACGAGGTAGTAATTAGTGTTGATGAAATAGAAAAAGAATGGAAAGAGAGAGTAGCTGAATGTGTAGGGCAGAGGGTAAATTTTCCCCTTATTTGTGATGAACCAAGGTATTCAAAAATGTTATTATTGGAGGGCAGAGACCCTTATTAGTGAAAGATTTGAATTATTTCCCATTTTTGTATAAGTTAGTACCCTCTGTGTGGAATGGGGTTGAAAATGTGATATGGTGTTATGATGAGAGAGATTTAGATAGAGAGTTGTGTGTTGATAAAGAAATAGAATTATATAAGTTGCAGAGAAATTATAATGAGTTGAAAGAGATGTTAAATGATATGAAATACTTACCTGTTAAACTAGAGAGTGAAGATTATTTTGATGATACATGTTTAAATAATAATAATTTACCTTATGATGAAAAAATAACTGACTTGATAATGAATATAACTACTAATGGAGACTGGACAGAAATAAATAATGTTGACCTGGTATATGATTATTATGGTAAAATGAATAAACTGAAATTTTATGGTTACTATACACAAGATAACCGTATGTGGAATGCAAATAAAATTGAAAATTGTTATTTGAAACCCAGACTAATTTTTGACGATGGAGTCTGAGCCTTAAATTCACAAATGGACAATTTTAAATAGTTTGTTTTATGGTTCTGACCCCGCAACCTTGGACAATGAAGTGTGATATAACTGAATAACGAATGATGAAGAATTGTAAATAAACTGATGTACAATTAATTGTGAGTATGGTAAGATGTTAGGGAAACAATGTGTGTATGTAGTAGAAATTGTTGAGATAATAATAATAATATTTGGCAGTCTAAATAAAGGACAAAATAATTTGGAAGAAGATAATAAATAAATTGTAATTATTGTAATTGGTGAGAGTAATTAAAAATGTTGTGTTTTCAATAATTAATTTAATTAAAATAATTTGAAATGTTTAAATATTCTGATTGATTTAAAGGCTGTATAATTGAATTTTCTAATGGATTTAAATTGTTTTATGAGATTTGATATTAATTAATAAATAAGTGTTAAATTGTTTGGTATGGAATAACATTGTTGTTAAAATGTTTCAGAGGTTACGAGGAGATATTGGTGTGTGTGTGGTGTGTATTTTGCGTTTATGTCAGTATGTAAACAATGTACTGTAAGTATAAAGTTTATAATACTAATGAGATAGAATAAAAGGTTTACGGGTGTGAAAAGATTTGGATTCAGTAATAAAAAAGAATTGAGATAATGGTATTAAATAGAAACTGTAATTAAAAAGTAATAATAACTGAAAGGTGAATTAAAATTATATTTGGTTTGAACTGTAATAAATAAACTTTGACAAATATGTTAACATTAAAAGATTTGTAGTAATGAGAAGTACAGGTAGTAGGGTGATGTAACTATGAATGTTGAAACTGAGAGTGTTTATAACACCAGTCTGGCAGACAACTGTTAATGTAAACAGGTGTGTTGGATGTTTTGACTAATGTGTATAGCCAGGTGTGGAAGCTGATAACTGTTGTAGCTTGATGAATCAGTAGCTTGAGCAAAATCTTGTTGTGACACAAAAGAAATGAAGTTAATTTTTTACAGACAAAATCATAATGAGTTAATTATTGCAACTTAGAGTTTGAGAAATTAAATATAATTCGATGATTTTGATAATGAAATTAGTTGGAAAGATGATTTTAATAATATATTCATATACATTCTGATTCAAATTTCAAATGTAATGGTTAAATAAATGAAATATGTACTTTACTTAAATTGGAACCTGAAGGAAATTTTGTATGGACATAATCAAAAATGTTCAGGCTGAAATAGTGTTTGGGAAACTTGGAGGTGTATATTACTGTTCATATAAATTTTATTAATGTCAATCCATATTTTCTGTTTAACTGTAGATTCCCCACCTAAGTGCGGCCATGGCCTCACCGGACCATGACCGTGAAAGTAGTTAATTGTGGCAAATCATAAATTTTACTTGATATAACCGGCTTGTGGTTTGTTTTATTTTGTCAACCCGGTGGGGTGGTTTAGTAGGGGGGTTATTTTTTGGGGAATCTACCAAATTTTGGAACAGGTCTATTTTCACCCAGATAGGGGTGGTAGTCCATTAGGGGTGTATAAATCAAGAATAGTAGGTGTAATACCGAATTTTATTGTAACACCGAAGCAAGGATGGGGTGGAATAAAAGAGAAAATGTCCACCCCTTCCGCATCAGTCCTTGTGGAAGCAACTGGGCACTACAGTCCAGGGGGGAAATAGTGAGTGTGGATGGGCGATGACCCAGTTACAGGTCACGAGGGAGATGTGGTATACGGCTAGGATGAGGCTGGAAAAGGCCAAGAAGCCTAGCGCAGAACACATGAATATGTAACGGGTATCACGGGTTAAGGGATTAAAAGGGGGGTAAGAGAAAAAAAAAAGAAACAATTTTTTTGATTTTGTGCCTGCCATCAAATTGATGTTTTAAATTGTGATTGTATTATTGTTTAGGATATATGTGTAATCAAATGCTAGGATAAGGAAGTTCATGTTTTAATTAAATGTTCCATTTATTTGTTTTCTAAGTAGTAATAGTAACAAAGAGAATCAATCAATTTAGGTAAAAGATTTTTTTTTTGGTTTTGATGAAAATAACAATAATATGACAATCTGATTTTGAACTTAAAAGAATGGTGTATTTAAAGATAAATATTTTGTGACTTTTACATGACGAGTTTGTTTATAAAATATTATGGAAGTGTGTACAAGCCCAGTAACTGCTAAAGGCAGCCCAGTGTGCATGATAAGGGGGAACATATCGGTTGAGGATCTGGCGTGGTATAAGACCTGGGATTGGGATATTGGTGTGGCATGATAGAAGGGGAGGTGTGCTGTGGTGCGTGTCTGTTCGATTTTATGGTGTTGGGATCTCGCATAGAGAAGTCCAGTGATCTCGTTCAGATGCGGCCATAGTCGCCGAGCCAGGGGGGTAGTTTACCCATGATGTATAAGAACAAATGGGGGGTTGTTGGCACCATATCCTCACCGGTCCTCTTAGGGGTTTAGCAATGAGATTTCTTCTGTTTCGACAGAAGATCTCTCATTGGGGGGGTATTGTAATGGGGGAAATTAAAAGGTTTTTTTATTTTATTAATTTTGGTTTTGATTTTATTAATATTTCAAATTCATTTCATATATGTGGCTAGTCCCCAGTTTGAATCTAACTCGCAGTCTAAACAATGCAAAGGTACGCTGTAACTGTGTTGAAATATGTGAAAAGAATGCGTTGTCAACTGCAGCACACTTCCTAGAACTTTGCGGTTGTGTGATATCCACTCACAAATGCACAAGCACCCACATCTGCTGAGCGCCTAATCCATGCTAAACGAAAGAAAAGGCAGTGAAATATCGTCGACCTACAGCACATGTAAATCCTGTATGCCAGGTGCACAACTACCAAGACATTGACAATGAAGGCTGCGAACGGCGACGAAATTTGTTCGCCGGCAAGGCAGTAATGCCCGGCAGCATGTAAGGCAGTCGGAAAGTAACGTCATAATCTGCCGGACGCGAAACGTAGTGCGTCCGCCGACTGGACACAAATTTCCATCTAAATCATATAACAAAATGTGAATCAGCAGTGGTGTTGTGGTGAGGCGGCGGCGGCCGTTTGAACATAACGGGTTGGCGGGCCAAAAAAATTGATTAACCGGATAAATACAGTCTAACATGTGCATAGTGCGACGCAGCCGGGGAGACGCCGTGAGTGAATAGATCATCAGACAAAAATGGTAACCAAGATATAATATTGCAGAACAGAATTAGTGAAGTGAGTGGGCCAAAATAAAATGAATAATAAACTTTCGGACATTTAAAGAATACGAGCCACGTGGCAGCGAAAGGAGTGAAGCCGTCGGGTAACCGGTAACCGTAATTTCAACAAATTTTTTATAAAGGGTTTTTGTGCAAACATGTCAATTAAATAAGAGGAGTTTGGGTTTGTAATAGTGTAAATGTGTGTATGTTAGCAGATTGGGCTGTCTAATTAAGGTAAGGTGTTTATTGTAATTCTGTAAGTATAAGTGTAACACCACCATGTAACTGATAGTAAAAGCTTTATGCATTTTCCATGATTTTGGATCATTTGAGCTAAGAGGCCAAATAAATAATTTAATACTTAAAGAAAATTTTGAAGTATAAAATAAACTTTTAATTAATTTCTCTTCAAAAAATGCGTTGCGTAAGTTATTACAATAACCTATAATCATACTTGCATCTTAACGTTCGTGTTGCGGACTCTGGTAGAAGACGAAACAAGGTAGGTGGAAGATCAAATAATTTTGTATTTGTAAGTGTAATAAAATAGATTAACACAAATGGCGTCGCGACAGGGACTCGAATTTGAATAATTAAAATTCCACACCTACGATAGATGCAAGTGTGGTTGAAGGTTAAATAACGATACGAAAAAATTACGTAAAATACGCAAGACAATGAGTTAAGATAGAAATAAGTCTAAGAGCAGTACATGTAAAATAAGAAAATTAGTAAATTTACAATATAAAAATGGCAGACAATAATGAAGTCAGCTTCTCTAACAGTCAGACCGAGAGGCAAATAAATACCGACTCAGGTATCCAAACAGAGTCAATGTTAACAAGTAGTAATAACGAAGTCAGCTTCGTTGATAGAAATGTAGCAGCACAATCTACTCCAACGACAACACGAATTAAAGAATTGTCAATGGAAGATATGTTTAATTTCATGAAAACAATATCTGATAACTTGAGTAGTTTTAACGGGAAATTTGATGAACAGAAAAACGAAGTTCAAGAATTTAAAAGTAGTGTCAATGAGAAATTAGATGTACAGAATGACAAATTTAACGAATTAAATAATCGTTTTGACAATAACGATGTAAAATTGAATGAAATTAAAACCGAAATTAAAAGTGAATTTAATTGTAAATTCGATGTACTTAAATTCGACATTGATGAAGTACAAATGAAATGCGAAAATAGTTGTAACGAATTGAAACAAGATATTGAGAAAATAGTAGACTCAGTAGAAGAACGGATTAAAAGTAAAAATAATAATGATAATAAAAAATTTACAAATGATGACAATAATGTCAAAAATGAGAATATAATTAAAAATGTGGTAGTAGAGAGTAAGGTAACAAATGTTAACAATGATATTGAAAATGGTAATGTGATTGAAAGGGTGGTATCAGAGAGTGATACGTTGAAAATAGATAATGAAACAGTGAGTGAGAGAGAGAGAGAGTGATATGTTGTAACGAGGTAGTAATTAGTGTTGATGAAATAGAAAAAGAATGGAAAGAGAGAGTAGCTGAACGTGTAGGGCAGAGGGTAAATTTTCCCCTTATTTGTGATGAACCAAGGTGTTCAAAAATGTTATTATTGGAGGGCAGAGACCCTTATTAGTGAAAGATTTGAATTATTTCCCATTTTTGTATAAGTTAGTACCCTCTGTGTGGAATGGGGTTGAAAATGTGATATGGTGTTATGATGAGAGAGATTTAGATAGAGAATTGTGTGTTGATAAAGAAATAGAATTATATAAGTTGCAGAGAAATTATAATGAGTTGAAAGAGATGTTAAATGATATGAAATACTTACCTGTTAAACTAGAGAGTGAAGATTATTTTGATGATACATGTTTAAATAATAATAATTTACTTTATGATGAAAAAATAACTGACTTGATAATGAATATAACTACTAATGGAGACTGGACAGAAATAAATAATGTTGACCTGGTATATGATTATTATGGTAAAATGAATAAACTGAAATTTTATGGTTACTATACACAAGATAACCGTATGTGGAATGCAAATAAAATTGAAAATTGTTATTTGAAACCCAGACTAATTTTTGACGATGGAGTCTGAGCCTTAAATTCACAAATGGACAATTTTAAATAGTTTGTTTTATGGTTCTGACCCCGCAACCTTGGACAATGAAGTGTGATATAACTGAATAACGAATGATGAAGAATTGTAAATAAACTGATGTACAATTAATTGTGAGTATGGTAAGATGTTAGGGAAACAATGTGTGTATGTAGTAGAAATTGTTGAGATAATAATAATAATATTTGGCAGTCTAAATAAAGGACAAAATAATTTGGAAGAAGATAATAAATAAATTGTAATTATTGTAATTGGTGAGAGTAATTAAAAATGTTGTGTTTTCAATAATTAATTTAATTAAAATAATTTGAAATGTTTAAATATTCTGATTGATTTAAAGGCTGTATAATTGAATTTTCTAATGGATTTAAATTGTTTTATGAGATTTGATATTAATTAATAAATAAGTGTTAAATTGTTTGGTATGGAATAACATTGTTGTTAAAATGTTTCAGAAGTTACGAGGAGATATTGGTGTGTGTGTGGTGTGTATTTTGCGTTTATGTCAGTATGTAAACAATGTATTGTAAGTATAAAGTTTATAATACTAATGAGATAGAATAAAAGGTTTACGGGTGTGAAAAGATTTGGATTCAGTAATAAAAAAGAATTGAGATAATGGTATTAAATAGAAACTGTAATTAAAAAGTAATAATAACTGAAAGGTGAATTAAAATTATATTTGGTTTGAACTGTAATAAATAAACTTTGACAAATATGTTAACATTAAAAGATTTGTAGTAATGAGAAGTACAGGTAGTAGGGTGATGTAACTATGAATGTTGAAACTGAGAGTGTTTATAACACCAGTCTGGCAGACAACTGTTAATGTAAACAGGTGTGTTGGATGTTTTGACTAATGTGTATAGCCAGGTGTGGAAGCTGATAACTGTTGTAGCTTGATGAATCAGTAGCTTGAGCAAAATCTTGTTGTGACACAAAAGAAATGAAGTTAATTTTTTACAGACAAAATCATAATGAGTTAATTATTGCAACTTAGAGTTTGAGAAATTAAATATAATTCGATGATTTTGATAATGAAATTAGTTGGAAAGATGATTTTAATAATATATTCATATACATTCTGATTCAAATTTCAAATGTAATGGTTAAATAAATGAAATATGTACTTTACTTAAATTGGAACCTGAAGGAAATTTTGTATGGACATAATCAAAAATGTTCAGGCTGAAATAGTGTTTGGGAAACTTGGAGGTGTATATTACTGTTCATATAAATTTTATTAATGTCAATCCATATTTTCTGTTTAACTGTAGATTCCCCACCTAAGTGCGGCCATGGCCTCACCGGACCATGACCGTGAAAGTAGTTAATTGTGGCAAATCATAAATTTTACTTGATATAACCGGCTTGTGGTTTGTTTTATTTTGTCAACCCGGTGGGGTGGTTTAGTAGGGGGGTTATTTTTTGGGGAATCTACCAAATTTTGGAACAGGTCTATTTTCACCCAGATAGGGGTGGTAGTCCATTAGGGGTGTATAAATCAAGAATAGTAGGTGTAATACCGAATTTTATTGTAACACCGAAGCAAGGATGGGGTGGAATAAAAGAGAAAATGTCCACCCCTTCCGCATCAGTCCTTGTGGAAGCAACTGGGCACTACAGTCCAGGGGGGAAATAGTGAGTGTGGATGGGCGATGACCCAGTTACAGGTCACGAGGGAGATGTGGTATACGGCTAGGATGAGGCTGGAAAAGGCCAAGAAGCCTAGCGCAGAACACATGAATATGTAACGGGTATCACGGGTTAAGGGATTAAAAGGGGGGTAAGAGAAAAAAAAAAGAAACAATTTTTTTGATTTTGTGCCTGCCATCAAATTGATGTTTTAAATTGTGATTGTATTATTGTTTAGGATATATGTGTAATCAAATGCTAGGATAAGGAAGTTCATGTTTTAATTAAATGTTCCATTTATTTGTTTTCTAAGTAGTAATAGTAACAAAGAGAATCAATCAATTTAGGTAAAAGATTTTTTTTTTGGTTTTGATGAAAATAACAATAATATGACAATCTGATTTTGAACTTAAAAGAATGGTGTATTTAAAGATAAATATTTTGTGACTTTTACATGACGAGTTTGTTTATAAAATATTATGGAAGTGTGTACAAGCCCAGTAACTGCTAAAGGCAGCCCAGTGTGCATGATAAGGGGGAACATATCGGTTGAGGATCTGGCGTGGTATAAGACCTGGGATTGGGATATTGGTGTGGCATGATAGAAGGGGAGGTGTGCTGTGGTGCGTGTCTGTTCGATTTTATGGTGTTGGGATCTCGCATAGAGAAGTCCAGTGATCTCGTTCAGATGCGGCCATAGTCGCCGAGCCAGGGGGGTAGTTTACCCATGATGTATAAGAACAAATGGGGGGTTGTTGGCACCATATCCTCACCGGTCCTCTTAGGGGTTTAGCAATGAGATTTCTTCTGTTTCGACAGAAGATCTCTCATTGGGGGGGTATTGTAATGGGGGAAATTAAAAGGTTTTTTTATTTTATTAATTTTGGTTTTGATTTTATTAATATTTCAAATTCATTTCATATATGTGGCTAGTCCCCAGTTTGAATCTAACTCGCAGTCTAAACAATGCAAAGGTACGCTGTAACTGTGTTGAAATATGTGAAAAGAATGCGTTGTCAACTGCAGCACACTTCCTAGAACTTTGCGGTTGTGTGATATCCACTCACAAATGCACAAGCACCCACATCTGCTGAGCGCCTAATCCATGCTAAACGAAAGAAAAGGCAGTGAAATATCGTCGACCTACAGCACATGTAAATCCTGTATGCCAGGTGCACAACTACCAAGACATTGACAATGAAGGCTGCGAACGGCGACGAAATTTGTTCGCCGGCAAGGCAGTAATGCCCGGCAGCATGTAAGGCAGTCGGAAAGTAACGTCATAATCTGCCGGACGCGAAACGTAGTGCGTCCGCCGACTGGACACAAATTTCCATCTAAATCATATAACAAAATGTGAATCAGCAGTGGTGTTGTGGTGAGGCGGCGGCGGCCGTTTGAACATAACGGGTTGGCGGGCCAAAAAAATTGATTAACCGGATAAATACAGTCTAACATGTGCATAGTGCGACGCAGCCGGGGAGACGCCGTGAGTGAATAGATCATCAGACAAAAATGGTAACCAAGATATAATATTGCAGAACAGAATTAGTGAAGTGAGTGGGCCAAAATAAAATGAATAATAAACTTTCGGACATTTAAAGAATACGAGCCACGTGGCAGCGAAAGGAGTGAAGCCGTCGGGTAACCGGTAACCGTAATTTCAACAAATTTTTTATAAAGGGTTTTTGTGCAAACATGTCAATTAAATAAGAGGAGTTTGGTTTTGTAATAGTGTAAATGTGTGTATGTTAGCAGATTGGGCTGTCTAATTAAGGTAAGGTGTTTATTGTAATTCTGTAAGTATAAGTGTAACACCACCATGTAACTGATAGTAAAAGCTTTATGCATTTTCCATGATTTTGGATCATTTGAGCTAAGAGGCCAAATAAATAATTTAATACTTAAAGAAAATTTTGAAGTATAAAATAAACTTTTAATTAATTTCTCTTCAAAAAATGCGTTGCGTAAGTTATTACAATAACCTATAATCATACTTGCATCTTAACGTTCGTGTTGCGGACTCTGGTAGAAGACGAAACAAGGTAGGTGGAAGATCAAATAATTTTGTATTTGTAAGTGTAATAAAATAGATTAACACAAATGGCGTCGCGACAGGGACTCGAATTTGAATAATTAAAATTCCACACCTACGATAGATGCAAGTGTGGTTGAAGGTTAAATAACGATACGAAAAAATTACGTAAAATACGCAAGACAATGAGTTAAGATAGAAATAAGTCTAAGAGCAGTACATGTAAAATAAGAAAATTAGTAAATTTACAATATAAAAATGGCAGACAATAATGAAGTCAGCTTCTCTAACAGTCAGACCGAGAGTCAAATAAATACCGACTCAGGTATCCAAACAGAGTCAATGTTAACAAGTAGTAATAACGAAGTCAGCTTCGTTGATAGAAATGTAGCAGCACAATCTACTCCAACGACAACACGAATTAAAGAATTGTCAATGGAAGATATGTTTAATTTCATGAAAACAATATCTGATAACTTGAGTAGTTTTAACGGGAAATTTGATGAACAGAAAAACGAAGTTCAAGAATTTAAAAGTAGTGTCAATGAGAAATTAGATGTACAGAATGACAAATTTAACGAATTAAATAATCGTTTTGACAATAACGATGTAAAATTGAATGAAATTAAAACCGAAATTAAAAGTGAATTTAATTGTAAATTCGATGTACTTAAATTCGACATTGATGAAGTACAAATGAAATGCGAAAATAGTGTAACGAATTGAAACAAGATATTGAGAAAATAGTAGACTCAGTAGAAGAACGGATTAAAAGTAAAAATAATAATGATAATAAAAAATTTACAAATGATGACAATAATGTCAAAAATGAGAATATAATTAAAAATGTGGTAGTAGAGAGTAAGGTAACAAATGTTAACAATGATATTGAAAATGGTAATGTGATTGAAAGGGTGGTATCAGAGAGTGATACGTTGAAAATAGATAGTGAGAGAGAGAGAGAGAGAGAGAGAGAGAGAGAGAGAGAGAGAGAGAGAGAGAGAGAGTGATATGTTGTAACGAGGTAGTAATTAGTGTTGATGAAATAGAAAAAGAATGGAAAGAGAGAGTAGCTGAATGTGTAGGGCAGAGGGTAAATTTTCCCCTTATTTGTGATGAACCAAGGTATTCAAAAATGTTATTATTGGAGGGCAGAGACCCTTATTAGTGAAAGATTTGAATTATTTCCCATTTTTGTATAAGTTAGTACCCTCTGTGTGGAATGGGGTTGAAAATGTGATATGGTGTTATGATGAGAGAGATTTAGATAGAGAGTTGTGTGTTGATAAAGAAATAGAATTATATAAGTTGCAGAGAAATTATAATGAGTTGAAAGAGATGTTAAATGATATGAAATACTTACCTGTTAAACTAGAGAGTGAAGATTATTTTGATGATACATGTTTAAATAATAATAATTTACCTTATGATGAAAAAATAACTGACTTGATAATGAATATAACTACTAATGGAGACTGGACAGAAATAAATAATGTTGACCTGGTATATGATTATTATGGTAAAATGAATAAACTGAAATTTTATGGTTACTATACACAAGATAACCGTATGTGGAATGCAAATAAAATTGAAAATTGTTATTTGAAACCCAGACTAATTTTTGACGATGGAGTCTGAGCCTTAAATTCACAAATGGACAATTTTAAATAGTTTGTTTTATGGTTCTGACCCCGCAACCTTGGACAATGAAGTGTGATATAACTGAATAACGAATGATGAAGAATTGTAAATAAACTGATGTACAATTAATTGTGAGTATGGTAAGATGTTAGGGAAACAATGTGTGTATGTAGTAGAAATTGTTGAGATAATAATAATAATATTTGGCAGTCTAAATAAAGGACAAAATAATTTGGAAGAAGATAATAAATAAATTGTAATTATTGTAATTGGTGAGAGTAATTAAAAATGTTGTGTTTTCAATAATTAATTTAATTAAAATAATTTGAAATGTTTAAATATTCTGATTGATTTAAAGGCTGTATAATTGAATTTTCTAATGGATTTAAATTGTTTTATGAGATTTGATATTAATTAATAAATAAGTGTTAAATTGTTTGGTATGGAATAACATTGTTGTTAAAATGTTTCAGAAGTTACGAGGAGATATTGGTGTGTGTGTGGTGTGTATTTTGCGTTTATGTCAGTATGTAAACAATGTATTGTAAGTATAAAGTTTATAATACTAATGAGATAGAATAAAAGGTTTACGGGTGTGAAAAGATTTGGATTCAGTAATAAAAAAGAATTGAGATAATGGTATTAAATAGAAACTGTAATTAAAAAGTAATAATAACTGAAAGGTGAATTAAAATTATATTTGGTTTGAACTGTAATAAATAAACTTTGACAAATATGTTAACATTAAAAGATTTGTAGTAATGAGAAGTACAGGTAGTAGGGTGATGTAACTATGAATGTTGAAACTGAGAGTGTTTATAACACCAGTCTGGCAGACAACTGTTAATGTAAACAGGTGTGTTGGATGTTTTGACTAATGTGTATAGCCAGGTGTGGAAGCTGATAACTGTTGTAGCTTGATGAATCAGTAGCTTGAGCAAAATCTTGTTGTGACACAAAAGAAATGAAGTTAATTTTTTACAGACAAAATCATAATGAGTTAATTATTGCAACTTAGAGTTTGAGAAATTAAATATAATTCGATGATTTTGATAATGAAATTAGTTGGAAAGATGATTTTAATAATATATTCATATACATTCTGATTCAAATTTCAAATGTAATGGTTAAATAAATGAAATATGTACTTTACTTAAATTGGAACCTGAAGGAAATTTTGTATGGACATAATCAAAAATGTTCAGGCTGAAATAGTGTTTGGGAAACTTGGAGGTGTATATTACTGTTCATATAAATTTTATTAATGTCAATCCATATTTTCTGTTTAACTGTAGATTCCCCACCTAAGTGCGGCCATGGCCTCACCGGACCATGACCGTGAAAGTAGTTAATTGTGGCAAATCATAAATTTTACTTGATATAACCGGCTTGTGGTTTGTTTTATTTTGTCAACCCGGTGGGGTGGTTTAGTAGGGGGGTTATTTTTTGGGGAATCTACCAAATTTTGGAACAGGTCTATTTTCACCCAGATAGGGGTGGTAGTCCATTAGGGGTGTATAAATCAAGAATAGTAGGTGTAATACCGAATTTTATTGTAACACCGAAGCAAGGATGGGGTGGAATAAAAGAGAAAATGTCCACCCCTTCCGCATCAGTCCTTGTGGAAGCAACTGGGCACTACAGTCCAGGGGGGAAATAGTGAGTGTGGATGGGCGATGACCCAGTTACAGGTCACGAGGGAGATGTGGTATACGGCTAGGATGAGGCTGGAAAAGGCCAAGAAGCCTAGCGCAGAACACATGAATATGTAACGGGTATCACGGGTTAAGGGATTAAAAGGGGGGTAAGAGAAAAAAAAAGAAAAAATTTTTGATTTTGTGCCTGCCATCAAATTGATGTTTTAAATTGTGATTGTATTATTGTTTAGGATATATGTGTAATCAAATGCTAGGATAAGGAAGTTCATGTTTTAATTAAATGTTCCATTTATTTGTTTTCTAAGTAGTAATAGTAACAAAGAGAATCAATCAATTTAGGTAAAAGATTTTTTTTTGGTTTTGATGAAAATAACAATAATATGACAATCTGATTTTGAACTTAAAAGAATGGTGTATTTAAAGATAAATATTTTGTGACTTTTACATGACGAGTTTGTTTATAAAATATTATGGAAGTGTGTACAAGCCCAGTAACTGCTAAAGGCAGCCCAGTGTGCATGATAAGGGGGAACATATCGGTTGAGGATCTGGCGTGGTATAAGACCTGGGATTGGGATATTGGTGTGGCATGATAGAAGGGGAGGTGTGCTGTGGTGCGTGTCTGTTCGATTTTATGGTGTTGGGATCCTCGCATAGAGAAGTCCAGTAATCTCGTTCAGATGCGGCCATAGTCGCCGAGCCAGGGGGGTAGTTTACCCATGATGTATAAGAACAAATGGGGGGGTTGTTGGCACCATATCCTCACCGGTCCTCTTAGGGGTTTAGCAATGAGATTTCTTCTGTTTCGACAGAAGATCTCTCATTGGGGGGGTATTGTAATGGGGGAAATTAAAAGGTTTTTTTATTTTATTAATTTTGGTTTTGATTTTATTAATATTTCAAATTCATTTCATATATGTGGCTAGTCCCCAGTTTGAATCTAACTCGCAGTCTAAACAATGCAAAGGTACGCTGTAACTGTGTTGAAATATGTGAAAAGAATGCGTTGTCAACTGCAGCACACTTCCTAGAACTTTGCGGTTGTGTGATATCCACTCACAAATGCACAAGCACCCACATCTGCTGAGCGCCTAATCCATGCTAAACGAAAGAAAAGGCAGTGAAATATCGTCGACCTACAGCACATGTAAATCCTGTATGCCAGGTGCACAACTACCAAGACATTGACAATGAAGGCTGCGAACGGCGACGAAATTTGTTCGCCGGCAAGGCAGTAATGCCCGGCAGCATGTAAGGCAGTCGGAAAGTAACGTCATAATCTGCCGGACGCGAAACGTAGTGCGTCCGCCGACTGGACACAAATTTCCATCTAAATCATATAACAAAATGTGAATCAGCAGTGGTGTTGTGGTGAGGCGGCGGCGGCCGTTTGAACATAACGGGTTGGCGGGCCAAAAAAATTGATTAACCGGATAAATACAGTCTAACATGTGCATAGTGCGACGCAGCCGGGGAGACGCCGTGAGTGAATAGATCATCAGACAAAAATGGTAACCAAGATATAATATTGCAGAACAGAATTAGTGAAGTGAGTGGGCCAAAATAAAATGAATAATAAACTTTCGGACATTTAAAGAATACGAGCCACGTGGCAGCGAAAGGAGTGAAGCCGTCGGGTAACCGGTAACCGTAATTTCAACAAATTTTTTATAAAGGGTTTTTGTGCAAACATGTCAATTAAATAAGAGGAGTTTGGTTTTGTAATAGTGTAAATGTGTGTATGTTAGCAGATTGGGCTGTCTAATTAAGGTAAGGTGTTTATTGTAATTCTGTAAGTATAAGTGTAACACCACCATGTAACTGATAGTAAAAGCTTTATGCATTTTCCATGATTTTGGATCATTTGAGCTAAGAGGCCAAATAAATAATTTAATACTTAAAGAAAATTTTGAAGTATAAAATAAACTTTTAATTAATTTCTCTTCAAAAAATGCGTTGCGTAAGTTATTACAATAACCTATAATCATACTTGCATCTTAACGTTCGTGTTGCGGACTCTGGTAGAAGACGAAACAAGGTAGGTGGAAGATCAAATAATTTTGTATTTGTAAGTGTAATAAAATAGATTAACACAAATGGCGTCGCGACAGGGACTCGAATTTGAATAATTAAAATTCCACACCTACGATAGATGCAAGTGTGGTTGAAGGTTAAATAACGATACGAAAAAATTACGTAAAATACGCAAGACAATGAGTTAAGATAGAAATAAGTCTAAGAGCAGTACATGTAAAATAAGAAAATTAGTAAATTTACAATATAAAAATGGCAGACAATAATGAAGTCAGCTTCTCTAACAGTCAGACCGAGAGGCAAATAAATACCGACTCAGGTATCCAAACAGAGTCAATGTTAACAAGTAGTAATAACGAAGTCAGCTTCGTTGATAGAAATGTAGCAGCACAATCTACTCCAACGACAACACGAATTAAAGAATTGTCAATGGAAGATATGTTTAATTTCATGAAAACAATATCTGATAACTTGAGTAGTTTTAACGGGAAATTTGATGAACAGAAAAACGAAGTTCAAGAATTTAAAAGTAGTGTCAATGAGAAATTAGATGTACAGAATGACAAATTTAACGAATTAAATAATCGTTTTGACAATAACGATGTAAAATTGAATGAAATTAAAACCGAAATTAAAAGTGAATTTAATTGTAAATTCGATGTACTTAAATTCGACATTGATGAAGTACAAATGAAATGCGAAAATAGTTGTAACGAATTGAAACAAGATATTGAGAAAATAGTAGACTCAGTAGAAGAACGGATTAAAAGTAAAAATAATAATGATAATAAAAAATTTACAAATGATGACAATAATGTCAAAAATGAGAATATAATTAAAAATGTGGTAGTAGAGAGTAAGGTAACAAATGTTAACAATGATATTGAAAATGGTAATGTGATTGAAAGGGTGGTATCAGAGAGTGATACGTTGAAAATAGATAATGAAACAGTGAGTGAGAGAGAGAGAGAGTGATATGTTGTAACGAGGTAGTAATTAGTGTTGATGAAATAGAAAAAGAATGGAAAGAGAGAGTAGCTGAACGTGTAGGGCAGAGGGTAAATTTTCCCCTTATTTGTGATGAACCAAGGTGTTCAAAAATGTTATTATTGGAGGGCAGAGACCCTTATTAGTGAAAGATTTGAATTATTTCCCATTTTTGTATAAGTTAGTACCCTCTGTGTGGAATGGGGTTGAAAATGTGATATGGTGTTATGATGAGAGAGATTTAGATAGAGAATTGTGTGTTGATAAAGAAATAGAATTATATAAGTTGCAGAGAAATTATAATGAGTTGAAAGAGATGTTAAATGATATGAAATACTTACCTGTTAAACTAGAGAGTGAAGATTATTTTGATGATACATGTTTAAATAATAATAATTTACTTTATGATGAAAAAATAACTGACTTGATAATGAATATAACTACTAATGGAGACTGGACAGAAATAAATAATGTTGACCTGGTATATGATTATTATGGTAAAATGAATAAACTGAAATTTTATGGTTACTATACACAAGATAACCGTATGTGGAATGCAAATAAAATTGAAAATTGTTATTTGAAACCCAGACTAATTTTTGACGATGGAGTCTGAGCCTTAAATTCACAAATGGACAATTTTAAATTGTTTGTTTTATGGTTCTGACCCCGCAACCTTGGACAATGAAGTGTGATATAACTGAATAACGAATGATGAAGAATTGTAAATAAACTGATGTACAATTAATTGTGAGTATGGTAAGATGTTAGGGAAACAATGTGTGTATGTAGTAGAAATTGTTGAGATAATAATAATAATATTTGGCAGTCTAAATAAAGGACAAAATAATTTGGAAGAAGATAATAAATAAATTGTAATTATTGTAATTGGTGAGAGTAATTAAAAATGTTGTGTTTTCAATAATTAATTTAATTAAAATAATTTGAAATGTTTAAATATTCTGATTGATTTAAAGGCTGTATAATTGAATTTTCTAATGGATTTAAATTGTTTTATGAGATTTGATATTAATTAATAAATAAGTGTTAAATTGTTTGGTATGGAATAACATTGTTGTTAAAATGTTTCAGAAGTTACGAGGAGATATTGGTGTGTGTGTGGTGTGTATTTTGCGTTTATGTCAGTATGTAAACAATGTATTGTAAGTATAAAGTTTATAATACTAATGAGATAGAATAAAAGGTTTACGGGTGTGAAAAGATTTGGATTCAGTAATAAAAAAGAATTGAGATAATGGTATTAAATAGAAACTGTAATTAAAAAGTAATAATAACTGAAAGGTGAATTAAAATTATATTTGGTTTGAACTGTAATAAATAAACTTTGACAAATATGTTAACATTAAAAGATTTGTAGTAATGAGAAGTACAGGTAGTAGGGTGATGTAACTATGAATGTTGAAACTGAGAGTGTTTATAACACCAGTCTGGCAGACAACTGTTAATGTAAACAGGTGTGTTGGATGTTTTGACTAATGTGTATAGCCAGGTGTGGAAGCTGATAACTGTTGTAGCTTGATGAATCAGTAGCTTGAGCAAAATCTTGTTGTGACACAAAAGAAATGAAGTTAATTTTTTACAGACAAAATCATAATGAGTTAATTATTGCAACTTAGAGTTTGAGAAATTAAATATAATTCGATGATTTTGATAATGAAATTAGTTGGAAAGATGATTTTAATAATATATTCATATACATTCTGATTCAAATTTCAAATGTAATGGTTAAATAAATGAAATATGTACTTTACTTAAATTGGAACCTGAAGGAAATTTTGTATGGACATAATCAAAAATGTTCAGGCTGAAATAGTGTTTGGGAAACTTGGAGGTGTATATTACTGTTCATATAAATTTTATTAATGTCAATCCATATTTTCTGTTTAACTGTAGATTCCCCACCTAAGTGCGGCCATGGCCTCACCGGACCATGACCGTGAAAGTAGTTAATTGTGGCAAATCATAAATTTTACTTGATATAACCGGCTTGTGGTTTGTTTTATTTTGTCAACCCGGTGGGGTGGTTTAGTAGGGGGGTTATTTTTTGGGGAATCTACCAAATTTTGGAACAGGTCTATTTTCACCCAGATAGGGGTGGTAGTCCATTAGGGGTGTATAAATCAAGAATAGTAGGTGTAATACCGAATTTTATTGTAACACCGAAGCAAGGATGGGGTGGAATAAAAGAGAAAATGTCCACCCCTTCCGCATCAGTCCTTGTGGAAGCAACTGGGCACTACAGTCCAGGGGGGAAATAGTGAGTGTGGATGGGCGATGACCCAGTTACAGGTCACGAGGGAGATGTGGTATACGGCTAGGATGAGGCTGGAAAAGGCCAAGAAGCCTAGCACAGAACACATGAATATGTAACGGGTATCACGGGTTAAGGGATTAAAAGGGGGGTAAGAGAAAAAAAAAGAAAAAAAATTTTTGATTTTGTGCCTGCCATCAAATTGATGTTTTAAATTGTGATTGTATTATTGTTTAGGATATATGTGTA
Source organism: Magicicada septendecula (assembly GCA_034769895.1). NCBI lineage: Eukaryota > Metazoa > Arthropoda > Insecta > Hemiptera > Cicadidae > Magicicada > Magicicada septendecula. Next base: position 750,591,553 of record CM068368.1, on the reverse strand, counting down.
ATCAAATGCTAGGATAAGGAAGTTCATGTTTTAATTAAATGTTCCATTTATTTGTTTTCTAAGTAGTAATAGTAACAAAGAGAATCAATCAATTTAGGTAAAAGATTTTTTTTTTGGTTTTGATGAAAATAACAATAATATGACAATCTGATTTTGAACTTAAAAGAATGGTGTATTTAAAGATAAATATTTTGTGACTTTTACATGACGAGTTTGTTTATAAAATATTATGGAAGTGTGTACAAGCCCAGTAACTGCTAAAGGCAGCCCAGTGTGCATGATAAGGGGGAACATATCGGTTGAGGATCTGGCGTGGTATAAGACCTGGGATTGGGATATTGGTGTGGCATGATAGAAGGGGAGGTGTGCTGTGGTGCGTGTCTGTTCGATTTTATGGTGTTGGGATCTCGCATAGAGAAGTCCAGTGATCTCGTTCAGATGCGGCCATAGTCGCCGAGCCAGGGGGGTAGTTTACCCATGATGTATAAGAACAAATGGGGGGGTTGTTGGCACCATATCCTCACCGGTCCTCTTAGGGGTTTAGCAATGAGATTTCTTCTGTTTCGACAGAAGATCTCTCATTGGGGGGGTATTGTAATGGGGGAAATTAAAAGGTTTTTTTATTTTATTAATTTTGGTTTTGATTTTATTAATATTTCAAATTCATTTCATATATGTGGCTAGTCCCCAGTTTGAATCTAACTCGCAGTCTAAACAATGCAAAGGTACGCTGTAACTGTGTTGAAATATGTGAAAAGAATGCGTTGTCAACTGCAGCACACTTCCTAGAACTTTGCGGTTGTGTGATATCCACTCACAAATGCACAAGCACCCACATCTGCTGAGCGCCTAATCCATGCTAAACGAAAGAAAAGGCAGTGAAATATCGTCGACCTACAGCACATGTAAATCCTGTATGCCAGGTGCACAACTACCAAGACATTGACAATGAAGGCTGCGAACGGCGACGAAATTTGTTCGCCGGCAAGGCAGTAATGCCCGGCAGCATGTAAGGCAGTCGGAAAGTAACGTCATAATCTGCCGGACGCGAAACGTAGTGCGTCCGCCGACTGGACACAAATTTCCATCTAAATCATATAACAAAATGTGAATCAGCAGTGGTGTTGTGGTGAGGCGGCGGCGGCCGTTTGAACATAACGGGTTGGCGGGCCAAAAAAATTGATTAACCGGATAAATACAGTCTAACATGTGCATAGTGCGACGCAGCCGGGGAGACGCCGTGAGTGAATAGATCATCAGACAAAAATGGTAACCAAGATATAATATTGCAGAACAGAATTAGTGAAGTGAGTGGGCCAAAATAAAATGAATAATAAACTTTCGGACATTTAAAGAATACGAGCCACGTGGCAGCGAAAGGAGTGAAGCCGTCGGGTAACCGGTAACCGTAATTTCAACAAATTTTTTATAAAGGGTTTTTGTGCAAACATGTCAATTAAATAAGAGGAGTTTGGTTTTGTAATAGTGTAAATGTGTGTATGTTAGCAGATTGGGCTGTCTAATTAAGGTAAGGTGTTTATTGTAATTCTGTAAGTATAAGTGTAACACCACCATGTAACTGATAGTAAAAGCTTTATGCATTTTCCATGATTTTGGATCATTTGAGCTAAGAGGCCAAATAAATAATTTAATACTTAAAGAAAATTTTGAAGTATAAAATAAACTTTTAATTAATTTCTCTTCAAAAAATGCGTTGCGTAAGTTATTACAATAACCTATAATCATACTTGCATCTTAACGTTCGTGTTGCGGACTCTGGTAGAAGACGAAACAAGGTAGGTGGAAGATCAAATAATTTTGTATTTGTAAGTGTAATAAAATAGATTAACACAAATGGCGTCGCGACAGGGACTCGAATTTGAATAATTAAAATTCCACACCTACGATAGATGCAAGTGTGGTTGAAGGTTAAATAACGATACGAAAAAATTACGTAAAATACGCAAGACAATGAGTTAAGATAGAAATAAGTCTAAGAGCAGTACATGTAAAATAAGAAAATTAGTAAATTTACAATATAAAAATGGCAGACAATAATGAAGTCAGCTTCTCTAACAGTCAGACCGAGAGTCAAATAAATACCGACTCAGGTATCCAAACAGAGTCAATGTTAACAAGTAGTAATAACGAAGTCAGCTTCGTTGATAGAAATGTAGCAGCACAATCTACTCCAACGACAACACGAATTAAAGAATTGTCAATGGAAGATATGTTTAATTTCATGAAAACAATATCTGATAACTTGAGTAGTTTTAACGGGAAATTTGATGAACAGAAAAACGAAATTCAAGAATTTAAAAGTAGTGTCAATGAGAAATTAGATGTACAGAATGACAAATTTAACGAATTAAATAATCGTTTTGACAATAACGATGTAAAATTGAATGAAATTAAAACCGAAATTAAAAGTGAATTTAATTGTAAATTCGATGTACTTAAATTCGACATTGATGAAGTACAAATGAAATGCGAAAATAGTTGTAACGAATTGAAACAAGATATTGAGAAAATAGTAGAGTCAGTAGAAGAACGGATTAAAAGTAAAAATAATAATGATAATAAAAAATTTACAAATGATGACAATAATGTCAAAAATGAGAATATAATTAAAAATGTGGTAGTAGAGAGTAAGGTAACAAATGTTAACAATGATATTGAAAATGGTAATGTGATTGAAAGGGTGGTATCAGAGAGTGATACGTTGAAAATAGATAGTGAGAGAGAAAGAGAGAGAGAGAGAGAGAGAGAGAGAGAGAGAGAGAGAGAGAGAGAGAGAGAGAGAGAGAGAGAGAGAGAGAGTGATATGTTGTAACGAGGTAGTAATTAGTGTTGATGAAATAGAAAAAGAATGGAAAGAGAGAGTAGCTGAATGTGTAGGGCAGAGGGTAAATTTTCCCCTTATTTGTGATGAACCAAGGTATTCAAAAATGTTATTATTGGAGGGCAGAGACCCTTATTAGTGAAAGATTTGAATTATTTCCCATTTTTGTATAAGTTAGTACCCTCTGTGTGGAATGGGGTTGAAAATGTGATATGGTGTTATGATGAGAGAGATTTAGATAGAGAGTTGTGTGTTGATAAAGAAATAGAATTATATAAGTTGCAGAGAAATTATAATGAGTTGAAAGAGATGTTAAATGATATGAAATACTTACCTGTTAAACTAGAGAGTGAAGATTATTTTGATGATACATGTTTAAATAATAATAATTTACCTTATGATGAAAAAATAACTGACTTGATAATGAATATAACTACTAATGGAGACTGGACAGAAATAAATAATGTTGACCTGGTATATGATTATTATGGTAAAATGAATAAACTGAAATTTTATGGTTACTATACACAAGATAACCGTATGTGGAATGCAAATAAAATTGAAAATTGTTATTTGAAACCCAGACTAATTTTTGACGATGGAGTCTGAGCCTTAAATTCACAAATGGACAATTTTAAATAGTTTGTTTTATGGTTCTGACCCCGCAACCTTGGACAATGAAGTGTGATATAACTGAATAACGAATGATGAAGAATTGTAAATAAACTGATGTACAATTAATTGTGAGTATGGTAAGATGTTAGGGAAACAATGTGTGTATGTAGTAGAAATTGTTGAGATAATAATAATAATATTTGGCAGTCTAAATAAAGGACAAAATAATTTGGAAGAAGATAATAAATAAATTGTAATTATTGTAATTGGTGAGAGTAATTAAAAATGTTGTGTTTTCAATAATTAATTTAATTAAAATAATTTGAAATGTTTAAATATTCTGATTGATTTAAAGGCTGTATAATTGAATTTTCTAATGGATTTAAATTGTTTTATGAGATTTGATATTAATTAATAAATAAGTGTTAAATTGTTTGGTATGGAATAACATTGTTGTTAAAATGTTTCAGAAGTTACGAGGAGATATTGGTGTGTGTGTGGTGTGTATTTTGCGTTTATGTCAGTATGTAAACAATGTATTGTAAGTATAAAGTTTATAATACTAATGAGATAGAATAAAAGGTTTACGGGTGTGAAAAGATTTGGATTCAGTAATAAAAAAGAATTGAGATAATGGTATTAAATAGAAACTGTAATTAAAAAGTAATAATAACTGAAAGGTGAATTAAAATTATATTTGGTTTGAACTGTAATAAATAAACTTTGACAAATATGTTAACATTAAAAGATCTGTAGTAATGAGAAGTACAGGTAGTAGGGTGATGTAACTATGAATGTTGAAACTGAGAGTGTTTATAACACCAGTCTGGCAGACAACTGTTAATGTAAACAGGTGTGTTGGATGTTTTGACTAATGTGTATAGCCAGGTGTGGAAGCTGATAACTGTTGTAGCTTGATGAATCAGTAGCTTGAGCAAAATCTTGTTGTGACACAAAAGAAATGAAGTTAATTTTTTACAGACAAAATCATAATGAGTTAATTATTGCAACTTAGAGTTTGAGAAATTAAATATAATTCGATGATTTTGATAATGAAATTAGTTGGAAAGATGATTTTAATAATATATTCATATACATTCTGATTCAAATTTCAAATGTAATGGTTAAATAAATGAAATATGTACTTTACTTAAATTGGAACCTGAAGGAAATTTTGTATGGACATAATCAAAAATGTTCAGGCTGAAATAGTGTTTGGGAAACTTGGAGGTGTATATTACTGTTCATATAAATTTTATTAATGTCAATCCATATTTTCTGTTTAACTGTAGATTCCCCACCTAAGTGCGGCCATGGCCTCACCGGACCATGACCGTGAAAGTAGTTAATTGTGGCAAATCATAAATTTTACTTGATATAACCGGCTTGTGGTTTGTTTTATTTTGTCAACCCGGTGGGGTGGTTTAGTAGGGGGGTTATTTTTTGGGGAATCTACCAAATTTTGGAACAGGTCTATTTTCACCCAGATAGGGGTGGTAGTCCATTAGGGGTGTATAAATCAAGAATAGTAGGTGTAATACCGAATTTTATTGTAACACCGAAGCAAGGATGGGGTGGAATAAAAGAGAAAATGTCCACCCCTTCCGCATCAGTCCTTGTGGAAGCAACTGGGCACTACAGTCCAGGGGGGAAATAGTGAGTGTGGATGGGCGATGACCCAGTTACAGGTCACGAGGGAGATGTGGTATACGGCTAGGATGAGGCTGGAAAAGGCCAAGAAGCCTAGCGCAGAACACATGAATATGTAACGGGTATCACGGGTTAAGGGATTAAAAGGGGGGTAAGAGAAAAAAAAAAGAAAAAAATTTTTTGATTTTGTGCCTGCCATCAAATTGATGTTTTAAATTGTGATTGTATTATTGTTTAGGATATATGTGTAATCAAATGCTAGGATAAGGAAGTTCATGTTTTAATTAAATGTTCCATTTATTTGTTTTCTAAGTAGTAATAGTAACAAAGAGAATCAATCAATTTAGGTAAAAGATTTTTTTTTTGGTTTTGATGAAAATAACAATAATATGACAATCTGATTTTGAACTTAAAAGAATGGTGTATTTAAAGATAAATATTTTGTGACTTTTACATGACGAGTTTGTTTATAAAATATTATGGAAGTGTGTACAAGCCCAGTAACTGCTAAAGGCAGCCCAGTGTGCATGATAAGGGGGAACATATCGGTTGAGGATCTGGCGTGGTATAAGACCTGGGATTGGGATATTGGTGTGGCATGATAGAAGGGGAGGTGTGCTGTGGTGCGTGTCTGTTCGATTTTATGGTGTTGGGATCTCGCATAGAGAAGTCCAGTGATCTCGTTCAGATGCGGCCATAGTCGCCGAGCCAGGGGGGTAGTTTACCCATGATGTATAAGAACAAATGGGGGGGTTGTTGGCACCATATCCTCACCGGTCCTCTTAGGGGTTTAGCAATGAGATTTCTTCTGTTTCGACAGAAGATCTCTCATTGGGGGGGTATTGTAATGGGGGAAATTAAAAGGTTTTTTTATTTTATTAATTTTGGTTTTGATTTTATTAATATTTCAAATTCATTTCATATATGTGGCTAGTCCCCAGTTTGAATCTAACTCGCAGTCTAAACAATGCAAAGGTACGCTGTAACTGTGTTGAAATATGTGAAAAGAATGCGTTGTCAACTGCAGCACACTTCCTAGAACTTTGCGGTTGTGTGATATCCACTCACAAATGCACAAGCACCCACATCTGCTGAGCGCCTAATCCATGCTAAACGAAAGAAAAGGCAGTGAAATATCGTCGACCTACAGCACATGTAAATCCTGTATGCCAGGTGCACAACTACCAAGACATTGACAATGAAGGCTGTGAACGGCGACGAAATTTGTTCGCTACTTAATATTGTAGAAAATGGAGAGACTCTATTAACTACGTACGAAAATGAACGATTTGTGGAGAAAATTAAAAAGTTATCCGATCCTATAAAAAGAAATACATTTTACAACTTCGAAAATACTCCTGCAAAAGAAAACAAAAGTACTTCCAATAAGAAGTTGCAAGATGTAACAGATATAACTCTTTTTCAAAAAACATTTATGTTGGCTAATCAACATGAATTTGACACAAAACGTTTAGCATCTTATAAAATATTGGACTACTGCAAGTACCTTTTTGACGCAGAAGGATTTTATAGAAAATCTCTGAAATCAGAACTCGCTCTTGAAATTGAAAATAACCATAAGTGTGCTACAAACTCTCGGCAAGACGTTATAGCTTTAAATGCTCCAAAAATTTATATTGTTGATGGTATGGCGCTTGTTCATCAAATTCAAATAAATAATTTTAAAACCTTTGGTGATTTCGCTGCAGCATTCTTCCAAAGAATCATGAATCTTTTCTTGCAGCCAAATGTAAAAAGAGTGGATATTGTGTTTGATAGATATGATAATATTTCGATAAAATTTCTGGAGTCAACTTTATGGAGTAAAGGTCAAATCATTAAAAATATCATAATTTCCAGTCATCATACAAAAATTCTAACAAATTCTAAACATTTCCTTTTGAGCAATGAAAATAAATTACAACTTGTTCGATTTCTCTGTACTACTGCTCCTACATATGCACAAGTAAAAGAAGACTGTGAAATGTATATTTGTGGAGGATTTGATGATCCAACAAAATGTTTCAAATTACAAGGTTCTTTATTTTCTGAGGTACTTGAATTAAATTCGAACCACTTAGAAGCAGATTCAAGGATGTTTTGTCAAATCTTTCACGCAGTAAGAGTTCAATATGCATAATCCTCAGCGCTGATACAGATGTTTTCATCCTGGGTATTTATTTCTGGAATCAACTAGCACGTCTTGGTTGTCTTGGTCTATGGTTCCACGGTTCATATAAGAAGAAATATTTTTTAGGATGCCATTTGGCTGCTCAATCCCTTGGCGAAAACATTTGTCGTATTTTACCAGCATTACATTCTATAAGTGGTTGCAATACAACCAGTCGATTAGGCACAAAAAAATTTGTTTAAATGCTGCATCGTTGGATTTCGTACAAAAAGCTCTAGCATCTTTGGGAAACTTATGTCTAAGTATTGAACAATCGAAAGAGTTAGAAACAGTTTGCACCTATCTTTTATCAAAAAAACAATTAACTGCTGATGAACTCCGATATAAATTGATTTCACAAAAAATCGGCTTTGATTTAAATTTAATAAAAATCATATGCACATCTGATGCTTTGCATTTACATTTGTTAAGAGCTACGGTACAAACATATCTATGGATAAATGTCGATCAAACTCAGCTTCAGCCTATTGATTACAATTTATTTGGCTATGAAGAGAGAAATGGTAACCTGTACCCACGACAAATGACGAAGCGACCTTTGCCAGAGTCTTTGATTCAGCCCTGTAAATGCGCATCGGATTGTCGAATGATGGCTTGTAATTGTAAAAATCTAAATTAACTTGTATTTCATTGTGCAAATGTATAAACAATGATTGTAAAAATATTAATGATTGATTATTTGTATTTCTTTCGTATATGTATCTTTAAATTTGCTTTTTCTCATTAAATAATTCTTTATAAACAATTTATGATTTTTATTTATAATTTCTGTTTTAATTTCATTTGACAACCTATTATTACCTTTAATTATAAAAAAAAACAACTATTGTCACTAAAATAATCATTAAAATAGCTCCATAGCATGTACTCAATCAATTTACTTGGTACGTAGGGGGAGGGGGTATAAAGAAATTGGACCAATAGGGTTTCTGGCAACATCCGAAATATTAATCTATAAGCTTTTCTGAGCTTGTATCAATTGACAGAATGTTGTCCTCACATTTTGCAAACTCAAGTCCATCCAGCTCCCGGTCTAATAGTGATAAAGGCAGTTTGGTGAGTGGTTTTATTTAGCAATAGAGAGTGCATTGTTTTAACATGTGATATCAAAGTATTTGTTATTGTATGACTAGAAATTTCTTTTTAGTTGATTTTTATTATTTGTTGTGCATAGTATTTGATAGGAGTTTCATATGAGTCAGTCTGCTCTCAATATGTTTGTAATTGTCTTGAGATAATACTGAGTTACTCCTTTTATGGCAGCCCACACGCCTTCTGCCCTTAGAATGGTATTTAAAGCCTGCACATCCATATCTTAATTGGGAATGCACATTCCATAATGGTTCAAAACTCGTTTCTGTCATCTAAATACTTTCTTCCATCAATCTGCATACCTTACTTTCAATAAAGCAGTAAGAGGATCACACTGTCACATAATGTCAGTTATTATTATAATAAGTTTACTGTCTTTGTGGGCCTTACTATTCAAAGTCATCCTATGTGGTAAACCAAAATTTCATCTGTACAAATCTATTCAAAGTCATCTATAGTTAATACAGACGAAAATGACTGCATAATTGCATAGTGTGTCGATTAATTTTCTGAGTGATCCAAATGTTATTGTTTAACATGATATATGCGAAACGCCTCATAAGAAAGAAACATCAATGGCTGCTGCATTTAATTAGTCACAATTGTTACCTGACTATAGAGTATATAGGAAAGGTGGTAGGAGAAATGCCAGAGGTATGCAAAGAACTGTTCTTTGGTGAAAGTCTGTAGAAATGGTTATAAACAGACTGATCAACAGAATTACCTGTCAGCTTTAAAACAAGGCTACCCATAAGCTTGTGGATTCAGGCTACAAGCAGAGAATACAAGAGAAGTTGTTAATTGTCAATGAGAAGGTTGAGCATACTACATTATATTATGAGGAAAAGAAATTCTAAATAGTATCATATTTAGTCTGATTCTCCTACCTTAATATGTTTAGCAAAACAGTCTCCAACTGAGGCATATACATATAAGGCTTTGTATATGCTTTTCATGGAAATCAGACACATGCATCATTAGGCGTTTTGTAATTTCCATTTTCAGTTCATTTCTATCAAAATGTTGGTCACTAAAAAATCTTGAGGATTACGAAGAGGTGGAAGTTGCTTGGTCCTAACTCGGTTATTTGAGGAGGGTGATTCAAATGTTCTCATCTACTTGTAAAATTCCATGTAACAGCTGCATACTGTGGCATTACTGTAAGGCAGAAGAGTGACGGAAGTCACGAGTGTCTTTAATTACGATTTTAGTTCTGAATAGGTATACATGTTCTCAGCAGTATATAAGCAAATCCTATTTTTTATAGGTACATTGCATTTTATCAGAAAATTCTGTTAAATTAACATTAGTGGCATTCTTGTATTCAGAAAGTAAAGATACAAAATCTAGAAAATTTTTCTAAAGCATCTAATTTGGGGTTTGACTTATAATAACTTTAGAAAATACCTTTATTTATTTTCCAACATAGACCTCAATGCATCTGAAAATGGGTTTCTCGATCTGACATAACAGAAGACTTCTGCCTGCTCTCGTAACTACATCATCACACACTGAACATTGTCATTAGGATCAAAAGTCTTTCCATCCAGGTGTTCCTTCAACTTTGAAACATGTGACAGTTTATTGCTGCAAGGTCTAGGCTGTGCAAATAATAAATGGATTAAAATTCTGCACTTGACAGTCTGCGGAAGTCAGCAACTGTCTGTGTGTTCTGTGTGGTGTAATCAATGTACAGATGGATATTATGCCACAGACATACTCTTGCTATTAGATTTTGGTCATCTAACACAGTCTTTTTACGGTCTCACAGTCAAAATCATGATTTATGATGTCCCCTTGAAGCAGAAAGTCAACGAGAAGTGACCCTTCCTCTTCCAGGAAGTGGTTGCCATGATATTCTGAACTTTTGCCATGTGATGGTGAACTTATGGATTTTTTTCATTGTTAGTAAATGCATGTGCACTACTGCACTGATTGTCACTTCATCTCAGGTATATAGTGAGATACTTACATTTCATCTTCTGTCATGATACAATCCAGTAAGAGACTACCTGATAAGAGATGGCCTTCCACTACTTCACCATGTAAATCCCTTCTTCCCAATTTAAATTCACACCACTCTGCCTGTTCGTAACATCTTTGCTATAAACAGAAACAAGTTGGTGATGAATTTTAGCAGGGCCATCACACACATACACACACGCACGCGCGAGGTGCAACAACTGACATCTGAGATAAATTCTATCATGTCATGTGATTAGACATACATCATTCAGGATTACACTAAGTACTTTGATCGAATCAAATCAATCTTTTAAAAGATGAATGGGTCAGTAATACCATCCATCTTTTATACAATTTCCACTACATGCCTCTGGATAGGTTTCTAATCAATCTTGGTCTCAGTCACTTGGAGATTCAATCAGTTGCTTTGTGTGTCTCTCAATCTCAGTCATTTACTGATTCACTCAGTGAACGGGTTACTGCAAACAGACTTGTTAGATGCCTCTGCTTGTATTTCAGTCTCCGCCTGTAAAAGATTCAATAAGTGAACGAGTTACCACAAGCAGTCTCCGATAGACCCCTTTGGCATTCATTTCAACTTCATTATGACTTGAACAGCTGCCATTTTTTGTAAACATGACATATAATGGAAAAACAATATACCGGTATAGTTTAAAAAAAGTGAATATTAATTATTCATGATTCACAATCATTTTGTTCTTCTCCGTTAAAAAAAGGAACCACAGGAATCTCGCTTACGTTTGTTTACAATTTCAAAAGTATTTGTTTGAGGAGTGTGTGCGTGAACATTCATCTATCAGGAATTTATATAATAATGGAAATAATACAGTCCTGTCAGTGAATTTGATGTAACTGAATCGTATACGAACTTTACTGATGTAAAGAATACAAACAATAGAAGTTATGTTAACCTGCTGAACAGTGATTGAATCATTTCACTGGTTGAGATGTACTGATCGAGTTCACTGATGTGTCCAAATTTGCCCATCTCTAATGTGAATCTATCAAATACAAAACTATGTTTATGCATTGTCAACTATGAAAACAAATTTCTCTGCTTTTTTTCTAGCATTGTACCCTTAATTTCTGTATATCCCTAGCACAGGTCTCCAGGCTTAAACAACGTATAATACTTAGTCCAAGATCTTGCTTTAATGATTCTTTTTGTCATGGAAACACACTTTTTTACCATCAATTCAGTGTGAAATGATGGGTTTCATTATCAAATTCACATTTCTCATATTCCTAATGAAAAAGATATTTATAGCAGGCAGTGAGCATGGCTACTTTTCTCAGAGAATCCATTAACTGGCCAACATAGTAAGTTTCTCACTGAGGTGATTTTGAAGCTCAAAAACAGACCATACAAATATTTTGTTTATTGTTCTCAATATGAGAAACAATAAAATCAAACTATAACCAACAGTAAATATCCCACTAATATAATGGAGATTTTGATATTTGTGATGTCAAATGATGCCACAAATAACTTCAATCTATTTTTACATCACAATTAAATTTTATAAATGTAAACTGTGAATTTGCTACAAAAAAAAAGAGTATATATTGCAATGACTAGAATATGCATACAAAATATTACTGGGACTCCAAGTATATGTTAGCAGGTTAAAATGAAAATTTGAATAAATAAAGACTGCATTTTGGACATTGTACGTTTTTGGTAAGAGATTAAAATGTTAGTTTTAAGTATTTTTAGACATTAAAGAAAAAAAACTGTTGGTGAAATGGTGCGAAAAGATGCACAGGTGTGTGTGTGTGTGTGTGTGTGTGTGTGTGTGTGTGTGTGTGTGTGAGAATATTTAATTATTTTATGGGATAATAATAAAAAATCATATTAAATTGAATAACTTTTGTTCTATGTGGGATTTTGAGATGAGACTTGTACCAGAATGTGCTTATTGAAAAGACCTATCAAATGTCAGTAAAAACCTCTGCTCAACAGTCTGTAAAGGACCAAGGCATACTGCATGGATTTTGTGTTTAGTGGGACGATTAAATAGCTAGTACAACCAGCTGCTAGTTGCAGTATTCACACCCATATCAAATGTCAGTAATTGTTAGTAAATTAAAGAACAGAATATATGACTTCTTGGATTTCGTTGTCCATGACGTGTCCGTTACTTAACTAAATATCACTATAGTATTGACGACTCGGAACACTAAGTTTTTTATAAGTAAAAACATAAAGTTTTACCTTACAGCCGAAACCGGCTTTCACCTTTAGAAGGCTTCAGTGAGCCTCTGATGAAGCCTTCTAAAGGTGAAAGCCAGTTTAGGCTGTAAGGTAAAACTTTACGTTTTTACTTATAAAAAACTTAGTGTTCCGAGTCTTCAATACTATAGTGATATTTAGAATATATGAGTTTTTTAACAAAGAAAGTTTTATGGTCCATAAAATAGGTCATAAAATTTACTGGCTTTTTTTGACAGGCTGCGAATTGCTTTCAAACAGTCTAATGCAAGCATATTTTTATCTTGGCCACAGAAGCAGGGAAGCGTTACTAAGTAACCATTCAGGATACGAGAATTAGGGTAAATTTTCATTTTGAATTCTAATTTCTCGTTAAACAGTGAGTCTCTCTATGATATCAGAAATATGTGGACTTGTACTAGTTCAGACGCTTGGTCTCCTAGTCGTTACGAACACATGTTTAAAATTTCTGCTAGCTACTGCTTAATCGTAAATTAAAAAAGTGGTAATTTGAGAAAGTAGATTTCCTCATAGGTACAAAAAGACACTTCAAGTCGAATGGACTTACCTTATTGTTTTAACCCAAGAACGATCCTGAGCACTGGACACCAGAAAGAACTCACATCGGTATCCAGATCGAATCAACACATCTGTATCCAGATTGGATCATCAACATATCAGTGACATTCTTCATGAAAGGGAAGTGGACTTTATTTTTTTATATAAACCCGAATAAAAACTCACTAAACAAAGACAGTAGAATAAGTCATAAATTAAAATATTTGTAACTGCATGAGACAAAAGAACTTTAAGAAAAGATTTAAATTATTTAATTTATATAAGAGATTATATAAATTACATTTATATTCAGGTTAACAGAGCCAGATAAATTAGTTTTATTTTTCACATAAACTGTATTAAATTCAAAGTAATGTCATTCGTAGTAAAATCATTAATAAATCTGGCAGCATTCCAATATACAGTGTAACAGTACAAATTGTTCCATAGAAATAAACTAGCTGAGTAACAAGAAGTGATAATAACAAATAGTAAATCAACAAACAGCATTCAATGACAATACAAAGTAAACTGACGAATAGACTGAGACATTGACAAAGACTAGTTCCCAATAGATTAGTTAAGTGAGCATAAAACAAATAGACAAAATCAAACACCATAAATAAATGAAAGGTGAAATAACTTATATAGCCTATAAAAAATGTATTAGAGTAAAGTAAACAGCACATTAGCTGAACAATTAAAAAGAAATAACTAGCATAAGAAATAAAATGAAGTATCATGTTGATAATAATGAATTGTAGATGAATTATAATAAATGAACAATTAAAATGAGACTAACAAAGAATAATCAACAATGTTAGATCAACCTTGAAAGAAAGGTATGCTAAGGGATAATAAATAATGATTAAAGAAAAATTAATGAAAGAACAAATTGTATATGTTCTAATTATAAATGATGCAAAATGTAATCAACAATGTAAAGAACTTTTATGTATTTAAAAATGTTATAAATCTGTTAATTTTGTAAAAAGATGTATTATAAGGTAAGGTGAACAAAACCTTATTATGAATTGTGTAGAATAAGGGAATGACCTAAGATGAGTTAAAGTAACTTATCTGAATAATATTTTTAATATGACTCACAACAAACTAGGTAGAGTGCATTCTGAAAGAAATATTATAATTATAAAAAGAAACATGAAATGATTAGACAAATACAAAATAACAAATGAGATTATGAAAATAATAATCATGAATAATAAAGAGATCATACTATACAGAGTATAGAAAAATATATATAACCATTAAAGAAAAGGTGTAATGTCACCAGACAAGTTCAATTAAAATAATTATAGGAAGTTAGGGTAATTTTGAATAATTAATAATAAAAGAAACAAGCCATTTAATGGTAATAAGGAATTATGTTATAAGCATTATTAATGTTCAGCTGGATACAGCAAATTTATAGAATAATATGTTAATTTAATATTATAATTGTGTTCAATGTAATAAAAAATGATTGTTTATTAAATGTTAAAAAATACAGCAATAGATCTGCAAATGACAGCAGAAGACGTTTGAAATAAAGCAATATTTAAGATAGGCTATCAATAAGATGTAGTTTATTAATTAAAAATATATCCAAACTGGCCGCTATTCATCTCAAAATAACCAGCAAGGAATGAGCAATACGATGCTAGTAATAGATCAAAATTTGTAATTAGAATAAATGAGAAATAGACATAAATAAGATAAAATTTGTGAATTTTGGAAAGGTACAGGTAATACTAACAATAATGATAACCCATGCTTAGAGCGATTATGTAAAAGTTATTTTTAGAATGACCACATCATGACGTCATTTTTGACCAATCAGAAAATTAGATGCAGAAATTAATTGTCAGCGCCAAGCGGAGTTTGAGGCAACTATATAAACAGCACGCTCGAAGGAAGAGAGACACATTTTTGAATTCAATCTCGGCAGATACAACAGAAGCTCCACATCAAAATTTCAATTAAACGTATTATTAACCAACAGCAGAGAAGAAATTACCTACATAGTAAAGTGAATTATGACAATCAGTATTCTTTAACTAGTAGTGCGAAACCGTCAGAACGAGGTTAGAAGTGTTACCTAACCCAAATAAATAACAGCAAGAAGTATTAAGCGTTCTTCGCGGAAAGTGTACGATCAGTGTACTGAGATCATATAGTGAATAAATAATAATCCAGAAAGATTATTAATCAGGGAGTACAGTGCAAAATATAATTAACAGTGTTCAATTATTATATTATTATTATAAGATATAATTCAGAGTAAATACACTTATGTACTAAACACCAAACACTGACACAATAAGAATTAATCATTATAAACACTTTTTAAAAAAGGAATTATTCAATTCCAATACAAGAATTAATGATTCAGGCTAACCGTAGTTAACCTCAAAAATCATAAGGTCAGACGAACATTTTGTTAATAAGTCTGAATTTCTAAAGGTGTCTAACATACTAAACTAAATCTTTGTGAAGCATCGTAACTTGAGGCATATTAGTTTTATTCTGTAGCTCAAAAAGATTCACCCTTGAGATATAAGAAATTTGTAAATAAATAAATAGTTAATTAGAGTCATCTTGCCAACCTTCTGGGTTACCAGAGAAATAAGCCAGATCAATTGTAATCAATAAATCATTGTTTAGTTGTATGTACAGAATTAATGTATGTAATTAATTGTTACTCAGTGAGCAACAAAACAATAATATCTTGATTAACAAACGTTGTACGAACTTATTGAAGTAATTTTTAGTAATTTTGTTTTATTTAAAAGAGTTGTAAATTCAAGCCACTCAAACAGTTAAGTTGGCGGCATGGACGTGTGAAGTGCCAACCATTCAAATTTATAAACAATAACATGAAAATAATTATTGAATTATAGTAATTTCATAGTACAGTCAAGTTAATAATTTAACGATATTAATTAAAATTATTTCATTTATTCATCTAATAAATTATTTTATGGAATAACAACGTAGATTCCATATGGCGCCCAAATACCTTAAAATTGCGCTCACTTACTTTTAAACAGTGCTAATCTACTGTTTTGACTGATCAGTTGTTTTATGACTAACCTAACCTAACCTAACCTAACATACCAAGACAATTTGAACAACCAGTTCAGACAGACATAAGCTACCAGTTCTACACCAAAGGTACGTGCAAGTTATAATTACGTTATAAACTAGTCAAAACAACATTATTACTGTACAACGACAATTTAGATCGACGGAACGTCAAGAGGATTCCACAGTGAACCAGATTAATTAAAACAGATTACAATAATTAAACAATTATACTAAAAATAATTAAAACAAAGAACAAGATACAATAAATCGAGATTAAATAATAATATCAAATAAATAAAATTATTTAATAATAATATAATCAAGAAATTAATAAAGGGTACGACTCAGCTTTGTAATAAATTGGCGACCAACTAGTGTGGCTTAAAGTAGATAGGAGGGTACAGAATTCCAATACCTTATTTTAACAATTCTACTTTAGCTCGGCGACAACAATAAAACAACCACGCTTCCTGTGAAGAGTGGTAGATCGACTTCCAGAAAAAGAAAAAAACTAAGAGACAGACACCGAATCAATCCTGCGGAGAATTTTAGAATCGCTTATAACCAACGGAACCCACCAGAAAACTGGATTCCCCCAAGAAGGAATGGTAACAATTCTAACACACCTCAGGTAGAGAGAGAGAGAGGTCAATGCAGAAAACACAATGGCAGACAGGTTGAATGAATAGATTAAACTAACGATAAATTAAGCACAAATACACCATTGGGAAAAAAGGACAGATTTTATGGATACCGAATAAAGCAAATCAAAGAAGAAAAATAAAGAGAAACTAATTAAAATATATTAAACTAACTATGAAAATAAATAAACTAATTATGGTGTACAAACAAAGACTAGACGATAAAAAGAATGACAATAATAAAAATGTGAATAACCATATTAATCATAATAATAACAATGATCAGAACTGGACAGTAATGTGGTAATTTTCGCATTAATAGGTTGGCTAATCTGTGCTTTCTGATATTGCGCTATCATGTTCTTATCTCATTTTTATAACGTCACAGTTAACCGAGTTGCGGCAGGCGGCAGACGTCATAACGTTTGCTCGCTTTTTCTGTCATCATCATTTTTCTTGTCGTCAGACAATCATTGTAGGCCTTAGGCCACAACATATATTGCACTTGCAATACATTAGCAATACCTTGCTAATTCTATTTCATGTAGCTTGAGCGCCGCGTACTCGCGCCTCAAGTCTTATGACAATTCATACGACATTCGTCTAGGCCTTAGGCCTTAACGTTTTAATCTGAGTGCCGCACATTTGCGCCTCATCTAACAGGTAGCATTCTTAATGACTCTGTTTATTCAAAATCAAATTGTTCAGACTTAGCCAATCTCAACACCATGATATAAGTGTACAGAACTTAATAATAAATGTATTATACAGTCCACTATTGTCATTATTCTGCATACTGGCAATAGCACCACAAACATCATTCTTCCTAACATTAACATTTTTTTGGTCCTATCGGGCCGCATCTTATACATTTTTTTGGTCCTCACGTGACGGATCATTCTTCTTATTACCAAGAACAATTAAGACTAGTTACTATTTGAGAAAGGTGAGAAATGAATTAAGTGAAGGAAGAATATGCCAATACAATTTATGATAAGGATGAAATTCAGTGTTTAACTGCAGAAGTAAATGGGAGTTAATAAAAAATAATACAATACGGATTCTAAGGTATCACTAATTGACAGCACGGAACTAAGAAGAATTTAAAATAAATGTCGAACAACTTTACCTACTTTACCTGTGAATAGTATGATAATAAATGGAACTACAGGACGCCCAGATGAATGAGTTAAGGAAGAATTATTATGAGACCTCGAAAGTAATAGAACAATAATCCCCAGAGTATTTTTTGTAGCGATAGGGCTACCTTTTAATAGAGTAATTATTTGTGATATGTTGTGACAGAATCCAACAATCATTTGCCTGAGCAGAGAGAAGGCGGTGTAACGGAGCCAATGATGCCCGCCCGAACCGGATCAACTATAATGTTAGGGAAATATAGTATTTTTGGGATGATACACCAAGCAAGGGAATTAAATATAAATATAACAATAAGAAATGAAGGCGTAATAAGTCTGAAGAAATTAAAAAGGTTCCAGAGAAGAAAAGACAGGAATACCATTAAGTGAGGTACCGATAGAGAATTTTAATGACAAAATACAATGAGTGTCGACACAGTTTTCCGGTGCAATTAAGAAGTTTAAGGATCATTAAAAGGAAATAAATCCCAAAGAACCCATTGAACTCAATAAGAAAGCAGAGATATCATGAAGAATCTAAACCAGTATAAATTGATAATTTTATCAACCAAACAAAATCTGTTTTCCAAAATAATCAACTTTGGAGAGGAGGCATATGTAACAGTACACACTGTTCCACAGAAATAAACTAGCTGAGTAACAAGAAGTGATAATAACAAATAAGTAAACAGCACATTAACTGAACAATTAAACAGAAATAACTAGCATAAGAAATAAAATGAAGTACATGTTGATAATAATGAATCGTAGATGAATTATAATAAATGAACAATTAAAATGAGACTAACAAAGAATAATCAACAATGTTAGATCAACCTTGAAAGAAAGGTATGCTAAGGCATAATAAATAATGATTAAAGAAAAATTAATGAAAGAACAAATTGTATATGTTCTAATTATAAATGATGCCAAATGTAATCAACAATGTAAAGAACTTTTATGTATTTAAAATGTTATAAACCTGTTAATTTTGTAAAAAGATGTATTATAAGGTAAGGTGAACAAAACCTTATTATGAATTGTGTAGAATAAGGGAATGACCTAAGATGAGTTAAAGTAACTTATCTGAATAATATTTTTAATATGACTCACAACAAACTAGGTAGAGTGCATACTGAAAGAAATGTTATAATTATAAAAAGAAACATGAAATGATTAGACAAATACAAAATAACAAAAAGAATGAGATTATGAAAATAATAATCATAAATAATAAAGAGACCATACTATACAGAGTATAGAAAAATATGAATAACCATTAAGGGAAAGGTGTAATGTCACCAGACAAGTTCAATTAAAATAATTATAGGAAGTACGGGTAATTTTGAATAATTAATAATAAAAGAAACAAGCCATTTAATGGTAATAAGGAATTATGTTATAAGCATTATTAATGTTCAGCTGGATACAGCAAATTTATAGAATAATATGTCCACAAATACATTAACACTATACATCAAAAATTAAAATTCACACTTGAATTAGAACAAAACAATAGCATAAACTTTCTGGACATTACAATTACCAAAACAAACAACACACACACATACAAAATATAAGAAAACCCACCACAACAGGCATGGTCATACATAACTCTTCCAAACACCGAACTCAACACAAACATGCAGCTTTCAACTATATGCTCCATAGGCTCACATCAATACCCCTAAAAACACATGACTACCAAGAAGAACTCAACACAATTAAATATATAGCAGTCAAAAATGGTTACAATCCCGATTTAATAAACAAACTACACAAACGCATCCTAAACCAAAAAGTAAAACACATAAAACCAACAGCACACAACCCAGTAAATATATCACACTCACATACTACAATTCCAACACACACAAAATTGCTAACACATTTAGGAAACACAATTATAAAGTAGCCTACATAACTAACAACACCATCATGAAACACATAAATAATACTATCAAAGACACAGACACATACAGCAAAACAGGGGTTTATAAATTAAATTGTAATGATGTCACCAATTCTACATCGGCCAGACGGGAAGATCTTTTTCCTCCAGATTTTCAGAACATTTAAAAGCCCTCACCACAAATTACATACATTCCACATTTGCCACACATTTACAAAACGAAAACCACAGTTACACAAACATAGAACACAACATGGAAATATTACACTACTTACCAAAAGTAGAAAACTAAACACAGCAGAACAATTTGAAATATACAGATATCACACACTACAACCAAACAACATATTAAACGAACAATTACATTATAGATCACACATACTTTTCGATACACTGATTCCAACACAAAATTCGAATCCCAGCGCCAATTCCCTCCCACCAGCAACCCCCACCACACACACCTACATCGCATAACCGTTACTGTACAGACATTCAGTATTTAAATCCCATTGAAGAAGACGAATACCACGTCGAAACGTCTGGGTAACAAAACCAAAAAGTAAGTGTTCATTAGTGGAAGTTTAATATATATTTAAAAAAGTGAATGAAGAGGATGTATCAACAAGATAAATAATAATATGTTAATTTAATATTATAATTGTGTTCAATGTAGTAAAAAATGATTGTTTATTAAATGTTAAAAAATACAGCAATAGAATCTGCAAATGACAGCAGAAGACGTTTGAAATAAAGCAATATTTAAGATAGGCTATCAATAAGATGTAGTTTATTAATTAAAAATGTATCCAAACTGGCCGCTATTCATCTCAAAATAACCAGCAAGGAATGAGCAATACGATGCTAGTAATAGATCAAAATTTGTAATTAGAATAAATGAGAAATAGATATAAATAAGATAAAATTTGTGAATTTTGGAAAGGTACAGGTAATACTAACAATAATGATAGACCACGCTTAGAGAGATTATGTTAAAGTTATTTTTAGAATGACCGCATCATGACGTCATTTTGGACCAATCAGAAAATTAGATGCAGAAATTAATTGTCAGCGCCAAGCGGAGGTTGAGGCGACTATATAAACAGCACGCTCGAAGGAAGAGAGACACATTTTTGAATTCAATCTCGGCAGATACAACAGAAGCTCCACATCAAAATTTCAATTAAAAGTATTATTAACCAACAGCACAGAAGAAATTACCTACATATTGTAGTATTGCGGTTTCTCTCCTGTTCTATTCTTAAGCCTCACTGTTGGGATCGCCAATTTGTAGTTTGCCCGTTTGTTTTGGGGTTCTGGGGTGCTAACTGCCCGTTTATTTTTGTTTAAAATTGCAATAACTTTTAGTTTAGTATTTTATTATTATTGATTTATTTATTTCAATTCAATCATCACTTAATAATTAACATTCAAAATAATAACCATGTCTGCTCTGGACATTTCAGGTTAACAAAATTATTAAACTCAATCGACAATAAATGGTTTAAAGAACGTTGGTGAACGTTAAAATAATTCCTGATAAAACATTTAAAAAGTGAACAAGAAAATAATATGTTGAAACAGTGTTATTGAATGAAACATCTGATTCATTGTTTGATTCTACAAAAAGGTAATTGCATGGTTGTAAGTAATTATGTAGCTTGACAACCTTGGTTCTTATTCATAGTAAACGTAAACATTTAAATAGTTATAGTAGTAGACTCTTCCTAAATTACAAGACATAAATAACGTTGAAATTGTCCATTAACTTTTGTTAATTGTTCATCCAGTTGACAATTCTCAGCCATTGATAAATGCTGGTTGATTTGATTTATATTTAATAAATGACAACTGTCATTAGGTGTGGTTATGTCACACTAAGTCTTCATACATAATAATTGATCGAATGTTCGAAAAATTCTTAAAATTGAAAATTCAAAATAATCTGAGGATTGTCATTATTACTGTTGATTAAATAATATTGTGAATACACCTTAACCTTGGTTCTTTATTTACGAACATTATTTGAATATGTTTCGATTATATCGTTTCTCAAATTCTTAATTAATACGGTAATGTAAAAATCACTGTACTCCCTTTTTATTTATAATTTAAATCCTGCAATTGCTTTGGATTATACACTGAGCAATCCTTGTTACACACTGTTACACTTAACACCTTCGATACTACAGTATTTATGTTATCACAAATTGAAGTTAGGTTGCTCTGTTTACATCAGTGACGTGCACAAATCATATGAACAGCTGTTTTTTTGCGCTGAATAGTAGCCGTCTGTCTTCCTCCGAAGTTGATTACAAAGTGTCGGGAACACGCATCTCATTCTGCCGTTCCATCTTGTGATCGTTGAAAATTTTGTTAATTTCTTGGATCTGATTGGTTAACGATATTTAATTCGATGCACATACCCCCTCTGCGAATTATTTTAAATTGTTGTATTTGGCGTTGGGTGGCTGGTGTCGAGATTATAAATATTTGCTCGATCTGACCCAAATATCTTATAATTGTAATAACTTTTTTATTATGGCTTAGATTTAAAATCTAAGCGTATCACTGTATTGGTAACACTCGGCTCTTTATTTTGAGTCCACTCATGGTGTGCTTTGGTCCATTATTAAGGGAGTTAATGTTTGAGATTATCACAATTCACTATTATTTATATTTATTTTTAGATTAAAACTATTTAACGGCACTCATACCCACTTGTGGGCATGCCTTCCAAGTTCTCTTACACTTCTTACTTACTGGTAACTTAAATCTAATGACAAAATATATTACTTAAGTTAACATTGCCTTAGCCTATGTCCCTATACTTGTATAATAATAGAAAGTATTTGTGTACCTTCTGTATGACCCCAGTTGTAAACAATACGTGTTTTCAACTACTGTGAGTCTCTGTTAGTTGGAATATGTGGTTATTCTTTGTCATTTCTGTTATTAAAGTGACCTCTATTTTGCACTATGAGGTGTACACTTATTTTCACTCTTATTTGGTATTCTTTTGTCTTTTTCTACTATCATTTAGTTAGAATAGTTTAACCATAGTAGTATCTTTATAATTGGTCTTGTGTTTTTAATACACTAGCCTGTCCCTAAGCGTATAGCATTGAGTAACAGTAATTACACCTGGTGTCACATAACAGGTGTTCTTAATTACTCTTATAATACATTATGTCCCTGCTTATAATACTCTTATACTATTACAATAGTGGTATTATACCTTACTTGTGGTATAGACATTAGCCTTTTGTTTCTATTTGGCATTACAATGTGGTTTTGTTCAGGTTTTACATAGTGAATCCCATTTTGGTTGGTTTTGGTTCACTTTATTTACTTAAATTCTTATTTAAAATTCATTTTTGGTATCTTATATTGGTATGTGTGAAAGCTTATTATTTCTACTTGGTTTAAGGTACAAAACATTTCAGTTTAGGTAGGTTTTCCCTACTGATAAATATGAATTCAGGTGAACAGTACCTGTATCTTAGGTTATGTGGTTTCATTATTTGTACAACAATGTGTGTGTTAGGATGATACAAATTTACATTTTTTTTTAACCTTATTTTCTCAAGTCTGGTTTTATTAATGATAACTGGTAACTCCTTAGTTATTTCCTTTTCTTATCTTACATGATTGTTTGATTATTTGACTAATATTTGTTATTATTATGAGACAATTTTAATACTCCTTTATATTACATGGGTGCTGTGCATAACATGTTACAGTAGAACCCCGTTAGTCAGAAATTCCGGATAATCCGAACCACCTCCAGGAACCA
Organism: Magicicada septendecula; assembly: GCA_034769895.1. Classification (NCBI taxonomy): domain Eukaryota; kingdom Metazoa; phylum Arthropoda; class Insecta; order Hemiptera; family Cicadidae; genus Magicicada; species Magicicada septendecula. The sequence goes on along the minus strand of CM068368.1, from coordinate 750,567,835 downwards.
AATAGGCAAGGAAAGCTATAAAAACAACTGCAGATTTCATGAAGTAACAAATGATTTCATTACATTTCTAATAAAATGGTTACATTTTGCAAAATCAGTAGAAAATAATACTAACCACTGTAATACGTATTAATCAGTAGGCCTACAATTACTGGAATAAAATTCTTAAACAAAACTACAAACTACAAAAACAGAATTCAATTATTGTACTGTACAGTACTTAGATTACAGTTTCTATACTTTATTAACAGAATTTCCAAATAAACACTTCAATATTAACACTTCACTTATTCACTGGTTGCACAAAATCAGTTATTCTCTGCTGGCGTAAAGACGTGAATCTAGCAGACGACACAATATTCCACCAGCGTCTCATGAACATGATGTCCGCCGCTGTAGTGTTGGCATGCTGCTCCACATACTGCAGGGATATTTCCAGCACCTTTGCTGCTTCTGAATGTGAAATGAGATGTTCTGAATCATCGGCTTCATCCATCACATCAGAATCTTCATCGAAGTCTTGTCTGATCAGGGAAACGATTTCCGTATCTGTCAAAACTTGGTAGTCTTCCGTGTCAGCTGCCACCCACTCGTTCACATCTGTTTCGTCTGCTTCTTCACAGCCTGGAATTTGATGCATGAGCTGTAAAACTTCAGTCCTGTCATCAGCTTGTTCTGGACTATCGATGTAAGAGAGACTTGGCCATAATTTTTTCCACGACTTTCTCAGCAGCTGTTCTTTGAGATTGTCCCATGCTTCACCTAACCAATAGATAACATCTTTGATGTTGATGTTCTTAAGACTTTGGAGAATGGTTTGTGAACTGTCTTCATTTTCAAGAAGGGACCTTAGAAGAATTTTTTTATACACACATTTCATGTTTTGTAGCACCTCTTGGTCCATGGGTTGTAACAAAGGTGTTACATTCGGAGGGAGAAAAATAGCTTTTATATCTCCATTAACAAGTTCTTCTGTCGAAGCATGTGATGGAGCGTTGTCAATGACAAGTAATGCCCGGGGTGGCAGACCATTTTTTTCACTGAACTTTTTTACTGAAGGAATAAACTGGACATGAAACCATAACTTAAATAAAGCACTGGTCATCCATGCCTTTTTTTGATGCCTGTAGAATACAGGAAGCGAGTTCACATTGATGTTCTTAAATGCTCTTGGGTTTTTTGATTTGCCAATAACCATTAGTGACAACTTATTAGTCCCAGCTGCATTACTGCATGCTAAAACAGTCACACGTTCCTTGCACATTTTGAAACCAGGTGCATTAAGTTCTTGTTTGGGGGCGAGGCTTTTGTTTGGCAATGCCTTAAAATTTAACCCAGTTTCATCGAAATTGTATATTTCTTGAGGCGAGTAATTTTGCGATGAAACTATGTCTGCGAATTCAGCGATGTACCCTTGTGCAACCTGGTGATTCGCTGATAGTGATTCACCGGTAATGGATAACTGTCATATTCCGTGTCTTTTTTTCCACCGGTGCAGCCAGCCGTTACTCGCAATGAATTTAGGATCACCATTCATCAGCTTATTGAGGTGAACTGCTTTTTCTTGGATTAGGGGACCACTCAGTGGAGTACCTCTCTGCCTTTCTTGTGAAAACCATATGAAAAGGGCTTCATCAATTTTGTCAAAGTGTGACACTTTTGATGTATGACGCTCCTCGAGAGTCTTCTCGGATGTTGTCGCACAAAACTGTTCAATCTTGGACCGGTTTTTCTTCCAGTCACTTATTGTTGCTTTACCCACACCAAATTCGACTGCTAATTTCGTTCCACTTTCACCCTTGTCCAAACGTTTCAACACTTCAAGTTTATCTTTTAGTGCACATGAACTATGTTTCCGCTTACAAACCATTTTTATACAATACGCACTTGAAAAACAACACGAAAACGTATGTAAGTTGGAATGCACACACAATGTCTCAGACTGACAGGTGTCTCACTACTGAAAGCAAGGCCACGAGAAGAAACAAACAAGAGTGGGGGAAGTGGGATTACTAAGAAACTGGCATGAGTCATTGATGCCCTGGCACGCCCGTGATAGTAAACAACAATACCGCACTAGAAAGCCACCGAACGTCAGTGTCAATACTGTTCACCTTATCTGTATTGTATTACAGTACTGTACTACGTAATATTTTATGAAATATTCAACTCTTATTAACCGTAAAATGCATTCGTTGAATAAAAAAATTGGCATATATGAGTTACATATTGTAATAATTAAAAATAAATTGTAATGTAGGTGTTGATGATAAGAGATTGTGAAGTATGTTAGACTCCGATGTAATCAAGCCCCACTCTTTGGGCTAGCCAATTTGTAATAAAATAAATATATTGTAATTTAATATGTTTAATTGGTGTGGCTCTCGACGTCTTACTGGCCTGAAACACTTCCTTAAGTTTCCCAGCTGGTCGAGTCCCAATGGTAGCAAGACTGGTCGAGTAGCGTAAAGTTGATGAAGAAATATATATGTTCAGCTTCACCGAAAGTTTCAAAACAAAAATTATTGTTTTGAAGGAAATTTAAAAAAAAAATTATGTTTATAAAAAAAAAATAATAAAAAAAATTTTTAAATTTTATTAATTAATTAATTATGATCAATTAATTAACATAGGGCTGTGAAGTTTTAAAAAGTGTAATGCTCTTCTGAAAATTTTTATTAAAGTTTTGGTATATTTTAAATAAACTATCACCACTCATAAGATTGTCTTCAAACCAATCGATACTTGTTTATCTTTTTATTTTTTAGGTTATCTTCACTTATAGGTGGTAAAGTCCTTGTAGATTATCAATTAGAATTATATTATTGGTAATTAGTATTATTGAAGAAATAAAGAACTATTAAGTATTGAAAAGTATTAATGTTTTATTAATTAATGGCAATATTGACTCTTATCGATTAATATCGATTCTCAGGATATCGAAAGAGTTACAAAGTATATTATATAGAAATTATACAGGGTTCTTTAAACAGCCAGTTATTATCAAAGTCAGAGAAATCGGGCTAATATTTAAAAAGTATAACGTTACATCAAATGAATAATTATTACTAAACACAAACATTGAATAATAATTTGAAAATTAAAATAATTGTTTTCACCAAACAGCTGGTTGAACTAGGAGAAGGCACTGGGATCGTCAAAAGCAAATGGCGGCCATCAAGTTGATCAAAATGTTGCTCGTTCCTGCTGCGTTCCAAATAATGTATTTTCTGGCAGTATTTCTGTTCTTGTGTCTGCAAATCTCTTGTTAAATGTTGTGTAGTGACTGGTGTACTGTTTCTGAGTTGTATTTAGTATATCTGTGTAATTATAAGTCAAAACACTTTTCCCAATTCCGACACTAATTTGGTTAATGTGTTATACAGTTTTCTGGTGTTTTGTGGTGTTTTTTGGAGTAGAAATGTATTGTTTAGTGTTAATTAGTGTTTCTTGATTGTTTTTGTCACAATGTATATGTTCTGGAAGGATTTTATAATTCACTCTCGACTTCACAGTAACGTACTGTTCGCCACTTAACTTCACCTTTGTAAGATAGGTTAGATCGTCACAAAACTCTCGTTTATGTTAACCGTTCGAATACCAATAATCAACTAACTGTTTCCTCCAGTTTCAATTAAACTCTTAGCCAATATAATATTATTCTTAACAGTGTTCAAATATTTTTCATATCCTGTGCACACTTTAATATTTCACTATATAAATACCTAAACTTGGGTTATTTATCAATTTTATTCACTAGATGTTATTTAAATTAATCTTTCAGTTCATTCAGCTTATTTTCAGATTAAATAATGCCGTTTTATAGTGTTTTCTGTCCAAAAAATAGTAACTTTACTTTCAGTTTGTTATACTCTGAAAAGTCAAAACATCAAAATTTACTTCCTGTCATTATATAAATTCAGCCATTTTATCAGTTATATTTAATATTAATAATCCTATATTGTATTAAAAGGTTCATATTCCCTTATTTTCTGGTAATTAATTGAATTAGTTGTATTCTGAAACATTATTCTGGAATATATGACTCCCATGTCCAAATTTCTGAGTTTAGTCATTTTCATTTTTATTTATAATTCTGAATATAATTTATTAAAATCTTCCTAAATGGTATGTGCAATTATATGGCTTGATCTCAAGTTTATTTTGTCTAAACCCCTTTTGTTTACTTGCATTTAAATGAGCAATTTCTCTGTTTTGATGGAGTTTGGTTTCCATTCTTTTGGCCTATGATTTTTTAACAATTTTTCTTACAAAATATTTTACAAACAATATATGATGTGTGATACCCTCTCTGACTTTTACATATAGTATTATAAATTAAACATGTTTTCAAATTACACAAAAACAATTAGTATTGGTTACAATACAAATAATAGTTAAACAAAATAAAGAATATTTTTTTTAAATAAATGGTTGTCTTCAAGTCAGACATTTTGCAACAAAATCCTTATTTCTAACATGGAAATATGGTTTACAAAAAAGGTTTTTTACTAACTAACATCTTAATTACTCTCTACTATTTACAAGTAGTAACTATTTTTATAGTTCTGATGTTAGTTGTATCAGACCCAAACAAATGGCCTTATATCTAAAACATTTTTAAACATTCTTTTACTATATACATAAAAACCTTATATTTATATTCTTATTTCTAACTATTATTATAAGTAGGATTCTACAGTTTTTATACCGTCTTTTATACACTGTCTTTGGGGAATTGTACCCTGTCATTAATAAATAAATAGTATGAATTGTTCAAAAAGTATTATGAAATCTGTTTTTCTTTTTTCATGTAAAGCAAAATGTTATTTTAAACAGATTCATGTCTTATGAACAACATATTGTCACAGTACACATTTTAAGTCATTGAAAAATGCATATTTCATTGCATTCAATGTTTGTGATTGCCAAGAATGAAACACAAGGTTCATTTTTTATAATACCCAAAACTATCACTGGTTCACTTTGCACTCTTATATTATGTTAATGCTAAATGGTCGTATAGTCTTATTAACATAATAAATTAGTTAGCGTTTTTTCAATGGAGATTTGTTCCATGGGTACTATATTATTGTTTCATCTTAGTTCACAGGCAACTTTTACTTTATACACTTCTCTCTCTTAAATTTATATACATGTGGTTTTTATTTCGTTATACTTTTGTTTTTAGATATTTATTTTGGGGATATAGGGATTTGGGTGTCTTTTATAAGAGCATGACATCTTCTTCAGGATGCTGCCTTCTTCTTCTTTCATCAGTCTTCTTTTCTCCTGCCTTCTGGGACTGGTATCTTCTCCATCTTCTTCTGGATGCCATCAGGTTTCTTGGGATCTTCTCCATCTTCTTCTTTATTTCAGAAATACACCACCTGTATTGGTTGATCTTGGCTTATTTTAGGGTTTCTATTCTATTTATTCTCCCTCGTTGTGGGTTTGGTCATATTCTGTACTGCTTGGTTATTTACTTTTTTACCTTCCTGGGTTATACCTTGAAAACCTTTGGTTATGAGACTGGTCTTGGATGACTCATCACTAGTAACTCCTTTTATTTGAACTTGTATTTTCTTTATAATAATGATTTCTTTCCACAGTTGCTATGAATTAATCTATTTATATTAAACTTAATGCTTTCTTCTAAATTTATATATTATAACTTCATTATTCTAATGATCAATTGCCATTCAATATTATGCTTATATCTGTCATGTTACAATATAAGTTAAAGACCATATTTAAATCAAATAAATAATTATAATTATTTAATAATAATTATTTCGGATAATCCGAATTTTTGCCAATCCGAACCAGCCCCGGTCCCAATTAGTTCGAACTAGCGGGGTTCTACTGTATTATACTTTTATTTACAGCTTCTTTTCAATTAACAGTATTGTTACTTTCATTCTTTTCATAACATATCTTGTCCTATACATTTATAATATTATCAGCTGTATATTGGTCATCTCAGTTAGTCAGTTCTTGTCCATCTCTTCAATCTGTAAGTTGTTTAGTTATTGCATATACGGGTAAGATGTTGATCTATAGTTGACTGGCTCTTGGAATCTATATTTTATGCCATGGTTGTTAGGTGTCTTTCTCGTAGTATGTTTCTTCCTTGTCTTCACTGGTTCCTTACTGACCGAAAACTATTGGGTTGTTGGTTCCTATGGTACAATCATTGTTTGTTGCATCTTCTTTTCTTATAAAGTTATTTCACTTGTTAGTTACCATTAGTTTTATTAACTCTTATTGTTGTGAGTTTATCCTTCTTGATGAGTTGCTCATGTAGTTTTATTCTTGGCATTTTGGATTAATCACTTGTTGTGTCTCTTTGACTCAATTATTGACATGTGTTAATATTTTGGGTTACTGAAATATTGGGTTCATATGTCTTGTTACATATTGTCCCCCCTCGAAAATAGATCATTTGGATTAATTCCTTTATGGGATTGGAGAAATTATCTATTACATTGTTTCTTATTTATTCTGAGCTTCCGTCTTCCATATCATGTTTCTTTTCATTTCATATTTTAATGCATTGTCTTCGATCTGATCTACTATCTTCTTTCTTGGTGGTTTTTTCCCTGTAGTATTTAATTCCCTATCATTTCCCTAACATGGTAGTTGGCACAGATCAGAGGGGCACTCTTGGCTTCCATGCTCTGCTGTCCACCCTACATCTTCTGAGACCTGAGGGACGTACCGTCTGCTCAGTTAAATTGTTGTTGGAGCTTATCTCTACAAACAAACATAAAAACTTAAAGTAGTCATTGTGCGACTAATAAAAAATATTCAGGGTTATTCACTCAATTACTGCTCAGATTTGATAATATTCTTCATTCTTTTTTACTTTTCATTTTATTCTCTTTGCTCTATTTGAAACAATATTGTTGGTAGATTTTTTTTAAATCTATTTTCTCTTTGACTGATTATATGATTTATATGATCTCCCTCTTTCTATTTTCTGCTTAGTAACTGTATTAGTTGTAATAATACTATTTGATTTCATATTTCATGTCTGGTCTTATTTATCATGCCTTCAAAGTTTTGGGCAACTACTTGTTCTTCATTATTTGAGTATTTTTTCTCATAACATTGGTGTTGGTTCTTAATGGTATCTCTTCAGTGGTTTAAATGATTGTTAGATTATTTGTGTTTGGTATTAAGTTTATAATTTTTTTGGTTTGATCCATCTTTATTGACTTGTTGATATTATAGTCCTTTCTTTATCAATTCCATTCCTTATTATAGCCTTCTCTTATATGATTGATTGAAATTAATATTGGAGTATCAGAGTATTAGAGTCTTTTATATTTTTTCTTCTTTATCAAATTCTCTCCTTATATAGCCTTCTCTTATATTACTTGCTTTGTTGTTCTTCCCCTCTACTCCTTCAAAGGTTGGATGGTTAACCTTTATTCTGGATTGTTTATTTAGTGGTTGCATTGGTCAGTATCGTAAACATCCATCCCTTTCCTTAATGTATCCTTATTCATTTTACCCATAGTCACGTACTTCATCTGTGCTTGTTGTTCGGATTTCTAGAGTGTTCAGATTTATTTCTGTCCTTGTCACGTATCTCGCTATCATCCGGCTCTTCCATTTTTCCGCTATAAAATTTTCATTTATTTTAAGGTCCACTTCTATCACTTCATCACCTGGTTTGTTACTCAAATATGTTCCAGGTATCTTGATTATTGGCAACATCTCTGATCTCTTGGGAAGTATTTTCCTACCAGGTGTATTCAATTTAAATACATTATTCGTTACAATCCTTCTCGTCGTAACATGGTAATTCTCTTCGAACATCTTCATGGAGTTCCTGCTCTAATTCTTCATATTAATTCCTTCTCTGTGATCAACAATTGGAAGGTTAAGTAGATTAATTAGTCCACTTCGAGTCATCTCCGACACTTCTTGTGTAATTTTAATTTTCTTAGGGCGTATTATTCCTCTTATTTTCATCTCCTTCCCTTCTGTTTTCTTAGTTATTTGGTTCTTCTTTTCTCCATTATCTTTTATTTTCTGGTTTGAATGTTCAATGTTTTCATCGTTTGGTATTTCTTCTATCTCCGTTTTATTATCATCTATTTTCTGGCTGGATTGTTCCATCGATTGGTTCCTCTCCTTTCTTAATTCTTCTCTCCGCCGTTTACTATCATTTATTATTTCTTTTTGTATCTCTAGAATTTCGTTCATCATCCTCTTCATCTCCTGGACTTCTTCCCGTGTTAGTCTTAACATTTTCGTTTTTTGGTACTGCAGCTGCTTGCTCGAAATTAGGTAAAACTGATTTTGTTGTTCATTATTTATTATTAGTTGTCCTAATTTAAGCCTCTTACATTGTGTGCCAATTTGTAGTATTGCGGTTTCTCTCCTGTTCTATTCTTAAGCCTCACTGTTGGGATCGCCAATTTGTAGTTTGCCTGTTTGTTTTGGGGTTCTGGGGTGCTAACTGCCTGTTTATTTTTGTTTAAAATTGCAATAACTTTTAGTTTAGTATTTTATTATTATTGATTTATTTATTTCAATTCAATCATCACTTAATAATTAACATTCAAAGTAATAACCATGTCTGCTCTGGACATTTCAGGTTAACAAAATTATTAAACTCAATCGACAATAAATGGTTTAAAGAACGTTGGTGAACGTTAAAATAATTCCTGATAAAACATTTAAAAAGTGAACAAGAAAATAATATGTTGAAACAGTGTTATTGAATGAAACATCTGATTCATTGTTTGATTCTACAAAAAGGTAATTGCATGGTTGTAAGTAATTATGTAGCTTGACAACACTGGTTCTTATTCATAGTAAATGTAAACATTTAAATAGTTATAGTAGTAGACTCTTCCTAAATTAAAAGACATAAATAACATTGAAATTGTCCATTAACTTTTGTTAATTGTTCATCCAGTTGACAATTCTCAGCCATTGATGAATGCTGGTTGGTTTGATTTATATTTAATAAATGACAACTGTCATTAGGTGTGGTTATGTCACACTAAGTCTTCATACATAATAATTGATCGAATGTTTGAAAAATTCTTAAAATTGAAAATTCAAAATAATCTGAGGATTGTCATTATTACTGTTGATTAAATAATATTGTGAATACACCTTAACCTAGGTTCTTTATTTACGAACATTATTTGAATATGTTTCGATTATATCGTTTCTCAAATTCTTAATGAATACGGTAATGTAAAAATCACTGTACTCCCTTTTTATTTATAATTTAAATCCTGGAATTGCTTTGGATTATACACTGAGCAATCCTTGTTACGCACTGTTACACTTAACACCTTCGATACTACAGTATTTATGTTATCACAAATTGAGGAAAAGGTTGCTCTGTTTACATCGGTGACGTGCACAAATCATATGAACAGCTGTTTCTTTGCGCTGAATAGTAGCCGTCTGTCTTCCTCCGAAGTTGATTACAAAGTGTCGGGAACACGCATCTCATTCTGCTGTTCCGTCTTGTGATCGTTGAAAATTTTGTTAATTTCTTGGATCTGATTGGTTGACGATATTTAATTCGATGCACATACCCCCTCTGTGAATTATTTTAAATTGTTGTTTTTGGCGTCGGGTGGCTGGTGTCGAGATTATAAATATTTGCTCGATCTGACCCAAATATCTTATAATTGTAATAACTTTTTTATTATGGCTTAGATTTGAAATCTAAGCGTATCACTGTATTGGTAACACTCGGCTCATTATTTTGAGTCGACTCATGGTGTGCTTTGGTCCATTATTAAGGGAGTTAATGTTTGAGATTATCACAATTCACTATTATTTATATTTATTTTTAGATTAAAACTATTTAATGGCACTCATACCCACTTGTGGGCATGCCTTCCAAGTTCTCTTACACTTCTTACTTACTGGTAACTTAAATCTAATGACAAAATATATTACTTAAGTTAACATTGCCTTAGCCTATGTCCCTATACTTGTATAATAATAGAAAGTATTTGTGTACCTTCTGTATGACCCCAGTTGTAAACAATATGTGTTTTCAACTACTGTGAGTCTCTGTTAGTTGGAATATGTGGTTATTCTTTGTCATTTCTGTTATTAAAGTGACCTCTATTTTGCACTATGAGGTGTACACTTATTTTCACTCTTATTTGGTATTCTTTTGTCTTTTTCTACTATCATTTAGTTAGAATAGTTTAACCATAGTAGTATCTTTATAATTGGTCTTGTGTTTTTAATACACTAGTCTGTCCCTAAGCATATAGCATTGAGTAACAGTAATTACACCTGGTGTCACATAACAGGTGTTCTTAATTACTCTTATAATGCATTATGTCCCTGCTTATAATACTCTTATACTATTACAATAGTGGTATTATACTTTACTTGTGGTATAGACATTAGCCTTTTGTTTCTATTTGGCATTACAATGTGGTTTTGTTCAGGTTTTACATAGTGATTCCCATTTTGGTTGGTTTTGGTTCACTTTATTTACTTAAATTCTTATTTAAAATTTTTTTTTTGGTATCTTATATTGGTATGTGTGAAAGCTTATTATTTCTACTTGGTTTAAGGTACAAAACATTTCAGTTTAGGTAGGTTTTCCCTACTGATAAATATGAATTCAGGTGAACAGTACCTGTATCTTAGGTTATGTGGTTTCATTATTTGTACCAACAATGTGTGTGTTAGGTGATACAAATTTACATTTTTTTTAACCTTATTTTCTCAAGTCTAGTTTTATTAATGATAACTGGTAACTGCTTAGTTATTTCCTTTTCTTATCTTACATGATTGTTTGGTTATTTGACTAATATTTGTTATTATAATGAGACAATTTTAATACTCCTTTATATTACATGGGTGCTGTGCATAACATGTTATTATACTTTTATTTACAGCTTCTTTTCAATTAACAGTATTGTTACTTTCATTCTTTTCATAACATATCTTGTCCTATACATTTATAATATTATCAGTTGTATATTGGTCATCTCAGTTAGTCAGTTCTTGTCCATCTCTTCAATCTGTAAGTTGTTTAGTTATTGCATATACGGGTAAGATGTTGATCTATAGTTGACTGGCTCTTGGAATCTATATTTTATGCCATGGTTGTTAGGTGTCTTTCTCGTAGTATGTTTCTTCCTTGTCTTCATTGGTTCCTTACTGACCGAAAACTATTGGGTTGTTGGTTCCTGTGGTACAATCATTGTTTGTTGCATCTTCTTTTCTTATAAAGTTATTTCACTTGTTAGTTACCATTAGTTTTATTAACTCTTATTGTTGTGAGTTTATCCTTCTTGATGAGTTGCTCATGTAGTTTTATTCTTGGCATTTTGGATTAATCACTTGTTGTGTCTCTTTGACTCAATTATTGACATGTGTTAATATTTTGGGTTACTGAAATATTGGGTTCATATGTCTTGTTACATATTGTCCCCCCTCGAAAATAGATCATTTGGATTAATTCCTTTATGGGATTGGAGAAATTATCTATTACATTGTTTCTTATTTATTCTGAGCTTCCGTCTTCCATATCATGTTTCTTTTCATTTCATATTTTAATGCATTGTCTTCGATCTGATCTACTATCTTCTTTCTTGGTGGTTTTTTCCCTGTACAAAAGAAGCCAAAGAAAGAGAAGAAACGCAAAGCTAGAAATTCTGTAGATATTTACGCGACAACAAAAAATATGTTGCCGACTCACACAAATTTTTATAGCTCAAATACTGGCGCCCAGAATTTAACTGAGTAATGTTAGCCACAACTAATTATTCCTGATAAAAAAAATCCATTTACGTGATACACATAAATAAATTTGAAACAAGCAATATAAGGTGGCTGTATGAAATTTGCTTTCGTAACACTGCTAAAACGCTACACACTGTACTAGCCGGCAACAACGCTGGGCGAGGGGCGTGGAGGTGACAGGGAGAAGCAGTGAAAGTGAGTGACCTTGACGGTACTACTTCCATGCAGTTAACTCTAGTAGTGCGAAACCATCAGAACGAGGTTAGAAGTGTTACCTAACCCAAATAAATAACAGCCCGAAGTATTAAGTGTTCTTCACGGAAAGTGTACTATCAGTGTATTGAGATCATATAGTGAATAAATAATAATCCAGAAAGATTATTAATAAGGGAGTACAGTGCAAAATATAATTAACAGTGTTCAATTATTACATTACTATTATAAGATATAATTCAGAGTAAATACACTTATGTACTAAACACCAAACACTGACACAATAAGAATTAATCATTATAAACACTTTTTAAAAAAGGAATTATTCAATTCCAATACAAGAATTAATGATTCAGGCTAACCGTAGTTAACCTCAAAAATCGTAAGGTCAGACGAACATTTTGTTAATAAGTCTGAATTTCTAAAGGTGTCTAATGTACTAAACTAAATCTTTGTGAAGCATCGTAAGTCGAGGCATATTAGTTTTATTCTGTAGCTCGATAGGATTCACCCTTGAGATATAAGAAATTTGTAAATAAATAAATAGTTAATTAGAGTCATCATTGCCAACCTTCTGGGTTACCAGAGAAATAAGCCAGGTCAATTGTAATCAATAAATCATTGTTTAGTTGTATGTATAGAATTAATGTATGTAATTAATTGTTACTCATTGAGCAACAAAACAATAATATCTTAACAAACGTTGTACGAACTTATTGAAGTAATTTTTAGTAATTTTGTCTTATTTAAAAGAGTTGTAAATTCAAGCCACTCAAACAGTTAAGTTGGCGGCATGGACGTGTGAAGTGCCAACCATTCAAATTTATAAACAATAACATGAAAATAATTGTTGAATTATAGTAATTTCATAGTACAGTTAAGTTAATAATTTAACGATATTAATTAAAATTATTTCGTTTATTCATCTAATAAATTATTTTATGGAATAACAACGTAGATTCCATATGGTGCTCAAATGCCCCAAAATTACGCTAACTTACTTTTAAACAGTGCTAATCTACTGTTTTGACTGATCAGTTGTTTTATAACATACCAAGACAATTTAAACAACCAGTTCAGACAGACATAAGCTACCAGTTCTACACCAAAGGTACGTGCAAGTTATAATTACATTATAAACTAGTCAAAACAACATTATTACTGTACAACGACAATTTAGGTCGACGGAACGTCAAGAGGATTCCACAGTGAACCAGATTAATTAAAACAGATTACAATAATTAAACAATTATACTAAAAATAATTAAAACAAAGAACAAGATAAAATAAATCAAGATTAAATAATAATATCAAATAAATAAAATTATTTAATAATAATATAATCAAGAAATTAATAAAGGGTACGACTCAGCTTTGTAATAACAGTTTACTGACTACTTATTCTATGCGACACCTGTATATTGCAATATACAGTATATACACTATAAACATCAATGTAATATAATGAAATCAAATTGGTTTGTTTTTTAAAAATAAATGTACCTGAATTCAAACAACTACGACTATCTATCAAAAAGTATATTTGAAATACAGTATATAGTTAACACTTAATCTAAAGTCAAACATTGTTAAAAAAAATGCAATAACTATCAATGTCAATAATTGTTTGTTACTTCACTTTTTTTAATTTGTTCCCTTTGTTATTCATTAATTTTGCATTATTAAGAGGGCTATTTAGCCTATTTAAATTTCTTGTCATTTTCTTATTATGTATATCCACAAAACTAACATGTTAATTTTGATTTGCACAGGGCAGATATTACTTTTTAATATTGTTCTAAGGCTTTCACGGCCACTGTCTGCTGTATTTAAAATATCTACTACCCCATCACAGTACCACAGTGTGGAGCCTTCACCACAGTACTGTGGGCCTGACGTAGGACACCCCGTGTTAGGTTGACTCAAATATCCACTGAAGATGGCAGCCAGTGGTGCTGCTGAAACGTTTGGTTTTAATGTAAACTTTGGACCACAGCCAAACAGCCCGGTAGATATTTTAAATAAAAAATTACTTTTTAATGTTTCATACTATAACGCTAAAATAGAAACGACATTTTTTTTTTTGAAGAAAGGGCTACGTGTCAACGATCGACATGACAGTGATGTATGAAGAGACACTTAGAGAGGATGTGTGTACAAAGGAGTGTAACTGTCTTCAACGTCGACCTACATGTATTGTGGACACACCTTAAATCTAGAGTAGCAGATGTACGCTTGGAGAAAACTAAGGGTAGTCTTACTAAAGTAAATAGAAAAACGCAAGAAAGAATGACGCTTATTGTCTGAGGAGACGACACCCGAGGTGACTAAACTCATTAATTGAGCAAACTTACGCTTGGACAAAAGAGGTAAGTGAACGCTAACTTAACAGCTGTATGACAGAAACAACGAAGGGATGCTCTTACTGAAAGGCAACACAAAAGGCCATAGGGGAAGACAATGCTAAGATACCAAGAAGGCCACACGACAGAGGTAAATGAACGAAATAGAGGAGCAGCTGTAACATGTTTTGCTAAGATGCATACAAAAACCCCGGAGAGAGATGGTAATAGTATTGTCCGAGAAAGGCTACTACAAGCGTAATGCACTAATTGAGAAGCGCAGCTGTTGGCACAGTAATTGTTAAGGATTGTCTTTGTTAAAGGCTTGAAGAAACGACAGAGATTTATGATCATGGGAATCGGACATACCGATGGCAAAGGTGGATGAACCCAGGATAAGAAATAGGTGGGAACAGAGGGTCCTATCAGAAACGACCTTTTTGGAAGTAGGTGGTTCTTAGGAACAGAATTTACTAAGTGTAGGGAGAAAAGGACCAATTAGAAAAGGGCAGATTGAAAATCAGAAAACTAGTGGGGAAATACCCGCATTGAATATATACAAGCAACTGAGACGCAATTGAGTTTTTACAAAATTTTCGAGAGAGCCGGAGGTGGAGTTCGTAGCGTATTATTTTAAAAGAGACTTTGTTAATTTTACGAAAGTATGAACGTTTTCGAGAGTCTAGAGTCGAGTCGAGACGAAGTCTAACTTAAACTTCGTGGAGTCGAGATTAAGTATTACGGAAATTCGATGTTAAAAGTTTGGAGAGCTTTACTTAAAATCACGTAAGATTATCATGAATAACAATCTGTGAAGTGAGAACTGGAGTTTATTAGTTAATAACTCGTCAAAACAAAAGACCGAATCTTATCATGTATCACGAACGATATAGCTGTTGAAACAGAATAAGTCGTTACGAGATATCAGTGAACGTAACTGAAGTAAATAGTAAACAATAATTACACTAAATTTAAAATTGGGAATTACCAGTTATCAATAGAAGGAGTGAAATAATGAAAGTGTATATGTGTCAAATAATACAAGAAAGAGTCACATCGTTATGCATGCAAATGATCCCGTGTTCAAACGCAGTCGACGAAGCATCTACATCTCCATATGCTGATTTAAGGAACCAAAAAGGAGATCACATCATGACAATGCGCCGGAGAATGGATATGTCATACCAACAGTTTTAACAAATTTATGTATTAATTTTATTTTACGAAATCACCTGTCTGTCACTCTAAAAGAGTTCACGTAGGGAATTTTATAAGATGGAATGTCCTCATTCAAAACTTACGTATAAATTTTAAAGTCAAAGTGTTAGAATATACAGAGAATTAAGTAAATTCATATTTAAATGAATCCATTAAAAATAATATGTCGTAATGAAATAAGTAATTAGATGTAAGAATTAATCCATATTTTTATAAAACTAAAAAGAACCCTGGCATATTAAGAGATTAATTTTTATAATTGTTTATTGATAGAAATCATTTACTAAAATAATTATTGATAATCATATGTTACAAAGAATAGAAATATGATACTAATGACAGTAATCGTTAAACGTAATAAATTTAATGGTAGACAGATAAACTCGTCTTGTTTGTTTATTGAAGATAAAACCCTATGAAATTAATCACTAGAAGTAGTTTTCAATACCTTCCGAGTAAATATTGAATACTAGTCTCATAACATTTGATTGCATAACTGCTAATATATAAATTATTACCAATTAAAACCCTGAGATCGTAGGCAATAAAATTTAGCATTGCATTTGGCACCAACAAATTGGGGCACAGTAATCAGCAATTAAAATAAGAGTAGCATTTGGCGCTCCACCGCGGGGCGTAAACGGGTACAACTCGTTTAGCAGTTAAAATACATATAAATATTCGCATGTACCTAGTTACTTCTGGTTAATAAATTAACTGTTATGTTTTGTAGTTGTGGAATGGACTTATTATTTCTCCTATTTTTGAAGTTCTTTTTAATCAAAGTGAAAGGAACTATACAATTAAGTATATCATCATCGTTAACTGATTCGACTTTTGAGCATTTAAAGTGGTTTTCCATCCTGTGAATATTTATTGTCTATACTGTGAGGGATGGTGAGATTAAACAGAATACATTTACGTAAACATTTTAAAAAGTTACAGCTCTGATACGTACCGAAGGTACCATCTGGATTCTCTCTAATATACAATAAAATTTTTAACTATAATAATACTCCCCCACTTGCTCTCTTATACAATTTTGTCACGCTAAACTTTTCTAGGCGTACGGTTATGATTATTTTTTTATTAACTATCCCTACAGTCACTAAACTTACTTCAAATGCCTTCATGAAATTCCAGTATATTAAAGTTCAACAACTTCCAACAGTTTCTATTCTACAACTACAGACAGTAATGTTTGTTCGTACTAAACATCACAACTCCTTAATAAATAAACAAAACATTTTCCGCGTGTTTAATTTTGACGTTAACATGATTTCGTTGAAAACTGAAGAAATGTATAAAACTATTAAACTATCTTTGTAATGAACAAGTTTTGTTGTGCAATTTTTTGTAGTTATTTAAATAGCTAAAGTATTATTTTACTCTGAAGTATGTTTATTAATAAGTTAATAAGCATTCAGGCAATATTTTTGTAATAAAGTTAAATAATTATACTGTATTTAGTTAAGTAACGGAGACGTCATAGACAACGAAATCCAAGTAATAAAGTTATAAAGATTAAATGACGTTCAAGTAATGTACATGTATAAGGGTACTGTATTTTACAGTAGCAGCTTTTTAATTTCGTAAATCATGGGAAAATAAATATGTTTTTTAGTAATCGTGTATGTGTCGTGGTGTCGTATAAACTGGAGAGAATTTAGTTTTTTTTGTGACGCAACTTAAAGTGACACAGTATTTATGTATATATTTATATATATATCCACAGGTCAACCGATTACACACTGTCATGGCGTTTTATTTGTGGGTGTATTTGTCATGTTAAAAAAGTGAATGGACGGGTGTAAACGTTGATGTTTATATAATTTATTCCAGGTAAAAGTGTTTTAAGTTTTATTGATTGAAATTACTTAAGACGATAGGAGATCAATGAGTTTGACTACAACATAGTTACAGTTTTTATGTAACTTTCTCTTTATGTTATAGATAAAAATGAATTTAATAGTGAATTGTCTATAGTGACTGATAAAATTATTCTTATAAATTTACCGTGTAAGTTAAATCAATTCACCGTTTCGTTAATATGAATTGATGTTAAGGAGGTAGGCTGGCGCAAAATGAAAAGGTGACTGGTTATATGTAAAGTTTTGCTTAACTATTTTTTCTTTATGTAAATTAATGAGTACCTTTACAATAATGCCTTTACAAGCATTAAATCATATTAACCGAAATGACAAGTGTTTCTAAAATACAAGTGTTCCTACATTTAGTTGACAAGTGTCAAGTCCACATACTTGAACTACTTTCAGTATAAACACTGTGCAGTTACCTGCATATTGTCTGTATTTGACTGAATAGACTTTTGTAAAACTTTAAATTACTGGCATTGTTGATCGAAATTTTTAAGTAATAAGTTCTGTGAACAGAACTTTCAAAATATATAAGGAGAGAACGCTCCAGAAATGTTCTTGGTGTTGTTGAAATGTGAAAGTTTCCCTGTGGACAGTGAATTGTTTGAAAATTCATATTTTTAATTTATCAGGTGATTTTTTGTTGTAAATACAGAAAAATAAAATTTCTGTTATATTTATACAGGCAGTATGAGGTAGAGAGTTTTATAGTTGTGTGTATGTCTGAATTAAATGTGAGTAGTGCTATTATGGTATCTCAACACTTTCCACAGAAATTATAGATTGAAAGAAAAAAAAGCAACGTGAAGCATCTTTAAGAAACATTGTATCATCATTGAATCATATATATTGAGTGTGATGTAATGGTGGGTATTTTAATGATAAATGAAGTTGGCAGAAAATGGTTTATAGCCAGTAATTCAATGTTAGTAAACTGAATAATCTTTGATATAAAACTTTAAGCAGATACATGCACTATGTTATAAACCTAATCACAGTATGGAGAATTGTCTTTTACAGGTAATCATAGCCTGAAATCTAACTGAATTAGCTTAACTAAACTGATTTTTTATCATAAAACCAAATTATGTTGGTTCCAAAATATTTTAATGTGGATTAATATATATTTTATAAAGACAGTTTTTCTTTTATAGGTTGGCATATAGGATATTACTGTCACTTTTATTTCTATGTGTTTTATAGTGTACTATGTTATTTATTTGTATTTTTTTCATTATCAACACTATAATAAAATTAGTACGAAGACAGAAACAAAAAGTAGGTGCATCTAATAACAAAACACGGTTTTCCTCAACACTGCATGGAGTAACAATAGCTCTTTAAGTTATTGAGGCTCTGACTTTTAAACGTTGTTGTGCCTCTTTTATTGTAAGACTCTTTTATTGTCTTAACCTCCATGCCAGTACATATTTCATTGCTCATATGGGCTACTGGCAGTGCACCATTCTCTGAAAGCAAACTATTCCATCAAGAGTTAATCTCTGCCCATTGAAAACTTTTGACAGTTTATATTGTAAAAACATTAAAATATATAATAATTATGTCTTGTAATTCACATTTTTGGAAAACCCCTTCTCAGACGTATTGACTTGTTCTTGGATTTCGTTGTCCGTGACGTGTCCGTTACTTAACTAAATATCACTATTACATTAACGACTCGGAACCTAGTGTTCCGAGTCGTTAATGTAATAGTGATATTTAGTATTGACTTGTGTTACTGACTGTTGTAGTCCATGAATCTGTCAGTGAGAATTGAGAGATGATTAGTTATTAATTGTTTGTATTAGATAATGTAGGTTTACTACATTACGTAAAGTCTTCTCATATATTCAGCGAGGAGAGTCTTAACATACCACTACCACTAGGTTTCCTGTGCAGGAGTGACTGTTTTACCAGTATATAATTTTTAGAATTCTATTATTTGCATTTACAGATCATCTTAATCACAGATTAATTTGATATCACTTTTGGATGGCCTAATCCCCATATAGATAATCTGTATCTACATGTAACTTCTGCCCATCAAATTAATTGACACCCTTTTTATCCAAATAATCAAAGTATTTATACTTAAAACTTCTTATATCTATTGTGTACTTAAATATTAAACATAATTTTAGGGTACCTCGTATCAGAATTTTCAGATGAGCATTATTTAGAAAATAGAGGAGTTTTGAAAAACAAATTATCTAACATTTCAGAACATCTGAGTTGGTTACATGATGGTATATGTTGGTACCACTTTCTTTTGAGACTTGAAATGTGTGCAAGGGATATTTCTATAAAATTATGTTGTGCAGGTCAGATATTTGTAATTGTATTTCACTATAATGTTCCATTTAACCAATTGTGTCTTTCTGTTGTCCACTGAGCATTGGTTAGACAGAACATTCAGTTATTCTTCCAACTGTTTGGGATTGCAAAGTAAAACCACCAATTTTTTAAGAAGTTCAGTAATATTTAAATATTGTTACTTTGCAGCATTAAAAATGAATGTCTTTTTTCAAGTCTTGGTGTCCCATAGTTGAAATAAAAAGTAAATTAGAGATATCAGGAGTTTCACACATATTGATGTAGATGTAAGAGAGGTGATTTAAAGAAGACAATTTGTGTAATTTGGACATGTGGATAGGGTGACAAAAGGTAGACAACCGAAAAGAGTTTTAGAATTAACTAAATACAAAAGGGAGAGAGGCAGACCAAGACAGACCTAAGGGAATGAAATTGAAGAAACATTGAAGGATAGAGCTTGGACACTGACATTTGTGTACAAGAGAAAGACTGTAATCTAGGCATAAAGAGGCGATAACAGCTGTTGGAGTATGGTTAGCTATATTTGTGCTGAATGTGGTAAAACACAGGTAGACTCTAAATCCTGTGCTAATTCAAGTTTAGTATAGTGTACTCTTGACTTTGGCTCAAAATGTCCAATCTCCTTAATTATTAGTAGAGTTTCATCTTTTGTAATGACAGGAGTAGTTGCAGAAATGTGGATGCTTGTAATTTTTATGAGGACCAACTAAATACTAGTTGCAGGTTAGACAAACCAACCTTTTTCAGTCTGCCTTGTGACTTTTTTTTTATATTGATGATGCATTTCAAAGCATATGTTTCATCACCAGATCATAAAATGTCCCTTGTAGGAGGCCATCATCGGCTTTTGCACTGTATATGTGTCAGGGACTGAGATACCATTGTAAACATGTATGCTATAGTTGGAGATTGCTTGTGTCTATGTCCAGCTATCTCTAATATATATATGCAACATGAGCTTCTCAGTCTCTGGGCTTGAATTGATGTGGAAAGCTGTAGCGTGAATTTTTATCAGCATAGCCTTCTCTCTAAAATGCCAAGCTTCTTTTCCAGGTTCCAAGACACTTCCCATCCTGCTGTAAAAATGTTTACTTTCTCTTCCAGTAAATTTCCTCATGTTCAGTAATGCGAGTTTATCCTAATATTTTTCCCAAATCTGGTTGATCAGTACAGAATTGGATATCTCTACCCCCTTAATTTCACTCATTTACCCATAATATCTTGTTGCAGCAAGATCTGTCCTGTCCCATAAACGATGTTGGGCTCAGTTGGGTAACATGAGCCACATACATATTGCCTAGGTGTGTGTTACTTGTCCCTGATTATTTCAGCGGTTGCACAGTCTCCTTCCATTCAGCGTTCAGCTGGTTTTCAGTACATTGGCATGGCCGGATAAAGGCTATGGGGAGCCTGGGTTTATTTAAGAGCAGGGACCCATATATGACATTTTCGGGTTTTGCACAATACTTTACTCAGACGATCATTTAATAAATATAATAAACAAAATATTGTTGTTAAACCGTATTTTTACTCACATTTTTTTTAATTAAATAGATGCTGAAACTGTTTACTATTATTTTATTTCACAAATCTTTTTATTACCGCAATAATAAATAATACAAATAAAATGGAGAATACAAAATAATTTAATTGAAATATTTTTTTTGCTCTTATTTTTGGCAAACTCTGCTATCAAATCATCCAAATCCAATGTTTTTTAATAATTCTGTTTCGGTAGTTAATCTTTCTAAATTAGTTAAGCGGCTATCAAGCATTGTTGATCGGTACATGTTGTAACGTGACGTTTCAATCTACATAAAGTTTGTCATAAAAATAATGAAGTACAAAACAGAATTTAAATAATACACCTGTGTTATGAAATAGATGTATTCACAAGTAAATTTGAAATCATTATAAAGTAAAAAGAAAATTAAAATATCAAACATTAAACTTATAACAATATCAAACATGTATAGAATTTAACTTAATCACAATAATTCCAGTAAACTG
This sequence comes from Magicicada septendecula, assembly GCA_034769895.1. Classification (NCBI taxonomy): domain Eukaryota; kingdom Metazoa; phylum Arthropoda; class Insecta; order Hemiptera; family Cicadidae; genus Magicicada; species Magicicada septendecula. The sequence continues at coordinate 750,546,087 of CM068368.1, read as the reverse complement.
CATAACAAATCATGTACAGGTTAAGTAAAAACCTATAATGCAGAGCCTAGCTGGATGACCAGTAACTGGGAACATAGCAACATAACCTAAAGAAAATGTAAGACAAAAAACTATAAACCTAAATTCAGTATAATATACACTGTAAGTATAGATTCAGTTATATCTGAGGGTAACTAATAGACACTTAGACAATTCAAATAGAGATCATTATGTTATAAATGTATTACAAAAGTTTTATTTTTGTATAATAATGTTGTAATGTGGGGTAGGAAGGAAGGATTACTATTGTATATTGAAGAATGATAGAAATGCATAGATTTATATATACTACTGGATTGCGCGCTCTACTGCAGGCAAGGCGTGAAACTCGGTCCTGCTGTGACACGTTCCTCCCACCACTCTGTAGTGTACTTCCACTGCAGTCTCGTCTACTTACATGCTGTTTGCATTCCGTGTTTTTGTTGACGCATGATTGTTGGAAGGTTGTGGATGTCTGTAAAGTACAACTTATAATTTGAAGTTAACAAGATGCCAACGTATTGTGTAGCGTACAACTATAAGAACTATGCTGTTAAAAACTGCGGCCTGTCATTTCACACGTAAGTAAAACTTTTATCAACAACATTATGACTTATACATAACAAAGGTATTTTAATCAATATACGTTAAATAGTACAATCAATCTATTTATCGATCTCATATTAGTAGTCTGTTCTGATTAAATTAATTTTTTTTTTCTGAAATTATTAAAATTAAAATAGTAATTTATTTTTGTTAAGTCTACTTTTCACATTGAGGCTCTTTTATTGTGTTGAAAATTGAAAAGAAAAATTAGCGTATACCTAAAATTGTAGAGTTATTTTTCAATTTTAATAGCGAGAAAGGATAGTTTTGAAAGTTAAGCATTTATGTAAACAAAATTTCTTTTTTGTAATTTGATGCAGGTTTCCAAAAAGTCCAGAACTTCGAAGCAGGTGGATAAATGCAACGAAGAGAAAAGGGTTTACGCCGTTGGCACAGTCCAGACTTTGTAGTAAGCATTTTGAAGACAGTGCGTTTGAAGTCTGAGGTATAATCTGAAAATTAAAAAAGGATGCAGTCCCTACTTTATTTGACTTCCCACCTCATTTGCACACAAAGCAACCTAAACGTAGAAGGCTTATAAAGAAATTTGAGGTACATCAATCTGTTTATATAAAAATATTTAAGCCAATTAAGTTCATTACTCAACTTTTCATTTTTTTTTAAAAAGGGCTCAACGGAAAATTTTTAATCTTTGCAGTCCGTTTTGGTTACTAATTTGGAAACGGTAAAAATTAATAGACAAAGAGTGTAGTGATAGAGTATCTTGTTTTGTGAGCCTTTGAGTTTTTTAACTATTTTATCAATCTTAAGAAATATATAAAGTAAAAAGTGAATTCTATAAATTTAAAACATAAAAATTTCTTTAAAAATTTAAGGGTACGGTACTCAATTTTAACCCAGATACTGAAGCCGGGTAATTTCTATTTAAAAGTGTACATTCTGTTTTAGAATACTGGAAAAATGAAATTCAACAGGAGTCAACCCCATCTGTCGAAGCTGATGGCAATCTTGAGGCATCATCATCAACTTCGAATATACATACAGTCCCTCATATTCAACAGCAACAAAGAATTGTAATTCTTTAGTTTAAACAATTTAATTCTTAGAATTAAACAATTTACTAATTTTCTACATTTAAGAAATATATTATACTCTAGTCTATTAATGTACTGTATAAAATTAGTATGTAACGTACATATATTGGTTACAGGCACAACAATCGCCAACTAAAAACATCCTACGTAGAAAAGTTAAAATTTTGCAACAACGTATAAAAAGAAGAGACAAGAAAATCAAGAATATGAGTGACATAATATCGATCCTAAAGAAAAAGATGAATGCACCTGATAGACTGTTGGAACTCTTAAGAGAATAATTTTTCAGGTTTTCCTTTATATTTAATATTAAGCAATCTAAAAAATAAGTTTAAGAGTAAATTCAACCAGATATATACGGACCAAATGAAAGATTTTGCCCTTACGTTATACTTTTATTCACCTAAAGCTTATAATTTGTTTAGGAATAATCAGCTGTCTTTGCCAAACCCATCCACATTACGAAAATGGGTTGGCAATTTCAACTGCTCACCTGGTTTTATAGAAGAAGTGTTTTCTTATTTAAAAAATAATGTTATCATTAAAAGTTATTTGCAACACGTTAACCTAGTATTTGATGCCTTGAGCATTAGAAAACAATTAATATATGATCCAAAAGAAGGTAAGCATATAGGATATATAGATGTAGGGTGTGATATAAAAATAGATGACCATGAGGCACCTGCAACCGAGGCTTTAGTTTTTCAAGTCGTTTCTTTGAAAGGTAATTTTAAGTGTGCAGTGGGAAATTTTCTTATTAATTCAATAAGCACTAATGTACTCTCACAGCTAATTAAAATGGCGGTTATAAAATTAAAACAAGTTGGCGTCAGTGTACAAAATGTAACATTTGATGCCACGACCACAAATATTGCAGCAATGGAAAAACTTGGCTGTAAATTTCCTGAAAACCCTTTTTTTAGTATTAAAGATATTGGTCATACCGTTTGTGCCATGTTAGACGCTTGCCATATGTTGAAGGTATGTAGAAACACACTTGCTGATAAAAAGATAATTGAATCGGGTAATGGGAAACAAATACAGTTTAAATACGTAGAAAATTATTTGTTATCTGTACAAACTAAAGAGGGTTTAAAGTTTGCAAATAAACTTTCACACACACACACACACGCGCGCGCGCGCGTTTTCTACAACAATAAAATAATGAATGTGAAGATAGCTGCACAAACATTAAGTAGTAGTGCTGCTGACGCTTTACAATTTATTTTTACTTGATAGCAAACATCACGATTTCGAGGGCTGTGAAGAGACAATTCACTTCATTCGAATAATGGATAGACTGTTTGACTATTTTAATACAAGGGATCCCTTTGGTAAACACTTCAAAGAACCTATAAAAAAAAGTAATGCTGACTACAGTAAAATGGTGCTATCAAGCAGGTATGATTATTTAAGTAAATAAAAAAATTGAGGGTGTAGATATTTTAAAACATGCCAGAAAGACTTTTGTGTTAGGATTTCTTACTAACATTAACTCGATTGGCATTTTGAGTACAAAATTACTAAATGAGCTAGTGTTCAATACATTTTAAGTTACAAATTTTCTCAAGACCACCTTGAATTGCTTTTCTCGTGCATTCGATCAAGGGGCGGTCATAATAATAACCCTAATGTTAATCAGTTTCGTCATGCATTAAGGAAATTAATGTTTAGGAATAGTGTTCACGCTTCAAAAACAAGTAATAGTTTAGAGTTTGATATAAATCATAAAAATTGTATTCTTAGTTTTTATGGACTAGGTACTGCCACGGTTGATAATGATGAAGAGGAAGAATTTTTAGATCATATGGAATATGATACTGTAGAACAGTGTGAGCTGTCTTATTACAAAGAAAATATACTTTATTACATAATTGGTTTTATTGTTAAACAAGTAGATAAGATCATGAAATGTACAGAGTAGTGATTTGTTACAAGATTAAATTGAACTTCCCTGTAGTTGATTCAGTTTGTTTTTGTCAAAGGGAAAATTGATAAGAGCATCTTATGAAGTATTTAAACTAGTAAAATTTTTGTGTAATTTATTTCTAGCATTAAGTGATAAACAAAATTTTAATTCTAATCACTGCATTTCATTAGCTTGTAGATATTTTAAAAGGAGTTTGTTTAAGGGGCATATTTATAATTTTAATTTTACAGATGACAACCATGAGCTCAAATTAATAAAATTAATAGGTAGTGTGTTTTTTAAAATAGTTTGCAATGCATTTGCAAAAGAAAAACTGCACTGTTGAATAAATCAAAGTTAGGGGTACGTCAGAAATTAAACAAAATTATTTTTGTTTAATAATATTTAATATACATAAAATATTCATAAAAAATGTACTCTTATACCTAAAAAATCCAAAATTAATACTTATATTAAAATTGTAAAGTAAATGATATAAAATAATAGAATATACAATGTTTTAAAACATCTAAGTTTATAAACATTTGTAAAATTGGAATAATAAATTACCTGCCATTTTAAAACAATGTGTACATTTCTCCTCTGTTTATATAATACCTACTGTCCTTTGTTAATTAAAAATTACTTCAGTTGTGTCAGTTTTGAAGCGAATAAACGAATAAACTTGATGTTTTGTTATCGAGTTTCAATGGGGCGCAGCTGGTGGAACCACTACAGAGTGGTGGGGAGAACTAAACAGCCGTAGACCGAATTCATAGCACAGCGTTAGCAATCCAGTAGTATATATACATCTATGTAGAAATGTAAGGAAGCAAACGATGTAAATAATTTAGTAGTATAAAGTGTGACAAATAAACTGACTTCTAGCCAATAAAATAAGAAATAACTATTGTTGGTTATGGACTTGTAATAATGTAGTTAGTAAGAAATAAATGTTACACCAAAACCTGCATCTACTTGATAGAGACAATATCATGTATAAAAATTGTAATAGACTATGTCCAATATAAAAGGAAATGGTACATATTACTAGATTAAAGTATAAGTAATCTTAAATGTCTGTAGTATACTAATAAGAAGGTAATTAACAAGATATGTACTTGTACAAAACCCCTACATCTACTGTAGAAGGTAGACAGGGACATTACAAGGTACAAAGCAACTATTTATTCCACAACCACTAAACAAAAACATTATCAATATTATAATTTTTCACTTTTAAACCATTATTTCTTTGTTTTTTAATGTTAAAAAAGTTTAACCTATTGAAATAGGTTAACCTAAAAGTCGACATCGTTCAGCACATATACGAAATAATTGTTATTCTAGATCTAAGATATTGTTCTGTTTTATTGTAGTCACTCTTATATTGTGAGGTTTTGTACTTCATAAAAGACATTTTCGTTTATTATTATTGTAGTCAAAAGAATCCGAGTTTATATATAAATAATGTAAAAATCTGATAGACTAGGCTTAGAGATAGAGATCATATTGCCAACTACCGAACTAAAAATTTTAACCAGCCTGGACCATTGTTTAAAAAGAAAAGGTTATTTTATTTTAAAAAGAAAAAGAGACAAATATAACTAAGAATAAAAGAAATTGAAGAGAATTAATTGTATATGGAAGTATTTTTAAATACTTAACATTTAAATATTATAATTATTTCACTACGAGGTTCAACCTCTGAAGAAGCTTTTTAAAAGTGAAAACCGGTTCAGGTTGTAACGTAAAGCTGTTACGTTTTTACCCATAAAAAATTTTGTGTTCCGAGTCGTAGTGAAATAATATATTATATTTAGTTAAGAAATGGACACGTCATGGACAACGAAATCCAAGAACTTTGTAACATTTTTTTTATCAGTTCCAGAATATTAGTATTTTAATGAAACATAGAAGAATAAGTTGGTAGTACCTATTGCCCGGGTACCATGTGCGATTTGGATTAAGTAGGTAAGTGAATTCAGTCAGCATCCAGGAAGGAATTAAAAGAAGTTAAATAATTTTAATTAATTAAAACATTCCATATACTAATTCCTGAAAAATAACCTCAAAACTGGAACACTATAGGTACAAATCAACAAGGGAAGGTATAAATTTAACCCCAACTCAAGTCGAATACACCACTCAGTTATCATTTAATAATTTTTTTATTAATTTGAAGGTTTAATTGTTTATCAACAGAACCATAATTCTAATTTGTAATTATATTACATATTTGCACCCACAACTTGAGGTGTTTAACCAAGAAACAACCTGCTATTCAACATAATTTATTTGTAATTAATATTACAACTTGGCGTACAACTAGTGAGGCCTAAATGAACATAATTAAGAAGATTTTATTATTAAAATAGATCAACCATCAACTCAACTTAAGCAAAAAATACACGTTACCTATTTTGGTGCTTCCAACGGGAGGCATAAAAGTATATAATTAGTAAAATAGTTTACCTTTTTCTTGTCCGTCTGGTGGCCTTTTCTCTATATTTCATTCAACGTGTTTCAGGACATATGCCCCATCATCAGGATATCCCTTGTTGAAGTTCGTCGATCGTTAAAATATTAAAAACACTGTATATACAATTCTATACATAACAATAAATATAATATAAACATAAAAACACATAAAATACCCAGATTTTAGACACACACGATATCGGTGGTGCGCACCACGACATGCTATAGTCGACTGCAGTGTTCATGTTGTTATATGTCGTGCACTATGGACCTTGTTCTGTATTCTTATCGCTGTGTCGTATAATAGATTGGACTGGAAATTCAGCTGATCGTTAAGGACGACTTCTTCTGTTTTTTTATTTTTGTAAGCCTTATATATTTCGTATTCTTCGATAGCATTCATATAATTTCCTTTTCTGCATATATGGAGGGGTTGAAAGTTCGTTGTGAAATCAGTATAACTATGGTTGTTGTCCATCAGATGGCGCGCGTAATTTGACACTGTTTTACTAAATTCTTTTTTAGGTAAATGTTCTTTGAATCGTTTTTTAAAAGGTCTACCAGTTTGGCCAATGTAAAAGCTGTCGCAGTCATTGCATATTTTCTTATAAACGACCGTCCTGTCTTCAATTGATTTTGAATGTTTAGGTAAGAGTAGCTTATTAATGTTATTATTAGTTCGGTAAGCCATTTTTATATTTATCCCACCAAATACTTTGTTTAAAATTTTGGGTAGGGTGTTACCATATTCTGATGCTATATACCTAATTTTATTTCTATTATTTTCTTGTAATTCTATGTTGTTTTTCTTTTTTCTGTGTTTCGTGACTAAATTATCTATGATTGATCTTTTATAACCATTGGCCTTAGCTATGTATTTGATCGTGTTCAGTTCTTCGTAAAAATCTTTGTCTTCTAATGGTATGGAAAGTAACCTATGTATTAAACTATGATAAGCTGCCATTTTCTGAGAAAAGGGATGATGTGATTCAGCATTTATCATGAGATCCGTGGTTGTCGGTTTTCGGTATATTTGATATTGGAATTTTTCATCTAGTCTTGTAATTGTCAGGTCGAGGAAGTTAAGTTTATTATTTATCTCCGTCTCAAGCGTGAACTGTATGTTTTTATTGTCACTATTCATGTATAATTTCATATTTTCTATTTGTCGTATTGTGCCATTAAAAATTATAAACGTATCATCAACATAACGTGTATATGATATTATTTTCTTGGAAAGTTTATTTACGTTATTGAGCAAATATGTATTCTCATAGTGGTTTAAATATATGTCAGCCAATAAACCAGATAAAGGTGACCCCATGGCTAGGCCCTTTTTTTGGATGTAATAATTATTATTAAATGTAAAATAATTTTGGTCAAGTACAACTTCCAGTAAATTAACTAAATCATTGATTTCATCAGAATTACATATTTTGGCGTTAATAAGATTTTCTTTAAGGATAGTGAGAGTTTCTTGAACCCCTCCATATATGCAGAAAAGGAAATTATATGAATGCTATCGAAGAATACGAAATGTATAAGGCTTACAAATATAAAAAAACAGAAGAAGTCATCCTTAACGATCAGCTGAATTTTCAGTCCAATCTATTATACGACACAGCGATAAGAATACAGAACAAGGTCCATAGTCCACGACATATAACAACATGAACACTGCAGTCGACTATAGCATGTCGTGGTGCGCACCACCGATATCGTGTGTGTCTAAAATCTGGGTATTTTATGTGTTTTTATGTTTATATTATATTTATTGTTATGTATAGAATTGTATATACAGTGTTTTTAATATTTTAACGATCGACGAACTTCAACAAGGGATATCCTGATGATGGGGCATATGTCCTGAAACGCGTTGAATGAAATATAGAGAAAAGGCCACCAGACGGACAAGAAAAAGGTAAACTATTTTACTAATTATATACTATAAGTGGCTTGGATACCGAAAAACATGGATCTAAAGCATAAAAGTAGTTCAGCTGTATAAATATTAGTATTCGTAAAAAATACACACCACATATTATGGCATCCACAATGGGGGGCTTAATAGAGTAACATGACCAAAAAAGCAGTATTCTTATAAATCACTTGTAATTTGACGATAAATAATAGGGCGACCAACTGTGTGGCATAAAATAATTAACAATTTATTAGATTAATGATTGTTTAACAACCAGTACTACGCTTATTGTTTTTATATGTAAATAATACATTACAACGTTCTTGATTCTTTTTAAGAGTAGAAAGTGATCTCTCTGCCTCGCAGTTTGCTATAGAAATAGTGAGAAACAATCAATACGTTATATAAATATTTGGAAATACATCAATAATGTCCGTTAAACTTTAATGCTTTGGCTTTTACCATAACCTTATTTACCTAAACATGTCCCCAAGTTTCATTTAAATCCATGATCCGCACTTCAGGTACTCTCCTTGTCAGTGCGGTTTTTAATATTTCGCTTGCTCGGAAAATTTTATTTGCCCATTCGAAAATGAGAATGTTTAAATGGTTGGGCATGGGCCCCCCAACAAGCGGGGCTCGGGGCTTTAGCCTCCCCTTAATCCAGCACTGCACATTGATGATAGGTTATACTGAAAGGTCAACATTGTTTCCTGGGAGAAATTATCAGAAGTTGAAATGATATACTCATTACCATACTACTCTTCCTGCTAATGCCACTTTAAACTCTCTCTCCACTTAATAACACTCAATTTTAACCCTATTTGGAATAGAGTTCACACATTGGTTATTGTTATTGTTTCCTGTCGTAGTTCCAGTGACAGTCATCAGTCAACAACCAATATTGACACGTTGCTCAGCTTACTATTGAGAGGTTGTTGAAAATGGTGTTCACTAAAACTATACCTTAACTTAGCATTACTTTAAGATTAGACATTTTACACTTGACCTATGGAATTTCACTGTCTGGATATAAACTTCATTTGTTTTGATTTAACCTCATGTGATGTATAGGTAGCTCAAATATTGCCTTCCTTTCCTCAGTTATCTTATTTTTTATAGTGTGCCAACAACAAATGGAGCAGTTTGGAACTAAATATTCAAATATTACACTTACGCTTTCTGTCTCCACAGATATCAAATTGGTAGCCAGTAGTAATGTCTTAGATTCAGTTGATTGACATTGGGGCCAACTAAACATATGTGTCACAGTTTATCCTATCAGACTCTGTTTTTCAGGTTCTGAGTAGTTTGTGCTTACCATTATTTGGTTTCTGAATATTTGGCAATGTAGTTTTTACCTCAAAATGAATTGGATTGGTACTCATTTAGCTGAAACTCAATGCTCCTGCCATCCCTTGCTCCAGAATTTCCCATTACTATTCCAGTATTTTGACCGCTTTGGGATTGCAGTCCCTAAATCAATGTCATACAGTCTCTAACTAAATAACTGTGGACCATATAGTGTACAAGCATCCATCTTGCTATAATGAACTTTTCGTTTAAAATTTCAATAACTGTTCTCATACAACAGGGTGCTGTTGGCTCCTTACCTTGGTGAAGAACATGCTGTCCATCACAATTTAAATCACTACGCTTTCTTATTCATTTCTTTTGCTATAATGTCCAAGAACCCTCACTAATCCCATTTTGATTTTGCAGTTTCTCAGATGGTCAGCCAATGATTTTCTGTTATCGAAGTGCAAACATTATTAATGCCATTTGGCTTTCAGCTTGTTGATAGTCTCCTAACATAGTGGTCACTGCGAACTGAAGTTTGGACACTTTGAAACCATTTATACTACTTTTTAGTTTGTGTAGCTCTGATAGCATTGTTCCCAAAACCTCTTAATCTTACAAATGGTTTTGCTTTTGAAACCATTTCATCCAACTGAATACTAATGTCACTAAAGCTTCATGTTTGTAAGGTAGCATTGAATAATGCTAATGTATGTTATCAAATAATAATGTGTGTGATGATTTCATTCCACTATAATGAAATATCTGTGTGGTTATGGATGTAGTTATAGGCATATGACATAGTTGCTGCTCTGAGTATATGCCGGTTGAGATAGTGACATTTTAATCACTTGTACCTAGTACACTTATAGTGTACAGAAACTACTATGTTCTCACGTATGCTTCCGCGGCCAGTGTCCATTACGTTTTTAAAATCTTCTTCCGGTAATGTATCTTCAGATGTAATATGAGTGAAACGTCATACAAGACATTTTTGACGCGGTCCATACCAGAAGAAGATTTTAAAAACAATACAGAAACTACTGTTGCTTTGTAAAATTTGGTTTGATATTCTTCTTTTGTGTAAAATTTCTGTTAACACCTGGTACAAGTTCATTGATATTTGTGACATTTACTAGCTACATCCATGTCCTGACCAAAACTGTTTATGATGTAAAGAATTAAATCTTAAATCATGAATCTTACTTGTTCCAAAATATTGATCACATGAAGAATATGTTGTTTAGCATTTGTCTGCTCAGTGCTAATTGACTGGTGTTCCATCGTCCTCTAATGATTACTGCTGAGCAAGATATTGAGCAAATCTTGTCTGGTTTTCTGAAGTACATTATCTAACCAGGTAATCCCTCCATCAGGAAAGGACAGTATCATGGTTTCTTGACTTCCATTCTACCAACATTTATGACATAGTGGTCTACCCTATCATGGCAGGGTAATTTATGGTGATTTATTGCCACTGTTTGTGGTATCATTTTACACAAACACTTCACTTCTTCACAGCTGTTAGTCTCTTAATAACAGTTTTATCCTACTCAGGTAATACATAATGTTGAAGTACTTTGCTTTCTACAATAAATATTTTCAGAGCAGTTTTTGTGTGTTCCATGTTGAGCTTATTAATTTTGATTCTGTTTTTACTATTTAACATTATATTGTTCTGTGTGTCGTCGATTTGATGATGTGCAATATCTATTTTAATTTCTCTATTCCCATATGCGTGCATGCGCGCTTGTGCCTGTGTGTGTGTATGCATAGATAAATGTGTAGCTGTGTACAATTGTGCAAATTGGAGAAATTTCCAGAAACTGTATAGAAGAGAGTACCAGTTGGTAAGCTTTGTAGTGCACGAAGTGATGTTAATGTCAAAAGTTGGAAAACAAGGTACAGAATATTTTAGTGCGAGTTGTGTGTTCTAAACTAAAATAGATTGACTATTACATATTATAATTTCAGACATTAGCGATCATTTTAGAACAAATTTAGAATAATAATAACATACCATCTAGTTCTAGTTTTCATATTCATATTAAAATAGATTTGTAACAGAACTTGACAAAATACTGTTCACTGATACAAGGTGGCTTAGAGATATAGTTTACCCATTTGCTTGTATACTTTGGAAGATTTAACACATGTAGTTGATGAAGTGTTTATAGAAAAAGAAATAAGTATTCAGTTCAGATATTTAATTTTACTTTGTGTAGTATGACAAATGTATTGTGAGTACATAAATATGTCTTCATATACATTGTTTTGTGAAGTTTATAAATATTTTATCTCATTAATGTATGTGATATAAGTTATGTGTATGTATTAAATAAATTGTTACTGTTTGTAGGCCATTGTAGGCCTGTATTGTAATTTAAAGATATGGTTATCATTGCAGTATGTTTATGAAGGCCTAAAGTACACAGATTCATTAAGTCTGCATAGTTGCTTTGTTTAGTTTAGATCATCTACTTTGTACATTGTTTATTTTTCTCAGTTGGATACTTTTGTATGCACTTTATTGACCACTGTCAATAAACACAGATTCATGTGTACATAAGTGAGTTTGAGTTTATATGTTTGTTTGAGTGTTATATTTTAAGTTTATTTATATATTTTTTAGAAGGACAGTATATACAACTAGTTGGATGTATGTAGTCATCTCTCTCATGTGTGAGTGTGTGTGCACACACACACATTTATTTCCCTTTTTTGAGTACAAATAATATTCTGATAAATATACCATAGTGTTATATATTATGTGCTTTAGAAGTGATTAAATGAGAGAGTATGGTAACAGTCGCATTTATATTGTCAATGTCATTAATTATTATTCAGTATTACATTCAACATTTTCTTGCTTAAAATTGTTCTACTTTTCATATACTGTATTTTCGTGTGTATAATGCACCCTTGTGTATAACGTGCATCCCCAATTTTTGGAATATTTCACAGAAAAAAATTTGTGTTTAAGGCGCATCCCCATTTGTGATGAGAAACAGTTAAAAAAATATATATATTGTTTGAATATTAAATATACTGAGCAGAAAATTGTTTTATTCAAAATAGTAGAAAAAGTGTACGTACCATGCGTATTTATTTGTAAACACAAAACAGAATTATTAAATCACACAAAAGTTTTAACGACTTGAAACTTACACAAGTCATAGTTTTGTCTAGATTGTTATGTTTTTAGTTTTTAACTAGCACATAACGCCTTCATTTATTAGTAATCTTCATCTATTTCTAAAGAAGACGTATTGTACTACTCTCCTTTCTGATTCTTCTGATGTATTGTCATCCCATGTTGCACAATCTTTGGTACCATTCAGCTTGTTTGAAATACCACATTTCTTAAAGCTTTTTATAATTGTTTCACATTTTACAGCTTTCCAGGTAATTGTAATCCAGTCTAATATGAGTGAGTTTATTAACAGACATATCTAAAGAGTGAATTAGGGGTGTTAATCCACTGGGAATCACTGCCAAACTGTTTTTTTCTTGAAACCTTACTTTTATTTGATCAGTTAAATGCCATTTGAAGCTGTTCAAAACTAACAAGTTTTTCAACCTGACCTTTGGTTCCAAAGTGTATTAATCCAGTGTAAAACAACCTTTTCTTCCATGCACAACTTTCTCCTGGACATGAACTATTACACCTCATGGAAATTTTTCTTTAGACAAAGTTTTTCGCTTTAAAATCACTTATGGAGGTAACTTGTGTCCATGGAGGTAACTTGTGTCCAGCGGCTGTGTTGACCTCGCACCATTTTCATCAATACTTGTGGCAGTGGTCTGGATTCCCAATTTTAGACAAATGAAAAATGTTGGGATTTTTGTATGCCTCGTTTGTAGAATAAATTGATGAAACAATAACTATTTTGTACTCTCTATGTAAGCTTGAACTAGAGCAGTTCTTCGAATCTGAAAGATGGTGTCTGCGAAGAAACCATACATACCAACCAAGACTGGCACAAAATTGCATTGCATTTTATCTATTTCAAGATGTTTTCCTAGCTTTCCTATTGCATTTCAAGACAATTTCTATTGCATTTTCCTAGCTTGTATGTGTACCATTTCAGTAGTAACAGCAAAAGCCTCACTCTTTTTTTTAACTCGAATAGGTGCTTTTCCACTTTTTTTTTTTTTTTTTTTTTCTTCCTCCAAGGAAGTGCCGAGTAGTAATACTTAATTTTCTTTTTGTTTTCTCCATTCATGAACATTAGATTCCGCCACATCAAATTTATGTGATGCGGTGCGGTTACTTCTTTTGCAAATTTTATTATGGATCATTTAAACTGAGCTGAATAGAATCAGCAAGATGTTACCGTGCACAGTCTGACCACACACGTGCAGAACTACAATTTAGCATGTAAATTATATTTGTGTATAATGTGCACCCACATTTTTGGGAAGAAAAACTGGGGGAAAAATGCACATTATGTACAAGAAAATACGGTATTTGTATAATTATGTTATTAGTGTAATTTAGGATACAAGTCAAAACGTATTTTAAATTAATATTTTTCGGTCATTAAACTGTGAGCTCATCATAAGCCATTTAGACTCTTTTTCTGTATATGATTATTCTCCATGTTGTGATGTTATTATTTGAGTAAGTCCGTAGACCGTAGATATGCTGTTTTATTATTATTATTATTATTATTCATTTTACTTCTGTTTTTCATTGTATTTTTGTGATACACAGTCCCCTCAGGAGTTTGGTAAATCGTACTTCTTTTTTTTCTATTAATTTGTATTTAGGAGTATTTTGTTATTCTATTAAAGAGTGGGCGGAAGTGTGTCATTTTGTGTTATGACGGATGATTTGTTTTGTTAAGAACAATCGGGTTGGTCCTGATGAGTTTTCAGTGTATTGCATATTTTGTAGTTGGTTCTTGATATAAATAGTTGATTAGTTTTCTTCTGTAAATTTTATGTATAGCTACATGTTTTAATATTTAATTTTTTTATTGTCATCAGTTTAGCTAATTTATATGCCAATGGGGTCTAATGATTTTGTGATAACGTTTTGAGAGAAGTCAGTATAGCTGATTATAGGTGTAGAGCTTAACACTGATGCCAGTCAAAGCTACTATGCATGTGGCATATGAGTCAGTGTTGCCAATGACTTTGTGTTAGCAGCTGGGCTCTACTTTTGAAGTATACTTCATAAGGGAAAGACATCTTAACTAATATGTCATACATTACATTAATAATTAATGCCAAGAAAGGGACTGTACCAAATTTAAAAAGTATGTTTATATAATTGTACTTTAATATAACAACACTATATTGTACTTATAATATAGTATAGTGTTGTATTGTATTGTACTTATATGTTTGTTAGTACTTAAATAACATTTATAGTTGCAGTAACATTTACTTAAATAAATAATTGTAGTTCTTGTTTATACAGAGCGCATACCAAGTGGTCATTTATTATGGATAACTCGTTAGCACTGAGTGACCTGATCGAATTGGCTGGTCATTTAAGGCAGGAAAGGCTGTTTGTATTTTCTGAGCAGTTACACTTACAAGAACTTAATGAAAAAGTAAGATAATAATTTCCAGATAACCAGTAAGTAGAATCTAATTTGATGATTGCTTTTATACAGCTGTTAATTGTTAGAATATAGAGAATAATGTGCATGCATTATTGCATGCGTGAGTGTGTGAGAAAGAGATAGAGATGTATCAGATAACTACATTTTAAATTAAATGACAGAACAGTTAAATTAATACCGTATGTGATTTTGAAACTATAATATTAACTCAGTAAAATTTTCATGTAATGGGGGGTTTAAAGGGATGCCCTATGATTTGCCTGTTACAGAGAAGTTTTGTTACAGGGAGCTTCTGAAGACCTTTTTGTCTATCTTTTTACTAGTTGTAACAAACAGAATTAGAGTAACAATGGAAAATATACATGGTTATTGTAAGTAAAATATTATAAAGTTTTTAATAACAGAAGTTATTTTTGGGCGTACAAAATCCATTTGCAAACTGCAGTATAATAAACATGATATTATTGGTAGTGACAACAGGCTTGTTCGACATAGGTTTGTAGTCTATACAAAACAAACTTGTTCTTGGCAAATTACTAAAAGTCGACAGTAAAAGTGACAACAAACGTAGTAAAATTAAGATAACGTCTCTGCCACCTGAGTAGGTAAAGTAAGTTAATTGTCAAAGTGTATGTCTACTAAGTCTGTGAATTTCATCCAGTGAAACTTATTTCTGTTTATACCTGTATTATCGACCTCAGTAATAATTAGATTTTTGTTTCAAAGTAAATATTTTTGGCTGTTATCAGAAAGTTTCAGAATTCTTTTTTGTGTTCTAGAGAGGTTAAAAATGTTACTTGGTATATGAATTGTGGAGGGACCAGTCAGTTTTTTTAATTACAGAGAAATGTTTGTTATGAAAAGCTCTGCTATAGAGAGAATTTACTGTATTAGCCCCTGATGAAAAAAATGTATGTCTGTACCTTAACAAGTCATTGAAATTAAGTAAAAGTGTAATGTGCAGTATTCCAGTATTGTGATTTATGGTAGTTTCACTGTTCTGAATGAAGTTACTTGTAATAATAAGTTAGTGTTAATACAGATCGCATTATGTTATTATGACTAAAGTAGATATCAAGAATGAACATTAAAGTTGCAACTATTAAAGTTATGTTAGTATCGATATATTGTTACAACACAAATAAGCCACCCCAGTACCAGGTATAAAAAAGATGATAATAAATATAAATATACTTCATATTAAATAAAATAATTAAATATAAATAGAATATAAAGACAGTGACACGACAAATGACGATATTACCTAACCCAAGTGATTGACCAAACAAACAGGAACCAACAAAGAAGGGAAAAAACCAAAAGCAAAGAAGAATAAAGACAATTGAAGGAAGTGAACGAATTCCTACAACTAAATAAAATCAAACCAGACGAGGAGGGGAGAACCGAAGAAAAATGAAGTCAATTAAAAATGAAGAAGAAGGAGAAGAAGCAGAAAAATGAAGAGGAAATGAAATGAAACCAAGGGATAAGAAACACCACATATAAAAGAGAGAAATGGTAAACTCAAATATAAAATATTGTGAATAAAACCAATAATTATCCAATACTAGAAATGAATATTACTGTAAATGAAATAATTAATATAACTGTTATAACCAAAACAGTAAAGTAATCTAATAAAGGAAAAGTACACTAACCCAAAAATTAGAGTTAGATATAGTAAAATATATAGAAAAATATCATTAATACTATGTATAATTTATAATGAAAGAAATAGTGAGATAGTGAGAAAGAGAAATAATTATAGGGATTACCCACTAAGAAACACTTAATGTAAACAGATAAAAAGTGCGATAGTGAAGTTGTAAATACCCCAAAATAATGAGTGTATCAGTGATAAACAATTAATTAAAGGTGAAAGTGATAAGTGAAAAAAGATATTGTAAGTGATAAAAAGATAGTAATAGATAAGAAAACACTTAGTAAATCAATGATGAACCAATAAATGATTTAAGAGTGAGCTTATAAAAATTTTTTATATAGTTAAGAATAATTAGAAATAGTACTTAAAGTAGAGATAGATAAAGGATATGATGTTATTCAGGGGAGAAAGCCCATGTAAGATGAACAGTTTGTGTTAACATGGAATGGAGAAGGTGATTAGTAAAAAATTAAGAAATTAAGTATATAATTAATAAACACCCTATGTTATAAGGGAAAATAAATAAATAAGTTTGAAGGAAGTGATGATATTTCTCACTCAAAATAATAGCAGAAGAATGAAAGTATGTTAAACCAACAGTAAATAATAACTAGTAAAGAATTGTTCATGTTAATTTTATGGATAGGATATGGCTGAAGGAAGCTTACAGTCCATAGGCCTAATTGTTATATTTTAAGTATTAAGATATAGAAAATAATCTTGACATGTAATCAGAACACAAACAAATTCAAGACACAACAACCACTAAACAAATCAATTGTAACAACAGGGAAAAACGCTTTATAATAAAATGAAATATAATTAGAATATAATATGTAAAAATAATCAATGGCTACTTAGGCCTAGGAAATGCCTAACTGCCAAAACCAATAATAACAAATTGTATAAAATCCACCAGGAAATTAAAAAAATCTAAGGCAAGTAACTAGCCAAAAATTATGTATAAATCATTTTAAAAGAAAAATGTTACAAGAAGAGTTTAAATTAAAAGAAATATGTAATTATCAAATGTCAGCATAATTAGACAAAAGCTAATATCTAATAGAACATGGCCTTATGAGGTATTATATTAATCTTGGAAAGGAAATAAATACAATAGTGATAATATTTATTACCCAGGAAGGAAGGCAGAAGAATAATATCAATCAGAAAATATATAATAAATATGAATAAAAATTTCAAATATGATAACAATGCTTTTAATTTAGGCCTTAACCAATCAAAGGGTTTCAGTTACCAACTGTAATCAAGGGCCGTTGGTTACTAATTTTCCGTTAAATTTACTTACTTAGAAAAATGACGCTTGGGTAGTAGGGACGCAAGATTTTGTATGACCAAAATTTTACTTTAAAAAGTTTAAAAAACATTCAAAAGTCAACCACATGTACCAGTGAGAAGGAGATGAAGAGGTTCAACGATTAACAGATGTCCAGGAACTAAATAAACAAAAATTAAATAGCAGAAATTCCCAAGACAATTTAGAAAAAGATGCCAACAGCCTAAGTCACTCCAAAGTTGATGAAATTTCCATTACCAAAGAAAACGATCAATCACAACCTTCTGAACTGATAAGTATCATTTAAATACCCTAATCCCCGGAATAAAAGCACTTTATATATTTCTCACATTGTAACTTTATTTACTTTTATTACTGAATTAAATTGCAACTTCCACTTACCTTTTGATTCTTGATCTGGCCTGATCTCTAAGTGTGGACGAACCCCGTTCGTACGGCGAACTTAACAGTACAGCTAATGAAATAAGGTGTTTGAAATGATTTTATTTAACAAAGTATATCATTTAGCAGATAATATTTTATTTTGCGATTACTAAACATCTCTTCGTCCCACTACTTTCCATGTATAAAATATAAAAAATATTAATCTCTCCACATGATTTTTAACTTTTGAAGTACATTGTTATAAATTTTTAACATGATAGACATCTTACGTAAGAACAAAATTTACTTACAGTCTAGGAAGACGACCCAGTTTGCCCATTCATTCAATTCACACAAAATTTTACATACCCCTAATTTTAGAGCGCTCGTTGAATTAGTAAAATTAATTAAATAGGGAAATAGCTCGTTGATTGCCTAACTCTTGGCACCTCTGATAACCACGCGCCGCACTACAGATTTGTTCGAAAGTTTTTTTTTCACATTTTTCACTTTCCGGTCTCCACGGTATACACTTCGAGCTGATGGACTGCTCTAATTTACGTTTTTATACACTTTGTGGACACTTTGTCAACTTTCTATAGTTCGCGAACTTTGTAGGAGGTCCCGGCTGGGAGAAGTTCTTTCGTTGACTGATGAAAAGGCGGGTAACTAGATCCCCACCTCTGGTTGACTTTCCGGGCACATACACGGCCATTGCTATCACACAGCTTTTCGTTACCGTTTAGGTAGCATGGTTTTGCATTGGGCACTGGCGTCGACGATGCTGACTGGCGAAAATATTGAGGCTGTGGAAGGCGTGGCCTCTAAGAGTATCCGTCAGCAACGAACCGCATGGAACAAAGTTTTCGTCTCTCGCCATTTTTTGTGGCGTCCCTTTGGAGTCTGATGTGCGTCTTTACGCGCGCATGGTCATGTTGCGCGTCTTTGTACGTGCCTCAATGCTTAATTACCGCCGTGTGTTTAGACTAGGCATCGCATTCCATTGCCAACTCACCGTTCACAATCTCACTTCATTGTTCCTTGGACGACAATTTTACTTCACATTGGGACTGACCGTGCAGAGGGAAAATATAATATTATAATTTTAATAAAATGAAAACCCTTCCCTTTTGTCCCGTTACAATATCAATACAAAATTCTCACTATGAAATCAAAATAATTTTCTTTCAAGGATTGAATAACATAAACTTACGTAAAGAAATTGTTAACTAAGAAATAACCTTGCACTAATTTGCGAAATTTGTAACAACTATTACTACAGTGCCGAACAATTTGTAAACACACTTTATACCATTTAAGTACGGATAAGGTACGGTAGTGATAAGGTACGGTAGTGTACTTTTTTAATGCAACCATATTTTATGTTTTCTTTATAATCCAAAGAACTCCAGATTTTGGCCGAGTTAATATATAATGTACAAACAGTCGCCATATTGGCATCAATATAACTCATTTCAAAATTAATTTCGTCAGCCTTGAGAATTTGTGTTTCATGTTTTAAGCCGGAGCAATTTTATTGAAAACTAACGTATAATATTTTTGTCACATTGATTAATGACCAAACCATAATTAAAGATACAGTACAGAGTCTTACCATTGTTTTATTTCATAGGAAGTTTGATAATATATGTGTGTGTTAGCGATTTCACTGAGCAGACAACTAGCGCTCTTGCCATATGGGCAATACAGTAAGCTGTACAGAGGCGGGAATCATTCGAACGATCCAGCCGTCACCGCTGATAACACCAATATAACTTAATAATTCACAAATTTAATTGTTTTCATTAAACAATTTGGCGCCACCCGGGATTCACAGCCCCTATGAAATTACAGGTAGGTTGTACTGATAATTGTGACAACGCTACGGACTTCGGTAGCAACAACCATTAATGTAACGACAGGTGTGAGACGAACACACCACACTAACACTTTCTACACATAAAAAACAGGTGTACACATTTTACAGATAGGACCAAAACATCTCGTTATAGATTGGCTTCCATCGCGGGGCTTATAAACGAAGACGTCCCCTCTATCTCGTTACAGATTGACGAATCCAATGTGTGGCATTATAATACAGATACGACCATTACTACGTTCGTTACAGATTTGGCTTCCATCGCGGGGCTTAAACAATAGCGACATCATTCAACTTCGTTACAATATGCCTATTAATATTATACATAAAAGAAACCATTTTATAAGGCAGTGAAAAATCAAGTTAAAAGATGAAAATATTGAGTTTAAAATTTGAATGATTTCTTATAAAAGAACAGAATACTACTTATACGAGGTGTGATCAGAAAGTATCAGGTTTGATTTTATTTACATAAATATACAAGATTACAGATTTGTAAACTTGTCTCCTTCAAAATAGTCCCCTTCTCCTTCAAAATACTTCTTCCAACGCTTTCCCAACTGTTCAAAGCATGTATTAAAGTCATCTTCTGTAAGAGCCTTAAGTTCCCTCATCGCATTTTCTTTTATGTCTTCTATGTCTTGAAATGATCTCCCTTTCAATTGATTTTTTATCTTCGGAAGGAGAAGAAAGTCAGGCAGCCATATCTGGCGAATATGGAGGATGCTGAAGCTGTGGAATATTGTATTAAGCAAGAAAATGCTGAACAGAAAGTGACTTGTGGGCGGGTGCATTGTCGTGTTGAAGCCACCATTCATCACTTTGATGCAACTGTGACCTTTTTCATTGAATTGCATCCCTCAATCGCCTCAAAACAGAAATGTAGTATCCTGGTTTACTGTTTGGCCTGGTGGAGCATATTCATGATGAACAATCCCCTTATGATCAAAGAAAATTGTGAGCATGATCTTGGCTTTGCTTCGGCTCTGTTTTGCCTTTTTTGGCCTTGGAGAATTTGGCATCTTCTGCACTGAAGACTGGGCCTTAGTTTCTGGATCGTATCCATAAACCCATGATTCATCACCCGTTACGATCGATTTAATGAAGTTCTCATCATTTTTAGCACATTCAAGCAGGTCTTGAGTGACTGACACCCAGGCATCTTTTTGGTCAGCTGTGAGCACTTTTGATACAAACTTTGCAGAAACACGTCTCATTCCCAACTCATCAGTAAGAATGGACTGAACTGATTCGAAACTAATATTTAAATCATTTGATAGCTCACGAATGGTGATTCGGCAGTTTTCTCGCACAGCAGCACACACAAGCTTAATGTTGTGGTCAGTCTTGCTGAGTAAAGGCCTTCCTGAACGATCGTCACTCTCAACACTTTCACGCCATCTTTAAAACGCTTAAACCTTATACAGTCTTCCCCATAAACTTTTCAAATGTATCTTTTCATATTTCACCAACTTTTTGACAAAATCTGATACAAATTCTCTGACACAACGCAACAATGGGCATTTGTAAACAAACTAGATCAGCTGTTATTATAAAACTTATGCTTTTTTAGAGCAAAGTCAGCTGACTTGGCATTACCAGTATCAATCCTGATACTTTTTTATCACACCTCGTATAGCAAAGTGCAGAATGTTGTGCAGAACTCCAAAATTAAACCAAACCTTAATTCTCCTTCATAAGTCCCTGGAGGTATTAACACTGGTTGTACAGTAATTTTTTTTTTAAGAAAAACGTTTTTTCATGCCATGTAGAATGTGCAGTGTGATCCTTAATGTTAAATCCTGATAGAACTCACATTTGACAACAGTCATATGTGTAACCTAAAGTCTACAGTTATACACTATAAAAAAATGTAAACATTATAACAAACTACTACAGTTAGTATTTTATAAATCTAATAAAATACAGCTTGGACTTCAGCTTTGTTGGTGATAATGTTGTCTCCACTTCATGGACTGTCACTTTTGATTCAGAGGTTTTGTGTGACACCCATTTTTCATTCCAAGTGTTGACACTATATCATGTCAAATGAATCAGTACATTACCCTGCCAAAGTATTTTGTATTGTTTGTTAAGGATCATTGGCATCCAGTGTGTATACAGTTCTTTTCTGATAGTTCTGTTTCTCAGACAAAATTTTGTGAATGTGAAATATGTGCTAAATGCAGAGGATGTCATGTCATGGTGAATCATCTGTTCTTTCTAATCTTTCCTCTGATGGCATGCGTCAAATCTTTATTCATCTGCTGCAGTTATAGTTATGTACATTTTCATGTTTTTTATTACAAAGTTGTACCAGCCTCAGGTATATGTTACAGTAACTTTCAGCTGCTTTAGTGTTCCTCACATTCAAGAGACAGAGTACAGATTGTTTTCCAAACGTAGCAGGCATCGCGATTTTCTTAAACTCTGTTAAGTACACACAATGATGATTTCGCACTGTCATCATGTAGGATGTTGTACATGATTATTAAGTGCACTGTCGGTTACAGAAAGAGTGTGACAGAATGCTCTGTTAACACTTTGTCTATATTGCTGCACTTTCCACAGGGGCATCTATTTGTGTGTGTAGAAATTTAGTTATGTAAAGCCTGCAGACTGCGTGAACTGGAATGTAATCTCTCCCATCTTTAGTTCACGAAAAAATACAAATTGCAGCACATTTGCATATTTACATTCCATTTATTGCAAATAGCAGTTATGTTGTGATAGCCATTCCATGAACTGAGGTACTGTTTACAAGCATGCAGTATGGCTTCTTCGGATAGTCACCAAAGGTGAAATTCATAGTTTGTATACCACGGTTAGATATTATATTATACTACTTTAAATTGTAGTTACATATTATGCAACATTTATAAATGGAAACTGGCCCAAAACCTTTGTAAAACTTTTTTTTTGTAAGTGAAAAATGCATTTTAAAAAATTAATACAAATATTAGATATCATTGGGTTTTTTTTTGTGTACAGGGGAACAAGAAAGAATTGAACTTTTACATGATATAATAAGCTTTCAGTAAACATTAACTAGTCTCCAACTTCGTCGTGCTTATTTGCTAAACTGCTAAATGTCATGTTCTGGACGAGGCCTTTCAGTGTTTCCACCATTTTCAAGTCCTAAATCACGACCCTGATGGAAACACTGAAAGGCCTCGTCCAGAACATGACATTTAGCAGTTTAGCAAATAACCACGACGAAGTTGGAGTTACAGAGACTGCTAATCCAAATAACAAGATTAACAATTAACTAGTCTTCACAGAAAAAAATATGACATACACGAAAAATCATGTGTACTCTAGTGAAATGCACCTAAAACAACATGCGTATCCAAAGTGTTAAAGAATTTTTGGTTTCAGGAATTTCATTGCACCATTCTGTAACATCTTTGTATCAATATAGTAAGTTTTCTAATCTTTATAAATAACCAGAAATGTCATTTAACCTGCTGACTTGTTTAAAACCCTTTGAATTATTTGCTTTGCCAGTTATATCAATAGTCATTTTAAGTGTCATTTCATTACTGTAAATTGCAGCTTCCTGCTTTTAATCCCAGGGCGGAGTTTCCTCATGATGACACAATAAAGTTTTCTTGGGTAATACTTTTACATTCAATGGGTTTTATCAGGATTATATGTATTACTAAAATCCATATTTCTTCTTCAATAGATAATTTCACGTTTTCATTCAATGTACCTGCGTTTTGTAAATTAGCAGACAGTAACTTACCATGTTAGCAATTTGCTCGTGATATCATCATTTCCATAAATACATGTAAACCAAAAATGGCTTGTAACGGGGCAAAAGGGGGCTTTTTATTTTATTAAAATATTTTAAATTCATTTTTCATCTGTGGGGACAGCCACGTGTTAAATAAAGCGTAGTTAGAACAAAGGACTTGTGAGGTGATGCCAATGCAATGGAATGTGCGGGTTGATGGTGATACAATTCCTGGAACTTTAACGCTGTGTGACACCTGCGCCCAAACGCGCAAGCACCAACATCTGCGGAGCGCCTAACCCACGCTAAGCGAAAGGCGCACAAGATGGCTTGGAGACGAAGGTTTTGTTCGCACGTGGTCTCAAAACGACGGAAACGAGATCAAGTCCTGCCCACATTTGTGACGTCGACCAGTGAACACTAAATATCGTCAACGTCTAACACACGAAAATCACATGTGTTGGCTGAACAGTAACAATGACATGGGTACACAATGCATTGCTTTCCGCCTTGTCCGACCGAAATCTAGTAGAGGGGACTTAGAGACGCTACTCGCAGTTCCTCACCGACGCTAGCCTGCGCAGGCAGCCCGCCCAACGGGGCTCATCAATAAAGTTCAACATCCAGTAAAAAGTGAGTGCCGTTTTTCCAGAAATACGGTAGTGTAGCAGTGAAAATTTAAAAAGGCGTCAAACGAAAACTTTCGGACATGCATTCAGCGTCACGCAAACGAAGAGAAACAAAGTCTGTTAAGTAACCAGCAAAATTCCAATATCTTACTCATTTAATAATCTATCATCAAAAAGAGTACTCTAAACTAAATTATGGGGAATTAAAATTAGTATGAATGTGAGTGCGGGCAGGCTGGGCTGTTTTCTGTAAATATAAGATGTATATTTAACTTTGTTAATATAAGATGCTTCACTAATATTTAAAGAACTTTTAGTTTGTCTTGATTTTTGGGAAAGAATCTGTCATGATTAGAGAACAATACAAAAATGAAATAATTATATAATAAAATTTTTTTTTTTTGAATTCCATCACATAAATGAGCGTACATTTTTTCAAATAACCTTGGAACCTCGCTTGCATTTCTACGTTCGTGTGATGTAATCCTGGACCGGATTTAAGGTAGGTGAAAGTAATTATGATTTCATAATTTGTTAAAGAAACGTAGTATCACATTTGGCGCCTCGAACTGGAACGAATTTTAGAAATTCAATAATTAAAATTCCACACCTACAGATGAATGCAAGCGTGATTCGAGGTTAAGTGACAGTACAAAAAATTACGTAAAGTACATAAACTTGTGTGTATATGGTGTAGATGTAGATTAAGAGTTAGTGAAACAAAATTTTGTTAATTTACCACTTAAAAATGGCAGGAAATAATGAAAGCGAAATAAATGAAATGACTAATGTCGAAAATTGTGATGAATCAAATATTATGAGTAATTTTGAGATACATTCGACTCCAAGTGCGAGTCAAGAGAAAATAGAATTAAATTTAACAGATCCAAGTAATGTGACTGAGGACTCAGGAGTACAGTTGACTCCAACCTCAACAAAATATAGTAACAAAGTAGAAAATGATATGATGAGTGTTATACTAAATCAATTAGAGAAAATGAACAGTAAATTTGATGGTATAAACAGTCGTTTTGACAATAACGATATAAAATTGAATGAAATTAAAAGTGAATTTAACTGTAAATTTGACGCTAAATTTGATGTACTTAAATTTGACATTAACGAGGTCAAAATTAAATGCGAGAGTAGTTGTAACGAATTGAAACAAGATATTGAGAAAATAGTAGAATCAGTAGGGAAACAGATTAAAAGTAATAGTAATAATGATAATAAAAAAGTAACAAGTGATAAAAATAATGTTGAAAATGATAATATAATTAAGAATGTGGTATCAGAGAGTGATACGTTGAAAACAGTTAGTGAGATAGTGAGTGAGAGTGAGAGAATAATAGGTTGTAATGGAGTAGTAATTAGTGTTGATGAATTAGAGAAAGAGTGGCAAGAGAGATTAGATGAGTATGTAGGGCCGAGGGTAAATTTTCCCCATATTTATGATGAACCAAGGAGTTCACAAATGTTATTGTTGAAGGGCAAGAGTCCCTTGTTATTGGAAGACATGAGGTTTTTGAGTTGTTTCCCCTTTTTCTATGAGTTAGTACCCTCTGTGTGGGCTGGTGTTGAAAGTGTGAGATGGTGTTATGATGAGAGAGATTTAGAGGGAGAGTTGTGTGTTGATAGAGAGACAGAATTATATAAATTAAAGAGAGATTATAATGAGTTGAAAGAGATGTTAGAAGTGATAGAGATAAATGATATGAAATACTTACTTTGTGCAGGAGAGTTTGAGAATTGTTTTGATGATACCTATTTAAATAATAATAATTTACCTTATGTTGTAATGAATGAGAAAATAACTGACCGTATATTGAATATAACTACTGATGGAGACTGGACAGAAATAAATAGCGTTGACTTGGTTTATGATAAAATAATTATAATGGGAAGTAACCCTATGCATGATTATTATGGTAAAATGAAGGAACTAAAATTTTATGGTTATTACACACAGGATAGCCATATGATGTGCGTAAATAAAATTGAGAAATGTTATGTGAAACCAAGACTAAACTTAATAAATGGACATTTTAAATATTTTGATTTATGGTTCTGACCTTGCTGCTTTTGGGAATGAAGTGTGATAAAATTGAATAATAATGACGAATAATTTGTAAACAATTGATAGTGAAATTAATTGTGTGTATTGTAAAATGTTAGGTAAACAATGTGTATATGTAGTAGAAATTGTTGTGATAATAATAATAATAATATTTTGCAGTCTAGATAAACAACAAGAATAATTTTGAAGAGGATAACAAATGAATTGTAATTATGGTAATTGGTGAAAGTAATTAAATATGTTGTATTTCCATGAGTGATTTAATTAAAATAATTTGAGATGTTTAAATATTTTTGATTGATTTAAAATGTTATATAATTGAATTTTGATAATGAATTTAAATTATCTTATGAGATGTGAATTTGATAATAAATAAATAAATAAATAAATAAATGTTAAATTGTTTAGTATGGAATAACATTGTTGTTAAAATGTTTCAGAAGGTACAGGGAGTTACTGATATTTATATTTAGGTGTTAGGACAGGGTATGAGCGATGTACTGTGAGTATAAATTTTATAATACCAGTTAAAGAGAGTAAAATATTTACAGTTGTTGAAAAGATTTTAACTCGATGATGAAACTAATTTGAGATAATTATACTAAATAGAAACTATAATTAAAAAGTAATAATAACTGAAAGGTGATGTAAAATAAATGTTAATAATAAATTTGGAATTTTTGAGGAATATAATTGTAGTGAGTGAGAAATAATGAAATGATGTTATGTGGAAGATTTAATGTAGTTATTAAGTGGCTAGTACGGTGGTGGCATGTGCTACCGTAGGTAGCGATAAGTGTTGGGGGTAACAGAGAGTGTTACCTCCATCGGAAGCCAAAATGGTGTAAAATACACGGCACACCCTTTTATACAATTTTATATTGTATCCTGATAGATTGCCGTGCCGTGTATAATAACGATGATGATAACATGCCTGAAGTTAGAGTTGATTTCCCCGACTTTTCGGGCGATTACTGCCTTACCAGCACTAATCGTGGTTTTGGCTAGCGGTCAGCTATGGCCATAAATTAAGAACCTTGACCATAGCTGGCTTGAAGTTGGTTTATATTTGAAATTGATGGGGGGTGACATTAGGGGAAATCCCGGGAACTATGGAACAGCGGCTGCCACTCTGTTCGAGTAGGAACAGCAAGGCCAGGTGGTAGACCCGTTTTAAGGGCGTATAAATTTGTAACATGGATATGATGATATCCAAATAATTTCCAATGTAACGCTGAAGCAAGGACACGGAGATGTAAAATTCCTCCACCAATGCCGTCCTTGTGGAGGCAAATGGGCGCAACAGTCCAACAGAAAAAACAATAGTGTGTGTGGCTGGGTGGTTGCTCAGGGGAGCAACGAATTAAAATTTTGTAACTTAAAGATGATGACTCGCTCTTGCACTAATTAAATAATTGTATCATGATTTGAGAGATAGATGCATTAGATGTTTATTATACTGTGTTTATTCGGTCTTATAAATGTATTAGTTTATTGTGTTAGAGGTAAGTGTTGATAAAATGTGTAATTTGTATAATTTTGAAATGTGTTTATGGTAAGGTCATTCACCGTGCTAAGAAAATCAGCTGATCCGCTGTAGAATGTCACTTATAAATTGTTTGCTAATTTCCAAGGTAACTAATGTTTGAATATAATGATTTTAATGTGTTAAAAGATGTTAATTTAAATGATGAAAGTAATTTGATATAGTTAAGATTTTTAAATGATTTGTAAAAGATAGTAGATGGTAGATTTTGGGTGATTAATATTTTGTTGGGACATGTAGATCAGTCAAAGTTGAATTTAAAGGGGTACTAGAGATGAATAAATATTGTTATGAATAATGTAATGTAGAATTTGAGATGTAATAGTGACACAGTAGTTATGGGGAAAATATGTAGAGTAATGATTGATATATTGATGTAATAAGTAAATGGAGATATTTTGTTGTAGTTGAAGTGATGTAATGAGAATGGTAATTAGTTGATGGGAATTTTGTAAGAGGGGGTGGTGTGGTAGGAGTCCGCAACAAAAGGGTTGGGACGAGAAGGGACCGTTTAGCGGCGGAAAGGGTCGCCTAGGTAGAATCCAGGGACCAGATAAGGGAATGAGCTTTTGGGAGGGAAACACACATCCTGAGTACAAAGGGGTAGAGAGTATTTTTTTTATATAAGAGTAGAATGATGCGAATTGAGTTGAGGAGTAAGTTGGGTTTAGAGAATGTTTGATAAATGTTTTGATAGAGAGGGGTGTCATGTTAGTTAAAGCTGTTAGTGATATTTGAGTCCGGAGGGGATTATAAATGTATATATGCCAAGTTGATACAGTCAAGTTATTATGAATAATTAAATCACCCAAACTAATGGAGAATGAGAACATTAAAGAAAGAGAGTAATAGTAAAAATATAAACTTAATGGAAATGAGTGACAAACTTTAATAGAATTTGAGAGTAAAGTAAAGTTGTAAAATGTGGAATTTTGAGTAATTTAAAGGTCAATTTTATTGTTAATTATAATAATACTATGTTAATTTTAAAGGTCACATTTTATTATATTGTTGTGTTTGAAGATAAAATTTTAAAGATGTTTAATGTATTTTAGGATGTAGCCTATGTATAACCTATGTAGGTCAAGGTTGTGGACTTGACCCAGTTTGATCAGCTGATGGTTGATGTTATAAACTAGACCAGTTTTGGCAATGAAGTGATGCAAACTTTGTTGTTTAATTGATTTAAATAATTTTAAATTTTCTGAATGTTGAGAAAAGTATATTTTAATAAAGTTAAATTTTTTGAAAAAAAAAAAAAAAAAAAAAAAAAAAAGATTGTGCCTGCCATCTACTTGATGTTTTGAATTTTGATGGTATTATTGTTTATGTGTATTACTAGGGTTTTATTGAATTATATTGTTTAGTATGTATGTATAATCAAATGTTAGGATAAATGAGTTCATGTGTAGTTAGATGTTCAATGTATTTGTTTTTATGATTATGAACAATAGTGAAGAGAATTAATAGAGTGATGAATTATGTAACAGATTTTTGATTTTAGAAGGTCACTTAAATGAATTTGATTTAATGATAAATATTTTGAGTTTGAAAAAGGTATTATAAGAGTATGTACGAGCCCAGTAACTGCTAAAGGCAGCCCAGTGTGCATGGTAAGGGGGAACATATCGGTTGAGGATCTGGCGTGGTATAAGACCAGGGGTTTGGATTTTGGGGTGGCATGTTAGAGGGTTAGGTGCGCTGTGGTGCGTGTCTGTTCGATTTTATGGTGTTGGGATCTCGAATAGAGAAGTCCAGTGATCTCGTTCAGATGTGGCCATAGTCGCTGAGCCAGGGGGGTAGTTTACCCATGATGTATAAGAACTAACGGGGGTTTGTTGGCACCATATCCTCACCGATCCTCTTAGGGGTTTAGCAATGAGATTTCTTCTGTTTCGGCAGAAGCTCTCTCATTGGGGGGGTATTGTAACGGGGCAAAAGGGGGGCTTTTTATTTTATTAAGTTTGGGTTTTTATTTTATTAAAATATTTTAAATTCATTTTTCAACTGTGGGGACAGCCACGTGTTAAATAAAGCGTAGTTAGAACAAAGGACTTGTGAGGTGATGCCAATGCAATGGAATGTGCGGGTTGACGGTGATACAATTCCTGGAACTTTAACGCTGTGTGACACCTGCGCCCAAACGTGCAAGCACCAACATCTGCGGAGCGCCTAACCCACGCTAAGCGAAAGGCGCACAAGATGGCTTGGAGACGAAGGTTTTGTTCGCACGTGGTCTCAAAACGACGGAAACGAGATCAAGTCCTGCCCACATTTGTGACGTCGACCAGTGAACACTAAATATCGTCAACGTCTAACACACGAAAATCACATGTGTTGGCTGAACAGTAACAATGACATGGGTACACAAGGCATTGCTTTCCGCCTTGTCCGACCGAAATCTAGTAGAGGGGACTTAGAGACGCTACTCGCAGTTCCTCACCGACGCTAGCCTGCGCAGGCAGCCTGCCCAATGGGGCTCATCAATAAAGTTCAGCATCCAGTAAAAGTGTGCCGTTTTCCCAGAAATACGGTAGTGTAGCAGTGAAAATTTAAAAAGGCGTCAAACGAAAACTTTCGGACATGCATTCAGCGTCACGCAAACGAAGAGAAACAAAGTCTGTTAAGTAACCAGCAAAATTCCAATATCTTACTCATTTAATAATCTATCATCAAAAAGAGTACTCTAAACTAAATTATGGGGAATTAAAATTAGTATGAATATGAGTGCGGGCAGGCTGGGCTGTTTTCTGTAAATATAAGATGTATATTTAACTTTGTTAATATAAGATGCTTCACTAATATGTAAAGAACTTTGTTTGTCTTGATTTTTGGGAAAGAATCTGTCATGATTAGAGAACAATACAAAAACGAAATAATTATATAATAAAAATTTTTTTTTTTGAATTCCATCACATAAATGAGCGTAGCGTACATTTTTTCAAATAACCTTGGAACCTCGCTTGCATTTCTACGTTCGTGTGATGTAATCCTGGACCGGATTTAATGTAGGTGAAAGTAATTATGATTTTATAATTTGTTAAAGAAACGTAGTATCACAGGCTGTTACTTGTAAACAGAAAAAATAAAATCTAAATTAAATGAAATAATAATTAAATAAAATTATAAGTGTATTTCAATTCACCCATGTATAAGGGCAACTCTGCACACACACAAAATAACTTTTCATAAAATAGTTATGCAGCTAAGTGTGACCAACTAAAAATGGATAGACACATGTAGTTCAATTATTGATTGCAGGTGATTTGTGCATCTTCACGTTTGGCACAGTTAGCATGGGTGACATTCCAGCAACGGGTCAACCTCAATAGGCTTGTTCTGTCTCGACCAGATTGTTCACCAGCAATGTGCTGCCAGCGTGCTGACTCTCTTGAATCTACACAGTTCATAGATGCCTACAAAGTTCTTAGTTATCAGGTAACCCTATATTTGTAACAGATGTAATGCACACATATTGTAGAAAACACTAATCGTCCTGTAAAAACCTCACTATTGTAGGCATCAATTTGTTATAAAGCTATCGCTGACTATGATGATCGCGAATGCGCTAATAAATCGTCCCGGATCTTGCTGTTGTCTGGTAGTCCTTACCTGTCCTTACTAGTTGTTTTTTCTTCCCGATAGGCGCCAAATTGTTTTCAAAACAAAACAAAAGTTTTGCTCGGTGTCGTTTTTCTGTGCAATGTTGACAAATTTGAATTACCCACGCGGACTGGCGGGAACTCGAATCTCGCTTGTTGTTCGACGTGTTGCCAACAGAAATTTGGCGAAGAATTCCGTTCACCGCTAAAGTACACAAACTATATAATAAATTTCAAATAAAAACAAAGGACAATTAGTAATGATCCGTACTTGTTTATTAGTGTTTAAAATTCGTTAATTATTGATAACTCAAGTACAATAGAAATTATTATTGTAATAAATATTTCCCTCCTGCTAAAAAATTAATTTCCACTCAGCGGATGGCAAAGGTGACAGCAGTTGTGCTAGACCATAATGGCCGCTAATGTTCTTTATTTACACACATTATTCTGTCAATAAGTTCTTTGGATTATGAAAAAAAAAGTTAAAATAAGATGTTAATAAAGTACACCACCTTACAATAATGGTACTTAATTACTAAAAAGGTTTACACAAAATTCAACTCTTGGTGTTTAAAAGTGTGTGTCAATATTATAGGCTTTGTTGTTGTATTACAAACTTATAATAATATAATATTCAATAAATATATCCAAAATCCCTTACCTGCATCGGGTCTCAAGGTCTTCACGTGAACTCGTACCTATAAGTGATTTAGGGTTAAGTGTTCTTAATAACCTCAACTCGCTTTGCATTGATTAATTAACTCATCTTTATTTAAACATTCTTTGTTACTTTTGAATTGTTTCTCTCAGAATTATATTCCAAACAATATTTAGGTCAAATCCACATACTGTACAACAAATACTATCAAAGTTTAATATTCTCTCTGGAAATACTTCATACTAAACAAAAATATAATTGTTTAACTTAATCTATAATAAAGGCGACCCAGCATTGCTCACGCTCACACTCATTCAGTTATTTCCCCATAATTTTAATTTAGAGATCTATTTAGGAATTTTATTTTTTATTTTTGTTGAAATGGTAGGTTTACTTTCCTGTTAATAAGGCAGAGCACGTGTTGAAATCAGTCCATTTTAGTCACTTGTTTGTCCGAATAGTTTTCACTGTTAAATTTTAAATGTCTATCTTGATTACCTAGGTTCACTGTTTAAATTCTGCACTGTTCTACGTTTTTAAATTTACATTTCTACACTTAAAACATTTTTCTTTCGGCTCGTGAGCCCATTGTTCAGCCGGCCTCGGCCATGGCGGTTAGACGACAGCAAACGTTCTCTAAGCGTCTACATAAGCCACACCTTCTTGATCCACGGCTACTTGGTTCGTGATTCGCTGGTAAGAATCACATGATACAGTAATGAGTTGTCACGTGGTATCACTTGTGGAGCGAATCTGGGTATATTTGTTCTGCGTCTTGGGGCTCGCAAAAAGTACGTGACAAAACTATGGTTGTATAAGCAGGCACTCACGCATTCACATTCCTGAGCCACTGGAAAACAGCTTATTGCAGGGCGCTGACAAAATGTGCGACTTGGTGCCCCGGCAAGGAATGTTCCTTTTGTATAAACTGAGGCCCTGTTTGGGTAAACCTTGTGTTACATTTACAATTACAATAAAGAAAACCCCTCAAATTTGTCCCGTTACAATACCCCCCCAATGAGAGGTTTACTGCCAAAACAAAAACTCATTGCTAACCCTAAAAGGATCAGTGAGGATATGGTGCCAACAACCCCCCTTTAATTTCTAAACACATCATGGGTAAACTACCCCCCTAGCTCAGCGACTATGGCTGCACCTGAACGAGATTACTGGACTTCTCTGTTCGAGATCCCAACACCATAAAATCTGACAGGTACTCACCATAGTACCACCTAACCTTGTATCATTTCATCAAAAAACCAAAAACTGGCCTTATACCATACCAGATCCTCAACTGATATGTTCCCCCTTACATACATACTGGGTTGCCTATAGCAAGTACTGGGTGCGTACACATATTCATTATTAATCACACACTATCTGCACATTAATTGTGATAATATAAAATTCAAATTTGATTCCAACAGTTGAATAAAACAATTTGTCCCTATCCACTTATTCAAACACAATTACACACGATTATAAAATACATCATAATATACACATCGTATATCACCTGACACCTTCTCTACATATAGTGAACATAAAAAATTAAAATAGAATTCTTTACTGCAAAGAACATTTTTTGTTTTTTTTGCAAAAGAATTATTTTGTCAATAAAATTTATTATTTAATAATTTCATTAGATTGATTAAAAAAAATCTACAAATCAAGTGTAAGGAACATACTACATATCTAATACCAGTCATCAGCTGATGTCTCATGGTCAGGTGAATGACCTTACCCTAGTTACACTTCAAAAACTTATACAAGGTAAAACGCATAACACATGTTTACAATTACTACACTTTAATATAGCACAACATAATAAAACATAATAAATTCTTTCTCTCTTTGAAATCAATTAATTTCGTCTCTTGAATGAAAATAAAATCATTTAATTAGCTTATTAGCTCATTCAGTTTACGTTAGTTCAAGGTTTCAATTCATTACTCCCCTGAGTAACCTGCTTACCACACACGCTATGGCTCCCCCCTGGACTGTGGCGTTCAGTTGCTTCCACAAGAACTGAATTGTTATTAGGGTGTAGACGCTGCCTACCCCGTTTTTGCTTCAGCGTTATATAAAAATTCGGCATTACTGATGTCCGAGGACAGCAGTAATCCTACTAAGTATGATTCATACGCCCTTATCACGGCACTATCACCACCTTCGATGATAGCCGCTGTTCCATAGTTATGTAGATTCGCCTGATTTACCCCCCGGTTAATTTCTAAGTTATACCAATTTCACAGGCAACCAGCTGCGGTCAGGTTACAATAATTCTGCCCACAGCTGATTGTCATCCAAAACCACGGTCTGGGCTGGTAAGGCCGGGACCGCCCGAAAGTGAGGAATCTACTTAAAGAGACATACAATTCGTTTACAATTACATTGCTACTACAATTCACAAAAAGTAAAAACCATTATATGTTACAACAAATTTATCTTTTAATTCTCCAAAAACACATTCAAATCTATTATCCACCTTCATGTTACATCACATTTCATTTATTATTACATTTTGATTATGATTTTCTGTTTGACATTTTCATCATCAATTGGTTTGGGTGATTCTCCAGTCATTCACTATGATCTAATTTATCGAATGGGCACTAAAATATAACCTTACCCCCTGCTTCATTCTAACCACCATTTACAGATTTGCATAGGGCAACACCAATCTCTCAAAAATATTTACCTCAATTAACTTACTACTCTAGCTCACCTTGAATCATTCTACTCTTATAACAAAATACCCGCTACCCTCTTTGTACTTAGGATGTGTGTTCCCTCCCTATACTCATTCCCTTATTAGTTCTTCGTCTCCCCCAGGTAACCCCGCCAACGCACATAGGGTTCACCTCCCACCACAATGCCTTTCGTTGAGGACTCCTTACCACACCACCCTCTTTACAAAATTTCACCACCATCTATTTATTCCCCAATTACATTACTCCCCTTACTCTACATATATGCCCTATCACTACTGTGTCTCTACTATTAACCCGTTTCTGTCGTACTTATATTCCCAAAAATCTTATTTCGTCTAACACCCATTTAAAATTACCTTTAACTGTCTTAATGCCTTATTGCAATAATTATTGTCACCCAAACTCTATCTATTACAACGTTTTACATTTATATGCTCATTGAAAAATCACACTAGACAACTCATGACTGCCTCAATTTTAATTTCATCATTTAATGTAAACCTTTAAAACTCATTTATAATTTATTATTCAAACATTTAAACATTTTACTTTACTTCAATTCGTTATCAAAATTCATACTTACATAATGTCAATCACTCCATCTACATAGCACATGATTACTATCATTAATTCGAAATATAAACATTCATTATAACAATTATCACGTACATACCTCCATTTATCTTCTGAAACATTATAACAATCATATGACTCCACAACTAAACACATTTTACATTTATCCATTTACTATTTATTGTCAAGTTCAAATCTCATAAAATCGTTTAAATTCATTATCAAAATTTATCCATACATTAATTTATTAATTAATCTCAAATTCTTTAATTCAATCAATTATTTAAAACACCAGTTATTTTAATTACCTTCTTCCAAAACAATTACAGTTCATTTAATACAAACTCTCATTATTTATTTATTCTGATAAAATATTATTATTAAAATCAATTTCTATTACATACACACACTGTTTACATAAAGTACATTTTACAACACAAACACAATTAATTTCCGTACAAATTTATTTACAATTTTTTGTCATTATTTTTCTGTTTACCACACCTCATTTCATATAATTAAATGTCCATTCACTGATTTTGTATTTAACCGCCATCATCATACAATAGTCTTACTTTTATATAATAATTATCGTTTTAACTACACTTCTTACATTATAATTATTTATGTCATACCGCTTTATTATTAATTTATCCCCTATAGTTCAAGAATAATTCACCAAATTATTCTCCCTTATTAACTCATAAAACCCGTTTACTCTGGTATTTTTTGTCCTATCTCCGTCAGTATTTTCTGTGAAAGTAAGGTAAGTTGTATTATCATCAACTACTACTGCTACCTCAGTTTCAATACAAGGAATGTAATTATTCACTCTTTCTATACCTACCTTTTCTACTAATTCTTTATACTTGCTACTAACCTTGAACAACTTTATCTCCCCATCAACACACAACTCTCTTTCAAAATATCTCCCATCACAATGCCATTTCTCATTTTCTCTACCATCCCATACAGAGGGTACTACTTGTAACGTTACATAACCCCTGCCCAAATATGATAACACAATCACCATCGTTAATACCAGTAATCACCCCATCCTAAAAGTCAGAAATGGGTATTATGTACCAAGCTATAAAAAACTTTGTACTGCAAAACACTGTAAACAATAATAATAAAAGTGCAGTGTACAAAGTGAAATATAGTGTACATAGTAAAACTGTAAACCTTTAAAAAGAGCATCTCACAGATTGGTACTGGAGATGAAAAACAATCAATATTGTAGCAGTGGACTATATTGCTGCTGGTACTGGAGATGAAAAACAATCAATATTGTAGCAGTGGACTATATTGCTGCTGACAAGTTTTGTATTTTTTGTATTTTGTGTAATTTTGTATTATGTAGGCCACAAAGGTTTTGTACCTAGGAATAAGCTTTATGTTTTAATAATGATTTTGTTTAAATATAAGATAACCCAGGGTTTAAATATAAAATAATAATATATAAAATAATACTATGTTAGCAAGATGGCATATGAAAAATAGTTTAGTGTAAGGATACATTAAGTAAATGATAAATCATAAATAAATCAAATTAAAAGGGATTAAAATATAAAATACCAGTGTACAAGTTTAAGGAAAAATATAAAGAAAAACCTTAAATAAATTAAATTCGATTGTAAATAAAATCTAAAAAGGTTTATTTTTCTAAAAAGAAGAAATGAATTTATAATAATTAATAATAGCCTATATACTAAAAAATATATAGATTCACCAATAAAAAACCATAAAAATTCTTGGTTACTAAGAGTAACCAACTAATAAGATTTGAATTTAATTGTTAAACGATATTGGAAGTGAACGTTTTGAAAAAGTGTAATGCATATAAAAATTTAAGAAATTAACAAATACCATTTGGAATAAGCAGTGCAAAATTAATAAAAAATTAAAGAGTGATGTCCACTACATATTAGAACTCCTTCAAATAGAACAATTCACGCCTGTAATTTGATGAAACCTTGAAAAATCAACCTTCGATGTCCAGGCCTAGCCCACAGAACTTCGACATTTTGGTGAGATCGTTACCGAGTAAAATTTAACTAAATTATACCTCAACTATAACTTTATAACACTAGAAACAACACCATTCTTTAAATACTTCAGGAAAAGAGGTGAACATAAACTTTATTATTTAGTTAACCCAAAAAACCAGCAGAACGGGTTCTTGTGAACATTCCGGCCACCATTAAATAATTTTCGTGTTTTCAGTGAAGAAACGTAATCTGCGCTCTAGCAGTCAACCAATAAACTACATAATATAAATAGTACAAATTATAAAACAAAAATTATTTATGTAAAGCTTGGTATTAACCCATATTAATTTCTGACTTTCTCATAGTACAAAGAACTCTACAATAACCCTGGGAAATTAATAAATTGTTTCTTTATTGTTATTGAAATAAAAAATAAAAATATTTGTTATATATTATATGTTTGAAAATAAAATCGAACTAATTCTGTGTTGTCAGTAAGAATCGATTATCCCTTTCTGTTTTGGGAGAAGATAAAAAAAATGCTCAATAAATCCAATGAATACTTTGTTGTTTGAATAAAAATGTGTATTATTTTTCAGTATATGGTAGTTGGTTACAGATTGTTAGAAGACTGAGAAGAGAACGGACAACCAGAAAACATTACGTACCATTTGGAGTTAATTTAACCTCAAATGTGTTTGTAAACGTCATAGTCAGCTGGTCTCATGAGCGGAGAAATTTGAAATAATTAATCGTATACTAAGAGAGTAATTCTCTTTGCTCTCTCTCTCTCTCTCTCTCTCTCTCTCTCTCTCTCTCTCTCTCTCTCTCTCTCTCTCTCTCTCTCTCTCTCTCTCTCTCTCTCTCTCTCTCTCTCTCCCTCTCCCTCTCCCTCTCCCTCTCCCTCTCCCTCTCCCTCTCCCTCTCCCTCTCCCTCTCCCTCTCCCTCTCCCTCTCCCTCTCCCTCTCTCTCTCTCTCTCTCTCTCTCTCTCTCTCCTGTCAAACAACGGTATTGATTTCACCCAAATAAAATCTAAGGGAAATATTTGCATAATCACACACACTCGATTTTTGGAAACATTGAATATAAAATATAACAAATTCTGTTACTCTTATTAAAGCGAGATTTTCGAAGAGCATAAATAGACGTAAAATTACTACTACTCAGGGAAATAAACAGCGGGACGTTACAAGATTACGTACAAACGTCGTGTTTAAGTAGGAAAGTATATCAGCAAGACGTTAGATTGACTCGGAGAGACCTGCGAGACGTTATAAGATTGCGCTCAACTTAAAAGGGCTTTAATTAGGAAAGAAAATTTGAAATATACGAAAGATAATATAACAAAAAAGAAAAACTAATTTTTGTCGGCAACTATGAGAAGACAAGAAATGCATAATACCAGAGGCAGATCGAAGAAAAGGGCAGAAGACAAGGAGAAGGAAGAAGGTGGACAGGAACAAGAAATAGAAGTAGTCACGGACAGTAAAATGGAACAACAGATTGGCGATAAAGAAGAAACTGAAGCAATTATGGACACGGAAAAGGGAATAGTTGAAGAGGATACCCAAGGGGGCCAACCAGATAAAGCAGAAGCCAGAAGAGAACCAGATTGGCAAGAAATGATGGAGAAAATAGATGAAAATTTTAAGGAAAACTCAAGGAAACAAAATGAAACCTTGAGCGAAAAATTTGATAAAATAGATGGAAATTTTAGGAAACAGGAGGAACAAAACAAACAAACCAATGAGAAAATAGACGGTATTCTGGAAAGTTTAGTCAAACAACTAAACGAAAAATTTGAGACCATTCGTGGAAATATCAGACAAACCGTGAATGAACAACACCACAAATTGAAAGAAATTATTAACGGACAAAGGGAATATATGAACACCAAATTTGAAGAAAATAATAAAAATATAAAACAAATTCATGAAAAGATTGACATGATCAGTAACACACTTAGCCAAAAAGCAGATACATACAAGGAGGAAACAATGGACAGTGATTTTAAGAATTTGAAAGGAACAATAGACAACACTTCCGAAGGTATTAAAGTAAGTCCGAATACAGAAGAGAGCAGGGAGGAAAATAGAAATTAGAGAATACCAAGGTGTAATATTATCTGAAAGTAAAAGTAGCCACAACAAAGAGGATAATCAATACCTGGAAAAGAAGACCTAGAAAATAAGAAAAACATGTAGAAAGAAAATAATAAATACAAGGGAAGAATGGGAGATGATTACAGGTGGATAATTAATATATTTAACCTTCCAATTAACGAACAGAGGCAGTTAATTAAGTTTAGATCTCAGTTAAATAGGTCGACGATTGAAGTGCATCAGAAGATATCAGTCATATCATCAAGACGGAATATATCATTAAAAAATTTGGTAAATCATCCTGAGGAAAAAGGGAATGGAATGATATTAAAAATGAGTGAATATGTTATGTCAGAGGAGGTACAATACCTGTTAGTTAAAAAAGAACGAACAATGACAGAAGACCGGTACTTAAATGAAGGTTTCATAGCAGCAAAGTGTGAGAGCCGGATGGTAAGGAGATTATCAAGGAGAGAATTAATTCCGAACACCCCAGTAATCCGAGGAAAGGGAGTTACCTGAGTTAATGGACCATGGTTAAAACAAGAAATAGTCAACCAGAAAAAGGGGACTGATTTTCTAAAAACCGACCAAGCAACCCATTGGAAAGAAAACCCCAAAATTCAAAAAGCACGTAAGGACAACTTACTAAATATTTCAAAACAATATGATTTAATAAACCCCAAAATTCAAAAAGTATGTAAGTACAACTTACTTAAGATATTTCGCAACCATTTGATTTAATAAAAAGTATGTAAGTACAACTTACTTAAGATATTTTGCAACAATTTGATTTAATAAACAGCAAAACACCAAGAGTAGGTAAGAACAGATTATTAAATAATAATTATAAATAACTGATTTAAAATGGAATAATAGGAAAAATAATATTTTGATGGTAACAAACAGAAGAATAAATAAATAAATAAAAACAATTGATGGTAGTGTGCTCAAATAAGAAGAATAACGAATAATTTAATGACTACAATGAAACTAAAGAATGATGATAACACAGGTTAACAAACAAATTTTTTTGTTGGTGCCTAAGATTTTATAGCTGATTTTAACTCTATTTGTCGTGCTGATTATAAATATAAAACCCGTTTATCTGTAGCAGCTATACTTTTTGAGATTCAGCGTTACTTACTAATAAGCACTTTCACTATAAAGTCTGTTGAGTTGTGGTTAAGTGAAGGTTTAGACATGTGTTAGTTCCTCGTTATTTTCCCTTCTTCTTCTGTGTACAATAATCAGCTGACTGCAGGCTTTGTTAAGACGCCATATTTGTTTATATAACCTTGTGTTTGCACCCAACATGACCTCTAAGTTCTGTTTTTGTAGTTCTATTGAAAAGAAAGAAATGTATTCCAGTCGAAGGAGCTGTGTTAATCATCCTGATGTATTTTGCTATGTATGTGGTGAGTACACACTGAAAGAAAATAGAGAAACTATTTCTGATTTTGTGAAAAGAGTGTACCATGGATACTTTGGCGTTAGGCTTGGTGACCAAGATAAACTGTGGGCTCCACACATTTTGTAAAATTTATACCGGACACCTACGCCAGTGGACTAACGGAAAAAGAAGGAGTCTGAAATTCGGTGTGCCGATGGTTTGGAGAGAACCCAAAAGTCACATTGATGACTGCTATTTTTGTACTGTAAATATTAATGGTATCAATCGAAATAACCGCAGCAAGTGGACATATCCTGATTTAGCCTCTGCAAGACGGCCTGTTCCTCATTCAGATGAAGTAACAATTCCAACATTTCATCAGCTACTGGAGGATGAGTTTAATCTTTCTGATGCTTGTTGTGATATAGATCAAGGTAACGATAGTGATTATGAGGGAAAATCATCAATTCCTCAACGTTTTAACCAAAGCGAGTTAAGTGACCTTATCAGAGATCTCAACCTCTCAAAACAAGCTTCTGAAGTACTTGCGTCCAGGTTGAGTGACAAGAATCTACTTATCATGGAACAAAAATTACATTCTACCGTACAAGAGAAAAAGATTTGTTATCCGTTTTTTTCTGAAGAAAACGATCTTGTATTTTGTCAAGATGTCAAAGGGCTCCTAATGAAAATGGGCCTTCCCAAATATTGTCCAGATGATTGGCGTCTCTTTATTGATAGCTCTAAGCGGAGTTTGAAGTGTGTACTTTTACACAATGGCAACAAAATTGGATCAATACCAATTGCTCACTCAACAAAATAAAAGAAGACTACGATACCATAGCTTTGGTCTTGGATAAGGTTAGGTATCATGAACACGAATGGGTAATTTGTGTGGACTTAAAAATGGTAAACTTTCTCCTTGGTCAGCAAAATATCCTTGCTTCTTGTGCGTTTGGGATAGCAGAGCAAAACAATATCACTGGGTAAGAAGAGAGTGGCCTACGAGGGAGAACATGGTTGTTGGGGAAAGAAATGTTATTCATGAACCCTTAGTTGGACGGAACAAAATCATCTTGCCTCCACTGCATATAAAGCTTGGTCTTATGAAACAATTTGTGAAGGCTCTTGATCAGGATAGTCCATGCTTTGCATACATTTGACAAACGATGCCTGGGCTAAGTACAGAAAAACTTTAAAGCTGGAATTTTCGATGGCCCTCAAATCAGACAGTTCATAAATGATCCTCAGTTCGTAGATTCTATGAATGAGGCAGAGCAAAAAGCATGGACGTCATTTGTCTTGGTTGTCAGAAACTTTCTGGGCAACCAAAAATCTGAAAACTATGAAGAACTAGTTAACAGTATGCTCAACAACAATTTCAGAGACCTTGGATGTAACATGAGCATAAAGCTTCATTTCTTACACAGCCACTTGGAACGTTTCCCTGAAAATCTAGGCGATACCAGTGAAGAACAAGGTGAGAGATTTCACCAGGATATTAAAACGATGGAGGACCGCTACAAAGGAAGATGAGATACTCATATGATGGCAGATTACTGCTGTAACTTGCAAAGAGACTGTCCAAACAAAGTTCATTCAAAAATGTCCCAAAAAAGAAGCTTCTGGAGTGTAAATTAACTTTTCCTTGTCATTTTATCTTATTATTTTGAATATTAATTGTTATTTTAGCTGCTGTAGGGATAATGATATGTTACTATGGGGTTTTTGAGTCAATAAATTAAATTCAAAATTAAAATAGGGCTGTTCATTTTAAATTTATCACTAAACCTTAGGCCTAATTTAAATGGGATAACGTAAATCACGCTATTGTGATTTTTTACAAACAAGAGGTCATAGGCTAAAACTAATGTCAAATTCAAATTCAGCGTATCAAATACACGCAAAATCAGCTGAAAAAGCCCCGGCACCAAAACATGTGTTGGGCTGTGTAATTAATACAACTATAATTTAGAATTTCTCGGAATTGAAAATGATACGGAGAAAATATGTCACAAGAAGGAAAGTCAAAAGGATTTTAAAATAATGCCTATCAATAATGTTATATGCTATTAGTTAATGAAAAAGAAGAAGGAATCAAGAAGAAAAAGAAATATATAATTAAATGCAAACAGCTATAACGTGAAGAATCCCAAAAGTGTTTATTATTAGTCGCTAATCGACTACTTGTAAGTTTTTTATTATAATGAATTGACTGTAGAAATGTTCCAGCAATCATTTAACTGAGCAGGGATGATGTTCCCCTGATCTCAGAAGGTGTAAGGATGGACAGCGGAGTAATGGACCCAAAAGTGGCCACCCGAACTGAACCACCGCACAGGATAGGGAAAAATGTTGGGGAAATTGAATATTTAAGGGATGATAAAATAGCTGAAAAGAGTGATATTAGATTCCAGAAGTATGAATGAAGAAAACAGAAGGAAGATAGCAGACAGAAGCTTAATTGAGAAAGCAAATTTATAGAAGCAAATAGAAATATGAGTGTCAAAACAAGTTTTTTATGATTAGTGTGACCAGCCCTTATCAAGTAATATGTGAAAGACCACTACCCAGAGAAATTAAATCATTAATGAATTTGCCTCCAAGAGAGAGAGAGAGACGAGTATGAAATCAAGCCTATTACCATTAACCAAATAACAGGTGTATAACCAATCAGAAATAAAGAGATATTATGAAGAATGATGAAAGAATTCGAAGACTGAAGAGTTCAACGATTATTTTTTAAAACAAGTAAACAAAAATAAATCTGTTCTAGTGGGGGAGCTTTATGTAACGTTACATAACCCCTGCCCAAATATGATAACACAATCACCATCGTTAAAACCAGTAATCACCCCATCCTAAAAGTCAGAAATGGGTATTATGTACCAAGCTATAAAAAACTTTGTACTCCAAAACACTGTAAACAATAATAATAAAAGTGCAGTGTACAAAGTGAAATATAGTGTACATAGTGAAAGTGTAAACCTTTAAAAAGAGCATCTCACAGATTGGTACTGGAGATGAAAAACAATCAATATTGTAGCAGTGGACTATATTGCTGCTGACAAGTTTTGTATTTTGTGTAATTTTGTATTGTGTAGGCCACAAAGGTTTTGTACCTAGGAATAATCTTTATGTTATAATAATGATTTTGTTTAAATATAAGATAACCCAGGGTTAAATATAAAATAATAATATATAAAATAATACTATGTTAGCAAGATGGCATATGAAAAATAGTTTAGTGTAAGGATACATTAAGTAAATGATAAATCATAAATAAATCAAATTAAAAGGGTTTAAAATATAAAGTACCAGTGTACAAGTTTAAGGAAAAATATAAAGAAAAACCTTAAATAAATTAAATTCGATTATAAATAAAATCTAAAAAGGTTTATTTTTCTAAAAAGAAGAAATGAATTTATAATAATTAATAATAGCCTATATACTAAAATATATATAGATTCACCAATAAAAAACCATAAAAATTCTTGGTTACTAAGAGTAACCGGTTTGAATTTAATTGTTAAACGATATTGGAAGTGAACGTTTTGAAAAAGTGTAATGCATATAAAAATTTAAGAAATTAACAAATACCATTTGGAATAAGCAGTGCAAAATTAATAAAAAATTAACGAGTGATGTCCACTACATATTAGAACTCCTTCGTATAGAACAATTCACGCCCGTAATTTGATGAAACCT
Organism: Magicicada septendecula; assembly: GCA_034769895.1. Classification (NCBI taxonomy): domain Eukaryota; kingdom Metazoa; phylum Arthropoda; class Insecta; order Hemiptera; family Cicadidae; genus Magicicada; species Magicicada septendecula. Next base: position 750,501,262 of record CM068368.1, on the reverse strand, counting down.
TGAAAAATCAACCTTCGATGTCCAGGCCTAGCCCACAGAACTTCGACATTTTGGTGAGATCGTTACCGAGTAAAATTTAACTAAATTATACCTCAACTATAACTTTATAACACTAGAAACAACACCATTCTTTAAACACTTCAGGAAAAGAGGTGAACATAAACTTTATTATTTAGTTAACCCAAAAAACCAGCAGAACGGGTTCTTGTGAACATTCCGGCCACCATTAAATAATTTTCATGTTTTCAGTGAAGAAACGTAATCTGCGCTCTAGCGGTCAACCAATAAACTACATAATATAAATAGTACAAATTATAAAACAAAAATCATTTATGTAAAGCTTGGTATTAACCCATATTCATTTCTGACTTTCTCATAGTACAAAGAACTCTACAATAACCCTGGGAAATTAATAAATTGTTTCTTTATTGTTATTGAAATAAAAAATAAAAATATTTGTTATATATTATGTTTGAAAATAAAATCGAACTAATTCTGTGTTGTCAGTAAGAATCGATTATCCCTTTCTGTTTTGGGAGAAGATAAAAAAAATGCTCAATAAATCCAATGAATACTTTGTTGTTTGAATAAAAATGTGTATTATTTTTCAGTAGATGGTAGTTGGTTACAGATTGTTAGAAGACTGAGAAGAGAACGGACAACCAGAAAACATTACGTACCATTTGGAGTTAATTTAACCTCAAATGTGTTTGTAAACGTCATAGTCAGCTGGTCTCATGAGCGGAGAAATTTGAAATAATTAATCATATACTAAGATGTGACAGTACATAAAGACCTATTACAATAACTATGGGATTAAGGGATCTCACATTGTATTTTTTTATTATAATTATGAATGTCAACCAGGGCTAGGTCAGTTTTACCCATGTCCCAATAAACACGCATATTCAACAAGAGAGGAGTGAATTCAAGGTCACCGGTGGACGAGCAAAGTCTAACATGTATAATGGTGGTGTATGTGAACACGAACTATAAATATGAACTTTCATTGGTCCACAAAGCTATGTCGTCATTATTAAACGCTGATGACATAAAACCAAATACGTACAAACCAGGGCGGTGGCCGTAAAACAAAAGACGGTGACGTCATGTACACTACCAATTACATAGAAGTTACGTCTAACCCGTTCTCAGTCTGCATTAACAACTCAGAGCACATACACGCTCAATTGTGTAGTGGGCAGTTTTTGCCACAAAAATGTAAAATTTTGTTAAAAATGTAGTCACAAAAGCAATTAGTATCAGTGGACAGTAAATATAATAATAATAAGTTCAGTGCACTCAGAAAAGACAGATAAAAAGTTCGGCCGAACATTCGCCAACCAGCATGGGAGTCTTCTGAGGAGCGTCTTCACCACATCAGTTCAGGAAAGCCCTTTTAATTTTTTTTTCTAAATTATATAAAGTAAAAAATGAGCTCAAAGTATAATTAATACCAAAATGTAATCAGTATCAAGGTATGAAAGGTTTGGGTGAGTGTGTGAGAGTGAAGGTTGGCCTGCTTTTAATAACCAATATCTGGGGCGTTGGTTTGTGTTGAAACATATATTAATTATTAATGTCAAAGAAACAAGTAATTTTGGAAATTTAACTGCAGTAAAAACGTTTGTTTAAAGAATTACATTACAAAGAAAATAAGGCTAGGTGGATATAAAAGCATGGCGAAAGGCGGAAGTCATGAAGCCGCCATCTTGAAAATTGTCAATTGAGTATTTTCTGTTTGTCAAGTTTGTCAAATACTTCCATTGTTTGTAATACGTAAACATTGAAATTTAAATAAAGCCTAATCTGTTTACCATATGTTGTGTGAATGGTCATTTCAAAAAACCTGACTACCTCTGCCTTTTCGCTTAACGAAACTCTGGACCCGAAAAGCCTAATTTATGTTAATAAGAATAACACCTGTTTACACCGGATGTATGGTGGTTATTATTTAAGTACAATAAAATACATAAGAATAATTATCAAATATATTCAGAAAGTAGAGTCCATTAACAAAGAGAGTAATTCTCTTTGCACTCTCTCTCTCTCTCTCTCTCCTAACTACTGTCAAACAACGGTATTGATTTCACCCAAATAAAATCTAAGGGAAATATTTGCATAATCACACACACTCGATTTTTGGAAACATTGAACATAAAATATAACAAATTCTGTGACTCTTATTAAAGCGAGATTTTCGAAGAGCATAAATAGACGTAAAATTACTACTACTCAGGGAAATAAACAGCGGGACGTTACAAGATTACGTACAAACGTCGTGTTTAAGTAGGAAAGTGTATCAGCAAGACGTTAGATTGACTCGGAGAGAACTGCGAGACGTTACATACTATATTAAAACACTTCCTGGTTCTTCCAGGAACAACACAAAAATTCAAATGACAATTATTGGTAGAACCCTTATCTACCCAATACATTCGTGAAGACCTTTCTTCACCCCCCACAACACCATGGGAAAATTTTACCCTCTGCAACCCTTCTACCGGTAACTTCTCTTTCCACTCTTTCTCTAATTCATCAACACTAATTACTACTCCGTCAATCACTTCTAATAAATTTACTCTCTCATCATCATCGCTATTACCCACCGTATCACCTTTAAATACCCCGTTTTCAACCATCTTATCACTATTGCTAACTAATTCCTCTTTATAACTATCACTTACCTTGTTAATTATCTCCCCATTATTATTAACAACATTATTACCACTTACCTGTTTTAATTCGACTTCTGTATTCTCTTTTAATTTACGTTTATCTCTCTCCCATTTCTCATTTATTTCGTCAATACTTTTATTCATTTCCTGAATATGGTTTTTTAATTCACTGAAATTATTTTCACATTTATTCTTTACCTCATTAATATCCATTTTAAGTTCGTTAAACTTTCTACTCTGTTCATCAAATTTTATATCATTGCTATCAAAACGACAATTTATTTTATCGAAATCACTCTTGACTTCTTTATTTTGTTCTTTCAATTCATTCATGTCCCCTCTTAGTTCACTAAAATTGCTACACATCATACTATACAATCGTGGTAACATATTATCATCATCGGACTTCTTATTTTGATTAATTGAAATAGGTGTTCAATGAATTTCAACTTCATTCATTATTTTTGATTCGTCAAAATTATTTTCACTAGTTATCATTTCATTTGTTTGAATTCCTGAGTCACTTCTATTACCCGACTCGACTCAGTTGACACATTTTCTTTACTTTAAAACATCGATTTATTTTCGGCTTCCTCGCCAACAATTACGTCAATTTCATTTATATCATTTTCGTTATTTCCTGCCATTTTTATAAATTTACTGATTTTCGTTTAAACGAGTCTCTTAACTTACATATAAAACCTCTTACACTTAACCTAGCACCCTAGCATCATTTTTTTTTTTGTACGTAATTTATACGTATTACTACTCAACTTCTAAATCACTTATTCACGAGTAGACGTGGTCTGTACAACATTTAATTTGTACAAACTGTCCCTAGTTCGATCGTGCCATTTGTTGTATTATGAACTTCTAATAATATAATATTCAATAAATATATCCAAAATCCCTTACCTGCATCGGGTCTCAAGGTCTTCACGTGAACTCGTAACTATAAGTAATTTAGGGTTAAGTGTTCTTAATAACCTCAACTCGCTTTGCATTGATTAGTTAACTCATCTTTATTTAAACATTTTTTGTTACTTTTGAATTGTTTCTCTCAGAATTATATTCCAAACAGTATTTAGGTCAAATCCACATACTGTACAACAAATACTATCAAAGTTTAATATTCTCTCTGGAAATACTTCACACTGAACAAAAATATAATTGTTTAACTTAATCTATAATAAAGGCGACCCAGCATTGCTCACGCTCACAGTCATTCAGTTATTTCCCCATAATTTTAATTTAGAGATCTATTTAGGAATTTTATTTTTTATTTTTGTTGAAATGGTAGGTTTATTTTCCTGTTAATAAGGCAGAGCACATGTTGAAATCAGTCCATTTTAGTCACTTGTTTGTCCGAATAGTTTTCACTGTTAAATTTTAAATGTCTATCTTGATTACCTAGGTTCACTGTTTAAATTCTGCACTGTTCTACGTTTTTAAATTTACATTTCTACACTTAAAAAATTTTTCTTTCGGCTCGTGAGCCCATTGTTCAGCCGGCCTCGGCCATGGCGGTTAGACGACAGCAACCGTTCTCTAAGCGTCTAGATAAGCCATGCCTTCTTGATCCACGGCAACTTGGTTCGTGATTCACTGGTAAGAATCACATGATACGGTAATGAGTTGTCACGTGGTATCACTTGTGGAGCGAATCTGGGTATATTTGTTCTGCGTCTTGGGGCTCGCAAAAAGTACGTGACAAAACTATGGTTGTATAAGCAGGCACGCACTCATTCATTCCTGAGCCACTGGAAAACAGCTTATTGCAGGGCGCTGACAAAATGTGCGACTTGGTGCCCCGGCAAGGAATGTTCCTTTTGTATAAACTGAGGCCCTGTTTGGGTAAACCTTGTGTTACATTTACAGTTACAATAAAGAAAACCCCTCAAATTTGTCATGTTACAATACCCCCCCCCATGGAGGTTTTCTGCCGAAACAGAAAAACTCATTGCTAACCCTAAAAGGATCGGTTATGATATGGTGCCAACAACCCCCCTTTAATTTCTAAACACATCATGTGTAAACTACCCCCGTAGCTCAGCGACTATGGCTGCACCTGAACGAGATTACTGGACTTTTCTGTTCGAGATCCCAACACCATAAAATCTGACAGGTACTCACCATAGTACCACCTAACCTTGTATCATTTCATCAAAAAACCAAAAACTGGCCTTATACCATACCAGATCCTCAACCGATATGTTCCCCCTTACATACATACTGGGTTGCCTATAGCAAGTACTGGGTGCGTACACATATTCATTATTAATCACACACTATCTGCACATTAATTGTGATAATATAAAATTAATATAAAATTCAAATTTGATTCCAACAGTTAAATAAAACAATTTGTCCCTATCCACTTATTCAAACACAGTTACACATGATTAGAAAATACATCATAATATACACATCGTATATCACCTGACACCTTCTCTACATATAGTGAACATAAAAATTTAAAATAGAATTCTTTACTGCAAAGAACATTTTTTTTTTTTTGCAAAAGAATTATTTTGTAAAATAAAATTTATTATTTAATAATTTCATTAGATTGATTAAAAAAATCTACAAATCAAGTGTAAGGAACATACTACATATCTAATACCAGTCATCAGCTGATGTCTCATGGTCAGGTGAATGACCTTACCCTAGTTACACTTCAAAAACTTATACAAGGTAAAACGCATAACACATGTTTACAATTACTACACTCTAATATAGCACAACATAATAAAACATAATAAATTCCTTCTCTCTTTGAAATCAATTACTTTCGTCTCTTGAATGAAAATAAAATCATTTAATTAGCTTATTAGCTCATTCAGTTTACGTTAGTTCAAGGTTTCAATTCATTACTCCCCTGAGTAACCTGCTTACCACACACGCTATGGCTCCCCCCTGGACTGTGGCGTCCAGTTGCTTCCACAAGAACTGAATTGTTATTAGGGTGTAGACGCTGCCTACCCCGTTTTTGCTTCAGCGTTATATAAAAATTCGGCATTACTGATGTCCGAGGACAGCAGTAATCCTACTAAATATGATTCATACGCCCTTATCACGGCACTATCACCACCTTCGATGATAGCCGCTGTTCCATAGTTATGTAGATTCCCCTGATTTACCCCCCGGTTAATTTCTAAGTTATACCAATTTCACAGGCAACCAGCTGCGGTCAGGTTACAATAATTCTGCCCACAGCTGATTGTCATCCAAAACCACGGTCTGGGCTGGTAAGGCCGGGACTGCCCGAAAGTGAGGAATCTACTTAAAAAAGACATACAATTCGTTTACAATTACATTGCTACTACAATTCACAAAAAGTAAAAACCATTATATGTTACAACAAATTTATCATTTAATTCTCCAAAAACACATTCAAATCTATTATCCACCTTCATGTTACATCACATATCATTTATGATTACATTTTAATTATGATTTTCTGTTTGACATTTTCATCATCAATTGGTTTGGGTGATTCTCCAGTCATTCACTATGATCTAATTTATCGAATGGGCACTAAAATATAACCTTACCGCCCCTGCTTCCTTCTAACCACCATTTACAGATTTGCATAGGGCGACACCAATCTCTCAAAAATATTTACGTCAATTAACTTACTACTCTAGCTCACCTTGAATCATTCTACTCTTATAACAAAATGCCCACTACCCTCTTTGTACTTAGGATGTGTGTTCCCTCCCTATACTCATTCCCTTATTAGTTCTTGGTCTCCCCCAGGTAACCCCGCCAACGCACATACGGTTCACCTCCCGCCACAACGCCTTTCGTTGAGGACTCCTTACCACACCACCCTCTTTACAAAATTTCACCACCATCTATTTATTCCCCAATTACATTACTCCCCTTACTCTACATATATGCCCTATCGCTACTGTGTCCCTACTATTAACCCGTTTCTGTCTTACTTATATTCCCAAAAATCTTATTTCGTCTAACACCCATTTAAAATTACCTTTAACTGTCTTAATGCCTTATTGCAATAATTATTGTCACCCAAACTCTATCTATTGCAACGTTTTACATTTATATGCTCATTGAAAAATCACACTAGACAACTCATGACTGCCTCAATTTTAATTTCATCATTTAATGTAACCCTTTAAAACTCATTTATAATTTATTATTCAAACATTTAAACATTTTACTTTACTTCAAGTCGTTATCAAAATTCATACTTACATAATGTCAATCACTCCATCTACATAGCACATGATTACTGTCATTAATTCCAAATATAAACATTCATTATAACAGTTATCACGTACATACCTCCATTTATCTTCTGAAACATTATAACAATCATATGACTCCACAACTAAACACATTTTACATTTATCCATCTACTATTTATTGTCAAGTTCAAATCTCATAAAATCATTTAAATTCATTATCAGAATTTATCTATACATTAATTAATTAATTAATCTCAGATTCTTTAATTCAATCAATTATTTAAAACACAAGTTATTTTAATTACCTTCTTCCAAAACAATTACAGTTCATTTAATACAAACTCTCATTATTTATTTATTCTGATAAAATATTATTATTATTAAAATCAATTTCTATTACATACACACATTGTTTACATAAAGTACATTTTACAACACAAACACAATTAATTTCCCTACAATTTATTTACAATTTTTTGTCATTATTTTTCTGTTTACCACACCTCATTTCATAAGTTAGCTAGGTCATCACCATAAACTAAAATAATTAAATGTCCATTCACTGATTTTGTATTTAACCGCCATTATCATACAATAGTCTTACTTTTATATAATAATTATTGTCTTTAATTACACTTCTTACATTATAATTATTTATGTCGTACCTCTTTATTATTAATTTATCCTCTATAGTACAAGAATAATTCACCAAATTATTCTCCCTTATTAACTCATAAAACCCGTTTACTCTGGTATTTTTTGTCCTATCTTCGTCAGTATTTTCTGTGAAAGTAAGGTATGTTATATTATCATCAACTACTACTGCTACCTCAGTTTCAATACAAGGTAATTACTCAATGTAATTATTCACTCTTTCTATACCTACCTTTTCTACTAATTCTTTATACTTGCTACTAACCTTGAACAACTTTATCTCCCCATCAACACACAACTCTCTTTCAAAATATCTCCAATCACAATGCCAGTTCTCATTTTCTCTACCATCCCATACAGAGGGTACTACTATATTAAAACACTTCCTGGTTCTTCCAGGAACAACACAAAAATTCAAATGACAATTATTGGTAGAACCCTTATCTACCCAATACATTCGTGAAGACCTTTCTTCACCCCCCCACAACACCACGGGAAAATTTTACCCTCTGCAACCCTTCTACCGGTAACTTCTCTTTCCACTCTTTCTCTAATTCATCAACACTAATTACTACTCCGTCAATCACTTCTAATAAATTTACTCTCTCATCATCATCGCTATTACCCACCGTATCACCTTTAAATACCCCGTTTTCAACCATCTTATCACTATTGCTTATTAATTCCTCTTTATGACTATCACTTACCTTGTTAATTATCTCCCCATTATTATTAACAACATTATTACCACTTACCTGTTTTAATTCGACTTCTGTATTCTCTTTTAATTTACGTTTATCTCTCTCCCATTTCTCATTTCTTTCGTCAGTACTTTTATTAATTTCCTGAATATGGTTTTTTAATTCACTGAAATTATTTTCACATTTATTCTTTACCTTATTAATATCCATTTTAAGTTTGTTAAACTTTCTACTCTGTTCATCAAATTTTATATCATTATTATCAAAACGACAATTTATTTTATCGAAATCACTCTTGACTTCTATATTTTGTTCTTTCAATTCATTCATGTCCCCTCTTAGTTCACTAAAATTGCTACACATCATACTATACAATCGTGGTAACATATTATCATCATCGGACTTCTTATTTTGATTAATTGAAATAGGTGTTCAATGAATTTCAACTTCATTCATTATTTTTGATTCGTCAAAATTATTTTCACTAGTTATCATTTCATTTGTTTGAATTCCTGAGTCGCTTCTATTAGCCGACTTGACTCAGTTGACACATTTTCTTTACTTTCAAACATCGATTTATTTTCGGCTTCGTTGCCTACAATTACGTCAATTTCATTTATATCATTTTCGTTATTTCCTGCCATTTTTATAAATTTACTGATTTTCGTTTAAACGAGTCTCTTAACTTACATATAAAACCTCTTACACTTAACCTAGCAACCTAGCATAATTTTTTTTTGTACGTAATTTATACGTATTACTACTCAACTTCTAAATCACTTATTCACGAGTAGACGTGGTCTGTACAACATTTAATTTGTACAAACTGTCCCTAGTTCGATCGCGCCATTTGTTGTATTACAAACTTCTAATAATATAATATTCAATAAATATATCTAAAATCCCTTACCTGCATCGGGTCTCAAGGTCTTCACTGAACTCGTACCTATAAGTGATTTAGGGTTAAGTGTTCTTAATAACCTCAACTCGCTTTGCATTGATTAATTAACTCATCTTTATGTAAACATTCTTTGTTACTTTTGAATTGTTTCTCTCAGAATTAGATTCCAAACAATATTTAGGTCGAATCCACATACAACAAATACTATCAAAGTTTAATATTCTCTCTGGAAATACTTCATACTGAACAAAAATATAATTGTTTAACTTAATTATAATAAAGGCGACCCAGCATAGCTCATGCTCACATTCATTCAGTTATTTCCCCATAATTTTAATTTAGAGATCTATTTAGGAATTTTGTGTTGAAATCAGTCCATTTTAGTCACTTGTTTGTCCGAATAGTTTTCACTGTTAAATTTTAAATGTCTATCTTGATTACCTAGGTTCACTGTTTAAATTCTTCACTGTTCTATGTTTTTAAATTTACATTTCTACACTTAAAAAATTTTTCTTTCGGCTCATGAGCCCATTGTTCAGCCGGCCTCGGCCATGGCGGTTAGACGACAGCAACCGTTCTCTAAGCGTCTACATAAGCCACGCCTTCTTGATCCACGGCAACTTGGTTCGTGATTCGCTGGTAAGAATCACATGATACGGTAATGAGTTGTCACGTGGTATCACTTGTGGAGCGAGTCTGGGTATATTTGTTCTGCGTCTTGGGGCTCGCAAAAAGTACGTGACAAAACTATGGTTGTATAAGCAGGCACGCACTCATTCACATTCCTGAGCCACTGGAAAACTGAGCTTATTGCAGGGCGCTGACAAAATGTGCGACTTGGTGCCCCGGCAAGGAATGTTCCTTTTGTATAAACTGAGGCCCTGTTTGGGTAAACCTTGTATTACATTTACAATTACAATAAATAAAACCCCTCAAATTTGTCCTGTTACATTGTATATAGGTTATTTTACAGTTACATACAGTTTGAATAAGTATTATCTATTAATCCTTGAAAGAATTTGGTGTTCAAAGTTCAGAGTGAGAGTTATTGTTTGTGGAAAAAGTTAATCAGTTTTAGTTCGTAATTATTGGTAATTTAATTTATACTTAACAAAACCGTGTTGTTTTTGCTATGGGTCATCAGTATTTCTTCCAGGTTGTGTTTGTAATTTCGTTAATTTTCAATCGTATGGTTTCCCTTCTTCTTCTGGCGTCTGTTTCTTATTATTCAGGTTTTATTTATTTTTTATTGTTAAAATTTTGTTTATTATCTTTCCTTGGTTTGCTGGAACTATGTTCGACTTCTTGTATTCATTTTATTTACATCTGGATCTTATTTTCTTCTTTATTAAACTTTAATTGAGACGAGTTCAGTATAGTGTCTGCCTCGCTGGATCGTTAATAATGGAACTCCCGTTTATAACGATTTTTAAAATATAATAATGTTTGTTGTTATGGCAACCACCTCCACTCTTATTGGTTAAATACATTTGAACCTAGTGTTATAAATCCTGGGTTTCTGTTCAAAGTGAATAAATATTTTATAATGGCTTTTGTTCCTTGGTGATATTACCAATGTATGAAATAATAACATATATGTCCCTATTTTCTTTCAAAGATCAATTTGACATCTCACAAGGCTGGTCTAGGTCATGTATTAATGTTTTTAGACAAAATTGCTACTGCTATGTTATTACATAATTCACTTATTTATACTGTTTATTTCATTTTTTGATATATTATTATTGTTAGTTAATTGTAATGAAATAATTTACTTGGTCTTACTATTCAAATACAATAGTCAATTGCTTACATTTGGTTTTCTGAAGTTAGACAGTTAGGTATTTTATAGGCCTAAGCTGTAACAGTGTAGAATTTCTTATTTTGCTCTACTTAAACATTATTTATTAAATCCATACGTTCTGCTTATTGTTATTTGGTACTTATTGGTTTTTTTTTTGAAGTTACTTTGAAGCTGTTTTACAATCAATTAATGTTATCATAATTTACAAAATCATTTCTTATCTGATATTCTTTTCTTTTCTATTTATTTAAAGATGATTAATCTTGTGTTGTTAAGTTTATATCATTGCTAGCTTATGCCTACTCCTATCTCTTACACACTTTTTTAACACTTAATCCTACTAACAAAACATAACATAGAAATAGGTTTATGCAACCCTCGAAAATTGTTGGCGTCTCCCACTCGCCAGATACCGTTTCCCGGGGGGGGGGGATAAAACTTTATTATTTAATATTTAGCATGTACCGCTAAATTATTCATAGCCCAGTTTATATTCTGATAGTCCCTTATCGAGTTGAAGATGAAAAATAATTGATTAAAAATAATCAAGCTGGACTAGGCTGAGTGTTTCCTCTTGTGGCCACTAACATGGCGAAGTCCCGACGAGAAATACCATTTGTCTATTGCTACACCAGGGTTGAAATCTTCTAAGGGTGGTCCATTTACTGCCAGCTGCATTAGATCTCCTAATGAAGTGATGTCCAGGAAAGTCTCTGTTTCACTTTTATCCTGTTAACGAAGCTAAATCCCCGTTCACAAGATGCTGTTGTTACTGCCATGCATGCAACGCTGTAAAATACTTTCTTTAGCTCACCAAAACGCTCAGGAAACTTGTATAGAGTTTTTAATAGCTCACCCAGTCCTTTTGAAGTTATTTGCTCTTCTTTAACCATCATTTTTAATTGAAGCCATTCCGATAGCTCATTTATATCACCAGTAATAAAAACATGCGCCACATTGCCATATGCAGTTAGGGTGTCATCTTGAGGAAGTCACAAGAAATCCAGAACGTGGCACTTGGTGCCTACTACAGTCTCAAGTGTGTCAAGACGGCACTTCAAGTAATGAACTGTGCTTTCGATCAGCTTATTACGGGGATTGATTTGTATTCTTCCTCCCCTTGAGACGTGTTTGTGAGAACAATTCCTTTGTCGCCTTTGTATTTTGAGCAATTCAGTTTCTGTGAGTCTGAAGTGTCAGAAAGGTATTGTTTCACACTGGGCGAGTGCAATTTTCGAGGGTTGGTTTATGGTCTGTCCCTTGTTCAGCCATATTCCTTCTTATAAACTATAATTCTTTAAATTAAACAAAATAACAATTTTAGTGAGTATTGTATCGACACCATCTATTCTATAAAGATAATCATTCTAGTGATTCTTCTAGTAATAGCAGATGTTTTCTAGTTCTTACACCCACAATTACTCTGTTTCTTACAGGCTAACACAATTAACTTATTTGTCTATGAATCATTTGATTATGGTTCTGGTTTGTTACACTTGGTTACTATTCCTTTTCCTTAAGATTATAGGTTGTTTATTTTAATATTCTCATCACTTCACTTGTTTATTGTTATCACTCCCTACCTATCTCTCACTCTTGGATTTTTATCGGGTTTTAAAACATAATTTTATAGTCCGTTTTTCTATATTTTATGTTCTACTTTTTCTCTCACTATAGGGCTATTAATGATACACATATTCTATTAACAAATGTTTTCCCTTAATTACTATGGGTAGTGTACTTCTTGTTTACATACTTTATATAATGCTTATTACTATTTTTTATTCATTATTTGTGTTTTGGTATTATTTGTCTACCTTTGATTATTTTTTTGTCTTTATTTGTCCTATCACTGGGTTGGGGTTTGTTTCTACCTATTTACTTACCATATCTATTGGGTTATATTGGTTCAATCGTATTATATTGTTGTATTTCAAGTTTTGCTTAGTGGCTTGCTACATTTCTCTTATCAGAGGTTACTTTTATTATTACCTTTATATGTTTGATCATATAATTATGTTAAATACCCATTCTTTTATCTCTGGTTCATCCCTTTTAATCTATAGTGTTAATTATTTATATTCTCCCCTTCTCATATTGCTTCTTAAAATGCTTGTTGAAGATATGTACCCTTACAATATGCGCGCAAATGTGTGTGGTTCTTATGTCTTTCTGGTGGTATTTAGATTGAGTGATTAAATTATGAACACTGAAAATGACTTGATGACTGTCTTAACGAAGTCTTAATGACTTAATTTTGGAAACTTGATTTGAAATGCAAGTTTTGCACAGATTAATAATTTTGTATTTCATGTTTTCTTGTAAATTACACAAAACATCATTCTTATTTTTTAAAGAAGATAACTTATTTATTTGTACTTCAGTAATCAAGGTAACCACCAATTGCCAATATAGTGGAGCAGTTGCAGTGATCATTACAGTATGAATATGGAAAATGGATAACTTTCCTGGATCTTTCGATAAGAATCAGGAGTCTTTTAGTTAGATTTTTTTAGAGGTGTAATGCAGAGTTTATAGGTGGTGTCATTTTCCATCATATTAAAAAAGAATTGAGACTAGCTGAAACATAAGTATTACTACTAAGTACAGTCAGAATTTTTAGAAACTTTAGTGAAGTTTAGTAGTTAGTAGTTTTTATGTTGTACATTTGGTTATATTAATTTGTTGTCTGAAAGTGGTGCCTGCTGGTAATACAGTAGAACAGTACAATATAATAGTAATTAAAGGACAGAACATTGTATAAAAATAACTTTGTATAACCGACTAAAGACCTACTACAAACAAAAAGAAATTAGTCACAGTGAGGGAAGTGTTAACTTCCACCACTAGCAACAGTCAAGCTCATTACTGTAGTGTCATTTCTGCACTGGCAGCGACTTGCTCCTGATGGGTCAGCAACGTGTTACTCAGAATCAGTGGCAGCTGGTGGTTGAAAAATTTTGGGGTTGCAGTTGGGTTGGATGGTATTAAATTGTTTTATTATCTGAACAGAAAATGTCCAAGTCTTCTCTCCAAACAATACTAAGGAAAACAAAATAATGCAATTTTATTGTCACCCGCATAACCATGAATATTTATTGTATACATCTTTTTACTTCCATATTCCTTAAGGAATGGAAGTATGGTGATGGCAAAAAAAATCGTGTTCGAGATTATTGCAGATTCTGATTCTACTACACTCAAAACATGAAAAAAAGTCGTTTTCCAAAAAGTGTCTGTGTGTGTGTGTGTGTCTGTCTGTCTGTAGATTTTTTTTCTATGGCAAACGATAACTGCCGCAAATTCAAACAGAATCAAATAATTTTTTGCATACAGCCCTGATTTGTAGAGTACTCACGACCTATTGTTTTTGGTGAAGATCGGTTGAGGGAAAGGGGTAGTTTACCTGCAACGGTTTTTTTTATCAAGGGAATTTTTTTTTTTTTTGGCAAACGATAACAGCCGCAAATTCAAACAGAATCAAATAATGTTTCGCATACAGCCCTGAATTGTAGAGTTCTCAAGACCTATTGTTTTTGGTGAAGATCGGTTATGGGAAAGGGGTAGTTTACCTGTAACGTTTTATGTTTTAACAAGGGTATTTCCTATGGCAAACGATAACAGCCGCAAATTCAAACAGAATTAAATAATGTTTCGTATACAGCCCTAAATTGTAGAGTTCTCAAGACCTATTGTTTTTGGTGAAGATCGGTTAAGGGAAAGGGGTAGTTTACCTACAACTTTTTTTAACAAGGGTATTTTCTATGGCAAACGATAACAGCCGCAAATTCAAACAGAATCAAATAATTTTCTGCATACAGCCCTGATTTGTAGAGTACTCAAGACCTATTGTTTTTGGTGAAGATCGGTTGAGGGAAGGGGTAGTTTACCTGCAACGTTTTTTATCAAGCGTATTTTCTATGGCAAACGATAACTGCCGCAAATTCAAACAGAATCAAATAATTTTTTGCATACGTTAGTGAATTGTAGAGGACTCAAGGCCTTTAGATTTTGGTGAAGATCGGTTAAGGGGAAGGGGTAGTTTACCTGCAACCTTTTACGTTTTAACAAGACTTGAAAATTCATTTAAACTTTTTGAAACAATGGTAATTGTTGAAAATAAAATAATTTTGTTGCCAGGCAATAAAATTATAATTTTTTCATTTTAATGTAAATGATGTATATATTAGAAAATATATCGTGCTTGGCAGGCAAGCATATTTCAGTTATGTACTGTTTACGTTTCCATTTTATTATTATGACTACTGCAGTAAAAAGGCAGGGAAGACACACACACACACACACACACACACACACACACACAAAATTCGCGTTATTTCTGGCCTCATTCATGTTTATTTTCTTACATTTGCATGCTTTTTAAATGGAAAGTGCTGAACCCATACCAACATAACGCATGCAAGCCGAAAAAGTGTCCAGCGTGGATAGCGATTTGCTTCCTGTGGATCGCTGGGCAGTGTAACTGCACGTGTTTACAGAGGAACGATTCATAGACAGACTTTTCGTCTTTAGGGAATGAACCCTCTGCAAGATGCTGAGGGTCCATGAGTGACTTCGGAGCGCTCCTTCTTTTCCGCGTTTGTTCTGTGAAACGTACACTGTAGATTCGCAGCTTTATTCTAAGCAACGCTCAATAGGAAATGTTGAAAATTTTTGTCCACGGTGTACCCTCATACACACTAAACCTGCTCTGATGTTTTAATTACAGACATCATAATATTAAAACTTTGGAAACTTGAGCACTACTTAATGGAGATTAATCATTAACTTATACAAGCCATTAATTTTATGCATATTTTTTATATATATGTGTACAACGTTATCGGCAACAAAGAAGTAGTTTTTGTTAAAATTCCTTCCCGGGATATTTGGCCGTAGTCCAATGTTTTCTACAAAACCAGACGTTTCGGCAATGCCATCGACTTCCATCATCAGTGAAAATCGAGTGCGATAACGTGAGGTGGTATATGTTAGTGACCACAGTACTGTGGTTAAGGCTGAAGCAGTAAGTAGAAAGAAGTAGTTTCTTTGGTAATATTTCATTTCGAAAATTATTTTAATTATAAATCTTAGAATATGGAAGTCATGTATGGTTCTCCATACCGATATTTTAAATTTGCAATTAAATATTCTGTTACCTGATTTTACATTTTGATTAAATCTGAAAGATCTGGTGTAGCCTACCTACTCTCGTAATTTAATTTTTTTTCTCAATGTGACGTAAACTTAACAGCGTTTTCGTTAAGTTTACGACAGAATTCATTGCGTCCTACCAGTTAAATATAATAAATATATTACACTGTGACACCTTAATCCTTTATATGTACTACTATTTACATTTAACGTCAATAATAATAAAATTTAATTTCAATAGTGTCAATAAAAACATACAGTTCACACTTGAGACGGAGATAAATAATAAACTTAACTTCCTCGACCTGACAATTACAAGACTAGATGAAAAATTTCAATATCAAATATACCAAAAACCGACAACCACAGATCTCACGATAAATGCTGAATCACATCACCCCTTTCTCAGAAAATGGCAGCTTATCATAGTTTAATACATAGGTTACTTTCCATACCATTAGAAGACAAAGATTTTCATGAAGAACTGATCACGA
The DNA here is from genome assembly GCA_034769895.1 of Magicicada septendecula. Classification (NCBI taxonomy): domain Eukaryota; kingdom Metazoa; phylum Arthropoda; class Insecta; order Hemiptera; family Cicadidae; genus Magicicada; species Magicicada septendecula. Next base: position 750,484,662 of record CM068368.1, on the reverse strand, counting down.
TCAAATACATAGCTAAAGCCAATGGTTATAAAAGCTCAATTGTGGATAATTTAATCAAGAAACACAAAAAAGAAAAACAACATAGAATTACAAGAAAATAATAGAGATAAAGTTAGGTATATAGCATCAGAATGTGGTAACACCCTACCCAAAATTTTAAACAAAGTATTCAGTGGGATAAATATAAAAATGGCTTACCGAACTAATAATAACATTAATAAGATACTCTTACCTAAACATTCAAAATCGGTTGAGGACAGGACGGGCGTTTATAAGGTAATATGCAATGAATGTGATAGCTTTTACATTGGCCAAACTGGTAGACCCTTTAAAAAACGATTCAGAGAACATTTACCTAAAAGGGAATTTAGTAAAACAGTGTCAAATTACGCGCGCCATCTGATGGACAAAAACCATAGTTATACTGATTTCACAACGAACTTTCAACCCCTCCATATATACAGAAAGGAAATTATATGAATGCTATCGAAGAATACGAAATATATAAGGCTTACAAAAATAAAAAAACAGAAGAAGTCATCCTTAACGATCAGTTGAATTTCCAGTCAAATCTATTATACGACACAGCGATAAGAATACAGAACAAGGTCCATAGTGCACGACATATAACAACATGAACACTGCAGTCGACTATAGCATGTCGTGGTGCGCACCACCGATATCGCGTGTGTCTCAAGTTTGGGTATTTTATGTGTTTTTTATGTTTATATTATATTTATTGTTATGTGTAAACTTGTATATACAGTGTTTTTAATATTTTAACGATCGACGAACTTCACCAAGGGATATTCCTGATGATGGGGCATATGTCCCGAAACGCGTTGAATTAAATATAGAAAAAAGGCCACCAGACGGACAAGAAAAAGGTAAACTATTTTACTAATGATATTTATTATTTGTTTGTAACACACATGCACACAAACTATGTTACAATAACATAATTGTTTTATTATAAAACACTAGGTTATTATGTACTTTAGTTTACACGTTTTTTTTTTTAATTTACTGCCAAATTATTTCATTGTTACCATACTATACTGCTAATGATTATTTAAATCATCTCGTCGAGCACTAGAACTTCTAAGAAACCTAGAACAATCCATTTATAGGAAACTAGATAAATTATTTAATGCAGCAGAATATTAAAGAAAAACAAACAATAATGGGCAAAAATTGAACTAAAAAATTACTGTCAAATGATGCTACAGGAGTGTCTGAATATAGTGGTATATAAACTTTTAAAAGAAGGAAAGAAACTATCAACTTCTGAATATGACAGGAATCTACTTTCTACTTGAAAAGAACAACTGCTCGTTTCTACAAAAATAAAACTGAAGTGGACACTTCACACACAGTGCAATAAGGAGAAAGGTGCATGAATTTTTGCCATGAAAAAGTCTGCCCATCCATAAAGTATTTTTTTTAATCTCTAGAGGTATGTTATTGAGTCTGAAAGAAAATATTTGACGCAACATCTTAAAAATTTAGGATTTAAGCTGACTTGCTGCCCAGTCCAATAGAAGGTAGACATACATGATTCACTGCATTATGATTCACTGTCTAATGGGTATAATTACACAGACGAGAAGATAAAAATATTGTTTATGTGTTTTGAATATATCAATTTATTTTATAGAGATGCTGACGATTATTTTGTAAACTACTATCCTGAGCAGTGGCGGCCCGTGCTTATGTTCCATAACCCTCATTAAATCCCCAATTGTATTTTAAATTATAGAATTATGAATAAAACAATAACTAATAATAGTGTTGTTATGCTAAATAATCGTAATTAATCATTTGGCGATTGAAAAGTGAAGAGCAATACTAAAAACCGTACATGCTCTTGCCGCGGCGTGCATGGCAAGTGTGCACCAACTATGACACGCTTTGTATATGGGGAAATACACAGGATTAGTGCTGTGGCTGGCTAGACTCGGGTGCTCCTACTGCAACGATATATGCTCGCTTGGTGTGATTAGGGACTGCAAACCCCGCTTGTACGTTATGGCGGCACCAGTCTGTTGGTAAATACAGTAACATGTGGTGCGCCAGGTAAAAGTAGGAATAAGTAAGTTTATGTTGTTACGCTACTTGAGTTAGTTAGTGTCGGTCGAATTTTTTGTGAATTTCGTTGTTAGTGTCAGTCCAATTCATCGTTAAATGTAAATAGTAGTACATATAAAGGATTAAGGTGTCACAGTGTAATATATTTATTATATTTAACTGGTAGGACGCAATGAATTCTGTCGTAAACTTAACGAAAACGCTGTTAAGTTTACGTCACATTGAGAAAAAAAATTAAATTACGAGAGTAGGTAGGCTACACCAGATCTTTCAGATTTAATCAAAATGTAAAATCAGGTAACAGAATATTTAATCGCAAATTTAAAAAAGATGTATACAATAAATATTCATGGTTATGCGGGTGACAATAAAATTGCATTATTTTGTTTTCCTTAGTATTGTTTGGAGAGGAGAAGACTTGGACATTTTCTGTTCAGATAATAAAACAATTTAATACCATCCAACCCAACTGCAACCCCAAAATTTTTCAACCACCAGCTGCCACTGATTCTGAGTAACACGTTGCTGACCCATCAGGAGCAAGTCGCTGCCAGTGCAGAAATGACACTACAGTAATATCAATTACCATTCACAAAGAAATTTATAATTTACTGCCTCTTGTATCATTTTGAATGTATTTACATAATATGTCTTGTTTTTAAATGGTCCAGAAATATTCATACAGAGAAAAATAGACATAACACATAAACATTAATAGAGCTGATTCCCGAATCACAAGTCTGTGTTATATAATCCTTGTTTTCAATAAGAAGTACAAAGTTCCATGCATTATGAACTAAAGCATTGTGAACTGGAAGTATGGAAGAAAATTTCATATTTACTCAGAAAATTTTTAAAAGAATTTGTTTTATAATACAAAGCAAAAAAAGATATTATTTTATTATATTTGATAACAAGATAAAAACAGTTTGGAAACTGTAAGCGGTTTTAAGCATTTTTAAACTCTTATTTCAATTTTCACATTGTACTATTCAAAACTAAAGACAGTAATTCTTAACTGAGGCTGTTGGAGAAATTTTTCTTTTACATTTTTTTTAATCTTTTAAAAGAGTGAGTTAGAATTCAGTTTGTTATCCAGAGATACTTATGATCAATGTAATATTCTGTTACATTTAGGTGGAATTCTTATACTTTATCAGGCTTAGTTTTAGGAAGTTATTTACATTAGTTAATTGTGTACTGGATAACTTAGTTGAAAGTAGCGGGTGAATGCAGTAACTGGGGTGACATTTCAGGAAAATTGAAGTTTATTGTTGATATACAAAATGTATGTTCATTTAGTTTTGATGTAGTATATGATTTATAAAACTTTCTATTTCAGGATGTAGCACTATATGGGCAGTTTCTGCAGTGCTTACGTTCTTCTCCAGAGCTGTTAGCTAGCTGTTTAGTGGCTGGTGAACGGCTGTTACCAGAAACAATGGCACAAGTCATACAGTCATTAGTTGCTGGCCTTTATGGCAGTTGTTTGCTTCCAGAAGATAAGTTGATTGTCCTTCAGCTTCTTAGGCACCTTACTGAAATGCAGCTGGTTCCTTCAGATGACCCTAGAAGGTAATATTTTTATAGTGTTTTAAATGTTTTGAACTATTGCTATGTATATTATGATAGTATGTAAAAAAAGCTTATTACTAAAGATGTAAACGCTTGTCTTTCTTCTCCAAATCCCTCAGCAAATACATGTTCCTCTTCTAGGATCTCAGTATCCATAGGATTTTTTAATTCCTTTTTTTAAGACTGTTGCAGTCTTTCTCTTTTCCTTCATTCTAGACGTATCCTCTGGATTTTTTTCCAGTCACTCACTTGGTATCGTTAGTACAGGTCCAACTTATTTTATACCTGGTACCATCAAAAAATAATTAATGTTCTTATTTTATATTTTAATTAATGCCTCACGTTGTAAGCACCAATTATGTACAATCAAAAAATAATTAATTTTCAAATGTCAGTTGTATTTTGTAGAGCCCCAAGTTGTTGGTGTCAAATATGTAAAATTAAATAAATGTCAATATGCTTATATGCCTTAACGTTTGAAGCATCAAATTTGTATTACCAAAATAAAATAAATTTCAATTAAATCTTCTGTTGTTTATACTAATTCTTCTTTAACACCTAACGTTGTAAGCTAATTTTATGAAGTTTTAATCTATTTATGTTTCTTAGAACTTTTATTTTTAATGATTTTATTTTATTTTCAATGTAAAAATAATTAAGTAAGTATGGGGCTTTAGAATGTAGAATTACTTTAAAAATTAATTGGAATGAATAATAATTTAAAATCTAATTTATTATCGATGCTCACCTTGGTACCCAAAGTCACCACCAGACTTCGCTTCAAATTCTGTCGACCCGAGCACACGTCTTTTTAATCTTTTATTAATAATTTCAAATAATTAAAACAACTATGAATTCGTTTACTTCAATATTCTTTTATTATAAAGAATAAATAAATATCCTTGAAACGTTATTAGTCAATTACACTGTATGTATAATTACTAGCTCAGATGTTGGCAATATCGAAATTTGTCAGGGTGTAGCTTTTCGTTTTTTATTGTGAATAATAAACTTTATTACATTTATAAAAACTTAGTTTTTTTCTTACCTTCGGGTTCAGTCCAGGACTCTACAGACGAAATCAGCTGCAGAGGGGTTATCTGGGTTTAAGTGCGAAATAATTACGCTAACCCAGTATTTCTGATTTTAACAAATTATTTCCCTTTTATTAAGCAAGGTATATTTTACTTTACGTTGTTATTCACTGTTATTCAATATTATTTATATAACAACCAAAATATAAAAATAAAATATTTATAAGTGAATTTGGATTATTGAAACGTAAGTCATATGGTTTGGTTATTCCACCTTACACTTTAGTTTCCTACTTTTAAAAGAACAGACCATATTCAGTTAAGACTACTTTCCTTAACTAATTTGTTTCTTAAACTTCTATTAAACGAACCAGTACGTAATTTGTCCCCACACTCACACACATTCTTTCTTTTACATTGACATTCTATTAAACCCCACTTTGAGATCTCATGATTTTGTGAAACATCTGCAAATATAAATTGTAATGTAGTTAAAGATTCTGAATTAAAATTGATTATAGGGTACTCATCCTGGTTGTTGATCTGATCCAACTGATGAGGCACTTGTTTTACCCCGCACTTCGAAAGTCAATTGAAGCTCGTTAAAGTGATTTTGTCTTTTGACTGGCGCTAAGTTTTTGCTGGTTACTAAAACCATGTTTTTTCACATTTCACTTTTAATAATTGTGTCGGCCGACATAACTTGCTCGCGAGCACTGATTGGGTTTTTGAGTTAGTTGACGGCGGTATATTATTTGTACACTGATTGTTAGAACCACGCGCTACCGAACTGCCCCGTACGGCCCTGCTGTCTGCTTGGGTGGTTTACTGATGACTGACTACTGTGTGTTAGGGATGAGCATCGATGGCCGATGTTTCAAAAACATCGATGGTTAACGTTCGATGTTTTTACCATCGATGGTTCAGTTGCGATGTTTTTATACTATCGATGGTTTCGTTTCGATGTTTTCCTTTGAACAATTTTTTTTTAATTTGTAATGAAGACTTTTTTTAAGTTGATTGTTAAATTTAGTTTATTTTAAATCAACAGATTTTTATTTTAGATATTAATGGCTACGTAGTTTGCTCCCTAACCTAGGTAAACGATAAGTACCATGTATATGAGCTACGTAGTAGCGTAGTGACGGAGTAATATGGTAAAACTAAACAAAACCATTTTATAGGAAACCGTTATATAGGTTTCAACAGTTTCAAAGTTAGCTTTAGCTTACATACGTGACATACGTACGAAATAACGGTTTGCCCTTTATGTTAGTCGTATTTGGTTTTCATTCAGATTTAGTTTTAGATTTTTTAGTTATTTTTCATACTGAGTATAGCGTTTTTCTCTTTTAATTGTGATAGTGTTAGAACATAATTTAAATAGTTTACATTTTAATTTTTAATATCATCGGCATCGTTCATAATTCTCTACCCGTTAATTATGCCACCCAAAAGATATATTGCAACGTTATAGGTATTTTTAAAATGAATTGCACTTCTTTCCATATACCGTATTTGTATTACTTTATCTCATATTCTGTTCTTTATAGAGGGCAGGTGGGCAAAACTAGTATTCGAAAGTTATAGGTACCAACGTAACTGTTCCAAAAAAATAACAGGTACGAATTACGAATACCTGTTATTATACACTTATTGTACATATACCTGTATAATTTGTTATAATAAATAAATTGAAACTAAAAGTATTAACAGTGTTACTTTACACTGTGATTTTATTAAGCTTTTACTGTTTAAAAGAAAATAAGAGAATTTATAGGCCTATCTCTCTTTGGGAATACTAATTTAAACTTTCACTAGGAGTAAACAAACCTGACATAGATTTAAAGAGGTTTCAGTTTTTGTTAAAGGAGGTGGTTTTATGTATGTTTGTTCAAAACACTTTATAATCATTATAATAATAAATAATAATGAACAGATTTAGTTAATTATGAATGTGAGTTAACTTATTTTAACGTCACCTCCCCTTTACCTAACCTGTTCTCAACGAGTTCGTCAACGGCCCTGGAAATTCTGATACGGGGAAGTTAGATGTATTTAAATTGCTTTCTTGGGTACAGTGTTGAGGTTTCCACATTCCACCTGTCAAAATGTGGTGGTGACCCAAGGGATTTTGGTTTTTCAGAATCTTCTGATAAGGTAAGTGAGTAAAGTATCGGGGTATATTATTCTTCTCTTTAATTATTTTTATTTATTATTCATCCCCAATTATTTGTACTATTACAAACATGTAAAAAGCATAGATTTTTATTTTAATTGCAACATTAGCATAAAAACATCGATGTTTTCAGTCTTAAAACATCGATGTTTTCATATCGATGTTTTTTTAACATCGATGTACTCTTCACAATGTTAACATCGATGTTAAACATCGATGGTTTTTTGGCGATGCTCATCCCTACTGTGTGTGATCCTCTGATGCAAACTGGGGTGGCAATTACTCATTCTTTCTGTACTTCACAGAGAGACTGGCTTGCCAGCGGTTACGTAATACGTCTAGACTATTTGACTAGACATAAACAGTCTGCAACAACATTGTGCAGTTTTGTAAAAGCAGGGGTTCCCAATAGGTGGTATACTGTATGAATTGACAACACTTTATTATCAGTCTCTGCCTCCCAATTCTGTACCGTTACAAGGGAACTGGGTTATATTGTATATTAATTCAGTTTGATGTAAACAAATCTATGGATTCTTGTGACTACAATAATTTACTCGAAAAATGTCCTTCGTGAAGTACAAAACATCACAAATCTTTGATTTATTACATAAATTAAATAAATTACTTATGACTAATTCACGAACAGTTTCAGTGGTGTAAAATAATAGTGTTCAGTGTGTTTTTAGATTAACCACAAAGTTGCTTCTTAATTCGAAGTGTACACAAAAATATCTTACAATGAATGATTACAAAAGTGTTAGTGTTAAGTGGTTCAGTGATAGTTCAAAATATAAAAATAGTGTATAATTAATATTTAGTGTCACACTTAGGTTATATAGAAATAATTACTTGATCCATGTTTTTTGGTATCCAGGCTACTTATAGTATATAATTAGTAAAATAGGTTTACCTTTCTTTGTCTGTCTGGTGGCCTTTTCTCTATATTTAATTCGACGCGTTTCGGGACATATGCCCCACATCAGGAATATCCCTTGTTGAAGTTCGTCGATCGTTAAAATATTAAAAACACTATATACAAGTTTACACATAACAATAAATATAATATAAACATAAAAAACACATAAAATACCCAAACTTGAGACACACGCGATATCGGTGGTGCGCACCACGACATGCTATAGTCGACTGCAGTGTTCATGTTGTTATATGTCGTGCACTGTGGACCTTGTTCTGTATTCTTATCGCTGTGTCGTATAATAGATTTGACTGGAAATTCAATTGATCGTTAAGGATGACTTCTTCTGTTGACTTGTATACGAATGTCCCTGTTCAAGAAACTCTAACTATCCTTAAAGAAAATCTTATTAACGCCAAAATATGTAACTCTGAAGAAATCAATGATTTAGTTAATTTACTGGAAGTTGTACTTGACCAAAATTATTTTACATTTAATAATAATTATTACATCCAAAAAAAGGGTCTAACCATGGGGTCACCTTTATCTGGTTTACTAGCTGACATATACTTAAACCACTATGAGAATACATATTTGCTCAATAACGTAAATAAACTTTCCAAGAAAATAATATCATATACACGTTATGTTGATGATACGTTTATAATTTTTAATGGCACAATACGACAAATAGAAAATATGAAATTATACATGAATAGTGTCAATAAAAACGTACAGTTCACACTTGAGACGGAGATAAATAATAAACTTAACTTCCTCGACCTGACAATTACAAGACTAGATGAAAAATTTCAATATCAAATATACCGAAAACCGACAACCACGGATCTCACAATAAATGCGGAATCACATCACCCCTTTTCTCAGAAAATGGCAGCTTATCATAGTTTAATACATAGGTTACTTTCCATACCATTAGAAGACAAAGATTTTCACGAAGAACTGAACACGATCAAATACATAGCTAAAGCCAATGGTTATAAAAGCTCAATTGTGGATAATTTAATCAAGAAACACAGAAAAAAGAAAACAACATAGAATTACAAGAAAATAATAGAAATAAAGTTAGGTATATAGCATCAGAATATGGTAACACCCTACCCAAAATTTTAAACAAAGTATTCAGTGGGATAAATATAAAAATGGCTTACCGAACTAATAATAACATTAATAAGATACTCTTACCTAAACATTCAAAATCGGTTGAGGACAGGACGGGCGTTTATAAGGTAATATGCAATGAATGTGATAGCTTTTACATTGGCCAAACTGGTAGACCCTTTAAAAAACGATTCAGAGAACATTTACCTAAAAAAGAATTTAGTAAAACAGTGTCAAATTACGCGCGCCATTTGATGGACAAAAACCGTAGTTATACTGATTTCACAACGAACTTTCAACCCCTCCATATATGCAGAAAGGAAATTATATGAATGCTATCGAAGAATACGAAATATATAAGGCTTACAAAAATAAAAAAAAACAGAAGAAGTCATCCTTAACGATCAATTGAATTTCCAGTAAAATCTATTATACGACACAGCGATAAGAATACAGAACAAGGTCCATAGTGCATGACATATAACAACATGAACACTGCAGTCGACTATAGCATGTCGTGGTGCGCACCACTGATATTGCGTGTGTCTCAAGTTTGGGGATTTTATGTATATTTTTTATGTTTATAATATGTTTATTGTTATGTGTATAAAATTGTATATAACGTGTTTTTAATATTTTAATGATCGACGAACTTCACCAAGGGATATTCCTGATGATGGGGCATATGTCCCGAAACGCGTCGAATTAAATATAGAGGAAAGGCCACCAGACGGACAAAGAAAGGTAAAACTATTTTACTAATTATATATTATAATGACTTGAGTTGATCTCACCAATTATTATACACTTTTTAAACTCAGGTAAGTTGTTTTCATAATTAAATCTTGTTAAATCACTCTTCACAATACACGGATTAAGTTATTCACTTAATTTCATAACTCACAAATATATCTTGGTCACGTAACCTGTCTGGTGTTCGATAGTCGTTAACAATTTCCTGGACCCAAGTAATACAGGGAGTGTGTTCTTTACTCTTCGAAGTGTAACAATCAACTAACTGGTGTGGGTTGATTTTTCTGCCTTCCTGGACCAAAACTTGCAGAATTCCGATTGGTCGAAGCCCTAGGCATTGTCATTTGATGGCGTCAGTTTTTTCTAGTTCCAATATACCATCAAATAATTATTTTGAAACTCCCACTTTATACTAAATCTAATTTTAATGAGATGGTTATTAATGAATTCCCCTTTTTCCACTGATTATTTAGACACCTCACAAGATGGGTTTCTGTTCAGTTTCTTTGGAGTTACAATTTTGGATTTTTTTATTTAAATTTATGTTTTATATTTAAAAGTGCCCCGTCTGTGTCCTTAATCCTTTAAAACAATTCCTGTTCACTTTCAGTGTACTAATAACAGTTAAATACATTAATATTAGTAATGGTTATAACAAACGTTAACATTATTGTCTTATGCCTTTTACATCCTTTTTTTTTTTTTTAAGATACAATCATTTTATGGTTTACATTATACTCTCTCCCTTATTACAGTTCTTCTGGAACTTACTCTAATTAAACACCAATACTCTGTAAACACCAATTTTACACAACAACATTTTTAGGCCATTTCTTAATTTATGTAATAATACACTTTAACATAATAGTCATAATGACCTGTTTCTTTTTGTAACAGTTTATACCTGATTTTTACTAATATTACCACAAATTATAAATCATAACATTTAAATAAACAGTTTTATTCACTTAACATAGTAATCATCATGAAATGTTTCTTTGTAACAGTTTGTCTACGATGTTTAATAATAATATTAGCAATTATATAACATAATTCAACCAACTATGTAGGTAATTCTTTATACATATTAGTTGTCATCCTGACAAGTTCTATAATAGGAGATTTAGTTCAGGATGCCTTATTAATAATCACTCAATTTTTTTGTCACAGATGTTAGCTACAATATTTTGGTATAGTTTTCATTACACCTTACAATATAACATTAATCATTTATGCCTAATGTGACAGGAGTCTTACCTATATTTAAGGCATTATGACCTACAGCATTTAACAGAAATAAGTATTACAATGCTGTGACATTCCCTATATACTTTACTTGACTATGGTATATCCTTTTTATAAACTAAAACAAACATTTTACAACATATAACTTACTTACTTCTTACTTCTTGGTACATGCGTCCAATTCATCCGCAATCGATGGCACGATGCACCTCGTACACTTGAGCAGCCAGAACCAGTAGTTTTTTATCTCTCAAAATTGTTTTCATTTTTGTGTCTTGGTCCAATTTACTAAGTTGCTCCTTCACCATTATTTTCTTCCATGTCTGGTGATGCGTACATTCCAGGAGTATGTGTTGCAGTGTCTCAATCCCAGTGCCACACCTCTTGCACAAGGGGGACTCAGTCAGGTTGAATCGGTGAAGGTAGTGTTCTGTGATTGTGTGCCCTATTCTGGCTCTAGAAATGAAAGTCTGGATTTGTCTGTTGGTATTTTTATACATCTCGAGATCACTGGGTGTTTGTTGAATCTCGTAAATTTTTCGTGCGACTGACGATGTTTTCCATTCATGTGTCCACACGTGTTTATATGTTTGCTTGATATAGTTTATGCTGGATGTAAGAATTTCCACCTTTTGTGGTTTAGGTTCCATACTAGCCGCCAACTTTGCGAGTTCATCTGCTCTCTCATTCCCCATTATGTCCATATGACCCGGAATCCACTGGAAGCATATTTCTTTCTTTAAACCTTGAAGTAAGTGTTGACTGATGTGTATATAGTAAAAATAATGTGTTGGTCTGTAAGATGCAATCGCCTGCAATGATGACTTGGAATCAGTAAAGATGCAAACCCGCATGGTCTCTAATTCAGTGCAGAACTGTAGAGCTCTGTAGATGGCCAGTAATTCTGTTTCCAGGCTCGATGATGCCAACAGTGGAATGGGATATTCAATTTTTAAATCCAGTATGAACACACTAGAGCCTGAATGGTGATTACTTGTATTCAATGAGCTATCTGTATAAATATGAAGGTAGTTCTCATATCTGGATTTGATCACTTCCATGGCAGCTTGCTTCAGTTCTTCTCTACGTGCTTGCTTTGTTAACCCATAAGGCAGTTCGGTCTCCATAATCGGCACTGACCAGGACCAAGGTGCTATTGGGTTGACTGGAGGTATTTCTCTAGGTTCCTTCCTATCTTGTTCCAGTATAAATGAGGCAGTTCTAAATGTAAACGACTGCTTGCAGGCATTATCGTGTAGTTGTTTAAGAGGGTGCACACTCGGCAGTGTTTTTCTTTGAAAAATGTATCACATGTCTGTTTTATAAATAACTTGAGTGGCTGTACATTAATTTCTATTTGCATAGCTTCGATAGAGGTGGTTCTTGGACACTGTAGGCATGTTCTCAAAGCACAATTCTGCATTTTCTCTAGTTTTCTCGTGTGTGTCACAGCAGCACCTCCCCACACTTCGCACCCGTAGGTTATTTTAGGTCTTATGTATTGGAGGTATAGCTGCCTTATAACTATTGCATCACCACCCCATGTCCTCCTACAAATCATTTTCATTAGGTTAAGTCTTCCAAGAATTTGCACTGATATTTTTGCAATGTGTTCATTCCACAGTAGCTTTTCATCGAAAGTTATGCCAAGGATTTTTGGATTGCTGTTGTATTTCATTGTAATGCCATCCAATGTCAAAGCAGGATGAAAACCTTTGAGTTTGTCTCGCCTTATAAAAACTGTGTATTCCGATTTTGTGTGTGAGACTTTGAAATGCCACTTGTTGGTCCATTTACATAATTCATTTATAGCTTCAATCTATTCATGTTTTACGTACCGAGTCACTTTATGGTTAATATAATTAAATTACCTTATTCGGTCCACCTTAGTGACACTAGCTTCTTTCGTTCAATGACGCGTTTCGGGATGAAATCCCATCTTCAGTACACAATATAAATCAAAACGTAAATGTATACCACATTTTGTGGTTATGTCATAATTTAAAATGTTTAAAATCTTTTAAATAAAATATACAAACGTAACAACTGAATCGCTTGGAGCGCTCGCATGCATGCACGCTGTACCGCGATTTCCTTACGACTGGCTATAATTATCATTCAACCGTATAGCAGTGTCAAACAGGTTATTAGATCCGAAGTTCATTTTATCATTTAATATGTTATTTTTGGTTGTTGCGTTTTTTGTAGCTTTATATATTTCAAACTCCTCTAGGCTATCCATTAATTTACCCTTCTTGCAAGTATGTAACGCTACGAAATTGTTTTTGAAACTAGTATAATTATGACCTTTTGTTATTAAATGTTGTGCAAAACTGGAATTATTATTATTTGTTTTAGGAATGTGCTCTAAAAATCTTGTATAAAAATCTCTGCCGGATTGGCCGATGTAGAATGCTGCACAATTATCGCATTTTATTTTATAGACTCCTGATTTATTTTTTAAAGGAATATTTATTTTAGTTTTGAAAATTTTTTTAAATTATTACAGGTTTTGAATGAAATAGTATATCCTTTACTTTTAAAAACAGATTTTAAAATATTTGGCATCAAACCAGTATAATTAGCTGAAATGAATTTTTTATGTTTTTTATTATGTTGGTTAATAATGTTGGTATTTTTATTTTCTAAACGTTTTTTATGTTTCGTTATCATTCTATCAATTATTACTGGCCTGTAACCATTATTTAGAGCTATTTGTTTTATAATATTTACTTCTTGATCATAGTCTTCGTTATTAAGGGGAACACAAAGTAATCTGTCAATAAAGCTGTTAAATGCAGCCATTTTTTGGGCTGGAGGATGAAATGACTTAGCATGTATAACCGTATCTGTGCATGTGTGCTTTCTGTATATTTTGTATTTCAGGTCATTACCGTTATTTGTTATGGTTAGATCCAGGAAATTAATATTTTTGTTATCTTCAATTTCTATAGTGAATTTTATTTTCTTATGTATTTTATTTAAATAGTTATTAAATGACTCGAGCTGTCTATTGTTACCATTGAAAATAACAAAGGTGTCGTCCACATATCTTGAATAATATACTATTTTATTGTCAAAATAATTGTTTTTTAAAATTTTAGTATTTTCTAAATGATTCAAATAAATATCAGCGAGGATACCTGAGAGTGGACAACCCATTGCTAGGCCCTCATTTTGTTTGTAGTATGAACCATCAAACGAAAAATAGTTTTGATTAAGTACTATTTCTAATATTAACATTAGCTGATTAATTTTTCTTATTTCCAAGGTATTATTATTTATTAAATTTTGTTTGAGTAATTTTAAAGTTTCATCAATTGGCACATTGGTATACAGATCCACTATGTCAAAAGACACTAGCTTGTAACTAGGCTTAATATTAATATGACGTAATTTTTCAATAAAATCTTTATAACATTTTATACTCTGGTTATTATCTAAGCTTATATGTTGTTTGATTATTTTTACCAAGGTTTTTACTACTTTATGGCTTGGAGCGGTAAATTTTTTCAAAACTAAAATAAATATTCCTTTAAAAAATAAATCAGGACTCTATAAAATAAAATGCGATAATTGTGCAGCATTCTACATCGGCCAATCCGGCAGAGATTTTTATACAAGATTTTTAGAGCACATTCCTAAAACAAATAATAATAATTCCAGTTTTGCACAACATTTAATAACAAAAGGTCATAATTATACTAGTTTCAAAAACAATTTCGTAGCGTTACATACTTGCAAGAAGGGTAAATTAATGGATAGCCTAGAGGAGTTCGAAATATATAAAGTTACAAAAAACGCAACAACCAAAAATAACATATTAAATGATCAAATGAACTTCGGATCTAATAACCTGTTTGACACTGCTATACGGTTGAATGATAATTATAGCCAGTCATAAGGAAATCACGGTACAGCGTGCATGCATGCGAGCGCTCCGAGCGATTCAGTTGTTACGTTTGTATATTTTATTTAAAAGATTTTAAACATTTTAAATTATGACATAACCACAAAATGTGGTATACATTTACGTTTTGATTTATATTGTGTATCTGAAGATGGGATTTCATCCCGAAACGCGTCATTGAACGAAAGAAGCTAGTGTCACTAAGGTGGACCGAATAAGGTAATTTAATTATATTAATCATTTATAGCTGCTTGGGTTGCTTTTGCTGCTAAATTTTCATATTTGCATCTAGTCCATATTGTAATGTCATCTGCATAAATGGCTAACTTAGTATTTAGTGGTTACTCTGATGGTAAAACATGCAGCATTATGTTAAAAAGAGTTGGACTTAATACAGAACCTTGTGGAATGCCATTGTTAATACTGTTGGCTCTGGATGTGTAGTTATTTATTTTTACTTTTATTGTTCTGTTTGTAAAGAACGAGTGCAAATAATGTAGAAGTCCTCTTATGCCAATTTTTGCACACTGCAACATCAATGCAGTCGGCGACACCGTATCAAAAGCGGACTCAAGATCGATCATCACGGCCACCGTCACTTGTTCACTGAACCCTTTATATATGTCTTCTGTTAAGTACAAGAGAGCATCCACTGTACCATGTTGTGGGCGGAATCCAAACTGATTAACACCAAGAAGTTTATATCTCTCCAATCTCAGCTTGCCCAAAAATGAAGTGAGTGATACAGGTCTATACGAGTTTGTTGTTTCTTTGTTCTTTCCTGGTTTTAGCAATGGTATAATGACTGCACACTTCCAGTCCACCGGGTAGATACCCGTATTCCATATTTCGTTATATACGTTTGTGATAGCTTCTAAGAGCTCTCAGATATGTGTGCGAACATGTTATTGTGTATCTGGTCTTCTCCTGTAGCTGAGTTTTTGAGCTGTCTAATAGCTTCTCTGACTTCATTAATTTGAATTGGAATATCACATTCATCCCGGTGTCTAAACAAGTGAAACATGTTGCAAGACAGATATTGTTCTTGTTTACTTAAAACCTTTGGATAAGATGTTTTTGATCCTGATTTGTTTATGTAATATTTTAAGAAACATTCAGCAATCTTCTCTTCATCTTGGTGAATGTCTCCCACATCATCCATAATGCAAGTTATTTTCTTATAACTCAAGCCCTCCATTGCTTTAAATTTTTTCCAGACTGTAGCGCTGGGAGTATTGGTATTTAACGTACTCTCAAATTCCTGCCAGCTTCTTATTTTGGCAGTCAAGTTTATTCTTTTTGCAATAGCATTGCCTCTATTATATTTAATTCGGTTTTCGATTATGTTGTTTCTCTTCCATTGGCGACGTGCTCTTTGCCTTTCAGTCCTAGCCGTAGCTGTCTCTGTATTCCACCAGATATTCATGGATTGGTGTTTTCTGCTTAGTCTTCGGTATGTGTTTCTCTGCTGCTTCCAACAGTTTGGCTGTAATAATTTCTACTCTCTCTGTTAATGGGTTGTTGCTCAAACTAATGTTTTGGTCTGTTCCTTGAATTCTTCCCAGTGCACTGATTTGCCAACCTCACCATTTGATCTGTTCTACCATAAACTCTCTCACATCCATAATATGGTTCTTGCTTCTTCATTGGTTTTCAGTCCCATAATAATCATGAAGAATGCTAATAGCCAATTGTCTGCCTTTATTTGGGTGCTATTTAGATTTCCTTTCTAATTGTTAATAGATGTGTGTTTAATCCAGTGATTGTTGATTGTATTGCCTCCTATAGCTTTACTCTAAGGACAGTAGAAAAGATTGTTTTAGATAAGTAGAAGCCATGAGTAATGCTTCTCTGACTGTTATTTCCCTCTTGGTTAATTGCTACAATATGAGTAAATTGTTTGTCCAAGTTTATTTGGGCATAAATCTACTTTGATCCTCACCTATTTCATATCATATTTTTTTTTTATTTTGGTCGCGAATAATTTTCCTAAAGAGTCTGCTAAAAGTGCAAAGCCATTCTATAGTAGATAGGCTCTTCCCTGTTTCCTTTTTTGAAGATTGATATCACATAAGTCATTTTCTATTCCGAATATTATTTTAGTTTATTGACTCTGTCTCTCTCCCTCTCTCTCGCATGTGTACGCGCACGCACGCGCGTGCACACACAATGGAATTGCATACTATAACGCTACTTTTTATCTAACACACTTATATAATATATTTAATGATAAATAAAGCGTTATTTACCTGTGATTTTACTTTACCTGGGCGCCAGAACAAATCCCAGATACAAATGACACGGTTTCAGCTTAGCGCAGAGCATAGAGACACAATTTCTCAGGATTCGTTCAGTGATTGTGAAATTCAAGGGGAATCATTACAAATAACACTTAAAATTTTTGTTGAAGTTTGTTTAATTACTGTTTTAATTATTTTGTTAACTTCTTGAAAAATGCTAATTGTAGGACTTATTGGTACCCTAACTCTTATAATTAATGAGTGTGCGTGAAAAGTGAAGATTAAAATGTCCAAACGACCTCTTGCTCTTATCTGGTTTAATTTAGAAAATTTATATCTCCCAAACCAGTGCTAAAGAACAGGTCTGCAATAATTTGCACGTTCAATACTACACCTCACTTTCCATTCGACACTCCTATACTATGTTACTAATTAAATACAAAGTGTGAAATTCTTAGTGTCTTTTAAAATTGTTTATTATTTATTTATTATTTATTTCTGTGATCAATGAATCTACTTCTTACTGTTTGATGCGTCGACCGTAGATAGGAATCCGTAGAGATCCTCCTTTTGATGTTTCAGCACAGAAGAAATGATGTTGACCAATCCTGTTGAACGATTATCTGGGCAATTACAGATGCTGTAGCTCTCTGTTGCACCAGTCACTTCACAATTGATTATTAATTAATTAATGTGGTGTTACACAGTGAGAGTTGTTGTCGAACTGTACTAGTTCCTCTGCAACTGCGGACTACTTCTCGAACTTTTTACTTAAATGAAACTTTGCGTGTTTGTGAAATTAAGCACGTAATTTACACACGTCTAGCGCATTGAAGATCCGAACGAAGAGTGCTCGCTACCCTCCGTCAGAGTTGGCGTCTGTTCTAAATGCAGGATTCTGATTGGTTGTTCAAATAAATCATGCGTTTTTCCAGTTGAAACAATATTGGACAGGTCGACCAAACGCCCCTTGACAGGTCTGAGACGGCACAGAATTACTGGCTAAAATCGTACTTCCTTTGTTTGCAAATTGTTTGATTACAGGTATTTGCAAACGTGTTTTCAAAGATCTAACCACAGAATATTGTTGCTTAGGTCTTTATCTGTGTGTGTGTGAAAACACCTAATTCGTACCTAGCCTAATTCTCGAGTTATTTCGCTTGGCGTTCTTCTTCTGTACATCTTCTGTAAATGTTAATTATATTGGTTGATATTTTGGCTACTTATAGAGCTTTAATTGCTGAACACTATGCTGTTTTCAGAATTGCTGTATATTTATTGGTTTTAAAGATATTGCAGTTTTAACACATAAATTCAATTGAGTAAAATTTCCTGTCTGTACCAGCATTTGTCGTAGCAGTGACGAGGTTAGACAGAGATGGCTGCAATTATACGCTCTCTCTCTTGCTTACGTTGCTATACTCGCTCCGTTTGACACTCATATAACGCTCAGATAGGACGACAATATGAATCGTTATAATACATAAGTGTAAAAATAATTTTATGTGAAAATTAAAAACAATATGTAGTGTGTAATCATGTCTTAGGCTACAGCTCATTGGACGTTTTTTAACGTAGTATTTTGGCATTAAATAACGCAAGAAATATCCACATAGTGAAATAGGAAGTGGCTAGACGCTACTGAACTTATCACACGATGTCGAAACACAGGTATGGCCTCAAGATTGTAATGAAGATGAATGGTTCTCGACCCATTCGACTTGCATTAAATGACGCAGTGTTACCAGCTGCATGTAATTAATGCAGTGTATGACTGACCATCATAGAGATAATCACTTTATTTATGTTCATCAAAATGGCATATACAGACAGTGAAATTTTAATAAGGGAAATTGAGAAGCACACAAGTGTCTATATGGTGTCGGTACAAAAACCATATGAAAGGACAAGATTCATGGATAAGTGTATGTGACGCAGTTATTTAAAATGGATGGAGAAGTATTGAAAGGGAAGAAAGAACTGAAATAGGTAAGCATATAGTACTGTTTTAATTATTACAGTAGTATTATAAATTAAATTATAAAATAGGTGATCACATATGTTACTAATTTATGCAGGCTAATAATACACAACTAACATTAATTACTTGCACTGAAAATAAAATTTAATTCTATAATGTGAAGTACGTTTGACAGCTAACAATGTGATTAATGAAAACAGTATTAAAAATAACATAAATAATAATACGAAGTCTTTTAATAATTTAAAATGTCATTTTGTAGAGGAAGCAGTTCGGTTCCAGTAGTTATATGGAGCCATTCTGCCACGGAAGTGATCCATGACTTGAACAGTCCAAGACTCTTCATTATCTTTTTTTGACCTTTAGTAAATAATAATCTATTATTATGGGTTTTCAAAAATTTTGTTTCCATTAGTGCAATAAATCATAAATGTAATTTTTAAACTTCTAAAATAAATAACGCTAAATGTATATTACAGTGTTGTCTATTGTTTATTGTTTTATATGAATAACTATTACCTTAATGTACTGATAATTTTTCTTCAGCTCCTATACTATCTAGCATATTGGTATCTCAACATGTAACTTTTTCACGTACTTTAGAAAGAAGATATTTGAAATGAATTTCTAGATATTAATTTTGAAGTTTTTCATGTATGTCTCTGAACTTCCCTTTATGAGGTTGATCATCAATTATTGGATGTATCCACCACTCTCTCTGTCTTTTCTGTTTATGACGCCGTCTTCTAACAACCGATAATCAAACAATTGCTTTTGATTATGTGCAATTTTGTCATGGCATGTAAATTTTGTCATGGCATGTAAATTTTGTCATGCAATTTTCAAAACATGTAAATCACTTGATAATATTGAAATAATGAAGCAAGACAGTCTGCACCTAAACTTTCAACAAAGGAAACTATGTTAAAAATAGATCAGCCAGCTTGTTGCAAAACCTGCGTCATTTAACACATAGATAATTGCGTTATGTAATGCACAGTCTAGCTGGGGTGGACAGAGTAAAACTACATTAATTTCTATAGAAGAAAGGCTGCGTTAAAAAACATCCATGTAGTTGTAGCCGTACTATTGTCAAGAATCTGTATATAGGCAGTATTATGAATAGGTGTTTATTCCAGGTTATTGCGACATGCATCAGGAGCATTTTCTAGGTTATATTCTTCTTTCCATGAAGGTTTATTTTCAGCAAAATTGTTTCTAACTGCAGCATTGCATGGTCCTATTATGCAGTTGTTAATGGAGGATGAGAAATTCCTGGACATTGATCCGGACAAAGCGGTTGTCAGGTAAGATCAATGCATGCAATTTACTTATTAATTAAAGATTTATTGACCAATTAATATACAATGGTTCTTTAGTATCACAGATTGAAGCAACCAATTTCCAATTATTTTAAAGGAATTTATTTTCACATATTAAGCATGTGATGTTATTGGGAAACCAAATATGATTTTGTATAATATTTATATAGTCCCAGGCACTGTTGGCTGCGAACTGGAAGTTGTGTTCATTTCTAAGCTGTTGCCTGTATTTTCAGAAACAGTTTTAAGTAATCGGTGATATAATGTGGAGGTTTAAGAAATAAGAATATGAAATTTTCATATTGGAGTTGCACAAGATCAACCTTATACTTTTGAAGTGAAACAGTTATGATCCACGTATGGCCCTGAAACCTTACAATGTCATAATATTTAATTTGACCCATAATGTTGTATTAAAAAAAACTGCTTAACAGTTCATAAAGGACCAGGGCATACCACGCGGCTTTTGTGTTTAGTGGACGGTTGTATGGCTAATACAATACCTCTCCAGCTACTAGTTGCGGTATTCACAGCCAGGAGGCGCTGCTGTTATCTTAGTCGGGTACTCAGTTCTGCCTCACGACACTGAGTGCACGCCGTATGGAGCCTCCGCTGGGAATCGAACCTGAGACCATGTGCACATGAATCGCCCATGCTAGCCACTAGACAACCTGGAGGCTCTAATGTTGTCTTTACCAAAGATACATGATTTCATGCAATGCATGTAGAATGCAAAACCTAAGTAACCCCAATTTAGTTGTTACCAGTAACTATATACAAAGCTATAGTATTATGAAATTGTATCTTACAATATCATTTTTCAAAATCATACAAGTTATATTATAACATTGCAGAACTCAGACCCTATAGGGAATCCACAAATATTATATAAATGATAAAAAGTAAAACAATTTAAAGAATAATGAACAAAAATATAAGATGGTATGGAGAAAATAAAAGAAAACTTGTAAACAAGAATAACAAATAAGTGAATAGACTAGACTGACAAACAAATGACTATGACCCAACCCCAGAGATTGGCCAGATAAAGACAATAAAAGAATGAAAGGAAAACTATTGATAAAAACAAAATAGTAAATCAAAACTAGTAACAAGCATTATATAAAATTCTGTAAAATAAAGTGCACTAACCATAATAAATAAGTGAAACAATTATTAATAGATTATGTGTGTTATCAATAGCCTTACAGTGAGATAAGAAAGTAAAACATAAAATGTTGAAAGAATGACTATAAAATTATATTTTAAAAAACCAATAAAAACCAAGAGTGAGAGATAGGTAGGAAGTGGTAGTGATAAACAGTGAAGTGGTAGAGATAATAATAAGAAATTAAGGTAAACAATTTGTAATCTTAAGAAATAAAATAAACCAAGGTAATAAACCAAAACAATAAGCAAAAGGTTGATAGACAACTAATGTCATGATGTTAGCTCAAAAAGAAACAGAGTAGTTGTGAGTACAATAACAATAAAACATACTATATTACTCAAATAATCACAAGGATAATTAGTACAATAGAATAGATGGTGGCAAGACACTATTCACCCAAAATTGTTATTTGTTTAGTTAAAAGAGTTGTGTTTATAAGAAGGAATATGGCTGGATAATGAACAGACCATAAACCTATTTTTATGTTATGTTTTTATAGTAATATTAAGTGTGTAAGAAATAGTAGTAGGTATAAGTAATGGTATAAATTTGACAATCATAATATTAATCATCATAGTAAAGATAGAAGAAAAAAGAATAATAGACAAAGAATGATTTTGTAAATTAATAATAACATTCAGTTATTTTAAAACAGACCAAAGTAATTCAAAAAGTAAATAAGTAATAAGTGACAGTAAGCAGAACATATGGAAATAGTAAATAATGTTTAAATTGTGTAAAATAGGAAGTTATAGACAGTTACAGCTTAGGCCTATAAAATGTCTGTCAAAATTCAGAATAAACAATTTGTAAGCAATTAACTATTGTATTTGGAAATTAAGAACAAGTAACTTATGAATTACAATTAACTAACCATAATAGTATGTCAGAAATAGAATAAACAGAAAAAGGAAGTGAAATATGTAATAAAATAACATTAGCAATTTTGTCAAAACTTTACTACATGACCAAGCCCAGCTTTGTGGGATATCAAATTAATCTTTGAAAGAAAATAGCGACCTATATGATAATATTTCATACATTAGTAATAACACCAAGGAATAAAAGCAATTATAAAATATTTATTCATTTTGAACCAAAACCCAGGATTTATAACACTAGATACAAATATATTCAACCAATAAGAGTAGAGGTGGTTACCATAACAATGTAAAGTTATTATATTTAAAACCGTTATAAAACGATAGTCCATTATTAACGATCAAGAGAAACGGAAGCAAAGCTACATTCGACTCAATAAATAGTTAAAATAGAGAGAAATACAAGTAATATTAAACTGAGATGAACCCAAGAAGTGGAACATAGAACCATTAAACCATGGAGAAGATATAAACCAAATTTTAATAATTAATAATCAATAAAAATACAGAATAATTGAAATAGAAGCCATAAGAAGCCGTAAAACCAAATGATGGAAAATTAATGAATGTATCAACCCAACCTGGAAGAAATACCAGTGATTCATCACAAGAAATGACAAGGTTTTGTTAAGTATATTTGAATAACCAATAATTGCGAACTAAACTAATTAACTTTTTTCACAAAACAATAACTCTCGCTCCGAACTTGGTCACTTAAATTCTTTCAAGGCTTGATAGATAATATTTATTAAACTTGTATGTAAATATAGATTAACCTATGTACGAAGTCTAAAAGATTAACACACACTTTTTAACACTAAGAAACGAATTGTATGTAAACCCTCATAGTATTTAAGTACCATTGATGTAAGGTGGTGTACTTTAATAACATCTTGTTTTAATTTTTTCGTAATCCAAAGAACTCTTTGACTGAATGAATTGTATAAAATAAATAATAACAGCAGCCATGCTGGTTTAGTAAAACTGTTCAGCCCCATCCCTGAGACATAATTTATTTATAGCCGGAGTAAAACGTTTTAATAATAATTTCTTTTGTATTTGAATGATAAATAATTAACGATTTGGAACAATAATAAACTAGTACTGATCACTAATAACTGTCCTTTGTTTTATTTAAAATATATAACTTTTGTGTACTTTAGCGGTGAATAAAATTCTTTACCAGAATTGTATGTTGGCAACACATCGATGTCACGCGAGATTCGAATTCCCGCCAGTCCGTGTGGGTAATTTGAATGTGTTATCGCCGCACTGAAGACGACATAGATTGACACTTTTAATTGTTTTAATAAAACAATTTGGTGCCTATCGGGAATCAAATGCATCGATTAAGGATAGGTAAGGATTATACATGTGAAGATTTCGGTACTGGTTATTCATGCGTTCGCGACAGACATCGTCAGCGAGAGGAGTAAGAAAACGTACGACATCGTTTAATTACAAAATTGACGCCAACAAAAGGTGGCATAAATCATAAGGAACGTAGAGTTCTTTACAATATATATCAAGATAAATACAAGTTCATTGCTTTTTTTCTCATTCTTCTCTCATTCCCCCCTTTTTCTGTATCACCATATATTAGCATTTTACGCATGTTACATATTTTTATACCCATTTTATGTTATTAGTTAACTCTCTCCACTTTCACACTATTCTTCTGATGTTTATTAACGCTGAACAAACTTATTTTGTTCTTGTCTGTTGTGTTTTTTTGTTGTTACTTCACGTTGAGTGGCGTAGTATGCAGTGTGGCTGCTGGGAGTGTAGGCTACCATCTTTACTATAAGCTGGTGAAATTATTACTGTGTGTGATGGTGGAACAGTGAGCTAGTGATGTTACTTCTAGCATCCACATCTCAGACCTTAATAGCAACTGTTTTTTCCTTCAGTTTATGGTATGGGAATTGTGAACACCTGCAGGTTGTATTTGTCTCAAGTGGTACTCCAGAGTGTGTGAAATTGCACATTGGCATGTATACACATTAGGCAACATGCATTTTCTGGGCCAAGTCATACACACATTCTATCCGATCTATTGTTATGCTTCACAAAAAAAAAAAAAAATAAATAAATAATAGTAGTATACTCCCTGAGCTGCGGAACTAGCTCAGTATTGAATGAAGTAATTTATTATTCATAAATTTCTGTATCAGATAATTATTCACTTATGGGAAAAAATACAATATCTTGATTTCCCAATTACTCTACTGTTTATTTAGTAATATAACAATTGTAGAGCACACAGTCATACAAGAAACACCCAAAATTAGAAACATTCGGACTTGGGTACAATTCGTTTTAGTTTGATACCCTGTTGGATTTTCATTTTTCAAATTTTTGATCTGATTTTTAAGCCTGGGTTCCTAAAATTAGAAATTTCCAAAACTAAGACTACATTCAGATGTTAGTTAAAATTCCCATTAATTTGGTATCCCATATAGGATTTGCAATTCTTTCATGATTTTCCTTTCACATTTTTGCCTAATATTTTTGGTGGGATCGATCTAAAAAACGATAGGATTCTGTAGAGTAAAAGTACAGACAAGCATGCCAAGTTTTATGAAAATCTGTTGATGTGTTCAAAACTTATCGTGAGACATACTCCAGAAACACAGACAGACAACCTGAGTTGAGTTGCCAATCAATCGAGTTGAAACTGAGGACTCGCTTCGCTCGTTCAGTTATCATAAAATGCCCAATAACAATGACAGTTTTGTGAGGCCTTTCTTGCATACTGTAATCTGCTGTGCACAAATGCAAAGGGCAATATGTGTCTTGTAAAATAAGGTATATTATACATTAAAAGAGTAAATCACTTTTTACTGTTACTATTTATGGAGTCATTTTATACAAATGTGCACGGAAACTAAATTGCCCTAGTTAGTAAGGAGTATGAACACTTTATGTTAATTTAGCATTGGATATTCATTATTAGGAGTTAATCAGTGGATAAGGAGTTAATACATTCTGTGCTGATGTATAGGTTTCCTTCTGAAGAGCGATTAAAGAAGTTTGGAAAGAAGGGTACTCCAGAATATAAAGTCAACTTACAACAGTATAGAACGTGGACAATATCCTGTCTTGTTGCAATAACAAAAAGATTCATTTCAAGCTTAAATGAAAACATGCATTGTTTCCCAACTAGTGTGTGTTGGCTCGTACGCCAGATATCATCACTTCTGACGAAGTCTGGACACATCCAGGAAAAAGAGGTATTTTACTTTTGTAATATATATTTATAGTTTTTCCATTGCTGCTTTTTTTTAATACCCTAGTACATAAAAGCATTCCTAAAAAATGAGAAAGGTGCTGTTAAATTAATGTACCTCCATAAAAGTAAGAATTTCTATGGAATTCAATTCCTCTCAACTGCTATATCAATTATGAGTACTTAAAAGTTGAATAGAACATTTGCTTACATCTGCTGGTACTAAACGTATATTTGAGGTTTATGGGAGCTCTGATCAAAGTACGACATTCTTTGATGATCTTTTCTCATTCATTAAACGTTTTACAGTGCAACATTTTCTGACACATTCTTACTGGTTGTAACAGAATAGCTTCAGTCAAGTATATACTTGCTTATAGTGGTACAAAAAGTGGAGAAACACCCAAGGTTACCACCCACATTTGATAGACAGCATATGGGAGCTGTATCACATTCCCAACATATAATGGAGATGCTAAAAAACTACTTACCATATGACAGGGGGAGGGCCAATTCTATGTAGGCGGGTCCACCACGAGCACAGGTTAGATCAGGGTTGGGTGACAAAAAAAAGCTTAAACTATGATTATATTGATTCTGTGTTCTCAAATAAACAACAACATAAAAAATGTGATAATTTAATTCCAATAATTAAACTTTTAGCCAATTTCAAAACTTCAATAAGAAAATGAATGTACATTTTTTTGTCAAACCTAACAAATACTGAAACTTTTCGAACCAAGAACATGATTAATGTTACTTGTAACAATACGTTTTATGTGTTGCCGGAATAGATGAGAATATTCCTATTTATAGTCTGGAATTTATTTCTATCTTCCTTCTGTGTAACGGATTCCTTTTAAATAATGTCCTACGTTTGTGCGCCAATTTGTAACAAAACCTTTTTATTTGATCAATTAAAGATAAAAGAAAATTTTGTTTAAATTTAATTTATTGAAAAAAAATATATATATTTTTTTATTTATTAATTATTTATTAGTTTATTATTTATTGTATTAAGCCTCATTGTTATATTAATTCCTTTCTTATTTTACTTATTGTGGTTGGTTATGAATAATTTGTTTAAAGCGTTAAATAGATTATGTGATTTGAATAATCGATTTATTGTATTTGTATATTCGGTGTTTTTACTCCTTTTCGATGTCGTTCTCTTCCTCCTTGACGTCCAGGTTTCAATTAATATCTGAAATTCTTTTAATTATATACTTTGCAAAGAAATAAAACTCAAATATGGAATATTGAATTTAATTTATTGATCTCGTTGCGATTAGTCGACTTTGAGTCGAAATACTTATTCACAGCTCGAAACTCTTATCTCAGGTTGATTTGGTTTCTTTTTTAAATTAATAACATTTTAAAATTAATAGGTTCTTTTAACTGTTATCAGAAGTCAGAAAAGGGCAATGCTGAAAAGTACAATACTTACAACTAAAAGTTCTTACTTGATAAAATAGAAATAATATTTATCATAAAAATGTTATTAAAAATGGAAATATTTCGAACCACAGGGTAAGCTTGGGCTGACGTCATCACAGCTGATTGAAGTCGTGCACCAGATTATCATCAAAGATGCCCGATTCCTTCACTTCGGATTTACACCAAGATCTTCTCAACGATTTTCCTCCAAATAAATGTTTATTCTTTAAGGGTCCCTCATCAGAGCAGTAGTTATTAATTTTCTTATTGTAGTGTGATGATTCAGTGTTCGTAATCTGTTTTAGTTTTGGTAATAGGTGTTGGTTAAAAGTGTCTTCGTTTCAAATAGTTCATCCACAATGTCGTAATATTCACATTGCAAATTTCTCGATTAGTGTCTGGACTGTTCCTATATCTGGTTTATAATTGCCAATCTTCATAAAAGTAATTGTTTGGTTTCTTTTATTTAACTTTTGTATGAACAACTCATATTTTAAATTTCCTTTCTGAAGTTTAATTCTTGTCAAAAAATGTTTTATCTTTTTTAACTATATCATTCTGATGTGTTCACCTTGACGTTTAACAATCAACTCCCCGTTTTTTCTTCATCATACAAAAGGTCCTGGCTGATTTATTAGTAAATTTACATTGTTTTCAGTCAGCTGATACTTAAGGCTCAAGTTTGATTTTGTTCAAAAGAATTGAATTTTACATTATATTAAAATTTACATTTTGATTATTATCTATTCTTATTAAATTCTAATTACATAATCAAATTCCTTATTTAATTCTGCATAATTTCGTACCATACATGATATATTTTAGTATATTTTTTAACTCAAAAGTCATCTTTACATAATATTTGCTTGTAGGCCTTACCTACTTTACTTCCTTACAAATTAAATGGTTTACAGTATATGTTAGATTCCAATTATCATTAAACAAGATCATTGATTGAATTATTATGATTTGGTTTCTTTAATTCTCAATATTTTGATGATTTACGTAGCTAATTTGAACCCTACCTTCAATTTAGGCTTTTCTCTAGGCCCTAGTGTTAGTACACTTGCCTTTTTATAATAATATCCTATACTTTCCTTAATTACTTTCACAAAGTGTTGTTATATTTATAATAAATTGTTATTGTGTTAAATTTCACAATTTTCATTCATTTAATTTGTTTCATTAACTTATTTACTAATAATTTATAATGTTGGTGAGGTTTACAATTTGGTCTATGTATTGATGTTAGTTCTATCACTAAATTTACTATTATTTCAGATTGCTATTACCCTTTCTGACATACAGTTCCAATAAAATCCTAACAACTAAATTGCCCTTACTTAATTACAACATAGTTTATGATTAATTGACATTCTTGAAACATAATAAAGATATTCTCTTAAAATAAATTTAATCCCAAGCATTCAATGCTATGGGTTCAATGAACTTCTAACACAACAAAACAAATCTGTTTTTATTTAAACAGTTTATTAAAGTTAACTTTTATTCAGTCTCTTGCTGTTTTTGTTTTGTTTTAGGGATTTACCCTGGTTCCCCTCACTCTTCGCTATATTCCCTAATCTTATTTCTAGTAATTTTATCTAGTCTTGGGGAATAAGGAACATCACTTAATTTGCATTATTATTAGTCACTTTTCACTATAAAAATAAATTACACTTGTCCACCTTTAGTCATATAATCTTGTGACATTATTGCTTTTATCTTTTGTCTTGAGGTTGTCTTATATCTAACATCCTTACTGACACTTAATTTACATTGTTTTTATTTTATTGTATTGTACTTTTCTTATGTTATCTTTTCGGGTTTTTATTTTTATAATGTGGTATTGTTTTTTAATAGTTATTTTTCTATTCAGTGGGTTGGTTTATCCATGGTTTTTCCTTACTGCTCCTATTCTACTTGGGTATATCTACACTATTAGTTGGACTATCATCATCTTCCTATTATTTATTACTAGCGAGTACCCGGCATGCGTTGCAATGCCACTCAAAGAAAGAAAGTGTTTGTATATATATAATATATAAAGACTTCGTTCGCGTGGTCTTCAATTTAATGCGATAATATATTTAGAACAGAATCTATTCCATTGGGTTGCCATAGTAACCAGATCTAATAAGTTAGTTTTTTAAGACTCCAAAGGACCCCCCAGAGGATCGTATCGAAAAAAACACCTGTCCTATGTTGGTTCTCCCGTTGCGTAAAATATTTGTGCCAAGTTTGGTTGAAGTCGGTCCAGTTGTTTAGGAGGAGATGTGGAAGACCCCAAAGAACCCCATCGAAAAAACACATATCTTATGTTGGTTCTCCCTTTGCGTAAAATATTTGTGCCAAGTTTAGTTGAAATCGGTCCAGTGGTTTAGGAGGAGATGTGGAAGACCCCAAAGGACCCCCCGAAGTATCATATCGAAAAAACACATATCCTATGTTGGTTCTCCCGTTGCGTAAAATATTTGTGCCAAGTTTGGTTGAAATCGGTCCAGTGGTTTAGGAGGAGATGTGGAAGACCCCAAAAAACCCACAAAAGAACCCCATTGAAAAAATACCTATGCTATGTTGGTTCTCCCTTTGCGTAAAATATTTGTGCCAAGTTTGGTTGAAATCGGTCCAGTGGTTTAGGAGGAGATGTGAAAGACCCCAAAGGACCCCCGAAGGATCATATCGAAAAAACACATATCCTATGTTGGTTCTCCCGTTGCGTAAAATATTTGTGCCAAGTTTGGTTGAAATCGGTCCAGTGGTTTAGGAGGAGATGTGGAAGACCCCTAAGGACCCCCCAAAGGACCCCGTCGAAAAAACACCTATCCTATGTTGGTTCTCCCGTTGCGTAAAATATTTGTGCCAAGTTTGGTTGAAATCGGTCCAGTGGTTTAGGAGAAGATGTGGAAGACCCCAAAGGACCCCATCGAAAAAACACCTACCCTATGTTGGTTCTCCCGTTGCATAAAATATTTGTGCCAAGTTTGGTTGAAATCGGTCCAGTGGTTTAGGAAAAAATGTGGAAGACCCCAAAGGACCCCCCAAAGGACCCCGTCGAAAAAAAACTCCTATCCTATGTTGGTTCTCCCGTTGCGTAAAATATTTGTGCCAAGTTTGGTTGAAATCGGTCCAGTGGTTTAGGAGAAGATGTGGAAGACCCCAAAGGACCCCCGAAGTATCATATCGAAAAAACACATATCCTATGTTGGTTCTCCCGTTGCGTAAAATATTTGTGCCAAGTTTGGTTGAAATCGGTCCAGTGGTTTAGGAGGAGATGTGGAAGACCCCAAAGGACCCCCAAAAGAACCCCATTGAAAAAACACCTATCCTATGTTGGTTCTCCCTTTGCGTAAAATATTTGTGCCAAGTTTGGTTGAAATCGGTCCAGTGGTTTAGGAGGAGATGTGAAAGACCCCAAAGGACCCCCAAAAGGACCCCCCCGAAGGATCATATCGAAAAAACACATATCCTATGTTGGTTCTCCCGTTGCGTAAAATATTTGTGCCAAGTTTGGTTGAAATCGGTCCAGTGGTTTAGGAGGAGATGTGGAAGACCCCAAAGAACCCCCAAAAGAACCCCATTAAAAAAATACGTATCCTATGTTGGTTCTTCCTTTGCGGAAAATATTTGTGCCAAGTTTGGTTGAAATCGGTCCAGTGGTTTAGGAGGAGATGTGGAAGACCCCAAAGGACCCCCCGAAGTATCATATCGAAAAAACACATATCCTATGTTGGTTCTCCCGTTGCGTAAAATATTTGTGCCAAGTTTGGTTGAAATCGGTCCAGTGGTTTAGGAGGAGATGTGGAAGACCCCAAAAAACCCACAAAAGAACCCCATTGAAAAAATACCTATGCTATGTTGGTTCTCCCTTTGCGTAAAATATTTGTGCCAAGTTTGGTTGAAATCGGTCCAGTGGTTTAGGAGGAGATGTGAAAGACCCCAAAGGACCCCCGAAGGATCATATCGAAAAAACACATATCCTATGTTGGTTCTCCCGTTGCGTAAAATATTTGTGCCAAGTTTGGTTGAAATCGGTCCAGTGGTTTAGGAGGAGATGTGGAAGACCCCTAAGGACCCCCCAAAGGACCCCGTCGAAAAAACACCTATCCTATGTTGGTTCTCCCGTTGCGTAAAATATTTGTGCCAAGTTTGGTTGAAATCGGTCCAGTGGTTTAGGAGAAGATGTGGAAGACCCCAAAGGACCCCATCGAAAAAACACCTACCCTATGTTGGTTCTCCCGTTGCATAAAATATTTGTGCCAAGTTTGGTTGAAATCGGTCCAGTGGTTTAGGAAAAAAT
Source organism: Magicicada septendecula (assembly GCA_034769895.1). Taxonomy (NCBI): domain Eukaryota; kingdom Metazoa; phylum Arthropoda; class Insecta; order Hemiptera; family Cicadidae; genus Magicicada; species Magicicada septendecula. The sequence goes on along the minus strand of CM068368.1, from coordinate 750,453,276 downwards.
GTGGAAGACCCCAAAGGACCCCCCAAAGGACCCCGTCGAAAAAAAACTCCTATCCTATGTTGGTTCTCCCGTTGCGTAAAATATTTGTGCCAAGTTTGGTTGAAATCGGTCCAGTGGTTTAGGAGAAGATGTGGAAGACCCCAAAGGACCCCCGAAGTATCATATCGAAAAAACACATATCCTATGTTGGTTCTCCCGTTGCGTAAAATATTTGTGCCAAGTTTGGTTGAAATCGGTCCAGTGGTTTAGGAGGAGATGTGGAAGACCCCAAAGGACCCCCAAAAGAACCCCATTGAAAAAACACCTATCCTATGTTGGTTCTCCCTTTGCGTAAAATATTTGTGCCAAGTTTGGTTGAAATCGGTCCAGTGGTTTAGGAGGAGATGTGAAAGACCCCAAAGGACCCCCAAAAGGACCCCCCCGAAGGATCATATCGAAAAAACACATATCCTATGTTGGTTCTCCCGTTGCGTAAAATATTTGTGCCAAGTTTGGTTGAAATCGGTCCAGTGGTTTAGGAGGAGATGTGGAAGACCCCAAAGAACCCCCAAAAGAACCCCATTAAAAAAATACGTATCCTATGTTGGTTCTTCCTTTGCGGAAAATATTTGTGCCAAGTTTGGTTGAAATCGGCAGAGGAGATGTGAAAGACCCCAAAGGACCCCCAAAAGGACCCTCCGAAGGATCATATCGAAAAAACACATATCCTATGTTGGTTCTCCCGTTGCGTAAAATATTTGTGCCAAGTTTGGTTGAAATCGGTCCAGTGGTTTAGGAGGAGATGTGGAAGACCCCAAGAACCCCCAAAGGGCCCCATTGAAAAAAATTCAGAAACCTTCGCGGGCGTTTGCACAACAACTCACCGAAGTTTCATCGCAATCGGATGAATGGTATAGGAACGCATACGGGACAAAGAAAGAAACAAACATTCATTTTTATAGATATAGATAGATTGTATGTTTGGTTTTAATTAACTTGATTTCTTTGGATCTAGAATTTCAGTTTACTGTTGTTCTTGATTAATTATTATAATAATTATTCTTTATGCCAGTTTGTTTTTATTTTATATTTGCTTATTTTTGGAATCATAATAAAGTAGATTTTCTGTCATGCTACATACTACATATATTATGTATGTGCAGAGTATGAGATATGGTGTTATTATAGAATCTTTTCCTACGATTGCTTTCTCTAAATACAAATAGTTACTAAAACATAGCCATAAAACATTTTGTTCCTTCAAAATTGAACACTTTCTTTACAAAAATTATAATAGGTACACATTTCATTTTGTGCGCAAAGCCCCCAGAACAGTTACCACCACTGTGCGGGGACAGTTCTTACTCTCTATGCATCAGCTCTCTCACACCAAACATAAACCCCAATTCTTTTATTAAATACATGTTTTGAGGTGGCAGTTTTTTGTTACGATTTATATCCGCTCATACCGGCTTGTGGAGTTTCTTTTTTCTAATAAAGAATTTACTCGTGGCGATGGCATATGGTGTCTCTACCACTGGCGTTCCCCAAAGATGATGTCACCTCTCATTACAATCTTCCAATGTTTAAGTTTATTGCCTAGAATTTCATGTTTCTCGCACATTATTGAACCTTTTTTTTTTAATTACTTTGTTAAGTTGAAGTCTGAACCATTCATCGAATACATCTTGCACTTACGACGCTGTAACTGAACTCAATTCAGTGTCCACATTAAAACTCTTTAATATTTCGAACCTTCCAGTGGTTCTCCTTTTTAAAATTTTGTCCCGATCACTGCTTGGCATTATTTTAGTGTTTGTGACTAAATAAATATACATACACCAACATATGTTTAAATACTTCCACACACTTAATTTCGCTTTACTGTATAGAAACATCCACTCTGTCACAGCCTGACTAAAAGTGTTGCTGCCCATATCAGCATGTGGCGAAAATTAGGTGACGAAACTATTCCACTGCCATACTTGTTCTTGTTGGCTTCACTAAAGGTTTTATTCCATCTATTACCTCAAAACAGCCCTATTTGCACAATTTTTGGCCCCCAGTAGTCCACAGAATATTTTTGTGTGTAAGATAGATAGCAAACTACTTTTCGCTCAAACACTATCCTGACTACACGAGTCAATGTAGGTAATAATCGTCACACCGTGTTATCCTCACTTTCATTTTAACATACCGATATAACTATTGCACATCTCAATAAATTTATTGCACTCTTACTACCAATTTATTAATATTTTTGTAATCAGTTTATTTTTTTGCATACATACACACTAGCACATCTGTGGTGTTTTTCTACTGGTACTGGATTTCAAATTTACTGTTGTAACGGGACAAACTGAAGGGGGTTTATAATTTAAAGAATTTCATGTTAACCATCTGCTATGTAACCTGTCATGTTAACCTTTGAGGTAATCTTTTTATTCACCCAGAGTGTATTTGTGAAGGTCCTCGCCTTCTACCTTTTTATAATTAATAATACACTCATCATAAAACAATACTTACCGCTGCCAGAATTTTACTTACCGTCATAGTCCCCGTAAAACTTACCTTTAAAAATAACCCAGGTCGCCACGATATTTTATGGTTTAATATTGAAACCATTCTACACACTTGCCCTTATAAAAATCCCGCTATCTGACTACCCTTATATATCAGAAGAATCCCAATTATGTTAAACGAGTTGTCAGCACAGAAAACTAGGAAATGGTAATGACATAATAACTTACAACTAACACATATTTATGACGATTTAAGCATTGTTTTATTTACCATAATAATTAACTTCTTTACTCTTCCAATAATTTGGTTAATAGGATTACAATATTATAAATTCTATAGATTATACAAACCAGTAACGTTTTCTTTCTCCCCTTTCTCTCTCACACACACGCTCTCAATCTCTTTATATATTCGAATAAATCTCCGTTATTGAGCTCATTATGAATTTACTGTTTACACTATAAACTTTTGGCCAATTATTATAAATTTCACTTTTACTTAACTGTATGAAGTCCCCGGTATTGCACACTATGTCTACTCCATCTTCTTCACTTAACTCCCAGTTTTCATTCACTCCACTTTTTTATACACTGTTCCTCCGGTTGAACCACTGTTTACTGTTGTTTTATTACAATACACTCTTTGGTAGACCTACTGTTAATTTTTTCGGTCTACCAACGTTTTTCTGAGGCTACTGTGAAATTACGTCTTCACTGTTTGATGAGTTGTAGTGGAACTGGCCGCACGTTATTATTTGTACACTTTTAATACTTTTGAATGTTTACACACTTTCTTAGATAGGCCGGATTTATTTTAACGGCCTATCTTGTAAACCCGAGGCCACTGTTTTTTAATTAACAAACTTTACTGTCTGATACTGCTTACTACTGTTCACTCTCTGATGACAGACTGCAGACTGTGATTCACAAAGAGCCTGCTGCTGGGCGGTTACGCAATACGTCTGGGCAATTGTTTAGACTAGCTGTATGTGCATTGCTGGTTGGGGCTCCTTAGAGGTGAAAGTGAATTTATTAATTACTGAATTAAAATTAAAACTTGATCACACACTTCTGTACCGTTACAATACCCCCCCAATAAGAGGTTGAAAGCCGAAGCGTTCAAACTCTTATTGCCTAAACCCTAAAAGGATCAGTGAGGATATGGCGCCGCAACCCCCCTGAACACTCTACTGAAATCATGGGTTCTTACCTCCCTAGTCTGGCGACTGCGACAGCACCCATCCGATCTTACTGGACTTCTCTGTTCGAGATCCCAACACCGAAAAATCGAACAGATACCCGACCCAGTATCGCCTGACTCTAAACATTCAATTAAAAAATCAACAAACGGCCTTCCATCACTCCATATCCCACAACTGATTTGTTTCCTCTTAGCCGTACTGGTTCATTGACAAGGTACAGGCTCATTTTATATTATAGACCCTAAAAAAAAAATAGTGTTAATAAAACAATATAGGTTTACAGTAGTACACATAAATTCCAGTTAAATTGGATAATATTCCCCGTACAATATTGCCCAGCCAAAATGACACATTAATTATACAAGATTACATTAACTCACAGTAATCGTACCTAAAATACAAATTATGTCCTTACTTGCCTACTCCTATTTATATAGAATAAACAAAAAATTTTTTTTTTCTACTACCCCCCTTTTAATCCCTTAACCCCTGATACCCGTTACATTCTACTGTGTGCAGCACTAGACTTCTTGGCCCTCGCAGACCTCAATCTAGCCGTAATCACATCTCCCTCGTGACCTGTAACTGGGTCACCGCCCATCCACACTCACTATTACCTCCCCCCTAGACTGTAGCGTCTAGTTGCTTTCACAAGGACTGATGCGGAAGGGGTGGACATTTTTTTTCTTTTATTCCACCCCCATCCTTGCTTCGGCGTTACAATAAAATTCGGTATTGCACCTACTAGTTTTTATTTATACACCCCTAATGGACTACCACCCCTATCTGGGTGAAAATAGCCCTGTTCCAAAATTAGGTAGATTCCCCAAAAAATAACCCCCCTACTAAGTCTAACAAACCACCGGGTTGACAAAATAAAACAAACCACAAGCCAGTTATATCAAGTAAAATGTATGATTTGCCACAATTAACTACTTTCACGGTTATGATCCGGTGAGGTCATGGCCGCACTTAGGTGGGGAATCTACAGTTAAAACATAAAACCTAGATTGTCATTAATAAAAGTTTACATGGACAGTGATATACACATCTCAATTTCCAGACATTTTTGACAGCATTTACACAACATTTCCTTCAGTTTCCCATTTAAGTAAAGTACATATTTCATTTATTTTACAGTTACATTTGAAATTTGAATCAGAATAAATTTAAATTTATTATTAAAATCATCTTTCCAATTAATTTAATTACCAAATTGATTTAATTATATTTAATTTCTCAAACTCTTAAGTTCATTAATTCAATATTATTTATTCAAAACAATTTAATTTGTTTAAATAACTCTTTACAAAGGGGCCTAAAAAGAATATTATCTACATTCCATCACATCAGATGTTTCTGTTTATTTCATAATAGGATCTGCTCTTGGCATTGATTCATCAAACTACAACATTTTTGTTATTGTCACCAAGTATGTCTGTAGACATTAGTCACAACATACAACTACAACACACCTGTTTACATAAACAGTTGGATGCCAGACGGTTTTAATAAACACCCTGTCTCAACATTCTGATTACATCATACTGCCACACATACTTCCTACAAATTTTTTGTTTCTCTAAATCTTCTTGTTAACATATTTATTTCTTAATGTTTCAATTCAGATCCAAATATAGTTTTAATTCACCACAATTACTTTAATAACATTTTATTAAAAACATTTTAACTGTAATTATATTATTTAAAACACTTTGAATATAAATACACAACACAAAATAGGCTTCATTATTACCTGTTATTATTTTAGTGGAATAAAGTATTATTATTTATTATTATACCTTCCCCTCTCATTACAAACATATGTTATAATATACATTGCAACAGAATACTATTAACACAATACATTTATTTACAGATTTCCGTACTAATTTTCTTATATACCACACATCAATTCCTAAATTCAGCAAGGTCATTACCATATATTAAAGTATTTAATATGTCCATACATTGCTTTTTTAGTTCAACCTCCATCGTCAAAAATTAGTCTTTTCGGTATATGACACTTTTCAATTTTATTGATACACAACATATGGCTAGTTTGTGTGTTGTGGCCGTAAAATTTTATTTTTCCCATTGTACCAAAACAATAATCTATAGGGTTACCCCCCAAAATTATCTTAACATAAATCAAGTCGACATCAGTATTTTTTATAAAGTCTCCGTAAGTATTGTTTCTCAACATCAAGTCAGTTATTTTATCATTTATAACAGTTTTATTCACACATTCCTGTCTCTCTATTTCATAATACAATTCACTTTCTTCATCTCTCTCTATATCTAACATCTGCACCAACATTTCATAACCTCTATTAATCTCAAAATTTTTTATTTCTCTCTCTCTTTCATTACAACACCTCTCATAACCATACTGCACTCTCCCATTCCATGCAAAGGGCACCATTAAATATTTATTACCTCTACTGGCTTTACCAGTCAAATCACAAAAAATACGGGGACCATCTGAAAACACCTTGTCTTCCATACAAATACCGGAGGAAACTCTGTCCTCATTAAACACCTGTGAAAACTCTGTTTCACCATAAACTTGGGGAACATCTGCCCTTTGCCCATTTAACCTCTCTACACACACACTTATAACCTCATCAACACTTTCTCTGCTCCCAACCTTACACTCTAACACCACATTTTTAATTTTACCACTGCTACTTACCGTATCATTCTTAGATACCCCATTTTCAGCTATATAATCATTGTTCTTATTTAATGTTATTTCATCATTATAATTAATTATAGTAACGTCACCACTTACCTCAGAATTGTAATCACCATCATTATATTCACTAGTCAACACTACCTCTCCCACTATTTTGTCACTGTTATTTATTAATTCATTATTAGAATTATCGTTATCACTCACCTGGTCAATTATTCCCTCACTATCATTAACAACATTATTCTCACTTACCTGTTTTAATTCAACTTCTAAATCCTCCTTTGATTTCTCTGCCTCTCGTTTCCACTTCTCGTCTTGTTTATCCATATTATCAATAAGTTTATGCATCATTTCTGCCCTTCTATCCAATTTTTTATCAATTATTCGCAACATATCCATTATTTTTAAAAAATAATAAGATTCACTCATATCATCATTATTTACCTCATTATCTGCCACCTGATCGACTTTATTTTTGTTAACTTGGTCCGTCTCTCTACCTTTATTTATCACCACCACACTATCATCATTATCACTAGGCCTATTTACTGCCTTATTTTCTACCCCTATTACTTCAACTATCTTACCTTTATCATTTGTTATCTTGCCCCATTCCTCGTCGGTCATTTCACCTACGTCACCCATATTTATACTCGTACTTCAAATTTTTGTTTATGAATTTATAAACCCAACATTTACGCTACCAAAACATAACCTAATTTCCACAACGTAATTATATACGATTAATTTTACAAATACGCCGTTACCAAATCCTACTTTCTGTGCTTTAAAACAGGTCTAGTTCCTATAATTTTTTATATACGAACATCCTGGCAGGGGCGTCGCTTGTGAAGGTCCTCGCCTTCTACCTTTTTATAATTAATAATACACTCATCATAAAACAATACTTACCGCTGCCAGAATTTTACTTACCGTCATAGTCCCTGTAAAACTTACCTTTAAAAATAACCCAGGTCGCCACGATATTTTATGGTTTAATATCGAAACCATTCTACACACTTGCCCTTATAAAAATCCCGCTATCTGACTACCCTTATATATCAGAAGAATCCCAATTACGTTAAACGAGTTGTCAGCACAGAAAACTAGGAAATGGTAATGACATAATAACTTACAACTAACACATATTTATGACGATTTAAGCATTGTTTTATTTACCATAATAATTAACTTCTTTACTCTTCCAATAATTTGGTTAATAGGATTACAATATTATAAATTCTATAGATTATACAAACCAGTAACGTTTTCTTTCTCCCCTTTCTCTCTCACACACACGCTCTCAATCTCTTTATATATTCGAATAAATCTCCGTTATTGAGCTCATTATGAATTTACTGTTTACACTGTAAACTTTTGGCCAATTATTATAAATTTCACTTTTACTTAACTGTATGAAGTCCCCGGTATTGCACACTATGTCTACTCCATCTTCTTCACTTAACTCCCAGTTTTCATTCACTCCACTTTTTTATACACTGTTCCTCCGGTTGAACCACTGTTTACTGTTGTTTTATTACAATACACTCTTTGGTAGACCTACTGTTAATTTTTTCGGTCTACCAACGTTTTTCTGAGGCTACTGTGAAATTACGTCTTCACTGTTTGATGAGTTGTAGTGGAACTGGCCGCACGTTATTATTTGTACACTTTTAATACTTTTGAATGTTTACACACTTTCTTAGATAGGCCGGATTTATTTTAACGGCCTATCTTGTAAACCCGAGGCCACTGTTTTTTAATTAACAAACTTTACTGTCTGATACTGCTTACTACTGTTCACTCTCTGATGACAGACTGCAGACTGTGATTCACAAAGAGCCTGCTGCTGGGCGGTTACGCAATACGTCTGGGCAATTGTTTAGACTAGCTGTATGTGCATTGCTGGTTGGGGCTCCTTAGAGGTGAAAGTGAATTTATTAATTACTGAATTAAAATTAAAACTTGATCACACACTTCTGTACCGTTACAATACCCCCCCAATAAGAGGTTGAAAGCCGAAGCGTTCAAACTCTTATTGCCTAAACCCTAAAAGGATCAGTGAGGATATGGCGCCGCAACCCCCCTGAACACTCTACTGAAATCATGGGTTCTTACCTCCCTAGTCTGGCGACTGCGACAGCACCCATCCGATCTTACTGGACTTCTCTGTTCGAGATCCCAACACCGAAAAATCGAACAGATACCCGACCCAGTATCGCCTGACTTTAAACATTCAATTAAAAAATCAACAAACGGCCTTCCATCACTCCATATCCCACAACTGATTTGTTTCCTCTTAGCCGTACTGATTCATTGACAACGTACAGGCTCATTTTATATTATAGACCCTAAAAAAAAAATAGTGTTAATAAAACAATATAGGTTTACAGTAGTACACATAAATTCCAGTTAAATTGGATAATATTCCCCGTACAATATTGCCCAGCCAAAATGACACATTAATTATACAAGATTACATTAACTCACAGTAATCGTACCTAAAATACAAATTATGTCCTTACTTGCCTACTCCTATTTATATAGAATAAACAAAAAAAATTTTTTTTTTCTACTACCCCCCTTTTAATCCCTTAACCCCTGATACCCGTTACATTCTACTGTGTGCAGCACTAGACTTCTTGGCCCTCGCAGACCTCAATCTAGCCGTAATCACATCTCCCTCGTGACCTGTAACTGGGTCACCGCCCATCCACACTCACTATTACCTCCCCCCTAGACTGTAGCGTCTAGTTGCTTTCACAAGGACTGATGCGGAAGGGGTGGACATTTTTTTTCTTTTATTCCACCCCCATCCTTGCTTCGGCGTTACAATAAAATTCGGTATTGCACCTACTAGTTTTTATTTATACACCCCTAATGGACTACCACCCCTATCTGGGTGAAAATAGCCCTGTTCCAAAATTAGGTAGATTCCCCAAAAAATAACCCCCCTACTAAGTCTAACAAACCACCGGGTTGACAAAATAAAACAAACCACAAGCCAGTTATATCAAGTAAAATGTATGATTTGCCACAATTAACTACTTTCACGGTTATGATCCGGTGAGGTCATGGCCGCACTTAGGTGGGGAATCTACAGTTAAAACATAAAACCTAGATTGTCATTAATAAAAGTTTACATGGACAGTGATATACACATCTCAATTTCCAGACATTTTTGACAGCATTTACACAACATTTCCTTCAGTTTCCCATTTAAGTAAAGTACATATTTCATTTATTTTACAGTTACATTTGAAATTTGAATCAGAATAAATTTAAATTTATTATTAAAATCATCTTTCCAATTAATTTAATTACCAAATTGATTTAATTATATTTAATTTCTCAAACTCTTAAGTTCATTAATTCAATATTATTTATTCAAAACAATTTAATTTGTTTAAATAACTCTTTACAAAGGGGCCTAAAAAGAATATTATCTACATTCCATCACATCAGATGTTTCTGTTTATTTCATAATAGGATCTGCTCTTGGCATTGATTCATCAAACTACAACATTTTTGTTATTGTCACCAAGTATGTCTGTAGACATTAGTCACAACATACAACTACAACACACCTGTTTACATAAACAGTTGGATGCCAGACGGTTTTAATAAACACCCTGTCTCAACATTCTGATTACATCATACTGCCACACATACTTCCTACAAATTTTTTGTTTCTCTAAATCTTCTTGTTAACATATTTATTTCTTAATGTTTCAATTCAGATCCAAATATAGTTTTAATTCACCACAATTACTTTAATAACATTTTATTAAAAACATTTTAACTGTAATTATATTATTTAAAACACTTTGAATATAAATACACAACACAAAATAGGCTTCATTATTACCTGTTATTATTTTAGTGGAATAAAGTATTATTATTTATTATTATACCTTCCCCTCTCATTACAAACATATGTTATAATATACATTGCAACAGAATACTATTAACACAATACATTTATTTACAGATTTCCGTACTAATTTTCTTATATACCACACATCAATTCCTAAATTCAGCAAGGTCATTACCATATATTAAAGTATTTAATATGTCCATACATTGCTTTTTTAGTTCAACCTCCATCGTCAAAAATTAGTCTTTTCGGTATATGACACTTTTCAATTTTATTGATACACAACATATGGCTAGTTTGTGTGTTGTGGCCGTAAAATTTTATTTTTCCCATTGTACCAAAACAATAATCTATAGGGTTACCCCCCAAAATTATCTTAACATAAATCAAGTCGACATCAGTATTTTTTATAAAGTCTCCGTAAGTATTGTTTCTCAACATCAAGTCAGTTATTTTATCATTTATAACAGTTTTATTCACACATTCCTGTCTCTCTATTTCATAATACAATTCACTTTCTTCATCTCTCTCTATATCTAACATCTGCACCAACATTTCATAACCTCTATTAATCTCAAAATTTTTTATTTCTCTCTCTCTTTCATTACAACACCTCTCATAACCATACTGCACTCTCCCATTCCATGCAAAGGGCACCATTAAATATTTATTACCTCTACTGGCTTTACCAGTCAAATCACAAAAAATACGGGGACCATCTGAAAACACCTTGTCTTCCATACAAATACCGGAGGAAACTCTGTCCTCATTAAACACCTGTGAAAACTCTGTTTCACCATAAACTTGGGGAACATCTGCCCTTTGCCCATTTAACCTCTCTACACACACACTTATAACCTCATCAACACTTTCTCTGCTCCCAACCTTACACTCTAACACCACATTTTTAATTTTACCACTGCTACTTACCGTATCATTCTTAGATACCCCATTTTCAGCTATATAATCATTGTTCTTATTTAATGTTATTTCATCATTATAATTAATTATAGTAACGTCACCACTTACCTCAGAATTGTAATCACCATCATTATATTCACTAGTCAACACTACCTCTCCCACTATTTTGTCACTGTTATTTATTAATTCATTATTAGAATTATCGTTATCACTCACCTGGTCAATTATTCCCTCACTATCATTAACAACATTATTCTCACTTACCTGTTTTAATTCAACTTCTAAATCCTCCTTTGATTTCTCTGCCTCTCGTTTCCACTTCTCGTCTTGTTTATCCATATTATCAATAAGTTTATGCATCATTTCTGCCCTTCTATCCAATTTTTTATCAATTATTCGCAACATATCCATTATTTTTAAAAAATAATAAGATTCACTCATATCATCATTATTTACCTCATTATCTGCCACCTGATCGACTTTATTTTTGTTAACTTGGTCCGTCTCTCTACCTTTATTTATCACCACCACACTATCATCATTATCACTAGGCCTATTTACTGCCTTATTTTCTACCCCTATTACTTCAACTATCTTACCTTTATCATTTGTTATCTTGCCCCATTCCTCGTCGGTCATTTCACCTACGTCACCCATATTTATACTCGTACTTCAAATTTTTGTTTATGAATTTATAAACCCAACATTTACGCTACCAAAACATAACCTAATTTCCACAACGTAATTATATACGATTAATTTTACAAATACGCCGTTACCAAATCCTACTTTCTGTGCTTTAAAACAGGTCTAGTTCCTATAATTTTTTATATACGAACATCCTGGCAGGGGCGTCGCTTGTGAAGGTCCTCGCCTTCTACCTTTTTATAATTAATAATACACTCATCATAAAACAATACTTACCGCTGCCAGAATTTTACTTACCGTCATAGTCCCCGTAAAACTTACCTTTAAAAATAACCCAGGTCGCCACGATATTTTATGGTTTAATATCGAAACCATTCTACACACTTGCCCTTATAAAAATCCCGCTATCTGACTACCCTTATATATCAGAAGAATCCCAATTACGTTAAACGAGTTGTCAGCACAGAAAACTAGGAAATGGTAATGACATAATAACTTACAACTAACACATATTTATGACGATTTAAGCATTGTTTTATTTACCATAATAATTAACTTCTTTACTCTTCCAATAATTTGGTTAATAGGATTACAATATTATAAATTCTATAGATTATACAAACCAGTAACGTTTTCTTTCTCCCCTTTCTCTCTCACACACACGCTCTCAATCTCTTTATATATTCGAATAAATCTCCGTTATTGAGCTCATTATGAATTTACTGTTTACACTATAAACTTTTGGCCAATTATTATAAATTTCACTTTTACTTAACTGTATGAAGTCCCCGGTATTGCACACTATGTCTACTCCATCTTCTTCACTTAACTCCCAGTTTTCATTCACTCCACTTTTTTATACACTGTTCCTCCGGTTGAACCACTGTTTACTGTTGTTTTATTACAATACACTCTTTGGTAGACCTACTGTTAATTTTTTCGGTCTACCAACGTTTTTCTGAGGCTACTGTGAAATTACGTCTTCACTGTTTGATGAGTTGTAGTGGAACTGGCCGCACGTTATTATTTGTACACTTTTAATACTTTTGAATGTTTACACACTTTCTTAGATAGGCCGGATTTATTTTAACGGCCTATCTTGTAAACCCGAGGCCACTGTTTTTTAATTAACAAACTTTACTGTCTGATACTGCTTACTACTGTTCACTCTCTGATGACAGACTGCAGACTGTGATTCACAAAGAGCCTGCTGCTGGGCGGTTACGCAATACGTCTGGGCAATTGTTTAGACTAGCTGTATGTGCATTGCTGGTTGGGGCTCCTTAGAGGTGAAAGTGAATTTATTAATTACTGAATTAAAATTAAAACTTGATCACACACTTCTGTACCGTTACAATACCCCCCCAATAAGAGGTTGAAAGCCGAAGCGTTCAAACTCTTATTGCCTAAACCCTAAAAGGATCAGTGAGGATATGGCGCCGCAACCCCCCTGAACACTCTACTGAAATCATGGGTTCTTACCTCCCTAGTCTGGCGACTGCGACAGCACCCATCCGATCTTACTGGACTTCTCTGTTCGAGATCCCAACACCGAAAAATCGAACAGATACCCGACCCAGTATCGCCTGACTTTAAACATTCAATTAAAAAATCAACAAACGGCCTTCCATCACTCCATATCCCACAACTGATTTGTTTCCTCTTAGCCGTACTGATTCATTGACAACGTACAGGCTCATTTTATATTATAGACCCTAAAAAAAAAATAGTGTTAATAAAACAATATAGGTTTACAGTAGTACACATAAATTCCAGTTAAATTGGATAATATTCCCCGTACAATATTGCCCAGCCAAAATGACACATTAATTATACAAGATTACATTAACTCACAGTAATCGTACCTAAAATACAAATTATGTCCTTACTTGCCTACTCCTATTTATATAGAATAAACAAAAAAATTTTTTTTTTTCTACTACCCCCCTTTTAATCCCTTAACCCCTGATACCCGTTACATTCTACTGTGTGCAGCACTAGACTTCTTGGCCCTCGCAGACCTCAATCTAGCCGTAATCACATCTCCCTCGTGACCTGTAACTGGGTCACCGCCCATCCACACTCACTATTACCTCCCCCCTAGACTGTAGCGTCTAGTTGCTTTCACAAGGACTGATGCGGAAGGGGTGGACATTTTTTTTCTTTTATTCCACCCCCATCCTTGCTTCGGCGTTACAATAAAATTCGGTATTGCACCTACTAGTTTTTATTTATACACCCCTAATGGACTACCACCCCTATCTGGGTGAAAATAGCCCTGTTCCAAAATTAGGTAGATTCCCCAAAAAATAACCCCCCTACTAAGTCTAACAAACCACCGGGTTGACAAAATAAAACAAACCACAAGCCAGTTATATCAAGTAAAATGTATGATTTGCCACAATTAACTACTTTCACGGTTATGATCCGGTGAGGTCATGGCCGCACTTAGGTGGGGAATCTACAGTTAAAACATAAAACCTAGATTGTCATTAATAAAAGTTTACATGGACAGTGATATACACATCTCAATTTCCAGACATTTTTGACAGCATTTACACAACATTTCCTTCAGTTTCCCATTTAAGTAAAGTACATATTTCATTTATTTTACAGTTACATTTGAAATTTGAATCAGAATAAATTTAAATTTATTATTAAAATCATCTTTCCAATTAATTTAATTACCAAATTGATTTAATTATATTTAATTTCTCAAACTCTTAAGTTCATTAATTCAATATTATTTATTCAAAACAATTTAATTTGTTTAAATAACTCTTTACAAAGGGGCCTAAAAAGAATATTATCTACATTCCATCACATCAGATGTTTCTGTTTATTTCATAATAGGATCTGCTCTTGGCATTGATTCATCAAACTACAACATTTTTGTTATTGTCACCAAGTATGTCTGTAGACATTAGTCACAACATACAACTACAACACACCTGTTTACATAAACAGTTGGATGCCAGACGGTTTTAATAAACACCCTGTCTCAACATTCTGATTACATCATACTGCCACACATACTTCCTACAAATTTTTTGTTTCTCTAAATCTTCTTGTTAACATATTTATTTCTTAATGTTTCAATTCAGATCCAAATATAGTTTTAATTCACCACAATTACTTTAATAACATTTTATTAAAAACATTTTAACTGTAATTATATTATTTAAAACACTTTGAATATAAATACACAACACAAAATAGGCTTCATTATTACCTGTTATTATTTTAGTGGAATAAAGTATTATTATTTATTATTATACCTTCCCCTCTCATTACAAACATATGTTATAATATACATTGCAACAGAATACTATTAACACAATACATTTATTTACAGATTTCCGTACTAATTTTCTTATATACCACACATCAATTCCTAAATTCAGCAAGGTCATTACCATATATTAAAGTATTTAATATGTCCATACATTGCTTTTTTAGTTCAACCTCCATCGTCAAAAATTAGTCTTTTCGGTATATGACACTTTTCAATTTTATTGATACACAACATATGGCTAGTTTGTGTGTTGTGGCCGTAAAATTTTATTTTTCCCATTGTACCAAAACAATAATCTATAGGGTTACCCCCCAAAATTATCTTAACATAAATCAAGTCGACATCAGTATTTTTTATAAAGTCTCCGTAAGTATTGTTTCTCAACATCAAGTCAGTTATTTTATCATTTATAACAGTTTTATTCACACATTCCTGTCTCTCTATTTCATAATACAATTCACTTTCTTCATCTCTCTCTATATCTAACATCTGCACCAACATTTCATAACCTCTATTAATCTCAAAATTTTTTATTTCTCTCTCTCTCTTTCATTACAACACCTCTCATAACCATACTGCACTCTCCCATTCCATGCAAAGGGCACCATTAAATATTTATTACCTCTACTGGCTTTACCAGTCAAATCACAAAAAATACGGGGACCATCTGAAAACACCTTGTCTTCCATACAAATACCGGAGGAAACTCTGTCCTCATTAAACACCTGTGAAAACTCTGTTTCACCATAAACTTGGGGAACATCTGCCCTTTGCCCATTTAACCTCTCTACACACACACTTATAACCTCATCAACACTTTCTCTGCTCCCAACCTTACACTCTAACACCACATTTTTAATTTTACCACTGTTACTTACCGTATCATTCTTAGATACCCCATTTTCAGCTATATAATCATTGTTCTTATTTAATGTTATTTCATCATTATAATTAATTATAGTAACGTCACCACTTACCTCAGAATTGTAATCACCATCATTATATTCACTAGTCAACACTACCTCTCCCACTATTTTGTCACTGTTATTTATTAATTCATTATTAGAATTATCGTTATCACTCACCTGGTCAATTATTCCCTCACTATCATTAACAACATTATTCTCACTTACCTGTTTTAATTCAACTTCTAAATCCTCCTTTGATTTCTCTGCCTCTCGTTTCCACTTCTCGTCTTGTTTATCCATATTATCAATAAGTTTATGCATCATTTCTGCCCTTCTATCCAATTTTTTATCAATTATTCGCAACATATCCATTATTTTTAAAAAATAATAAGATTCACTCATATCATCATTATTTACCTCATTATCTGCCACCTGATCGACTTTATTTTTGTTAACTTGGTCCGTCTCTCTACCTTTATTTATCACCACCACACTATCATCATTATCACTAGGCCTATTTACTGCCTTATTTTCTACCCCTATTACTTCAACTATCTTACCTTTATCATTTGTTATCTTGCCCCATTCCTCGTCGGTCATTTCACCTACGTCACCCATATTTATACTCGTACTTCAAATTTTTGTTTATGAATTTATAAACCCAACATTTACGCTACCAAAACATAACCTAATTTCCACAACGTAATTATATACGATTAATTTTACAAATACGCCGTTACCAAATCCTACTTTCTGTGCTTTAAAACAGGTCTAGTTCCTATAATTTTTTATATACGAACATCCTGGCAGGGGCGTCGCTTGTGAAGGTCCTCGCCTTCTACCTTTTTATAATTAATAATACACTCATCATAAAACAATACTTACCGCTGCCAGAATTTTACTTACCGTCATAGTCCCTGTAAAACTTACCTTTAAAAATTACCCAGGTCGCCACGATATTTTATGGTTTAATATCGAAACCATTCTACACACTTGCCCTTATAAAAATCCCGCTATCTGACTACCCTTATATATCAGAAGAATCCCAATTACGTTAAACGAGTTGTCAGCACAGAAAACTAGGAAATGGTAATGACATAATAACTTACAACTAACACATATTTATGACGATTTAAGCATTGTTTTATTTACCATAATAATTAACTTCTTTACTCTTCCAATAATTTGGTTAATAGGATTACAATATTATAAATTCTATAGATTATACAAACCAGTAACGTTTTCTTTCTCCCCTTTCTCTCTCACACACACGCTCTCAATCTCTTTATATATTCGAATAAATCTCCGTTATTGAGCTCATTATGAATTTACTGTTTACACTATAAACTTTTGGCCAATTATTATAAATTTCACTTTTACTTAACTGTATGAAGTCCCCGGTATTGCACACTATGTCTACTCCATCTTCTTCACTTAACTCCCAGTTTTCATTCACTCCACTTTTTTATACACTGTTCCTCCGGTTGAACCACTGTTTACTGTTGTTTTATTACAATACACTCTTTGGTAGACCTACTGTTAATTTTTTCGGTCTACCAATGTTTTTCCGAGGCTACTGTGAAATTACGTCTTCACTGTTTGATGAGTTGTAGTGGAACTGGCCGCACGTTATTATTTGTACACTTTTAATACTTTTGAATGTTTACACACTTTCTTAGATAGGCCGGATTTATTTTAACGGCCTATCTTGTAAACCCGAGGCCACTGTTTTTTTAATTAACAAACCTTACTGTCTGATACTGCTTACTACTGTTCACTCTCTGATGACAGACTGCAGACTGTGATTCACAAAGAGCCTGCTGCTGGGCGGTTACGCAATACGTCTGGGCAATTGTTTAGACTAGCTGTATGTGCATTGCTGGTTGGGGCTCCTTAGAGGTGAAAGTGAATTTATTAATTACTGAATTAAAATTAAAACTGGATCACACACTTCTGTACCGTTACATATTTTTGGTCACTGACTGTAGCTCCGTGGAAGGCACAGCACGGTACAAGAATGTTTATTGCCGGTGGGGTGCGTATTTGTGCATACGAGTGCATGTGTGTCACCTTTTCCCAACGGGAAAATCACGTACCGGAAATTCCATAGCCGAACATGCGATGGAAACAACGAATCACAGAGCACGAATTGACGGCGACGCCTAACGCCTGGCGGGTAGGCAACCACGCGCACACAGTCGACATAGTAGTCGCCGGCCAGTTGGAAACCAGTCTTCAACCTGTACAGTCGTTAATTCAACCATAGTCTCGGATGTTTCCCTGGTAGGCCGAAAAAGTATTAAAGTAGGCCTACCAAGGAGTACAAAATGTACAACCAGTGGTAAATAATGAAGTGACGATTAAATGACGTTAAATTTTGGTCGGAGTGGAGAGTGTTTAGTGAAAACTGTTCCGGACAACATCGTGCGCAACATTTGGATATTACGCAAATAGGTAACAAGTGTATATGCAAATTCGTTAGGCCAAAACCTTATAAATCATTAATGAGCTCAAATAGAAGGGGGGTAAAGAAATGTGAAAAGTAAGAGTGAGAGAGTGTGTGTACATATAAATATAAAGAAACTGAAAAGTACTGGTGGTAAAGATTAGTCTATACAATGTGTTTATGTAGTTTTTTTTTAATTATTAAAGAAAGAAGAAGAAATCAATGAACATTAATTAAATTAAATAAATTAAAGATTTGTTTAACAGAATATAACCATGTGTTAGCGTAGTTATTTCGTCGTTACCATTTCGTAGTGTTCTGTGCTAAAAAACTCGTCTAAACGTTCCGGGGAATTTTCTGAATTGTGGGTAGTCAGATTGCAAAATTGTCCAGTGTTTTAATTAAGGTAAAGTATAAAGGTCTCCATATCTGTCCTTCAAAGATATTGGTGGCGGCCCAGAACTTCTGTTGGTGTTTACAAAAGGTAAGTCAGCGAGAAAAGATCGCAAGGTAAGATTCTGGCAGAGATATAAGTTTTAAAATTTTATAAATGTTTGTTTCTTAACACTGTGACCTAGGGTCATGTACCGTTACATGCTTATTTCATAAAAATCATTGTTAACACTTTACATACACACTTTTTTTTAGTTGTAATTCTTTAGAATACACATGATTTTTTACGTATTTCATAATTTTTTTGGCAAAGACTAGTTAACATTTACTGCAACTTATATATGTCATCTAACAGTTCAGTTCTATCCTTTTAAATTTAATAAACAAACTTACTGTGATATTTTTTATTAATTTAAAAATGCATCCTTTCATTATGTACCTAAACTAATCACTAGACAAATATAAAAGAGCGATTTATTAATAATGTCACAATTTTCTGCAGAAAAATTTAACAATAATTTGCCTTAGAATTAAATTTTTTGAAACACTGGTACACACAAAGTCCAGTCACTTTCTTCACACATCCATCTGGTATTCTTTCTTATTCTTTGGCCACATTCTCTGAAAACACTGCAGTAACTTTTGGGATATTTTATTTTTTATGTAGTGGGAATTTTCTTCAGGGAAGCGTTAAATTAATACTTTACATACATTTAACGAGTACATATGCATATAAAGGAAATTTTAATATTTAAATATTAAATTTCTCCATTCTTTAGAAATGAGCAGTTTTATAATGTCAATATATTGTTGAACATATTTTTGTGAATAGGTCAGGTGGTGGTGGTCATAATCAATTTTATAATTCATACAGTAATATTTTTCATGTGACACAGTGGTATTTATGTAAAATGTAATTAATCGTGGCTTATATAATTTTAGGTTTTTGCAATTACCACAGACCTGGTTTTTACACATTTCATATGTCCAGCAATTGTTAACCCTGAGCCTTATGGAATAACTGATGCACCCATTAGTTACATCGCTCGTTTCAATTTGATTCAAGTGGCACAAATCCTACAGATGTTAGCTATGCGAAGATTTGAAGGTGTTGATCCAAAAGTAGAAGATTTATATTCACAGTTTGATAAGGTAAGGTCTGTGTAACTGTTTTATATGGCTAAAGATTTTGGAGTGGATATTTAAACCATAAAGGGTTTTCTATCAATTACAGTTAGTTTGTAAAATTGTAGTTAAACCATAACTAGACACAATGAGAAATAAAATTGTGCCTACGTTTAGTCCACACACACTTTTGTTGGCCTGTTTAAATAAATGTAGGACTGAAAATATCATGTAATCTAATTTGTGAAAAGTTACAGCATTCATTATATATTTTTTTTATATAATACATATTATAAACATTTACATTTTTAACCAGTTAGTGGATGAAGGAATCTCCTCCTCCTCCTCCTCCTCCTCCTCCTCCTCCTCCTCCTCCTCCTCCTCCTCCTTCTTCTTCTTCTTCTTCTTCTTCTTCTTCTTCTTCTCCGATGACGATGACACGATGTCTCCTGTAGAACCTCTCTGCCATCGCCCAATATGAGTTGTCTTTCAGTATTGCATCCATACCAAATCCTCTCAGTCTTGGCTCTCCTGGGATGTCCGTCCGGCAATCTACCAATATGTGCTATAAGGTCTCCTCATGCAGATGACACAGCAGACAGGTAGCGGCCTGGGTCAGGTTGAATCTTATAAGTATGACTGGGTCACAATATGGCCAAGCCTTCCTCTGGAGCCGAACGTTTGAACGCTCCTAGGGATGTTTCTATATATGGAGACATCCCGTGCACTGACTTGCTGTTTGTATGTTGAACCTTTGGTGGAGTTTAAAAATGCATTCTTCCATGTCTCCATGAGTCTTCTGCTGAAATCTGAAGTAGCAGCCAGGAGTGATATTACACTTTCCTCCAGTGGCGACAGCATAGTTGCGTCCTTAGCCATTCTGTCCGCTTTTTCATTACCGGCATATCTATGTGGCTGGGTATCCATTGTAAAGTTAACTCAATTTTGCTGCTTTCCAGTTTTTTGATTATGTGGAATATGTGAACTGTTCTGAAATAGTATGCTGATGGTTTGTATTGTTGCAGCAACAGTAGCGCTGCCTGTGAATCTGTGAAGATACATACTTTTTTACTGTGTAAGGTGAGGCAGCAAGTCATGTCAACACTTGAACAGGAGTTGGCCGGTGCAAGGAAGGATTCCTGCGTACTAGGAATGAAATATCTGCCCCCGACCTCTTTCCTTGTGTATCCAGTGATCCATCCGTATAGATATGGACATATTGGTTGTAGTTTTCCGCTATTATTTGTTGTGCTATAGCACGCAGAACTAGGGCGTGAGTGTTTTGGTTTGTTACACTGTCTTCTAGTGTAGTTCTTATTGTTGGTTGCATCCACTGCCAAGGGGGTGTTTCATTTACTGGAGGGATTTTTTGAGGTTGGTTATTGCCATCCGAAAGCAGGATTTTGCTTTTGTATAAAAAGGATCTTTTCTGATTCATTGCTGGATTAATTTTCTGTAATGGATGCTCCGTGGTTATTGTTCTAAATTTCAGACTGATTTTACCTATTCTTTTGTTTATGTATTATTACATCGCCAAATTCAGATCAGTTTTGATAACAATAAGTATGTATAAAAAATGCTAAATAATACTATATTTTAAGAAATAAATAATGTGGAGAGTAAAAGGTATAAAATGTAATTAAGAAAGAAGGAGAAAGAGTAATAAACCAAAGGTGATTAATAAAGAAACTCAGCTACTAGACTGACAGACAAACGACACTGACCCAACCCCAGAGATTGGCCAGCTAAGAACCGAAATAAAATAAACAAGATGAGAAGTGAAGGAGAAGAAACATGAGAACAAAGAGGGAACAAACCAACGATGAAGAAAATAAAATGGAACACGTCAAGAAAACCCAGACAAGGAATAAAAAATTAGAGAAGGGAGAAATAATGTAATCAAAAATAATAAAGAAAATGAAACCGGTAAAGAACCAAAATAATTAATGAATGTTAGTATTGATTGAATGACAATTGTAAATAGTCATTAATAAAAACGATAGCTAAAAATACACTAGCCAAAGAGTTAGGAATACATGTAAGTTGTTAATAGAGAAAGACATGATATTAATAATTATATATAATATGTGTAGAGAAAGAGAGTAAAATAGTGAGAAGTAAACGGAAGTTAACCCAGTGAAGGTGAACTTACCCTAAAGTGATATGATAGAAAAAGAAACACTAAGTAAATTATAATGAACACAAAATAATTTAAAAAGTGCCAGTGATAAATAAATAAAAATATGGTCAGTAATAAAAATAGTAAAAGTAGAGAAGGCTAAGATAAAGACTTAGTAAAATAACCAATGTTTAAGATTTAAGAGTGAACAATAACATTTAATAAAGTTGTTATGAATAATATTTAAAATAGAACATTGATTCAGTAATAATGAACACTGAAGAGTGATATTAACTGTAATAATTATGAAATAATATTGTTATAGAACTTAAGAATGTATTGTAGAATTTAAAGGTGAGAATCACAAGAAAAAGTAATAAGATGATGTTAACGTGGAAGGGAAAGCAAAGAGTTTTAGAAAATAAGTATGTAATAACCTTAAGTAAATACCCATGTTATAAGGGGAGAGTAATGAAACAAGTTCAATAGAGGTGAGATTGTTTATCACCCGAACAATAAATGAGAAGTAATGAATTGTACACCCATATTAAATAATAAGTGTTAATTAATTGTATAAACAGTTGTTTATGAATAGGAGATGGATTGGGTAATTATCTCAAACATAAACCTAAATGTTATATATTATATGATAAATAAATAGTAATTAATAGCCATATTATTGACATTGGCAGAGTAATTAAAATAAGGAAAGAAAACAATGTTTAAGTTATAAAAGAGAAAACTGTTAATAAATAATTAGCAAGAAATATTGAATAACACAGTTGTTACACACAAAAATCACACAAGGACTGAACTAAAACACCTCCATAGATAATAAACCTTATTATAAAAAACAAAATAACGATCTAGGACAAAATAAGATATAATGTGTATGAAACAATCAAAAACCAGTAATGGCTACTTAGACTTGAAACAGGCCTAACGGTCAAACATAAACAAATACTAATTATATGAAAATAGCCAAGTAACTAACAATTCCAAGGTGACTAATTAACCAAGGATGAATGGTAAGTGTTATTAAAAACAAAATATTAAAATAAGGAATTATATAAACAGAGAAATGTAATTAGTAAGTATTAAATTAATGGTAAACTTATAAAACATGAAAAACCCAATATTGTGGGATACCAAAATAATCTTTGTGAGAAAATACAAATGACAGTGCTAATAGTTAATAATTAAGAAGGAAGATAAGAGAAGGAAGGAAGTCAGAAGATATAGGAAAATTTGAAAAGAATTCAAATTTTGATAACAATGGTTTTATATCAAGCTAGCACAATCAGAATAATGGGGTAACCATGGAAACGACGGTTGAAGACGTAATTACCGTTGAATGTCATTACTCAGAAAGTGACGCTCAAGTAAAACAGACGCCAGAATTCACAACAACCTATTTTCATATTTAAAATGTTTTAAAAGTAAATTAACTTATCAAAATTGAACGAGGAGTCTGACTATCACTGAACACAATTACCTGATGGAGAAGACGTTTTATTTCAAGACGAAGTGAATAAATGAATCAAAATACTTTGAAAAAGATGCCCGAAGCCCGAATAAATGAAAACTGAATTATATTGCAGCCACATTCCTTCATTCCCGACCAGCAGAGTAATCACATGCTACCAAGCTGTTAAGTATCCAATAAATTATATAAACTTCCGAAATAATGCACTTTGAACATTTTTCACTATTATTTTGAAATACCACTGAATCAATTTTATTCTCTTTCAAAGATTAAATAAAAATATTAGGACACTGAAAATATGTTAAATTATAAAGCTAACCTAGTATTAATGTACGAAATTTTAAAACACTTCAACAGACCATTTATAGTTACACATTACAATATTTAAGTAGAAACATTGTAAGGTTGTGTATTTTTATTATTGTAATTGCATCTGAGCTTTTTAACGTGATCAAAAGATCCCACAAAATTTGAACGAAAATATTTGTTGACTTGTTTGATAGAACGCCATACTGTATGTTTAGTTACGTTCAAAATCGATTGTAAAACCCTGTGAGAGAACGTCTCATAAAGAAATAACCGGTGCAAAATTATATAAAAAGTTAATTATAGCTTGTGTCTATGAAACAGTACTATCAAATCGCTAATAAATCAATCCTGTGTATGTTAAAATGTGTTTTATTTTCAGTAGAAAAGTGTATTCTTAAAATTATAATTTACAGCGAATGTCTCTGACATGATAACTAGCGCTCAAGCAGCGAATACTGGAACTGCCAGCTCGATTATACAAATCGAGAAATGGCGGGACGAATTGAATCCTTCACACCGTTTGAGTAAATCGCTGATAAGAAGACAGTTTTGTTTTAAATAAACAATTTGGTGCCACCCGGGAATTATACACTACTAGTGAACCTCAGATCGGGGACTACGATACCTGGTTATCCGTACGTTCGCTACGGACTCAAGCATCATGAGTTACATTACCGTGTGAGGACGAATTGGTAAGACACACATACACAAGTTACACTCTGACACACTTCAACATTTTACAGAGGTACCAGTAAGACGACGGCACGAGTTACGTTATAAATTGACGCATCCAACGTGTGGCAAAATAACACGGGAGCTACACAGAACGTCATAGAGTACCGTTATAATATACATCCAGAGGTTCTGTATTGAGTTCCAGCTTCCATAGCTTCCACTGGTGAGGTCCTTGGGCAACCCAGGCATATTCCTAAGGCACAGTTTTGGAGTTTTTCTATTTTTTTCTGGTGTAGTGCAGCTAAGCCTCCCCATACTTCACAGGAATATGTCATCTTGGGTTGTATGTATTATCCCAGGTAGAACTGACGCAGGATAATTGTATCTGCTCCCCAATTCCTGTTTGAGAAAGGCTTGAGGATGTTTATTCGTTTCATGGTGCTGTCCAGCAAAGTGCTTATGTGCTGACTCCACAAGAGTTTGGGATCCAAAGTTATGCCCAGTATTTTAGGGTGCTTGTTGTCTTTATATTCTCTTCAGAGAGGGTAAGCTTCGGCTTGAATGCTTTTAAGGAGTGTCTGGTAGTGAAGGTGCAGCATTCTGTTTTTTCACTTGATATTTTCAGGCCCACTTGTTTGTCCATGTTACTATTTCATTAATTGCTTCTTGAAGATTAGTGTTTGCACGATAAGGGTCCGCATGGGCTGTCCATACAGTCACATCATCTGCATAGATGCTCATCTT
The DNA here is from genome assembly GCA_034769895.1 of Magicicada septendecula. Classification (NCBI taxonomy): domain Eukaryota; kingdom Metazoa; phylum Arthropoda; class Insecta; order Hemiptera; family Cicadidae; genus Magicicada; species Magicicada septendecula. The sequence goes on along the minus strand of CM068368.1, from coordinate 750,427,929 downwards.
TATGGTTCTGTTCAAGGTTTTTTTGATGTCCTGGAGAGCTACGTTAAATAAGGTTGGGCTTAGCACAGATCCTTGTGGGATACCATTATATATTTCAATTTTTGTTGACACTGTGCCGTTTATAACAGTCTGAATTGTTTTACCCTGTAGAAAGTTCCCTATAAATTTTAGCATTCTACTCTTGATGTTCATCTTCATCAATTGCAGCAGTATTGTAGTGTGCGGTATTTTATCGAATGCTGCTTCAAAATCTATCATCGCTGCAAGAGTAACATTTTTCTTTTGGAAGTTAGCGTATACATCCTCTGTAAATGCGAGCAGAGCATCATTGGTGCCTCTTTGTGGTCTGAAGCCAAACTGTACAGGGTTAAGGAGATTCTCCTGCTTCAGTTTCCAGGTCAGTCTGTTGTTGACTATAATTTCCATAAGTTTGCCATAGCATGATGTTAGGGCTATTGGTCTGTATGAGCATATGTTTTGATTATCTTTTTGGGGTTTCAGTATTGGAATTATGATCGCATTTTTCCATTCATCAGGGTATTGTCCAGTCTTCCAGATGCTGTTGAAGTACTTCAAAACAACATTAATAAATTCAGTGGATGCATTCCGGAACATGCTGTTATATATTTGGTCCTCGCCAGGTGTGGAGTCCTTCAAAGTTCTGATAGCCAGCTCTATTTCTGTCAGGGTAAATTCATTATCCAGATCACCCCCAATGTAGCAAAGGTGTTCAAAGTTACATGTCAAGAATTGCTCCTCCCTTGTCATAGTTTTAGGCCATGGGATTGCTTGTCCAGACTTCTCTTCATATGCTTTACTGAATAAGTTGGCAATGTCAGCTGGGTCCATTATGAAGTTGTTGCTATCATCTCGTATGTGCTGGATTGGATCGTATGATTTGCCCTCAATGGCCTTGAATCTCCTCCACACTATGGCTGTTGGGGTGTTAAGCATGATTTCTTCCACAAAGCTCTTCCATGAAGTTCTTTTTGCTTCGGGTATTGCTTTTTTAGCCATTGCAGTTGCCCGGTTGTAGAGAACTTTATTTTGGGTTGTGTTTTAGCATTGCCATTTTCTTCTTGCTCGTCTTGCTTTAGTAAGGGAGGCTGTTGTACTGTTCCACCATACGTTCAACCCTGGATTCCTTATTTTCTTTCCGTTCTTCCTTTTTGGGATGCAAGATTCTGCTGCCACATCAATCAGTTTCTTAGTTGTTTCAAGGTTCACTAATTCGTTTGCAGTTGTTTGTTCTTTAAGCGTTTCTCTATAAAGGCTCCAATTTGCATCCCTTATCTTCCATTTTGTTTGCGAACGTGCACCATGCGTGACACTGTTGTCGAATACCATTGACGTGATCGCTGGCCAAATCTTTCCCGATCCTCCAACTTGTCACTCTACTAAGAAGTTCACCAGTGACCAGTGTGAGATCAATGGTACTTCCAATTCCAGTTGCTGATGACTGGAATGTCGGTTGCTTGGAGTTGAAAAGAACAATGTTATTGTACAATATCCAGTCATGAAGAGTTGTGCCTCTACTGTTGTTCTTGGTGGCATTCCATGTACTGTGCTTCGCATTGGTTTCTCCCACTATGATTGTGTACTTATCTCTCAGAATTATTATGGCCAAGTCATTATTAGTAATAGTTGTGTCCGGCGGCATGTAGACATTTATGATCGATAGATCTAATTTTGAAAGGTGATTTTGGTTTTTATGCATTCTATAGTTCCTTTTTCCAAATATTCCGTTGAGATAACTGGTATAGACTTCCTTATAACAGTTGCAACTCCACCACCTCTTGCTTGCTTGTGTCAGAGGGTAACCATGTCTCCTGGATGTCGATTTGGTCATCATGAATTTCTTGCTTTAGATCATCTAATTTATTCTTGAGTGATCTTGAGTTACATTGAAGGATCTTCAGATGTGCAGCTCGAGAGTCAGTGTTATTGTCGCCATTATCCCCATCCTCATCTACAACAATGGCCCTCCCTCTGGTACTTCTGTTGAGTCTGTCTTTATATGTTGTGCCCTTAGATATGTGAATTTAAGTTGTCTACTTGTCTCCTTGAGTTTTCCAAACAAGTGATCTACTTCTTGTCTATTGGAGCATTGCACCGCAATTCTTGCAAAAGGATCGATTCCTCTTTCCCTCATTACAAAGCCATTGTCTAGTCCAAAGGCTTTCCTTATGTGTTGTACAGAAAATTTTCTGTTGGTCCGTATGTTTAAGCATAGTCTGTCAGGGTGATGCCTGACTAATGTCAAATTCTTGGCATTCTTAAAAGAACGGTTTATGTTGGTATTGTTGGAGGACTGCATAGCTGACAGAATTGCAGCTTCTGTGAGTATCTCTTATTTTGCTTAACAATGCTTAAGCTAAGCTTAAGCCCACTAACCACGTCAAGGTGAATACTCACGAGGGGGATGAGTATGAAGGAATCATTGAAACAATTATGCTCATAGGAATTTGCAAGAAAGTAAATATTGGTACATCACACTGATAAAACTGTGTATAAATCGTTCCATTATGATGCAGGATAATGAACTCATAAAACACAGTGTTTTGTTACTTTAAAAAAATTATTATTATTTTTTTTACTAATAAACAATATTATTATTTACTGCCATTGAATGTTTTGTGTTGTCTTCGCGTGCAGTTCTGTCTGGTGCTTGTCCCTATGTTTGTTGAGATATCTGGTTACATGGGACAGGAGACTTTGTAAATTTATATTGCATATTGTAATAGTTTTTTACACTATTTGAATGTGATACAGTTGTCACTAGAAGTGATATTAAAAAAGATAACCTAACAGTATATAATTTGTTAGTCCACATTAAGGATTAACTAGATAATAATCACATAATCTTCAAGAGAAAAAGAGTGTATATTCTATAATTTCCTGGACATATCTTTATTTTATTACATTATTTTTTTAAGGAGCTGTTTGATAATATACCATGCCATGGTAATGCAAAGAGAGATTTATTAGTTAGACTGTGTGTGTGTGTGCGCGCGCGCGCTTAATACATGGTCAGTCCTTAGTGTATGCTGTGATATGATATGTAGATCATTGATTCATTACAAATTGTGAACTTCCCTGACTCTTAGTTATGTTACTTCAGTGTTGAAGTAAGCAATAATAGTCAAGGAAACTTGAGTGAACAGTGTGTGTGTGTGTGTGTGTGTGATTTTCTAATGTTCTTATTTAATATTTGTGTTAATTGAATTTAATTCTGATTGCTATTTTCTGATGTAGGACAGTGTATCTTCAATGCTCGATGCAATGTTGGAAGGTTGCAATAATTCACAACGGGAAGACCCAGTGATTCCGGACAACATTAAACTTCAGGGGCTTGTTCGTTCTGCTGCATTATTCACAGAAAGTGAACTTTATACTCTGATAACATTCCTTCAGACTGTTAGCAACGATCAATCTGAATCCAGTAGTAAAGTTGACCAAAAGCAGTTAAGTGCTCTGCTTACACAGCTTCCAAATACACATATTAATGGACACTCAAAATCTGTTAAGAGAACACAGCCTTCTTCTAAAGGTGTGTAACCACTTAAGCTAATTTGTTTTATGTACTTATTCAATAACATATGTTTTATAGTTTATATATATTTTTTTTTTGTAACATTTCGCTCTGAATGTACTCTGAAAAAATGTGTTTTGTGTGTGTTCGCCTCACACGTAGTCGTTACTTTACGTTTATGCTGACGATGTGCACACACTATCAAAACGCATGCCCAAAGCACAAAACAGATTCGATCTACCCGGTGTATATAAACTAAATTGTTCAAATTGCAATAAATTCTACATAGGCCAGACAGGACGTAGCTTCAGACAGAGATACATTGAACACACAAAAGCACTCCACACCACTACAGAATCTACCTTCGCAAACCACCTCATTGAAGCAAACCACACATATAAAAACATCGACAATAACATGAACATACTACACGTACACACAAAAGGCCGAAAACTAGACACTCTAGAACAATTAGAAATATACAAACACACAAAAACAAATAAAAACGACATCCTAAACGAACAGACACAATTCAAATCGCACGCATTATTCGAACACATCTCACCACACACACACACACACAGCTTCGATCTTTCGAAACACTATCTCGTCGCCAACAACAAGACGAACAGCGCTACTAACGACAGCCTCTGATGAAGCCTTCTATAGGTGAAAGCCGGTTTAGGCTGTAAGGTAAAACTTTACGTTTTTACTTATAAAAAACTTAGTGTTCCGAGTCGTCAATATTATAGTGATATTTAGTTAAGTAACGGACACGTCATGGACAACGAAATCCAAGAATTTAATTACAATTCGTTCCTGAAGTGTTAAACAGCGTGTGTTAAAAGTTAGTAATTTTTACCCAGGTTATTTTCTGGTTTCATACAAGTTTAGTGTTTTGTTTTTAATTAATCCTTGAAAGAAATTTGATTATCAGTTCGTAGTGAGAGTTAATAGTGTTGTGAGAAAAAGTTAATAAGAATTTATTCCATAAATTCGGGTAATTCAGCAATACTTATCAAATCTGTTGAATTAGGGTGAAGAGTTACTCAGTTCGAAATAGGTTGGGTTCTCTTGGTCATCAGTCTTCCATCATTTATGAATTTAATTGCGCCTGGCGTCTTTTTCGGATAAGTTGGTCTAAATTATTAATTTAGAATTTAATAATCTGGTCTGTGGCCTCGGTTGGATGGACTAGTTCCTCATCAGACTTCTTGTTTCTTCATGTTATAAATTTTGATTACTTTTTTACTGTTTTAAATTAAAATTGAGTCGATTACGGTTTGGCGTCTATTCGTCTTGAGCTTCAATAATGAACTAACAGTTTTTAACGGAATAATAATAAATAACGTTAGGTTGTTATGGCAACTGTCTGTCTCTCATTGGCTATTCATATTTTAAGCCCATTGTTATAATATTTGAATTTTAATTCAAAATGACTAAATATCTTCTGATTACTATTATTCTTCTGTCTTCTTATCTATGTATGAGATATTATCACAACTGTTTATATTTTCTTTCAAAGATCATTTTGACATCCCACAAAGCTGGGTTTGTTTATGTATTAAAGTTTTGACAATAATGTTAATATTATGTAATTACATTTCTTTCTTATTTTATGTTCTTAATTTAACTTTTACATCTTAATATGATTCACTAATTGTATTTAACTAGTTACTTGCACTAAATTTTCTAATACAATAGTTAATTTCTTATAATTTGTTGATTTTAGATTTATACAGTTAGGCATTTTATAGGCCTAAGTAGTAATTGGCTATATTTTCTTATTTTACACAAATTAAAGATTAGTTTTCCTTTACCTAGGTTTTGCTTGGTGTCACTTATGACTTGTTTACTTTTTGAATTGATTTGGGTTGTTTTATAATAATTGTATTTTCTCATTACTTTACAAAATCATGGCTTGTCTATTATTTTCTAATTGCTTTTCCAGTACTATTATGTTTGTAAGAATTTATCTCCTTACGTATCTATATTGCCATTTTTTTATACTTTGTCTATTATGTACTATTACTTATAAAACATAACACAAAATCTAGGTTTATGGTCTGTATACTTTTTTCAGCCATATTCCTTCTCATAAACTTAATTGAACAAATCTTTTAACAGTTACTATGCTAATCTTGTTTATATTTAGTTTGTTCTTAATTATTTTGGTGACTAACATTATAACACCATTTATTTTATCTTACTAATTATCCCTTTGAACATAGGATGTTTTACTTATTTTGCACTTGTATTTTTTAGTATATTTTTCTTCTAAACTATATATAAAACTATATATTTTTTCTCTATCTAACCGTGGTAACACTAATATTTTTACTCATGGGATTTTTACCCTGAATACTATTGTATTCCTAATCTACAATCACTCTTAATTCTAATAACAATAATATTTTTACTCTCTGGCACTTTTCACCATTAAACTGTGGTGTTAATCACTGGTTTTTAGGTGTCTATACTTATCTGTAGGGGTTTATATTTATTTTGGGTTTACACTGGCACTTTGCACTCTTTTATGGTACTTGAGTGTTACTAGTGGGTATTCCCTAATATTAATTTCTCTTTTCTCACGTAATCATGTTCCCTCCCTACCTATCTCTCACTTGTGGGTTTTTTATTGTTTTATTCATAATTGTTAGTTATATTGTTAACAAGTTTCATATCATTATAGAGTTATTCATAACATTTAATCTCTATTTCTTTGGGGTCATTCCATCTCAAATGAACCAGAAAAATGGCAAAATGCAACCCATCAACTCGGATTTTCATGAAATTTGGTACACATGGTTTGTTTACATATATAATGACTGGTTTAAAATTTCAGACCTCTATCATAAGCCGTTTCAGAACTAGAGCAGCCTGATTTTCAACCTAAAATATTAAAAAAATTCATCCCCGGCTGTCGTGAATTCAATAAGTAGTTTTAAATTTATTTAATTTCTCCTAAAATTGAAGTAGGAAAGATTTGAAATTTTCCATACTAATGTAAAATTTTCTGCAGAATTCAAATATTGTATCAGATTTGTTGTAATCACATTATGAAGGGTCATTTGAGCCTTCAAAATAGAAATATTACTTTCTTTTAAATGTCCACAACTTAAATTACAAATTCCTGTGTACAGACTGTAGTTACAGTGTCCCAATATTATGGCTGGTATCATTGGAAAGAGAAGAAAATTTCCTTTAAAACAGACTTAAAAAATCTTTGGGGAAATGACAACTACACTAGTAGTCATAAAAAACGCATATTACAAATTAATCCACTTTTACACACAGAAACAAAAATTTATTCAAAATAATATCCACATTTACATGTACAGGAATAGAAATTTATTCAACTGAATATCTAAAAATACAATTTAGGCTACAAAGTATTCTAAAAATATAAATTAGCTACAAATTATTCCATTTCTCATTTATCAATTTTTGGCACTCTACTGAAATTTGATATTGCCTGCCTGTCGTTGTTGGTTGTTCTATAGTACATAATATATTTTGAAATGGGATCCAACAAATATCAACCCTATCTGGCCAATAAAAAGATACTGATGGACCTGCTGGGTGCATAAATCTAATTCTGGCATCTCCCTGATCTAAATTTATAATTTCAATAAGACCAATATACAATTTAGAATCGTATTTACAGCAAACAAAAGAATTTACTTTCAAGGAGTCTGCAATAGGTGTTTGCACATCAGAAAAGTTAAATTGTAAAGCATAGTTATTGTCACTGCTAACTCTTTTTGCAGCCAGAGTATTGGTTGATAAAGGTATGAATTGGTGGAAACTTCTGGTGCCAGCCACAGTTTTTGATTTTGTAAATCGCTGTTGCAGATTAGTTCTTGTAGAACTTACTTCTTTTTCTTCTATATAAAAAAAGTGGATTTTAGAAAATTTTTCTTTGCAAAACTCGAACATTTTTTTAGGATCAGAAATTTGCTCCTTGTATGGTCTCTGTAAATTGGCCTTTGTCACCATCCATTTCACACTGCCCCCAATACCATCACAAGGGGATTTTCCATGGCTTGTTGCAAAGAAAGACCATGTGGCACTGATTCCAAAATCAACCTCGTGATGGCACAAATTTAAAAAACTTTTGCAATTTTTGTATTGAGCACTGCACCCATCTGTAAAATACTCTATTTTATTAACAGTAGGACAGTGATGCTTAATTGACTCTACAATTTTTGACTGAATTTTATAGACAAAAGCAACATCATGATTTAAATCATCAGAAATATAACATAATGATAAATGGCATAGTTCTTCAGTATCAGGATTTTTGTAGTATATAACAGCAGGATGTATAGTGCACGACATGTGAGTCCAATTGTGTAATCACTTATTAACACATTTAATATTTAAAATTTAATTCATTGTGATGACTTACCTCTTAGTCCAAGGTTCGTTGCACGAACTGCGACATACAAGTATGACCTTCAGGTTACCTTAGTAACGAACTCGACTTGCTTTTCATTTGAAACAAATCTAATTTAATTGCATTCTCTACTTTCTTTCAAATACACACCTTACTCATCCTTCTACCTCAATTCACATATTATTGCAGCTCTTTCTTTCCTTTTAAAACAGATATAACGTAGACATTTATTTTAACATTTTAACTTATTCTAATATATTTATGAATCTATCAAAGCGACCCAGATTGCCCATCCACTCACTCATACGAGAACCCCCTTTTATATATAATCATAATAATTTTGATTTGGATACAGTTACAGTTTACTGTGGCGTCTCCGTCGACCGCATGGCGCGTCACACACACTATTCCTTTTTTGATAAAAAATGTTATTGTTCCATTGATTTTGGAAGCTTCACTTAGTCACTGATTTATACTACTTTACTTTGATTTATACTTTTTTATTTATACATACTGTTATGGTCGGCTGACCTTTAAATTGCCCGAGCAGAAAATTGAGTTTGACCATGCATGGCCTATATTGTTAGTCGACTGGGTAGAGCGTTACCAAAAAATCTCCCACCACGTCGGGTCACTGGACAGGAAAACCAATGCCTTCTTGTGTGAAAATGTTCGTCACTGTACCCAAAGTACGCTGTTGTTCATGTGCATTTGGGCTGACGATATTTTGAGGCCACTAGTCACGTCACTCAAATGGGTGTGGTTTGTCCGTATTTCCGTCCGGATACCACCTCGTGGCAAGAAATGCAACATCGTGGGCCATTTTGGTTGACTTCAGTTGAGGCGGCTTAACGTCCTGTCGGTGTTGCGCGCACTAGTGTGTCACACACATTTGATTTCTTGGAATTGTAATGCGTCTTGCCGCGCCCGCTTGCAAAATTACAACGTTGTTACTGCGTTCTTTGTTTGACTGTAACCGTTTACGTAGGGGACTCGCTGCCGTATTTATACATTGATTAAAATATGAAATAAAATAAAACACCCCATTTTGCCCCATTACACAATGGTAGCTTTGTGCTGCATCTTGTAGCACAAAACCATAATTTTCAGCAAAATCCATTAATACTAATGCCTCACTTTCATTTATATTATTTTTTCTCTCTTTCAAATACGCAGCTTGACTTTTTGCTATATAACCATGTGGAACTAAAGTTTCTAGTTTAGTTACTAACATATCAGTAAATTCATTAAATGGTAGGGTCATATCAATAAGCTGAGTTCTGTCGACTGATACCCACTGATGGAAATTTATTTCATCATCTTACTCAAGTTGAAATTTAGTTTCAATGTAATTTGTTAAATTTGTTGAAGGAGGACATTTATCACAAATTCTTAACATGCAATCCCTGTTTTCTTTACTACAAACAGTTTTATCTATGAAAGAATTTACATCATCTTTCGTATTTAAATTTAGGCCACGTAAAAGCAAGTCAACATTCTGGTGTATGGTGCATACACAAACAGCATGCGTTCCTGATGAACCAGCAAGTACACACCATTTAGGACGCATTTGACAAAATTTTGAAAATCCCAATTTAATGTTAGGATGAATTTGCTTAAATGTTGCATACAACTCTTCTAAATTACTAAGTATTAAACGTTTCTGAGCATGAACATTCTTTTTTATGCTGACATAATCTTTCGTACCGGGCATCTGTCGACTGTACTCATCATCTTCATAAAAATTCCTTACAAGTAATACAGTTTCATTAGGTAACTTTCTGCCTTGCTTTGGGTCAGGCAGTGAACAGATTCCTTTCGTATTAAGAATCTCACTAGCTTCACTCACCATTCTTTGTGATACACCAAAAGTTCGTTGAATTTTTTCTCTTGTCCATAATGGAGGAGCAAAAGTAAGAGTACGAATTTTTTCCCGCGTACTTACAGTTGGTAATTTTTCTTTCATTAATTCAACCAGTCTATCTAAATCATTAGCTTTTTGTTTTTCCTCATGTTTACTTGCTATACTTTCATCATCGGAACTACTGTCTTTGCGTAATTTTTCTTCTGGAACATGAAGCGCACGAGCCACTTTCTTTCGGAGATTTTGCCTAGCTGCCTTTATTTTACGTTTCCCATAACTTACTTTTTGGTGTGGAGCTAGAGAATGCATTTTCATTGGTGAGTCATCTATACCTGTTAAACTTGTATTAAGTTTATCCAATTCTTCTGTATCTTCTGCTGCTTCCACTTCTGTACCTTCATCGGACGTAGTCTTCACTTCACTGTTGTTTTCATCACTGCTGTCTTTGTTTGCCTCCTTTTGATCTGCACTTGAAATTTCACTTAAGGCATGCTTACGGCATGTTGAACACAACTTCTGCCCTGGAATCACAGTGGGCCTAACATGTAATATCTCACGGAACTGCTTAGCAAGATAAAGTGAAACAACTCGCAAATCATGCTTTATTGCTTTTGTGTGTCTTTTAAATGGATCACAACAACGCAAATGAGCATAACTTTCATACCGATCCAGGTACTCAATTTTATGGTGATTGCAAACATTACTTAAATCACCCTGTTGCTCAATTCCTGTTCGCCAAAGCAACAGTTCTTTCTGTACATCAGTGAATGTGGTAGCCACAATGTTGGTCACAACAGGTGAATAGATAGTCTTATGGCACTCTGCTTGCAGAAAAGTACCAATGCTGCATGGTGGGTAACTTGTGTCATCTACAGGTCTACTTGCCATACTCCTGCAAAAGTTAATTTTTTACAACAAGGGTTTACTTCTCGTGTAAAATGAACAACAGTAAATTAATCATGCTGCTTTATAAGTATTCAATTGTAACTTACCAATGTAATGAAAATATAATGTTCAAATTGTGCACTAACTACACTAGCTGCAACTTCTCATGGCAGCCATTTTGAAAGATGCATGATCAGTAGTGACACCTGGTGTGGGAGGGAAATTTGAAAAGTCTTCTATGATGAAGTGATATTTTTTTTAACTTACCCTGTTTATTTCTATCACAGGCCTAGTTGTCATTTCCCCAAAGATTTTTTAAGCCTTGTTTTAAAGGAAATTTTCTTCTCTTTCCAATGATACCAGCCATAATATTGGGACACTGTAACTACAGTCTGTACACGGGAATTTGTAATTTAAGTTGTGGTCATTTAGAAGAAAGTAATATTTCTATTTTGAAGGCTCAAATGACCCTTCATAATGTGATTACAACAAATCTGATACAATATTTGAATTCTGCAGAAAATTTTACATAAGTATGGAAAATTTCAAATCTTTCCTACTTCAATTTTAGGAGAAATTAAATAAATTTAAAACTACTTATTGAATTCACGACAGCCGCGGATGAATTTTTTTAGTATTTTATGCTGAAAATCGGGCTGCTCTAGTTCTGAAACAGCTTAAGATAGAGGTCTGAAATTTTAAACCAGTCATTCATTATACATGTAAACAAACCATGTGTACCAAATTTTATGAAAATCCGAGTCGGTGGGTTGCATGCCGTGGTTCAGTTGATATGGAATGACCCTTTGGTTAGTGTACTTTAGTTGTCATTACTTTATTTGATTTTAATATTTATCATTGAGATTTATTATTTATTTGATTCTTTTTCATTATCGTTTGAGTTTAATATTTCTCATTTCCTTTTCTTTATTATTTGTTTGTGTCTTTTTATATCTTCTCATTTTATTTCACTTGATTTGTTGTTTGTTTCCTTTTCATTTACCTTCTCATTTTATTTCATTTTATTGGGTCAATCACTTGGGTTGGGTCATAGTCATTTGTCTCGTCATAGTCATTTTATTTTCATTAGTTAAACATAGTTGATACATAGTTTTTCCCTGGTATTGGGGTGGCTTTTTGTGTTGTAACAATATATATAAAACTGTAGAGTAAATTTATGTAAACTATACAGTATAAATGTACAGTAAATTTGTTTATAACGTATAGTTTATAACTGCAGCCAGCATTTTAAAAACAAAGTTGTAGCACGAGCATCCCTATAAGGAGGCGTTTTGATGGATGTATCCGGACTACTGAATTTTTTTATACACTGTTTTAATGTATTCATGAATATTAGTAACAGAATCAATTTTAAGAACAGTTTAATCGAGTAATAACTTAAAACTTTTAAGAAATACAAAGTAAATTTATTTATTTTTTAGTTTTTCAAGGCTCAAGATTATCTACATGTTTTGAGTGAAGCAGTTATCTTTAAATATTAGCTGGTGTTCAGATACTAGCTGTGTTGATGACCATGGAACCTAAACTTTGTAAATAAAAACCTTTAAAGTATAAACTTTGCTCTTCTTAAATAATTAGTCTATGTAGTAAATGTAAGGATAAAAAGGTTGTTGTCTAGACAAATGGTGTACCTGTTAATTCACTGGCTCTGTGTCTAAATTGATATATGTAAATGTCTGCATTTAAAATCTAGCATTTTAAAATAATTTTAATGTTAAATAGAATTGCAGTCTAACCTAATCTAGATTGTACTTCAAGGAGCAATCCTCAGAATAGTTGTACTTCAAAGAGCAGTCCTCACTTGAAGGCAGTCATATTATATGTCCGTTGCACCATACATATGAATGGTTGTTGAGGACTCCATAAACATGTACGGGGGCAAATCGAAAAGTAAGTTACACCCCCCATCTATAAAAAAAATACATACATTAAAAAAAAATTTTTTATTGAACAAATAACTAGGAACATTTATCTATTTTTTGACATAGCCTCCAAGTTTTTCCAAACACTTCATATCGTGTGACCAGTTTCTCGATTCCATGTTCGTAAAAATTTCGTCCAATTTGATTTAACCACTTTGAGACTGCTTCTTGCACTTCATCGTCTGTAGCAAAACGCTGGCCCCCCAGGTCTTGTTTAAGACGACCAAAAAGGTAATAGTCGCAGGGTGCCAGGTCGGGGCTGTAAGGGGGATGGCGCCACACTTCCCACTTGAATTTTCGCAGCAACTCTTGTGTCACACCAGCTGTATGGGGGGTAGCGTTGTCTTGAAGAAAAACAACTCCATCACTCAATCTTCCAGGCCTTCGATCTTTAATCGCTTTTCATAACTTTTTTAACGTATCACAGTACGATGCGGCATTGATTGTTGTTCCTCGGGGTGTAAACTCACTGTACACAACGCCTTCAGAATCGAAAAAGACCATTAGCATAACCTTTCAAACCGCTGGAATTGTTTTGGCTTTTTTTGACTGTGGCGAATTCTTGTGTCTCCATTCGTTTGATGTCTGTTTTGTCTCGGGAGTGTAATGGTGCACCCAGATCTCATCTCCTGTGATGATTCTGCTCAAAAACTGTGGACCATCCGTCAAATAATGCTGGGGAAATGACAGCGCAGCCTCAAAATGTTGATTTTTGTGCGTGTCGCTTAACACGCGCAGCACCCAGCGCGCGCACACCTTACGATAACCCAGCTGATCGTGAATAAGCACAGATGCACTACCGTAGGCGATGTTCAGTTCACTTGCAATCTCTTTAATTTTAACGCGGCAGTTGGCAAGAATGATTTCATTCATGCGCCCCACGTTGTCGCTAGTGTTCACAGTTAAAGGCCGCCCCGCCCGACACGCGGAGCGTCGTCACGTTCGTTCTTCCATCTTCGAACATCTGGCACCATTTCGCGATCATGGGCCGAGACATCGCATTCTCACCATAAACCTCGACAATTTGCCGATGAATTTCACACCGATTATAATGTTTTGCCCACAAAAATCGGACGATGGAGCGCACTTCAACGTTGGACGACACCTCTAGAAGACGCGCCATACTCACACGGTGACTACTTGCATACTAAACCAGCTACAGCGCTGCCACTTGGGGAGTGGGGAGACAACAATATGGACAGTGTTACCACCAAGGGAAATTTTTTTATCTCTTTTAGTACAGGAACCGCGGCTAGGGTGTAACTTACTTTTCGATTTACCCTCGTAACTCTCAATCAGACCATTTGATAATAACATTAATTCGTTTATCCAAGAATAAAAGAATCTTATTATGGTTTTCTTATTGTTTTTACATTTTCACCTTTCTAGCCAAGTTCCAATGTGTTTGATTGATAAAGGATATAGGTAGTTGCCCTGCTGGAAGGACTTTGCATACACAGCCTTGTGTTGTTCCAACAGGACATAAATCCCTTGTGAAAAATTTAGAAATTACCATTCCGGCAGGACACAAAACGAGTTGTAACATAATATTTTCAGTGTTAGAAATGACAGCATCTTTGTTTTAATTATATTAAAATATGGGAACAACTTGAAAATCAATATTTGTTTTAATTTCCCATATATTGTAATAAAACGATGATTAGGGTGTTTTAATAAGCCACACGTTGGTAGCATCAATTTGTAATAAAACAAATATTAATGAGTACTAGTGGTCGCCCAGTGGTCGAAATTCGACCGTAATTCATTAAATTTTTAAGTTTGAACGTTATTGAGGTTCTTTTGTCAAAGAGTATACCTCTATAATCATTGCATATCATTTTTTTAAATTTTGTTCTATTACGTCAGCTGCGAGCGTGTACAAATACGTCATTAGCGTGTGTTGTTTGCCTAAATTCCCTGCAATAACTACGAAATTTAAAATTTAATGTTACTAACAGTTGAAAAAAAACACAATTACAGCTTGTATGCGTATTTATTTTTTGATATAATTCATTGTCAGTTTTAATTTTTTCATGTTATTATTGAATCAAATAAACGCTAATAAAAATGAGACTTGACATTCATAGAAGTATAAGATACATTGTTTTCAATTCCAGTGGATTACATTTCATTTTTGGTAAGGTACAAAATTCGAAAACAGTTTGAAGATTATCTGCTACAAAGCTTATATAATTTTTCAATTTTTTTTTCTATGCATTAATTTTCGAGTTATTTGAAAAATATGAAGGATAGGAAAAATGAGGTTTAGCTTGGCTAAGCCATATTTAAAAAGCAATAACGCGTTTTTTGACATTTCCTTGGGTTTTTTTTTATTGCCATACTGACCAGGTTTCGCCAAGGCTACACAGTTATTTTGCCTATCTTTTTAGAATTATATAAAATTTAAATAAAAAATTAATACAAAATAAAAAATGAAATAAAAAATACGTGCCTCGTATTTTTTCATATATTTTTCATTAAATCAAAAAAACCGGGCGGTTAAAAAAATAAATGTTGTCCATTGAACTTAAAATAGTTTGAAAGTGAATTTAATGATTCAGAACTTCTGTGTAAACGATGTTTTTTATAAAAACTCTTTCATCATTTGCTAAATGCCCTTGGCCATTATATTCGGAAATATAAAATCTCAAACCATCGAATGATCGAACTCTACTTGCTGCGACGTACAATTGACCATGTTGTAAAAACTGGCTGCCTCAATAAAATTCCAATTTTTTCGAATGTTTGTCCTTGAGACTTATTTATTGTCATAGCGAATGCAGGTATAATTGGAAATTGAGTTCTTTGAAAGTTAAATGGTAAAATAGTACCGGAATATGTTAAATTTATACGTGGAATCAAAATTCTCTTATTGCGTGCGGTTCCAGTTAAAACTTCGCAATCAATAGCATTACGATGCATACACTTGATGCGCATTCTTGTTCCATTGACTAATGCTTCCTTTGTATTTAAGTTTCTGATCAGTAAAACGATGCAATTAACTTTCAATACTAACTTATGTGGTGGCAAACCACTAATAGTCAAAGAATTCATAAACTCTACCTGGATAGTTATTGATTTCATTGTCATCATCACAAATTATTTTATCGTAGCTATGATATGTTTTCTGTTCACCTGGTATTCGATTAAGTATATCAGTATTAATAAAAGTACAATCATGATTTTTAGGTGCTAAAATAACTGACTTCAATATGTTATCTGAGAGTATGTTTTCGGAAATATTTCCATACACCTCATTAATAATATTATTTTCATCTCTTATTAATTGCTGAGATATTTCAATAATATTTTCACCAAACTGAGGGACTTGTGGGGCTTCATCATTACCAATTTTTTTCAAGAATTCGACAAATTCTATTTCACTTGGTAAGGCTCTCATGTTTTGAGTAAACGTTACTTTATGAAAATAAACAAATTTATGCCAACTCGTGACACAATTTTCAATTAAAGTTGCACGTGATCCATGTGGGACAACTGGTAAGATTTGCTGAAAATCACCGCACAGAAGTATCGTTTTCCCTCCAAATGGTTTATGTTTATCATTTTCATCGCATAGATCCTGCAATAATCTATGATTTTCAACACTTGCAGTGGGCACATAGAAATTTCATCAATAATTATCAATGATGATGAATTTATGTAATGTCCATAGCTACTATTTGCGGTAATATTCGCTACAGAATTTTCCAAAATGGGTATAGGCAATTTAAACACATTGTGTAAAGTTCTACCTCCAAGTAATAGAGTTGAAGCTATGCCACTGAACGCTGTTGCAATGCAACTAAGATTAAGCGAATTTAATTTGTGAATGATTGCTGCTTGTGTGAATGTTTTTCCACAACCTGCATGAGCGGTTAAACAAAAAACATTAGATCCAGTATCATGATGCAAAACTTCACGAATCACACGATCAATTAGATTACACTGTTCAATATTTGCAGTTTCATAATGCTCAGAAAACAGAAACTCTTGTTCTATTGGATCAATAGCATTTGCTTCGTCTGTTCTCTGCGAATACGTGGGAACTGGTAAACCAAGTTCTTGACATGACAAATTATGAACATTCAAAATATCTTCAATTTCTAATAGAGCTGTATTAAAGGATACTTCTTCGTTGTAATCTCTCAAAAAATCTTCACTAAGATATACTTTAAATTCATTCCATAACGCCAATGCATTGGCTGGCACATTTAATGCACAAATGTAACCAAATAAATTTCGCATTTGTTTTGGTGAATATAATTCTTTTGCTTCATTTAAACATTCGCGCCATTCATTATCATTTGAAGCAATACCGCGAGCATGGCACGCTTCAACAAAAGAAGTGTGTATAATTCCATTGTATGTTCTAACATCCTCAAATGATTTTGGACCACAGACATGTAATAAAAGCAATCGTAAATGGAAAAGTTTGATGTCTTTTGGTGATACTACATATATGTGTGTAATGATTTTATCACCTCCATGCCTTCTCTTCTTCCATTTTTTTCGGGAATCTTCCCACACATAATGCAAAGGAATTTCAATATACTTATATTCATGCGCTGATGGATCTGATCGATTCAATTCAAAAAATGCTAATAATTTTGTTTGTCTTGCATTTTCAATTGCTTGACGTTCTTGCCCTTCTCGAAAGTAAACATTCTGTCTACGCGGTAAATGAATGTCAAGTCTAACGATGACGTGATTGAAAATGCATTGGTAATTCATAGATGTGCCATACAGCTTCAGTTGATCCGACATAACGGCCATTTAAAAAATTTTTAACTTCATCAATTTGTATTTCTTGACCTGGTTCATTTCTCTCTGAACCTAATTCAACAGATGCACTGTCATAGCGTTTATACACGTATTTATAAATGTATTTAACACTTTTAACTGTAGTGCATACTTCAACATTTATATGGCAATTAAATTTGGCAAGTAAATAGGGATTGTATGGTACAACATAACGATTGTCGAGGCAACTACCGCGAACTTCAGCATTAATACCATTATCACGCCTTCTATATAATGGATATCCATCTAATGATTCACACGTAAATTCATTAAATCGTTTTGGATAATCTTTTGTGCATTTTCCATCTCTCATACATACAGAATTTGGATTAAGTACACCGCATGGACCATGCATCATGTGTTTTACAACATATTCATGTAATGTAGGATGTGTTTGAATGTTAGGAATCTCCGCAGATACAATTTTATCAATATCGGTAGCGTTAACAATTTTATCTTGCTCATTTAAAGAGAGTAAAATGTGAGCATGAGGCAATCCTCTCTTTTGAAACTCAATTGTATAAATGAGTGCTTCAACTTTACCGAAGATTTTTTTTAGTGTAAGGCCCTCAATTAATGCTTTCAGTTTGGACTTGAATACACGCACAACAATATCAGGTCGAAAATTAGCTGACTCACCTACACCAATATTGCTAACTATTTCAGGGCAACTTGGATTGCAAGACATTATAATAAACAAAGAAGGCTTTCCGAAATGTTGTACAATTGACATTGCATCTAAATAATTCTGATACATATTTCTTGGAGATCCATTGAATGAAGATGGTAAAATTACTCTATGGCCAACATTATTGGCATTGGGGTTCAATTCTAAATAATCTGTTAAATTGTTGTAAACTTCAGACCTAAGACTTGTTTGATTTTGTCGAATGGAATGTAACCTTGTGCCCTCTATTCTCACATACATATCAACTATCCACTGCAGAAATAATTTTTGTGAATGGTGCAACATGCTAAAATCTTCTCTAATTGCAAGTCGATAGGCTGCATACTGAAACATGGTTAATTTATTTCTGGGCGCTCTTGATTTAGATGTAGTTGGTACATTATGAGAAATATTGATATGCCACCCAGTATCACCATTTGGAAAAAGTAATGGATACGCTAAAGGGTCCAATGATGAATCCAAAACAGAGATATTTTTAATGGTACCATTAACTTTTGAAAACAAAACCATATTTCGTTCAAAGGGTGGCTCACCATCAACTGTACTAAATATTACTGCTACATCAGTTTGAACTGCATCATTATAACGGCGTAGATCTAAATCACGATTTACTTTAATGAGCATACAAATTTCTTTATTTTGATTTTCAACTCTCTGACAATGATCTTTCATTGCAATGAATGACCGAACAAAAGGATTAGTGTGTTCCAATTCAAGAGAGATTTCGTGCATTGTATTGTTATTGCATGTTTGATTATAGTGTTCACGTAATCTATAATTGACAGCAGTGTCAACATCATAAAAATATAATTGCGCATAACATGGTGAGCAACCATATCCAGCAGTCATTGGACCTGATCTGTGATAAAAAACATCATGTATTTTAAAATGATACACTCCACGCGTAACTGTATCCGAAATTTTAGCTTCTGAGCTAACCATAGCAAATGATGAATTGTATTTACCAATGTTTTCAAAATAATTTTTTGACTTTCTTTTTATCGAAGGTTCATTTGAAGTAAGTCAATCATACAATGATTTAAAGTATTCATTTTGACTTAAGGCCGGTAATATTGCTTTACCCTTATGACAACATGAAGTGAGTGCAGTCCTTTCACCTAAAGTGACCTCAGATTCGAAATGTTTTGCATTGCAAAACCTGCATTGTAAATGCATTAATCCACAATCAAAAGTATTAAAATTTCTTGGAATGACATTCAGTGCGCATTTAAATGTATCCCTCAAAATAATTTCATCATTTTGTATACTATTTACACTATTTAAATTTGCATTTGGTCTATTATCATTTTGACTTTCACGCGAATATATATTCCTTCTTCTTTGTCTCTCACTCCGACCCGTCAATGTTATACTATTTACACTATTTAAATTTGCATTTGGTCTATTATCATTTTGACTTTCACGCGAATATATATTCCTTCTTCTTTGTCTCTCACTCCAACCCGTCAATGTTCTATGTCGAGGCATAATGGAAGTAGGTGCGAATATCTGAATGTAAAATAAAACATGTAATGAAATTACTGAGACTAAGATTATACAGGGTTTAATTTAAAAATAATAAAATGTACTCACTTTTTTGAAACCACCAATAATAATTAGGTGAGAGTAAGTCAATTCAAATTGCTGCTACAAAATTTCCTTTTGCAACAGGTGTATATTAAGCAAGCTGTATTTCACTTTCAACTGCACATTAATATATAAAACACAGATATCTAATATACAAAATATAAAATAAACGCTTTTTTGCCTTGACATACACTCCACAGACTACTGTTGCCTGGCAACAAAATTATTTTATTTTTAACAATTACCATTGTTTGAAAAAGTTTAAATGAATTTTCAAGTGCAAATGAATGTTTTATTTAATTTAATTTAATGTATTTGTAACACATATTATATATAAATTTTAGCTTTCTGCACTCCTTCTCCATATAAACTTTAACTATGCCAAATCTCACACTCCTCCGTGCGCGCAATATGCTTAAAAAGGAGTACAAAGTTTTCTCTTCACGTATTAATATATAGATAATAAACTGTTTAAGAAAATTTTATTTTATTTTTTTCTTTATATTAATTTAATTTAATTATGTTGTTTTTATTATTTTATTATTATTGCATTAATTAGAATAATAAGTAGTAATTATGTATGAATTTTTTTTTTATTAGAATTGGTACAGAAATATTTGTTTCACCGCGTTAAATAGATGTCATAGACAAATCGATTGATGGTAGCTGTCAATTCAGCATCTTTATTTCTTCTTCTGCTCGTCTCTTTCCTTTTTGAAGTCCTGTTTTTTAATTGAGAACTGGTGTACTTTAATTTAGCTACTTAACTAGTCAATAAAACGCCAAGTTAAAACAAATAATTATATTTATTATGAGTAATGCGATTATTCGACTTGCGTCGACTATTGCTCTCGGAGTCGAGACTGGATCTCAGATCGATTAACACATTTGGGTTGTTATATTAAATTAAATTATTCATTAACATGGATTCTTTTAACTGTTGAAATAGTCAGGAAAGGCAAGTTAGAGAATTCAATACTTACAATTAGAAAAAAAAATTATTCATTAACACATAATAATTAAAAATGTAGTATATATTAGTAAAAAGAAATTCGAACCGCATGCAGACTGTTCTGACATCACGCAGTCTTCTTCTTGGGCGAGCTGCTCCTCGTTGAAATTAAAAGATGGCTCCCTTCATGTGTTGTACTGTGCTGATAATCTGTCGCTGGGATTTTTCTTCAATAAAATGCAGTAGTTGATAAATTCTTCTTCTGTGATGAAGTTATTGAAAGATTTTCAAGTTATTGTGTTTAGTTTTCGTCCTCCACTGGATTTCGTTTGCTAATGCGTGTGTAGTGTTGAGCGTCTTCTTCAAATCAGTTCGCTGTTCATAAATTGTGTTAGATTTATAATTCCATCGTGGCCGTTCGTTCTGGTAGTTAGTTTTAGTGTTTTTTAAATTTGTTTTATTATTCCACCGATTATTTAAAGTGGATTCATTGATTTACTGTAGATACTTCATTCCTTCATAGGACATCTTGGTTTTAGTGAAAATTTATTTCAGATTTCTTCTTGATACTTTGACACGTCCGTTCTGCTGGTGTTTAACAATCAATTAATTTTAATTTGTTCCTTCATATAGAAAGTCCTGTACGATTTTGGTCTCATTTCCCATTGTTCACAATCAGCTGTTTGCCTTATTCCCGATTCGATTTTATGGAAATAAATGACATTTTATTATATTTTACTGGCTATAATTTAGTTATTTAGTATTTTTATGAAATTTTAATTACATAACTATATTCCTGCTTTGATTTTATACAAATTAATATTAAACATGACCTATTTTGGTTTGAATTAAACTCAAAAATTACACTCCTTGAAATTCACTTCTAGGCCTTATCATGATTCACATAATTACCCATTAAATGGTTTACAGTATGTTTTATGTTACCATTGTCCTCAAATAAGATTACTAATTAAATCATTATAATTTGCCTTTACTACTTTGTTATTATACTAAACATTTACTGATTTATTTACATTTTACTTATACTTGGTTTACTGCCTAGGCATTATCTTGTACAATCACTATTTAAGTCAATGTTATCCTCTGACTTTTTTAATTACTACTACAGGTTGTTGTGATAATTATAATAAAGTATTTGCATGCAAAAGGAATAATTTATATTAATTTGGTCCAGGTTTTCACTAATTTATCTTCTCTGATTTGATTAGAGTCAAAGTTGAATTTGGCTTGATTATCAATTTTCAGTTTTACTATCAATATTATAATTATTTCACATTATTATTATTATCTTTTCTGAGTTACTATTTATATGACATTTGAATTAATAATATATTGCCTTTCCTTCCTTAACACAATTCTGACATAAACTAACATTCTTTAAATACGACAGACACTTATTCTCTAACATTTAGTATCCTAATATCAACATTGTAGGTAGTGAATACCAATATAATAATTAAACAAATAAATTACTTCTTATAATTAAACAAATTATGGTCTTAACCTAATTACAGTCTTTTGCTGTCCTTTCAAATTATTGTTTTGGTTTTTTACCCTTTACTACTTACTGTTCCCTCTATTCTCTATAATAGTTTATAAACAGTTTATATTTTTTAGAGAATAAAGAAACTCACTTTAAACGCACTATTAACTTAAACTAATTACAGTCTCTTGCTGTCTTTTAAAACTGGTTTGGGGCGTTCCCCTTAATTACACACTATTCCCTTTATTCTCTCCCATAGTTTGTAACAAGTTTTCTAATTTTTGGAGAATAAGGAATTTCACTTTAAACACTACTTATTATCTTATTGTTCACCTTTGGTTCTTAAATGTATGATTGGTTTCTAATTTATATATATACTCTATTTATAGTTTTATTTGCTACACTATCAATAGTTTTATATCATAATGCAAATTCCACTTTCACTTTTGTTGTAATATTGTCTTGTGAACAGGTAGGTTCTACATTATCTTTAGTCCTTTTTTAATTTCAACTATTTTACTTATACTTAGATTTACATTATGTAAATCAGCCTACTGGTATTGTATTATCTGACTTTGGCCATATAGTTTTTTTCTAATTTTTATATAATAATTATTGTTTAGGTTCATTTATTTATTTGGTAATTCTTCTTCCCTTCTATGGAGTACTTATCTATAGTCTTAGTTAAGTATATTCCCTGAACTTCATAAAGTAGTCTGGTTGTGATATGAGTGTCTACCTTTTGATTTTAATGTGGCTGGTTTACTCATAGTCCTGTTTATTCCTACCTGCTCCTTATCTTACTGATGTACACTGATTCTGATAGAGTGTTCTGGCTTTAAAATAGGTTTTGACCTTTTGATATTTTTATTTAATTAATTCGTCCCTGGTTGTATTTCCTTACTGCTCCTTATCTTTGAAACAATTGAATTTATTTCAATTAATTAAAATATATTAAATTCATGCCAACTTCGTTTGCATCTTACCTTCGGGCTCTCTTCCAGGGTCCTACAGACGAAATCAACTGCAGAAGGATTATTTGAGTTGAGTGGTGAAAATATACTAACACAGTTTATTCGGGCTAAAACAACTTATTTGGATTTTATTTCATGAAATTAGATAATGTTTTACAGCTATGTAATAACGTATCAAATTCTATGGTGGTTGATTACTACATTGATTAAAAGTTTCTTTAGTTTCCTGTTAAATGGAAATCACATATAAAGTATCGATATGTCAAAATGAGAAAAAACAATTCTTACAATTACTATGTTTCTATGACTGCAACTACTATGGCAAAGTACTGGTTCTTTTTTTTATACAAAGTACTGGTTTTTCCTTGAATTTGTAATATACATATGTCTACCTAGCACTACAAACTTACTGTTTGCTTACATTTATTTAAATTGAATACATACAAATCATATACCAGTTATATATTGGTAATTTTACTCCCCTAACAAAAGTACAAGTAGATTATATAGAATACAAATGAATCATCACCAACATTAACTCAACCTTCTGTTTACCTTTCATTATCACTTCTACTTTACTCTTCTGTTACAACATAATCAGGATACAACATGATAAGCCTTCCAAATACACATTACCATTTTTATATTGAATTACAAACAAAACATTACCACCTTATTCACTACAAGTCAAAAATAAATTATTCCAACTTTTTAGATAGTCCATCGGTTAAATTAATTAATTCAGCTTCACTTATTAAGTTAATACTCGTACACTATCACAATGATTTCGACTCATCATCAACATGTTACATTGGTTTCAATCAACCCTACAACTGGCCTTCATAAAATACAATGTCCACATGGCCATATAAACTTACGGTATACCTACATCTAATACATATGAATTTCATACAAATTAAACAGTGTTCACAAAACTCTATTACCCATCCAAAATAACACATTGATTATACAAAATATCAGTAAATCATAACTATGAAGTACAGATTCTACACTCAAGAATGACTTATTCTTGACTCCTTTTTTTTTTTTTTTTTTTACAACCCCCCTTCAAATCTCTTAACCCCTGATACCCGTTACAATTGACTGTGTTCTGCACTAGGCTTTGCCGGCCTCATCCTAGCCGTAAACCACATCTCCCTCGTGGCCTGTAACTTGGTCACCCCCCCATCCACACTCACTATTACCCCCCTGGGCTGTAGCGCCCAGTTGCTTCCACAAGGACTGATGCAGAAGGGGTGGACATTTTTTTCTTTTATTCCACCCCCATCCTTGCATCGGCGTTACAATAAAACTTCAGTAACATACTTACTAACAATGATTGATACGCCCCTAATGGACTACCACCCCTATATGGGTGAAAATAGCCCTGTTCCAAAATTTGGTAGATCCCCCAAAAATAAACCCCCCCCTACTAAATCTAACAAACCACCGTGTTAACAAAACAAAAACAAACCACAAGCCGGTTATAACAATTAAAATTTATGATTTGTCGTAATTAACTACTTTCACGGTCATGGTCCAGTGAGGTCATGGCCGCACTTAGGTTGGGGAATCTACAGTATAAAACATAAATTGACTATTTATAAAGGTTTACATTAACAGTTGTATGCACGTCTTATTTTACAAACACTATCTCAGCCTAAACATTTTTGATTAGATTCCCACAAAAATTTCCTTCAGTTTTCAATTTAAATATTTAATCATTACGTTTCCATCAATTATTATTTATTTTACAATTACAATCAAGATTCAGATCAAAATAAACTTAAACGCATCACTAAAATTTTCGTTATTAAGATTTAATCCTTGGACAGGTCGGTGCGGATAACGTTACTTAGGTAGCCGTTGTTGTCTTGGACCCCGCAGTCCTTTGTCGACAATGGTGGGGTCCCTTCACCCACTGTCCTTGCTAGTTTTCCGTCTGAGTGGTTGCACGGCCTGGAGTATACCCACCACGGCCTCTGTTAGCAATTCCACTACTTCCCGGTGCTCCTCGGTTGCTGCTCCCTCCTCTCTGTGGTTGATTGTTTTGGTTATGCTCAGTGTTATTTCGTTGACAGTTCCTCTCTTTATGGCACCGATAACAGGTCGTTCTGCTGGCGTAGTTCTCACAATAACACTCTACACACCTCCAATCCTCCCTTCTATTATTATTATTATTTCCCCGTTCTCCTCTATAATGGGTTGATGTCCCCCTGGGCTGATAATGGTTTCCGTTGGTATATGGTGTGGGCGGATTCGGACGCCGACCCGTCTCTCGGTCTCTAATGTTTTGGAAAATATCTAGTATTTGCTCGAGTTCATTTATATCTTCCACTTCCCGCGTCATTAAGTTGATCTGAATTTCTCTTGGTAAGTTATTACTTATATACCGTACAAACTATCGGAACGATAACGGGGGCTCTAAATATTTCACCTCATTGTATGACCGCATCATGTACAGTGTCACATTATCCCCCTGGGCCCCAAAATTACCTTTTCCCATAATCTTACCGCGTAACCCCTCTTGCTCCTCCGACCAGTATTTGCTTCGGAAGGCACTCTCAAAACTTTGATAATCTCCCCATTCTGCTTTATGTACTTCTGCCCACACTGCAGAACTCCCTTTGAAGCATTTCATTATTTTTAATAACTTAACCTCCCAATTACTATTGCAAAACTGATTATACTCTTTTACTCTGTTTAAAAATTGCATGGGGTGTATCCCCCTACTGTCACAATTGAACGATTCTAGCTCAACTTCACTACTTATATCATGGGTCATAATTACCCTTTCCGTAACATTATTTATTTTCTGGCCGATTGCCATATTCAATTCATCTTTTACGTTAATAATACTCTGTTCAATAGACTCGAACTTATTGTGATTTACACTCTCAATAACATTTACTGTTTCTTGGATTGATTGAATATCTGTTTTACAAATATTTTATATCTCATCTCTAACATTTTTAACTACTGCTACTTGTGATTCTAATTCGCTACTACGTTATCTATGGCGCGTATAGTGTTAGTTATACACTGCATCTCACTCTCAATACCCTCGAATTTATTACCCGCTTTACTTACAAAGCTTTCTAATTTGTCATTTACTATAATTATTTGTTGTCCAAGTTCTTTTTGATTGGATTCTAAAATGTCTGTTTTATTGTCTAGCATGCACGCACACTCTCTTAACTCATCGGTTTTTCTTTTCATTTCACTACGTATTTCGTTAATTCGCTCTTCAATACTACACAATGAATTAGTTAATATGTCAAACTTAGCATCATTGGTGTCAAACGTTTATTTAATCACCGAATTTAATCTCGTTGGTGTCAAAACTGTGACTTGCTAATCAATCACATTTATTATTATAATGAAATGTCAAATTAAATTGTTACTTACCGTTACGATAATTCTTACGGGGTCACAGGATTCGGTCACATGTACCTAGATACAAACATGGTCTATAGGTTACGCAAAGTACTGACACCACTCATTTTGGAAGAGAAATTATTTTTGTTTAATAATCAAATAGTGCGATTTTATGACTTTGTTTTCCAAATAAATTGTCTTACATGTTTTTAAAGGTTGGGTAACTCTTGTTTATACATCTTATTTAATAGCCTTACATAATAT
The DNA here is from genome assembly GCA_034769895.1 of Magicicada septendecula. Classification (NCBI taxonomy): domain Eukaryota; kingdom Metazoa; phylum Arthropoda; class Insecta; order Hemiptera; family Cicadidae; genus Magicicada; species Magicicada septendecula. The sequence goes on along the minus strand of CM068368.1, from coordinate 750,401,159 downwards.
TACTTACGTCTAAGAAGATAGCCCAGCTGCTCACACACTCTCACATTCTTAAAAACAACCCCCGTTACCCTAATTGATTAATATAATGCATTATATAAAATCCCCGCCTGCAACACGTTCATCCGTGACCTCGTGGCCGCCCCGTGTTAAGTTTGTAATCGTCCCGAAAAATAAACAAAAAAATAACAAATATGGATGTTGTTGTTCTGTAGTTATTCCCGCATCACTGCCACTGTTTTAAAAAGATTGATTCACTTTTACTGCCACATTTTTTAAATTTTGAGAAGAGCTAACCCCTTCGAGATGTACCGGCCGGTACTCTTTGGGACGAACTGCTGCATGTGCTTGGTTGAACTGCGGAAGCGGCAATTCAATGCCACCGTCGCCGTATACAGTTGACTTGCTGCGGCATATCCAGTTTATGCATAGATTATAGCTGGTATATGTGTGTGTCCAGAGGCCGATATTGGACTTGGTTCCGCTGATGTCACCAACAGTAGGCGGAGTTAATGCGACTTCCGTGAGGTCTTATAGAAGACGACGAATATTTTTTTACGCTCTCGCCATCTTGAGTTGTTTGTCAGAGCGTCACTTGGAGCGTGATTGAGCAGTTGCGTATGTGCGCTGCCACACACAGGTACAAAGTTCTCAGAATTTTGTGGTTGGCGCGAATTCTCTGCCGCATTCCTCGACAACAACTGCGTCTTACGTTGTTTCACTGTTCTGTTGTACGGACAAATACGTTGCACAATACTGCAGCTTTACCATACTTTATACCAGTCCGCCCGAAAACGAAATAAATAAAAACATAAATATATGCCCCAAACGGTTAAAACAAAAACACCCAAAAATTGACCCGCTACAATACCCCCTCGATGAGAATTCTGCTGTTCATGACAGAAGAAATCTCATCGATAACCCCGAAGAGGACCGGTGAGGAACTGGTGCCAACAACCCCCTTGTTCTTAATCTCATGGGTACACGACCCCCCTGGCTCAGTGACCATGGACTCATCTGAACGAGATCACTGGACTTCTCCGTAAGAGATCCCAACACCGAGAAATCGATCAGACTCGCACCACGGCCCACCTCGCCCTTCAACATGCTACCCCCAAAAGTCCTCAACCCCTGGCTAAAATCATTCCAGCTCCTCCACCGATATGGATCCCCTTTTTGCAAGCTGGGCTGCCTTTGGCAAATACTGGGCTCACACACTCTAACATTACATATTATCATAACACATTAAAATAAAAACTTCCTTTTAAAATTTATTATAAATTCAAAAAATTCAATATTCAAAAAAATAATCTTTTATCAAAAATTCTCTTCCTCTTTTTTCTAATTTTTGTTTCAATGACTTAACCTAAACATTTCTAATAATATAAATACATCCTTACTCTAGCATGAGAACAATTTATAGCCCTACCAATATAAAGCAATACAATAAAAGAAACATCATTAATACATACACAATAAAATAATCATTACTCAACATATTCACTCGCTGGCAGGCGAAAAATCAAAAAAAAAATTTTTTTTTTTTTTCAAAAAAATTTAAAATTTTCAAAATTTTAAAATCCAAAAAAAAATTTAAATTTATTCATTAACAAAAATTTTATTAAATTTATTTATTAAATATTTATTAAAACTATTCAAATATTGGTTTGAATTAATCAAACAAACAAATCACAATTGGCTTCCTACTATACACAAGCTTAGTAGGTGTATGAACTCATCAGCTGATCATAACTAGGTCAAGTACAAAACCCTTGACCTACATATGTTATGTATGATTTCTGAAAACACTTTAAATATCTGTAATATCCTACCTTGAAATACAAAACATAATAACATAGAATATTTATAATAAACAAAATATTAATATAAATAATAATCAAATTGGCATTTAAATCATTTAAATTAAACACTTCTTGACTTTACATTATTTTCACTTCTATCAAAATTCTGTCACTGGTTGACAAAAATAAACAATTGCATATTCTTTATCATGAATCTCTCTTTCTTTTCAACAATCTTACTTTAATATACTGTGGGTGATGTAAATTATTTATTCTCGTTTTTCTGTATTAGATTTCTATACATATATAAACTTTCTCCCTCTGACTCTAATATTCATCAACTGCAACTCCCAAGACACCCAACTCTATCAAAATATCTACTAATCAGGACACTCTAATCCACAACTTACCATTTAACTCAAAACGCCGCCTTCTCTACATATATAAAAAAAAATACTCTCCAACCCTTTGTACATAGGATACGTGTTTCCCCTACCCAAAAACTCATTTCCCTTATTTGGCGGCCCGGATTCTCTACCTAAGGCGGCCCCTTCCCCACTAAAATCTATTCTAATCCCGTCCCAACCCTTGTTGCGGACTCCCCAAATACACTACCCCCTAATACAAAATTGCCATCCCCAAAATTCTCAATCTCATTACCTCACTACAAATACACAAAATAATCTCATTAATTATAAACATAAATATATATCATTCAAAATCTACATAAAGTCTCCATTACCACTGTGTCAACATTAATATTTCACCAACTTCTATAACATACATTAACTCAAAAACAGCATTACCTCATTTCACATTCAATTTTTAATTCAACTTGGACAGGTCTACATGTCCCATAAAACACTTATCACCCATGAATTATCTTTTATTAATTTGCATATTCTTTTTATCTTTACTTCAAAATATCTGTAGTACACTAAACATTAATTACTTGTAACATTTACAAACCAATATACCAGTGACATGGTATTGTTGATCAGCTGATATCCTAACATAATTAAAACACCATGAATACCTTTCAAAATTGAACAATTACATGTAATACATTATCAACACTTACTTCTATTATGTTGATTGCCTGCCAGGCGTCTAATGATTGGCTTAGAAAAAAAATACACACATAATGAAAATACATTTTATCAACAACTATATCTAACACACAACAATAAAATGATACCTTTAAAATTATAGTATGAACCTTATTTTACGAGTCTGAGCATATAATTATGTGGACAGAGCACAAGCATTTTTGATTGGATTAAACCTTGAATAAGCAAAACTGTTATGTCATAAGATTTTAAAATTCGTGACTCCTTTGCGTCACCTCCCAGCCACACACACTATTTCAGGTTATGGAGGACTGTCTCGCCCTTTCGCTTCCACAGAGACTGTATATTTTGGAGCAGGTTTTTACCTCTCCGTGTCTCTGCTTCCGCTGTTAAGTTAAAATTGGTGAACATCATCATGTTCTCGTTGAATAATCACGCACCCTTAAACGGATCTACCACCTGGCTCTGCTGTTCCTTCTCGAACAGAGTGGCAGCCGCTGTTCCATAGTTTGGTGATTCCCCTTTTTATTACCCCCCATCAATTTCAAAATACACCTTTACAACGATAACAGCTATGGCCAGTTATGGTCAGCGCGTAATCGTAATGTGCCCCAACCATAGCTGTTAAAGCTAAACCAATTCCACGGTCAGGGTTCGGTGAGGCCGTGACCGCCCGAAAATTTGGGGAATCACAAGTAAAATATCTTTCGTAATATTAAATTTACGAATTTATATTTAAATGACAATATTAATTTAGATGGGGTTTTTAACCCACTTTATATGGAAGCTTAACCATTAGTAACATAAAATAATTAATACAAAATCTACAATCTCCCCCCATAGCAGTTCCACACTACACTGTTATAATACATCACATAACACAATACACAAATAGCAATAAACCTGGATTATTAGCATACATCAAACAAACAATTCTCTTTTAAATAGTTTATATAAAAATTTATAAACATTATTATTTAAAATTTTTCATTAACTCTTTTTATTTATCATCATGATGAATTTATCCTGTGTTGTAATCAGATTTTCAAAAATTCTAAATTTATTATTAATACATATTTTTAATCATTATGTTCCACAAAATAAACCATTTAACATTTATTTACTTATTAATTATTATTAAATCAAAATCTCACCACACACTTTAATTACCTTATAAAATTCAAACACATAATATTCAATCACACTATCTAAACATCTCCACTTATTTAATTCATTTGATTATTAAAATAACATATTTCCATTATTATCAACATTCTACAAATCATTAACTATTGTCTTCATAATTATTTTGTTATTTAATTAGAGTGCTAAAATATTAATAATATTATTATTATTAACACAACATTTTCCAAAACATATACACATTACTTATCTAACATTTCACAATACACACAAATGAATTCAATATTATTTACAAAATATGCGTCAAAACTGTTCAAGTGTATCTCACTTCAGATGTCCAAATCAGCAAGGTCATTACCAAAAATTTATAAAATTCAAACAAGGTCTATACACTGATATTCTAGTTCAGCCACCATCGTCAAAAATTAATCTTGGTTCTAAATAACACTGTTGCTTTTTATTTACAAACAAATGGTTACTTTGTGTGTCATAACCAGAACAACCAAATTCACTCATTTTACCAGAACACTCATTAAACCAGTCTACGTTAGGTATTTTTGTTAAGTCTCCGTCATTACATTCATCCAATATCGGTCTAATTATTTTTATCAAATCATTGTAATCATTATTATTCAAATATATTTCTAAGCCTTCTTTCCATTCATCATACTTTCTATTCAAATTATACAATTCTGTTACATACCATTCTCTATTTACCTCTCTCTCTTCATAACACCACATCACACTCTCACAATTATTCCGGACAGAGGGTACACAATTACTCCACAAAAATAAACACCTCAATTCATCTACCAATACGGGACTCTTGCCCTTCAACCACAACACTTGTGGACTCAATAAATCATCATAAACATCATAAATAATAAAGGGAAAATTTGCCCTCTGTCCCCACTCTACCACAACATTATTTCTCCACTCTCTCTCTACTTCATAAACACTCATTAACATGTCACTATCACATTCTAGAACTTCGTCAGTATTATTTTGGATTATATTCTCATTATTTGCTTCTACGTTATTCTTCACTCCCACTATACTCTCAGAATTGTCTCCTATTTCGTCATTTTTACATTTTGTCATATTTAAAATATTGTCACCTAATTTCTCAGACTTCTGTTCTAACTTATTTAAACTGGATCTTATTATTTCGTTATTACTTTCTATACATTTATTCATTTCTTGTATTTCATGTTTCAACTCATTATTCAGATTTTTTAGTTCATTAAATTTAGCGTCAGAATCATTCTTCAGTTCATTATATTTAATATTTGTATCCCTCTTCATTTCTTTATTTTGTTCTAAAATTAATTGTAACATACTCATTACCTCACTATTAAATTGTGCGTTACATTTTGTTGAAGTCGGGGTTAATTGCACACCCGAATCTTCAGTTACATTACTCTGGTCACTCAAATTTATCTCTGCTTTCTCTTGACTCGCACTGGGAGTCGAATGTATTTCAAAGTTACTAATGTCTGAGTCGTCGAAATTTTCGACGCTATTTTCATTTATTTTATTCTCGTTCTCTGACATTTTGTATTGTTAATGTAAATTAAATTATATAAATTGCTTAAACCAGAATAATTAATTAAATAAATACAGTAATTATTTAAATTTTGTAATCTACTGTTAGGTTACTAAGCTAACCTAGAACATGCTTGTATCCATGTCGATGCGGAATCCAATTAATTAATTATAATTAATTCAATTCGTGCCTGTTTCGTGGCGCCATTGTGACTTGCTAATCAATCACATTTATTATTATAATGAAATGTCAAATTAAATTGTTACTTACCGTTACGATAATTCTTACGGGGTCACAGGATTCGGTCACATGTACCTAGATACAAACATGGTCTATAGGTTACGCAAAGTACTGACACCACTCATTTTGGAAGAGAAATTATTTTTGTTTAATAATCAAATAGTGCGATTTTATGACTTTGTTTTCCAAATAAATTGTCTTACATGTTTTTAAAGGTTGGGTAACTCTTGTTTATACATCTTATTTAATAGCCTTACATAATATTACTTACGTCTAAGAAGATAGCCCAGCTGCTCACACACTCTCACATTCTTAAAAACAACCCCCGTTACCCTAATTGATTAATATAATGCATTATATAAAATCCCCGCCTGCAACACGTTCATCCGTGACCTCGTGGCCGCCCCGTGTTAAGTTTGTAATCGTCCCGAAAAATAAACAAAAAAATAACAAATATGGATGTTGTTGTTCTGTAGTTATTCCCGCATCACTGCCACTGTTTTAAAAAGATTGATTCACTTTTACTGCCACATTTTTTAAATTTTGAGAAGAGCTAACCCCTTCGAGATGTACCGGCCGGTACTCTTTGGGACGAACTGCTGCATGTGCTTGGTTGAACTGCGGAAGCGGCAATTCAATGCCACCGTCGCCGTATACAGTTGACTTGCTGCGGCATATCCAGTTTATGCATAGATTATAGCTGGTATATGTGTGTGTCCAGAGGCCGATATTGGACTTGGTTCCGCTGATGTCACCAACAGTAGGCGGAGTTAATGCGACTTCCATGAGGTCTTATAGAAGACGACGAATATTTTTTTACGCTCTCGCCATCTTGAGTTGTTTGTCAGAGCGTCACTTGGAGCGTGATTGAGCAGTTGCGTATGTGCGCTGCCACACACAGGTACAAAGTTCTCAGAATTTTGTGGTTGGCGCGAATTCTCTGCCGCATTCCTCGACAACAACTGCGTCTTACGTTGTTTCACTGTTCTGTTGTACGGACAAATACGTTGCACAATACTGCAGCTTTACCATACTTTATACCAGTCCGCCCGAAAACGAAATAAATAAAAACATAAATATATGCCCCAAACGGTTAAAACAAAAACACCCAAAAATCGACCCGCTACAAAACGTTTGTTTATATCGCTACTTATTTTATTGAATTTAGTCTCACATTTTTCGTCTAAACGATTATTTAAGGCATTTAAAATTAAAGTTCATTAAAATTAGTTTCATTTATGTCAAAACGACTATTAATATCATCCCTTAATTCACTAACACTTTTACGCAAAAAATCGTCATTGGCATCAAATCTCTTATTATTATCATTAAACATTTGTTTAATCTCCCCCATTGTCTCACAAAACCAATTTATCGTTTCGTCATCAGTTTTATCCGTATCCCTAGTTGAGACAGGAGTTGAATGAACTCTGACTTCGTCCATTACCGCTGATTCGGCCATTGACTGATTTCCCGACTCATTCATAACAGTTACGTCAGCTGTATTTATTTTATTCTCTGTGTTCTCCATTATGAAATTATATTTAATTAAGTGATTATCAATTGCATACACTGTTATTAAAATTTATCAATTTTACTTTCGTTACTCTCTAGCTACGATCTAAAAACATTTCTAACCACACCCTCACTTCCAAATAACCCGTTCTGCAGCTTAATTAGGTCTGGTTAATGTAATAAAATTATACTCACCGTCGCTGTTCAGGGGCCAATGAGACAATTGAATTTATTTCAGTTAATTAAAATATATTAAATTCATGCCAACTTCGTTTGCATCTTACCTTCAGGCTCTCTTCCAGGGTCCTACAGACGAAATCAGCTGCAGAAGGATTATTTGAGTTGAGTGGTGAAAATATAATAACACAGTTTATTCTGGCTAAAACAACTTATTTGGATTTTATTTCATGAAATTAGATAATGTTTTACAGCTATGTAATAACGTATCAAATTCTATGCTGGTAGATTACTACATTGATTAAAAGTTTCTTTAGTTTCCTGTTAAATGGAAATCACATATAAAGTATCGATATGTCAAAATGAGAAAAAAACAATTCTTACAATTACTATGTTTCTATGACTACAACAAGGTGTTAAAATGTTTAGTACCCAGTACTTTGTCTCACTCACTCATTCTTAGAGCTCTGTGTTTATACTTATTTCATGGATTTATAGAATTGATTTGGTAGTGTTGTGAAGGGTACTTAACCAATCCACGGCGTTCCTAACAGTTTCATCACTGCCTCGTGTTATTCGCTGTTTCTGATCACTCTGAAATGTTATTTCAACAGTTTATGAATTTTTTCACTGTCGCGGTATACTCCGCCTTATTTAGTTTACCATGGTTTCAAATTACACTTTTGTAACATTTTGTCGGCCGACTTTAATTTGCTCGAGCACTTAGGTGTTGACCGTGCGGTCAGAGTTACAGTTGAACTAACTCTTAAACTGGCGTTAGGGCCATGATTCACAAGGGTTAGTCGGGTCACGTGATCGCCAGTCTGCGTTCCCATTGGTTCTTTTAAAGGTGTTCTATAAGCTGGACATCGAGTTTAGCAACATTTTTTTGCCTGGTGAAATCTATGGCTTGGCGTCATTTTTGCCGTGATTCACGGTTACCACAAACTGTATGTCGTTGCGTAATCTGTAAGGCCTGTCTGAGGGCCGAGACAAAACACAGACGTTTTGTTTTGTAATAACACTGCATGCGTGGTTGATGAAATCGAGGTTCCACACAGGTGAACACTGACTACATTGGGATTACAATTGATTTAAATTATTATTTTTTACACCCAATTCTGTACCGTTACATCTTACTGATGTACACTGATTCTGTTACTGGGATAATAATCATCCTACATGATTTAACACATATTGTTTCGAATTGAATGTGTTTAATTTCTTTGGATCGAGAGTTTTTATCGTACTGTTAAGGTATTTTATTTATTATAGTAATTATTTCTTTTATGTTACTTTTATTTAGGTTTATTTCACTCATTCCAGATTGCTTCTTCCTTTCATTTTCTAGGTGGTATTAAATTGTAAATAAGGCAAAATTTCCGTTATGCTACAATATAAACCTTTTCAAGATAATCTTCTGCGTTTCCTATTTTTTAACATTTTTGTAAATGTAGTATTGTGTGGTACGTGAGAATTGTACTTTATTCTTTATTTTTAGGTACTAAAACTAGAAATGGAGTAGTAAATGTTAATGGTCTGGATGGAAGTGATGAAGGCTTAGGCGAGGAAGAAGGTATATCTAAACCAGTACTGGTTATTCCATTTGATGTTGGTGCTGATCCATCCATTGGACTTCTTTCAGAGCAGAAGGTAACTTTCATTAATTTTTCATTAAGCATGAAAAGTAAATAAAATTTTAATAGTTTTTGTTAAGAAATGAAATACAGTGAAACCTCTCTAATTCGGACTTCTCTAATTCGGAATTTACGATAATTCGGACTCCCTAACAAAAAATTATAATTCACAACAAAAATTTATTTTGTGAATTCTTTGCGAAAACATTTGCCTTTAGGGAATTCTTAAAGTGTTATGTTGGCAAAATGTGCGATACGCACCCCTACCCCGACTGGGTTTAGTCCAGTTTCAACTGCTGCTTTGGTAGTGTGTGCGTCATTGTTATTGTATTCGTGTGCGTTCTATTGTACTGAAGTTATTTCTTAGTTGCGCACAGCTTTTCCATCCACATTTTCTTCAAACACTGTTTAGTATTAATTTACAGTACTGTATTACAATATGAGTGCTAGAGGTAAATACAAGACTTTAACTTTAGAAGACAAAATGAAAGTGTTGAGTAAAATAGACGCTGGTTATTCTGTGCAGAATATTTTTAAACGAGTTTGGAATTAGTAAGTCTACGTTTTATGATATAAAAAAGACAGAAAAAAATTTCCCATTTTGTTTTAAAGCAAGATACGCCAAATGTGAGTATCGTTAAAAGAAAACGAACGACTGCAGCAAAGTTCAGTAATATTGACGATGCTGTATACACTTGGTACAAGCAGTAACGTTCAGTCGGTGTTCCAGTTAGAGGTGTAGAATTACAGGCAGCGGCAGAAAGATTCGCTCAAAAATTGGGAGAAACTGATTTTAAAGCTAGTACAGGATGGCTTTTTAAATTTCGGCAGTGGCATTCCATTGTTAACCAGAAAATATTTGGGGAAAGTTTAAGTTCCGATGTTTCTATTGTCGAACCGTTTCGCCAAAAACTTAAAGCAGTAATTACTGATGAAAAACTTCTTCTTTCCCAAATTTATAATGGTGACGAAACAGGCTTGTTTTGGAGATCCATTCCTCAGAATACTCAGACCTATAGAATGGACAAATCCACACCAGGCGGAAAGGTAAATAAACAAAGACTATCTGCTCTCTTATGTGCAAACGCAGATGGGTCTCACCGTCCAACATCCTTCGTTGTTGGAAAATCAGCTAAGCCTAGAGCAATTAAAAACATTATGGAGAGCCTGCCAGTTATTTACAAAGCAAACAAGACTGCATGGTTTACTCAGAAATTTTCCAGCAATTGGATTTTCATAATTTTGTGCCAGAGGTTCGAAAATTCCAGCTAGATGTTTTAAAAATAAAAGAAGAGGATGTTAAAGCTTTGTTGATATTAGACAATGCTCCTGCTCATCCCTCCAGTAATTTATTGACTAGCAGCGATGGAAAAATCAAAACTATGTACTTGCCTCCCAATACAACTTCGCTTATCCAACCAATGGATCAGGGAGTAATCCTCAATTGCAAACTCCTTTACAGACCTAAACAACTCGACAAATGCATGGTATTTTTTATGGACGATGAAGAAATGGACAATAGGGGTGAACAAACTCTTAAAAAAATAAAGGAATACAGTATTAAAAGTGCTATTTATAATTGGGCAAACAGCTGGAATTAGATCAAAATATCTACATTATGCAATGCATGGAATAAGATTTTGTACGATAAAGAGCCAGAGATCGACCTTCAAGGTTTGGAAGATGAAGATTATGCAGGTGCTTTTGGAGCTACCAACATTGAAGACATGAGAGAATGGTTGGGTGCCGATGAAGATGACGTAGGCTACCAGAATTTAACAGAGGAAGAGATCGTCTATCAAATGCAAGGTCAGAAAGAAGAAGTTGGAGATGATAGTGACGATGAAGAGGACGACGATAATGTTCCTAAGCCTACACTTTCCAAGGTGCAGGAAAATCTCGATGCAGTTATTAATAGAAATGCGTCAAGAAATTATTTAAAAACAATACAACAGGGCAAAACAGTCTACAATTTCAACCTTTTTTAAGCCTGTAGCTTCAGTTCGGGAAGAATCAAAACCGTCAACTTCAGGGACCAGCCATTAATATTACATAACTCTTTGTGTGCTAAAGTGAAAACACTGTCAGTGAAGTTTTTTTTGTTGGTATCGTGAAATTATTTATTCTTCTGTTTTGTAAAATACAATAAAATTAAATTTCTATTAATATTTACGTACATTAATAATTGCAGTTGTGCATTACTTATAAACTTTTTGCGTGCGAACTTAACTTGAAAACATTGATGGTGAAAGATTGTTGTTTATGTGAATTTAGTTATCCATTTTGTAAGTACAATAAATTTAAATTTCCATTAATATTTACGTAGTTTTAATATTTATTTTTACGGCACTTTACCTATACTGTAGTATGAATTTCTATAAAATATTCTATAATTCGAATTTTTCTCTAATTCGGACTAGGCTTCGCCCCATATAATCCGAATTAGAGAGGTTTTGCTGTACTTACTAATGAAGCATTGTAAGTACTGAAGTTTGTACATATTTTACTTTTTCTTAAGAAACTTTTATTGTATACTGAAAACTTTTCATTCTCCTATAATTTCTAGTGCGCGCGCGCGTGCGTGCGTGTGTGACATTTGCAACATGAGTTCTAATCACATAGGCATGTGTATTTGTGTAATGCACATGAAACATTTTTATACAACTTTATGAAGATATATCTTAAGGATTATTTGTGTTATTTCTTTTAAGATCGTGTTACCTTCACATATAATGTGAACACTTACATAAGTGCTAATTACATAAGTATAAACTACGAGAATATTAGTAAATATTAGTTTAAGTAATTCCTAACAGAGACTAGTTGAGTCAGAACCGTTATGAGTACATGATCTGTTGTGTATCAATTAACAGTCGACGTAATGCCAGTGCCTGTGTAAATGTGTATATATATATTGAAACAGTACGTTAAAGGTTTCAATTTAACTGTTTCGACTTTACTGATGTTGACTGTGTATTTGTATGTAACACAGATGTAAATTTATTCGTATGGGTTTAATGCCCACGTTGGTTGCGGCACTTTGAAACAGAACGTCTATTACGTGTTTTTAAAAAATAGTCTTATTTTGGTGTAATTGTGTTCGAGAGAGAGAGTGTGAGCGTAATGGAGAGAGCGTGAAAGTATAGCGCTCTGCAAAGAGAATTCGAATTTTTCCCGCAGTGATGATGTCAGCAACCCACCTATGTTCAGTTGTGAAGTTTGCCGTCTACTCATGGTGAACGACTGTTGGTTTTAATTTTCTCTGCTCCTGTGAAAAAATTCTCCGCCAAAATAATAAATTCTGTCTTCCCATTATCAGTTATGAATGTTTTTATTAGCTCAGTATTAATAGCAATGAGTTCTTTCAAAATAAACTTTTTATATAACTTGGGTAATCTTCAGGGTTTGGATTCTTTGAACTTATTCGAACGCCAGAAAAATGCTACAATAGGTACAACACATGACAACTATAAAATATTATTAATTAAACTTAATTACTATAATTAAAAGAAAATATAATGTTAATAAAGATGTAATTAGTGTTTTTGCGTTATTTAAAGTTGGCAGCGGAATGAATCACCAACGATGATGGCCGCCGTCATACAAGACGGTTGTTCGCACAATGAACGTACAAGTTTTCAGTTGAATAATTAAATGTTTATTCTATTTGTGCACCTTTATTAAATAAAGTTTATAGTTCAGAAATCCCTAAGGATTACTTTAGTGCAGTTGGGAATACTAGTTTTTTAGTGAAGTGTTTGAAATTATTGTTTTAAAATCATAGTTACTGCCAGGTGTCTCGTGTTAAATTTTGGTAATGGCTCCCTGCTTCAACCATGCTCCACGCTGTCTTGGGATTATTTTTGCGAAGTGTCTCTGGTTTGTACTGATCTTGATTCTTGTAATGCTTCTATTTAGTGATTTTCAGTATTACTTCTCTTCTGAAATTTTTACGTCAACTCACTATTATTTTAAGATTTTTAGGCTGGCATCATTAGCTTCAGTTAACTGCTTCTTGTGAAAGTCGTTACTAGAATCCTCCGCTTTTTCAATATTAATTGTCTTGACCACGTTTTCTGTCTTCTCATTGGTTGGTTTTGTATAAAAAGGTCAACCGGCCATTTCTTCGAATAAAATCTTCATCCAACCTTTTTTTACAATTCCTCTAAAAAGTACTCCTTTGTTAATCAGTTATTAATTTATAATTTTGTTGGTCCAGTATGGTGCTTTGATTAATTATAAACGTTTTGGTACTTCATTTTATATGTTTTGGTTTTACAACAGGAGTGTTTACACCTTTACAAAGTTGTGGTTTTTGATTAGACATAAGCTGTGTTGTAATCTTTGGAACTACTATAATATTTTGTTATAATTATGTGGCTGAATTGGTGTTACAGTAGGTTTTGTGTGATTATTGTGTTAATACATTATTTCTGTTTAATTTGTTACATTATTGAGTGTATTTTTACATTTTGTTAATTTGATTTAGGCCTAAAGCGACTCTCTGGTTTACAGTTATTATTTAATTTATATTGGCTCAGAATCCAATTACCCTTTACAATCTTTTATAATAACAAATACAATAATCGCTTTATATTACTCTAACATTAACATTTTATCAACTAATATAAAGAATTCTTAAGATTAACATTTTGACATTTAAAATTAACAAAAGCTATGTGTGTGGTCGTCACCAAGTCCTTTAATTTGTTAAGAAATAGTTCCTAACAACATTCCTTTACATTTTATGTATGAACCATTTACTATGGCTGTATGTAGTATAATTATTGGTCTTTTAACCAATACTAACAATATCATAAAAATATAATTTGAATCGTTTATAATTTTACTTTTAAACCTTCCCCTGTGGTTCTAAACAACAAACTAAACTATAGCCCACAGGTTCACACCCTCATACAACATAGTTCCTTTCATCAAAATTGATTTTATACTACTAATCACTTACAGTTAAAAAATATTGTTTTACCCTTTTACGGGGTACAGTTTGAATGACAAGACACTGTCTATTATCAGTTTGACCTTTGTCCTTCCTCATTGTTTTTTATTTGACATGCATTAAAATTTAAGCAAATACTTACAGTGAATCTGCTGGAGTTCAACACTGACTCTATTACACTTCACTGATTAATTTATTTTCACAACTTGGGTATTTTACTCTTTTCACTCACGATCACGGTCACTGTCACTGAGTGATGATTACAATATATATATTTTTATTTTACTTTTACAAAAATTGTGTTGTACTTTTACGCATTTAAACTACTGGCTTTGTTTACATGAAAAATGGGTTTTTTCATCATCAGTTTCATTGTTTGCTGATGGAATCAATGTTTATATTTTAATACATTATGGAATGGGTAGGGGCTTAATTCCGTCGCATTACAATCTATATATATATATATATATTGTAATTCTAAATTTTGTTTATTTGTGTTCTAATACCAATTTATAATTTATAAGATAATATTTTATCTCGGGTAATTGGTTCCAGTCGCACCTTATGTGAAGTATACGTATTCAGCCCCCCGTTGCTGGTGCCAGTTATGTAACGCGTGTTTCTTTACTTAATATGTGAGTGAAGTAAAGTTATTTTAACTTTTATTTATTAACGTGGATTACTGTTTGTTTGAGGACGGGTGTTGGTTTTCGTGTTGAGTTGTCAAGATTGAGGTTACCAGACTCACTTACCGTAGGTTATTACGCTTGACGGAATTGCTTACGTCGTCGTGGTCGGGTTCTATCTTCTTATTCTGAAATAAAATTCTTTATTTCTATTTTATTTTTTTTAATAAAGGACAACTCGCATCAATTAGGGAAAAATATCATTATTTATTTTCATACGTTACTGCCTTCGTTGCTCTAATGTTTGTTTGGTACAATGCACAAGTCGTTTCTTAATCTCAGTTCGATTCAGAGTTACACTTTCGATAGTTATATAAACTCCTGGATTCTTTTGACTGTTACTAAAAAGTACGAAATGCACACTAAGAAGTACAACATATTACAATTACAATAATTCTTACTTACTAATAACAATAAAATTAAAATCAAGAAAATACAATGAAATAGTTGTGTGGGCTGATGTGAGAACACAATAGTTAGTGTCTACTCAGCGTTGGTTTCAGTTGGCTGTGCCAAGATGGCGGACTGACGCTAAGCAACTATAGAGTTGATTTACCTCCCAACTATTTAAAACAAGTTTTTAAAATAAAATAAGTCGAATAAATGTTCACTGGTGTTGAATTGGTCTTTTCACTTTGTTTCTGATGAATAAGCGTTACTGTGATTTAGTTCTGATGTTGTATAATTATTACTAGTGTTAGTATATAAGGTTCAGTGATCTCACTTTTATTTATTTTTAGAGATATTATTTTCTTCTTTCTTCTTGTTTTATAATTATATTATTATTTCTTGGTTCTAGTTTGACACTGTTAAATATTTTACTTTCACTCTTCTTCTGACTTGGACTTGACTCTATCACATATATTTTACACAGAGTAGCATAGACTAGTTCTTTATACTTTCGAGTCTAACAATCAAGTGAAGAAATTTCCTTATACCTTCAATGGGCTTGACCAAATTTCAAAATTTCTCATGGGTCAAAATCGTCGGGTTTAGAGGTCACATGACCTTAATTATTTAAGATATAAAATTTTACCATTTTCTAGCTACAATTACTCCCTGTCTATTACATAATAAATCTCAAATTGGTTTACAGTACAATATTCCTTATAATAAGACAAAAATTTAGACACCTCACATAGCAGAGGTCCTAATAATTAATTTAACATTTTTTTAAATTTCATCTCATAAGCCATTCCATGTAGCTTTTGACATTTCAAATCACATTAAAATTCCATTAATTAATTAAAATGTTGCTTCTGACACTTAAATAAAGCATATTGCAACCATACATATATGTGCATATTTGCCCAGGGCAGAATGTTTTATATTGTAATTAGCGTAAATAGAATAAGGAGCAGTTTTATACAATTTTGTGCAAGAAAATACAGGCTCTGTCCTGTCGAGAGTGCACCTGCTTCGATAGTTAAAAATACGGCGTGTGTGTGTTTGTGTGCATGAAGCCAGCTGCGACAAGAATATGGGGTGAGTACGAATGGTTTGTTCCAATTAATCAAGTCTTAACAGGATTATAATAAACTAATTACTTGTGTTAAACCTGTAAGCAAAGATTTACGCCAATTATAAAGACACCATTACATTAAGGGATTTTTAACGAGTATGGTAATGTAAAATTTATTTCCAGAGGTGCAATATTAAAGACGCTAACTAATTAATATTAATTACTAGTGTAACTGAAGAGTAATTAATATGTGTGGTATATGTGAGTGACCAGAGAAAAATTACGCAAACAATGATATCGCTCAGGTGACGAATATGTTCATGAGTTCGCGATAATTAACCAAAAAGTGAGTGTAATAACTCGGACTCAAGAAATCTACACACGACGTCACACTGCCCGTTTGCAGATCGACACACACACACACACACACACACACACTACCACACTCACACCAAGACGTAAGGAGGAATTCTGGAGCATCAACAACAACAACACTTAGAGACAATGACCACAGCAGCAGAATAACCATCATCAACATCATCATACTCTCAGGATTTTGGACACACACACACACACAACGGTAACGGCAGATATACACAGGTGATACAAAAACAATTATATTTTTTATTGTGAAGAGAGCTCTCGGAAAAGAACTTAAATATGAACAGATAATAATTAGAGTTTTAAAGTAAAATAGTAGTTAGATAAGAGAGTGTAATTTAACAACAACTTGTAGAAAAGAAATACTAATCTTTTGTTGTATTTTTTGGGTGTGTCAGTATAAATCAGTAATAGATTGGAAGTAAATGTAATATCATTTTAATTTGTTTATAGCAACAATAAATTCATTCTTGAATCCTAATAGTATTTTGCTATCATTAATTAAAATTTGAGTTAAGTTCAGACACACAAATAAAAAGAATTTAAATAACTTGTTTAACATGTTTGGTTAGTTAATAAGATTATTTGGGTGTTTATTTTTGTTGTATGTTATGAATAGCATAGCAAGTTACAGATTGGTAAAGCTTATAAAGGTGAATATTTATTTGTATAATGTTTGAAATTTTAATAGTTAAATATTTTTCTATCAAGTAATAAATCTTAGAATGATTATTTTAAACAGGTTTAATTGATTATTTCATGTCAACAACATCTCTCTCCTCTTTAAAAATTATTTAATTATTGTGCAACCACTTATACTTGATGCAAAGAGAAACAAAATCCTGCGACCTGGCCGGTGTAGTATATATAGTTGCATTGAGAAAAAATAATATATTTGTATAATCTTATATTAGTTACTTTTATATTAATAGAATTATTACGATTGTTATTAATTCACTTAGAAACCTCTGATGATACTGATATTTTTCAGTGAAACGTGCGTCAGGTGTTAAAAAGAATATACAATATTATCTACTTGCAGAAGAAACAAATTGAAAACATCACAAATTATATAATTACTGCAAGAAACATCGAGTTACTTATATAGAAAATGATTTGTATAATTGTAACGTTGCAATATATTAGTATTTATACCATCTTTTACTATTTATTATAGTGCTGTGATGGTTTAATAGTTGGATTTACGATAATTTCTATTTTGATATTGGCCAATTAATTGGTATTTCTCTATAGTACAAAGTTTAAATTTAAAATTACTGTATGACCTTGTGGCTTGATACACTATTATTATTACATGCATTGAATTATCCATTATGTTATTTAATGAAGAAAGTTGTGTTAGTGGTTAAAATCACAAGCAGAATTATCACTGTTGCATATAACAGTTATTCCGAAGGAAGGAATTTGGGAAGGAAGCATAGAAGAAGTGCATGCGTTTATAAATGAGGTAAATAATAAGGATAAAAACTTACAATTTAAGGAAGAGATAGGAGGTAAGAAAATAAATTACTTAGATTTAAACATAGAAATTAAAGATAATGAGAAACTACAGTTTGGGATATTTAGGAAAGAATCGTATTCTGATATAATTATACCAAGAGAGTCCTACCACCCTTATAGATATAAAATGGTGGCAATCAATTCATTTTGTTATAGAGCTCAGAAGTGTTAAAAGAGACCAAATCAAAAGATAGGGAGTTAAAAACGATAAAGGGAATTGTAAGGAATAATAACTATAACACCAACATAGTGGATAAAGTTATGAAAAGGGTTAACATTCAGAAAGCTAAAATAGAACCAGAACAAAAGAATTATGCAGGGTCATTGACATACATAGGTTCACATACTAGACAAATTATAAAATGTTTTAATAAATACGGAGTAGATATAGCTATTAAAAAATGTGAAACGGTATTTGATAAGATAAGGAATACAAATATAGAAAAAATCCCAGTTTTACAGAAACGCGGAATTTATAAATTAAAATGTAATGACTGCAACAAAGTGTACCTAGGGGAGACAGGACGAAAATTCGTATGCAGGTTGTCTGACCACAAACGTGGAGAAGGTAATAGAACAACGAATTCGTTATATGCAAGACATTTCATAGAAGACAACCATAAGTTTGTTAATCCTTTGGAAGACTGCGAAATTGTAAAAGTAGTAAATAACACAGTTGAAAGGAAGCTTAGGGAGGAGTTAGAAATATTGAAAGAAAGAGAAAAAGGGTTAGACAATTTAATTAATACTAAAATTCAATTTTAATGAAGAAATATTTTATAACATAATTAAAAAGTAAATGATAGAGGACAGATAGATAAGATTAAGAATTAAATTGCAGAGGACTAATTGGATGTTTTTAAAACAGGGTGTGTGACTGGCCCACATGTGTGGATGAGAAGACGGGTAGGTTTAAAAGGAATGCACACACACACACACACACACACACACACACACACACAAAACACTGAAACACAAGGAATTTGCTAGAAAAATATGTAACTGTCCAGATGGAGGGACAGGGCTCAGAGGGGGGAAGGGACATTGAATTATAGCTTGTTGTGTGTGAGCAGGGTGGGGTGGGGTGGGGGTGAATGGTTTATGTTATTCGTTCATATTTTTATGTTTATTTTTATTTTATTTTTATGTTATTTGTTCATTTCCGATCTGATGGTGAGCTGTGAAGCTTGAAAGCGCTAATCGGAATAATTGTTATATAGTGGTGTGCAACAGTGATAATTCTGCTTGTCATTATGTTATTATTATCCATTGAATTGATTCTGACAAAGTGAAGAACAACATTGACATAAAACAAACATATTACCATAATGTTAGGCCATTATGGTCAAACTCAAAGCAACTTTAAACAATAAAACTGTTTCTTTTAATAACTTCTTAATATCTAATAGTATAGTTGGTCAATTTATTATGACCTATTATTAAGTATTATTGACACCTGGTCAATTTAAACAATCTAATTCTTATTACCCTAAATAAGGTTTAACACATTAATTTAAACAACACAAATGATTGTATTATTCCCTTCAGTTAACATTAAAAATAAAATAGGGAACTATTTTATACAATCAAGGTTATTCAGTTAACATTAAAATAAATTAAATTAACAACCTAAATCACCTTTTGGTTCTTTATATGTTGAAGTCTTTTGGCAAATTGGTAATACACAGGTATATTGAATGTCAGATATTTCACACATTAAATATTATTATATGATCACACATTGTCTTTAGTTGTGATTATAAATTTCATTCACAAGAAGTTACCACTATTATTAACAGTCCTGTCTGTATAGTTAGTAACCAACATCTTAGATTTACATTTTACACTCAATCACTTATTGTTCTTGTTGTGATTACATTTTCTTTTTACAATTAGTTATTATTGCTATGAACAGTCACTTTTAATGGTTTAGAGTACATATTTGTTCTACATTAGCTTATATAGTACTTCTTTTTGCTTATTTTGAGTTTTAACCTTTCTCATTGGTTTAGCAAGGTTAGATATATTGTTTAGTTTATGTCATATTATATGGGGGTTTATACACTTATTGGGTTATGCTCATTATGTCGCATTACAATATATATATATATATATATATATATATATATATATTACTATAATACTTATAACTATTTTACCTCAAGATGTATTTTTTCCTTTAGGGACATGTTTCGGGAGATTCTGTTCTCCCATCTTCAACCTTCGCCATCTTGCTTCTGGTGCAGTATTTGTGTGTTGGCTTCTGGATGTTATTATGGTGGTTTGTTGGTCTTTGGTCCTTCAATGTTGCATTATTGTGTGTGGTTGTGGTATCTGTTTTTGTATTTTGTGTATTTTCGATGTTGAGTGCTTTGAATATTGTGTCATGTTTTGTATTTGTTCTGGTATTAATTTGTTTTGTGTTTTATGTTTGTAAATCTGTAAATTTTCCCAAATGTTCATTATGGTGCCTTTGTGTGGTATATGTTTTATTAGTGTTACATTGGTTATGTCTGGGAATTCATGTCCTGTGTTTATTGCATGTGTGGCTAAATTGGATTTATATATGTTTGGTTTTTTGTATGCATTTAGGTGTTCAAAATAACGTTTTTTCAGCTGTTTTTTTGTTTGTCCTATATAACATTTATTGCAATCTTGGCATTCAATTTTGTATATACCGTTGGTTGTTGTATTATCTTTGTTGTGTGAGTTATTTAGATTTTGTAATTTATTTTTATTAGTTTTGTATGCTATTTTTATATCTGTGTTTTTAAATAGTTTTGTTAGTTTTGACATTTTATTATTTATATATGTGAATGTGGCCCATTTTTTGTTGTTGTTATTATTTATGTGTTGTTCAGTTTGATTAATTCTTAATTGTTCAGTTTTTATTTTGTATTTGATTTTATTTTCTATTTTGATCATAGTATTTTTATTGTATCCATTTGCATAACCAATTTGGTATATTATATTTCTTTCTTTGTCAGTTTCTTGTTTGTTTAGGGGTATTTTGTACATTCTGTTAAATAACGAATAAAATGCTGCCATTTTATGTTGTGGTGGGTGGTCAGAATGGTTAGGTATAATGATGTTAGTGGAAGTTGGTTTTCTATATATTGCATATTGTATGTGTTGGTTGTATCTTGTGATGGTTATGTCTAAATAGTTGATTTTGTTATGTTTTTCTTTTTCTTCTGTGAATTGTATTTTGGGGTGTATGTTATTGATTTGTTTCAGTATGTTCTCTGCATTTGTGTTTTTGTTATTTGATACATATAGTCCATCATCTACATATCTTATCCATATGCCATCTGGGTCATGTGTTTTTATGATATTTTGTATTTTGGTGTCTATATGTTGTAGGAATATTTCTGCTATTATGCTTGATAATGGTGATCCCATTGCTAAACCTTCTTTCTGTTGATAAATTTTGCTATTAAATTCAAAGTAATTTTGTTTTAGTATTAGTTGGAGACTATTTTTTATTTCGGTTATATATTGTTTGTTTTCATTTTGTTCTATAAGTTTGTTTATTATTATGTCAATTGTTTCTTCTACTGGGATATTAGTGTACATGTTTGTTATGTCATATGATGTGAAAAATGTATTTTCATTTATATTTATTATTTTTAGTTTGTCTATTAATTCGTATGTATTTTTTATGTTATGATGGTTATTTGTTAGATGGTTATTTTTTAGTTTTTGTGCTATTATTCTTGCTATTTTGTATGTAGGAGCTTTTTTGAAAATAGTTATAATATAGTAGAATATAGTTATAATATAGTAAAATGGTTATAAGTATTATAGTATTATATACATCAAGAAATGGACTGTAGCAGAAAGTGATTGAAATAATATAACCATACAAGGTAAATAAGCCTACAGTGAAAAAACGAAAAGTGAGGTTATAAAACAAAGCAAAAACAAAAGTGTATAGTGAAGAAAAAAATAGTGAAGTGAATAGCAAATAAGTGAAATCAACTACCAAATAACAGATAACAAATCATCTCTCACATAAATATACATTAACATGTACACAAACAACATAACCACAATTCCATATAACCACATTACCAAATTGTTAAACAAATTTCAAACACGAAAAAAACAACTAATGAACACAAACATAAACATATACTTCAATAGACAATGCCAAAAACATAAATTAACACCTAAATACATCAACATAAACACAAACAACAAAAATATGACTGCACAAAAAACTATAAAACAAGCACAAAGGCTATGGATACAAAACGAAATTAATCAATTATACAGTAAGAAAAATAGCATAACACTAGACATATACAAACTACACTTAGAGCTAACAAATTTATTACATCCAATCACTTGGAACAATAAATACAATAACATAGAAAATAAAATAAGATTTGAGAAAAACAAAAAGACTTATACAATCAACAAAAAACTTAACACATTAAAACAACAAAACAAAAATCAAGAACAAAAAAACAAAAATAAACACACATTTTACCCTCGAACCATTAACCTCAGCAATACAGAATTTAACAAAAAAGAAACAGAATATTTAAACAATATGTCAAAAACTAACATAACCCAAAATGCAAACAAAAATCTAGAAAATTTAATAGTAGAAACAGAATTTGCCATTAACCTAATAAAAGACAATATACAAGAAGAAAAAAGAACAGAAGCAACACATATAATTAAAAAAAAAAAATAAAAAAAATAATCACTAGCGAAATGAAAAACAAAGATAAACAAAAGAAAAACAATAAAACAATAAAAGAAATTAAAAATAAAGTAAAGAACAATAATTTAATAATAACTAAAGCAGACAAAAGTCAAGCAACAGTAATCATTGATAAAACAGACTACATCAAAAAAACCGAAGACTTCATCAACAATAATAAATGCGTACAACTAGATAAAAACCCAACAGAAAACTATCTTAAACAAACAATAAAGCTAATAAAAACAAATAAAAACATTTTCAACAATAAAAACATAGACATATATATAAACAATAATCCAGAACCACCTAAAATGAACAGCCTAATAAAAATACACAAATTAAACAACCCAATACGTCCATTAATCAATTTCAAAAAAGCTCCTACATACAAAATAGCAAGAATAATAGCACAAAAACTAAAAAATAACCATCTAACAAATAACCATCATAACATGAAAAATACATACGAATTAATAGACAAACTAAAAATAATAAATATAAATGAAAATACATTTTTCACATCATATGACATAACAAACATGTACACTAATATCCCAGTAGAAGAAACAATTGACATAATAATAAACAAACTTATAGAACAAAATGAAAACAAACAATATGTAACCGAAATAAAAAATAGTCTCCAACTAATACTAAAACAAAATTACTTTGAATTTAATAGCAAAATTTATCAACAGAAAGAAGGTTTAGCAATGGGATCACCATTATCAAGCATACTAGCAGAAATATTCCTACAACATATAGACACCAAAATACAAAATATCATAAAAACACATGACCCAGATGGCATATGGATAAGATATGTAGATGATGGACTATATGTATCAAATAACAAAAACACAAATGCAGAGAACATACTGAAACAAATCAATAACATACACCCCAAAATACAATTCACAGAAGAAAAAGAAAAACATAACAAAATCAACTATTTAGACATAACCATCACAAGATACAACCAACACATACAATATGCAATATATAGAAAACCAACTTCCACTAACATCATTATACCTAACCATTCTGACCACCCACCACAACATAAAATGGCAGCATTTTATTCGTTATTTAACAGAATGTACAAAATACCCCTAAACAAACAAGAAACTGACAAAGAAAGAAATATAATATACCAAATTGGTTATGCAAATGGATACAATAAAAATACTATGATCAAAATAGAAAATAAAATCAAATACAAAATAAAAACTGAACAATTAAGAATTAATCAAACTGAACAACACATAAATAATAACAACAACAAAAAATGGGCCACATTCACATATATAAATAATAAAATGTCAAAACTAACAAAACTATTTAAAAACACAGATATAAAAATAGCATACAAAACTAATAAAAATAAATTACAAAATCTAAATAACTCACACAACAAAGATAATACAACAACCAACGGTATATACAAAATTGAATGCCAAGATTGCAATAAATGTTATATAGGACAAACAAAAAAACAGCTGAAAAAACGTTATTTTGAACACCTAAATGCATACAAAAAACCAAACATATATAAATCCAATTTAGCCACACATGCAATAAACACAGGACATGAATTCCCAGACATAACCAATGTAACACTAATAAAACATATACCACACAAAGGCACCATAATGAACATTTGGGAAAATTTACAGATTTACAAACATAAAACACAAAACAAATTAATACCAGAACAAATACAAAACATGACACAATATTCAAAGCACTCAACATCGAAAATACACAAAATACAAAAACAGATACCACAACCACACACAATAATGCAACATTGAAGGACCAAAGACCAACAAACCACCATAATAACATCCAGAAGCCAACACACAAATACTGCACCAGAAGCAAGATGGCGAAGGTTGAAGATGGGAGAACAGAATCTCCCGAAACATGTCCCTAAAGGAAAAAATACATCTTGAGGTAAAATAGTTATAAGTATTATAGTATTATATACATCAAGAAATGGACTGTAGCAGAAAGTGATTGAAATATATATATATATATATTGTAATATACCGGTGTGCTTTATGTGTGTTGGTTTTATTTTGTTATGGGGCTTATGATGTTGTGAGTTACTCTCTCTTAAGCCCCGCGATGGGAGCCATCTGTAATATAACAGTGTGCGTTACGGTTGCGGGTTTATTCTTATTTAGCCCCACGTTGTTGACGTCATCTGTTACCGAACAGTTTATTTACGTGTATTCGTTTTTTGGTTTATTTATTTATTTTGAAGTGAGTTGAGTGTAAATTGACTCCACTTATGTCAAATACGGATCGGCTGCCGCAATCGATTGTGTCCTCGAGCGCCCCGTTCTTCTCTCAAATACTTTGGCCGATCGCTTCTCACTGTCTTGTTGAATTACCTGTAATTGTCCTGTAAACTTTCAAATTTTATACAATGATAACTCCTTTTATTCCAAACAACTATATTTATTTTTGTTTAAGTTATTTAGAGAAAATTAACAGTCGACTTGTCAAAACAAATATTGGTCGGGTCGACTCTAGCGCTCAATTCGACTTTTACACTAACAAGTTTCAAATAACAAATTATTTATAATAATATATTAATTCTCAGGGTTTAAGGGTTCTTTTAGACTGTCATTGAATTCAGAGCATACATACAAAAATACAGTACATTACAATGTAAGTAAAATTTCAAAATCTTAATACTATATCTTATTATTTTCCGTCGCTAGGCGACGACGCTATATTGGCAAAATGGCCGCTGAACGAACTAACCACGTGCTGTTACAAATTATTTTAAAATAAATGTTTTAGTATTCAGTGTTTTAGTTTTCAAGGTTTTCTTTCAATAAATGATCACTGGTGTTTTTCTGTAAGTGTAGATAGTGTCTACGGTAGTGTTGTGTAATCGTACCTGTAGTGTGGTTAATAGTTAAAGTTGGCGTCACTCACAGGCTTTATGAAAGTGTGTTCATGGTAGGCAATCAGGATTTTCAAAGGTTCTGCATTTATTTGTTGTTTTAATTTAAATATTTTCGTCTTCTAATCTTCCACAGTATTTATAGCTTCTATTAGTTATAATTTTTCATCGCCAACGGTCCAAAAAACATTACTATTATTTAATTAAAAACTTCTTCATTAGAGCTCATCTGCTCTCTGCAATAGTTAACAATACAATACTACAATTCCTGCTTTTCCATCAACTGTTTCGTGCCCTCACAATACTGGCCTGTGATTGGTCAAAACTGAGATTCCATAAGGTCACATGGTCAGTTTACCAAATTTAAATGTTCATCTGCCTATAAGAAAAATACTACATTTTTTAGTTTTAAGTTTCTTAAAATTTAAAGTACATCATGTTTTTCTTTATATAATTGTGAACATTTTGATACCTTATTTTATATAAATTGTTTATTATAAAGGGTGGTTTCCCACCTTACAAAATTTCTAACTCTGGGCCTACACTTTTAGTTTACTGGCAACATTTACTAATTTGTTATATTTTATAATTTACATTTGTTATTACTGAATCTCTGATTATGAACCCTTTTTCTGATTTTAACTATTCACTAAACGAGTCTGGACCCTTAACATTATTTGAACAATGGTTACAATAAAATTATTTAACATATTATTTAATATATTGCCTCTATGGCCTAGTTTACAATTATAAAATGATAAATAATATACTTAATGTTAAAACAATAATTTAATAAGAATAATGACTTAATAGGAACAATAACTTGTTCGCAAATGATACTTCAAACTTTTTATGCCGCTCTCCCAAAGACCACCAAAATGAGGTGACGAGGGCGGAATAAATGACCACTTAATACCGTGAGAAGTCGTAAAGGATTGGATTGATGAGGTGGCATCGTTTTTATGCCAAAGATTGTAAAGGTCATGCAAAACGTTGCGGGCCTTCCTAAAATTCGTGCCATTATCAGAATATAACTGGTTAGGTATGTCCCTATGGGCCATGAATCGACGTAAGGCAGCTATACACGCATTGGCCGTAAGGTCGGAAACCAATTCCAAGTGAATGGCCCTGGTGGCTAAGCAAATGAACAAAGACACGTATGATTTTGACAGAGTCCTAGATCTCTGCCCGTCATGACGAATCATGAAGGGACCACCATAATCAACTGCGCAGAATAGAAATGGCCGCAAAGGAGTAACCCTAGGAGATGGCAAAATACCAAGCCTTTGAACCTGATATTTGGTGTTAAATCTTTGACATTTGACGCATCTACGAATGATGGAACAAATGACTATCTTGGCGTTAATGATCCACCAGCATTGACGAAGTGAGTGATGGACAAGTTGAGCACCAGCGTGGAGGAGACGAATATGCTCGCACTCGATTATAAGGCGAGTGATGTGAGCCGATGGATGCAAGACAATAGGATGCTTATTGTCATAGGGTAGTTGCGACTGCTGTAAGCGTCCGCCGACACGTATGACGCCAAACTCATCAAGAAACAGGTCCAGAGAAGACAACTTACTCCTAATAGAGACAGAAGCCCGATTACGAAGGCAATTAAGCTCAGCAGCGAAGTGGATGGACTGGGATTGTTTTACGAAGAAATTAAGAGTAGAATGAATTTCGGTGGGGGTAAGAACACCCGAGATTTTCTCAGCCCTAGAGGGTCTAGTATTTTTGATGAATCGAAAGCAATAAGCGTACACACGAGTCAGACGGTGCAATGAAGAAAAGTCCTTTGAAAGATCAATAGGTAAGGTAGAAATTAGAGGAAGTTCGGGGGTTTGTTTCTCCTCAGCAGAGCATTCAGGAAACGACACATTAGAAGGTGAGAAAGGTGAAAAAGGATTGGGCTCAGAAGATTGAGACAGACAAGCGGGACCATGCCACCAAAGCGAACAATCGCACAAAACGTCGGGGTGACATCCCCTAGAAATAATGTCAGCAGGATTATGTTGCGAATTGATATGATGCCATGTGTAGGTTTCAGTGAGACGCTGAATCTCAGCAACACGATTAGCGACGTAGGTCTTCCACCTAGAAGACTGAGCATGAATCCAATAGAGAGATACCATGGAGTCGGAGTACAGGTGAACGCTATTGACAAAGGAATGAAGAGCAGGGGTGACTTTGAATAGAAGTCGCGGTAACAACAAGCAAGCACAGAGTTTAATGCGGGGTAATGACACCTGTCGTAGTGGAGCCATGCGAGATTTGGAACACAAAAGTTGACAAGAGGCCGATGAATCTTGATAAATGACTCTAACGTAAACACAACACCCATAGCCCTTTTCAGAGGCATCTGCAAAACCATGTAATTCAACTACCTTTGCCTTGGACTTGCTGCGAATAGAGCGTGGGACAATAATTTTACCAATTAGACACAACTTATCGCATAATGAGCGCCAATACAAATATAATTGCTCGGAAATTGGCTCATCCCAACCAAGATTGCACAGCCACAGTTGCTGCATAAACTGTTTATAAAGAAAAACAATTGGACCAACGAGTCCGAGTGGGTCGTAGATACCCGCAATAATTGACAGGATTTTCCTCTTAGAGATGCTTGACTCAACTGGAAATGACTTAATGTCAAACAAAAATGAATCTGTAGAGTTGTTCCAAAGAATGCC
This sequence comes from Magicicada septendecula, assembly GCA_034769895.1. NCBI lineage: Eukaryota > Metazoa > Arthropoda > Insecta > Hemiptera > Cicadidae > Magicicada > Magicicada septendecula. The sequence continues at coordinate 750,372,692 of CM068368.1, read as the reverse complement.
CAACGTACGCACATTGCCTTGTTTGTTTAGTGGGAGTGATAAATTATTATGATCTGTGACCACATTTGGTTCATTTGATGCCCATTTATGTAGAGTAAGGCCATATTGACTCAACAACTTACCCAAGTCAGTTTTCAGCTTGGTCAGATTAGAAATGGTGTCTGCACCGGTTAACAAATCATCGACATAAAAATCATTAATTATAGCCGAAGCAGCGTTAGGAAAATAAGCTTCATGATCCTTACCAATCTGAATATAAGGCAACGAGTGGCCAAAAACGAGGCACTAGCAGTACCGTATGTTACAGTTCGCAGTACAAAATGTTTAAACTGTTCAAGCGGAGAATTACGCCACAGAATACGTTGATAATGACAATCGTTATCAGACACTAGAATTTGTCGATACATCTTCTCGATGTCGGCGATCAGAACATAGTTGTGTATGCGAAATCTCAAAAGAATAGAGAAAAGATCTTGTTGGACATTTGGGCCTACTAACAAAATATCATTGAGAGAAAGACCATTGGCAGTTTTTGGCCGAGCCATCAAAAACGACGCGAAGTTTTGTCGTGGAACTAGAATGTTTAAAAACGGCATGGTGAGGCAAATAGTAGGTATTTGAAACCCTGGAATTAACAGAACAATCGTCGACTAGCGCCATGTGGCCAAGATCCCTATATTCTTGAATAAAGTTTTCGTATTCACGCGCAAGCTCAGAATCACGCTTGAACCTGCGTTCTAAACTTAAAAATCTCGCTTCAGCGGTAGCATAGGACTCACCCAACTGGGGACTATCAGACCCGAATGGTAATGAGACAACGAACCTACCCTCATCATTGCGATGAATGGACTTAACAAAATGTTCCTCACAAACTGAATCGTTACTAAGGGGTGCATCAAGGATGGTTTCGGTCTCCCAAAATTTCTCAAGAGACGCTAAAATTTGATTGTCGTTGTTTCTTGCCAACAACGAAACAGCAGGACCCTTAGAATGACAATGTTTGGGCAGATTGCCTGCTAGAATGTAGCCTAACTTTGTTTCTTGTATAATAGGAAAGTTAGGACCACGTACATATTTGTTAGCTAAAATCGAATCTAAATAAAACTGCGCTTCTAAAAGTATGTCTATGTCAGCTGATTCGTTGAAATGTGGGTCAGCGAGGAAAATGTTATCTGGGATATTAAAATGATTTATGTCGAAAGATTGTGCTGGAAGTTTATGAGTCAAGGCAGATAAGACCGCACACGTAGCGTTAAAGCTGAACCTTTGATAGCGAGAAACAATACGAATAGATGCCAAGTTAGTGGCGCAACATGTAGCATTATTAATACCTGAAATTGGTATATTAGATTCAGTCAAGTTAAGTTGCAATTTTTTAGCAAATGATTCAGTACAAAAGTTTACTTGTGAACCCCTGTCCAACAAAATGCATGCAAGCTGTCTGTTACGAGCGCGGTCGATGACGAACACAACTGCTGTAGACAAAATAACATTGTTTGCTGATTGAAGCTTGAATGAACAATAATTACTGCTGCTGGCAGAACCTTGTTTTGACACATTATTTATGTGCAGCAATGTATGGTGTCGTTTGTAACAGATCTTACATGATTGTTTGACCTTACAATTAGGTGAAAAATGATCTGGTCTTAAACAATTAGTACAGCATTTATGCTTTAATATAAATTGCCCTCGTTCCGATATGCTTAATTCACGAAATGTGTCACACATATAAATTGGGTGACTGGCCTTGCAGCATGGACATAAATAATTATTTGAAGTTGAATGATAACTTTTAAATGCAGTGCTGCCAGCAGAGTTTTGTAATTTATGTTTTTCAGACTTATTATTAAATTTTAAAGTCGGCTTGTTAAGCTGCTGTCCAGCGTGTATCGCTAATGTATTTTCTAATAATTGTCTACGTGCGTTTAAAAACTGTGTAAAGCTCTGAAAGTTAGGAAGATTTTCGGGATCTATAGACTCCTTCCATAGTTTAAATGTGGAATGGTCAAGTTTTGCTGACAATAATTGTACAGTAATGAGTTCAAATGAATCCACTGACAATTGCATAGCTGCCAGCAAATTAACAGAAGACGTTATTGTATTTATAAATTCGGCTAAGCTCTGTACAGAGTCTTTGATTGTAGACTTCACTTCTAGTAAATTTTGAATATAATATTTCGCTAATATGAATTTGTTATCATATCTAGCGGACAGCAAACTTAACGCTATTGAATAGTTCTCATTACAAATAGGTAAGGCCTTAATTAGATCTAATGGCTCATTTCTGAGAGATGAGTATAAGTAATGTAGTTTTTGCACTGAAGTTAGATCAGATCTGGCATGTACCAAGTCTAGAAATATTGAATAAAAGTGCTGCCAGTCTAGAATGTTGCCTGTGAAGCAGGGCAAACTTATAGGTTTTAATTGCATAGTGTTACTGGTTAATACTTGAGATTCAGTCTGAATGTTGAAAGTTTCCATTAATTGCAAAATGTTAGCTTTGGTTGAATATAAAAGTTCTTCAACCTCGATTCTGTCCTCTTGGGCAGCGTTTATGTCCTTAGAAATTAGTTCAATTTCAGACTGTACCTCATCATATTTTGTTGCTAAACTCTTTAGACTTTCCAATCTAACAGTTAAAAAATGTTTAGTGTTACTGTTCTTATCAAAATTAATTATAGCAGAATTGGTTCGCACTATGGCAGACTTTAAACCGCCTCTCTTTCTAACCAACACTTTTAGGCCTTCTTCCGCCATTCTACGCACCTTTTAGTGATGTCGTTGATGTTGTACCTTCTGTGAGATGTCCTGGAGCGTTGAGGGCGTGGAATAGATGGCAGACACGCACGGACTGGATGGATGACTGCTCTTAACTAGAATTGCTGAATCTGGTGTGTAGGCATTAACACATGGATGGTCTTGTGATGATGTCACGAGGCTCACGAAAGAAATGCTGAATAACTCCCAACATGGTCGGATCAGCGAACATGCTGAATCGCCCGTGATGGCCAGAAATTGAGGTGGTAAAAAATGATGAAAAGCCGCTCTGGTATAAGTTGAAAGAAGGTAAAATGATGAATCCGGCCCGGAGGACCAAAAAAAATGTTAGGAAGATAATGATGTAAATGTATTTGCCAGGATGCTGAAAATAATGATGAAGTTGTGGACTGTAATTTTATACATTTATTGATGTTTTCGGTTACAGTTTAAATTGAATTGCAAGGTCAGCTAATGTACTTGTACGCATTTTAGATTTTGAAAATCACGGAAAGTGAAAAATGTTACATCGTAAATTGAGGCGCAAGTACGCAACACTCAGAACTACATGAAAATGTTGTAGGGCCTAAGGCCTACATAAATTGTCGCGACAAGAAAAATGAAAAAATGACAGGCCGAAGCAGCAAACGCGATTACATCTGCCGCCCACGGACGTACGTTGCACTGTTTTAGCCTGTTCGCCAGCGAGCGTGAGGCCAGAGCGTACAGATTAGCTAACCTTTGAATATGAAATTCCCACATTACTGTCCAACCCCTCATACATCGTTATTTCATTTCTGACGGCCGACCACCAGTTGTCGGTTATCTCCTTGAAACTGTCATCCAGTAGATTCTTAATCATTGTCCAGCGGTTCTCTTTGGTTCTCTGTAGACATTCGTCCACCCGCTCTAGGAATTCCACTGGGTTCCTGCGATAATTTTTAAAATTTATATTCTCTCTGTTGTCCAGCATATTATGTTGAACACTGCAGGCTGGTCTATAGCTCACTCTGTCGAGGCCTTCTCTCAGGTTCTTCAATTGCACTTCCTGGATGTTATCAATTCTTCCCGTACTATCATTCATTTGGCTTTTTACCCGGTTCATTTCCTCATTAACTCGTTCGATTTTTTCTGAGGTGTTAGTTTGTAAATCTTCCAGTCTTTCTCGTGCTCCTTGCTGTACTTCTGCTATCCTAAATTGATTGATATTGTCTGCTTGGTCTATTCTGGCGTCTAATTCTCCCCTCTGGCCTCTTCTTTGTCGCCCGCCTGTTGTTCCATTTCGGTGTCCGGTACTGTTTCTGTCTCTTCCCGTCTACCTTCTTCCGTTTCTTGGTCCTTTCCCAACCTTTTCGATACTTTTCTTGTATGCATCTCCGTTTTTCTGACAGTCGCCAGCTGAAATTAGGTTTCCCGTATCGTTAATAATTACGTTAGGATCGGTAATGTTCCCTAACTTCAGCCTCACTGGTTGGACGCCATCTGTAATATACCTGTGTGCTTTACGTGTGTTGGTTTTATTTTGTTATGGGGCTTATGATGTTGTGCGTGATGGGAGCCATCTGTAATATAACGGTGTGCGTTACGGTTGCGGGTTTATTCTTATTTAGCCCCACGTTGTTGACATCATCTGTTACCGAACAGTTTATTTACGTGTATTCGTTTTTTGGTTTATTTATTTATTTTGAAGTGAGTTTAGTTTAGTGTAAATTGACTCCACTTATGTCAAATACGCATCGGCTGCCGCAATCGATTGTGTCCTCGAGCGCCCCGTTCTTCTCTCAAATACTTTGGCCGATCGCTTCTCACTGTCTTGTTGAATTACCTGTAATTGTCCTGTAAACTTTCAAATTTTCTACAATGATAACTCCTTTTATTCCAAATAACTATATTTATTTTTGTTTAAGTTATTTAGAGAAAATGAACAGTCGACTTGTCGAAACAAATATTGGTCGGGTCAACTCTAGCGCTCAATTCGACTTTTACACTAACAAGTTTCAAATAACAAATTATTTATAATAATGTATTAATTCTCAGGGTTTAAGGGTTCTTTTAGACTGTCATTGAATTCAGAGCATACATACAAAAATACAATACATTACAATGTAAGTAAAATTTCAAAATCTTAATACTATATCTTATTATTTTCCGTCGCTAGGCGACGACGCTATATTGGCAAAATGGCCGCTGAACGAACTAACCACGTGCTGTTACAAATTATTTTAAAATAAATGTTTTAGTATTCAGTGTTTTAGTTTTCAAGGTTTTCTTTCAATAAATGATCACTGGTGTTTTTCTGTAAGTGTAGATAGTGTCTACGGTAGTGTTGTGTAATCGTACCTGTAGTGTGGTTAATAGTTAAAGTTGGCGTCACTCACAGGCTTTATGAAAGTGTGTTCATGGTAGGCAATCAGGATTTTCAAAGGTTCTGCATTTATTTGTTGTTTTAATTTAAATATTTTCGTCTTCTAATCTTCCACAGTATTTATAGCTTCTATTAGTTATAATTTTTCATCGCCAACGGTCCAAAAAACATTACTATTATTTAATTAAAAACTTCTTCATTAGAGCTCATCTGCTCTCTGCAATAGTTAACAATACAATACTACAATTCCTGCTTTTCCATCAACTGTTTCGTGCCCTCACAATACTGGCCTGTGATTGGTCAAAACTGAGAGTTCATAAGGTCACATGGTCAGTTTACCAAATTTAAATGTTCATCTGCCTATAAGAAAAATACTCCTTTTTTAGTTTTAAGTTTCTTAAAATTTAAAGTACATCATGTTTTTCTTTATGTAATTGTGAACATTTTGATACCTTATTTTATATAAATTGTTTATTATAAAGGGTGGTTTCCCACCTTACAAAATTTCTAACTCTGGGCCTACACTTTTAGTTTACTGACAACATTTACTAATTTATTATATTTTATAATTTACATTTGTTATTACTGAATCTCTGATTATGAACCCTTTTTCTGATTTTAACTATTCACTAAACGAGTCTGGACCCTTAACATTATTTGAACAATGGTTACAATAAAATTATTTAACATATTATTTAATATATTGCCTCTATGGCCTAGTTTACAATTATAAAATGATAAATAATATACTTAATGTTAAAACAATAATTTAATAAGAATAATGACTTAATAGGAACAATAACTTGATAGGAACAGAATCATCCGGCATGCTATGTTTTTGGGTATGGCCTACGTGGTGTAATATTGTATTTTACAATTAGTCACAAACATTAGTTGACTGGCATACTTTTCAGCCTTCCCATTAATCTTAATCATTACTAACTTTAACTAATCAATGATTATTTTATTGTTCATGGGTTTTCTGACCCTAATGTATCACCTTCTGATTCTGTTCATAGGCTTTAAATATTTTTAATAACATATTTTTTCTAAAAATTTTTTTATGAATGTCGGTCATAAGCCCTGGCATAAAACATAAACATAACTGGTTTTTCCAAAACCTTTATAAACATCTTAACTTTATTCTAACTCCCATCACAACTCTCTATTAATATGGTTCTTGGGTTTTCTTTTAACATAAAAGTACTGAACCCGCACCTTTTCCATTTCCCCCTCACTGACACTTTTAGTTTGGGAATATCACTTTTGCATCACTATATAATATCAGGGGTCACTAACTTTATTCCCCACTCCTTCACGTTTACGTAACTACACAAAGGTTTGTATGTATATTATATACTTACTGTAATACATTTTAATTAGTTATTTTATTATTTGCCGTGTATTTTTTCTCTTATCATTTATATTGGACAGTCTTTTTTTCTGTAACTACAGGTTGTTTCTTTTATTTGGTTTATGTGGATAACATAGGCGACTTTGTCTACTGAATTGAGCAGTTTTGGTTTTGGGATGGGGCTACTATTATGTCGCATTACAATATATATATATATATTTTATAACATTGCCAAATTCAGATCATATTTGATGACTTAGAAGTATGTAAGAAATGCTAAAAAATAATATATTTTAATAAATAAATAATAAAGAGAATAAAAATAGTAAATGTAATTAAGAGAGAAGGAGGAAGAATAGTAAACCAAAGGTGATTATTAAATAAAATTACAAAATAGACTGACAGACAAATGACTTTGACTCAACCCCAGAGATTGGCCAGATAATAACCAAAATAAAGTGAAATAAGATGGAAGTGAAGGAGAAGAAAAATGAAATTAAAAATGGAACAAACCAACTATAAAGAAAATAAAGTGAACCAAGGTGATAAAACACAGACAAATAGTGTAGAATAGGGATGGGGGAGATGATACCATCAAATATCATAAAGGAAATGAAACCAGTAAATAACCAATATAAAAAAGAAATATTAGTATTGTCTAAGTGACAAATGTAATTCATAATTAATAAAACACCGTTAAATAAAAATACACTAACCCACGAATTAGTAGTATATGTAAGTAAGAAATCTAGAAAAAGACATGAACTTATTAGATATAAATAAAATTTGTAAAGATAGTCAGATAGTGAGAATATAATGAAAGTAACTAAGTGACAAAGAAAAATAATAATAGGGATTACCCACCAATAAACGCTTAAAATAAAAAGTTTAGAAAGTGCTAATAGTGAAGGTGTAAATACCCCAAAATAGTGAGTGAATCAGTGATAAACACCAACTAATTAAAGGTGAAAGTGATGGGTGAAAAAGGATATTGTAAATGGTAGTATGATTAAAAAGATAGTAATAGATAAGAAAACACTTAATAAATCAATGATGAAACAATAAATGATTTAAGAGTGAGCTTATAAAAATTATATAGTTAAGGGTAATTAGAAATAGTATTTAGATTAGAGATAGATAAAGGATACTATGTTATTCAGGGGAGAAAGCCCATGTAAGATAAACAGTTTGTGTTAACATGGAATGGAGAAAGGGATTAGTAAAGAAATAAGAAATTAAGAATGTAATTAATAAACACCCTATGTTAAGGGAAAATAAATTAAGTAAATTTGAAAGAAGTGATGATGTTTCTCACTCAAAATAATAGTAAATGAATGAAATATATGTTAAACCAACAGTACCTAATAACTGGTAAAGAATTGTTCATTTTAATTTTAGGGATAGGATATGGCTGATGGAAGCTTACAGTCCATAGGCCTAGTTGTTATATTTTATGTATTAAGATATAGAAAATAATCTTGACACATAATCAGAACACAAACAAATTCAAGACACAATAACCACTAAACGAATCAATTATAACAACAGAACAAAACACTTTGTAGTAAAATGAAATATAATTAGAATATAATAAGTAAAAATAATCAATGGCTACTTAGGCCTAGGAAATGTATAACTGTCAATAACAAATAATTGCAAATTGTATAAAAACAACCAGGAAATTAATAAATTCAAGGCGAGTAAATAGCCGAGAATAATTTGTAAATCAGTTTAAAGGAAAAATATTAGAATAAGAACTTAATTTAAAGGAGAAATGTAAATACCAAATATTAACATAAATGTACAAACATTGATATTTCATAAAACCATACCTTAAGTGGTACCAAATTAATCTTTGAAAGGAAATAATAACAGTAGTGATAATATTTAATATATAGGGAAGATGACAGAAGAATATAATCAATAAGAAGATATACAGCTATTTTGAATAAAAATTCAAATTTGATAACAATGGTCATAAATCAGAATTAACCAATCAGGATTAATTGGTTACAGACATTTAGTTACTAATTTACCAAATTAGGACAGGACGAATGTCCGTCTAATCTTACACGTGTATAAGTATAATGGGTGTAACGTGTCTTCTCTATCCGTCGTCGCTTTGGAACGTAACTTACGCTGATATCGTCCGTTGCGAACGTACGAATAACCAGGTATCGATGTCCTTACCTGTTGTTCACTAGGGGTGTGAAAATCCCGGGTGGCGCCAAATTGTATTATTAAAACAATTTAACAAATTTTTATGTTTGTATGACAAGCGCAGCTCAGGCGGTGTGAAGAATTCAATTTGTTCCCGCCTTGCCTTGGCCGTCTGGATCGGGCCAGTAGTTCGTTGCGTTGGCTGCGCGAGCGTTTGTCGTCGATACTAACTGTTTGCTAAAATGTACACAAATTATTATACATCATCCTAATGAAATTATAACACAGTGGGTTTACACTCGGTACTTATTAATTTTTGGTTGATGATTAATTATTCAGTTAATAAAAATTATGTTTTCTTTTGTAATACATTTGCACCGGTAAATTGTATGAGACACATCTCTAGGGCTTGACAAATCGATTTGAACGTAACAGACATTCAGTAATGGCGTCTGTTGGAATTGTACACAAATTATTATTGTTCGATGTCTTGGATTCTTGTGATTACGTTAAAAGGATTATTAATGATTACAACAATAAAAATACACACCCTTACATCAGTTAAACTTAAATAATATACTGTGTAGTTATAACTTGTTTATTGGAGTGTAGTAAAAGTGTTACAAAATATCACTAACTAATAACAGGTTAACTTTACCAGTTGACAAATTTTCAGAGTCTTAGTTTTTTATTTTAATCTTTGAAAGAAATTATGTGCAGTTTAGTGAGAGTTCAGCTTTCAGTAAGAAATAAGTAACGTGAGTTTATTCGGAAATTTGGGTAATTTAATTGATACTTAACACTTTAGACTGGATGAACTCAGTTGATCTGGTAATAATGAATTAGGCTGCAATCATATTTAATTTTCAATGGTTCGGGGCTTCGGGCATCTTTTTCAAGTTAATCGGCAATTTATTTGTTTCTTTTTTCTTTAATTCGTCTTCGCCATCAGTTAAATGGTTTCAGCCATCGTCTGTTTCCTTCTTGTTCACTTGCTGGTAATTTCGTTTGCTATTTTGATGTTTTAATTAATAATTTCGATCGTTCAAGATCTGACATCTATTCAACAAGAGCGTCACAATATGTAATGTGACATAACAAGAGCCCCAAAATAATTAACCAATATAATCCAAATAATAAAAAAGTCAGAATAACTGTACTCAAATATTTAATCATGTAAAATAAAAGTACAACACAAAAAAGTAATAAATAAGAAACCATGTACTGTATATAATAAGACAAACTTGTGAAAGGTGCATAAGTGAAAAGTGGAAAATGAGGATGATCATTAATCACACAGATAAGACTGTGGAAATCAATGATCCCTTCAATTATCTTAAGTGTAAGAAACCAAATAGGTTGATATGAGAAAAACAACTTGTAAAGGCATTATAAAGTAACAGATGTACTAAACGTCAGAGTGTAAACAAACAATTGTAGTAGTGTAGTATTAGTTATTGAAGGTTTGGTAGTTATTTAACCCATGTTGTTGATTTTTAAAGAGAAGGCATTAGCATTGCTTAACTATGTTTATTTTCTTTTATTTAAGCCAATGACAATTTTTATCATTCATGAATCACGTGTAAAAGATTAGAAGAAGTGTATTAAGCCTATAGGCAAAATAGGAAGTATATGTTATTACATAATACCAAAAGATACCTAAATAGAGGCCCATATAAACAATATATTAATGGTCCACTAGTAAAGTTTAATAGTATGGGAATAGAATTGGTATTATGGTAAACTAAATAGTTTATGTTATCGTTTGTTAATAAATGAATGTAATCTTGACCATGAAGGCAACGTTTTAAGCTAGTGTGTTAAGAGATTTTGTGTTAATTAATAAATATTTTTAGAATATGTCAAGGGCCAAAGCTCATGTAATAAGCTGTAAACAAATGTAATCAGGCAAAAGGGTTCAAAACAAAAAAGCCAATTAATAATTAATGTGAATTAGAAAATGATAATGAAATCAAATTTAAGGCGTAAGCCGAACATGTAATATAAAAAGGGTAGTGTCAGATATGATTAAGTTACCAAATTAATATAAGAAAATAATAACAAAATAGGATCAAAATTTAATAAGGGACAAGTTTTAGAATAATTGTGAATCGGATTAAATTAATCTAACAAAATTAAGTATTGTATAGTAAAAGTCAGGGCAGTACTATGGTCCAGATTTATAATTCTTGTAAAGTTGAAAAACACCTATTATAAAGCAACCCATATAAAATTATATATCAAAATGTAGACCTTAGTAAAAGGAACAAAACTATGTAAATTAAATTTTAATTTAAACAAAAAATAAAGGAGTATTTTTTGACAGGGAAGGCAAGGATATAGTTTTCGGTACTATATGCTGCTTGACCTCAAGTTCATGCAAACTGACCAATCAAAAACAGAGTTTACTGGTCAAAAAACCATTACTAAGACGAGAAGAAATATTGTTGTATTGTTGAACGCCAAGCAGAAGGGGTCAAAACCCGTATAGCTGACGCTTAGAGTGAAGATAAAACAATCAAACTTACATTAAAGTAATGATCTAAATGAAACCACAGAAGAAGTAAACATACCAGAAAACTTATAGAGAAGATAAAAGAAATACCACTGACCGATGGAAGATTAATTCTACGCCAACCCCAAAAAATCATAGATAGTTGACTGGCTGCAGTATACAAGGAACGTAAATATAATTCCGAAGTAATTTCGTAACAACACTACACATAGATCAACTTCACTACACTATATAAACTACCTACAGTGATAATTGGAATAACCACTGCACATTAATACGGTGGTTAACAATAATAACATTTTATTTAAACAAAAAACACTTGAAGCACATGTCGTTTGGTTAACCAACCAGGGCGGCCATCTTGTGTAGCATCATTTGCCAATGCAGACAGTTCGTTGACGCAGTTGGTTAAAAAACATAACATTCATATTTGTTAACATTAATAATTAAGATTTATTATTTTATATGTATTTGTAATGTGTTGTACTCCTTTTTAAAAACATTTCTGACTTCTTAACTAGCCCAAAGAACCCAGGCCCTGAGATATTTAATTATATTATAATTATTTGCAAATCATTGAAGATCAGATTCAAATACGAATCGTTACTAAACTGTCAAGGTCGATCCAAGACCGAACCATTTATTTTGTTTAACCAATAAGCTGAAAAAAATAAAACAAATCAATGATTACCAATAACAGAGTTATCATTTCATACGTGCAAGTAGAATAAGAGTTTGTTCACAGGTACTAGTGGGAGCGAGCAGGTACGCAAGGCGAATATAGCCTTGCCGACGACGAGAGGTAAACTAACTTGCAACTGCCAGAATACGGTTAGAGCCGATCGCCGAGTTAACCTGAAGTGCGGGAAAATTCAAAAAGCACTAGCCCACAAATACAATCTCTCTCACCCTACCACTACATCACGTTATATTACAGAGCGGCACTAGCAACGTGTGACTTATTAAAACACATTAAACAACGTTATTTTAATACAGTTAGATTAAAACACATAGACCAAACACGAGTAATTATAGAGTGGCGCATACAACGTATGGTCTAAACCCGTACAAGAAGTAATATTAAAATACATTACATACAGAGTATATTACAATAATATATTAATATTATTAATATATTACAATAAGTTGACATTACTATTCCATAGTACAGTGTACATTCATATTAATATATACACATTCATGGTAAGTCAATAAGTATGCACAAACAATTTATATAATTTATTATAACAACAGTACAAATCTGGCAGTTAGCTCATTTTTCAACATAGTCTCTTTGGTTTTCAATGCACTCAGTCCATCGTTGCACAAGCTTCCTGATCCCCTCAGAAAAATAGTTTTTCAGCTAATCAGCAAGACACATATGCACCGTATCCTTCACTTCTTCGTCTCTGGAGAATGATGGGCCCTTAAGGCACCTTTAAGTTGACCAAAGAGATGGTAGTCTGACAGGGCGAGATCAGGGCTGTATGTAGGATGCTCCAAGACTTTGAAACACAATTTCTCAATGGTTTGAACAGTGTGGGTGGCAGTGTGTGGGCACATGTTGTCATGCAACAATAGCACTCCTTCTGACAATAGGCTGCGGTGTTTGGATCGAATTGCAGGCTTCATTTCAGTTTACATTAAAACATGTTAATTCTCCTATAATTATGGATGACACTTGTCTACTATACTAGCCAGGTCAAGTTTTTGGCCAATTGCCTTTCAACTGTTATAATTTCAAGACATGCCATTGAGCCATTCATCGTACATTGTATTCTTTAAGTAGGTGTTTGGTCTTTTAAAGCACAAAAACACCTCTCACAGGATGTGGGTAATAGAGGAACAGTAATGACTACTTGTGCCAACTTTTAGGGTGCATTTCTCTTAATTCTATGTTGTACCTTACCAGTAGCTAAAGAAGAGCAGATTAACTTGGAGGTGCATACTATTTTTCTTGTTATGCTGTACATCAGATTCTTTAAGATTTTAATTTTTACATCCAAACAATCTGTATCATACATGTAATGATCTGATAGCTGCTTCAATAAATCTGCACATACAAAAGTTCCACTGATTGGAACTAGACAACTTATGCCTTAAAAATGTCCAAATTGTCATTGAAGTGTCTCTGAAGTTGTATCTAATTAAACTTGAAGTTTTTCAATAAACATTAGACCTGAGTGTCCCGACTTATTCTCTGGCAGCCACAAAACTTGCAGAACAAATTTTTTTTGTGTTTTTACTTGCACTGCAGATCGAGTAAGTAATGGACTATTAATAAAAATATTAGTTCGTCTTTTTTTTACTACACTTTCATAAAAATGTGTCTAAAATACTGAATACTTATGTTTAGGTGTACATATGCACTTACCTAACCTGTAAATATTTGTATACATCTTTTGTATTTGCAATAGACAGAATTTATGGAAACTGAGTGACATATTTGGATATGAAATGTACAGGTGTTGTCTATGGGGAAAGATATTGATTTGATGGCAGCTGAAGAAAGGCAGAGGGATCCACATCTGCCAGGAGGTGTCGATGCTGAAAGAATAGAAAGTCAAGAAAAACGAACAAGGTTCTCTCTCTCACATGATGATGGATCAATAGGTCAGTGTTGTTTATACACTCTAAAAGTAACTATTAATGAATATATGTTATGTAATATTCTGTTTGTTTCAACTTACTTTCATTGATTGGTACGTTGTTACTTCACTTTTTCTGTCTCTGGTACTGCATGTTAATATTTTAATGTATATGTGTATATGCTGTAACTTTACAATAAAAATTAAACACAAGAAGAAGACTACTTCTTACCCAGTTTACTTACGTTTACTTAAGTTTACTTACCCATCTTTTTACAACTTACCTTATTAAACAAAACTTCCCAACAGCCCTCAAGGTCGCCACCATATTTTGAGGAGCAAATATGGAAACCGTTACACTCTTCCCCAAAAGAAATAATGTAGGTAATTTAAATCCCTTATATAAATTGAAATTGTAACGAGAAGACTCTGTCGTCTCTATAAAAATGAGTGTTTTTACGTGCGTTAGCCTCACACGTTGTAGTCGTTACTTTACGTTTACTTACTTACTTTTTGTTATGCTGACGATGTCCGTCGCGATCTCATGAATTACCAGTACAATATCTTGCGAGTGTAAACCTTACCTGTCCTTTGTATGAGTATATTTCATTCCTGGGTGGCTCCAAATTGTTTATGAAAACAATTAAAAAATATGAGATCGAGCGGTCGTTCTAGACAGTGTGTCTGATTCAAATTACCGTCGCGATAGGCGGGCGTATGAATCTCGCTAGTAGTTCGCCGTGTTGCCGACGTCTAACGCTGGCCGTCAGTTTCGCTTGTCGCTAAAGTACACAAACATTATAATGTAATTTACAATGAAATAAAGGACGGTTATTACAACTCTGTACTAGTTTATTAACGTGACATTATCAGTTATTCAATTCAATACAAAATGATATACTGTTATTAAACAAAGTTGCTCGGGCAATAAATAGACCATTTTTTCCCAAGGTTGGCTAAATTTGATCAAACGTTATTAAATCGACATGTGGCTGTCGCTTTGTGTTTATTTTTTACTGTTCGTTCAATCTGAGTTCTTTTGGTTACGAAAAAATATTAATAAGGTGATAATAAAGTACACTGCCTTACATTGATAGTACTTATATACTATTAGATTTAATTACAATTCGTTCCTGAAGTGTTAAAAAGTGTGTGTTAAGAGTTCGTAATTTATACACAGGTTATTTTCTAGTATCATACAAGTTTAGGTTTTTATTTTCAATTAATCCTTGAAAGAAATTTGATTATCAGTTCATAGTGAGAGTTATTTGTGTTGTGAGAAAAAGTTAATAAGAATTTATTCCATAAATTCGGGTATTTCCGAAATACTTATCAAATCTGTTGAATTCGGGTGAAGAGTTACTCAGTTCTCGTTAGGTTGGGTCCTTTTGATCATCAGTCTTCCATCATTTATGATTTGGAGTACACCTGGCTTCTTTTTCGGATATTGTGGATTAAATAATTAATTTAGAATTTAAAAATCTGGTCTGTGGTCTCTGTTGAATGGACTAGTTCTTCATCAGACTTCTTGCATCTTCATTTTATTAAATTTTGATTGATTTTTGACTGTTTTAAATTAAAATTGATTCGACTATGGTTTGGCTTCTATATATCTTGAGCATCAATAATGAACTAACTATTTTTAACGGAATAATAATAAATAACGTTCCGTTGTTATGGCAACTGTCTGTACTCTCATTGGCTAATCATGTTTTATGTCTATTGTTATAAGATTTGAATTTTAATTCAAAATGACTAAATATCTTCTGATTACTATTATTCTTCCGTCTTCTTATCTATGTATTAGATATTATCACAACTGTTTAAATTTTCTTTCAAAGGTCATTTTGACATCCCACAAAGCTGGGTTTGTTTATTTATTAAAGTTTTGACAATAATGTTAATATTATGTAATTACATTTCTTTCTTATTTTATGTTTTTAATTTAACTTTGACATCTTAATATGATTCACTAATTGTACTTAACTAGTTATAGTAACATCAACGTAGCTGGAAACCCACAGAGGGGAAATTTCCCCTCCGCTGACAAACTTCCCACTACTACGTGAGTACGCGTGTACTAGTTGGTACAGTTATCACTGCAAGCAGTGTTCGGAACGCTTTGTTTGTGTCAGTGTTTGTTTAAATTTCAATAATTTAAGAGCTGTTTTAAATATAAAAATTGCACACTCGTGCGCTCATAGCCCCCAGGTGGTAGCAAATATGCCTTATATTTTTATGTCTTAAGAAAAATATCCACTGTCACCTTAAAAATAGAACCAAACAACGAAATGCAAATACTACTGGTAATTATGTGCTACTGTAATTTCTAAATTTTGTAATGCAAATTATTTTCTATTTAACGTTTTTGGATCTAAAGAACAACATTTATAATCGTTAACGTACTACAAATTAAACACAGAACACTAACAAAGCATACCGAAAATTATTGCCTACACAAGACAACAAAAATGAAAAATGGAATTATGTTTATAGAAATTACCTTTCATGATTCCAAGGTCATCTTCAGGGCTCTTTTTCGTTTCATATCAGTAGACGATCAGTAATATGCAGTCCTATGGTAACAAATAATTGCTAACTGTTCAAATAGAAAATAATAAAATTTTTACTGTGCAAGTCATATAGTAATATGACTTTTTTATAGTAATGTACTTTTTTGTAACAAAAAAATTGTCAACTAAGTTAACAGCTATGACAGCAGGTAAACCACACTTCACATTAAGTCTTCAATTCCTGATAGAGTTTCTTCACTGTCCGTGTCCATTTGACTACATCCGCTGGCGTCATCCTCATCTGTGTCACTGGTTTCCCCTCCAAGTTGAATGATGAAATTTTCAACAGCGTTTTCTATTTGTGGTTGAGATGTAATGTAGTCTTCTTCAACCTTTTTTACATGGTCACATTATTTTTGCCAGGATTCTCTGGTGATTTCCCCGAATTTTTGTACTGTTAGCTGCTTCACGTCTTCAATTGTAAACGTTGTGTTGTTGGTTGCTACCCAGTTCTTCACCTCGGCCCAAATAAGTTCTATTGGGTTGAGCTCCGGATGGTATGGAGGTAAGCGCAATACAGTGTGGCCGTGTTGTTGAAGGAGCGAATCGATTACATATTCTTTGATCCTTGGTTTATGTAACGAAATCAACTGCAGTAACTGTACCTTCATCATCGAATCATCGAAAGGTATTCGGTTACTTCGAAGCCACTCTTGCATTTTACTTTTAGTTGAAGCGGAGGTTGGACACTTTTTTGACTGCACATTAGGGTATGGTGCATTGTCAATGACAAGTACACTTTTTTCTGGCAGGTTTGGTATTAATTTTTCTGTCAACCACTTTTGGTAGTTTTCAAAGTTCATTGAACTGTGATAGTCTCCTGAACACAGACTTGATTTCCACATGGTGAAGCAGTTTTCAATAAAACACATCTCTCCTCCCGCATGAATTATTATAAGTCTTGCTCCTTTAGTGAGGGGTATAGCGACACCATCATTGTTATTGTCTGCCCACGATTTCTGCCTCACATGTGACGAGTGAATATAAGTCTCGTCCATGTAAACTACTGGTCGCCCTTCTTCTCTGTATTTCCTAATGTTTTTTAAATATTCGTGTCTGTGGAAGGCTATGTGTTGTTGTTCAATAAGTACATGTCTGTTGTTTCTCGTCTTTTTCCATTTAAAACCCAACTGTTTGATTACTGTCCTTAAACTTGTCTTCCCTCCATTAAACCCTATATCTTTCACTAATTTTGAATGTAATTTTTGGTAGTGTAGGTAGACATTTTTCGACGAGGTAAAAGCCGTTGATCATTCGGCGTATAACAGATTTATCAAAATCGTCAAAATCTGTCACAGGGTTTTCTCTCTTCCTTTTCTTATTTGGCGTTTCAAATAATGGTTGCCCTTCGCTTCTCTGCCTCTTCGCTTCCTGGTTTATTCTCGCTAGCGTCATCCGACTTACACCAACTGCAGCCGACACTCTTTCTCTAACTTTTTTACAGTCTATTAAAAGCCCTCCATGATCTGCTTCCTTCTTCATAAACTCTATCACATTGTATATAACTTCGCGAGTTTGACTTTTAAGCACCTTTCCCGACAACTTACTCATTGTTAAGCAATGAATAACAAATAATACTAGTAACAAAAATTAAAGATATAAAATGTATCACGACGAAAAACAATACAAACAAATTAGTTTTAAATAATGTCGCAGAAAGGTAAACCACAAAACCACAGCACAGATTGCAAAAAAAAAAAACACAACAGCAACTCAGTAACTTTTGGAATGCTTGCAGACTGTACGTGTAAACAACACCACACTTACAGTCACACTGTATGGTGGGAGACGCTCATTCATTGCGCATGCGGTAACCAGGCAACTTCCTAAATTGATGTGTGTATACTTGCCCTGGATTTTCTAATACAATAGTTAATTTCTTACAATTTGTTTATTGTGGATTTATACAGTTAGGCATTTTATAGGCCTAAGTAGTAATTGGCTGTATCTTCATAGCCATATGATATTTTACATAGGATGTTTTACTTGTTTTGCACTTGTATCTTTTAGTATATTTTTCTTTTAACTTTGACTATATATTTTTTACTACTTAACCATTGTAACAATAACATTTTTAATCATTATGGGATTTTTATCCTGAATACCACTGTATTCCTAATCTACTATCACTTTTTATTATAATAACAATAACATTCTTATTTTTTGGTATTTTTCACCATTAAACTGTAGTGTTAATCACTGGTTTTAGGCATCTATACCTATATGTTGGGTTTTCTATTTATTTTGGGTTTACACTGGCACTTTGCACTTTTTTATTGTACTTGAGTGTTACTAGTGGTAATTCCCTAATATTGATTTCTCTTTACTCACTTAATCACCTTCACTCCCTACCTATCTCTCACTTCTCGGTTTTTTATTGTTTTATTCACAACTATTAGTTATAATGTTAACAAATTTCATGTTCTGATTCACTTATCATTATAGAGTTATTCATAACATTTAATATCTATTTCTCTGGTTAGTGTACTTTAATTGATATTATTTTATTTTATTTTAATATTTATCATTTACATTTATTATTTGTTTGTGCATTTTTCGTCATCATTTGAGTTTAATATTTCTCATTTTATTTTCTTTATTATTTGTTTGTGTCTTTTTCATATACCTTCTCATTTTATTTTATTTTATTGTGTCAGTCACTTGGGTTGGGTCATAGTCATTTGTCTCGTCATAGTCATTTTATTTTCATTCATTTAATATAGTTGATTCATTGTAGTTGTTTCCCTGGTATTGGGGTGGCTTTTTGTGTTGTAACATAATGTCTCTATCAAAATTGATCATTTTGGTAAAACACTAGCATAGTTTTTTATGAAATTATCAGTTATACATAATTTTTTCCTTTTTCTTCTTGTTTATTTCTTCTTTCTTGTTTCTCTTCTTACTTGTTCCACTCCTTTTTATTTAGTTATCCTTTAGATCTGTTTTTTACTTATTTCCATTAGTGCGTTCTCCCTGTTGTATTTTTTCCCTAACTTTTAGTAGCTGGTTTCTTCCATTACTACCTTTTTTTTTTCTGAGATCAGAGGAACATCATCTCTGCTCAGTTAATTGATTGCTGGACCTATTCTCAGTCAATCTTAAATACCTTTTTGTCATCTTGTGACTTTCATTAATAATAATATTTTTGGGGATTGTCCACTTCATGGTTCTTTAGATCATTTTAACTTTTTTCTACTCATTCTTCCTTCCGCTGTACCTTTGCTATATTCTGTTATATACTCACACAGTTGATTGTTTTTATTTATTTAGTTGTTAATTTCATTATTTCTAACTTTTGATTAGTTTGTTTTCCTTTTCTTTTCTTTTGATCATTTTAATTATTTCAGACATTTTTTCTTTTCTTTTCCTTTGTTGATTACCCTTTGCTGTATATTCGCTTTTTTTTGTGGCAGGTCTTGCTTGGTTCTATTTTTGTTTATTTTAATTGATCTCCTATCTAATTCTTTTGTATTATTAATTCTTGTTTTCACTTCGTTTGTTTATTTCATTTTATCTCACCGATTTTCAAAATATTAGTGTAAGTTGGTTGTACTTACTATTTAGGAATTTTGTAGTTTATTCCTTTATTTTATCTCTTATCTCATATGTTTCCTAAATGGTAGTGTAAGTTGATCTTACTTATTCTTTTGAATTTTGTAGTTTATTTTTTATTTTGTTTGTTCATCCTTCTTCGTAGAACTTCTTGATGGAAACTTGGTTATATACTCCTTTGATCTTTTTAGTTATTGGATTGCTTACTTCATACGTATTGTTGCCATTGTCTTTTGTTATGACATAAGGTCCTACATATAACAATAATAGTTTCTTGGCTATACCTTCGAATGTACTAGGTAGTTCACGATTTTTTATTAAGACTTTTTCTCCTAAGTGATAGTTAATTACTTTTGTCTGGTTCTGTGAATATGTGGTTTTTTGTTTTTCTATCTTCTCCATTATCCTGTTGTAGTATTTATTTTCTTCACATGGGTCTTCTGGGTTGGTTGGAAAGTCAATTAAATCCTGTATGTCTCGATGTGGCTTTCTTCCAAACATCATAGAATATGGGGTGTTTTCAATGAAATGGTGGTAACTTATGTTTAAAAATTCTTCTGTTGATATTAAATATTTTTGCCATTCTCTCTGTTTATCATGACAGTATGTTTTCAAAATGCGTCCCACCTCTCTCAATACTCTTTCAGCGGGATTACTGCTTGGGTGGTATACGGACGTTTTGTATGTTTTTATATTTAATTCCAGTAATTTCTCCCTCCATCTTTTTCCTTTAAACTGTGTTCTGTGATCGATTAGTATATGGTTTTCCAACTTCAGGTATGTATTTGTTTTTAATTATTTCCAAGATTTTCTTTGTGGTTGCTCTGTTGATAGCGTATAATTTGGTGTAATGGTCAAATAGAATTATAATGAACTTGAATCTATGCCTCCCTCCACTACGTGGGAATGGTCCACATATATCAATAAACACTTTTTCAAGTTTATTATTTAATGTGATGGGTATCATCATTCCATCCTTTCTCTCATTGTTGGTTTTAACCATTTGGCATATAGTGCATGTTCTGATATTTTTAATCACTTTTCGTGTTATACTTTTAATAAACATTGTTACAACACAAATAAGCCAAACCCCAGTACCAGGGATAAAAAAGATACTTCTTAATGTAAAAATACTTCATATAAAATAAAATGTTTAAAAATGAATAAAATATAAATATTATGACACGACGAACGACGATATTACCCAACCCAAGTGATTGACCCAACAACAGAAAAACACAAAGAAGGGAACCACGAAACATAAACAAGAAAAAAAGGTGATTGACCAAACAATTATGAACTAACAAAGGAAGATAAGAAACCAGAACTAAAGAAGAATCAAAGGAAGGGAACAAATTCCTACGACTAAATAGAAATTAAACCAGATGAGAAGAGGAGAACCGAACCAAGATGAAGACAATTGAAGAAGAGGAAGAATGAAGAGGAGACAGGTTAAACCCAAGGAGAAATTAACACACATATAAAGGGGAGAAATAGTAAACTCAAAGATAGAATACTGTAAATAAACCCCAAATAATTATCCATTAATGAAACAAATAGTATTGTTGTAATTGAAATAACTTATGTACCTATTTTAAAGACAAAAGACGATTGTAAAGTAACGTAGTGTAGAAAAGTACACTAACACAATTATGAAGGTTAGATTTAATGAAAAATAAATAACCTAATATTATTAATAATAAAAAATTATGCTGTAAAGAAATAGTGAGAAATAATAGGAGAAAAGTATAGGGATTACCCAGTAGGTAACACTTAATACAAACAGTGAACCAAAGTAAAGTGCAATAGTGAAAGTGTAAATACCCTAAAAATAGTGAAAGTGTATCAGTGATAAACCTCTATTAATTAAAGGTGAAGGTGATACAGGGAAATAGTTATGTTAAGCAATAAAAATGTAATAATAAATAAGAAAACACTTTATAAAGCATTGATAAACAATCAATGATTTGAGTGATCTTGTGAACATTTATATAATTAAAAGTAATATTTCAAATAAATATAAATGAAGCATGTAATATTATTCAGGGAGAAAGCCCAGATAGAAACAGTTTGTATTAACATGGTATGGAGGAGATAGTAGTATAGAAATAAGGTTTTGTTTTAAAATTAAGACTACAATGAATAGAACACCCCATGTGAAAGGGGAAATAACTTTCATAAATTTGCAAGAAGTGAGGATGTTTATCACTCAAAGTAGTAACAAAAGAAAGAAATTAATGTTAAAACTAACAATAACTAGTAACTTATAAAGAATAGTTTGTTTCAATGTTATGAAGAGGATATGGCTGAAGGAAACTTGCAGTCCATAAGCCTTATTGTTATATTTTAAAATATGTGTAATGAAAACTGTATTGAATAGTAATTAAAACACAAACAGGATCAACACACAACACAAACAATTATGATAACTAAGTGAAGCCCATCAGGCTGAATTAAAAATGTAATTTAAAAGAAATCAACCAAAAACCATCATGGCTACTCTTGGCTATGAAAACATCTAACTGTCAGACACACACAAATGTCAATTGTAATAATTTCACAAGGAACTTTACTAATCTAAGACCAGTAAATGGCCAGTAATTATATGTAAATCATTTTAAAACAGAAATGTTATTATAAAAGTTTAATTTAAGAGAGATATGTAATTTATCAAATGTCAAATATTTAGACTAAAGTTAATGTATAATAGAATATGACCTTATGAGGTATCATTCTAAACTTTGAAAGGAAAGAAATATAATAGTGATATTATTTATTACCCCAAAGGAACGATAAACGAATAAAACCATTAAGAAAATACATAATAAATTTGAATAAAAATTCAAATCTCTTAACAATACTTTGGAAGGAGGCCTTAACCAATCAAAGGATTGCTGTTACCATAGGGCCGTTGAATAAGAATTTTCCGTTAAATTTATTAGACTTCAAGAAACGAAGCGTGGGTAAGCGGCACGCAAAATTGTGATGATTGAAATTTTACTTTAAATAGTTACGAAAAGTTTCGGAAGTTAACCACAGTAACCAAGGACGTATAGATGCAGAACTACTAAGATTTAACGATGTCCTGGAACCAAATTGAATAAATTAATTAGCAGAAATCCCAAGACAAGATTGAAAAAGATGTCCGAAGCCTAAAACCAGTCCAAATTTGCAGAATATCCACTACCCCAGATGACAACATATCAACACTGCCTGAACTGATAAGTATCAAATAAATTCCTTTCTCCCAGAAACCAAATTACTATAAATATTTCTCAAACAATCAAACTTCTCACTATTGAACCAATATAATTTTCTTTCAAAGGTTTTAATGCATAATTTACTTACGTAAAAACATTTTGTTAATCAAAATATAACCTCGCATTAGAGTGCAACTTTGTAACAAAAATACGACACTACCGAACAATTTGTAAAAACACATTATACTTTCTAAGTACGTATAAGGTATGGTAGTGTACTTTTTTAATGTAACCAACTTGTATGTCTTATTTTATAATCCAAAGGACCCCAGATTTTGAACAGATTCTTTTATTGTATGTAAACAGTAGCCATCTCGGCAACGAAAATTTGTTTAAGATTGATTTGCCAACCTTGAAATATTGATGTCTCATGTTATAAACCGGAGCAATTTGTTATCAAACCATTTATAATCCTTTTGTCATATTAATTAACGACTGAATTTGTATTAAAATCACAGTACAGAGTATTACTATCGTTTTATTTCATAGGACGTTGTAGAATATATGTGTGTTAGCAATTTTTATTCAGTAACCAACTAGCGCTCGTCACAAATGGTCAAGATGGCAACCTGTATAGCGGCGGGAACCATTTGAACACTCCAGCTGTCAACGCTAATAACACTTATCATCTTGTAATTTAACTATTTTAATTGTTTTGATAGAAACAATTTGGCGTCACCCGGGATTCGCAACCCCTATGAATTAACAGGTAGGTTGTACTGGTAATTCTGACAACGTTACAGACTCCAGTAGTGACTACGATTAATGTAACGACCGGTGTGAGGCAAACACACCACACTAACACTAATACACATAATAAACAAGTGTAAACACATTTTAACAGGTACGCACACAATTTATTCGTTACAACATTTCTTCTTCCAAAGCTTTGACTATTTTTAAAGTTCCCATGTGTCCGTATCTGACATGGTAGCCCTTAATTAATTTATTTTCTAGAGATGTTGGAACTACTAGCTTCCAATTTCCATGATTCCTTTTGGTTTTAATGAATAACACGTCCTTATGGATGCAATAAAATCTGTTAATAATTTCTTCTGATTCCATCACTCTCCTTCCTTCGTATGTTGGCTAATTTGGTATCTTGTTTCTGTTGTTGTACGATCTCATCGACTATCTCTTCCAGGTCCTTTCTCTCCTTTAATATACAATACACCTTGGCGATTTTCTCCTTTTCTCCTTCAAATGTCTGATTGTCAACATTTATTCTGGATAAAACGTCAGCCGCTATGTTCTTCCTGCCTGGAATGTATTTCCATGTGATGTGGTACTCCTGCAGAGCAAGGATCCAACGGGTGAGTCTGCCATGACTTAATTTACATTGTTTAAGAAATGATATCGATTTATGGTCGCTTCTGACTGTGATATGGTACCCTAGGATATATGTTCTAAATTTTCCGCACGCAAACACTATACTTGACAACTCCTTTTCCGTAACGTTGTAGTTACGTTCACAACTATTTAACACTCTGCTGGCAAAGCTGATGACGAGGTGGTGTCCCTCTTTATCCTCTTGATACAGTTCAGCGCCCAGACTGACGTCACTGGTGTCGCAATTCAGATAGAAGGGTTGCTCAAAGTTGGGATGGTGCAGCATCACTGTTTCTAAAAAAATTTTGCTTTATGAGTGTTAGTACCACATCCTGTTAGGTTCCCCAGGTCCACTTGTCCTTAGATGGCAAGTCCTTACTTGGCAAGTCCTTAGATGGTCCACTTGTCCTTACTTGTTTTGAAAATTTGGCAGTCAAATGAGAGTAGTTATTCTGAAATTTACGGTAGTAGTTGGAAATACCCGGGAAGGATTGCAACTGCTTCTTATTTTTTGGAGTAGGGAATTTCTGGATGGCTTCTACCTTTTCTTGGGATGGAGATATTCCCTGCTCTGTTAGGTTAAATCCCAGGAATTTTACTTCTTCCGCTATAAACTTGGATTTATCTAGCTTCAGAGTTACATTGTTGTCGGAGAGTTTATTCAGTACTTGTTCTATTCGGGCACAGTGTTCGTCCCAGTCCAATGATGTTATCAGAAGGTCGTCCACATATATAGTTGTAAATTGCAGAGCCTCTTGACCTAGGACTTGGTCCATGCACTTTACAAACACTGCGACGGAGTTGATGAGGCCGAAAGATAACCTCTTAAATTGATAATTCCTCCAGTCGAAAATGAAAGCCATATACTGTCTACTGTGTGGGTGCAGCTCTACCTGCCAGTACCCACATACGGTATCCCATGTACTGATGTATTTTATTCCGTAGAATTTTTTCAAAATTTCTTCAATTTCCCCAGGTGAAGTCCAGTCATTAATGATCATTTTATTTATTTCCCGGGCATCTAAACAGATCCTGACTTTACCACTCTTTTTGGGTATAGCTATGATAGGACTTGTGTATGGAGACTGGCTATACTCAATGTTGTCCTCCTCCATCATTCGATTAATCTCCCCTCTGACTTCGTTTTTAAGGGAGTATGCAAGAGGGTAAGATTTTCTATGAAAGTCCACTGGTTCCCGGAAATTGATTTTACACTGATATCCCTTGACCTTGCCTGGAGTGTTGGAGAAATCGTGTTGGTACTTTTAATATATATTTATTAAATTTTCGACTTGTGTTTTGCTTATTTCCTGGTTTGGCCTATTTCTTTGAAATATTCTAATCTCCTCGAGTTTCTTCTCCCACAATTCACTTTTGTCATCTTCATCATTTATAATCATGGATGGTTCATGGTTTTTGCAATAATAATTCTTCAAGACTGGGTCCTGGTTCAATGCTGTTGGTGTATAATTGCAGGTTTACTATTTTTGCTGACCATATTCCTCTTTCTGATGTTAAAAACACTATCCCTTGTTGTAGGTTTATTATGGCTGAGTGTTGTCGTAACACGTCACACCCTATAAGCATATTGAATGGTAGTCCACTCGCTACCAGGAAAACAATTGGTATAGTCATGTTCTGGCTGTTTAATTCCAGTGAGACTTGCTTTCTTACAGTTTTGTTTTGTTTTCCTGTTTCTCCTATTATGATTATGTTATTAATTGGCAATGTGGGTATTGGTAGTTTGCAGTTAGCTGGGATCCGTTCTAGCTCGGTCTGGTTTATTAGGGAGATGTTTGACCCTGTGTCCGTCATGATGATGGTTATTTACTGTGACCTGTATGTGAACTATTTCATTGTTGATTCTTGGCAGCTGGTTGTCCTCTTCTTCCAGGAGTTCTTCTCTTATGTTTTTTAAATAATTATTTGAGACAATTGTGATAATTTTGTGATGGTTTCATTGCGTCATTTGTCTTAGTAACCCAAGTGATTGGTCATGTGAAGGGCGTTCTTTGGTTCTCACTGACCTTGTTAGTTTAAATTTTGTGGTTCGGTGTTGGCCCGATTATCTGACTGGTTCGTCAATGGTTCATTTATAGGCTCTGGTTATATACTCATATTGTTTCCGGACGCTTCAGTGGTCCTATTTCCTTGGTTACTTGAGGTTGATGCATAATAACTGGAGTTTGCCTGTGTATTTGGGCAGTACCTCCTCTGGTTTGTCTGACTCCTCCCATTTATAAAGTTGACCTGTCGCCGATCATCTCTGGTTCGGTTATTCCCGTTTCCCCTATTGTACTAGTAATTCGGGTCGTAATTGTTACCGTGGTAGTTACTGTTAGTGGGGTAGCCGTTCGGACGCTGGTTTGGTCCATTTCCCCGGTAATTATTATTATTTTGATTGGTTCCGTTATATGGTGGATTTCCCTAATTGTAATTTGGGTGGTTACCCCTATATTGGTTGTTATTGGCATTCCTGTTTGGGTCACCTTGGTTGTTATTCTGGGGGTTGCTGTTTGACGGGTTGTAACTCGGTGGGTTACGGTTCTCATTCCACCGGTTGTATTTCATATTGACCATCCTGTTGCGCTTATATTGACCGTCATTCTCATGATCTTCTAGTAGGCTTGCCATACCTTGGATGGTTTTAATTTGGCCTTGTCTTCTGGCTTTTTGAACGGCATCCTCATAATGGTACCCCAATTGTATAACCAGTGATTCCTCTGGTATTCTTGGTTCCAGATTTCGAGCTAAGCACACCTTGCCCAGAAAGTACGAAGTTAGGGTGTGTCCTGCTTGGGGTTCGTACCTCTCATTACTTATATCGTTCCTTACCACGTTCTGGGTTGACTCCGACCAATACTTATTGCGGAACTGCGTTTGTCTTAAATTCCTGGGTGTTGTTTATTTCCGGTCTTGTCCCTGTCCACCAATTGTCGTGGGTGTCCCGGAACATATCATCAATCAGGCTGCACACCGTTGTCCATCGAGTTTTCCTGTTCTTTTCTATCATTTCCTCGACTCTTTTTAGGAATTCCATCGGGTTGCGCCGGTAGCTTCGGAAATTTATTAGCTCCCGGTTCTCGCTGGTTATTATGTGGGTGTTGTTACAGGGTTTGTCTCTCAACTCATCTAGCTCTTCCTGCATTTGTCTTTCTCGTTGGTTGCGTCCCTGGATCTTCTCTTTGTTTTCCTTGGTTTGCCCGTCTACTTGGTTGAGGTTGCTATATACTCGCTCTACCCTTTCGCTGACATCGGTTTGTATTTCCTTATGTTTTTCTTCCAACCTTTTGAGCACTTCTTGTTTGTTTCTGGTGCATTCTATTGTAGTTATTTGTTGAAGTTCCTCGATCCTATGCTTACCGTCGTCCTCGACTGCTTTAATTTGGTTTAATATTTCCTCCTGGGCCTTCGCTACCGTTTCGCTGGTTGTTTTTATTTTTTCATTAGTTTCAGAGACCTTCCTCTTGATATCTTCACAGTATCCCTCTAACAGTTGTTCTAATAGATGTTTCAACTCTTCTTTGTTCTTCTCATGGTCCTCCTTCAATTGTCCCCTCAATTCTTCCTTCAGTTCTTCATGACTTTTTTGGATGTTCTCCGTTAATCTCTGTTGTAGGGTTTCTTGGTTCTTCCGTGAAGTATCACTGTGTTCCTCCATTTTCTTGTTTATCTGTTGCTTTAATGTCTCATTATCGCCTTCGATTTTATTGTTCAATGTCTCAATATCTTTCCTTATTTTCTCCTCCATTTTGTCTATTTTTTCCTCGAATTTTTCATTTATTTTCTCTTTTAAGGATTCTATATTTTTATTTAATTCTTCCTTGTCTTCCTTTCTTTGTTCCTGGATTTTGTTATTCCCTTCCATATTCTCAACATTTCCGGCATGCTCAGGTCCTCTTTTTGTGTGGGTTTATTTGGTTGGTCCCCGACTATTATTTGTACTTCAGGTTCTGGTTGGGTTGGTTCGTGTTGTTGGTCCTCTTGGGCATTCTCTTCGATCAAATCCTCGATCATTTCCATTTCTTCAGCCTCTTCTTTATCTGTTTCTTCAGTCCTCTTCCTTGATTTTCCCCTGGTGATCATGGAGTGTTGCATTATTTCTCGTAACCGCCGCTAGTCTTTATTTCTAGCCACACTAGTTGGTCGCCAATTTGTAACGAGTAGACTATCGTGTTAACTTAATTTAACTCGTTGCTGTTCTGGGCGTCATTGTTAACTTTATTTAACTCGCATGAATTTATTTATTTATAATAATATGGTATATGTAGTTACTTACCGTATGATTCACTTCACATCCGGTTTGAGCACGTGGTGTTATAACCACCATTAATTTTTCTACCTAGGGTCCAAAGTTCGATATTAAGCGAGACCAGAGACAGTGTGGGATCTCGAAATAATGACGCTAACAACGATTTTGGTGACATAAAACTTTTGTTTAATAATTCTGAATTTGCATTATTCACATATACAAAAATCAAAATGGCGTCTTGTACATTCAAAGACAAAATGGTGGCTATATACTTCCGCCCCTACGAATTATTCATTAATTTCAATTAATTATTTCGGGTATTTGATTATTCACAAGAACATGTTAATAAACTGCAGTGATTATTTAATTGCTTGCTCAGTTTTAAATTGCATAAACCAATGCCTCAGTTTTTATTGTAAATGCCGGGACATACATGCTTCCATGCTCTCACACACACATATCAACAAAGGTACATTTTTTTTAATTTATAGTAATTTTGAGCTCAAAAGAATATTAAAGTGTATTGATCTGAATTTTGACTTCCCTGAGGGTGTAGGATTGAAGTCCTCGTCAAGTGTTCCACATTGTCTGGCAGATGTCCGGCCGAAAGTTCCTGGTTTCTTTTCTCCTTTATCACTGACGCTAATTTACATTTTTGAACTGTTAGTTACTGACTGATTTAGAACTTTCACTGACTGTTACATTTTGATTACATTTTATAACTCCAAACAACACTTTTGCTGGCAAAAATCTGCCGGCAATGATTTTGCGTAGTAACGCTCTGAGTGTATCTTGCAGACTGAGAACGAACAACTGGTACAATGTACCCATGTGGAAGGGTTATTCCGTCATCACTCTGTTGTTTCAAGCTGATGACGGCATCGTTTTGCGTCACAGTCGTTACGTTTTTTTATATTATCCATGCCGTTTCAACATTGTCGAACAGTGCAGTATTCAAATATGTGCAGAAAATCACATAGGCCAACGACCTTGGAGTCGAGTTGTACTGACAAACTGCGTTGTGTGTAATACATTGGGGAAAGTTAATCTAACCATTTTAAATATATGAAAATACAATAAAATTGTTTTCCCGTACCAATAAATTCTTTAGATGGACTTATGTACCGTCACAAAACCCCCTCAATGAGAGGTTTTATGTCGAAACATAAAAACTCTCATTGACTCATTCACACCTTCTAAAGGGATCAGCCCAGATATGTCGCCACAACCCCCTGTAGTGTTTATATAAAAAAAAATACAATAACTCACCCTTGGTCCAATGATGATGATAGTACCTGCATGACTTTACTGGACTCTCAGGTGAGATCCCAACACCGCAAGGCCATTTAGGCATTCAACGCTCCTGCTCTGACACGCAGGCCAGCTCAGGACCGCCGTCACAGCATCACCAAACGCTGAAACATTGAGTACAAAATTTAAAATAGTTGCCTTGTATAATCCCATATCCATAACTGATATGTCTCCCCTTAGCTACATTGGTTTATGCTCAGAGGCATTGGTTTTCTTACCCCTAAGTTTTCAAATAACAAACAAGATTTAAGACAGAATGTCCTTCTCCTTTTACATTCCTACCTTTACCAGAACTGGCCTCCAGTCAACACTACTTTACTCTTTTCACCACAAGAAAAATATATTCTTATACTAAGATCATAACACGTAAAACAATTTCTTCAGTTTCCAAAAGCAACAATAACTTATCTATATCCCAAATATATGGAATTCAAGACACAACTTTATTATGGCAAACACTTCAAATATTTAAAATTTATTGATCAGTTTTCCTGATTTGAATATGTCTTTACCACAGAATCAGAACCATTTATATTCAACACCATTATCGACATCATCTATTTAATACTTAATAATTGTTACCGTTGCTACCCCTGTAGCAACCTCCTAGCCACACACTCTATTACCATATAATATCACATAATAAAACATTAATTAAGTAATTAATCTATTATTTAATTCAATTATTAAAAAAATTCACCATTACTTTCATCTGAGAACAAAATATTATAAGTATTATTAAAGCAATTTCACTATAACTTCCTATTACATACCTGGTTTATATAAAAATACATATACTACACTACACAATGTAATACACAAATACCTTTACATTAGTACAAAAAATATATACAGTTCAGCTTATTATTCTTTATCATTGACCATTAACCAGTTCATAATACAATCCATTTTAAAAACACTGTCCACATAGTTAAATGTTCATAACACAATAAAACAATTTATCCACCATCATCAAATAATAATCTAATCTTATATCTATACAAATCATTTATCATTGAATACATTATATTAGTATCATCAATGTAATACTTATTTCTTTTCTCATATTCTTCCACAAAACTATTGTAATGAATAGGGTTACTCCATATCATTATATCATACACCGTGTCGCCATATAGTATAGTCCTGTCGCCCTTGGTACAATTTGTCATAATCAGGTAAGTTATATTATCATCTTTAACAACATCATCTACTGCTACCTCAGTTTCAATGCAAGGTAAAATTTCAATATAATTGTACACCATCTCTACACCTAACTTTTACACAAATTCTCTATAATTCCTATTCACCTTAAAAATCTCTATCTCTCTCTTTCTCTCATCACAATACCTCTCTCTCTCAAAATATCTCTCACAATAACACCAAGTTACACACTCTCTCTCTCAATATATGCAGGGGACTCTACTACTTTATCATTGCACCACCTATCAGGTGCACAAAAAATCCAGGGACAACTATTTGCAGACCTTTTGTCTTCCAAATACGTGCGTGAAGCCTTTTCTTCACCCCCGACTACAACATTACGGGAAAAATTTACCCCCTGCAACCCCTCTACCTGTAAATTCTCTCTATACTTTCTCTCTAATTCATCAACACTTTTTATCACTTCATTATCATAATTCTACTCCCATTATAATTTTATCACCACTCTCAATACTCACATAATTATTTTCTAACACCATATTTTTACTTCTATTATCATAATTCTCACCCCTACTTACCTTGTCGTCTTTATTTTCATTTAATTTATTTGGTTCTCTACTATTTTCTACCCCCATTCTACTCTCGTACTTTTCGTCTACTTTATTCTTTTGTCTATCAAACTTCTCATTAACTAGTGCTACTATTTTCTCTTCCGTTTTATCGAAACGTGCATGCATTTCATCCATTTGTTTATGAAAATTAAAATTTTGTTTTTTAATTTCGTTTTTTACTTCCTTCAATTTCTTATCAAAATTATCTAACTTCTCATTTTGTTCGTTAAATTTCTCATCAAGGTTATCAAACTTTGCTTTCTGTTCATGAATATCTTTTGATATTGTTCTTAACATACTCATTATGTCATTGTCAAATTGATTGTTATCTTTCTTTGAGGTTGGAGTTGCGTGAGTATTCGAGTCGTCTATTGTTGACTCAGTTAAGCTGTATTCTTTTACTGGGGTTGAATGAACCCCTGGTTCCACCACACCAGCCGACTCGCTCATTTCAACTCCAATCTCGTTGTGGTTTGCCATTTTGAATAGAAAAAGAAAATTCTGTTTCTTTTAAACTGTTGCTTTGTGTATATTTACCCTAACAACAACATAACCTAACAATCGTAATACACATTGTTTACGTGTTATGCTATATACCATTTTGACACCAGAGTGTCTCTGTATTCTGGCTTATTTATATAAAAATGTTTATATAAAGTCGCCAGTTCGGGCAGCCATTGTTAACTTAACTATAAGTCGCTGTTCGGGTCGGCAGTGTAAACTTAATTATACTTTCATTTTGTACAATATATTTATTTATAACATTATGGTATAGGTAGTTACTTACCGTATGATTCACTCCACATCCGGTTTGAGCATGTGGTGTTATAACCACCATTAATTTTCTACCTAGGGTCCAAAGTTCGATATTAAGCGAGACGAGAGACAGTGTGGGATCTCAAAATAATGACGCTAACAACGATTGTGGTGACAAAACTTTTGATTAATAATTCTGAATTTGCATTATTCACATATACAAAAATCAAAATGGCGTCTTGTACATTCAAAGACAAAATGGCGGCTATATACTTCCACCCCTACGAATTATTCATTAATTTCAATTAATTATTTCAGGTATTTGAGTATTCACAAGAACATGTTAATAAACTGCAGTGATTATTTAATTGCTTGGTCAGTTTTAAATTGCATAAACCAATGCCTCAATTTTTATTGTAAATGCCGGCACATACATGCTTCCATGCTCTCACACACACACATCAAAAAGGTACATTTTTTAATTTATAGTAATTTTGAGCTCAAAAGAATATTAAAGTGTATTGATCTGAATTTTGACTTCCCTGAGGGTGTAGGATTGAAGTCCTCGTCAAGCGTTCCACATTGTCTGGCAGATGTCTGGCTGAAAGTTCCTGGTTTCTTTTCCCCTTTATCACTGACACTAATTTACATTTTTGAACTGTTAGTTACTGACTGATTTAGAACTTTCACTGACTGTTACATTTTGATTACATTTATAACTCCAAACAACATGTAACTTTATTATTTTTGGTATTTGATTTATTCAGATTAAAACTCCCACTTACCTTTCATCTTTGATCTGGCCGGATCGCGTAGTGTGGACGAACCCATTTCGTTCGACAAACTCTGACAGTACATAAAACGAACTAAGGTTTTGAAAGAATCTAACTCTCAATTTTTTGGAAGAGAAATTATTTTTTTTTGGTTTATTAATCCGAAATATTGAATTTATAAATTTTCTCCAAAATAAGTTTTACATGTTTTAAAGATTGTGTAACTATTACAGCTTACTTACTATGCTATGGTCTTACCTTAAGTAGATCACACAAACACAAACAGCCCAGCTTTGCTCACTCACACATTCTCACAGGAAATTTATTTAGCCCTTAACATTTTATAATAAGCCCCCCCAGCCATTACACTTAACCCGCCGGCACGTGGTTCGCGCGCGCACTCGTCGTCTATTACTTTCTTGTGGTTTATTTTCCGAAAATCATACAGTTACATTCTTTAATCGTTTTTTAAACTCGACCGCGGTCACATAAAATTTTCTCCTGTGATTTTTGACTATTAAAATATCAAGTTTTGTGACAAGCCTACTTGGCTTGTTCCGGCGCCGGAGAGTTCAGTTAGCAGACTGGGAACGAAAACGTAGCAGGTGTTGCTGATATGATCTTATACTTTTTACGGAAAGCACTGCCTTGGGCTTCGTAGCAGAAACTTCATCCCATTCTATGCATGTAGTTTTTTGGAGTGACGATAGCAGACGATTTCAGCTAGGCACTGGCTGACGTCACCAAAGGGCAGGACTTAGCCATGATTTCCTGCCGCTCAAACGAACATTGCTGAATTAAATTTGCTCAAGCCATCTTGCTTTAAACCAACTCGGCATCCTGGCAGAGCGCGTACTTGAGTAGTGGCGTGCGTGCATCGCCACACATATACAGAGTTCTGAGAATTTCGAGGGTGGCGCGAATTCCTTGACGTGTTACACAATAGAGATTGCGCCTCGCCTTTGTTTCAAACTGTTCTACTTGCCATGTGTTCTGTAGTAATGGAAATAACGTTCGCCGGGAAATAAAACTTTCACAATAAATTTATAAAATCCCACACAAAATGAAATAAATAAAAAT
Source organism: Magicicada septendecula (assembly GCA_034769895.1). Classification (NCBI taxonomy): domain Eukaryota; kingdom Metazoa; phylum Arthropoda; class Insecta; order Hemiptera; family Cicadidae; genus Magicicada; species Magicicada septendecula. The sequence continues at coordinate 750,338,292 of CM068368.1, read as the reverse complement.
ACAAATGCCCCATACTGTAAGAAATAAAATAACCCAATTTTGGACACGTTACAATACCCCCTCAATGAGAATTCTGCTGTCCAAAACAGAAGAAATCTCATTGATAACCCCGAAGAGGACCGGTGAGGAACTGGTGCCAACAACCCCCTCTTGTTCTTACTCCTCATGGGTACACGACCCCCCTGGCTTGGCGACTATGGACCCATCTGAACGAGATCACTGGACTTCTCCGTAAGAGATCCCAACACCGAGAAATCGAACAGACAAGTACCACAGCCCACCTCACCTTCTAACATGCTACCTCCAAAATCCTCAATCCCCGGCTTAGATTACTCCAGATCCTCAACCGATGTTTCCCCTTGTATGCAAGCTGGGCTGCCTTTAGCAGATACTGGGCTCACACACACTCACATTACATATTATACATTGAATAATTCTTTAAAATTTGCTATATCATCAAAAGATTCAAAATTCAAAATAAAATACTTTATCAAAAAATTCTCTTCCATATTTTCTGTTTTATCTTAAAATAAATGAATTTAAACATTTCTTATAGTTACACATATCCTTAACCTAACATGTGAATACTTAGAGTCTAACAATACAAGTCACTGCAATAAATCAATAAAAATAAACATGGTTAATACACAAACAATCAAATAATCAATACTTAAAATATTCATTAACTGGCAGGCGCAAAATCAAGATTTTTTTTTTTTTCAAAAATTAAGATTTCAAAAAAAAAATTTTAAAATTCAAAAAAATATTTAAATTTATGAAAATGTTTCCTTTATATATCGAAATTATTTAGTATTTGTTTGAATTGATAAAATAAACAAATTAAATTGACTTCCTACTACACAAACTTAGTGGGTGTATGACCTCATCAGCTGATTGAAACTAGGTCAAGTTCCAGACCCTTGACCTACATGTGTTATGTACGCTTTCTATCTGAAATTACCTTTAACATCGGTAACATCCTAACTTGAAATACAAAACAATAAAATAAAACATTTAAAATAAACAAAATATTAATATAAATAATAAGCAAATTGACATTTAAATTATTCTAAATAAACACCTTATATCTTTACATTATCCAATTCTCTCAAAGTTTTGTCACTGGTTTCAAAAAATGAAAATTTTATATTCTTTATCATAAATCTCTCTCTTTATTTACCAATCTGATTCTCCCTTACTGTGGGTGATTTTAATTATTTATTCTCATTTAATTTACTACTTGACCTGTATACACATATAATCTTTCTCACTCTGACTCTAACAACTAACAACTGTAACTCACATGACACCCATCTCTATCAAAATCTCTACTAATCAAGACACTCTAAACCCAACTTATCCTTAAACTCAAATCGCCGCCTTCTCTCTATATATAAAAAAAATACTCTCTAACCCTTTGTACATAGGATATGTGTTTCCCCCCCCCAAAACTCAAATCCCTTATATGGCCCCTGGATTCTACCTAAGGCGGCCCCGACCCCACTAAATCGATTCTAATCCCGTCCCAACTTATCATTATGTTGCGGACTCCCACATTACACTACCCCCTACTACAAAATTGCCATCCCCAAAATCTCAATCTCCTTACCTTACTACAATTACAACAAAATAACATAATTAATTATAAACATCAATATATCATTCAAAACTCTACAATTATTCTCCCTTGCTACTGTGTCAACATCAATACTTCTCAAAATTCTATAACAGACAACAAATCATAACAACATTACATTATTTTCATCTCTACTATTTCTTTAACTTCAACTTGGACAGATCTATACGTCCCATAAAATATTCATCACCCAAAACTATCTCTTGTTAACTTTCACAAATTGTTACTTTCTTTCTCATTTCATCAAATTATTTTTTATCATTACTTTAAAACATCTGTAATACATTAAAACATTACATTGAACCTTAATTACTCGGAACATTTATAAACCATTTTACCAGTGACATGTTATTGCTGATCAGCTGATATCCTAACATAATTACAACGCATCTCAAAATTGAACAGATTACATGAAATATATATACTTATTTATCCTTACTTCTAACCTTATTGTTTCCCCTCTCTCTGATTCTGATATTTTGTGTTAACCGCCTGCCAGACAGTTTAATTATTGGCTCAGTTTACCATATACACACATAATGAAGACACATATTTCTATCAATGCTTATATCTAACCTACGATAATAAAATAATACATTTAAAATTACGGAATGAGCAGCTTATATTGAATGTCTGAGCAGCTAGTTATTTAAACAGAGCACAAGCAATTTTATTGTATCAAAAATTTTTTATGTTGTAAAATTTAAATTCGTGGCTCCTCTGAGTCACCTCCCGTCCACACACACTATTTCAAGTTATGTAAGGCTGTGGCGCCCCCTCGCTTTCACAAAGACGGCATATTTTGGAGTAGGTTGACCTCTCCGTGTCTTTGCTTCCGCTATTACATTTTAAAAGGTTCAGATACCAACATACCTTTGTTATATAGTTAAACGCCCTTAATGCGGGTCTACCACCTGGCTTTGCTGCCCCCAAGCGGGCAGAGTGGTAGCCGCTGTTCCATAGTGCTTGGATTTCCCCTAATTGTCGCCCCCCATTGAATTTCTACTATATACCAATTTCAAGTTAGCTATGGTCAAGGGACTCGGTATGACCATAGCTGGCCGCTAGCCAAATCCACGATTAGTGCTGGTAAGGCAGTAATCGCCCGAAAAGTCGGGGAAATCTAACTTCATTTCACTGCCTGTTATACATCGTCTTATTATGTGCGACACGGTCGTCTATCAGTGTGTAAATTTTAATTTACACGAAAAAGGTGTGTAGCACATTTTCGCCATTTTAGCCTCCGATGGAGGTAACACTCTCTGTTACCCCCAACCCATTTCGCTATCTACGGGGGCACAGGCCACCCCCGCAATAGCAACTTAATAACTAACTAATTAACATTGATAAACTAAACTTTCAACCTTTGCAGTTCCACACTCCACTGTTCTATCACTTCATTGAGCACCAATCTACCCCCCAAAATCATCCCCACTTCTTGTATTGATAAATTTTTATTTTATTACACATCTTTTAAATGTTCCCATGCTCACTGATACTAAAACTTGACAATTATATTTGGTTACTTAATTCTAAAATTTATTTAAATTTAAAATTATACACATCCAAGATTATTTTGGTATTTTTTTTTTTCAAAAAATTCTATTTACATAAGTTTAACATAAATTAACAATTTACATTGGAGGCTGACTCTATCTATCCTTAATTTTCATTACGTCTAGGAAGGTCGCAGTCGCCTGAAATGGGGGTGTTCTGCGATGAAAGATACAGAAATTTCCACTCAGATCTACTTTGTGCAGTTACTTCCCCTTGTTTTCAACTGTGCTACCTTCTCTTCTCATCTCTACTAACCCGTCGTCTGAGCTGAACTTCCCGATCTTTCTCCGCAAAACTCTTCGTTTCTGGCTTAAGCAAAACTATTGTCAATGGCTCAACTTGAATTTTGCCATTGACACTAAAATATTTAAATTTGTACGCACTACCCTGTATTTAGGTGCAGCCTTCATTATGTACAACACTCTAAGGCAGTGCAGGCACATGACAGGTACACCGAGACCGCTGCACCTGGAGTGTATTAAAAAAATTTCATTCGTGTCACGTACCTGTTGGGGTCCCCCTCCCCGTTCAAATGGGTAGTTAAATTTTCTAGTTTATACCAATTTTGGTGGAGCCGGACCATCGTTGCTTTCACCGCCCGAAGGAAGATCTGCCAACCATGGCCCGCCTCCGAGTTCCGAATTCCACGGCCAGGACTGGTAAGATCGTGACCGCCCGAAAATGGGGGAGGATCCCTTCTAGAAACATATAGAAAAAACAATTGAATTACATTCATACATTTAATCATTGATATAAATCCTTATGCTGACCAAAATAATTTCAAATTTGTAGCGTTGTGCATTCCAACTATCTCCCTCGTTTCTCTATTTTGTAACACGTATGAATTCTTCATTTTTACCTCTATTATCTCGTACGGCCCCTCGTACAATAAGAAGAATTTCTTGATCTCCTTATCTTGGGCGCTCGATAAATCATGTCGTCGTACCAATACCAGCTGTCCAACCTCGTACTGCGTCCACTTACCTTTCATGTCATGTCTCTGTTTTCTCCTCTCCCCCTTCGTCAACAAACTTTCATTCGCTAGTCTAAGTTTAACATCGTGACCAATAGTGTTGGTTTCCGGTGGATATTCAATTAATTGTTCCAAAATCCTCTGTGGACGCTTCCCTCTTACTAACTCATAAGGCGTGAACCCTGTCGACTCGTGGGTGGTGCAGTTAAGCCAATTTTCAATCTTCTGCACATAGAGTGGCCACTCGCTGTGTTTGGCGTGGCAGTATGTTCGAAAAATTCTGCCCAACTCCCTCATGACTCTCTCCGCCTGATTGGACTGCGGGTGATATACTGCGGTGTGCTTTGGGATGATACCTTCCCATCCGAGAGTCTGGCGCCATCTCCCGCTGATGAACTGCGGCCCATGGTCGGATAATATCACCTTCGGCTTTCCCACGTTGATCATGTAGTCGCGTGTGATCTTCTCACTCAGCACCTTACTTGTGGCTCGCTTCATGCTATATAACCTTACATATTTGGAAAATGTGTCAAGTACAACAAAAATATGCATCACTCCGCCCCTACCCTTTGGCAGTGGGCCGTACAAATCTACAGCTACTAAATCAAATGGTTTTTCTACTTTAATGTAAACTCTACATAACTTGCAAACTCTAAGTATTTTTCGGACTCGTTTCTCCATATTTTTAAATAGACAGGATTCCTTCAACACATTCACACACTTCCGTGCCCCGAAATGCCCGTATCTAAGGTGACAGTCCCACACTATTTTCTCTATCAACCCTTCAGGTATAACTAACCTCCAACCCCTCTCTCTCCCCTCTACTTTTTTAAACAAACTCCCTTTAAACACTTGAAAATATTGTTTATAACCAAACTCATCTACATCTGATTCTACACTAGTAATTATTTTCTTTAATTTACTATCAGCTCTTTGCATTACATTTATAACCTTCAATTCTTCCCCAAAAAGTTTATCTTCCCGGGATAGTCTATAAATCTCTATCTCTTTAATATCTCTACCCATTCTATTTCTGTCTGTGTCTACTCGTGATAGTGTGTCTGGCACCCTGTTCTCTACACCCTTAATGTATTCCCAAGAAAAATTATACTCTTGAAGAGCTAACACCCACCTGGTTATCCGGCTGTGTGTGAGTTTACAAGTATTCAGGAACGACAGCGCTTTATGGTCTGTCCTGATGATGGTTTGGTTACCCAGCAGATACGTACGGAACTTCTTCACGGCGAACACTATACTAAGGAGCTCCTTCTCAGTGGTAGTATAGTTACGCTCTGCGGCTAGCAACGTCCGGCTGGCGAAGGCAATGGTTTTGTGTTCTTTCGCCTCGTCCTCTTGGTACAGTTCCGCTCCAAGTGCTATATTGCTGGCATCTGTCTGTAAGTAAAATTTATCATTAACATTCAGATGGTTCATCAATATCATATCAGCGAACTTATTTTTGATTTCGTTGAACGCTGCTCTTTCGTATCTCCCCACCTCCATTGTTTATTCTTTTGCAGCACTGCGCTGAGTCGGGCCGTCGTCTGGGCGTAGTTCCGCTGGAATTTCCTGTAAAAATTACAGAGACCACGAAAACTTTGCAATTGCTTTATATTTTTAGGCTCCGGGAACGTCAGGATGGATTCTACTTTATTCGGATTGGCACGTATCCCTGTAGGTGTTATGATGAAACCTAAAAAATGTATCTCAGTTTGCAAAAATTTCGATTTGTCCCAATTCACTGTCAAACCTCCCTGGTATAACTTCTCCAATACATATTCTAAATGTTCTACATGCTCTTCAAATGTTCTCGAAGCTATCAGAATATCATCAACGTATATGGTTAAAAAATCTAAGTTATGGGGTTGCAAAATCTCATCAAGACACTTAATAAAGCTAGCTACACTGGTGTTCAATCCAAACGGTAGTCTTTTGAATTGATAGTTTTTTCCATTGAATAAGAAGGCTGTATATTTTCTACTATTCGCTGCCAACGGAACTTGCCAATACCCGGCGGTTAGGTCTAAAGAGGTCATATATTGTACGCCACTGAACTTCTGAAAAATTTCTTCTATCGCTTCAGGTGACTCCCTGTCTGGAATGATAATTTGATTAATTTTGCGGGCATCTAAACATAACCTGACTCTACCATCTTTTTTAATCACTACTACTAAGGGGTTAGAATATGGTGATACAGATCGCTCAATTATATCTCCCTCTAACATTTTCTCTAACTCAATCTGAACCGCTCTTCTCTTCGCATATGGCACCGGATAACTTCTTTGCACATAGAGTGCGTGTTCCCTTACCTTTAACTCGCATTCATAGTTTCTTGCCCTCCCTGGTATATCGGCAAACACTTCTCTAAAATTCTCTACTACCCGCCACAACGATTCACGTTGAGAACTCCCTATCACGCCACCCTCACTACAAAATTTAAGTGCTCTCTCATTCCATAAGTGATCTACATTCTCCTCACACTCTATGTTACTCTCACTACAAACATTCATACTAACTTCTATTTCTTGTTTATTAACCCGATTATGTATCACCTGAAGTGTTATTAGCTTTAAATTAATTAATTAAATTGTTGACATTCTGAAGAAACTGTCACTTACCAGTTGCAAATATATATAAGGGTTTACCAGGATGTCGTCTGATGTACTCAGGCAGAGAAAAACGGGCAATGCAATGACAAACACACATTGATGTGTTTAATTGACACTTTTTATTAACTTTTAATTTTTTGATATTAACTATTAAATTTTAACTCCCTCTTCATCAATTTCTTTTACATTACATCGTTAATAATTATTGGAATATCAGTTCAATTTTAAGTTACTAGCGGTTCATTCGAAAAAACTTTGCTTGAAAACATTGATACTTGTCATACATAAAATGAAAATAGTTGCGATACTTATGACTAAACACTTAACATTCTAACCATGGTATCTAAATTATGAAAGCGACCCATATTGCTCTCTCTCTCTCTCTCTCATACTATCAGATTCCCTTTAATTTAGTTATAACCCCCATTTTTTATGAATTTGAAAAATAATTGAAATTAGGTTTGAGTCGACTACTTAACCAGAGTCCTTCGGCTGACCGCGTGTGGCGTCGCGCATGTAAATGAATGTCCTGTTTATTTGTCACATTTTTCACTTTTGCTATACACTCTGCTAACTTCGTTCACACTGTCGGATTTAACTGTTTATCTTCAAATTTACTGTTACACTTCAGAATATGTTAAAATGCAAGATTTAAAGGTCGCGAACTGCGAACCTTGTCCCGGCCGGGCATGGGGGATTTCGTCGACTGACTACCCTACAAATGCGTTGGTCAAAAAAAACATTTCCGCCAGCTCGTGCTGTGATTGGCTGCGGCATCTCACATGGCTGGTTCCGGTGATCGACTTTGGTGTCGAGAGTACAGATAGCGGCACACGGGCGCACACGCACTGCCACATTCCATTGTCGTTGAGCGTTATTCACCAAGTTTTTGTTACTCCTCCCCAACGGAGGATACACGCATGTGCGCACAAGCTGACATTCCACGGTGTTATCGTTGTGCGCTAGGCACGGACCGGTACAGGATTGTATACAGGGTGTCCAAATAAGTGTTAGTGGTCTCGGTGGCCGCAAAGGGTGTCCAAACCGATTATTTCCCAATAGTTGATATTAAATGAAATCATAAAAAAAAAACATACCTCCTTCAAAATTGTCCCATTACAATACCCCCCCAATGAGAGATCTTCTGCCGAAACAGAAGATATCTCATTGCCAAAACCCCTAAGAGGACCGGTGAGGATATGGAGCCAACAACCCCCCTTTAATTTCTTAACACCTCATGGGTAAACTACCCCCCTGGCTTGGCGACTATGGACTCATCTGAACGAGATCACTGGACTTCTCCGTAAGAGATCCCAACACCGAGAAATCGAACCGACCAGTACCACAGCGCACCTCACCTTCTAACATGCTACCCCCCAAAACCCTCACTCCCTGGCTTATATCATGCCAGATCCTCAACCGATCTGTTCCCCCTTACATGCAAACTGGGTCGCCTTCAGCAATACTGGGCGCATACACGTACTTGTTAATTCCTACCTATCATTTTTTTTTTCAAAACAAAAAAAAAAATTTAAATTCAAAAATTTACATTTTATAACATTTTTTCTCAATAGGAAATTTATTTGAACTTATTTAAATTAACGAATAAACAAAATTGGCCTCGCTTCTTTGCCAAAACTGGTTTAGTATAGAACATCACCCATCAGCTGACCAAAACTGGGTCAAGTCCAGATCCTTGACCTACATACGTTATGTACAAGTTACATCTGTGAATACATTAAACTCCTGTAAAATTCAGTCTTGCAACGCAAAAACATAATAAAATACAACATTTAAAATTAACAAAGTATTATTATAATTAACCATTGGATTGACATTTAAATTATTCAAATAAACACCTTCCCTAGCTAATTGTAAACACATTTCAAAATTGAGCAAATTGCATGAAATATATCTTTATCAATTCTTATATCTAACGTACAACAATAATAATAATACACTTAAAATTATAGCATGAACGACTTGTATTGACTTGTCTGAGCAGCTAGTTATTTAACAGAGCACAAGCAGTTTTTTTATAGGATCAAATTTGAATTAGTAAAACATTTTTATGTTATAAAATTTACATTCGTGGCTCCTCTGAGCCACCTCCCAGCCACACACTCTATTTCAGATTATGGAGGACTGTTTCGCCCTTTCGCTTCCACAGAGACTGTACATTTTGGAGCAGGTTTTACCTCTCCGTGTCTCTGCTTCCGCTGTTAAGTTTAAATTGGTGAACATCATCATGTTCTCGTTAATAATCATGCACCCTTAAACGGATCTACCACCTGGCTCTGCTGTTCCTTCTCGAACAGAGTGGCAGCCGCTGTTCCATAGTTTGGTGATTCCCCTTTTTATTTACCCCCCATCAATTTCAAAGTACACCTTTACAACGATAACAGCTATGGCCAGTTATGGTCAGCGCGTAATCGTAATGTGCCCCAACCATAGCTGTTAAAGCTAAACCAATTCCACGGTCAGGGTTCGGTGAGGCCGTGACCGCCCGAAAATTTGGGGAATCACAAGTATAATAATTTTTTTTTTTTTTTTTTTTTTTTTTTTTTTTTTTTTTTTTTTTAAATTTAAATTACATGACATTTCTAGTCTTGGTGGTATTATATAAAATATTATATAAAATACATAATGTGTGTATAAACAATAGTAACAATTTATAATAATAGAATATAAAAATGTCTGTTTATGTATGATAATTTTAATATGTACAAATACATCCATCATCACTCAGCTAGATAATACTTTTTTAACTGGGTCACATTATAGGTTCCCTTTATTTCTCGAGTTTGCAAATCTACTAAAACATACGCATTCTCCATTTTCACTTGGCTAACCTCATATGGACCGTCATACAATAGGAAGAATTTCTTAATTTCTTTGTCCAATGCTGATGATTGATCGTGATTTTTTATTAATACTAGTTGTCCTACCTCGTATTGTATGGGTGTTAAATTCCGGTCATGCCTCCGTTTCCTCTGTTCGGCCTTACTCAGCAGGCGCTCCCTAGCGATTACCAATTTCCTATCATGTGGTATTTCCGTCCGGGTTGGAAACTTTACTAGCTCTTCTAATATGCGTGACGGTCTTCTCTGAAACATCAACTCACATGGGCTGTAACTAGTGGATTCATGTAAACTATTGTTAATATACCCCTCAATTTTGCACACAAAAGTGGCCCACAAAGAATGTTTTTTATGGCAAAAAGTCCTAAACATTCTACCTAACTCCCGCATAACCCGTTCACTTGGATTTGACTGTGGATGATACACTGATGTATGTTTAACTAAAATATTTTCCCAACCTAAAGTTTCCCGCCAGGTGTTGCTGGTGAACTGCGAACCATGATCTGATAATACTATTTTCGGCTTACCTACTTCAACAAGGTATTCATTCACTATTTTCCTAGCCAACACTGATGAGGTGGCCTTTTTAATCGGGTACAATTTTACAAATTTGGTAAAAACATCTAATACAACAAATAAATAATTTACCCCTCCTCGACCTTTGGGTAACGGGCCATATAAATCAACGGCAACTAATGCTAAAGGACTGTCTGGCATTACATGTTGCATTAAACCCTCCTGTTTACGATTGTTTACTTTAGCTTTCTGACAAATTTCACATGTTTGTAATATTTTACGCACCGTTCTTTCCATATTATTAAATTTACATGACTCCTTTAATATATCACTACATTTCTTGGGGCCTATATGGCCATGCCTTAGATGGCAGTCTCTCACTACTCCAGGTATTATAACTTTAGGGATACATAACTTCCAATCATCTCCCTGTTCATTTGCCCGATGAAATAAGTGTTTATTAAACAAGCTAAAATGTTTCTCCCACTTATGAGGTACGTTGGGTATTTGACTCAAAGCTAATATTATTTTATTAAGTTCGGTGTCTCTTTCTTGTTCTGTTGCTAAGTTACTTATTAATTTTTTCATATTTACGTTCCCCGCTTCTTTTACTATAAATATTTTATATGTATTTGCTATGTCTACTTCGGTATTATTATCAAAATCTGTTCTGGATAGGACATCAGCTACTATATTTTCTTTACCCTTACAATACTCAATTGTTAAGTCATATTCTTGTAATATTAACATCCACCGCACTAACCTACCATGCGTTAATTTACAGTTTTTTAAAAACGTTAAAGCTTGATGGTCGGACCTTATGATTACTTTATTTCCTAACAAGTACGTTCTAAACTTCCTACAGGCGAAAACAATTGATAACGCCTCCTTCTCCGTCGTAGTGTAGTTCTTTTCACTAGTTAATAGAGATCTACTTGCAAAAGCTACTACTTTGTGGTTATCACTCCCATCTAACTGAAACAACTCTACTCCTAAGGCAATGTCTGACGCGTCTGTGTGTATATAAAATGGCTCTGAAAAATTAGGATGAGCTAATATAACTGTGTTTAGGAATTTATTTTTTATCAGCTCAAATATATTTTGCTCCTTTAAATTCCACCGCCATCGATTGTCTTTATTTAATAAATGTCCCAACTGTACTGTTAAATATGAATATTTGTCTACAAATTGCCTATAATAATTGCACAATCCTAAAAAACTTTGCAACTGTTTAACATTTTTTGGTATCGGAAAATTTTGTATTATTTCTACCTTCTTAGGGTCTGTACTAATACCCCTTGCTGAAATTATATGTCCTAAAAAATTAACTTGTTCTTTCAAAAATTCTGACTTCTTAAATTTAACGGTTATGCCATACTCATGCAGTCTAACCTATCTAACCTTTCACAGTGTGTATCAATGTCTGGTGATGTAATTACTATATCATCTACATAAACGGTTGTGAATTCTAAAATCTCTCTCCCTAGCACATAATCCAGGCATTTGATAAAAATTGAAACACTTACGTTGAGTCCAAAAGGTAGTCTTCTAAATTGGTAATTCCTACCGTTGTATAGAAATGCCACATACTGCCGAGACTCCTCTTCCAGCTCTATCTGCCAGTAGCCTGCAGTCAAGTCTAAAGTGGTGATGTATTTGGTCCCACTAAAACGTTGCAGAATTTCGCTTACTGGTTCCGGTGATTCTCTGTCTGGAACAATTATTCTGTTTACTTGTCTTGCGTCTAAACATAATCTTATCGATAAATCTTTCTTTGTCACCACTACTAAAGGGTTGGAATATGGTGATGTAGATTTTTCTATTATACCTTCCCTCAACATTTTATTTATTTCCTCCTGTACTAAACCCCTCTTGGAGTATGGTACCGGATAGGCTTTAGGTGCAAAGGGTGTTTTTTCTTTAACGACTAATTTACCTTTAAAATTCTTTACCAAACCGGGTTCATCTGAAAAAACTGATTTATTTTTGTTTATTATTAGTACTATTTTTTCTCTGTCTTGGTAGCTAAATTCCCCCTCTTGATATAGGATTTTATTCATTTTCTCCTCCCAATTATTTTCATTGTCAAATAACTCATTATTATTTACTCTCAAGTTACAATAATTTATCATTAAGGGTCTACACTCATTTATATCATTGTCAGAAATTAACATTCCCTTACTAATTATTTTTAATGCTTTCATTCCTACAACTTTCTTTTGTATGAATGGTATTTCAATTATATTATTATTATTATTTAATTTCATAGTCTGTGTGTAATAGTTTAATTCTACTTCGAAATTATTCAAAAAATCATTACCTATTATAGCTCCCATATTTAGTCCTGGAATAACTAAGAAAGGTACATTTATTGTGTTCTCATTTACTTTTAATTGTAGCATTATTTGTTTGGTTACTTTTTTACTGCGAACACCCGTTACTCCTATAACACTAATTCCCAGTACTGGTAATTGTGGAATTGTTTCTGTAGTCTGATTTTTGATTTTTTCAAACATTCTATCGTCTATAGCAGTCAGTTCACTCCCTGAATCTACTAGAAAAATATATTTAGAACTAAATACTTCGGCTTCAAATTCTGCCATCCCGAAAGCATTATTACTCTCTCCCGCTTCTTCGTCAGATAAATCATTGTGTATATTAGTAATTAGTGACCCTATTGTCATGTGACTACTAGACGGCTGGGGGCTTTCTTTTTCAACCGCCCTTTTTAGTTTAACGGATGTGAAGGTGGTGGTTCGCTGTAAACCCCCCTACTGTTTTGATTATGAGCTGGTACTTCTACGCCCCGAGTTTCATTTGGGTTACTAACATATCCCCCTCTTCCTCTCTGATTAAAATTTCCTGACACTCCCCGATTACTAGTAAAACCTCTCCCCCTATGATTCCCTCTAAATTGATCGCAACCCCTATTATAATTCTCCCCTCTCCCTTGGGCACTACTCCTCGGACACTGACACCGGTAACATTGACTCCGCGACCCATTATAATTACTGGCTCCACAATTAGGGTTTGGACATAACCACGCCCCCTCCCCTGATCTACTCACATTACTAATAAAATGGTCTGGTTGTCTTATTTCAGTATTTGTTTGGTTCGATTCACTAACTCTAAATTGATACTTATTATCCTCTTCCTCTTTCATACTCTGGTATGCCTCTAATATTTTTTCTAACTCTGCGATATTGGCAAAATCCCGGGTTCTGATTGTGGACCGTATGTCCTTGGGTAAATGTTTACTGATGTATCTAATAAAAGATGAAAGAGGCATTGGTGGTTCTAAATATTTAACTTGACTATATAGTCTCGTCACATACGATGTAATACTCATGTGTTTAATATTAAAGTTTCCCCACCCCATTATGATACTACGTAACCCCTCTTGTTTCTCTTCTGACCAGTACTTATTTCTAAATGCCTGCTCAAACTCATTAAAATCTACCCAGTTATCGTTATGAGCATCCGCCCATATTTTGGCATCCCCTTTAAAGTACTTCAAAATTCTTACTAACTTAATCTCCCAACTTTCTTGGTTATATTTATTAAAACTTTTTATAGAGTTCAAAAATTGTATGGGGTTCACTCCCCTACTTTCATTACTAAAATATCCTAATTCTACTTCCACATTCACTCTCTCACTCACATTACTTAATTTCTGGTTAATGGTTACATTCAAGTCTTCTCTGACTTTAATTATTTCACGCTCATGTTCTGCTTGTTTATTCTTTAAACTAGTAACATTAATCTTAATCGCATCAACTTGTTCAAAATTACTTCTGAATTCATCATTTATATTTTCTTGTATTTCACTAGCTCGTTTGATTTGTTCACATTCATTAATTATACACTGAACATTACAGTCAATTTTGTCATTTTGCTTCTTAATTTTATCATTAAATTTACTTGTCAATGTGTCAAATTTTTTATTTGTCTCCAACATTCTCTCTTTTTGTTTTTCGTTAATTATTTTTATATCATTTTTCAACTCAGTTTGTATCTTATTGATATCACTAGTCAACACATCTTTCACTCCAACAATAACCTCACTCATACTTTCTAAACGGCTATTCATATATATTTCACTCGCTCTCAATTCGCTCCTCACATTTATAAACTCGTTATTTAAATCAGTTAGTTTATCATTTATAGAATTTACTTCTGATTTAATCTCAGTTTTCATTCCTGACATCTCATTTTTCACTCCTGACATCATCTCCATCATCAATGCTAATTGGTTAAATATATTTATATTATCGCTTACTTTTGCGTCTACTGTCTCAATCGTTAATTCGTGTGTTGTATTGTCTATACTTTCGTCAATATTTGTCGATATTAAATCGTCTTGCGTAATATTGAGAATTGACCCCTCCCCAACATCTTCACATAAATTTACACTCTCGCTTTTCTCTGCCATTTTTCGATCAGTTTGTAAATTTGTATTATACTAATTTACAAAGTCACTGTCAAAGGGCGCCATTGAAGTGTTATTAGCTTTAAATTAATTAATTAAATTGTTGACATTCTGAAGAAACTGTCACTTACCAGTTGCAAATATATATAAGGGTTTACCAGGATGTCGTCTGATGTACTCAGGCAGAGAAAAACGGGCAATGCAATGACAAACACACATTGATGTGTTTAATTGACACTTTTTATTAACTTTTAATTTTTTGATATTAACTATTAAATTTTAACTCCCTCTTCATCAATTTCTTTTACATTACATCGTTAATAATTATTGGAATATCAGTTCAATTTTAAGTTACTAGCGGTTCATTCGAAAAAACTTTGCTTGAAAACATTGATACTTGTCATACATAAAATGAAAATAGTTGCGATACTTATGACTAAACACTTAACATTCTAACCATGGTATCTAAATTATGAAAGCGACCCATATTGCTCTCTCTCTCTCTCTCTCATACTATCAGATTCCCTTTAATTTAGTTATAACCCCCATTTTTTATGAATTTGAAAAATAATTGAAATTAGGTTTGAGTCGACTACTTAACCAGAGTCCTTCGGCTGACCGCGTGTGGCGTCGCGCATGTAAATGAATGTCCTGTTTATTTGTCACATTTTTCACTTTTGCTATACACTCTGCTAACTTCGTTCACACTGTCGGATTTAACTGTTTATCTTCAAATTTACTGTTACACTTCAGAATATGTTAAAATGCAAGATTTAAAGGTCGCGAACTGCGAACCTTGTCCCGGCCGGGCATGGGGGATTTCGTCGACTGACTACCCTACAAATGCGTTGGTCAAAAAAAACATTTCCGCCAGCTCGTGCTGTGATTGGCTGCGGCATCTCACATGGCTGGTTCCGGTGATCGACTTTGGTGTCGAGAGTACAGATAGCGGCACACGGGCGCACACGCACTGCCACATTCCATTGTCGTTGAGCGTTATTCACCAAGTTTTTGTTACTCCTCCCCAACGGAGGATACACGCATGTGCGCACAAGCTGACATTCCACGGTGTTATCGTTGTGCGCTAGGCACGGACCGGTACAGGATTGTATACAGGGTGTCCAAATAAGTGTTAGTGGTCTCGGTGGCCGCAAAGGGTGTCCAAACCGATTATTTCCCAATAGTTGATATTAAATGAAATCATAAAAAAAAAACATACCTCCTTCAAAATTGTCCCATTACACACCCTTACCCCTGAAATTCTTACCGCATCTAACACCCGCTCAAAATTAATACGGACTGGTTCTGCCTCACTGTGCAATACTAACACCCGGTTATGAAAATCAAATCACCGCCTTATGTTTAATCAGAAAATCATTTCCCAGTATAACCTCAAGATTTAATCCCCGTACGACCAGAAATGTATTATCGTACCCTACCCCGTTAATTATCATGTTTAAATGTACTTGTTTCGTGACTCTTTTACTTCTAACTCCCGTAATACCTACAATCGTCACCCCCGCTGCTGGCAAAGATGGAATATTATTATTTATTTCTTTTAACTCGCCTAGTACGTGACCAGAAATAACAGAGATTTCGCTACCCGTATCTATTAAAGTTTTAATCTCCTTACCTTCTATGTTGATTTTCACCTCAGTTAGTCCGTTCTCCCGCCTCACTGCTTCGACGTCTTCTTTCTCCAATAATTCCTCCGATAAATCCGTTATAACAACGTTATTTCGATATCTGTCATCCATTTGGACCCCAGAAACTTCCGGCGACAACGGTCGGGTCCGGTGTTCCATTGTCCCTTTTAGTTTCCCGCAGATGTGCTCGCCACTGCAGGGGTTGTATCCTCGTTCGTGCTGGTTTCCTCGCTGTTCGTGAGTGTGGCCTCTCGGCGCTCCTCCTTGGCCCTCTCCCCTTCGTTGGTATGCATGCTGGTTCTGTGCAGGTTGTGGTCCCTGTCGCTGACCCGGTCTCTCTCTCCTGCATCTAAAACAAAAATTCTGTGAAGCATAATTCTCCTGTGAACATGCTGGACAATTCCATTTTGGGCCTCGATTATTTTGTTCTCGTCTGGGGTATGCCGGTCCATTTGTAGGCCCCCTCGGCGGTCCCTGATTACCTCCATTATTTCCATTCTGCTGGTTCTGACGGCGACTCAATTCTTGGTCCCGGATGTTCTGAAACACATCTAAAATATTTTCTAGTTCGCTAATATTAGCTACCTCCCGCGTCATAAGTGTTATTTGTACTTCCCTCAGCAAATGCTTGCTTATATGCCTCACGAAGGATCTAAATGGCAATGGCGGTTCTAAGTATTTCGCCTCATTAAATATTCTCATCACATACCCTGTTATATTATTATTGGGCCCCCCGAAATTCCCTGTTCCCATGATTCTACTTCGTAACACTTCTTGGTCTTCTTCAGACCAATATTTATTTCTAAATGCGGACTCAAAACTTTCAAAACACCCCCATTCCGTTTTGTGTACCTCGGCCCATATCTCCGAACTACCCTTGAAGCATTTTAAAATTTTTAATAATTGGACTTCCCAGTTATTAGTACTGAACTTATTGAACTCTCTCACTCTACTTATGAACTGCATAGGATGTACTCTTTTGTTATCACAACTGAATGTCTCTAACTCAACTTCACTGCTTACGTCACGAGTCATAATTACTCGCTCAGTAACAGTGTTTACTTGTTGGCTGATGGCCATACTCAATTCATTTTTAACATTCATTAACTTAAGGTTACTATCAGATTCAAGGTCACTTATTGTATCGTGTATGGTCTTAAATTCAATCTTACAATTATTTTCTATTTCTCTTATTTTACTATTATTATTTTCAATCTGACTCATAGCATAACCAACCTTGCATTCAGTATTGGTATTACATTCACTTATTTGTTTCTCAACAATTGTATTTATGATGCTATATTGTTCCGTGATCTGTTTCTCTACTTTATTAGTTATATTATTGGTAATATCAGAAACACGGCACTCTAGTTGCTCATTTAGGGACTCTGACAATTGTGATTTCATACTTTCACAACGTTCATCAATATGTTTGTCTAGTACACTACTCAAATTATCGAATTTTACATTAATACTCTGCTGAAACTGAGTATTCTGGTCTTTAATTTCTTTAAAATTAATCTCGTTTTGAATATTCTGCTGTTCGCATTTTATTTTCTGTTCATTAAAATCATTAGTTAATTGATCTAATTTACAGTCCATCTTTTCAAATTTACCGTCCATCTTTCGTAAAAAACTCATTATATCCATTTCATCGGCTTGTTTACTTTTATTGGTTGAAACTGGGGTCAACTGAATCCCAGAATCAACATCTGTTTCACTTACTTGTGTTTGAGACGCAATCGGAGTTGAATGAACGATTATATTACCGCCGACAGCTGTTTCTGTAACAGCACTCGGCCCCACTGTCAGCATACCACTTTCATTCAGCGATTGCGACTCAAGGTCACTTTCACTCATAACTGAATTTATTACACTACTTTTCTCTGTGTTCTCAGACATTTTTATTTGATCTATTTTTTCTTATGTAACAACTGCCAATGATTGGTCTTTTTTCAAAACTGATGTTTTAACATATACAAAATCAATTTTGCTTTCGCAACCGTACTTCGTTATGCACTGTCAAATGTAAGCCGGCGTAATACAACCCTTTTTGTGTTATATTACATCCTGGAATTCACGGCACCAATTGTAACTTTATTATTTTTGGTATTTGATTTATTCAGATTAAAACTCCCACTTACCTTTCATCTTTGATCTGGCCGGATCGCGTAGTGTGGACGAACCCATTTCGTTCGACGAACTCTGACAGTACATAAAACGAACTAAGGTTTTGAAAGAATCTAACTCTCAATTTTTGGAAGAGAAATTATTTTTTTTTTGGTTTATTAATCCGAAATATTGAATTTATAAATTTTCTCCAAAATAAGTTTTACATGTTTTAAAGATTGTGTAACTATTACAGCTTACTTACTATGCTATGGTCTTACCTTAAGTAGATCACACAAACACAAACAGCCCAGCTTTGCTCACTCACACATTCTCACAGGAAATTTATTTAGCCCTTAACATTTTATAATAAGCCCCCCCAGCCCTTACACTTAACCCGCCGGCACGTGGTTCGCGCGCGCACTCGTCGTGTATTACTTTCTTGTGGTTTATTTTCTGAAAATCATACAGTTACATTCTTTAATCGTTTTTTTAAACTCGACCGCGGTCACATAAAATTTTCTCCTGTGATTTTTGACTATTAAAATATCAAGTTTTGTGACAAGCCTACTTGGCTTGTTCCGGCGCCGGAGAGTTCAGTTAGCAGACTGGGAACGAAAACGTAGCAGGTGTTGCTGATATGATCTCATACTTTTTACGGAAAGCACTGCCTTTGGCTTCGTCGCAGAAACTTCGTCCCATTCTATGCATGTAGTTTTTTGGAGTGACGATAGCAGACGATTTCAGCTAGGCACTGGCTGACGTCACCAAAGGGCAGGACTTAGCCATGATTTCCTGCCGCTCAAACGCACATTGCTGAATTAAATTTGCTCAAGCCATCTTGCTTTAAACCAACTCGGCGTCCTGGCAGAGCGCGTACTTGAGTAGTGGCGTGCGTGCATCGCCACACATATACAGAGTTCTGAGAATTTCGAGGGTGGCACGAATTCCTTGACGTGTTACACAATAGAGATTGCGCCTCGCCTTTGTTTCAAACTGTTCTACTTGCCATGTGTTCTGTAGTAATGGAAATAACGTTCGCCGGGAAATAAAACTTTCACAATAAATTTATAAAATCCCACACAAAATGAAATAAATAAAAATACAAATGCCCCATACTGTAAGAAATAAAATAACCCAATTTTGGACACGTTACAAACACTTTTGCTGGCAAAAATCTGCCAGCAATGATTTTGCGTAATAACGCTCTGAGTGTATCTTGCAGACTGAGAATGAACAACTGGTACAATGTACCCATGTGGAAGGGTTATTCCGTCATCACTCTATTGTTTCAAGCTGATGACGGCATCGTTTTGCGTCACAGTCGTTACGTTTTTTATATTATCCATGCCGTTTCAACAGTGCAGTATTCAAATATGTGCAGAAAATCATGTAGGCCAGTGACCTTGGAGTCGAGTTGTACTGACAAACTGCGTTGTGTGTAATACATTAACATCGTGTGGGGGAAAGTTAACCTAACCATTTTAAATATATGAAAATACAATAAAATTGTTTTCCCGTACCAATAAATTCTTTAGACGGACTTATGTACTGTCACAATCGTCTGTAAAAATGAGTGTTTTTACGTGCGTTAGCCTCACACGTTGTCGTTACTTTACGTTTACTTACTTACTTTTTGTTACGCTGACAATGTCCATCGCGATCTCACGAATTACCAGTACAATATCTCTTGAGTGTAAACCTTACCTGTCCTTTGTATGAGTATATTTCATTCCCGGGTGGCGCCAAATTGTTAATGAAAACAATTAAAAAATATGAGATCTAGCGGTCGTTCTAGACGGTGTTGTCTGATTCAAATTACCCTCGCGATAGGCGGGCGTATGAATCTCGCTAGTAGTTCGCCGTGTTGCCGACGTCTAACGATGGCCGTCAATTTTGCTCATCGCTAAAGTACACAAACTTTATAATGCAATTTACAATGAAATAAAGGACGGTTATTACAACTCAGTACTAGTTTATTAACATGACATTATCAGTTATTCAATTCAATACAAAATTATATACTGTTATTAAACAAAGTTGCTCCGGCAATAAATAGACAATTTTTTCCCAAGGTTGACTAAATTTGATCAAACATTATTAAATCGACATGTGGCTGTCGCTTTGTGTTTATTTTTTACTGTTCGTTCAATCTGAGTTCTTTTGGTTACAAAAAAATATTAATAAGATGATAATAAAGTACACTACCTTACATTGATAGTACTTATATACTATTAGACTTAATTACAATTCGTTCCTGAAGTGTTAAAAAGTGTGTGTTAAGAGTTCGTAATTTATACACAGGTTATTTTCTGGTTTCATACAAGTTTAGTTTTTTGTTTTCAATTAATCCTTGAAAGAAATTTGATTATCAGTTCGTAGTGAGAGTTATTTGTGTTGTGAGAAAAAGTTAATAAGAATTTATTCAATAAATTCGGGTATTTCCAAAATACTTATCAAATCTGTTGAATTCGGGTGAAGAGTTACTCAGTTCTCGTTAGGTTGGGTCCTTTTGATCATCAATCTTCCATCATTTATGATTTGGAGTACGCCTGGCTTCTTTTTCGGATAATGTGGATTAAATAATTAATTTAGAATTTAAAAATCTGGTCTGTGGTCTCTGTTGAATGGACTAGTTTTTCATCAGACTTCTTGCGTCTTCATTTTATTAAATTTTGATTGATTTTTGACTGTTTTAAATTAAAATTGAGTCGACTATGGTTTGGCTTCTATATGTCTTGAGCGTCAATAATGAACTAACTATTTTTAACGGAATAATAATAAATAACGTTCTGTTGTTATGGCAACTGTCTGTACTCTCATTGGCTAATCATGTTTTATGTCTATTGTTATAATATTTGAATTTTAATTCAAAATGACTAAATATCTTCTGATTACTATTATTCTTCTGTCTTCTTATCTATATATTAGATATTATCACAACTGTTTATAGTTTCTTTCAAAGATCATTTTGACATCCCACAAAGCTGGGTTTGTTTATGTATTAAAGTTTTGACAATAATGTTAATATTATGTAATCACATTTCTTTTTTATTGTATGTTTTTAATTTAATTTTGACATCTTAATATGATTCACTAATTGTACTTAACTAGTTACTTGCCCTGGATTTTCTAATACAATAGTTAATTTTTTACAATTTGTTTATTTTGGATTTATACAGTTAGGCATTTATAGGCCTAAGTAGTAATTGGCTATATCTTCTTATTTTACACAAATTAAAGATTATGTTACATTTACATATGTTTTGCTTGGTGTCACTTATGACTTGTTTAGCTTTTGAATTAATTTAGGCTGTTTTATAATAATTGTATGTTCTTATTACTTTACAAAATCATGGCCTGTCTATTATCGTCTAATTTCTTTTCCTGTATTTTTATGTTTGTAAGAATTTATCTCCTTACTTATCTATATTGCCATTTTTTATAACTTGTCTATCATTTAATATTACTTACAAAACATAACACAGAAATTAGGTTTATCGTCTGTTTACTTTTTTCAGGCATATTCCTTCTTATAAACTTAATTGAACAAATAACTATCTTGGTGAAGAACATTATAACACTATTTATTTTATCTTACTAATTATCCCTTTGAACCTTTTAAGGTCCAAGGATGTTTTACTTATTGTGCACTTATTTTATTTAGTATATTTTTCTTTTAAATTTTACTTATATATTTTTTTTACTACTTAACCATTGTAACTGTGAGAGATATTATTTAATATTGGAATTATATTGCCAAATACAGTTAGACAACACGTTGATTAGAAAAGACTTTATTTATAGAACTAAACTTGATAGAATACATACATCCGTTATAACAATAATAATACGCGCATGCGTATTGTACATACATTGTTTAACCATATTTAAATTGTACATATGATATATTTGACATTCCCACTCAATTTAAATACCCATATAATTTAAATACCCTTAATTTACATTTGGAACAGTTTTGGTATGAGTACTGTACAGTTGATAACTATACTTAAATAAAAAAATAATTGCAAAATTGAAAATTTTTAGTATCTGAAAACTATTTTATGTTGAGTTTTTCAAAAAACTTTGCAAACTTTATATTATTTAAGGATTTTGTGAAAATATCAGCTACATTATCTTGGGTTTTTATGTACTCTAATTCAATAAGTTTTTTGTGTATAAGATCCTTAATATAGTGATATTTAATGTCTATATGTCTAGTACGTCTGCTATTCTCATAGCTTTCACACATGTTAAGTGCACTTTGGTTGTCTACATAAATTAAAGGAATTAAGACATTGCACTTCAAGTCCACAAGTATGCGTTGAAAGTATACCACATCCATCGCTGCCATTGCACATGCTATGTATTCCGCTTCAGCTGTTGACTGGGATACGCATGTTTGTTTCTTTGTAAACCAGGATACAGGGTTGTTACAGTGATATATTATACATCCACTTGTACTCTTTCTGCTGGTGATGTCTCCTGCCCAATCTGCATCTGAATATGTGATTAATCCAGTATCTTGATTTTTATGAAATGTGAGATTCAAATGCTTGGTGCCGTTTAAGTATCTCAATACCCTCTTTGCAGCAATCCAGAGTTGTTTAGTGGGTTTATCAAGATATCTACTTAAGACAGATGTAGCGTAAGCTATGTCTGGTCTACTTAACAATTGATATGTAGATAAGTGAACCAAGGAGTTCTCTGTAAGGTAAGTTTTTGTCCACTGGTAGAGCTAAGTCAACCTGGAAATTGTGTTCCATAGGTGTATCCATCGGTTTTCCATTTTCCAGACCAAATCTTGAGATTACTTTTTGTATGATTTCCTTTTGAGAAATGGTGATCTGCTCTTTATTTACATTGATTTCTGTGCCCAGAAAGTTGATGATGATTCCTAATTCTTTTGCGTTGAACTCCTTTTTCTGCTGCTGTGTATGTGGCAAAGTGTATTCATTGACTGTTCCTTTTTGTATACAGAAATTTTTAAACACATGTGATGAGTACTGTCCACCACAATCTGACTATATCAATATGAATATAAGAATAGCTCACAGATGAGGTGCGAAAATGTAATAATGTCACACATGTAGAGGCAAAGGACATTTCAAAAATGAGTGTCCATCAAACAAGGATGTGCAAACTCAACAGATGCCTCAGACGTCATATCGTGGCCATGGATATCGCGGTAAGAGAGGGAGAGGAAAGTCTCGAGGACGTGGAAGAGGCAAGACGACAAGACATACGTCAAATGTTGCACAGAGCGAAGATGATCAAGAAGAAGAATTTGATTTCATTTCCGCTGAAAATATTGAGAAAAATGGCGTTTTATCCTCAGAATTACTAGGAAATACTCGATCCGTTAAATTCATTTTAGATAGTGGTGCCACAAATCATTGGGTATCAGAAAATTTGGAAAAGCTTATGGAAAATGTTGAAGAAATGGAGAATTAAATGGAAATAAAAATAGCAAATGGTAGCACTATAAAAGGTACAAAAAGAGATATAATTCGCTTGAAAGTGTTGAACAATAAAAATAACAGTTATGTTTTCATAAAGATACCTACTATTATTGTACCTGAGTTTCCCTACAATCTCTTATCAGTGAAAAGAATGAGTTCAAATGGATTTGATGTTCAATTCAATAGTGGTGGAAAATCAGTTACTATCTCAAATAACAAATTGCAAATGAAATGTGAATCCGAAGGAAATTTGTATGTGGCTCAATTTGCAATAGCACACCCTTCGATGAGTGAAACTTGTTGCATTTCATTAAGTAAGGATCTACTATGGCACCAAAGACTTGGACATCTCAATGCTCAAGGTCTTGGATCACTAAATTTTCCACACAATTTTGGAGTATGCAGTCCCTACAACCAAGGTAAAGCAAAACAAAAGCCTTTTAAGGATGTACCCCTACCAAGGTCAAACAGAATTGGAGAACTCATTCACAGTGACTTGGCTGGTCCTTTTAAAATACACACCATGAAAGGTGAAAAATATTATCAAACAATTATCTATGACTATTCACATTTTACCCAGGTGTTCCTTTTAAAACACAAAAATGAAGCAGAAAGAAATATTATGAATTATGTCCAAGAGTTAAAGGTCAGAGGATATTACTCTTCAAGAATCAGGTCAGATTGTGGTGGAGAGTACTCATCACCACAATCTAACCTGATCCTTGAAGAGTAATATCCTCTGGGCTTTAACTCTTGGACATAATTCATAATATTTCTTTCTGCTTCATTTTTGTTTTCATAAAGATACCTGCTATTATTGTACCTGAGTTTCCCTACAATCTCTAATCAGTGAAAAGAATGAGTTCAAAGGGATTTGATGTTCAATTCAACTGTGGTGGAAAATCAGTTACTATCTCAAATAACAAATTGCAAATGAAATGTGAATCCGAAGGAAATTTGTTATTTGAGATAGTAACTGATTTTCCACCACTATTGAATAGAACATCAAATTCCTTTGAACTCATTCTTTTCACTTCTACGCAGTGATGTTTGATCACCCTGTTGACAGTAACGCTTAGACTGCTGTCTCTATGTGCAGGTGAGGTGCCAGTGACATTTTGAACCTGGATGTCTCCTTCGCTCATACTTTGATGCTCTTTATCACCTACACTGTCACCTCCAATTACCATTTGTGGGATATCTTCTAAAGGCTTTCTGACTAGTATAGTTGATGTTAATTTCATCAAAGGTAACATCCCTTGAGATTATAATTTCACTTCTTTGGGTGGTTTTATCTAATGCTACGAGTGCACCCTCTTTATTCAGAACAAGACGTATTCTATATTTCCAAGTGGAAAAATTATCTGCCTTTAGCAGGGGAAAGGGAACCGTAGACGTAGCCATTTTAGGTTAAGCAGCAGAATGGAGTTAGCGAAAGAATCAATTTCACTCTAATGAGTAGAGTACGAACACTATTCGCTGAAACAAATTTGCCTAAGTTCTTGTGGGGTGAAGCAATACGTCGTGCTGCATACTAATTGAACCGCTCTCCAACAGTTGCCCTGAAGGAAAATAAGGTACCCGCTGAAGTCTACCTAGGTAAAGTGAATTATGACAAGTTGAGGGTTTTTGGTTCAAAGGCTTGGGCATATAAACTGCCTGTTCCAGCAGACAAGCTAGAAACAAGATCAGTTGAATGCATTATGGTAGGCTATGCTAAAAATGGGTATAGACTATGGGTACCCAAAACAAATGAAATCAATTCTTCTTCTTGATAATCTTCGCTCTGTGCAACATTTGACGTATGTCTTGTTGTCTTGCCTCTTCCACTTCCTCGAGAGTTTCCTGTCCCTCTTGAGAAGCTACAAATTACTAGCCAAATAATTATTTAAAAATAATACAATCTTTCCAACTCTTACCTTGTTCGGGTCCCAGGTTCTTCGCACGAACTTGTGAAGAATAAGCGTGACTTAGGTTAACACTCTTCAATAAATCATACTCTCAGTTATATTCAGAAATAGATGTATTTATTTACTCATTATGTGACATTGAATTTTATTGTTATATTCTTTCATTTCAACATTTTGTTTACTTTCTTTTAACTTTACGTAATATTCATTTTCGACTCAAAAAACTACTACTCTGCATCTTAAAAAATTACAAAACCTTGGGTTACTTTTACATGACCAATATGCTAATAACTAGTTGCCAACTGTAACTTAAAGAACTGACCAAACTAACTAATTAACCTATCAAGACGGCCCAGTAATGCTCACGCTCAACACTCATTCAACTTCCCTCCCCATTATTTAGATTTAGCGCTTTTCATTGATTCTAATTTGTTAGTGGATGTTTAAATGATTACTTTCCTGGAATTGTGTCCATGACGACCACGAGTTGAATTTAGTCCATTGTTGTTTTACATTTTGTCCGAATAGGGTTCACTGCTAATTTTGATACCACTAGTTAACGAATGTCTCACACTCTGTTCATGTGGATTGGGTGTTTAGTTAAACTCACTTTTAAGATTTGTTAATAAATTTTCTGACTCGCGAGTCTGTGTACGTCTGGCCAGACGTCGTTTCGGCAGGTAACTCCGCAGAGCGTTAACCAACTGCTCCCCTCCAAACATTCGGACAGAGCGGAAATTTCAATGCCTTTGCTGTTAAAGTCTTCGTCACTGTTCATTTAACATGTGTTATTTACGTGTGTTGGACGTCGACGAAATTACACTGCCTCTCTACACGTCACACAAATGGGCGGGATCTCTAATTATGTTTCCGCCCGCTTCTGAACACGTGGTGAACAAAATTCACAATTTCACCATATTGTTCGGCTTGGCCCAAGACTGTTGGCGTCGTCTGTGCGCCCCGCTGATGTTCGTGCGTTTGTGCGCGTCACATTGTACTGGATTTCTTAGAATTGTATTGCGTTGTTGCATACATGCCGCATTCCATTGTCTCGGCTACGTTCAAAATTCTACATCACTGTTCTTTGTTTGACGAAACTTTTCTTTAACATGGGACTGGCCACGCAGGTGGAGAATATTTTATAAAATTTTAATAAAATAAAAACCCCTCTCCTTTCAGCCCCATTACAATACCCCCCCAGGGAGAGATCTTCTGCCGAAGCAGAAGAAATCTCATTGCTAAACCCCTAAGAGGATCGGTGAGGATATGGTGCCAACAACCCCCCATTAGTTCTTACACATCATGGGTAAACTACCCTCCTAGCTCGGCGACTATGGCTGCACCTGAACGATATTACTGGACTTCTCTATACGAGATCCCAACACTCATAAAATCGAACAGACACACACCACAGCGCACCTAACCTTCTAACATTCCACCCCAAAATCCAAACCCTTGGTCTTATACCATGCCAGATCCTCAACCGATATGTTCCCCCTTGTCATGCACACTGGGTCGCCTTTGGCAAGTACTGGGCGCGTACACATATTTATAATATCTTATAAACAAACTCCTTAAACATTTTAAAATAATTTTTCAAATTACGATATAGTAAACAAATTAAATTCCAATCATTAAATTTGGTTAAAAATTCATCTAAGTTCCAAATCAATCTGTCCTATTACCATTTCTTTCTTCAAAATCAAAAAACTAAAAATCTTTTACCTGAATCTATCAAATCTATCAATTTTCTTCATTACTACTAATAATCAGAAAAACAAATAAATTGAACATCTCGTTAAAACATGAACTCATATCCTAACATTTGATTATACATACATACTAAACCATATATTTTATTTTATTTATTTTTTTATTTATTTTATTTTTTTTACCAACATATACTATTCTCAATATTCAGAAACATTTAAAATCATTTGATTCAATTAAACGACAAAATTGCATCAACCAATTGCTAGAAACTGGCCTTGTCTATAACTTCAACCATCAGCTGATCTTTCTGGGTCAAGTCAACGACCTTGACATACATATGTTACATAGAGCTACATCATAAAGTACATGAAACATCTTTAAAATACTTTACCTTTGAACATAATATATCATAATAAAATCAGACATTCAAAATTAACATGGTTATTTTCATCTTACTATAAACAATAAAATTTACGTGTAAATTGACCAAAATTAACACATTTATAGCTTTAATTATTTTCAATTTCTATTAAAATCTGTCACTTGTTTCAATTAATTTTATGTTTTGACTATGGCTTTGTTTCGTTAATATTTTCATTCTCAATTATTCTGGGTGACTCTATTATTTATAACATTTCAACTTACCAATGGGTGATTAAAATATAATCTTACCCCCCTGCTGACTCTTAACAATCACCAACGATTTTACTCAGTATGACACCCATCGCTCAAAACATCTATCTCCACCAACTTACTACTCTAACTCCCATTTACTCATTCTACCCCTTTTGTACTCAGGATGTGTGTTCCCTCAACTCACCACCGTGCTCCACATCTTGCCCTTCCTATTTACCCGGCAATCACTCCCTGAAAACCCACTACTACCCGCCACAACGCCTTTCGTTGTGGACTCCTTACCACACCACCCCCCTTTACAAAATCACCATCAACTAATTACTCCCCAATACATCACTTTCATCTACACAATATCTCCATTTATTTATTACCTCAATATATCATTCATTACTCTACATATTTTCCCCATAGCTACTGTGTCACTATTACCTCTCAAATTCTACCTTATGTTTACTCCCACAATAATATTATTCTCTCTAGTACCCCTTTTATCTCAACATGGACTGACTCAAATGTCTTACTTAAATAATCATCCTTACCCAAATTCTCTCTTTTACAACTTTATATTTATTCACTATTTGTTATCATGTTTAAATCTCATAAAATTATTAAAATTCATCATCAAAATTCTATAACATTTTAAATCAATCAAAATATTTTAAACATCTCAAATTCATTAAAACACAACATCAACACAATTACAATTCATTAATTACCAACTCATTATTTCTTTCGTCTGATAAAATATTATTATTATTAAAATCAATTTCTACTACCCACACATTGTTTACATTACATACTTGTTACAATACAAACACAATTAATTTCACTAAAATTTATTTACAAATCTTCATCATTAATTGTTCAATTTACCACACTTCATTGTCTAAGTTAGCAGGGTCATAACCGTAAATTAAAATATCTAAAAATGTTCATACACTGATTTCTTAATTTACCCTCCATCATCGTATAACAGTCTTATTTTTTTATAACACTTCTCATTCTTACTCCCACTCAATTTATTATTATTATTATTATTATTATAATAACCCATTAACTCTATGTCATCCATTGTACCATTATAGTTTATAGGATTATTCCCTATTATTATTTCATAAACCTTGTCAATATTAGTTATTTTTGTCCAGTCTCCATCAGTATTTTTGGTTAACATCAGGTAAGTTATTTTATCATCATTATATTCCTCTACTACAACATCAGGTAAGTTATTATCATTTATAACAGTATTATCAAAATATTCATCTATCTCTATTCCACAAGGTAAGTCACTTTTTTCCTCTCTCTCAATATCTAAAACCTGCACTAACATTTCATAACCTCTATTAACCTCAAAAATCTCTATTTCTCTCTTTCTCTCATTACAACACCTCTCATAACCCCACTGAACTCTCCCATTCCATGTAAAGGGCACCATTAAATACTTATTACCTCTACTACCAGGTAAACCACAAAAAACTAAAGGACCATACGAAGACACCTCGTCTTCCACACCACCACCAGAGGAAACTCTGTCCTCATAAAATACCTGTGAACATTCCATGTCACAATAAACTTGGGGAAAATCTGCCCTCTGCCCCTCTAAACTCTCTACACACACACACACACTCATACCCTCATCAACACTTTCTCTGCTCACAACCTTACACTCTAACACCACGTTTTTCATTTCACCACTGTTATTACTCATTAACTCATTGTTATAATTATCGCTACTACTCACCTGGTCTTCCGTCACCTGTTTTGCATCTAAACTACTACCACTGTTAATACATGTCTCTCCGTTATTTTCACTTATTTTGCTCTTACCTGTATTTATCACCCACACTCCCATTCTCTCAATATTCTGTTCTAATTTACTAACGTTACTGGTAAATATCTCATTGGTTTTCTCGACATTTTTATTGATTTCATTTATATGGTTTTTCAACTCACTGAAATTGCTTTCTCACTTTATTTTTTGTTCGTGTATTTCGCTTTTCAACTCATCAAAACGATTATCAAATTTTTTGTCATTACTATCGAAACGTTTATTTAACTCATTAAATTGATTCAGTATAATACTCATCATATCATTATCAACCTTATTGTATTTTGTTGAGGTCGGGGTTACTTGAATCCCTGAATCCTCTGTACTATCAGTTTCATTCGTACTACTTATGTTCATAGTTTTGTCGTCTTGACCTACATGCGGAGTTGAATGTACTTCAAGACTACTCATAACAGCTGATTCATCAAATTCGACTATTTTATTTACCGTACTTTCATTATTTTCTGACATTTTTAAATTGTAAATTTATCACCTTTATTTTATTATACTATATTTTAACACTTCTTATTTTACATACCTTAGGTATTCATTAGGTCTTAGTTACATATAACCTAATTTTTCGTATTTTTTACGTATTCCTAACTCACGCTTATGTTCACATTTAGGTGCGGTTTATTAAAATTTATTTTTATAAACTTGTCACTGTTCGTGGCGCCATTGAGAAGCTACAAATTACTAGCCAAATAATTATTTAAAAATAATACAATCTTTGCAACTCTTACCTTGTTCGGGTCCCAGGTTCTTCGCACGAACTCGTGAAGAATAAGCGTGACTTAGGTTAACACTCTTCAATAAATCATACTCTCAATTATATTCAGAAATAGATGTATTTATTTACTCATTATGTGACATTGAATTTTATTGTTATATTCTTTCATTTCAACATTTTGTTTACTTTCTTTTAACTTTACTTAATATTCATTTTCGACTCAAAAAACTACTACTCTGCATCTCGATTATTTTTCTTAAAAAATTACAAAACCTTGGGTTACTTTTACATGACCAATATGCTAATAACTAGTTGCCAACTGTAACTTAAAGAACTGACCAAACTAACTAATTAACCTATCAAGACGGCCCAGTAATGCTCACGTTCAACACTCATTCACCTTCCCTCCCCATTATTTAGATTTAGCGCTTTTCATTGATTCTAATTTGTTAGTGGATGTTTAAATGATTACTTTCCTGGAATTGTGTCCATGACGACCACGAGTTGAATTTAGTCCATTGTTGTTTTACTTTTTGTCCGAATAGGGTTCACTGCTAATTTTGATACCACTAGTTAAAGAATGTCTCACACTCTGTTCATGTGGATTGGGTGTTTAGTTAAACTCACTTTTAAGATTTGTTAATAAATTTTCTGACTCGCGAGTCTGTGTACGTCTGGCCAGACGTCGTTTCGGCGGGTAACTCCGCAGAGCGTTAACCAACTGCTCCCCTCCAAACATTCGGACAGAGCGGAAATTTTAATGCCTTTGCTGTTAAAGTCTTCGTCACTGTTCATTTAACATGTGTTATTTACGTGTGTTGGACGTCGAGGAAATTACACTGCCTCTCTACACGTCACACAAATGGGCGGGATCTCTAATTATGTTTCCGCCCGCTTCTGAACACATGGTGAACAAAATTCACAATTTCACCATATTGTTCGGCTTGGCCCAAGACTGTTGGCGTCGTCTGTATGCCCCGCTGATGTTCGTGCGTTTGTGCGCGTCACATTGTACTGGATTTCTTAGAATTGTATTATGTTGTTGCATACATGCCGCATTCCATTGTCTCGGCTACGTTCAAAATTCTACATCACTGTTCTTTGTTTGACGAAACTTTTCTTTAACATGGGACTGGCCACGCAGGTAGAAAATAATTTTATAAATTTTTAATAAAATAAAAACCCGTCTCCTTTTAGCCCCGTTACACTCTCTTACCGTGATATCCATGGCCGCGATATGACGTCTGAGGCGTCTGTTGAGTTTGCACATCCTTGTTTGATGGACACTCATTTTTGAAATGTCCTTTGCCCCTCTACATGTGTGACATATTACATTTTCGTACCTCATCTGTGAGCTATTCTTATATTTACCTGGAGAGTAGAAAGAGCAGTTACCGTCGTTATCGACCTTATCACCTGCATTGGAGTTCTCTTTGTTTTTGAGTTCAGTATCCAATAACCTTGTTTTTACATCAGAATACGAATATACTGTCGCGTCTTTATTCATTATTGTTTCTATCGATGTAATGACACTCTTAAAGCTTTCCGGCATTGTCAGAAGAAGGTAACACGTTTTGTCGGTATCATCGGTTGCAACTTTGCTTACACCATCGAGTTCTTTTATGAGTTTTACGAATTTAGTGAAATGATCTTGTAATTCGCCATCGACGAATTTCATTTTCAATAGCTTTCGCATTATAAACATCTTAGATAATGCGCTTTATCTCTGGAAGACATTTTCCAGATTTTCAATCATTTCTTTGGCGCTTTGTGCACTCTCTATGTATTCAATATACTTATCTGATATTGACTGTGCGATGATGCATTGTGCTTTTACTTTTACGTCTTTAGCTTGGAAACTAGTCAAATCTGCACCTGTGAGTGCTGCGATTTCTGTGTCTGTTTTATCTAATGCTACGAGTGCACCCTCTTTATTCAGAACAAGACGTATTCTATATTTCCAAGTGGAAAAATTATCTGCCTTTAGCAGGGGAAAGGAAACCGTAGACGTAGTCATTTTAGGTTAAGCAAATGAACTCTTTCACTTTGAGCCTGTATATGTAAACAAACTTTTCTCTGTAAATAATTCCGATGTAATTACAACTAACACATGTCTATATATCTCCAAATTACTAGTGTCGGCCCATAACCTGTGAGAGATATTATTTAATATTGAAATTATATTGCCAAATACAGTTAGACAACACGTTGATTAGAAAAGACTTTATTTATAGAACTAAACTTGATAGAATACATACATCCGTTATAACAATAATAATACGCGCATGCGTATTATACATACATTGTTTAACCATATTTAAATTGTACATATGATATATTTGACATAAAAATAACATTTTTAATCATTATGCGATTTTTACCCTGAATACCACTATTCCTAATCTACTATCACTTTTCATTATAATAACAATAACATTCTTATTTTTTGGTATTTTTCACCATTAAACTGTAGTGTTAATCACTGGTTTTAGGCGTCTATATCTATATGTTGGGTTTTCTATTTATTTTGGGTTTACACTGGTACTTTGCACTTTTTTATTGTACTTGAGTGTTACTAGTGGTAATTCCCTAATATTGATTCCTCTTTACTCACTTAATCACCTTCACTCCCTACCTATCTCTCACTTTTGGGTTTTTTATTGTTTTATTCACAACTATTAGTTATAATGTTAACAAATTTCATGTTCTGATTCACTTATCATTATAGAGTTATTCATAACATTTAATATCTATTTCTCTGGTTAGTGTACTTTAATTGATATTATTTTATTTGATTTTAATATTTATCATTTACATTTATTATTTGTTTGTGCATTTTTCATCATCATTTGAGTTTAATATTTCTCATTTTATTTTCTTTATTATTTGTTTGTGTCTTTTTCATATACCTTCTCATTTTATTTTATTTTATTGGGTCAGTCACTTGGGCTGGGTCATAGTCATTTGTCTCGTCATAGTCATTTTATTCTCATTCATTTAATATAGTTGATTAATTGTAGTTTTTTCCCCTGGTAATGGGGTGGCTTTTTGTGTTGTAACAAAATTAAGTACTTTACTCTTGTTACAACAAAAAATGTTTCAGGTAAACTGCCCTTTCCCCGTAACCGATCTTCACCAAAAACAATAGGTCGTGAGAACTCTACCATTCAGGGCTGTATGCGAAACATTATTTGATTCTGTTCGAAGTTGTGGCTGTTATCGTTTGCCATAGAAAATATCAGTATGGAGAACCGTACATGACTTCCATGTTCTAAGATTTACATTTACGAAATGAAATGTTTCCATAGAAACTACTTCTTTCCACTTATTGCTTCAGCCTTAACCACAGTACCTGTGGTCACTAACGTATACCACCACACGTTATCGCACTCGATTTTCACTGATGATGGGAGTCGATGGCACTGCTGAAATGTCTGGTTTTGCAGAAAACATTGGACTACGGCCAAACAGCCCGGGAAGGAATTTTAACAACAAACTACTACTTTGTTGCCGATAACGTAGTACACATACTTCACCAAAATCAACAGGCCTTGAGTACTCTATAATTCAGGAAGTTGTGCAAAAAAGTATTTGATTCTGTTTGAATTTACGACAGTTATCGTTCGTCATAGAAAAAATTACTCTTGTTAAAACATAAAACGTTGCAGGTAAACTACCCCTTTCCCTTAACCGATCTTCACCAAAATCAATAGACCTTCAGTCCTCTACAATTTAGGGATGCTTGCAAAACATTATTTGATTCTGTTTGAATGTGCGGCAGTTATCGTTCTGTGACATAGCGAGGCGAAGATCTGCTCTTGGCTCCAACCGAGACGTGACACGAGAAGGCGAGGTGAGCCAATCAAGGGCCAGCAGCAGCTTGATTGGCCTCGACATGACCATCTAACGTGCTCGAGGCGAGCCAACCAGGGACCAGCGGCACTCTGATAGGTTCATGGCACACGACCTGTCAGGGCATAAAAAGAGTGCCGCTAGAAAATTTTGGTGCACTCCATTGGACGCCTTGAAGCCAGCCGGAAGAAAAGGAAGAAGGAAGAATGGGGAGCACAGGAGAGCCAGTAATGGAAATCGACTGGGACAGCAGCGGGCTCTACATACCGATGCTGAAAGAAGAGGACAGCAGTACGCCTGGAACAGCGGACGCAGCCGCTGAACATCACAGCGCGGCTCGGGCGGCATACGCAAATGATGTAGCGTCCTCGACAAAGGGTCCTTTTAAGGACCACAAAAACGATAGTGTGTACGATTGGCGCCATTTGTCCTGTGACAAGTGGGGCCCACGTGGGGCGACGATCATCTTGCGGATGCAAGATCCAGCCACGCCAGAGAGCTACCAGCCGGCACACAAAACAACATGGCGCCCAACAGCTACACCCAGCGGGACACCGGGTTCGAGGTAGAGCAAGGCTTTGCACAATTGGCCGCAGCTCTGAGGTGCACGTTGCCACCGGTGATGACCGCTACATACCATGGCCTCAAGTACAAGGATCCAGAACGATATCTTCGACAGCTAGAGCGACAGGTGCGGGACTACAGAGTCCCACCAGAACAATTACACAGTGCGGCAGCTCCGAGGAGAAGCTGCCACGTGGGCAGAGAGATACATGGGATTGCAGATAAATTGGCCCGAGTTCTGCGACCGCTTCCGGCATCACTTCTGTGGGACGCAACGCGGCGCAAAGCTGCTGGCCGAGCTGTACGGTCAAACGCAGCGGCAGGAATCGGCGGAAATCTTCATCCTGAGAAAAATCAAGCTGTTTAGCCGTCTGTATCCCAGAGGTGACGAGAGAACGAGAATAGCCATGCTTACACAACAGCTGCAGCCACGCCATCGACCGGCGCTTTGGTTCCCGCCGCCTACAACTTTGGAGGAATTTTTACAATGGGCAATGAGCATCGAGGCGGACTTGGATCTAGATAGTCGTGCGCGAGGTCGGGATGGCTCTGCTGAAAACTCCCTGGATCGAGTAGGGGGGGTCAAAGCAGTGTCGATCGGCTTCAAGCACGAAAGAGGAACAAAGAATGAACAGGCTAACGCCCAAGTGCCGCTTCTGCCCGGGAAGACACTTCCATCGGGACTGCCCTGTGAAGAACCGGCAGGGAAACGACCAAGTGCCCCGGTAAATAGCCCACCGGGGCGCGTGAACCAACTAGGTACAGACATACCGCGCATTTCAATAGAGACCGCCGGCCGAAAACTGACCGCAGCCTTGGACTCCGCCGCAAACTACGACTTCATTCGGGCCGGTCTGCTGCCCGGAGGAAGGAAGACGGAGCCCCAAGATGTCCAGCTGGCGCTACACGGTCAGCAATGTCAATCAATGGCCGTCGTCGTCGCAGTCATTGTAATTGGAAGTCTCGCGACCACCACCAGTCTGCTAGAAGTGCCCGGACTGCAAGAAGAAGTTTTGCTGGGCCACTGGCTCACGGCAAACCAAGCAGTTGTGGACTACCGACGGGGCTGCCTTCACATTGGCAGCGAGAACCGACAGACTGTCTTCTGGAATGACCGCGCGGAACCCGAGGAAGAGGACATTGAGGAAGCTAGCCTTCAAACGTCAGCAGGTGGCCGACACCGTAAACGGCTTCTGGAAATGTTACACTGTCATCGTAGTCTGTTCTCCCGTGGCCCGCTCCGCACCACATCTGCGGCCAAGCACGAGATCTGGCTGAAAGAAGGTAGCCAGACATTCCGGCTCCCAATCTACCAGTACTCCGACGAGAAGAAACGCACCATCCGGGAACAGGTAGAAGAGATGCTGAGGCAGCGTATCATTGAACCGGCCACCTCGCCATACAGCTCTCCGGTGGTGATTGTGAAGCACACCCCGGTTCTGCGTGGACTTCCGGAGGCTGAACGATCAGACCGAGGATGTGGACTCACCACTGCCGCTGATATACGAAACAATCAAGGATTTCAGCGGGGCCAAAGTCTTCTCTACCCTAGATCTGAAGAGCGGCTACTGCTTTCCTGCTGGAGGAAGAAGCAAAGAAGTACACAGCATTCTCGGTCCCCGACGGAGGTCGCTACCAGTTCCGGGTGATGTGCTTTTGGGCTGAAGAACGCGCCCAGCACCTTCCAACAGCTGATGCAGGGTGTTCTCACGGGACTATTACGGGAGTGCTGCCTCTTCTATCTGGACGACATCATTGTCTACTCCCCCGACTGGGAAACGCACCTGCGACACCTGGATCAAGTCTTGGTAAGGCTGCAGATGCACCAGCTGACCTGCTCGCTCAGCAAGTGTCACTTCGGCCGGGAAGAAGACGCCTTTCTGGGCCACGAGATTACTCTGGATGGCAACCTCCCTCAGCAGCAACATCTCAGAGCGATCGAAGACCAGCCGGCCCTCAGCAACAAGAAAGAGCTGCAACGCTTCCTGGGAACCTGCAACTGGCTGCG
The DNA here is from genome assembly GCA_034769895.1 of Magicicada septendecula. NCBI lineage: Eukaryota > Metazoa > Arthropoda > Insecta > Hemiptera > Cicadidae > Magicicada > Magicicada septendecula. The sequence goes on along the minus strand of CM068368.1, from coordinate 750,301,250 downwards.
AGAGTACATCCCCTGCTTCGCCATGATTTCGGAACCGTTAACGGACCTGCTGCGGACAAGAAAGGGGCATTGGGATGACACAACTCAGCGAGCCTTTGAAGAGGTTAAAACCGCTTTCCGGCAGCCGTTAAAACTCTCACGACTGGATCGAGACTTGCCGATGTTTCTGCAGACCGACGCCGGCCAAAAGGGACTTGGAGCGGCGCTTTATCAATGCACCGAAGCCGGAGAGAGGCGTATCATCTCATACGCCAGTGCCAAGCTCCACGAGGCGGAGAAGAACTACCACTCCAACGAACTGGAGTGCTTGGCAATCGTCTGGGCCATCAAGAAATACCGGCCATACTTGGAGGATTGCCATTTCACCCTAAGGACCGACAACAAGGCGCTAACCTGGCTGAAGCAGGCGACGGGGCAGAAGACGAAGTACGCTCGCTGGGCTCTACTGATACAGAGCTTCAAATTCACTGTCGTCCACTGCCCGGGCAAGGAGAACGAGTTGCCGGACTTCCTCTCGAGGGAACCTGGGCTTGAAGATACTGCCGGTGTCCAAGAAGAACCACGGATGCAGCCTGAAGAGAGGCCACTTCGCAGTGTTGCAGCAGCTGCAGCGCGACTACAAGAAATCACAGCTGTCAGCATCCATCAGGCAGTGCAGGAGGCGCAAGAAGGCGACCAGGAGTGCCAAGCGTGGAGAAACGACCCTGCAGCGGCTACAGTGAGAGGATACCGGGTGGACAACGGCCTGGTTTGGAAGGACAGACGCAACCAGAAACCATGATTGTACGTGCCGCCGAGTGTCCGCATGGAGGTCATTAGGCACTTCCACGACTCCCCTGAAGCCGGTCATCCGGGGGCCGAAGAAACGTTTCGGGCCATTGGCAAGGACTTTGTCTGGACCGGCCTAACCATCGACGTCCACAGATACATTCTTAGTTGCAGAATATGCGCCCTCCACAAACGCGGCACCAATCCCGAACAGGACCAACAGCGACCTCACCGTCCCAGGAGATGTTGGAATACTGTTGCCCTGGATGTCATGGGACCGTATCCGCTGACTCGAGCTGGCAACCGGTACATCGTAGTGGTCACGGATATGATGTCGAGATGGGTGGAAGCAAAGGCCGTGCGCAAGGCAGACGCCGACACCATTATTCGCTACCTGGGGGAAGAAGTGTTCCTCGTTGGGGATACCCAGAGGCGTTGCTCACCGACAACGGGAAGCCGCTCACGGGCCACAAGTGGAAGCAGATGTGCGACAAGCTGCACATACGACCGTGGACTACAGCCAACTACCATCCCAGGGCGAACCCGACCGAGCGGCGCAAGAGTGAGATCAAGAAGGCGCTGCGGATCCAGCTCCATGACTGCAAGGACCATGGCGACTGGGATAAGTGTTTGCCGACGGTTCTGTTCTCGCTGTGGAATCGTGCAAACGCCGCCACTGGAGTGACACCGAGCGAGCTTCTGCTGGGCAGAGACCTACGGCGACTGGAGTCGGCCACACGCAGAACATGACGTCCGGCCAATTGAGGAACGAGAAGAGGCGGCCAGGTCACACCAGACCAAGTATCAGCAACGGTGGTATCCAGAACGGAGGACACAGGACCCTACACTGGCCGTAGGACAGCTGGTGTACGTCAAGAGCGTACGCCGGACCAGCCAAAGGACGAAGGTACCCTGGATGGGAGCCAGCCTGGGAAGGTCCCTTTAACGTTGCCGCAACCCTCGGCGGGCAGATTTACACAGTGGAGAAGGACGGACGCCCATACAAGGTTTACCGCCAACGGCTCAAACCTGCCGGAGAAGAACAATGGGCTGGCCACCGGAGAGCATTCAAGACCTGGGGGAGTTGTGACGTAGCGAGGCGAAGATCTGCTCTCGGCGCCAGCCGAGACGTGACACGAGAAGGCGAGGTGAGCCAATCAAGGACCAGCAGCAGCTTGATTGGCCTCGACGTGACCATCTAATGTGCTTGAGGCGAGCCAACCAGGGACCAGCGGCACTCTGATAGTTTCATGGCACACGACCTGTCAGGGCATAAAAAGAGCGCCGGAAGAAAAGGAAGAAGGAAGAATGGAGGAGAGCACAGGAGACCCAGTGATGGAAATCGACTGGGACAGCAGCGGGCTCTACATACCGATGCTGAAAGAAGAGGACAGCAGTACGCCCGGAACAGCGGACGCAGCCGCCGAACATCACAGTGCGGCTCGGGCAGCGTACGCAAATGATGTAGCGTCCTCGACAAACGGTCCTTTTAAGAACCACAAAAACGATAGGCCTTGAGAACTCTACAATTCAGGGCCGTATGCAAAACATTATTTAATTCTGTTTGAATTTGCGGCTGTTATCGTTTGCCATAGAAACAAAATCTACAGACACACACACACACACACACACACACTTTTTAAAAAATGACTTTTTCATGTTTTGAGGGTAGTACAATCAGAATCTGCAATAATCTCGACCAACAATTTTTTTGTCATCACCATACTTCCATTTCCTTATGGACAATGGAAGTAAAAATTACCCTTGTTAAAACATAAAACGTTACAGGTAGACTACCCCTTTCCCTTAACCGATCGTCACCAAAAACAATAGGTCTTGAGTACTCTACAATTCAGGGCTGTATGCACAAAATATTTGATTCTGTTTGAATTTGCGGCTGTTATCGTTTGCCATAGAAAAAAATCTACAGACAGACACACACAGACACTTTTCGAAAAATGACTTTTTCATGTTTATGTGTAGTACTGTACAATCAGAATCTGCAATTATCTCAAAGACGATTTTTTTTGCCATCACCATTCTTCCATTTCCTTAAGAAACATGGAAGTAAAAAGGATGTTAACATTAATAGTAATTAGTAAACATTTGTTTGAAGGTTTAGTTTTTTGTTTTAATGTCAATTAAGTTAGTCATGTAAGCATTACAGTATTTAAGTGTGTTAATTCATGTTTATGTTAGCATTTTTATACCATGTAATCATTATAAGTTTCCAAAAATATATTTAAGCCAACAGGCTCCAGAAGATTTGTAAACTAAAGGATTGTACTAAAGAAATGGACATAACATAGGCCAAAACAACATAATATCATTGCAAAGTAACTGTTAAATCATAATGTGACAGTAAACATATAAAAAATAGCAAAACCAGTAATTTAGGCCTTATTTAGAAATCAAGAACAGCATTGTAATAGTTTAGTATAAGTATAATATAATTTGGGAAGTGCCACAACTAATATAAATGATCAAGCGATAGAATTTTGTAAATTTCTAAGTGAACGATTAGGGCACACATATGTATCTTGTGAGATGTTAAAGTACAGTATTTGTATTTTTATTAGGAATATCATGGTGTTAACTAATTTAAGGTTTATTAAATATTAAATAGGGAGTAAGTTGAAGTAGAAAAGTAAAAATTGTAAATTTTAAATAATAAGGGTCACGTGACACTTGAACTCAACTGTATTGACCAATGGGAATTTTGCTAATTTTGGTCAAACCAGTTGAAGGAAAAAGAAAAAACGATTATTCTATTGTTAGACACTAAATTATCCAGGTCATCTCTGTGCTGTCCAAAGTAGCAAAGTATAACAGAATCAGATCTGAGTGGAAGAAAAAAGTGAAAAATTATAAAACCTAAAATCTAAATGAAGTGGAAGAAATGAAGATACAATAAAATAATAATAATTTAAAAAGAAGAAAAAATTAATAATATATTAAAAAAGAAAGCAAAAGTGAATAAATGATTCTCCAATTGGGTGAGGTTAAACCTTTTATAATATCACAGTTAAACCTTCACAACACCAAGATAAATCAACTAACACTTTTCTTCAATAACACTAGTGAAAAGAAAACAATATCTAATATAAACACAGTGAACATTTAGTGTAATTTATTTTATTTGTAAAACTGATGGTGAAGACAATTTTCACATGGAGTTAGTTGAACAACAAGCAGCCATCTTGTTTTTGTTAGTTTGAACTCTGGGTACCCGCAATGACACCTTGTTATGGAAAAATGAAATGAATTATTTTGTCATACTGTATTAAATTAAAATTTTTTATTATTAATCTATAAGGGTTAAGCAATTGTATTGTGTAGTACTTCGTTGTGGACATTTTGAACTTTAATATCAGTCTCAAGAACCCCGAACTGAGATATTATATTAACATTAAATAGAACCAGAATTGAAATCAAAAATCGATACTGGTGTTATGTAACATCGATCTTTACATAAACGGAATTGGAATTATTGAAAATAAAATGAAAACAATTTTCCTAATTCACGTTAAATTGCTTTTTATTTAAATAAAAGTAAAATAAAAAGAATCTTAATTACAGTAAAGGAAGATTTGAACAATTACGACAACTTAAATAAAACGAAACTCCAAGAAAATTATGGTAAGTCGACTAACCTCGAAAGAAGAACTCGTCTACAGCAAGAGCCTATTACCTAAAGGACTAAAAGTATTTTAACCTATTTCCATAATAGCAATAAAGTTGAACGAAACATACGAAAATTAAACATCGTTTCTAACAAGAGGTGTTAGGTAAATTATAAGATCCTACCACCACTAATCGAGTGCAACGTCTAGGCCTAGTTCCGCTTGGTGATTTCGAACTATTTGATTTTGTTTTTAATAAACAATTCACCCTTTACTTAATTTGAATTAATCCAATCAACTATTCTTTTAACACTTTTTAAACAATAAATAAATATAACAAGGAATAAATAACGTTTACTAACAATACATGACCACATTCACATTAGGTTACAGTATTTATGAATGTACAGCATATTTAAATTCATTTGAGATTACAGTTAACAATTACTATATTTTTCGGTAAGTGGTTAAGTATCAACCAATAAGCTTACACTGCTTGTCATTTTGCATTTAACTACAGCAAGCTTCACTATTTTTGTTGAAGAAAGTGTATCATTTTTCTGTTTTGTTTAGTGAAGAAAGATCACTTTTTTCTTTAAGATAGTTAGAAAATAAAGCATTCATTGAGGTACTTCTAGAATTAACTAGAAGGTAGGCAGACATGACAGAAGTGGTCATCTACTCGGGCAATTTAAAAGCAGCATTGAGTTGAAGACTTGAAAGTTCAAATTTTTATATTGCTTACTGCCGCCTTTGTTTTTGAAAGTGAAGTATAGAAGGCTACACACATTGTCTCATTAATAATAACCAGAATTACTGTTATTATCATTTATTATGAAAAACAGTTGTACATGGACTGTGTACCAATAACTTTTTTGTTTGAAATGCATGATTTAAAATCATTCAGTATGCTATGAAATTAAAATGTATATTTATACAATATCCATATGGTTATGATATACCTGTGGCATATTTTATGTGTGTTGTGTGTATAGGTAATACTAGTGATAATTTAGAAGCAGTGTCAGAAGCAGCATCCAATCATAGTGTCGCTTCATCGTTAGAACTTGAGACAGAGGATCAGAATGATAACTTGTCAGACATGGTGTCAGCTAACGTATCAGGCCGTGGTACCCCAAATATTTCAGGTGCTGTATTATTATTGTTATTTTTCTAGAAAACTTAATGAATGTTTGTCTTGTGTATCACATGTAAAGTCAGTTTGTTTGATACAGCTCTGATTAAAAGCAGAGAATGTTGAAATTTTTTAGTTTTAACATTTTTTAGGCAGTAACATAAAATATTTGTTTGTTTAATGTACAACATTATTGTATTATGTTGAATTTGAATATGAATTATGTTGATGTTATAACATTGTGAATAAGAAAAAATTATATTGATATAAAGTCTTTTATGAGTATGACAGTTATAATTGTAGGGCATTTTCACGTAACATAACATTGGGATGAACTGCCTTAACTTATATTTAAAAATACCGGTTTGGCCCGAGTATAAGACGGTCTCACATAAGACGACCCTAGATTTTTGAAGGGGTTTTACAGGAAAAAAGGGCCTGTATATAAGACGACACTGAACTTGTAATGGTACAGAGGTTTTGGGTTTATTTTATTAGTTTATCAGTGGTGATAACGGGGAATCGCCCAGACAGAGTTTCAGTTTTAATAAGCAGAGTGTACTTTTGAAACACCCAGTTGTCGGTTTGTCCTGTAAGCCCAGCAACATGCGACAAATCCTGAAGCATTGGAATGTGTCAGCGCGCACGTATGCCCGTTCGAACAGGGTGAAGATCACGTACGATTTTGCTGGTCGGCGAGTGCGAGTCTATGTTAAATGCTCTCGTCCAATGAAAACGCAAGTTGCTGCTCCCGGGATGCCGAGGGCCATATTGGAAACGAGCCACTTAGCGTCACCTAGCGAAACCGGCCGGTTTAGTGTTAAAGGCTTGCGGGCCAAAATTTCATAAAAAGTGCTACAAAATGTGATTCAACTATAATTAATAATGTGATACAAACAGTGAAACATTAACAAACCACCAGTGGTCAAAATTCAACAAGTGAAAACATCTTTCGGAATAAACAGTGAACAAAAAAATGGACTAATTACAACACGTGTTCCTCATGGAGGCTACAGGGAAGTAACTGTATAATCTAAATAAATCCATATAACAATTTAAAAAGCGCTAAATCAAAAGAGGGGGTAAAATGTGTGAAAGAGAGTGTATGAGTAAAGCACTGGGTTGCCTTATACAATATATTTAATTTAGTTATAATAAGTAAATGTAAGGTTATCAAATCTAAGTTGCATTTCAAAATGTGTTTAATAATGTCCTATAACGGACCGTAACAGTGCTGAAAAGTAAGATACAAAATATGTAGAGAAAACGGGGGAGGGTATCTTATGTGAATGGGAGCATAACAAGAATGTCGTATTAAAATTGTAATAAAGTAATGTCTTATATTAACTTATGAATATGTATTTGTTTATTTGCATTGGCCTATTATTCTCTTCCGAGTACACTAGACGATAACTTGGTTAACTTCCACACGAGTTTAAAGATTTAAATACTCATTAATATTTCAGTTGACGTCCGAATAGTGACGAATTTAAAATCTAACATGGTAATGTAATGTAAAATTAAATATTAATTACTGAACACACGCATCAGTCGACGCCTGAACAGGGATGATTTAAATATTAATTACTGAACACGCTTCAAACTTTTTGAGGTGTTGTATGAGAAAGACAATGAAATGGTCTAAATATCATCATATCTTGAAGTCACATTAAGTAAATATGGCTATTTTACATTAAAGGTGAAATTATAAGTGTTAAAGTACCTTACTGTTTTTAGTTCCAGTCATCATCCTTGTTTTCTTCTTCTCCAAGTTCATCTTCAGAATTGGTACTGGAATCAGATTCATAACTGGAGTAGTCTTTCCACAAAATGTCATCCTCACTCTCCTCCATGTTATTAGAAACACATTTTTTAAACCCCTTTACAATGGATTTGCTTTTGATTTTTCCCCAGACTGTGATTATTCACTGGGCCAGTAACCGTTTCTTCAACTTGCCTTGGGAAGTCAATGCATGGTTTCAATTAATTAACCAGTCACTATAGTTCTTCCATAAGTAGTCCTTAAATGGTTTATTAACAGCCACATCTAAAACTTGAAGCTGAGAATTCATTCCCCCAGGGATTATAACAAGATCAGTGTTCATTTCTGCAACCAGCTTCTTTATTTTCTCGCTTGTGTGACCATGAAGGAACTACCTCTCTGCGCTAGTAAAGTGCCTAGCCAACATCCCCAAACTACCTTAAGCCAATCTGCCATAAGTTCTTCAGTCATCCACCCCTTTTCCTGTGCTCTAAAACAATCCCAGCTGGTAATTGTTCTGCGGAAGCATTTTTCTCTTCAAAATAACATAGGGTGGAAGTTTTCTTCTGTTGGCAGTTACTCCTGGCATCACATTAATGCGTGACTTTTCGTTACCTGTAGATTTAATTATAACTGATTTTGGACCGTTTCTGTCCACAGTAACAGTTGGCGGCATATCGAAAAACACTGGTGTTTGGTCAGCATTTGCCATTTGACCAAGCAGGTAATTGTGGGCTCAGTTTTATAATATATCGATAAGCAATCGATTTGTCAGTATGATCAGCAGGTAGGTGTTGCGACGTCGTCAACACAGACCCGAACTCCACATCATGCGTTTACACCAGCCCACGTTTGCTAAACAAATGGGCCATTTTATGCACTGTCGTATGATAAATTTATCGTTCAGTATTCAAAAACATATGGCAGTGTCCTAGGAAACGCATCCGATAAAATATCGGACTAGTTGTTTAGATACGTGGGCCATAATTGATTCATTTATGCACTCGCGTGCGAGTTTTTTATCGTTTGACTTTCAGACATCAGTGCTGCAACTTCCTGCCTAGCGTTGGCGAGGCCAGTTATGCCAAGTAATCAGTGGTATTCATGTCGTGGTGTGATTTTATTAATTTGTTTGTAAATATGGAAGGCGTTACTATAGAAAGGCTCACTGACAAAATCAGAACAGGAGAGCACTATGGGATCCCGCTTCCGAAGCTTATAAAAACGAACCGCTATGCGGCATACAACACGCACGGATTCATTTTCCGTACTGATGATGGCAACACCGAAAGAGTTTGTTCACGCCCACTTACGATATATTTTTGGTGCCTGATAAAAATCGGAGTCAACTCGGATGCAAAAATTATCATACAATTTGAATCGGATACATAAAAGGGGCCTTAAAGTGAACAACTTTTAACGTCTGTGACACAATACGGTACTTCAGCGCAGTGGTGAAAGTGTGCTTGGGATTTTCACCTTGAGCTCATTATAAAACGCGCATATTGATTCCGCTTGTGCAGCTGCCGAGTGTTACAAAATACGCTAGGCACTTAACACAAAATTTTTAAATGTTAGGTTGCGCATATAAGACGAGTATGGTTTTTGAAAGGCCATTTTAAGGAAAAAATCATCGTCTTATATTCAGGCCAATACGGTAACTATTTTTGTGTGTGTATGTGTTGTAACATGACATAAGATAGGGAAAATACACTAATGATTAATAAACCAAAAAAGCTGAAGGTAAGAAGAAATGTTAAAAAACTTATAACTCAAAGATTAATGACCAAAGTACGAAATGACCATTGACTAAGGAACTGATGATGACTTGACCCAATAGATTGGAGAAAAACAAGAAAAATAGATTGGAACAAGAAAGAAGGAACCAGAAACCAAATATAAACAAGAGTATAATAACAATCATTATAATCCCCAAAAATATGACTAACATATGTATGTAAAACGATGCACTAAAACAGTTAGGGCATAAATAAGATGTAACCATGTAAACAATAAAAAGTAAGATAGAGATAGTATATGTATATTCTATGAAAGGAGAAGAAACATGAACTTATAAATATAAGGTAGGAAGCTAGAAATAACAATACCCAATTAATAATAAACACAGTCAAAGCAAGTAAAAGATACATTGAGCCAAATAAAGGCAATAATTAATAACAAAAAGTGATCCATGTGAATTGAAAATAGAACAATTATTAATGACCAATAACCACACAGTGATATTAAAATAATTAGACAAACGGTGTGAGAAATATCAAGTGAATAATATAAATAAGTGCATAAATATAAGTAGGTAATAACAAGCTACGTAAATAGCACATTATAAAAAGTGAAAGTGTTAATAAATAAAGAAACCTTCTATGAAGGGAAAAGTGCAGTGAGTGTACAACATAAAGTACTTAAGAAGCAGACTGTAGTAGTATAGCTAAACAGCCTTTGATAGAACTATATGTTATCAAATAAGAATGAACTAATTGTACCATTAGTAATTTCAGAAATAGTAAGTAAGAATGACCAAAAATAAGATGTAAATTAAGTTATTAGAGTGTAAGATAAGAAAGACAGAAACTGTATTTTAGTGAAAGAATTTGTAAGTGAATTATATTGTGTAAGGTACTGTTTAAAATTATTATTATAAGAGTTTCGTTATTGTTGAACAAACCATAGAATTTATTAACTTATAAGATAAGCAAGATAGAAATAAGAAATCAAAAACAGAAGTTGAATTTCAGGTTTGAGCCTGGTAAGAAAATGTTTGTTTTTATAATAAGAGGTGTGGTTAGAAGCATCAATGTTTTATTATCTGTTTTTATAACAAAATTGTTCAATGTGCCACTATATAAAGGTAATGAGTTATAAAGAATGTTAAATAGTAGTATGGGGAAGTCTAGGCTCTAGGTCTAACGTTTAGTGAAGGAAATTTGTAAGTTTAAAAGGAAAACCATAACCCAGTATCAATTAGAATATATCAAATGTTTAAGCAGTTAAGTAAGTGTATCTAGTACAAAAATGTATAATTAATATCCAGTTTAAAATTAACTACATAAGAAGTATAAGTAAGAAAATAAGGAAATGTTATTAACTATTCAAAAGTAATCATGAGGGATACAAAATAATCTTTAACAAAAATGAAAGACAATGGTGTTCATATAATTGATGTTACTACTAATATAAGAAAGAAATCATAATTTGAAGATATTTTATAAATTTAAACCAAAATAAAACGTTACAATATAACAATGTCATAAGATATTGACCAATGAGAAATAGCATAATTCAAAAGGTAACCATGACAAGTGACGCTTATTACATAAAATACCGTTGGAATTTTAATTACTTCATTATTGACTAACGCGGAGGGCGGATGCATGAAGCTCTCGACATAAAATTAACTTTAAAAACTTAGAATTTTACTAAATTTTGGAAGAAGAAGTATACGAGAAACGTTATAAGCTACAACCGATGAGATGAACAACTATTAAAATAATTAACCATAAAAATCATGGTAAAAACTACGAGGACATCAAATTAACGTAATACACGACCTATTCTGAAGGAAGAAGGAATTTACCTAACTCAACCTGAGGACATCGAACATCTATGCGAACTGATGGAAGCCGAACTTCGAATTAGAACCATTTGAATGGGAATTCCGGACAATCCAAAGAAGAGAGGACTCCTAGAGGTTTCCTGAAGAAGAAGATGATCGTCGAAGAAGCCACGTCAAGAAATCGATGAGTATAAAATAATAACTTCACTTCAAAATAAATGTTCAATTATCCATAATAACGAACTATAAATATTTTCACTTCACTGATCACAATATTGACTCTATAACTGAACTTAATCGATATATCACTCTTAATAAAACATAATCAATCAATAAACTTTGATATTAAATTATAATTATTTTTAAAAAAACATAACTTGCTGACAAGAATTTAACCAAACCTATTCTAATTCTCATTGCCAATAACTTACTTGTATGTTTTAGTTGAGATGTTTAAAATAATTAAATATATTAATATAATACCTTCCACCTACCTTGAAAGTTTTATCTTGTGTGGGGCCAGGATTCTTTCGTGCGAACACTAGATACAAACATGTGTTTCATGGGTTATCGAAATAACTAACGCTACACATCTTTAGGAAGAGAAATAATTAACTTTAATGATCAGCTATTGAACTTATGGTTTAACAAATACATTTTTATGTCGTCAAATGTTGTGCAACTTTGTTCCCTACATATTACTTTTACATATACAACTTATACTAATTACTCACGCAAGATAGCCCAGCCTGCCTTTCACTCACTACTCACATTCTATTATAAAGCCCCCATTACCCCGATTACCCGATTTACTGCATGATATGAAGTCCCCGCCGGCAACGCGTTCTTCAGTGACCTCGTGGCCGTACCGCGGTAAGTCGTAAACGCCCCGTAAAATAAAAACTGAAACACAAATTCAGATTTGAATGTTCTGCCACTATTCCTCCATTATTACTGTCACTTGTTTAAAGAGTTTACGTCACTTTTCTATAAAAAACGGATGAAATTTACTAGAGCATATTTAGCGCTGGTGTCGGCCGACACGCACAGAGTAGGACTGGGGAAAGTGCTTCATTGAGCGGGAGGAAGCGGCGATTCACTGCCACCAGGTTTTAGTTGCCGTTCATGCTTAATTTGCTGTGACTTATGATTTTTATGCGTGACCTATAGTCATTATATTCGCCACATGTATAGCCGATATTTGCATGTGCCACACTGACATCATTAGTAGTAGGCGTGGCTTAACGGCATTTCCTGTAGTTGGCTGTATGTTGCTACACACGGTTCGTTCCATCGCCATGTTTTGCCTCGACGGTGGAGTTTTTTACGGCGTCACTTCAGCGCTCCGCCCGGCTATGTTACGTACGGGCGCCGACATACATATACAAAGTTCTTAGAATTTTTAAGGTGGCGCGGATTCCTGGCTGCATTACTCAACAGCAAACTGCGTCTATGCTTTGTTACACCACTGTTTCTCAACACGTGTTCTGTTATAATGAAATTGACGTTACACAATAATTTTACAAAATCCCGCACAAACACGAAATAAACAAAAATGTAAATACCCCATACTGTAAAAAATAAAATGACCCAAAATTGACACGTTACAATACCCCCTCGATGAGAATTCTGCTGTCCACAACAGAAGAAATCTCATCGATAAACCCCGAAGAGGACCGGTGAGGAACTGGTGCCAAAACCCCCTCTTGTTCTTACTCTACATGGGTACACGACCCCCCTGGCTCAGCGACTATGGACCCATCTGAACGAGATCACTGGACTTCTCCGTAAGAGATCCCAACACCGAGAAATCGAACAGACAAATACCACAGCACACCTCGCCTTTTAGCATGCTATCCCCCAAATATCCTCAATCCCTGGCTTAGATTACTCCAGATCCTCAGCCGATATGGTTCCCATTTTGTGCAAGCTGGGCTGCCTTTAGCAGATACTGGGCTCACACACACTCACATTACATAATACCTGTGACAAATTCTTTAAAATTTACAAAAAATTAAAAAAATTCAAAATTCAAAATACTATACTTGACAAAAAAATTCTCTTCCTTGTTTTTCTGTTTTATTAAAAATGACTTAATCAAAACATATCCTTACCCTAACATGTGAATACTTAGAGTCTAACAATACAATGCAATACAAAATAAATCAATAAAATAAACATGGTTAACACACAAACAATAGAATAATCAACACTTAAATTATTCATTCGCTGGCAAGCGAAAAATCAAGATTTTTTTTTTTTTTCAAAAAAAATTTAAAATTTCCAAAAAAAATATTTTCCAAAAAAAATTTTAAAATTCAAAAAAAAATTTTAATTTATTAATTGTTTCCTTTATATTTAGACATTATTTGAAAATTGGTTTGAATTGATAAAATAAGCAAATTAAATTGACTTCCTACTATACAAGCTTAGTGTGTGTATGACCTCATCAGCTGATCAAAACTAGGTCAAGTCCCAGACCCTTGACCTACATATGTTATGTATACTTTCTGAAAATACATTCAATATCTGTAACAAACTAATTTGAAACAAAACAATAAAATAAAACATTTAAAACAAACACAATATTAATATAAATAATAAACAAGTTGACATTCAAATTATTTAAAATAAACACCTTACATCTTTACATTATCAAATTCTCTCAAAATTTTGTCACTGGTTTCAAAAATAAAAAATTTTATATTCTTTATTATAAATCTCTCTCTTTATTAATAATCTTACTCTAATCTACTGTGGGTGATGTAAATTATTTATTCTCATTGACTGTACTACTAGATCTGTATACATATGTAATCTTTCTCCCCCTGACTCTAACAACTAACAACTTCAACTACCATGACACCCATCTCTATTAAAAACATCTACCAAACACTCTAAACCCAACCTATCATTAAACTCAATTCGCATCATTCTACCCTTATATAAAAAAATACTCTCTACCCCTTTGTACATAGGATATGTGTTTCCCCGCCCCCAAAAACTCAAATCCCTTATTTGGCCCCTGGATTCTACCTAAGGCGGCCCCTCCTCACTAAATCGATTCTAATCCCGTCCCAACATATCATTTTGTTGCGAACTCCCACATTACACTATCCCCTACTACAAAATTGCCATCCCCAAAATCTCAATCTCATTACCTCACTACAACTACAACAAAATAACATCATTAATTATAAACAACAATATATCACTCGAAACTCCACATAAATTCTCCACAACTACTGTGTCAACATCAATACTTCTCAAAATTCTATAACATACATTAGTTCAAAACAACATTACATTCTTCATTTCTACTATTTCTTTAACTTCAATTTGGACAGATCTATATGTCCCATAAAGTATTCATCACCCCAAAACTATCTCTTGTTAACTGGCATAAATCATTACTTTACTTCTCACTTTATCAAATTATTTTTATCATTACTTTAAAATATCTATAATACATTAAAACATTACCTTGAACATCAATTACTTATAACATTTACAAACCAATATACCAGTGACCTGTTATTGCTGATCAGCTGATCCTACTAACACAATGAAAATACATCTCACAATTGAACAATTTACATGAAATATATATGTATTTATTTATCATTATCTCTCACCTCCTTGTTTCCCATTTCTCTGATTCTGATCATTCATATTAACCGCCTGCCAGACGATTTAATTATTGGCTTAGAAAAAATATACACACATAATGAAAACACATATTCTTATCAATGCTTATATCTAAACTATGATAATGAAATAATACATTTAAAATTATAGCATGTAATGAACACCTCATATTAAATATCTGAGCAGCTAGTTAATTGAACAGAGCACAAGCATTTTTATTTGATCAAACTTTGCATTAAAAAAAAATTTTTATGTGGTAAAAGTTAAATTCGTGCCTCACCTGAGCCACCTCCCAGCCACACACACTATTGCAAATTATGGAGGACTGTATCGTCCTTTCGCTTCGACAAAGACTGTATATTTTGGAGCAGGTTTACCTCTCCGTGTCTTTGCTTCCGCTATTACATTTAAAAGGTTATGAACATCAACATGTTCTGGTCTATAATTACTCGCCCTTAATGCGGGTCTACCACCTGTCTTTGCTGCCCCCAAGCGGGCAGAGTGGCAGCCGCTGTTTCATAGTTCCGGGAGATTTCCCCTAATTGTCTCCCCCCATTGAATTTCTAATATATACCAATTTCAAGTCAGCTATGGTCAAGGGACTTGATATGACCATAGCTGGCCGCTAGCCAAATCCACGATTAGTGCTGGTAAGGCAGCAATCACCCGAAAAGTCGGGGAAATCCAACCTGCACCCCACCGCCTGTCACATTCATTACCACCATGTGCGACACGGTCGTCTATCAATGTGTAAACTTTAATTCACACGAAAAAGGTGTGCCGCACATTTTTGCCATTTTGGCCTCCGATGGAGGTAACACTCTCTGTTACCCCCAACCCATTTCACTATGTACGGGGGCACAGGCCACCCCCGCAATAGCCACTTAATAACTAACTAAGAAATTGCAAACTAAACTTTCTACAATTGCAGTTCCACACTCCATTGTTCTATCACTTCATTGAGCACCACTCTACCCCCCAAAATCATCCCACTTCTTGTATTGATAACAAGTTTTATTTTATTACACATCTTTTAAACGTTCCCATACTCACTGATACTAAAACTTGACAATTATATTTGGTCACTTAATTCTAAAATTTATTTACATTTAAAATTATACACATCCAAAAATTTTTTTTTTTTTTTTTTTTTTTTTTCTGGCGATTATGGACGCACCTGAAACGGGGGTGTTTTGCTATGAGGCACAGTTTTGATGAAAATTCAGATCTGCTTCGTGAAATTACTCCCCCTTTTACTTCTTACTTTTCTCTCTCTAACTCTCATTTCTCCAGACCCACCGTCTGAATTTTCACCAAATCTGCCTCCCAGCAAAACTCTTCATTTCGGGTTAAGCAATACTACTGTCCATGGCTCAGCTGAAATTTCTTCGCCATAGACACTGAAAATCTTTTAAAATTTGCACTCACTGCCTTTGTATTTAGGTATAGCCTCCTTTATATACTCTAAGGCAGTGCAGGC
Organism: Magicicada septendecula; assembly: GCA_034769895.1. NCBI lineage: Eukaryota > Metazoa > Arthropoda > Insecta > Hemiptera > Cicadidae > Magicicada > Magicicada septendecula. Next base: position 750,285,263 of record CM068368.1, on the reverse strand, counting down.
ACATGACAGGTACATCATGATTGTTGTACCTAGAGTGTATTAATGATAATTTGTCACGTACCTTTTGGGGTCCCCCTCCCCGTTCAAATATGTAGTTAAATTTCTAATTTGTACCAATTTTGGTGGAGCCGGACCATCGTTGCTTTCACCGCCCGAAGGAAGATCTGCCAACCATGGCCCGCCTCCGAGTTCCGAATTCCACGGCCAGGACTGGTAAGATCGTGACCGCCCGAAAATGGGGAGGAGCCCTCCTAAAAACATATAGAAAAACAATTAAATGACATATGACATTCATACATTCACTCACTGATAAAAATCCTTATGCTGACCAAAATAATTTCAAATTTGTAGCGTTGTGCGTTCCAACTATCTCCCTCGTCTCTCTATTCTGTAACACATATGAATTCTTCATTTTTACCTCTACTATCTCGTACGGCCCCTCGTACAATAAGAAAAATTTCTTGATCTCCTTATCTTGTGCACTTGATAAATCGTGGTGTCGCACCAATACCATCTGTCCAACCTCGTACTGCGTCCACTTACCTTTCATATCATGACTCTGTTTTCTCCTCTCCCCCTTCGTCAACAAACTTTCATTCGCTAGTCTCAGTTTAACATCGTGACCAATAGTGTTAGTTTCCGGTGGATACTCAATTAATTGTTCTAAAATCCTCTGTGGACGCTTCCCTCTTACTAACTCATAAGGTGTGAACCCCGTCGACTCGTGGGTGGTGCAGTTAAGCCAATTTTCAATTTTCTGCACATAGAGTGGCCACTCGCTGTGTTTGGTGTGGCAGTATGTTCGGAAAATTCTGCCCAACTCCCTCATGACTCTCTCCGCCTGATTGGACTGCGGGTGATATACTGCGGTGTGCTTTGGGATGATACCTTCCCATCCGAGAGTCTGGCGCCATCTCCCGCTGATGAACTGCGGCCCATGGTCGGATAATATCACCTTCGGCTTTCCCACGTTGATCATGTAGTCGCGTGTGATCTTCTCTCTCAGCACCTTACTTGTTGCTCTCTTCACGCTATATAACGTTACATATTTGGAAAAAGTGTCAAGTACAACAAAAATATGCATCACTCCGCCCCTACCCTTCGGCAATGGGCCGTACAAATCTACAGCTACTAAATCAAATGGTTTTTCTACTTTAATATAATTTAGTTCTCCTTCTAACCTATAATTCACAACTTTAGATTTCTGACATATGTCGCAAACTCTAAGTATTTTTCGGACGCGTTTCTCCATATTTTTAAATAGACAGGATTCTTTCAACACATTTACACACTTCCGTGCCCCAAAATGCCCGTATCTAAGGTGACAGTCCCACACTATTTTCTCTATCAACCCTTCAGGTATAATTAATCTCCAATCCCTCTCTCTCCCCTCTACTTTTTTAAACAAACTCCCTTTAAACACTTGAAAATATTGTTTATACCCAAACTCATCTACATCTGATTCTACACTAGTAATTATTTTATTTAATTTACTATCAGCTCTTTGCATTACGTTTATATTCTTTAATTCTTCCCCAAAAAGTTTATCCTCCCTGGACAATCTATAAATCTCTATTTCTTTGATATCTCTACCCGTTCTATTTCTGTCTATGTCTACTCGTGATAGTGTGTCTGGCACCCTGTTCTCTACACCCTTAATGTATTCCCAAGAAAAATTATACTCTTGAAGAGCTAACACCCACCTGGTTATCCGGCTGTGTGTGAGTTTGCACGTATTCAGGAACGACAGTGCTTTATGGTCCGTCCTGATGATGGTTCTATTACCCAGCAGATACGTACGGAACTTCTTCACGGTGAACACTATACTGAGGAGCTCCTTCTCGGTGGTAGTATAGTTATGCTCTGCAGCTAGCAACGTCCGGCTGGCGAAAGCGATTGTCTTGTGTTCTTTCGCCTCGTCCTCTTGATACAGTTCCGCTCCAAGCGCTATATTGCTGGCGTCTGTCTGCCAGTAAAATTTATCATTAAAATTGGGATGATTCATTAAAATCATATCAGCGAACTTATTTTTGATTTCGTTGAACGCTGCTCTTTCGTTATCTCCCCATCTCCATTGTTTATTCTTTTGCAGCACTGCGCTGAGTCGGGCTGTCGTCTGGGCATAGTTCCGCTGGAACTTCCTATAAAAATTACAGAGACCAAGAAAACTTTGCAATTGTTTTATATTTTTAGGCTCCGGGAACGTCAGGATGGATTCTACTTTATCCGGATTGGCACGTATCCCTGTAGGTGTTATGATGAAACCTAAAAAATGTATCTCAGTTTGCAAAAATTTCGATTTGTCCCAATTCACCGTCAAACCTCCCTGATATAACTTCTCCAATACATATTCCAAATGTTCTACATGCTCTTCAAATGTTCTGGAAGCTATCAGAATATCATCAACGTATATGGTTAAAAAATCTAAGTTATGTGGTTGCAAAATTTCGTCAAGACACTTGATAAAACTAGCTACACTTGTGTTCAAACCAAACGGTAGTCTCTTAAATTGATAATTCTTTCCATTGAATAAAAAGGCTGTATATTTTCTACTATTTGCTGCCAACGGAACTTGCGAATACCCGGCGGTTAGGTCTAAAGAGGTCATATATTGTACGCCGCTGAACTTCTGAAAAATTTCTTCTATCGCTTCAGGTGACTCCCGGTCGGGAATGATTATTTGATTGATTTTGCGGGCATCTAAACATAACCTAACTCTACCATCTTTTTTAATCACTACTATTAAGGGGTTAGAATATGGTGATACAGATCGCTCAATTATATCTCCCTCTAACATTTTCTCTAACTCAATCTGAACCGCTCTTCTCTTCGCATATGGCACCGGATAACTTCTTTGCACATAGGGTGCGTGTTCCCTTACCTTTAACTCGCATTCATAGTTTCTTGCCCTCCCTGGTATATCGGCAAACACCTCTAAAATTCTCTACTACCCGCCACAACGATTCACGTTGAGAACTCCCTATCACGCCGCCCTCACTACAAAATTTAAGTGCTCTCTCATTCCATAAGTGATCTACATTCTCCTCACCCTCTATCTTACTCTCACTACATACATTCATACTAACTTCTATTTCTTGTTTATTATTCCGATTATGTATCACCCTTATCCCTGAAATTCTTACCGCATCTAACACCCGCTCAAAATTAATACGGACTGGTTCCCCTTCACTATTTAATTCTAACACCCGTTTATGAAAATCAATCACCGCCTTATGTTTAATCAGAAAATCATTTCCCAGTATAACCTCAAGATTTAATCCCCGTACAACTAGAAATGTATTATCGTACCCTACCCCGTTAATTATCATGTTTAAATGTACTTGTTTCGTGACTCTTTTACTTCTAACTCCCGTAATACCTACAATCGTCACCCCTGCTACTGGCAAAGATGAAATATTTTTATTTATTTCTCTTAATTCATCTAGTACATGTTCAGAAATAACAGAGATTTCGCTACCTGTATCGATTAAAGTTTTAATCTCCTTACCTTCTATGTTGATTTTCACCTCGGTCAGTCCATTCTCCCGTCTCCCTGCTTCGAAGTCTTCCTCCTCCAACAATTCCTTCGATAAATCTGTAATAACAACGTTGTTTCGAAATCTGTCCTCTATTTGGACCCCAGAAACTTCCGGCGACAACGGTCGGGTCCGGTGTTCCATTGTCCCTTTTAGTTTCCCGCAGATGTGCTCGCCACTGCAGGGTTGTATCCTCGTTCGTGCTGGTTTCCTCGTTGTTCGTGAGCGTGGCCTCTCGACGCTCCTCCTTGGCCCTCTCCCCTTCGTTGGTATGCCTGCTGGTTCTGTGCAGGTTGTGGTCCCCGTCGCTGACCCGGTCTCTCTCTCTCCTGCATCTAAAACAAACATTCTGTGAAGCATAATTCTCCTGCGAACACGCTGGACAAGTCCACATGGGTCCTCGATTATTTTGTTCTCGTCTGGGATATGCTGGTCCATTTGTAGGTCCCCTCGGCGGTCCCTGATTACCTCCATTATTTCCATTCTGCTGGTTCTGACGGCGACTCAATTCTTGGTCCCGGATATTCTGAAACACATCTAAAATATTTTCTAATTCGCTAATATTAGCTACCTCCCGTGTCATAAGTGTTATTTGTACTTCCCTTGGCAAATGCTTGCTTATATGCCTCACGAAGGATCTAAATGGCAATGGCGGTTCTAAGTATTTCGCCTCATTAAATATTCTCATCACATACCCTGTTATATTATTATTGGGCCCCCTAAAATTCCCGGTTCCCATAATTCTGCTTCGTAATACTTCTTGGTCTTCTTCAGACCAATATTTATTTCTAAACGCGGACTCAAAACTTTCGAAACACTCCCATTCCGTTTTATGTACCTCGGCCCATATCTCCGAACTACCGTTGAAGCATTTTAAAATCTTTAATAATTGAACTTCCCAGTTATTAGTGCTAAACTTATTAAACTCTGTCACTCTATTTATGAACTGCATGGGATGCACTCTTTTATTATCACAACTGAATGTCTCTAACTCAACTTCACTGCTTACGTCACGAGTCATAATTACTCGCTCGGTAACCGTGTTTACTTGTTGGCTGATGGCCATGCTCAATTCATTTTTTACATTCATGATATTTTGCTCAACGTTCATTAATTTAAGGTTACTATCAGATTCAAGGTTACTTATTGTATTATGTATTGTCTTAAATTCGATCTTACAGTTGTTTTCTATTTCGCTTATTTTAAGGTTATTATTTTCAATCTTGTTCGTAGCATAACTAACCTTACATTCGGTATTGGTATTACATTCACTTATTTGTTTCTCAACAATTGTATTTATTACGCTATATTGTTCCGTGATCTGTTTCTCTACTTTATTAGGTATATTATTGGTAATATCAGAAACACGGCACTCTGATTGCTCATTTATGGACTCTGATAATTGTGATTTTATACTTTCACAACGTTCATCAATATGTTTATCTAATATACGACTCAAATTATCAAATTGTACATTAATATTCTGCTGCAACTGAGTATTGTCATTCTGTATCTCAAATTTTTCTCTCATGAAATTAAATATATCGTCCAATGACAACTCTTTTGCCCTACTTGTTACAGGAGTTGATATCGCTCCCGGTGTGCAAAGTACAGATGCTTCTATGTTATACTCATTTATTGACGTTAATTCTGTTTGAATACCGGAGTCAGCATTTACTTGACTCTCGGTCTGGCTGTCAGATAAGCCAACTTCACTGTTATCTGCCATTTCTTATTTTATACTTTATATTTGTGTATAAATAAAATATAATCACTATAATGTATTATATAACCAATTTTGCGTTAATAACCCACATTTGTTTTATTCCGCTAACCCCAAAAACATGTTTGTATCTTTTCTGTAGGTACGGTCTTTACTATTTTAATTAATAAAAACTGCCCCTGTATCGGAAGCCATTGAGATGTTTAAAATAATTAAATATATTAATATAATACCTTCCACCTACCTTGAAAGTTTTATCTTGTGTGGGGCCAGGATTCTTTCGTGCGAACGCTAGATACAAACATGTGTTTCATGGGTTATCGAAATAACTAATGCTACACATCTTTAGGAAGAGAAATAATTAACTTTAATGATCAGCTATTGAACTTATGGTTTAACAAATACATTTTTATGTCGTCAAATGTTGTGTAACTTTGTTCCCTACATATTACTTTTACATATACAACTTGTACTAATTACTCACGCAAGATAGCCCAGCCTGCCTTTCACTCACTACTCACATTCTATTATAAAGCCCCCATTACCCTGATTACCCGATTTACTGCATGATATGAAGTCCCCGCCGGCAACGCGTTCTTCAGTGACCTCGTGGCCTTACTGCGGTAAGTCGTAAACGCCCCGTAAAATAAAAACTGAAACACAAATTCAGATTTGAATGTTCTGCCACTATTCCTCCATTATTACTGTCACTTGTTTAAAGAGTTTACGTCACTTTTCTATCAAAAACGGATGAAATTTACTAGAGCATATTTAGCGCTGGTGTCGGCCGACACGCACAGAGTAGGACTGGGGAAAGTGCTTCATTGAGCGGGAGGAAGCGGCGATTCACTGCCACCAGGTTTTAGTTGCTGTTCATGCTTAATTTGCTGTGACTTATGATTTTTATGCGTGACCTATAGTCATTATATTCGCCACATGTATAGCCGATATTTGCATGTGCCACACTGACATCATTAGTAGTAGGCGTGGCTTAACGGCATTTCCTGTAGTTGGCTGTATGTTGCTACACACGGTTCGTTCCATCGCCATGTTTTGCCTCGACGGTGGAGTTTTTTACGGCTTCACTTCAGCGCTCCGCCCGGCTATGTTACGTACGGGCGCCGACATACATATACAAAGTTCTTAGAATTTTTAAGGTGGCGCGGATTCCTGGCTGCATTACTCAACAGCAAACTGCGTCTATGCTTTGTTACACCACTGTTTCTCAACACGTGTTCTGTTATAATGAAATTGACGTTACACAATAATTTTACAAAATCCCGCACAAACACGAAATAAACAAAAATGTAAATACCCCATACTGTATAAAATAAAATGACCCAAAATTGACACGTTACATAGTATATCAACTATTGTGTATTTAGTTTTAAGGAACTTACTAATTTTGTGCATTTATTAGCCGATAATCCAACTTCTGTAGTCAAAAGGACTTATTCCCTGAGACAAAAAAATTATTAATTGTAAACAAAATATGTACGCCATAATGTTTTCCTTACGTACAACTGAGCAAACCAAGAGATGCCAACCGTGCAGTTTGTAAACGCTGGTATTAACATAAATATATGTATTATTCATTAACTGTAATTGAACAGGTAATATAAAGAATGGTTCAATAAAATTTTAATATTCCTCAACTGCTGTATGTTTGATTCTTGTAAAACAAGGTAATATAGAGAAATATTAAAAACAAACCATCACCATACTACAGTTAGTGAATTCGACACTGCAAGACTGCGTGGGCCAATCAGGTGGCGAGGCGGTGAAATTTGAATTGAGCGACGAGAGATACGGTTCGCCAGTAAGTATTAAGAAAAGGTATAACCCGGCTCGCTACACACGATTAATTCTCACAATATCAATTAACAAATTAATACCAAATAATCAACCCACAATTACACAGTTATATTACGAATTCGACGATTACTACGAGTGACATAATAACTCGTACAACACGATCTATTACAAAGTGACGATCCCAACAGTGGGGCTTTTCGTTTCTGTTACAAAGACGAATACTACGGGGAACATTATAACACCCCAACAAACATCTAATTACAAAGTGACGATCCCAACAGTGGGGCTTTTCGTTTCTGTTACAAAGACGAATACTACGGGGAACATAATAACACCCCAACAAACGTCTATGTACAGTGTAATATTCATATAATTGTTTTTTGAAATAAAATAATATATCAATAAACATGAATTTATACAAAATACGTAAATACAGAATAGTAATGTATAGAAACATAAATAAACATGAATTTATACAAAATACGTAAATACAGAATAGTAATGTATAGAAACTATTAACAAATACTAATGAAAAATACATTTAATATTTATAAATAAATTTACTTAAAGATATACTTCAAGTGATTGAATTAATGAAAAATAGTATTTAATAAAAGAACAATAGTTATTATCTAAAGATGGCAGTATAAAAAACTGTCAAAACAGTGCAATGTGAAATACAAATAAATAAAAAATATATATTCTTGTAACAAAAATATAGTTCAGTATTGATATTATTGAAAAGTAAAATATACAGGGTGTGTCAGCTAAATCCGGACAAAACAAACATTTTATTTAAACAATAATAGAACAGTAATATTTAATAATATATTATTTATATAAAACAATAATATTTATTCAATATAATCCCCATTTGCTGTGATCATTGGCTCAATCCTTTTTCTGAAGCACGAAAGCGCTCTCTTCAACTGCTCCTTAGCCAAATCTGTGAATGCTGCCTCAATACTGGCCTGAAGGGTTGAATAATTTACTTGATCACTGAAAAATCATATTTGTGTGTACAGTTTCACGAGCTGTGACTCCTAAAAACTATTATTCTGTATTTTTATATTTGTCGTAGTGAAGGACTTTTAAAAGAAAGTGTCGAACAATCTGCGTATATGGTTGGTGAATGTTATCTGATGTTAAGATTGGGTAGGATTCTATATTTAGTTATGTATTGGTGAATCCGTTTGTGTCCCCGTAATTTAACATCTTTGCAGTAGTTACTTGTATGTGAGAACTGTGATTACTTTTGTTACTGAAAATAGGAATGAAGTCAATTTGAGATTCTATTATTTTTTTTTTTTTTTTTATTTATTCAGATTTTAACCCTGTGTATTGTACTGAGGAGAACATAAGGGATATTGGAGTTATCACTTATTTATATATTTCTGCTGTTGTATTTTGTTATATTTATTGTAAAGTAATTGCAGTATCCATACTGAAAATAACAATACTTGAATGTAAACATAATTTATAGGTCGTGATACACCATCGTCACAGATAACGGAAGGCGAAGAAGTAGGTCAAGGTGGTGGTGGTGGTGAAGAACAGAGGCAGCTAGAGTTTGTACAGCCACCAACAACCACAAAACAGAGCCGTTTTGATATTGATGACAAGTTTGGAAAATTCCAGATAAAGAAATTAATGGAAGGTGAGGAATACTTTAATCTTTTAGTAATTTTTGTACCCAGTTGTGTCAAGATTAATGTCCAGATGAAATCACCGTAGGATGATCGACATTAGTCTCTAATGTCAACGTAGGATGTAACGTTAGTCTCTAAAATGTCCAGTCTCTCAAAAAATATTGTTACGACGGTCTACTTGATCGTAACAATATAAAAGACACCAATTAAGTCATTAATTACCAGCTTTAATTTTCACAGTTAAACAGTTCGTAATTAACAACGCTCTCTTATAACAAATCGAATAAAAATTGTTCACATGCAAATAAATGTCAACTAATATTAAAACACAATTGTGTTACAATATACCGCCTGATTATAAAACACAACACTTCACTAATAACCACTTGAACACACACAGTAATATCGCCCGATATTACTCTCGAACCGCACTGTAAATATATTGCTACTATTCTGAAAAACTAAGGCCGCTGCCGCCAAGTATTTATAAAACGCTTACAGACCAGAACGTTCCTAAATGCGTCTTAGCGCCCGTGTGAACTACGTAATTAACTGCGGCCTTGACACAGTCCGCGCGGCTTCGAGAAAACTCATGGATGCGTTGACAGTCAACGTATGCCACATACATTAGAGCGAGATTCTTCTGGCACATTCGACAAACACGTAGACTGTTCTGTAATGTAACACTGCCTCCTCCTTAAGCCTGTTCGTCCCGAACTGGCAAACCGTCTCTGAAGTAATACTCGACCAGGCGATCTAGGTGGACGTCCTTGCGAAAGATAATTCTCTGGTCCTTCGAATTCAGTCTTGTGTGATCCGAACATCATGTTCCCAGGAACGCGAGTCTTCCGCTAACCACTAGTTTTGCTGGAATCACTCCCGTTGCGTCATGTACTGATGACCTAAACAGCACTGGCTGATCCAAGTTTGTTTGGTTCTCGTCAACAACCTCTTGCGTAACCTCATCTTCAGCCACTTTGCCCTCGGGCGCTTCTGTCAGCTCAGGAACAAGCAAGAGTTTTGTTTCGACACCCATAGTTGGCTTTCCAATCACTTCTTTTGTTGTTACACTTATTTGTATTTCCTCTGCTAGTTCTTCCTCCATTTCTGCTTGCAATAGGGAGGGTTCCTCTTGACCGGACCTGTTGACTTTTTCTTCGGCCAATGACACTTGTTTGATTGAATGGTTGGCAGACCCTGACATTTTAGCCATGCAAAGCTTTATCTTCTCTTGGCCAACCTTCAGGACATTCTCTCTTAAGTCCACAATGAATCCGTAGGCATTCATAATGTCCGTGCCAAGAATCACTTCATCGACAACGTCTGCAACAAGCATTTGGTGGCTAAACTCAAGAAGATCCAGGCGTACACGTACGTCTACCTTTCCTAGCACCTTGACGGGGCTTCCAGTCACAGTCTGTATTGTACAAGAGCGAATTAGAGGCTGGTGGTTGTTGACTAAGTCAGGGCGGACAATGGACTCTGTTGCGCCCGTGTCAATGGTAAATAATGTTGGTTTACCTTCAGCAAATCTATTAACGATCAAGTTTCCACTGGTCTTATGTAGCATGGAACCTGTGTGCTGTTCTGGGCCTTTACTTCTCCAATTGGTGCGATCACTTCCTTCTCTCAGTATTTTCTTCTTCCAACAGTCTACCTGTAGATGACCACGTTTCCCACAGTTGTAACACTTCGGTCTTCTGTCTTTATCCTTTGGTTTGAAAGATCATTGTGGCGCTGCTGATTTCTTAAACTGTTGTTCTTGAATTGTCTCTTTATTCTGTCCGTTATGACGATACTGTGATGTTGGATCCGTTTGGCTACAACATGATGGCATACTTTGATTAATGTAGGTCGCCGACTTGGCAGCTTCAAAACGGAGAGCATGAACAAGAGCGTCTGACCTATTCTGATGCCGTGCCATTCTTAACACTTGTTGTAATTTACTATCTCTGATACCGTCAATAAACACAGTGAGAGAAATCCACTTCCGGAAGTCCTCCAATTTTTCAGAATAAGCCAATCTTGTCAGTCGGTCGACATTTGCTTCAAACTCCTGGAGGGTTTCCCCGGAACGCTGTCGCCTCGCTTTAAGTTGTTCATGGTACACTTCGCACAAATGCTTGTCACCATACCGTAATTCCAGAGATTTGTTAATTCGGCATAGATGTTCTGATTTTCAGGTGGCACTTTCTGTATTAGTTCTGCGGAACTCCATTTAAAGCAAGAATTAGTGAAAGTCCTTTCTCTTCTTCCGTCCATTTATTTAAGCGAGCGGCAGCTCCAAATTGGCGAATATAAGTTGCCCAATGAGTGCTTCCATCAAATGTTGGGGCCTTTGCGTAAACTGGCCCTACCACAGATAGATTTCTCTGATATTTTGAATCTTCTTCAGCATTTATTAATGGTCTTTCATTACCAACTATTTCTTTTACTAAATATCCGACTTACTTTTTAATTTGTTTTATTGAGTTTTTAATAGAATCTTCTAAACTTGACATAGTTGTTTTCTTGGTTGACATAGATTTTTGAACTTCAGATATTCTGTCAACTTGTTTGTTCAGCTCACCTCATAACAGGACGAATTTTACAGTGATATCATCTTGTACGAACGTCTTAACGTCATCTGCTTGATGGCTAAATTCTTTTTTCGTCCATCTAGTATTTCATTCTCATGCTTACGTTTTTCGTCTTGTCATTTTTCTGCCTCTTCTCTTGCTGTCTTTGTTCTTCTTTTTCTTGTTCCTGACTTTGCTGTAGCATTGCTCGGAATGCTTCTATCCTCTGACTGGTATCCATTTTATTAATTAATTACGAACTACACTGTAATGGGGCAAAATTTACATAAATATTATTTTTAATTTTTATAAATAACTTAACATGGGAAGATGAGGCCCCCTTAAGGTGAGGCGATTGCCAGTGAGAGTTTCATAACCATGTATGGTTATGAAGCCTAACGAAAGTTTATTTGTAGCCAGTGACTAACACTGAAAGAATTTTGTTGACGGAAATCTGTGAGTGGCAAGTCGAAAAGGTGATACTAAGCCCGACGGAACTTTTCAGTACTGAGGACGAGACGTATGGCGGGGGACGAAATGAACTGGTTTTAAAGACGTCACAAAACGGAAATTTTAATGCTGTACGTCAGATGAACATCTAATAACTTAGTTACTGTATGGTCTCCAGATCACTGTATATGATTAAATAAATAATTAACTTAATTTTATCCACTAAGTGATCTTCTTTTACTAAATTACTACATGTTTCAGGGCTTGTATCCCCATCTTCAGGTAAAAACAAAATCTACCCTATTGTTAGGGTTTCGTTAAAAAGTTCACGAAGACACAAACACATAACACACTTAAATAAATTAACACAGAACATCGAGTTTGCATCGGAACACGCTACAACCGAACCAGTGCACTGGCCGAAGTCCGACCACCAACTGATCCGTACACGCTATTCACGGTTTATTTTCATTGCTGTGTCATATAGTTTATTTGACTTGAATGACAATTGTTCATTAAGTACCTGACTTTTATTCATTCTTAAGGCCTTGTAAATTTCAAATTCCTCTAGGGCATCTAGTAGTTGACCCTTTTTACCTATATGTAAATGTCCCAGATTCTCTTTAAATCCAGTGTATTGTGACGGAAGCGGTATGCGAACATCTGCTCTCCGGTACCAGTGGTGGACACAGCGAGCCAATCCGGCATCAGCAGCCGCCGAGACGTGACCAACTACGTGTTCGGAGCTAGCCAATCAGCGATCCCGGTTAGTTAATAAAACCTGGGCCGGCAGAAAATTTTGACGCACTCTTCATCGTCACGCCATCGGACGCACTTCATCTCCTTTCCTCTCTCGGACGACATCAGCGCGGGGTCAGCCGGAAGGGACAGCCGAAGAATAGAACCGTCGCCGTTCTTGCGTCTAAGCACTCCCGTTCCGCGCCAGCGATGGATTTCGCTGGGCCAGCAGCCGACTCTACAATCGGTGCCGGAAGAAGGGGAGGACTGCAGTACGCCACGTACAGCGGGCGCAGCTGCCGAACATCTCAGCGCGGCACTACCAACATCACCGTTCTCGCCACTCGGTCCTTTTTAGGGACACCAAAATAACTAGAGTGTACAATTGGCACCATTTGTCATGCGGCAAGCCTTTTTGTCCGGTGACAAGTGGCGCCCAACGTGGGGCAGGGATCATCTTGCGGATGCAAGATCCAGCCACGCCAGCGAGCTACCAGCCGGCACACCAATCAACATGGCGCCCAACAGATACCTCCACATCTAGAGAAGAGCAGTAGGCTGGCTACCGGAGAGCATTCAAGACCCGGTGGAGTTGTGACAGAAGCGGTATGCGAACATCTGCTCTCCGGTACCAGCGGTGGACACAGCGAGCCAATCCGGCATCAGCAGCTGCCGAGTCGTGACCAACTACGTGTTCGGAGCTAGCTAATCAGCGATCCCGGTTAGTTAATAAAACCCGGGCCGGCAGAAAATGTTGACGCACTCTTCATCGTCACGCCATCGGACGCACTTCATCTCCTCTCCTCTCTCGGACGACATCGGCGCGGGGTCAGCTGGAAGCAACAGCCGAAGAATAGAACCATCACCGTTCTTGCGTCTTCGCACTCCCGTTCCGCGCCAGCGATGGATTTCGCTGGGCCGGCAGCCGACTCTACAACCGGTGCCGGAAGAAGAGGAGGACTGCAGTACGCCACGAACAGCGGGCGCAGCCGCCGAACATCTCAGCGCGGCACTACCAACATCACCGTTCTCACCACTCGGTCCTCTTTAGGGCCACCAAAATAACTAGAGTGTACGATTGGCGCCATTTGTCATGCGGCAAGCCTTTTTGTCTGGTGACAGTATGTATGATTCTCATTTATTAGGTGTTGTGCGTAATGCGATACATTAGTATTGGGGAACTTCTTAGGTAAATGTTCTTTGAATCTCTCGGAAAATTTTCTCCCCGTCTGGCCTATATGGATTTTATCACATTCATTACACCGGATATAAACCCCCGAACAATCCTCTAGTAATGCTGTGGTATGAGGCTTAAGTATATTTGTTAATTTATTTGTGGTCCTGAACGAGACAATAATCCCTAGCTTTTTTAGTTCATTATGTAGTATATTAGGTAGTATGTTCGTATATCTAGCGGCAACATATTGGGTTTTATCTTTAACTTTGTCCGATCATTTTAATTTATTAGCGTGTTTATATATTATTTTATCAATGATTTTACTATTGTAATCATTCACTATTGCTATATGTTTTATTATATTAATTTCATCGTTATAGTCTTCTATGTCCATCGGTACATTCGTCAATCTATGTGCCAGTGCATTAAAAGTTGCCATTTTTTGTGTATAAGGATGATTGGAACTAGCATGTATGGCTATATCAGTTGTCGTTGGCTTTCTATATATTTTAAAGCTAAGGAGGTTATTACGTTTATTCACATCTAAGAGTACCACCAAAAATTAAAAATGTGTCGTCTACGTACCGTGTGTACGAGATGATTTTATTATATAACTTGTTTTTGTCAGAAAGTATGTACTTGTTCTCATAATGATTCATGTAAATTTCCGCTAAAATTCCACTCACCGGTGAACCCATGGCCAGCCCATCTTCTTGGATAAAAAACTTGTTGTCGTGTGTAAAGTAATTCTGTTGTATAACAATTTTCAATAAAAATATAAGTTCTTCAATTTGTATCTGTTTTAAGACCTTTGTCTTGATTAAAAGTCTCTCAAGAATATTTACCGTCTCTAACACGGGTATGTTCGTATACAAATTCACTATGTCCATAGAGATCAGTTTATGGTTAGGCAGTACTTCAATGTTTTTAACTTTGTTTATAAATTCTATTGTATTTTTTACACTATGTATGTTGTCCATTACTAAGCTGTTTTTGATAATTATTTGTAGCTTTTTGGCTACATTATAGCTTGGGGCAGTTGTATAATTTATTAATGGACGTATTGGTATATTAGGTTTGTGTAACTTTGGTAGTCCTCTGAATGTAGGCGCTTTCGGATTTATATTTTTGATACATCGTCTAGTTTGAGCATCAAATAAATTAACACATTTATTCACTGCTGAATTTATGGCTCTTGTATATTTAATGGTGGGGTCATTATTTAGGGTCTTAATATTATTTTCATTTATAAAAACATAGCATTTTTGTGTGTATTCAGTTTTATTGATGATAACTACTGTACTACCTTTATCAGCTTTAGTTATCATTGCGTCAAAATTACCATGGTAGAGACGGTAAATATTCTTGAGAGACTTTTAATCAAGACAAAAGTCTTAAAACAGATACAAATTGAAGAACTTATATTTTTATTGAAAATTGTTATACAACAGAATTACTTTACACACGACAACAAGTTTTTTATCCAAGAAGATGGGCTGGCCATGGGTTCACCGGTGAGTGGAATTTTAGCAGAAATTTATATGAATCATTATGAGAACAAGTACATACTTTCTGACAAAAACAAGTTATATAATAAAATCATCTCGTACACACGGTACGTAGACGACACATTTTTAATTTTTGGTGGTACTCTTAGACAGATAGACGGATTGCTTACTTTTTTGAACGGCATAAACAGTAATATTAAATTCACTATGGAAGTAGAGTATAACAATATGTTGAATTTCCTGGACGTAACCACATATAAACGTAATAACCTCCTTAGCTTTAAAATATATAGAAAGCCAGCGACAACTGATATAGCCATACATGCTAGTTCCAATCATCCTTATACACAAAAAATGGCAACTTTTAACGCACTGGCACATAGATTGACGAATGTACCGATGGACATAGAAGGCTATAACGATGAAATTAATATAATAAAACATATAGCAATAGTGAATGGTTACAATAGTAAAATCGTTGATAAAATAATATATAAACACGCTAATAAATTAAAACGATCGGACAAAGTTAAAGATAAAACCCAATATGTTGCCGCTAGATATACGAACATACTACCTAATATACTACATAATGAACTAAAAAAGCTAGGGATTATTGTCTCGTTCAGGACCACAAATAAATTAACAAATATACTTAAGCCTCATACCACAGCATTACTAGAGGATTGTTCGGGGGTTTATAGGATCTGGTGTAATGAATGTGATAAAATCTATATAGGCCAGACGGGGAGAAAATTTTCTGAGAGATTCAAAGAACATTTACCTAAGAAGTTCCCCAATACTAATGTATCGCATTACGCACAACACCTAATAAATGAGAATCATACATACACTGGATTTAAAGAGAATCTGGAACCTTTACATATAGGTAAAAAGGGTCAACTACTAGATGCCCTAGAGGAATTTGAAATTTACAAGGCCTTAAGAATGAATAAAAGTCAGGTACTTAATGAACAATTGTCATTCAAGTCAAATAAATTATATGACATAGCAATGAAAATAAACCGTGAATAGCGTGTACGGATCAGTTGGAGGTCGGACTTCGGCCAGTGCACTGGTTCGGTTGTAGCGCGTTCCGATGCAAACTCGATGTTCTGTGTTAATTTATTTAAGTGTGTTATGTGTTTGTGTCTTCGTGAACTTTTTAACGAAACCCTAACAATAGGGTAGATTTTGTTTTTACCTGAAGATGGGGATATAAGCCATGAAACATGTAGTAATTTAGTAAAAGAAGATCACTTAGTGGATAAAATTAAGGTAATTATTTATTTAATCTAATAACTACGGACGTGGGCAGTTCGCTCTCCCGCCGGCTGAATAGTTTTCGTCTCGCCCGCAAATCATAAAATGTGAATTTATATATATATTATAATTAAATGTGTTTCTATGTTTTATTTACTTGTATGAAGATGTGTGAAAGTACCACTGTTGGGTTCCAATTGGTAATACAACGTTTACAAGTATGTGTACTGGGGTTCAATCAAGTTCCACGTTGGTATGCGCCAATTTGTTATGAATAACTTTAAAGGTGATAATTTGTAACAATTAAAATGTTGTTACCTGTCTTAACTAGTGTGTTATTAATAAATATATCTATTCGGTTGTTACCGATGAAACCTCCTGAAAATATATTATTAGGTAAACAAAATTATAATTATGTTCCTTTAATTTATAACCATACTACAATATAGATTTAACTTAGTTTTCAGTGGTTGGGTAATATTAGCGATATGTATAGAGTATTGACTGAATGTAATGGGTATTTTTGTCAACCCTAGTCACTCGACGTTAAGAAATTCTATTCAAAGTTTGCACTGAAAACACGCTAGTTCCGCGATCTCCCATTCCACCAGCTGTAAGTATTCAGCGCTGCCACTGGTAATAAGCGTACTTATAGGTTAGTTGTTCATCGGGTTTGAATAAACCTTTTATTGTAAATCATTACAACCACTACTTATAGTATCTTTTCTGCAATAACTTCAAATATTATCTCATACAATCAAGATTCTTTATTAATTTTATCTATTAATGCACAGTACCCGTTATTTCCAAAATAACAATAAAATCAAATCGATCACACAAAAATATATCGATTATCAATCAATCCAATTCCATAGACTTATACAAATGAAAAATAATAATAAATAGTTCTTATCCCAGGGTTCGTAAAGTTCTTGGAACCATTAGTAAGGCCAGGTAAAATGCATAATTAAGGTTACTCAAGTATTACAAAACAAAATTATTTACTCTAAATATAGTGAAATTAAAATAGGTTGTTTTTTTACCGAGTCGACGAAAGCTTCGACTGGCTGTGGACGTCTGTAAACAGTTGCCAAGATTCAGATTAATTTATCTTCATCCAGTAAAAGTGTTCTGCCTTTAATAAAATTGATTGTGGAGAGGAATGGGAAGCTCTCAGGAATTCTTTGGACTTCTGATCTTCTTCTATGATCTTGATAATTCTCGGTCCCGGTGAAATGAAAATAGGATCCCAGCTTCTTCTGCTGCCAGTGATGGTTAACTCTGCCAAACTAGGTCTTCTTGTATTTTCAATAATTCCGTTAGTTCGGGCTTCAATTCTTAACTGATCTTCTGTTTATAGAAGGAATTGGTTTAATACCGAATCCAGCGGAATTATTTGGTGAATGAGGTGAGAGGTTTTCAATTCTTTTTAAACGTATTCAGTTACAATTTGGAAGGTTATTTAATTCTATTACTCATCAGTATTAAGTGATAATTATCTTTCAAAGAGGGTTTTTAATTTTGATTCATTTTTCTTCCAAATTTATTATTCATATTTTTTAAATGTATCTGCCCATCTCAACCTAATAGCTTGTAACAATCAGAACGAATGATTCAAATAAACAACTCATGTCCATTTCAGTTGCCTTAACAACCACGTTTACTACATATCCTTGAGCCGGCATTATAGAATATTACTACTCTTTTCCAATAAAATACTCCATGCTTGGATTAATATTAAATTACCTAAAATTCTCCCCTAACCTTCCTTCTTAAACAGTAAATGTTTTACCATAGTTTCGTTGGACTGGACTTCTTAAAAAGGTATTAATTTCCTTTCACAAATATGGAATTTAGGCCTATAGCTTTTCTTACAACCGTTATAACATTATTTGTTTTTTTTAACTTAATTTTCTTTTACCTGACCTACTGTACAATTAATTATTGGTTAATATTTAATTACATTAATTTTAAGTTTCTGGTGGTTACTTTATTACATCAATTAACTGGTTCTGGAACCCTTCATTAGTTTATAATATAATTGTCCAAACTACTTGTCAAACATTAAACACTGATCACCCTCCTGGCAAAGTTTACAAACATTAATTAAAACAACAGTATCGTTCAACTTTAGACAATACTTAGAACTTAGTATAATGCCTAACACTGGTAACTATACTTGATTGTCTAAAGGCAAATTTAACATAAATACAACCATAATCTTTGATGAAGTATTACTATTAAACAACATCAGTTCATTTCTACCATACTCAAAATATAACATAAATATTCTGTAAACCTCAACATGTTACAGTATAAAAACAAGCATTTTATTATATTTAACTATTCATTGGTCTGGTTTTTTATATTTAACATTAGTCATTGCCTCTTTTGACTTGAGGTACTTCTCAGATACATTAACTACTGAGCAACCTTAATTCAGGGTATAGTCCTTTGTGACGTTCATTATTAAATGACATCATAATAATATAAAATCAACGTTAATACACTTCTACTTACCATCACGTGGCTTCAAGGTTACGTCATACGTATTTTAGGATGCAGGCGTAATTTCTTAAGGTTGTGTGAATAATTTGCACAACACATTGTTATGAAGAGAATTGAAATTTTAATTTTGATTAAGTTATCTAAATTTAAATATACAAAAAAATTATTATGCTTTCTGCATCTTACTCATAACCACCTACAATTATGGCTTACCTTATGTTTACTACTTACACAATTTGATTTATACACAGATACGGAACATAATTAGAAAACACAAACAAAAACAGCCCAGCTTTGCCACTCACCACTCACACAGAATATTATTTAAACCCTTAACATTTTTAAAAAACCTCTCCCTGCCGGCACGCGTTTATAACTTGAGCACTTAATTTTTTCATTTTGTATTTAGTCGTGTCCGAAAATAGTTATATGGGTTCTTCTTTGTTGTATCAGATTAGCCGCACTTCATTTTATTTACTGCACTGAATTTTAATTTAGAAAAGTTTTATTTTTTGAGCCCCGTTTAACGGACTGCCTGCGCAGTCGAAAGTCAGCCAAAGACTGCCAGCGTCTCCCTGCTCCCCACTCCTTGAGCATTTTAGTTGAGACGACGGACATCAATGCCTTACAGTTAGTCGTCACAGTTTCGCTCCATGCCATGCATGTAGTTTTTTGGTTAACATGGTCACTGATTTCAATTAGGCACAGGCTGACGTCATGGTAGGAACCGGACGTAAACAGCACTTCCTGCCGCTCAAAAGCGCATTGCTGAATTTTACTCGTCCCAGGACATCCTGTTTTGTGGCTGGATGCGTCACTCGAGTTTGTGGTGGTACAGTTGCGTCTGTGTGCTGCTACACAAGTACAGATTTCTGAGAAGTTTGAAGGGGGTAAATGCTTCGCTCGTCGCGTTACACAATAACACGTGCATCTTACTGCTTTGTTTCACTGTTTCTCAACATCGTTCTGCTACACGGAAAAATACGTTGCACAAATTTTCATAATTTTTTACAAGCCCACCCAAAATGAAAGAAATAAAAAATATAAATGCCCCATACGGTTAAAATAAAAACACCCAAAAATTGACCGCTACAATACCCCCTCGATGAGAATTCTGCTGTTCACAACAGAAGAAATCTCATCGATAAACCCCGAAGAGGACCGGTGAGGAACTGGTGCCAACAACCCCCTGGTTCTTAATCTCAGGGGTACACGACCCCCCCCTGGCTCAGCGACCATGGACTCACCTGAACGAGATCACTGGACTTCTCCGTAAGAGATCCCAACACCGAGAAATCGAACAGACTCGCACCACAGAGCACCTCACCTTCTAACATGCTACCCCCGCAAAATCCTCAATCCCTGGCTCCGATTATGCCAGATCCTCAGCCGATATGGATCCCCTTTTATGAAAGCTGGGCTGCCTTTAGCAAATACTGGGCTCACACACACTCTCATTACATGTTGACTTACACATAATAAAACTGAAAAATTCTCTTTTAAGATTTATAAAAAATTTAAAAAATTCAAAATAATATTTTATCAAAAAAATTCTCTTCATTTTTTTTTCTTTTTCTTTTGGAATGACTTAATTTAAGCGTTTCTTCTACTTGAACAAATCCTTAATCTAACATGTCTTAGTCTAACAATACAGTGCAGTACCAAAAAATCAGTAAACTAAACATATACACACATAATAAAACAATCACTACCTAAAATATGCATTCGCTGGCAGGCGAAACATCATTTTTTTTTTCTTTTCTTCAAAAAAATTTAAAATTCCCAAAAAAATAAAATTCAAAAAAAAATTTTTAAATTATTTAAATGTTTCCCTCATATGCAAAATTATTTAAATATTGGTTCAAATTAATTAAACAAACAAATTAAAATTGACTTCCTACTATACAGGCTTAGTAGGTATATGAACTCATCAGCTGATCGAAAGTAGGTCAAGTCCAAAACCCTTGACCTACATATGTTATGCACAATTTCTATCTAAAACACATTTGACATCTGTAATATTCCACCTTGAAATACAAAACATAGTAACATAAAATATTTAAAATTACAAAATATTAATATAAATGATCATCAACTTGATATTTAAATTATTTAAAACAAACAATTCTTAATTTTACATTATTTTCAAATTTTATAAAAATTCTGTCACTGGTTTAAAATAAAAAGTTTATATTCTTTATCATAACTCTCTCTCTTTATTCAACAACCTTACGTTAATCTACTGTGGGTGATGTAAATTATTCATTCTCATTAACTGTATTAGATCTGTATGCATATATTATCTTTCTCCCTATGACTCTAATATTAATCAACTTCAACTCCCATGACACCCATCTCTACCAAAATATCTATCCCAATACTCACTAAACCCAACTTATCATTTAACTCAAAACGCCACCTTCTCTACCTATATAAAAAAAAATACTCTCTAACCCTTTGTACATAGGATACGTGTTTCCCCTACCCAAAACTCAATTCCCTTATTTGGCGGCCTGGATTCTACCTAAGGCGGCCCCTTCCCCACTAAATCTATCCCAATCCCGCCCCAACCCTTGTTGCGGACTCCTACATTACACTACCCTCTAATACAAAATTGCCATCCCCAAAAATCTCAATCTCATTACCTCACTACAAATACACAAAATAACCTCCTTAATTGTAAACATAAATATATCATTCAAAACTCCACATAAATTCTCCACAACTACTGTGTCAACATCAATATTTCACAACATTCTGTTACATTACATTAACTCAAAAACAACATTACCTCATATTCATCTCTACTATTTCAACTTCAACTTTGATTTCAATTTGGACAGATCTATATGTCCCACAACATATCTATCACCCACAACTATCTTTTGTTAACTCTGACAATTGTTACTTTATTTCTCCTTTATCAAATTATTTTTATCATTACTTTAAAATATCTGTAATACATTAAAACATTACCTTGGAGATTAATTATTTGTAACATTTACAAACCAACATACCAGTGACATGGTATTGCTGATCAGCTGATACCCTAACACAATGAAAATACATCTTTTACTTGAACCACTTACATGAAATATACATATTTATTTATCATTATTCCTCACCTCCTTGTTTCCCCTTTCTCTGATTTTGGTCATTTATGTTAACCTGCCAGACGATTTAATTATTGGCTTAAAAAAAAATACACACATAATGAAAATACATATTCTTATCAATGCTTATCTAACAGACAACAATAAAATAATCCACTTAAAATTATAGCATGAACCCCTTATTTTTAAATGTCTAAGCAGCTAGTTACCTGAACAGAGCACAAGCAGTTTTATTTGATCAAACTTTGAATAAAAAAATGTTATGTTATAAAATTAACATAACACCTATTAATTATAAAATCCTTTGCGTCACCTCCCAGCCACACACACTATTTCAAATTATGGAGGACTGTCTTGCCCTTGCGCTTCGACAGAGATGGTATATTTTGGAGCAGGTTTTTTACCTCTCCGTGTCTCTGCTTCCGCTATTAAGTTTTAAACGTGGCGAACATCATCATGTTCTTGTTATATAATCATACACCCTTAAGACGGATCTACCACCTGTCTTGCTACCCCAAGGCAGGCAGAGTGGCAGCCGCTGTTCCATAGTTCCAGGAGATTTCCTTTAGTTGTCACCCCCCATTGAATTTCAAATCTGTACCAATTTCAAGTCAGCTATGGTCAAGGGACTTGATATGACCATAGCTGGCCGCTAGCCAAAACCACGGTTAGTGCTGGTAAGACAGTAACCGCCCGAAAAGTCGGGGAAATCTAACTTTAATTTAATTGCCTGTTTCATCAATCTAGTTATGTGCGACACGGTAGTTTGGCAGTGTGTACACTTTAATTTACACGGATAAGGTGTGCCGCACATTTATCGCCCTTTTGGCCTCCGATGGAGGTAACACTCACTGTTACCCCCAACCCATTTCGCTATTTGCGAGACCACAGGCAACCCCCACAATAGCCACTTAATAGCTAACTAATTTATTAACAATTGAACTAAACTTTCTACATATACAGTTCAACACTCCATTGTTCTATCACTTCATTGAGCACCAATCTACCCCCCAAAATCATCCCCACTTCTTGTATTGACAACAAGTTTTTATTTTATTACACATCTCTTCAAAATGTTCCCATACTCACTGATATTAAACTTGACAATTGGTTTTTGGTCACTTCATTCTAAAATTTATTTAATTTTGAAATTATATACATCCCTTTTTTTTTTTTTTTTTTTTTTTTTTCAAAAACTTTTAAAATTCAAACAATTTAAGTTCATTGTTAAAATCATTGTTTCTATTAATTTGAATACCCAATTAATTTAATGGTATTTAATTTCTCAAACTCTAAGTTACAATAATTAACTCATGATTATTTTAGCAAAAAATTTACTTTAATTCTTTTGTGTCACAATAGGGTTTTGCTCAAGATACTAATTCAGCAGACTACAACATTTCTTGTTATGGTCACCAAGCATGACCACAGGCTTGAGTCACATCTTACATCTGTCTACTGTTTACCTAAACACAGTTGTGTGCCAGACTTGTTTTCATAAACAACAGTTATAAACATTCTCAGTTTCAGCATTCATAGTCTTAAACATTCTGGTTACATCATATATTGCCATACCTGCTTGCTACACTTTTCAAGTTTTATAAATCTTTTAGATAATATATTTGTCTCTTAACATTTTTTATTCCAATTCAGATCAGATATATTTTTGATTCATTAATAAAAGTGGCCCTTTTAAATTATTTGTTTAACTTGAACATTCTCTAACAGTCTCCACCCAAAACAGTTTGATTTTAATTACAGCTGTATGAAGTTACTGTATAAAATATGTAAAATTACAATTTCCATTTGAATCAAAATGAATTTACACAGCACTAGCATCTACAATATTAGGTTACTCCAGGGGCGGTTACAATTCTATTTCATCTCTTAGTACATTCGAAACAATTTCCATGACTTTAATTACCATTTTCAAAATGATTCTACGTGATTAACTGTTTCAGTTTTTCTTATTATTTCAATAACTTTTACAAACCTTACATCATTGGTTCTAATCTCTCTTTAAATTCCTCCACAATCACATTCCAACTACCAATATCCCGTACTCATAACCTAACATAGCAGGTACCACAAAATAATAATTAAACCCTTTGGTTACATAAGTTTACTTTAGAACATTTTCCAAAATGATTTTCTTACTTAATATTATACTTATTATAATATTTATACTTATTATTTTTTCTTAATTACCTGTAAATAGGTTATATGTTACATGTACATGAATATTGTGAGTCAAGATGCGATGGAAGACGAACAGAACCCCTACATCAGTGAATGCAAACCAAACCTGTTGGCAGCCCTGAACTCCTTACCTGCCTCCTTTCCCATAAAAACAAACCACAACCACTAATCTACAGCCCCATCTTAATCCACAATAGTCATATTGAATTACACAGAAAATTGATTATCTAGTTTGTTTACTCAGCCACAAAACTTCTCCACTACCTACCTAATTAAGGGATGAGTTTACAAATCATAAATAACACCAGTTTATTTAATTTTGAGGATTACCCTAATGTAGTATTTAGAATCAAGGCAATCAAATGGTTCAAAAAAGTGTGCCAATTTGTGTAACTATTGTTTATGGGTTTACTCTAAGGGGAGGGTTAGGGAAATCGGGAAGATAAAAGGGATAAGGATTATTAAAAGGTCAAGAACTAGGACTAAAGGTAGGGACAAAGCTTCCTCCGAAAATAAGGGTAAATGGAGAAAACCAAGGCTCGCGTGGGAAGGGGCGCGTCCCTGAAATAGACGAACCCCACTGGGACAAGTGGGGAACATCTATCCGCTACCACTTACTGTTTTATATTATTCATAGTTATTTATAATTATTTAAGTTTATTATAGTTATTTAGTTGTATTTAATTACAGGATTTAATGTATTGTTTTGTTTATTATTATTTCATTTTGACCAATACCTCAAGTTGGTGGCGTTATGGGTACCTACTATTTCCCCCGTTGTTTGGTTTCGTAAAACATAAGCATTATCCATTTTAATGTCAACAACCTCATACGGTCCTTCATACAACAAAAAGAATTTTTTCATCTCTTTATCTTGTGCACTTGATAAATCGTGTCTTCTCACTAATACTAACTGCCCTATCTCATATTTGACCCACTTACCTTTGCCATCATGCTTTTGTTTTCTCTTCTCTCCCTTGGTGAGCAGGCTCTCGTTGGCAAGTCGTATTTTTACATCTTTGTCCACAACTCTTTCTTCCGGTGGATATTCAAAAAGTTGTTCTAAAATTCTGGGTGGACGGCTTCCCTTGATTAGTTCGTACGGTGTAAATCCTGTAGAATCATGGGTGGTACTGTTTAACCATTCCTCCACCTTCTTCACATACAACGGCCACTCTGTATGTTTGGAGTGACAATACGCCCTGAATATTCTGCCGATTTCTCGCATCACCCGCTCTGCCTGGTTCGACTGTGGATGGTAAACTGCCGTGTGTTTGGGTATGATGCCTTCCCAGCCAAGAGTCTGTCTCCACTTGCTGCTGATGAACTGCGGTCCGTGATCAGATAAAATTACCTTCGGCTTCCCTACGTTGATCATGTAGTCCTTTATGATCTTCTCGCTGAGTACTTTGCTAGTAGCTCTCTTTACACTATATAACCTAACAAACTTAGTAAAAGTATCCAAAGCAACAAAAATATACATCACTCCTCCTCTACCTTTAGGCAATGGCCCATACAAATCTACCGCAACTAAATCGAAAGGTCTTTCTACTTTAATATACTTCATTTCACCTTCAACCCTGTAATTTACTACTTTAGACTTTTGACACAGATCGCAAACTCTTAATACTCTTCTAACTCTCTTCTCCATATTTTTAAAGACACAAGATTCTTTTAATATATTTGCACATTTTTTCGCCCCAAAATGACCATATCTTATGTGACAATCCCAGATAATTCTATCTACTAATTCATCGGGTATCATTAACCTCCAATCCCTTTCACCCCCTTCTACTTTCTTAAACAGGATTCCCTTATGTATCTGGAAATGTGTATTATACTCTGAACCATTAATATCTGCTTCTAAACTAGTTATTATCTTACCCAATTTATTTTCTGATCTTTGTCTGTCTTTGATTTCCCTTAAGTCCTCCCCAAAAATTCTATCTTCCCTAGTTAATCGAAAAATTTCTATTTCTTTAAGATCTCTACCTGTCTTATTATCTATAGTGTCTACCCTGGACAAAGTGTCCGGTACTTTATTATCTGACCCCTTAATATACTCCCAAGAAAAGTTGTACTCTTGTAAAGCTAGTACCCACCTGGTTAATCTGCTATGCGTCAGCTTACACGTATTTAGGAATGATAAGGCCTTATGGTCGGTCCTGATGACGGTTTCGTTTCCTAGCAGGTAAGTGCGGAATTTCTTCACAGCAAAGACGATGCTCAGCAATTCCTTTTCGGTAGTAGTGTAATTTCTTTCTGCTGCCAATAAGGTTCTGCTGGCGAAAGCGATGGTCCTGTGCTCCTGATCCTCACCCTCCTGGTAAAGCTCTGCGCCGAGGGCTATGTTGCTGGCATCTGTCTGTAAATAAAACTTTCTCTGAAAATCGGGGTGATTCATCATTATCGTGTCTATAAATTTCTCTTTAATTTCATTGAAAATAGTTCTCTCCTCCTCTCCCCATTTCCATTGTTTATTCTTTTGTAAAACAACACTTAATTTAGAGGTAATATGTGCATAATTTCTCTGGAACTTTCTATAAAAATTGCATAATCCTAAAAAGCTCTGCAACTGTTTAATATTTTTTGGTTCTGGAAAACGTATGATAGTTTCTACTTGGTCTGGGTTTGCTAAAATTCCTTCAGGAGTTATAATGAAGCCCAAAAAATGTATTTTGGTTTGTAAAAATTTCGACTTATCCCAATTAACAGTTAATCCACCTTGTCGTAATTTATTTAAAACGTACTCTATATGTTCTACGTGTTCAGAGAATGTTCTTGATGCTATTAGTATGTCGTCAACATATACAGTCAAAAAATCTAAATCTTTTGGTTGTAATATCATGTCTAAACACTTAATAAAGCTTGCTACACTAGTGTTAAGCCCAAATGGCAGGCGTTTAAACTGATAGTTTTTTCCATTGAAAAGGAATGCAGTAAACTTACGGCTTTCTGGCGCTAAGGGAACTTGCCAGTAGCCCTAACCCCTTAAATCTAAGGACGTCATATATCTGACCCCACTAAACTTTTGAAAAATTTCGTTCATGGCTTCCGGTGATTCCCTGTCAGGTATTATAATCTGATTAATTTTTCTAGCGTCTAAACACAATCTTACCTTTCCATCCTTTTTGATGACCACTACCAATGGATTCGAGTAAGGCGATATAGATCTTTCGATGATGTCCCCTTCCATCATGCGGTCCAGCTCTTCTTGAACGGCTCTCCTCTTTGAAAATGGCACTGGATAACTTCTCTGCATATAGGGTGAGTGCTCTCGTATCTTCAACTCGCATACATAGTCCCTGGCTTTCCCAGGCAACTCAGCAAATACATCTCTGAAATGTTCAATAACTGCCCACAACTCCTGTCGTTGGGGACCCCCTACAACTCCACCCTCATTAAAAAATTTCTCTGCCCTATTTTCCCATACTCTGTCATCATTCTCCCTACTCTCTCTCTCTTGACACACATTCACTCTTGTTTCTATCATTCCCTCGCCTACTCGGTTTTGTATCATCTTTACACCCGCAACTCTAGCCTTGTCTAACACCCTCTTAAAATCTACCCTGATTGGTTCATGCCCCTTATTAAATTCCACTATTCTCTGGTTAAAATCAATTACTGCTTTATTTCTCTCCAAAAAATCATTTCCCAGAATTATATCTAAATTCAAACCCTTAACTACTAGAAAAGTATTTTCAAATTCTATTCCATTAATATATACATTTAATTGAACTTGTTTAGTGACTCGTTTACTTCGTACTCCCGTCACCCCCACTACTGTTACTCCCGCTACTGGTAATAATGGAATATTCTTGTTTACCCTTTGTAATTCACCCAGTACATTCTCTGAAACTACTGATATCTCGCTACCCGTATCAATCAATGTTTTGTAATCCTTACCTTCTACGGTTATGGATACCTCTGTCAGTCCGGTTTTGGTTTCTGTCATTTGTGCAGCGTCCTCCTCCAGTAACTCCTCCGCCATGTCTCTGATAATTATGTTGCTGCGGTAGTTATGCTCCTCTTGGACCCCCAGGTTCTCCTCCGACAATGGGTGGGCCCGGTTCTCCATTGTCTCCTCTAGTTTCCCGTGGATGGACCCGCTACTGCCTGGTTGTATCCACCTCTGCCTCTGTTTCCGCTTCCGTTTCCCCTCGGTGCTCCTCTGGTGTTCTCAGCTCCTCTCTGCGGTTGACTCTGTTGCTGGTACGTTCTCTCGCTGCGTTGACATTCTCTCGGTTTGTGACATCTAAAACAGGTTGTTCTTATAGCATAGTTTTCAACATTACAATCGGCACATCGCCAACCCTCACCTCGATTATCATTATTTCCCCCTCTCGCCACTCGGTGAAAATTTGGTATTCCCCGCGATTGATTATGATTAACATTCATATGTGTTATGGGTGCGTTTATTCGCCTACTCATGTCACGTTCCCGTATATTCTGAAAAATATCCAATATTTTTTCTAGTTCCGTAATCTCTAAAATTTCACGCGTCATTAGCGTAATCTGTATTTCTCTGGGCAAATGCTTACTTATATGACGGACGAACGATCGAAATGGTAACGGTGGTTCTAAATATTTGGCCTCATTGTATAATCGCATTACGTACATAGTTACGTTGCTCCCTTGGGTCCCAAAATTACCTGGTCCCATAATTTTACTTCGTAATATTTCTTGTTCCTCCTCCGACCAATATTTCTCTCTAAAGGCCGTCTCAAAACACTGATGCCGTCTCTTTACCCAGTCTACTTTATGTACCTCCGCCCATACCGCGGAATTCCCTCTAAAACACTTCATTATTTTTAACAGTTGTACCTCCCAACTACTTCTACAAAACTGATGGAATTCTTTGACTCTATTTAAAAACTGCATAGGGTGTACCCCCCTGTTTTCACAATTAAACAACTCCAAATCAATATCGCTATTCACATCTTTAGTAATGACTATTTGTTCAGTAACGCTATTAAGTTTTTCGTTTATAGCTATGTTCAATTCATCTTTAACATTCACTATACTCTGTTCAATTGATGCAAATATATTGTTATTTAAACTCTCAATTTGTACATGACGCTTATCTATAGTATTCACTGTATTTTGTATAGCTTGTATCTCTGTTTTACAATTACTTTCTATTTCATTGATTTTGGCATTAGTACTAATTTCATGTGTTTCAATCTTATTAACTACACAATTCAACTTGTACTCATTACTAACATTACATTCATCTATTTTACGATCAAGAATTTCAGTTACTTTCTGTATTTGTTTATTAGTTTTTTCTACCACACTACTCTCTATTTCGTCAATTCTATTATTCATACTGTTTAATGAATTACTCAACTTCTCGTTTAATTCAAATTTTAATTCATGAAAATTATTTTCGCATTTCATTTTTACCTCATCAATATCAAATTTGAGTGCATCAAATTTAGCGTCGAATTTATTCAATTTTATATCGTTATTGTCGAAACGACTATTCATTACATTGAATTTGGTCTCAATTTCATCAAAACGATTATTTAATTCCCTACTTTGTCTGTCTAATTTTATGTCATTATTGTCAAAACAACTATCTAACTTATTATTCATTTTTTCAAATAATTTATTATTCATTTTTTCTAATTGATTAAGTATAATACTCATTATATCATCATCCACTTTATTGTATTTTGTTGAGGTCGGGGTTGCTTGAATCCCTGAATCCTCTGTATTATCTTTTTCATTTGTGTTACTTACATTCATAGTTTTATCGTCTTGACCTACATTCGGTGTTGAATGTATGTCAAGACTACTCATCACAGCTGATTCGTCAAATTCCGCTGTTTCACTTATCACAGTCGAGTCGGACAAATCGACTCCGTTCTCTGCTGTATTTTCCATTATTATTATTTTTAGATATTTACTCTGTTTCTTATGTGAACAAATACTCTTTACTTATTTTGCGTAACTTTACATAAGTACCTTTTGCGTATTTTCACTCAACCTCCAAATTACGATTGCATCCCATTTATAGGTATGGAATTTATATTATTAAATTCGTCCCGTTCGTGGCGCCATTGTGACGTTCATTATTAAATTACATCATAATAATATAAAATCAACGTTAATACACTTCTACTTACCATCACGTGGCTTCAAGGTTACGTCATACGTATTTTAGGATGCAGGCGTAATTTCTTAAGGTTGTGTGAATAATTTGCACAACACATTGTTATGAAGAGAATTGAAATTTTAATTTTGATTAAGTCATCTAAATTTAAATATACAAAAAAATTATTATCATGCTTTCTGCATCTTACTCATAACCACCTACAATTATGGCTTACCTTATGTTTACTACTTACACAATTTGATTTATACACAGATACGGAACATAATTAGAAAACACAAACAAAAACAGCCCAGCTTTGCCACTCACCACTCACACAGAATATTATTTAAACCCTTAACATTTTTAAAAAACCTCTCCCTGCCGGCACGCGTTTATAACTTGAGCACTTAATTTTTTCATTTTGTATTTAGTCGTGTCCGAAAATAGTTATATGGGTTCTTCTTTGTTGTATCAGATTAGCCGCACTTCATTTTATTTACTGCACTGAATTTTAATTTAGAAAAGTTTTATTTTTTGAGCCCCGTTTAACGGACTGCCTGCGCAGTCGAAAGTCAGCCAAAGACTGCCAGCGTCTCCCTGCTCCCCACTCCTTGAGCATTTTAGTTGAGACGACGGACATCAATGCCTTACAGTTAGTCGTCACAGTTTCGCTCCATGCCATGCATGTAGTTTTTTGGTTAACATGGTCACTGATTTCAATTAGGCACAGGCTGACGTCATGGTAGGAACCGGACGTAAACAGCACTTCCTGCCGCTCAAAAGCGCATTGCTGAATTTTACTCGTCCCAGGACATCCTGTTTTGTGGCTGGATGCGTCACTCGAGTTTGTGGTGGTACAGTTGCGTCTGTGTGCTGCTACACAAGTACAGATTTCTGAGAAGTTTGAAGGGGGTAAATGCTTCGCTCGTCGCGTTACACAATAACACGTGCGTCTTACTGCTTTGTTTCACTGTTTCTCAACATCGTTCTGCTACACGGAAAAATACGTTGCACAAATTTTCATAATTTTTTACAAGCCCGCCCAAAATGAAAGAAATAAAAAATATAAATGCCCCATACGGTTAAAATAAAAACACCCAAAAATTGACCCGCTACACCTTGACCATGTTTCATTCAATTTTTTATGTAACGTTGGGGACCTCAACTCTGTTATGTTACATAACACCCCCCCTTCGAAAGAAGTTTATTTTGTATAAACAAAGTTTAGTAAGAAATAAACGCACAACTTGTATCTGACCAATTGGTTCCTCTATTCATAATACTTTTTTATTTCAGAATTATCCATTGTATTAATATTATTTCTTCGTTCCTTCTTAAAATCAATTATTTCCCAAGTTTAAATATTACTTCTATAATCATTCTTGTGACATTCTTTATTAATTATACATTTTGGATCTGGTTTTATTTATTAATCTATATCTATTTGTGAGTTTTCCCTCTAATATTTAATTTTCCTAAACCTCCCTAACATTATAACTGGAATCGAATCGGTGGTGCTCTATCAGCCAACCAATTACCGTCGTCCGTTACTGGGATCAGAGGAACATCATCTCTGCCCAAAAAAATGATTGCTGGAATATTTTACAGTCAATCTTCATTAACAAACCTCGTAAGGTAGTCATCATGTGACCTTCAATAAAATCATTAATAATAATAATACTCTAGGGATTACTCACTGTACTTTAACTCAGATCATATTATTTCTTCATATTAATTCTTCCTTCTATTATACACTTCTCCTCTCCAATACTTGGCTATTTTATTGACATTTATTAATTGGCTTTCTTACAGATAATTCTTAAATATTTGTTTTTCCTTTTCTTGTGATCCTTTTGAGGGTTCCATTTTGGCTTCTTCATTCTCTTATCTTCCTTGGCTCATATTCCTTTATTACCAATACAGCTGGTTATGAGATTTTGGTTAGTATTATACATTACATCATGTAATTATATTCTGCTGGCACAATCATTATTATTCCTTTTACATTTTGAATTACATTTCTCACTATTATATTACATCAGATAAACTCATTTTGTTTTTTTGTTTTGATTTTTTTTTGTTTTTTAGGTTGAATCAGTGTTATTTTTTTTTCTTTTTATATTAGTTTAAAGTAATTTCTTCTAAATTATATAGTAAGGTGTTCTTACTTTTTTTTTGAATTTTGTTGTTTTTATTAAATCACATTGTTCCTGAATAAATTAAATAAGTTGTCCTTACGTCTTTTAGAATTTGGTTGTTTTTATTTACAATGGGTTGCTTGGTCCTGTATCCATAAAATCCGTCCCTTTTCTTTATATTCTGTTTGGAGTCTGTTTAACCGTGGTCCATTATTTCCTCTATACTGGTTGTTCGGGTCTCTCTAGTGAATAGAGTTATTTCTGTCCTTGTGACATATCTCATTATTGTGCAGTTCTTGCCTCTTGTCACTATAAAATTGTCATTTATATTCAAGTTCATCATCGTCCTTTGAACTGATTCTTCTGTACTGTTTCTTAATGGTTCTGATGGTTCATACATAAATTCCATAAGTCCTCCATGCTCCTTGGTTAGTTTTGGCCTTTTTGGTCCTTCTAGTCCATCTGGGAATTCAAGTGTGGTTCGTTTAAAGTTTCTCACTTGCCTTACTTCTCTGTTTTCCGTAATTGGTATATTATGTAGCTGAACCAATCCCCTTTTTATCATCTCCAATCCTTCCCGTGTATTTATTAATTTCCTTTTACACATTTGTCTTATTCTCACTATCTTCATTTCACCATGAACCCGTTCTATTCTTCCGGTTCTATCAATTGGTATTGTGAGATAATAGTTTAAAAAGATGGAAAGTAAGACGGCTTTCTTACATGATAATTTAATAGCCTCTGGTGAGCTCGAAAGCAGCAGCATGCAGAATTGCTAATCAGACATAACTAATATAAAAAAATGACTTGCCGTATCTCACGACTGGGTGATCCTCAAGGCAGGATAGACTGGTTGGGAAAAGGATGGGTGAAATGCATGGATTTCTACCTGCCGAGAAGGGCCTGACTCGTGGACGTTGACACTGAGATGGCTGGCGTACGACAGAGCTAAAAGTTCACGTGCATGTACGAGCTCTACAAAAGCCATAGTGCCAACCTCGGAAAATGAAAAGAATGACCGGTTCGATCCGAAATATCGAACACCGGCCCCCGTTGACCGCGATGGGTCAACCACCAACTACACCAAAAGACATGGCCAAAAATGCAGTACAAAAATTTGGCTTTTGGTGAACAGGAACATTCTCTGAAAATTACCCTCCAACATAGGAGGGGGTCACACGCAAACACAAGAAAATACAAACATACAGAAAACAGGCAAAACATGAAATGAATCAGAAAACCATGCCGAATAACTCCGCCGCGGGCGCATCGACCAGGCGAGCAATCCGAAAGGTTCGGGTAGAGCAGACAAAACCCAATAACATACAATAAACAATGGCCCAGCCAAACACAATGTAAAACTCAGCAAATCAACTTAGTTAGTTCCCTAGTTTTTACATTTTTTTTCCTTTTTATTTATTTTTTATTTTGTTGTTGTTGTTCCCTTTATTCCCCCCTTTTTTTCTCCTTTTTTTTTTTACTTATTTTTGTTGTTGTTGATTTGTTGAGCATCCATAACTCCCAATGAACTGGCACAACGCCATGCCAGAAACATTCCACAATGTAAAATTCACTGCGGACAACAGCTGGAAGGAATCACCTGGGAAATCCCAGCAAAGTGTCCAGTAAGTCCACAACAATCATTGAAACTAATTCTGCTCACCCGAAAAAACAAGATAAACCCAATTAAGAAGATATGGGCAACCGGTATAATTTAATAGCCGGTCGTTCAAAAGAACCTGTGGAGGTTTTAACTGAAGCGCGACGAACAACCCCGTCGCTCCCCGGAAACACAGCTGAAACTCAGCCAAGAGGCCACATCAGGGGGGGAGAATTCTGTTCCCTCCATAACCACCAGGTCCCCAACCATTAAATTTCTTGACTTAGATGACCACTTCGATCTGGCATGAAGTGCCGTCAAGTATTTCAAACGCCACCTTTTCCAAAAGGCTTGGAGCAGAGCGGCAATTTGTTTGTAATGACGGACGGTCCCTTCATTTAATGAGACTTCAGCTTCCGGGGGCGCGGTAATGGGGCGGCCACCAAAAAATGACCAGGCGTTAGAGCCTGGTAATCACTCGGATCTGAGGATAGAGCGGTCAAAGGACGGGAATTTAAGATTCCCTCAATGCGAATGCATAACGACGAAAATTCTGCTATGGTCAGCGACCTGGTCCCAATCATACGTTTCATGTGAAACTTGGCCGACTGGACAGCCCGTTCCCACAAGCCACCCTGATGAGGGGCAGACGGAGGGATAAATTCAATGTTATTGTCAACAGCAAAAGCTGTTATCTGAGCTGACTGGTCAGGATTGGAAAGCACATTTTGGAGCTCCCGTTTCAGTTCAGAGCGCGACCCCACAAAATTCCTACCACAATCCGAATACAGTGTTTTCGGAGCCCCACGGCGACTAATAAACCGTCTCAACACGTCAATAAACTGGGGC
This sequence comes from Magicicada septendecula, assembly GCA_034769895.1. Classification (NCBI taxonomy): domain Eukaryota; kingdom Metazoa; phylum Arthropoda; class Insecta; order Hemiptera; family Cicadidae; genus Magicicada; species Magicicada septendecula. The sequence continues at coordinate 750,250,339 of CM068368.1, read as the reverse complement.
GATGAAAGATCCATAGCCACTTCAAAGTGAACTGCTTTAGTGGCTAAGCAGATGAAAATGCAGAGATTCGCTTTGACTATAGGTGCCTTCCGAACAGCGTAGGCCCGTACCAAAAAGGGGCCAGCATAATCCATGCCGGAAGAATAAAATGGAGGTGCCGGATTAACCCTAGGAACTGGCAGATCCCCCATTAACGGGTTGGTGGGGCGAGGACGCGCCCTGAAACAAGGAAGACATTTCCAAATTATAGTTCTTATTGCCTGACGTGCGGACAAAATCCAATAATTTTGGGCAAGCTGAAATTGAACTTGCAAGGGCCCAGCATGACCTAACCACACATGAGTGTGATGAATTAGCAACCCTACTAGGTGATGATGCTTGGGCAGTAAAATCGGAAAACGATTTCTAGTAACCGCAGAGTTGGACAAGCGACCGCATACTCGAATGAGGCCAAAATCATCTATAAATGGGACCAGGCGCTGAATGCGGACCGGGAGCCGCTTACCTAAACGAAGAGCCGCGAGCTCCTGTCCAAACACGCTGCGCTGAATGTAGCGTAAAATATACTTAACAGCCAATTTCTTCCAATCCATGGCTGTGGAAGCTTCAATCCGCGAAGGCATAGCCCACCTTAAGATGACTGAGGTAACCCCTACCACTAAGGGCCACGAAGACAAGTGCTCAAACAATTCCACCCGGGGCTCCTGAGTGAGAAACGAAGAGACCTTGGTCTCCAAGGCAACATCTTGCACGTCGTGATTCGGGCGATAATTAATAGGGGGCCAGCATAGAGCATCAAGCTTTAACCAATCTGGCCCTGACCACCACAATGTCGACGACCGGAGGCTGGAGAGTGACGTACCTCTAGAGGCTAAATCAGCGGGGTTAGAAACACCATGAACATGACGCCAAGATTTAGTATCAGTCCACTCGGTAATGGCAGCCACCCGATTTGCACTAAATGTCTTCAATTTAAAAGTAGGCATATTCAGCCAATCCAAGACAATCATCGAGTCCGTCCATAAGAAAACTTTACTCAATTGAATACATGATGAGAATAAACCAACATAATGACGAACAAGTTTGGCTAAAAGATAAGCTCCCAACAACTCCAAACGTGGGATTGATAAAGTTTTAAGAGGTGCCACTTTAGTTTTAGACGACACCAACGAAACCACCGGAGGACCAGAGTCAGTATAAATGGACAGATAGAGGACGGCCGCGTAACTTAACTGGGAAGCATCACAGAAACCATGCAATATTACCCTTTCAATATGCCCACCTTTAGGGAAGAATGGCCGGGAAATAGTAATTACCGGAAGATGATTCAAAGAGGACAGGAATTGACTCCAATAGTCGTTTAAGTCATCACTTAGAGGAGCATCCCAGTCCAAGCCCTCAGCCCAGAGTTTTTGGAAAAAAGCTTTGGCCATGAAAATCACTGGCGAAAGCCAACCACATGGGTCAAATAATTGTGCCATCTGAGATAACACGACACGTTTGGTAAATTGAACCTGAGCATTGCTGCAACAGGCCAAAGGAGGAAATGAGAAGCAATCGGTAAAATGGTCCCAACTTAAACCCAGAATATCCTTATCCTTAGCAACGACGGAATCACTTGGAGCGGCTGATTCAGGTAGGCAGTCGGGTTGATTAGTGCACCATTTTTTCAAATTGAACCCTCCTGAGGACAACAACAGAATTAATTCCCGTTGTAATTTGCAAAGCTCTGATTTTGAATCAGCGCCAGCAGCAATATCATCAACAAAAATATTACGGCTAAGTACCGCTGCTCCCGCAGGAAAATTAACTGCCTCATCCTGAGCCAGCCGCTGCAAGGTTCGCAACGCCTGAAAAGGGGCGCAAGCCAGCCCATAAGTAACGGTACGCAAAGCGAAAACCCTTAGTGGGGCGGTAACCTCCTCACGCCACAAAATACACAGGTACGCCGAGTCATCAGGATGCATAGCAATTTGGCGATACATCTGTTCGATGTCGCACGTAAAAACATGGCTAAACCGCCGAAACAAAGTCAAAACGTCGGACAGTAAGGTCTGCAACTTAGGGCCGACACATAACACGTCATTTAAGGAAATCCCAGAGGACGTCTTCATGCTGGCGTCAAACACCACCTTTATTTTTGAAGTATCACCTCTAACTTTAAAGATACCATGATGAGGGATGAAATATTTTGGAAAATTGGGGTCAGACGCCAATGACATGCCCCTGAGCAACATAATCCGTTATAAATTGTACATACTGGCTCTTAAACTGACTGTTCGCCGCAAATTTCCTTTCTAACGCAAAAAACCGAGACATGGCTCCCTTAAGGGAATTTCCCAAAATGTGAGAAGAGTTTTAGAAGAACGGCAAGCGCACCTGGTAACGACCCGACGGCAACCGACTTGTTGACTCCATGTAAAACCTTTCAGCAAAGTGATCCTCTTCAGATAATTGGTGGGGTACAGCTGGAGGCTCTTCGACCTCCCAAAAATGATGAACTTGCTCAATTAGGTTGGTTGTCTCCGTAGATAACGTTGTGACAGAAGGATAAAAGTGGTGGAAATGACAGTGAAGCTGATGTACAGATACCAGATCCAAAGGAAGGCCAGTGAGACCGCTAGCACAAGTCAATGCACAATTAAGTGCAATTGGGGCTCTACCCATAATCACAAACCCAAAACGTGTCCTAACTGCAACAGGCAAACCTGCACCCAAAGGAATAGTCTCTCCCATAAGAATAGCCGCTACAATATCGGCTCCAAACAATGGATCAATTGGGGCTGCTACATCGATGGTAGGGTCAGCTAACAAAAGATCTTTTGTAGCCTGCTTAACTTCAGGCAACACCTGGAACCTAGGTGAGTCCGACGAGATCTTAGAAAGAATTATAAAGGCATGGTTAGATGCCACAACCTCGCGTTTTAAAGTTTCCAAGGACAGATGGCACACCTTTTTTGCTTTGGTGGCAATATCACCTACCCCATTGACACTTACCGAAGCGTCAAAACAAGCACACTTTAAGCGAGAGGCACATGCTTCAGTTATGAAAGAAGCATGGGAGGCGCTATCCAGGATGGCCCTAACTACAATATAACCACCATTCGGAGACGACAAGACTGCTAGACAGGTGGCTAACAGAACCCCTGCAGGATGGGGCAGAGACACGGTCAGAGTAGTGCTAGACAGATCAACAAGCGATGACTCCGAAGCCTTGAGTTCAGCTGTGTCAGAAATCTGTGAACGAGACGGAGACGGACGGGCACTTTTGAAATGAAGTAAAGTGTGGTGGTACTTAGAGCCACACGTTTTGCACCTATTTTTGCACCAGCCCGAATGTTTATGTTGGAGGCACGAAAGACAACATTTTTTATTTTTAAGACTCTGTAATCGAGCCCTAGGGTCCTTACTCAGCCACGCCGGACACTTGAGAAGCAAATGGGTCCGGGAATCACAATGAATGCAACGTGAACCAGATGCATCCCGTTGCGTAACCTCCGCAGATAACGTAGACACAGCAAGAGGAGTAGCCTTAGAAAAAGAAACCTTCTGGGTTTTCTGGTGGCTAGTGCTGGGAAGAGCAGGTAAAGCCGATTCCAACGATGCCTGTTCTTTCTGTTCTGCCATAGCGGTTAAAAATGTCATAATTTCTGTTAGGGCAGGGAGATTCTCTTTGTCCGTAACAGACGCCTCAAAACGTTCACGCAATGATAGATTCAGCCTAGACAAAACAAAAGACGCATATATTGCTTGATATATATCAGCAATGTTTAGAGCTGACAACGCTGAAAAGTTAGCATTGAAGCTGTCCACCAACTTTCTAATAGACGCAGCTGATCGCATAGAAGCGGCTGGTAACTGAAGCAGATTGGTACAATAAACCCGAGCGGCCAAACGAGGATTGTGATAACGACTTTTAAGAGTTGACAGTGCAAGTGAATAACTATCATCAACTATGGAAAGCGCGGCAACCTTCTCATAAGCCTCACCCTTAAGATGAGTCAGTAAATATAACAATTTTTGCTTCGGAGTGAGGGCAGGACTTTCGTCTACTAATGTGGTGAACTTTGACCAAAACTCGGACCAACATTTGGCCTGGCCATCAAAACAAGGTAAAGAAAGCTTCGGCAACTCATGAACGAGAACACCTGAGTGCCCGCCACTTGCCGATGAAAATCGACCGGAACCAACCGGTATCTCTGGTTTTGTTAGTTTGGACGCTAAAATGCTACCCCGGACATAAATATCCTTAATTTGAGCTACCACCGCAAAAATGTGGTCCTCGTCCAATCCCTGGGGCAATGACTCGGCCGATAGGTAAGGATCGACCTTACCTAGAAGGTCCTGATATTCTTCGGACAACCTGGAGGCCAAAATACCGGCTTCATGTTGATCCACGGCTCTCAATTGCGGCAACCCTTCCAACTTATTTATCAAATGCTGCAACGCAAGTATTCCCACCGAAGTGGTCCGGTCAAAAGCTGCCAACGACAATTTAGCAGGCATATTGAATTAAAAATATCGCGCAACCGACAACCACCCGTAATAAGAGAATTAGAAACTGAACAATAATCACGCACCGACTTAGCCTAACAGTGCTCGAGATAACTAGGCGTCTCACACAACTACTTTGCATAAACAATAGCGAGCAAGATAAATACAAAAGTAAATTAGTGCACGGCAAAATACAACTTGCACAATCCAACAGGCAAATAATGCCAAACACAATAAATTAAACACGCAACAAATTGATTTACACAGCGCAAAAGGACGACAACAAAAACACAAGTTACACAAGATTACAGCACATACGGTGCAAAATAATGGTACACAAAAGTGCACCCAAAAACAAACATGTATAATACCAAATAGAATAAATACACACAAAACACAGCAAAGTACAATGTACAACAATTCACCAGTTACCGAGGCAAATACAAATAACTGGGACACCTTAAATGCCAAAATTGATGGTCAACGCGTCGTGTATGGACAGGATATCGCATATGCAAAATATAAATCGCACCTAAAGGTAATAGTCATGCCAAGAAAATTAAATTAAATACAAAGGCAGGCTAATCCGAAATCCGGATAACCTAAAACCGTTCCCTTTACGCCTGACAGTCACAAACATGTAGCGCACAATTTCACGTGGGACGCAAACCGTAACAGGACGGAAACAAACTTTACCAGACTTGACCCAGTAATTAAACGACTACCCCAAAAAACCAAGGTGCAAAATTTTTAACACAAAATCTGCCCACCTGGCGATGCACACACGACGACACTGCTGACCACAAGCTACAGCCATAAACGCAAACTCGTAGTTCACATGCCTATGTACTATACCAACGTGCTTCCGTGCGATAGCATGCAAATGACAAACATTCATGAAATTTAAAAACTTAACCGCATGCAAAACACCCACGAGCAGGCACAAAAAACGAAACGGCACGGCACGTTGGTAATTAAAATAAAAATCACGCAGCCAAAACTGACTTACAACCCAATTACTGAAACTCAACCCACCAGCAGCATCATGCACAAAATTACGAAGCACGTGCTCCCAGTCGTGACGGCAAAGATTTAATTGAAAAGCTAGCAACCTCATGAACCCTCTGGTAGTAAATAGATGTGAGATAATAGTTTAAAAAGATGGAAAGTAAGACGGCTTTCTTACATGATAATTTAATAGCCTCTGGTGAGCTCGAAAGCAGCAGCATGCAGAATTGCTAATCAGACATAACTAATATAAAAAAATGACTTACCGTATCTCACGACTGGGTGATCCTGACACTCAAGGCAGGATAGACTGGTTGGGAAAAGGATGGGTGAAATGCATGGATTTCTACCTGCCGAGAAGGGCCCGACTCGTGGACGTTGACACTGAGATGGCTGGCGTACGATAGAGCTAAAAGTTCACGTGCATGTACGAGCTCTACAAAAGCCATAGTGCCAACCTCGGAAAATGAAAAGAATGACCGGTTCGATCCGAAATATCGAACAGGTATCTTGTCAAATTTGTCTTGGGTCTTCATTTGTAGGTTTCCTATTTGAGTAATTTTGGTCTCTACTTCCACTCTGAGTTGCATTATGGTTTCATCTGTCTTTTCCAGACCCACCTTAATTTCGGTTATTTTCTGTCTTACTTCCACTTCACAGCTATCAACTCCTTTGCTCCGTGTTTCATTGACAATTATAATACTTTCATTGATGACTTCCCTCAACGCTAGGCCTCGTTCATTGATGATTTGCCGCAACTCCTTATTATGGTTTTCAATTTTCTCATCCATTTGTTTGGTATTCTCCAGAATCTCCTTTAATCTCTCATCATTCCTGTCAAACCTTTCATTAATTTGGTTTAAGCTTTCATTTATCAGCCGGTTATTCTCATCATTTTCCTCTTTATTTCTGTCAAACTTCTCGTTCATTAATTTGATCAAATTCTCACTCAAAATTTCATTTTGTTTCTTTGAGTTTTCGTTGATACTGTCTATTTTATTTTCCAGCTTTTCTGAATTTTCATTTATACTGTCTATTTTATTTTCCAGCTTTTCTAAATTTTGTTTATTATCCTCTTTAATTTGGTCTTAAACTCTCATTAGTTTCCTCCTTGGTTTGCTTTGAGTTTTCCTCCTGTTTCCTAAATTGTTCGGCCATAAATTTCATCATATCTTGCCAATTTGGTTCTTCTCTGGCTACCGTTTTGTCTGGTTGGTCCCCTTGGGCATCCTCTTCAACTATTTCCTTCTCTGTGATAATTGCTTCAGTTTCTTCTTTATCACCCATTGTTTGTTCCATTTCACTGTCCGTAAATGTTTCTATCTCTCGTTCCTGTCCACCTTCTTCCTTCTCCTTCTCTTCTGCCCCCTTCTTCGATCTGCCTCTGGTATTATGCATTCCTGTGCCTCTAATGGTTGCCTGCTCAAGTTAAGTAACAGTTAATATGATTTTTTTTTTTTCTTAACTAAAGCCCACTCGTTGAGCGCCAATTTGTAATTAAATGTGTTTCTATGTTTTATTTACTTGTATGAAGATGTGTGAAAGTACCACTGTTGGGTTCCAATTGGTAATACAACGTTTACAAGTATGTGTACTGGGGTTCAATCAAGTTCCACGTTGGTATGCGCCAATTTGTTATGAATAACTTTAAAGGTGATAATTTGTAACAATTAAAATGTTGTTACCTGTCTTAACTAGTGTGTTATTAATAAATATATCTATTCGGTTGTTACCGATGAAACCTCCTGAAAATATATTATTAGGTAAACAAAATTATAATTATGTTCCTTTAATTTATAACCATACTACAATATAGATTTAACTTAGTTTTCAGTGGTTGGGTAATATTAGCGATATGTATAGAGTATTGACTGAATGTAATGGGTATTTTTGTCAACCCTAGTCACTCGACGTTAAGAAATTCTATTCAAAGTTTGCACTGAAAACACGCTAGTTCCGCGATCTCCCATTCCACCAGCTGTAAGTATTCAGCGCTGCCACTGGTAATAAGCGTACTTATAGGTTAGTTGTTCATCGGGTTTGAATAAACCTTTTATTGTAAATCATTACAACCACTACTTATAGTATCTTTTCTGCAATAACTTCAAATATTATCTCATACAATCAAGATTCTTTATTAATTTTATCTATTAATGCACAGTACCCGTTATTTCCAAAATAACAATAAAATCAAATCGATCACACAAAAATATATCGATTATCAATCAATCCAATTCCATAGACTTATACAAATGAAAAATAATAATAAATAGTTCTTATCCCAGGGTTCGTAAAGTTCTTGGAACCATTAGTAAGGCCAGGTAAAATGCATAATTAAGGTTACTCAAGTATTACAAAACAAAATTATTTACTCTAAATATAGTGAAATTAAAATAGGTTGTTTTTTTACCGAGTCGACGAAAGCTTCGACTGGCTGTGGACGTCTGTAAACAGTTGCCAAGATTCAGATTAATTTATCTTCATCCAGTAAAAGTGTTCTGCCTTTAATAAAATTGATTGTGGAGAGGAATGGGAAGCTCTCAGGAATTCTTTGGACTTCTGATCTTCTTCTATGATCTTGATAATTCTCGGTCCCGGTGAAATGAAAATAGGATCCCAGCTTCTTCTGCTGCCAGTGATGGTTAACTCTGCCAAACTAGGTCTTCTTGTATTTTCAATAATTCCGTTAGTTCGGGCTTTAATTCTTAACTGATCTTCTGTTTATAGAAGGAATTGGTTTAATACCGAATCCAGCGGAATTATTTGGTGAATGAGGTGAGAGGTTTTCAATTCTTTTTAAACGTATTCAGTTACAATTTGGAAGGTTATTTAATTCTATTACTCATCAGTATTAAGTGATAATTATCTTTCAAAGAGGGTTTTTAATTTTGATTCATTTTTCTTCCAAATTTATTATTCATATTTTTTAAATGTATCTGCCCATCTCAACCTAATAGCTTGTAACAATCAGAACGAATGATTCAAATAAACAACTCATGTCCATTTCAGTTGCCTTAACAACCACGTTTACTACATATCCTTGAGCCGGCATTATAGAATATTACTACTCTTTTCCAATAAAATACTCCATGCTTGGATTAATATTAAATTACCTAAAATTCTCCCCTAACCTTCCTTCTTAAACAGTAAATGTTTTACCATAGTTTCGTTGGACTGGACTTCTTAAAAAGGTATTAATTTCCTTTCACAAATATGGAATTTAGGCCTATAGCTTTTCTTACAACCGTTATAACATTATTTGTTTTTTTTAACTTAATTTTCTTTTACCTGACCTACTGTACAATTAATTATTGGTTAATATTTAATTACATTAATTTTAAGTTTCTGGTGGTTACTTTATTACATCAATTAACTGGTTCTGGAACCCTTCATTAGTTTATAATATAATTGTCCAAACTACTTGTCAAACATTAAACACTGATCACCCTCCTGGCCAAGTTTACAAATATTAATTAAAACAACAGTATCGTTCAACTTTAGACAATACTTAGAACTTAGTATAATGCCTAACACTGGTAACTATACTTGATTGTCTAAAGGCAAATTTAACATAAATACAACCATAATCTTTGATGAAGTATTACTATTAAACAACATCAGTTCATTTCTACCATACTCAAAATATAACATAAATATTCTGTAAACCTCAACATGTTACAGTATAAAAACAAGCATTTTATTATATTTAACTATTCATTGGTCTGGTTTTTTATATTTAACACTGAAACCACATATCTTCGAATTCCATACCTTCCAGTTGAGGCCACAAAAACTCCATTATCATGTTCCGGTAACGTTCGCCAGTCACTGTTACTGCATCTCCAGCCTCAGTCTCAAAGAAATATGGCCCAATCACGCTACCAGCCTAAAACCCGCACCAAACAGTTGCTCTTTGTGTATGCAAAGGCTTCTCGTGAATGATACGAGGGTTCTCTGTACCCTAAAGCCAACTATTTTGTTTATTTACGTACCCGTTGAGGTGGAAGTGTGCCTCATCGCTAAAGATGATTTTGTGGGAAAAATCACCGTCCATTTCACGTTTACCAAATATCCAACTGACGAATTCTCGGCGTTTCAAATGGTCACACGGTTTGAGTTCTTGTGTTAGTTGGATTTTGTAGGCATTCAGATGAAGATTGCTTTTTAGAATTCGCTGCATTGTGCTTCTTGGAGTGGCCAGTTGTTGTGATCGACGGCGAATTGATTTCCCTGGACTCACATCGACACTATCTCTCATGACCGCGACGTTTTCAATAGAACGGTTAGCGCGAGAACGTCCAGACAATTTAACATCTAATAACAAAGCTGTTTCTTCGAATTTCTTAATCTCTGCACAGTTGACAGATTAGGTGCTTTTCGTCATCCAAAAATTCCACGCAATTTACGAACGGTTTCCGCATAACATTCACTGTTCTTATAATGTGTTTTCACAATAACAACGCGCTGTTATTTCGTGTAACGCTCCATGACGACTAATAGCGAGTAAACGGCAACAACAATACAACAGTTGCAGTGCTACCAGCCTAACAAGACGACAGTGGCGCGTAATTCAAATATTGCGTACATTATGGGACACCCTTTATATATATACAGTATATGTGTGTGTGTGTGTGTGTGTGTGTGTGTGTGTGTGTGTGTGTGTGTGTGTGTGTGTGTGTGTGTGTGTGTGTGTGTGTGTGTGTGTGTGTGTGTGTGTGTTTAAAAATAAAAACAGTATTTGGATAAATGATCATTCATAACAGTGACTAATTGAAATAAATTGACAGTTCGATCGAAAATGTAAAAAGTGAAAACGATAAAACAATGAAACAGTGCACACACAAGGAGACGTCCCATGTGGTGAAACTCTACACATCATGAAAGGAAAGTAAATACTGGCGTTTTACCAAATTTTATAAATTGAGCTCAATGAAATATAAAGGTATGGAAGTGTGTATGATTGGGTGAGTGAAGAATATGAATATAATAAGTAGTGCTGAGTTTGCATAATCTTTAATATACGTAATCTATTTTGATGTAATAGTTATTTGTGACCAGTTTTACGCCTTAAGGCGGAATAAATGTTTTCACGATATGTTTCATGTTCTCAAAAGAATAAAATAATGTTATATTTTATTTGATAAATACGCATTTTGTTATTTGCATTTGCCTATTGTTCTCTGCCGAGTACACTAAACGATGTCCTGGATTAAACTTAACACGTAAAATCAATATTAAATTAATATTTAAACACTGAACATACTTCAACACTCGTCTTGTACAAAGTGTCCACTGTTTCCACTGTTAACCATTCTATCCCACTTCTGACACCACTGTTATGACGGTCTACTTGATTGTCGTAGGTACAGTGGAAAACAAAAAAAGTACAAGACACCAATTAAGTCACTAATTAGCAGCTTTAATTTTCACAGTTAAACAGTTTGTAATTAACAATGCTCTCTTACAACAAATCGAATAAAATTTGTTCACACGCAAATAAATGTCAACTAATATTAAAATACAATTGTATTACAATATACCGCCTGATTATAAAACACAACACTTCACTAATAACCACTTGAACGCACACAGTAATATCGCCCGATATTACTCTCGAACCACATTGTAAATATATCGTTACTATACTGAAAAGCTAAGGCCGTTGCCGCCAAGTATTTATAATCTTTAAAATAGGCTTAGATACCTGTTATTCCTTCATGCAACTTACTTTGGTCACTAGGCACGACGCGTTTCAGGATCAAGGTCCCATATTCAGGTGATGATCACTCGGGTCGAGTTCGTCAGTTCATAAAAAACACTGAATTTAATAAACACTCATACTGCACGAGGGGACGATGCGCATCGTCGAGAAAGTAAACGAACGCATTACTTTCTCGACGCGCGCATCGTCCCCTCGTGCAGTATGAGTGTTTATTAAATTCAATGTTTTTTATGAACTGACAAACTCGACCCGAGTGATCATCACCTGAAGATGGGACATTGATCCTGAAACGCGTCGTGCCTAGCGACCAAAGTAAGTTGCATAAAGGAATAACAGGTATCTTAACCTATTTTAAAGATTAACTATTGCAACTTGGTGACCATACACACAATGAAAAGTATTTATACAACGCTCACAGACCAGAACGTTCCTAATTGCGTCTTAGCGCCCGTGTGAACTATGTAATTAACTGTGGCCTTGACACAGTCCGCACGGCTGGCGGCTTCGAGAAAACTCTTGCGGATGCGTTGACAGTCACGTATGCCACACACATTAGAGCGAGATTCTTCTGGCACATTCGACAAACACGTAGACTGTTCTGAAATGTCGTAACAATATTCTCATGTTTATCGACATTTGTTGCACACAACTTTATATGTTTTCCGGTTTAAATGACTTAGAAAAATATTCTAAAGATCATGTTTTTGTTCTTTTGGTATTAGACAGCCAAACAATCTTTAAATTGTCTGATTTCTTCTGTCTTTGAACTTTTATTTTACTTTTGTATGTTTATTTAGGATCTGTGTTATGATTATTGTAGGATGATTATTTAGGATCTGAAGTATCTGTATTATTAAGCTAAAAAAAAAAGAAATTCATGTGGCCAGTGACAAGAATGGAGGCTACTGAAAAGTTTTACTATTTCGCCTATCGGTGAAAGTAAAAAATAATTTTTTGCCAAAATATTTTAATAACGCTAATGCCAAAACATATAGAGTTTTAAAAGTTAGACTAATAACATAATAAAAATTGAGTTGTCATTGTAAAAGCATTTTCAATTGAAATGACAAATAATCCCAGCTGGCTGAAGAGACGCTAAACATCATTGAGGGTGGGAAAGATGGTGAGGGGGAATAGTGATGTATAGTGAAAGATGAGTGGAATAAGAGGAATTAATTGAGGAGAAATCAGTGAGACTGTGGATTTATTGTTATGTGATGGTTTTGTTAATTCTGCAATTGTACGCCTCTATTTACAATTAAAACAGCCTGGTCAGTTTGATCTAAACAAAAAGCCTGGTGTATATAGTGTTGGGTGATGAAGGTCTGGGTTGATAGAAAGTTAAGAACAAAACCATCTGATCACTGCCAGGACTGTGTGGGTTTATGCAGTGAATGGCGCTGTGTGTACGGTGGCCATTGGATTAGCGTGATGCACTAAGTCATTGATGTGGTTTTATCAGCTTTTGCCTGTGTTTGCTGAAAACCTGCCATTCATGGCGAGAATGTCAGATGTAATGTACTTGAAAGCTCACATGTCATGGAAATTCAGATATGGGAGTAGTGGACAATTGTGGACATGCTTTGTTAACAGATGAATTGAAAAAAAAATCATTGCTGTACTAAGTGTGGAAAAGTACCGTCAAGTCAGATGACTTCAGCTCTGTGAATCAGGTGCCAGCTCTGTGAAATCTCATTGATGACGTCAGCATTTGGCTGAGTATCTTGGTGGCAGCATTTTTCGAATGACACAAAAAGCTGCTGCAGTGATATAATATTCATGTACATTGTGAAATATTTTTAACAGATTCAGTCAGTTAAAGTATCCATCAACAATCTGTAATCTTTACTTGTTGATAAATTACAATAATTGTGCCTTTTAGGATAGCGAATAACCAAAAAGGATTTTCCAGAAAGACTTTTTAGGTGAGCTGCAGTTAAAGTTTAGTTAGATCTTGTTTGTATAGGAGCATGGATAATGGTAATTTTTGTTTTCGTGTGCTATTTATGTCTATATCATACATGTAGATTTCAGTAGTCATACATCACTGTTTAAATCTGTTGCAGAAGTCCAACAGAAATGTTCTTCAGCCGGTTTTGATTGTAAAATAGTTCTTAAAAATAAACTTTTTCATTGTTGAATTTAGTTATAAAGGTTTGATGCATATTAAATATGTGTACACAGTGCATACTGTGTACAGCATTGTTGTATGGCCAATATATTGTTTTGTATTGTCCAGTAATATATTAATTAGTTGATGAAAGCAGAAATAAATATATACATCGGAAGTTTCTTGTCTGCAGTCAATGAGAATTTAATGATAGTTATTTTTTGTTGTGTCAGAGCTGAAGAAGTTTTGTAAATTGTTTGTAGCTGCTGACGAGACAATATCAATGGTGAGTGATACTTGGAGTACTGATGTACTAGCAAGTGATAGTGAAACAATAGAACAGATGCCTGCTCCACCTGACCCACCAGTGCAGAACTTGCCAGGACCACAGGTTAGTTAGTACTTATGTTTAATGTCATTTGACATTTACTCCATTCCCCTTTATCCTTATATTCCCAATTCTTTGTCTCCTTAGTAGTGTTGCAGAATGCTTTCAACTCAATGTTCCCTCTGTAGAAATGTCTTGCAATCTTCTGCCTTGTCTGAAAAGTTTGTTCCAATACTGTCCAGTGTGTCATCACAACATATTCTCCTGCATATGGGTATGTGTTTAACATTTTATTTCTATTAACTACGATACATATACCATTCATTCTTTTCGAGTACAGATAATTGGTATTTATGTATAAATTACAAATATATATATATATATATATATATTATAATAACACTTGCATGTACCTCTCTTTCCTTCCTCTCTTTAATTATTTAATATGCCAATTTCTTCTGTATCTTAATTTATTAGGTGTCGTGATATAGTTAATTATGAATACCTTATCTCTCTATTTAATCTAAAAGTGTTGGTGTGAATGAAACTTATGTATGTTGGGTGTTATTCAGAAATTCCACTCAAGCCTATTCTGCTTTGCAGAGAATAAGAGAAATTTCGTATGGAATTCTCCTCTCTTTAATACCTGAGAAGTCCGCAACTAGCGCTGCAGTTCCCAGACAAAGGAAATTTAGAGGTTAACCCACCGTGTATGGTGATTAGTGGTTATACTCTCTATCTGTTTATTTCTTATTCGCACTTCATTAAATAATACATAAATGATAAGATCTTGAAATTATGCAGTGATTCTTTATTAGTTCAAATATTTAACATCCAATAATATTGTTCTTACTTGAGATACGAAAAGGCTATAAGTTTGAGTTAATCGATTATCGATCGGTACAATGTTTTATATTAAATTCAGTAATGATATTTTTTTATAATTATTTTAGATACAGGGTGTGAAGGTTCTTTCAACTGTTGGGAAGATCAGAAAATACATAAATAGGAATGCAAGATATTACAAGAATAAAGTTTTAATTTATTTAATATTATTTAAATAATTGAAGTTTACCGTTCGCTGGACCGTGCGGCTCGAGAAGGCTGTTCGCATCTAACCTCTTTAGTGGTCGTTCAGTATCAAACGCAGAGGAGATGATTTTCTTCCGTCTTGTCTTCAAAGTTAGAATAAAAGTGGTCTTGGGTTGATGCAGAAATACCACTCCTTTTGTTCACCAGTGTCCAAACTTGTGATTACGTGCTTCGACGAACTCCGAATCCAAATATGTTTTTCTATTGTAAGATGTAAACTGCGATGCCCAATGTGATTTGATGGTTATTCTATTTTCGTTTGTTTAGAGGATTAAATCTTTATACAGGTATAGGCCCGCCAGTGATTCCTGAACAGTCATCGGCGCAGACCCAATGTATGAATTACCCCCACTCAAAAAGTACTCGAGAGAGGAGAGTATGCGATAACAGCGTCTCTCTAACACGTACAGTCCCTTCAAAACAAAACTTGCACGCTTATGATGTTCTTGCCAGAAATGTATTTACATTTTAACTTCATCTATTTTGTTACTTAACATCACTGATGTTACTTAGTATGTGTAACATAGTACTACGTGTACTCATTACTTTGAAAACAGTCATTTACAGTTTTTGATATATTTGTTAGTTGCGTTGTTTTTAATGTACGTAACCTAAATTTATTTTAAAATTATAAATTCGAGAACATTTTGAGTTATTCATATTTAATTATTTTTTTAATATTATTAACAATAAATACAACTTCTCTTACAAGAATATATTTTTTTGTATTTTTTTAATAAGGCACTGTTTCGATAGTATAAACTATCATCATCATAGTTTTGATGATGATAATTTATACTATCGAAATAGTGTTATATATTCAAAAAATATATTGTAAGAAAAGTTTTATTTATTAATAATAATAAAAAATATAAACAAGAATAACTGAGCAAATATTAATTATTATATTTAATTAAATATAAAAATTTGTACTACATTTAAAAAATAATATTGGAGTTATTTAACTACAAAAACTATTGTACAGTACTTACGTTTGAAGGACGTTTCAGTCGCTGTCAGGCAATACCTGTATTCCAGAGATATTACCATCTTCCTCTTCGCCAAAGTCGTCGGAACTGTCTGAACTACTCTCTCCTCCAAGCAGTGGCGGCGCTAACGAAACAGGCCCCCCCCCCGCAAAACTAATTAGGGGCCCTATAAAAATGGTTAAATTTTGTATACGTAATAGGGGAAAACACTCAAATGAGTTTCTATTTACGTGTGTTTCACAACAATGGTTTGTGAATACTTTCTCGTCTATCACAAAGCGTTTGCAATTTGCAAAGGACGTTTTACACGTGTACAAACTCTTAAAATTCATTGTTGCTAAATAGACAAAGTTCTATACAAACTATAAAAAACCAAAATAAAAAGAATGATTTATTTTTACGTCAAAGATCTAAATTCAGACTATGAAACAGTACCGCACACAGAGTGTTAAAAATTTATTATTTAAAAACGAATATCAAAGTAACATTCTAGCTTTTTTCAAACATTTAAATAGTTTGTAACTGAATTTGTAAAATTCTTCAATATACTCTATACAAGTTCTCCTTCAGTCTAATCCAATTCAATAACACTCGAACTCAAGTAATGTACAATATTTACAGATGAGGATCAACCAAAGTTCACTGTTTTCCTAAGCCTAGTCTTCTTTTTTTAATAGCTAAGAACTTTTCAACCACTTCGTTGATATTAGTTTTCTGTGTCTCTTCATGCTCAATGCTTAACAGTGCCAAGTCACTCAATCGAGTTTGGGCCATGGTACTTCTTAAGTATGACTTAATTAATTTAAGTTTTGAAAAGGTTCTTTCTGCTGTAGCTGTTGTGACAGGTATGGTTAAATAAAGCTGCAAAACTGTAGTTAAGTTTGGGAGGCAACTCATAAGGCAGCTGTTTTCTTCAACCAGTAAATTCATCATTTCTCGAATGCTTTTCTTGTGTACAATTTCTTTGGCCATCAGAGCTTTGAAGGATATTACTTGGTCAGGCAGTGATGTGGAAAGGTCACCAGGATACACATTTACCAGAGCCTTACTTTTCTCCACTATTGTCTCTTGTGAGAAGTTTACTAAATTCTGAGGCGTCAGGAATGAAAACCTATCACCAATGCAACGCAATCCTTCGAATCTCATTTGTAGCTGAGCTATTACAATATCTAGTGTTGCATTGAAAACTTTTACTTCAAATGATTTCACTGCGTTGTCAATTCTATGGTCAACTGATAATTCAACAAAGAAGTGTTTTACAACTCGCTTACGCTTATTTTTCATGTTACAAGTTATGTCCCATGACTGGGCCAACTGTTTAGCACCAGCAAGAAAGCCGGCAAAGTCCTTTCTTAAAACTTTTAACTCATCACAAGTGCGGCTTAGAAACTGCCACGCTCTGCCTAGGTCAACAGTTGGCCTCTGTAGTGCTTTTGAAGTTATATTTACATTCTCTAAAATCTTAGTTTCAAGGCAGAGCACAACAATAAATTCAAAGTTTTCCAGGTGGTTTCTAATTGCTAATGCTTCTTCTGCCTCGGGTTTTTTTGAGCTGTACAGAATAATTTCTGTCAAACACTTGATCACATTTTTTAAATCATTTCTTAAAGCTAACAGACAGTCGTGATAGAAGACCACCTTGTTGGACATAGCTTTTTTAAAGTTAGATTTTTGGCAGAGCTGTCTTCTTTTACGGCAGTGTTAAGTTCTTGCCATCTAAGTAAGCTTTCACTGAAAAACACATAAGTTTTCTGAACTATGTCATAAAATTGTCTTATTTCAGAAATATTTGATACTGAATCATTGATCACCAAGTTCAGGTTATGTGCAGCACAGTGTATGTAATCCGCGTTTGGGACTATATCCATAATTCTTTTCTGTAACCCAGAGTACTTCCCACTCATTGTTGCTGCACCGTCATAACCTTAACCTCTACACTTACTAACGTCAATTTCACTTGTTTTCAAAAAGTCTAAAATCTTACTTTGAAACCCCTCACTGTTGGGATCCTTTATTTCTTGAAATCCCAAAAAGGACTCACTAATCACAGTTTTATAATTGCCAGGAGATTCTTCTACTATGTTAATGTATCTGATTACAACACTCATTTGGTCAATCTTAGAAATGTCTTGTGTGCTATCTACAATTATAGAAAAAAAAGGAGATGAGTGAATCTGTTTTAGTAAGGCAGTCAATACTGATTTTCCTAGCAAGTTAATGATTTCATTTTGAATGTCATGGTGGAGGTATTTTGATCTGGTTTTTTCATTTTCTAAGTGTGCACTAAGGAGAGAATCGTAGCGAGAAACTAAAGATAGTATGTTCAAAAAGTTTCCACTTTCAGGATTTATTTCATGTAATGATTCTCTATGGCCACGAAACGGCAATGAACACAGTGCCTTGGTTCCAATGACATCCACAATCCGTATGAAAATATCTTTCCATTTTTTCCGCTCATCGGAAATTTGATCAGCTACTGTTTTACTCTTTTTCCAAGTGGCATACGTGAGACAAGATTGTAAATGAGCATTGCTACTTTCATGAACTTTAATTTTTTTACTGAGACCTTTCCAATCTCTAATATCGCCTTCACGCCAGCTTTGGGCATCAGCACTTTGGCTGAAAAGCCAACATGGTAAGCAATAGACTCCAGCTAGATTACGAGAGTAACAAAGCCAAAACCTGTGAACAATTTGGCCTGCTGCAGTTTTGAAAGAATAATATGCTGTACTGAAAGACCGCTTAGAAACGGAATCCTTCGGGAAAGGACCCTTTGGTTGACGAGGTTCACTTAACGTTATTAACTTTTTCACCTTGTCTGTCATTGTAGCTTGATTTTTATAGAATGCAATATATGTCTCAAAACTTTGGCAGTTTTGATCGGAAGGGCCTGCTAAACTAGTTTTATTTGCGTGATTACTTACAACTTCAGTTGGTTCAAACTGATTTTCTGGTCCAGGTATGTCTTCGGACTGGCGAACACATTCAATGCCTAGCAGTTGTTCTTCTTGTTCATGTTGCAGTTGCTTATTTGTTTCCGTAGTTGTATCACTTGTATCCGATGGACTAATGTTTAAATCAGGTTTATTGTCACTGTCACAATCAACTTCAAGTCCCATTTTTGTTTCTTTTTCATTACTTGCACTTGGCCCGGGTTTGGGTTGTTCAACTTCACATTTTGATAATTTTTTTAAAAACTGGTCGAGTTTTGAAAGTTTACTTTTAGATTCTTCTCGTTGTTTTTGCAGTTTCCTTTTCTTAGCACCACTTAAATATTCACGCTTACTTTCCATTTTATAAACTCTGTCTCAACACTCTAAACTCTACTCAAAATACAAAAACTAAAATCAAATGTTAAGTCATTAAACTTAAACGGCACTAAATTACGAAATGAATGCAATACAGTACTATCGCGCAGGAGATGCTACGCAGTACTGAGTACTGAACTACGCTGTGTTGTGTTTGTTTACGTCTCCTCAGTGCCGAGTGACTCATCGCACTGGACGTACGGGCACCACAAGAGATAAGATAAGCTTCGCTTACAAACTACAAACAGTAATGTCATTTTGGAAAACGTAGTTTTTTTGCATGTCTATACACATAAATAAAACGTATATTTCGTATTTTAAATACAAATTTGCCGGTAGTCGGATCCCATTAAAACTTTTTTTCCTATTATAACTCGTTTCATATTTTTTTCTAGGGGCCAGGGGGGCGGGCCCCCCAGAGGGCCGGGGCCCCCCGCACCGCGGGGTATGCGGGGGCCTTATCGCCGCCACTGCCTCCAAGACTAATTATGAAGCGGTCTACTGTTTCATCAACAATAGCTTCCTTTTCCAGATATTCTTTTTCAATGCTTTCTACATGTTTGCATCTTTTTTCCCAATCGTCACCAGTCACAGTTGGAATTTTTTCTTCACATAAGTTTTTCACATCATTTAAATTAAACGTTACATTTTTTTCAGCAACACCTCGCTTAATTTCTGACCACATCATCTCTATAGGATTTAGTTCAGGGGGGTAAGGGGGAAGCCTTAAAACTAAATGTCCTCTGCTTTGCAGAATTTGATCTATCAAGTATGTTTTAAAGTTTGATTTGTACATTTTAACAACTTCATAAAGTTCTGCTTTAACCATATCAGGACGGAACGGTATTGCGTGTCGTGTTAGCCAGTCTTGCATATCACGTTTCGTAGAATTAGATGTAGGCGTTTTTTCTAGCTGTACATTATGATAGCTGGCATTGTCAATTACCAACACACTGTTGGCGGGCAAATTCGGGACCAATTTTTCTTCAATCCAACGTCTGTAGTTGTCAGCGTTCATGTTATCGTGGTAATCTCCTGTCTTTTGGTTAGATTTAAAAATCAGCAGTGTGTTTAGAACAAACCCGTATTGACTGCCGGCGTGAACAATAATTAATCTTTGTCCTTTCGCAACTGGAACAGCGTAGCCACCATGCTGAATCTGATCGTTCCAGGTGTACGGAAGTGTGTGGCTGCTATGAATATATGTTTCGTCCTGATATACTACGGCTCTGCCTTCTTCTCTAAATTTTTTTATGTTTTGTAAATAATGTATTCTCATAGCTCTTATTTCGTGAATTTCTGTTAACAAAGGTCGATTATTTTTAGTTTTTACCCATCTAAAGCCTATTTCCTTCAAGATAATTTTTAGGCTGCTACTGCTGCCTTTAAAGTTGATAGATTCTTTTAATTTTTCTAACAGCTTTTTTACCGTTGGGAGACACTTTTCTTCAATGTAAAAATTCCGAACTGTTCTCCTAATTACACCTTTATCAAAATCGTCAAGCCCGGTTATAGGTTTACGAACGCGGTGTTTCTTTCCCGGTGTGCTAAATGACGTTCCCGCTTCTGAATCTGGACTGTGTAGCTTCTGACCTTCCTTTATTATTCTCCTTACGGAGCTATGAGAAATACCCGTCGCTTTTGCAACACGCTCTTGTACTTTATGGAAATCTAGAGAGGTTTCCCACTTTCAGCCTCACTCTTCATGAAATTATACACATTCCACACCACCTCACTCTATGCAGAGTTTTTGAACTCAATTTGGAACTTTTGGGGGACATATTAATGTGCGTTTCACACTAATATTTAAAACATACGCGCAATTATGAAATAGTTTATTAACATTTTTCTAAAATATAATAATACGTTCTCTAATAAAATGTAAATAGGTAGCCTACAACTAATTTCACTGATTAACACAAATAGTTTTGTCGTCACAGTATAATTTGTAAATGACTATACACCACGCTTGCAAAGCCCGATGTGCACATTCCGAAGCACTGCACAAAACTATTCTGCTCATGTGCGAACTGAAAGAAAATTTTGTTAGCCTCGCAGCGAGGCGTTTGTCTACTGCGCATCGAGACCTTAGCGTTCAATTTTCACTGTCCGGCCTCTAGTTCTTTATCTGTTTTTATTACTTCATTAAATTAACATTCGTTTCATGATCTGATATTGGGCAATCCAAGTCATTCCTTTGAATTTAATTACTTATTATCGTTTTATACTATCCAATTAGACAATTTGGTTAATGTTTATTTGGCCAAAATTATGGTAATTAGTCCTTCATTGATTGTGAATGTTGATGTATTTAATAATTTAGATTAATTCAGGGTTTTATTGACCATCTCTCGTGGTTAAACTCTTCCCGTTCATGTCATAAAATTCAATAATCAAAATCAACAAATTATATTCATTTTGTCGTCCATAGCAACAACTTTTTTTATTCTTATTCAATATTTTGTTATATAGTAATAATTTCATATATTATTCTTCCACTCATCAAAATAATTCCTTACTAAACTTCCATTATATCAGAATATAATCTCATTTATAGCTTGCTTACTAATTCCTATATATTCTGCTGGTTTTTCACTCTTAGCCTGTTTCTTTTAATAAATATTATTTTTCCGATATCAAACATTATCTATCGGTATCATTGCACTATGGCATTATCATAATCTGTTTAGTTTGAGTTTGTTTATTATTTATTATTAATTATTATTGGTTTCTACTAACTCATTGAATTATATTTAGTATTTGTTATTAAATTCTTTACCTAACCTTTCTGATCTGAGTTATTATACAGTGTTATTGGCTGTTAGGCCTATTATTATAACTTGATCTACTATTAAATTTAACTTGTTAACAACTATAGCCTTTTTATACAAGTTTACAAACATAATCAACCTTTAACTACGTACATGTACACAAATAATTATCCTTCTGATATCTAACAATAACTTTATCTTGACCTATAGATAACACATAAGAAAAATGAAATTAATTAATACTCATTAATTGAGTTCAAACATAGTTCTACAACAGTAAACGAATAATACATATTACTTCATTATTTGATATATCAGCAAGTAAGCTTTCATATGATAACACAAACTATAACATCATATTTATGATAACAACATAACATTATACAATTCATAATAAGTATTTTAGATTAACTTATAACGTACATTATTGACTCATTCTTATCTACTTTCACACCATCAATTACTTTAAAAATAGTCAATATTAGTTTTCTTTCTTACAATTTTTTATCAGTGTTTTTTATTTATTTACCTCTCACTGAACATTGAGATTTATCACTATTATCTTTATTACATGCTTATTTTTCCTTATTATTACTACCTTGCATTCTTATTACTTTTATACAATGATGAATTTATTTCTCTGACCCTTTTATTAGTGTGAGATATTAATATTTACTTCCCTATTCTATTTTTAATATTTTTCTTTATGTAACGTCAGGGACCGCATTTCTGTTGCGTTACATATGCTCCCCCTCCTAAAGAAGTTTAATTTACCTGAATTTAATTTAGGTCAAGTAAACTTATATCTTTTACATGCCTTTCCTTCATATCAATTTCAATGGTCAACGATGGAATTCTCAAAGTAACTTGTTTAGTCTTGTATTTACAATTTTCTATTTAATGACAATTTATTACTCATATTAACATTCTTGGGGGTTTTTTTTTTTCTTTAAACAGTATTTGTCGATGGTTGGTCACAATACTCCATAAAACTTTAGGTTGACTTCTCTTCTATTGCTAATTACTGCTATCAAAGCGTTTCTCCCTTATTCTTCTGTCAGCTATCTTCCTTCTGTTTTCTTTCGTCATACTTTTTTGGAATTTGATGTCATTCTTCGCAACGATTCTAATATCACTTAAATATTCAATTTCCCTAACAATCCCTAATATGTGAGCTGGTACAGTTCAGAGCGGCACTGTTTGGCTTCATACTCTGCTGCCCAAACTACACTTCAATATAGTACTGCTGGAATTCATCTACAGTCAGCTATAAAAATATAATAATATCATAATAATCTTCTTAATTAATTAATACTAAACATCTTGGGAATTCTTTACATTGTCGCGTTTTATATTTAATTATTCATATATTCCATACTTCGTGATTCCATTTTATTTTCCTTAATTATTTTCTGATAACATTTCTGACAGTCATTAATTGTAATTAATCTTGATCTTCTTTTTTGTTGTGACAGTAACTCTAAGTATTATTTTTTCATTTGTTCTTCTATTTCCAAGAATTTCTAAATCGTAATTTCCTTAATTATTATCATTACTTAATTTCAGTGTAATTATAGTCATTAAATTATCCATTGTTCTTCTTATTTTACCATTTTGTCTGGTCACATTACCACCAATTATGTTGATAAACATTTTTTTCTTGTTCCATTTGACATTATACTGGTCATAAACAATCATTTATTTAGTTGTTCAATTCGTTTGGCAATTCGGCATGTATTTTAGATCATAGTGTTTTTTCTTTTTAATTATTTTGCATAGGTCCTTCTTGATATAAAAAATATTTTGTCTTGGGGTTTTATTCTTAAGTATTTATAATATTTCTTTGTAGACATATAGTAATATTTTCTTACTTCCTGCTGTAATCTTGGGGGTGTTATTAACTCTTCTTAATACTTTCTTCATAACCATATAGTAAGACGTACTTACTTCCTTTTGAATGTTGTGGTTTCTATTAAATAATATTGTTCAAAATTTTTAGTAAGTTGTGCTTACATACTTTTTTGGATTTAGAGGGTTTTTATTAAATAATATTTTCGTCCGTTTTGTCAGTACTTTATGATGGGTGATGGTGTTTCTTCATGATATTTTTTTATAGATTCCTGATTATATTTTCCCTTAATCTTTTTCGTGATAGGGTTCATTATTTCATAAGTATTATTGTTATTATTTTTTGTTATTACATAGGGTCCAGTATATAATAATAATAATTTTTTCGTTATCCCTTCTAGAGTACTGGGTAGCTCTCTATTTCTTATTAATATTTTTTCGCCAACCTGGTAATTTATTGGTTTTGGATTATTCTTTTCATATTTCTTTTTCTTGTGTTCTGCCTTCTCCATTATCTGGTTATAAAATTTAATGTTTTCAAATTGATACTCTGGGTTTATTGGAAAATTGATGATATCCTGGATTTCCCTAGGCGGAAGCTTTTCGAACATAACAGTATAGGGGGTATTTTCAATGGATTGATGGTAAGATATATTGAGAAATTCTTCGGTAAGTAACAAGTATTCGTGCCACCTCCTCTGTTGGTCTGACAGTAAGTTC
Organism: Magicicada septendecula; assembly: GCA_034769895.1. Taxonomy (NCBI): domain Eukaryota; kingdom Metazoa; phylum Arthropoda; class Insecta; order Hemiptera; family Cicadidae; genus Magicicada; species Magicicada septendecula. The sequence continues at coordinate 750,225,949 of CM068368.1, read as the reverse complement.
GGAGTATCCTGCCAACTTCCCTCAACACTCGCTCCGCAGGATTGCTGCTGGGGTGGTAGACTGAAGTCTTATATGTTCTAATACCATGTTTTAGAAGACTATTCCTCCATTTGCTTCCCTTGAACTGCGTACCATGATCGGTGATAATGGATGAAGGTTTACCAATCTCTCGTATGTAATGTCCAATGACTATCTCCAGAATTTTCTTGGTAGTGGCTCTGCTGATAGCATAAAGTTTAGTATATTTAGTAAAATGGTCGAAAATAATAATGATAAATTTATATCTATGTTTCCCTCCACTGCGTGGGAACGGTCCACATATATCCAGGAATACCTTCTCCAGCTTATGTTTGGATGTAATAGGAATCATTACTCCCTCCTTCTTCTCATTGTTACATTTAACCATCTGGCAGATGTGACAGGTTTGGATTGATTTTTGTACCTTTCTGTTTATATTTTTTATGTACACTTGTTCTTCCAGGGCTTTGACGGTTTTTATGGCTCCCATGTGTCCATATCTTATATGGTAATCTAAGATTAATTTGTTTTCCATAGCTGTTGGAATTACTAATTTCCAGTTTTCTTGATTAGGAGTAACTTTAATAAATAATCTATCATCATGTATACAGTAATATTTTGTAATAATTTCATCAGCATTTTGCACCTTCTGGCGTATGTTTACTAATTTGGGATCCAATTTTTGATATTGATTAATTTCGTTTGTTATTGTTTCTAAATCCTTCCTACTCTTAATAATATTGTACACTTTGGCAATTTGTTCCTTTTCTCCATCGAACGATTGTTCTTGTATGTTTATTCGGGACAAGATATCGGCTGCTACGTTCTTCCTTCCAGGTATATATTCCCAATTAATGTGATATTCTTGCAGTGCGAGGACCCATCTAGTTAACCGACCATGACTGAGCTTACATCGTTTTAGGAATGAGATTGATTTGTGATCACTCCTTACGGTCACTGGGTATCCAAGTATATAAGTTCTGAACTTATTGCATGCGTAAACTACGCTTAGCAGCTCCTTTTCGGTAACATTATAGTTGCGTTCGCAGTTGTTTAGCACTCTGCTGGCGAAACTAATTACCATGTGATGTCCTTCTCCATCTTCTTGATATAACGTGGCTCCTAAACTGACATTGCTTGCATCGCAATTTAGATAAAGGTGTTTATTAAAGTCAGGGTGGTGCAACATAACGGTCTCTAGAAATTTTTCTTTGATTAATTGTAGAACTCTATCTTGTTCTGGTCCCCATGCCCATTTGTCCTTGGATGATAGTTTTTTTTTGGAATTTAGCAGTTATTTCTGAATAATTATCTTGGAATTTGCGGTAATAGTTACAAATTCCAAGGAAGTATTGTAACTGTTTTCTATTTTTTGGAGTAGGGAACTGTTGAATTGCTTCTACTTTCTCTGTTGAAGGTGTGATACCCTTCTCTGTCAAATTAAAACCTAAGAACTTTACTTGGTTAGCAATAAATTTAGATTTGTTTAATTTGAGTGTTATATTATTTTCAGACAGCTTTCTCAATACTTGTTCTACCCTCTCGCAATGTTCATCCCAATGTGAAGAAGTTATAAAGTAAGTCATCTACGTAGACGGTAGTGAATTGTAGAGTTTCTTGTCCCAATATCTGGTCCATACATTTCACGAATATAGCAACAGAATTAATTAATCTGAAAGGTAGTCTTTTAAATTGATAGTTCCTTCCGTCAAAAAGGAACGCCATATATTTTCTACTATTTGGGTGCAACTCAACCTGCCAGTATCCGCATACCGTATCCCAAGTACTAATGTATTTGGTGCCATGGAATTTTTTAAAGATTTCTTCGATCTCGCCAGGGGAAGTCCTATCGTTTATGATCATTTTATTTATTTCCCTAGCGTCCAGGCAAATTCTCACCTTTCCGTTCTTTTTCGGGATTGCCACTATGGGGCTGGTATAGAGTGATTGACTGTATTCTATTATGTCATCCTTGATCATACGATTTACTTCTTCCCGAACTTCGTTTTTTATTGAATATGCTATCGGGTAAGATTTTCTACGAAAGTCCACCGGTCTTTAAAATTTATTTCACACTGGTAGCCTTTTACTTTACCTGGAGCGTTGGAGAATATGTGTTTGTATCTATTGTATATTTTAATTAAATTTTCGGCCTGTACCTTACTTATTTGTTGACAAGTTTTTTCTCTTTGGAACTCTCGTATCTCTTCCAACTTACTCTTCCATAGTTCTGGATCGTCGTCCTCATATTGTATGACTTCTTATAGTTTATTGTTCTTACAAAAATAACTTTTTATGACCTGACATTTGTCGTTAACTGGAACGGTTCTATTAGCGTCTACTAATTCTGCTGTCCACATTCCTTCTTCGGATGTTAATGATACTATTCCTTTATGTAAGTCAATTACTGCTGAATGTTGTCGCAATATATCGCATCCAATCAGTACGTTGAACGGTAATCCCGTTGCGACTAAGAACCCTATTGGTATGGTTACATTATTATTGGTGAGATCGAGCGATACTTGTTTTTTAACAGTTTTATTTTGCCGTCCAGTGGCTCCAATGATTATTATATTATTCACAGGTAAGGTGGGTATATGTAACTGGCCTTCTCGCTGGATTTTTTCCAGTTCAGTACTATCTATTAACGAGATGTTGGATCCCGTATCTATCATAATTGTCGATTGTATTCCATTTAATTTAGCTATTACATATATAATTTCATTATTACTATTACTGTGTACATGATTATTATCCTCTTCCAATAAATCTTCTCTAATATTTTTTAAATAATGGTTGGTGATTATAGTTATGGTATTGTCATTTGTATGTCTCTTTGTAAGTCGTTGTTCCCCAAGATTTCGGTTCAGTGAAGGGTATTCTTCATTTCTCACTGCCTCTATTAGTTTAAATGAGGGCTTCCCTCGTCTTCTCTATTTTCCGGTGAGTTCTGAGGTTGATTTTGTAATGGCTCGTGTCTGTCCTCTGTATTATGTTCCGTTGTCCTATAATTTCTTTCATTTTGGTAATTGTCTTCACGCCAGGATTGATTATAATAATTGTTATACTGGTGTGTCCTCGGGTAATACCGTCTCTGATTATTTTGAGGTCTGGAATATACCGTATTTTCGCGTGTACCACGCGCACCTTTTTTACCAAAAAATATTTCGTAGAAATGGGGTGCGAGTGTTACACGAGGAAACTAACTTGCCAGTCTTCATCAGAGTGGTCATTGACCTTATGCTACCGCAATTCCTGTTCAAACCTCAGTCACTACTATGTACCGTACATCGGGCGGATATTGACTAAAGCATTGCACAGACAACACTTTCAACCCCCACTGCAAAATAGCAGGTAGCATTTCATAGTGTTTCTAACAGTTTACTGTTAAAATTCGGTTCGTTCTGTACCGGTTTGTGAAAACGTAAGCTGTGTTTTGAAGTGTTTTACGGTATTCACCAAATGTTTATTGTGTTACGGTATTTACGTTATTCAATATCGAATTTACGGCAATCGTAATTACTACGGTATATCGTACTGTATCATATCATTTTAAACAATTTGTCTTCGTTTGTGTTTTGTGTTCTTTTAATTTATCAAGGTGTTGTTTCGTTTTACAATGGAATGTGGGAAAAGATTGCGTTCGTTTACTGCCGGAGAGAAGTTAAAAATTATAAACGAAGCAGAGGTAATAGGAAATAGAGCAGCGGGTCGAATATACGACGTGCCGGAATCGTGTATCAGAGACTGGCGTAAGAAAAAAGAAAAATTAACGGAAGCTCCTTTAAAGAAAAGAGCTTTTTGAGGTAAAGCTGCAAAATATCCTCAACTAGAAGTTAAACTTACAGCGTTTATAGATGATAAGCGTCAATATGGTTATGCTGTTTCCACAGAAATGTGCCAAATAGAGGCAATTAAGATTGCGAAGGAGCTGAATATTAACATAAATAAGTTTAAAGCAAGCAGGGGATGGCTTCAAAGGTTTTTTAAAAGAAGTAACCTTTCTGTTCGATGGAAAACAACGATATCTCAACGTTTACCAGAGGCGTACACTGATAAACTCTTGTGTTTTCAGCGTTACGTAATTCAGTTAAGAAAACTGAACAATTATCCACTATGCCAGATCGGCAACGCGGATCAAACTCCAGTTTATTTCGAGATGCCTGTGGATACGACAGTAAATAAACTTGGTGACAAAACTGTAAAAATTCGTACAGCTGGTTGCGAGAAACAACGGTGCACTGTAATGATTACTGTTTTAGCCGATGGAAAGAAACTGCCTCCTTATGTAATCTTGAAGCGGAAAAACCTTCCAAAAAATGAAAGTTTCCCACCAGGTTTGATAATGAAAGCTCAAGAAAAAGGGTGGATGGACAATGAGTTAGTGCTTGACTGGATAAAGCGCGTTTGGAATCGGCGACCTGGAGCATTATTAAAACGCCCAGGGATGCTTGTTATGGATAGTTTTCGTGGCCATCTGACTGACGACGTTAAGAAAGTTTTATCAGAAACAAAGACTGAACAAGTGATTATTCCAGGTGGAATGACTTCGATGCTCCAGCCACTTCATGTGTGCATAAATAAGCCCTTCAAGTGCCAGTTAAAAAAAATGTACACCCAGTGGGTGAGTACTGCACCACACGAGCTGACGCCGACAGGAAGACTCCGAAGGCCATCACTGACGCTGATCTGCAGTTGGATCATCAAAGCATGGGACAGTATACCAGAAGACTTAATAAAGAAAAGTTTCAAAAAAACTGGCATTTCCAACGCCTTGGATGGCAGTGAAGACGATAAACTGTTCGTTAGTGAAGATGAGGCAGCGTCTGCTTCTGATGAAGACTCCCCATTCGACAGTAGCAACGACGAATGAAAATCAGGTAAGACACTAGTAAAAAATTTTCATAAACTACATCAAACATACCGGTATCCCTTGGGTTTATAACTGTGTTCGTTTTCATTGATGTACTGTTCTAATGCACTCTTAATTTTCTTTAGGTTGGCAAACCCGAATTTACAATTACGGCTGGTTCTGTAACGATTGCTGTAACCTTCGCTTCTAATTACTGTATCTAGTTGTAATAAATATTAATTGTCATTGTAATAAACATACATTTTTTACTTGTAATAAAAAATAAATCCGTAAGTTAGTGTAACAAAAAAAGTAACTTGACGTTTATTTCATTAGTTATTACAGTTTTTCCCTTACAATAGATATATGGTAATACTATTCCAAATACCGGTATATGATTTTTTTTTCACATTTTTGAATACGCGATTTTTTTTTTTTTTTTTTTTTTGTAGGACCTAAAAATAAGGGGTGCGCATGTTACACAAGGCGCGTGGTACACGCGAAAATACGGTATATACTTTACATTGTGTCTATAGTTATTGGATCGGTTGTCCCCATCTCCTCTATTATTACGACTGTCGCGGTAATTATAATGATTATTGCCCCGATAATTATAATTCCTTTGATTATTATTCGGGTTAATATAATTAAATTACCTTATTCGGTCCACCTTAGTGACACTAGCTGCTGTCGGTTAATGACGCGTTTCGGGATAAAATCCCATCTTCAGATGCACAATTATCAAACTTTAAATATATACCACAATTTGTGGTTTGTCATAATTTTAAAATATTTAAAATCTTTTAAATAAAATATATAAACAAAAATGTAACAACGGAATCGTTCAGAGCATCCGCATGCATGCACGCTGTATTACGACTTCCTCACGGCTCTCAAAAAAAAAAAAAAAAAAAAAAAAAAAATTCAGGTGATTGTTCTGTGTTCTATTCGTGTTAACGTTCTGAGTTGGTTGATTGTGATCATTACTATGGGAATTTGTTTGTTGGTCGTTACCATTATACTTATGGTATTTAGAATTTAGTATTCTGTTCCTTTGATAATGAGTTTCGTGTTCATAATTTTCCAGGAATTTTGCCATGGCTGGAATTGTTTTAATTTGGCTACACATACGTGCGTTCTTTATTCCTTCCTCATAATGGTAGGATAGCTGTATTACTAAACATTCCTCTGGAATTCTGGGCTCTAAATTACGTGCCATGCATACTTTTCCAAGGAAGTATGATGTAGGAGACTGTCCTACGTTTGCTTCGTATCTCCCGTTGCTCAAATTATTCCTGACCATATTCTGGGTCGACTCCGACCAATATTTTTCTCTGATTGCTTTTTGAATTCTGACATGTCCTGTATATCCGGACGCACCGCCGTCCACCAATTGTCATACGTATCCTTAAATTTGTGATGTTTTCAATTTGTTTCTTCTGCAAGTAGATAATATTGTATATTCTTTTTTTTAGGTGTTAAAAAGAATATACAATATTATCTACTTGCAGAAGAAACAAATTGAAAACATCACAAATTATATAATTACTGCAAGAAACATCGAGTTACTTATATAGAAAATGATGGATGAAAACACCATACAAGGTGATGTAACTCATTCCTATAACCAATTTATTAAGGTGTTAAAAAGAATATACAATATTATCTACTTGCAGAAGAAACAAATTGAAAACATCACAAATTATATAATTATTGCAAGAAACATCGAGTTACTTATATAGAAAATGATGTATCCTTAAATGTATCATCAATCATACCGCGTATTATACTCCAACGGTTCTCTCTATTTCGTGTGACCAACTCTTCCAACCTTTTTAAAAATTCCATTGGGTTACGTTTATAATTTCAAAAATTGATTGACTCCCGGTTATTGTGGTTATAGTTATATGATTATGCTGGCATGTTCTATCCCGCCATGAATCTACTTCTTCTTGTATCTGTAATTCGCGTCTACTAATTTCCTCGATTTTATTTTTATTTGTATTAATTTGGCTTTCCACATTGTTTAAATTACCATATACTCTTTCCAATCGCTCACCCATGTCAGTCTGTACTTGTGTAATCCCTTCCTTATTCTCCTCCCGTATCTGATGTACTTCTTGTTTAATTTTCTCATATTTTTCTACAGTCTCCTGTTGGATTTCTTCGACCATTGTTTTATTCTCATTTTGTATGTCATTAATTTTATTTTGTAATTCCTCACGAACCTGTATTATTGTTTCGTTAGTTTTTTCTAACTTCTCATTTGTTTCGTCTATTTCTAGTTTCCTTTCCTCATTATTTTGGTCCACCTTTTTGTTAATTGTCACATGGATATTCTCAATTCTTTCGTTAATTTGCCTTAAATTTTCTTCATTGATTTGTAGGATTTCTTCCTTCATTTGTCTTAAACCCTCTTCATTCCTGTCAAATCTTTCGTTAATTTGGATTAAACTTTCATTGTTCCTATCGAACTTTTCATTCATTAATTTTGAAGTTTCCTTATTTTCCTTAATTTCCTCATTTATTTTCCTCAGATTTTCGTTAGTTTTTTCATTAGTTAGTCTATTATCTTCCTTCTGTTTATTAAATTGTTCTGCCATAAATTTCATCATCTCCTGCCAACTTGGTACTTCTCTGGCTCCCGCTTTATCTATTTGGTCCCCTTGGGCATCTTCTTCAACTGATTCTCTTTCCGTGTCCATAATTACTTCAGTTTCTTCTTTATCGCTTGCCTGTTGTTCTATTTCTCTATCTGTGACTACTTCTATTTCTTGTTCTTGTCCACCTTCTTTCTTCTCCGTGTCTTCTGCTCTCTTCTTTGATCTACCTCTGGTATTATGCATTTTTAGTCTCCAACAGTTGCCTGCTCTAGTTAAGTAATATTTATATAATTATAGTTTTACTTAACTTAAGCCCTACACTAGTTGAGCGCCAATTTATTATGTTACCCTGTGTGTTCTGTTTAAGCCCCATGTTGGGCGCCAATTTATAATAACACTTGCACGTACCTCTCTTTCCTTCCTCTCTTTAATTATTTAATATGCCAATTTCTTCTGTATCTTAATTTATTAGGTGTTGTGATATAGTTAATTATGAATACCTTATCTCTCTATTTAATCTAAAAGTGTTGGTGTGAATGAAACTTATGTATGTTGGGTGTTATTCAGAAATTCCGCTCAAGCCTATTCTGCTTTGCAGAGAATAAGAGAAATTTCGTATAGAATTCTCCTCTCTTTAATACCTGAGAAGTCCGCAACTAGCGCTGCAGTTCCCAGACAAAAGAAATTTAGAGGTTAACCCACTGTGTACGGTGATTAGTGGTTATACTCTCTATCTGTTTATTTCTTATTCACACTTCATTAAATAATACATAAATGATACGATCTTGAAATTATGCAATGATTCTTTATTAGTTCAAATATTTAACATCCAATAATATTGTTCTTACTTGAGATACGAAAAGGCTATAAGTTTGAGTTAATCGATTATCGATCGGTATAATGTTTTATATTAAATTCAGTTATGATATTTTTTTATAATTATTTTAGATACAGGGTGTGAAGGTTCTTTCAACTGTTGGGAAGATCAGAAAATACATAAATAGGAATGCAAGATATTACAAGAATAAAGTTTTAATTTATTTAATATTATTTAAATAATTGAAGTTTACCGTTCACTGGACCGTGCGGCTCGAGAAGGCTGTTCGCATCTAACCTCTTTAGTGGTCGTTCAGTATCAAACGCAGAGGAGATGATTTTCTTCCGTCTTGTCTTCAAAGTTAGAATAAAAGTGGTCTTGGGTTGATGCAGAAATACCGCTCCTTTTGTTCACCAGTGTCCAAACTTGTGATTACGTGCTTCGACGAACTCCGAATCCAAATACGTTTTTCTATTGTAAGATGTAAACTGCGATGTCCAATGTGATTTGATGGTTATTCTATTTTCGTTTGTTTAGAGGATTAAATCTTTATACAGGTAGTTCTTTATCTGTTTTTATTACTTCATTAAATTAACATTCGTTTCATGATCTGATATTGGGCAGTCCAAGTCATTCCTTTGAATTTAATTACTTATTATCGTTTTATACTATCCAATTAGACAGTTTGGTTAATGTTTATTTGGCCCAAATTATGGTAATTAGTCCTTCATTGATTGTGAATGTTGATGTATTTAATAATTTAGATTAATTCAGGGTTTTATTGACCATCTCTCGTGGTTAAACTCTTCCCGTTCATGTCATAAAATTCAATAATCAAAATCAACAAATTATATTCATTTTGTCGTCCATAGCAACAACTTTTTTTATTCTTATTCAATATTTTGTTATATAGTAATAATTTCATATATTATTCTTCCACTCATCAAAATAATTCCTTACTAAACTCCCATTATATCAGAATATAATCTCATTTATAGCTTGTTTACTAATTCCTATATATTCTGCTGGTTTTTCACTCTTAGCCTGTGTCTTTTAATAAATATTATTTTTCCGATATCAAACATTATCTATCGGTATCATTGCACTATGGCATTATCATAATCTGTTTAGTTTGAGTTTGTTTATTATTTATTATTAATTATTATTGGTTTCTACTACCTCATTGAATTATATTTAGTATTTGTTATTAAATTCTTTACCTAACCTTTCTGATCTGAGTTATTATACAGTGTTATTGGCTGTTAGGCCTATTATTATAACTTGATCTACTATTAAATTTAACTTGTTAACAACTATAGCCTTTTTATACAAGTTTACAAACATAATCAACCTTTAACTACGTACATGTACACAAATAATTATCCTTCTGATATCTAACAATAACTTTATCTTGACCTATAGATAACACATAAGAAAAATGAAATTAATTAATACTCATTAACTGAGTTCAAACACAGTTCTACAACAGTAAACGAATAATACATATTACTTCATTATTTGATATTATATCAACAAGTAAGCTTTCATATGATAACACAAACTATAACATCATATTTATGATAACAACATAACATTATACAATTCATAATAAGTATTTTAGATTAACTTATAACGTACATTATTGACTCATTCTTATCTACTTTCACACCATCAATTACTTTAAAATAGTCAATATTAGTTTTCTTCCTTACAATTTTTTATCAATATTTTTATTTATTTACCTCTCACTGAACATTGAGATTTATCACTATTATCTTTATTACATGCTTATTTTTCATTATTATTACTACCTTGCATTCTTATTACTTTTATACAATGATGAATTCATTTCTCTGACCCTTTTATTAGTGTGAGATATTAATATTTACTTCCCTATTCTATTTTTATTATTTTTCTTTATGTAACGTCGGGACCGCATTTCTGTTGCATTACAATATATATATAACAGTGTATTCTGGTTAATAGGGCCACTGTCTTATTAGGTAGGCCCAGCCACTTTATTGGGCCAATATTCAAAATACAAAAAAAAAAAACAGGGTTACACATAGAAATTTGCTTCGCTTAATAGGTCCAAACTGCCAGTGGATCAGTTTTTCTTTTTTTAAACAGAAGTAATATGCTTTTTTTTCAAACCATAACAATATAATATGTCATTAGCAACAACCCAACCACATGTGTTTGTTTTCGGACTCTCTATATATCCTTGGCGACACTGCTAGTGCCTACAAAATTGTTAAGTCTAGTAATGGGTTGTTTAGTCTCTTTGCATCATTCCCTTTGACTAGCTGATGTTTTCAGCACAGGTCGTTGACACAGCACATTTCTTTATAGCTCGTCATTTTGGGTAAACATATGCTGTCTCAGTTTGTTACTGTTACACGTTTTTTTTTTTATTTTGTCACTGTGTAGTGACCATTTTTAACATTTTAATTGTCATTATATAAGTGACTTTTTTCGTTTTGTTATTGTATGGTGACTATTTATTACATTTTAATCGTAAGTTTCTCTTTAAATTTTCTGGCCTTCAATTGTTAAACTATGAATGTGCCACAGAATAACATGATTTTGGCTGAAAGAATTAAGTTACTTGACATGATCAAAACTACCTGCCTAAGACTGCGAGTCAACGAAAACTCGTGGAACTCACTGGTGTATGAAAAAGTAAAATTTCTCATGTCTTGCTACAGGAAGAAAAATTATGACAAGACGGGCTTCTCAAAAATGAAAAAGATCCACTTGTTGAAGATGCTTTAAATGATTGGTTCTCCACTCGAGGTTTGTCTGTTAGTAGTCGAATGCATAAAATTTTCCAAGAAATTAAACCATGATGGTTTTTGAGTCACAGATGGTTGGTTATCTCGCTGAAAAAGTAGGAAACAAATTCAATTTAAAAAGCCCATGGGGAAAAAGCTAGCGCTGACATCAGAAGTGCTGAAAATAGGAAGAATAATACACTACCCAAAATGCTACAGAAAATTTTAGTGGATAATTTTTATAATGCTGACAAAATTGGTTTGTTTTACCAGGTCGCAGCAGACAGTTCTTTGTGTTATAAGCATATAAAATTATCAGGCACAAAAAATTGATGGACCGTGTCACTGTGCTCTGTTGTACGAATATGTTTGGTAGTGATAAACGCATGTGACTTGTGATGGGCAAGTCAGCTAAGCCTTGTCTTAAGTGGCTCAGCATGGATAGTTTATGGGTTCATTATTATTTTAACAAAAATGCTTGGATGACAAACACAATTTTCAGATGTGGCTTGTAAATTGGGATGCGGAATTACAAAAAAAGTTGAGATAAATACTAATTATAGACAGTTGTGCTGCACATCCACATACAGATTTTTGAAAAATATAAGTATCGAGTTTTTACCACCTAATACCACAAGACTGGTTCAACCACTTGACATGGGTATAATAAATAATGTTGAATCAATTTAGATGGGCAAATTAGTGAATCACATTTTGCACGAAATAGAAGAAAATGTTTTAATTTCATCCTCCACACTTACGGAAGTCAGTGCAAGAGTCATATTCCTTTAAGCAATACCGTTTGTGGCGGACAGTTGGCAAAAAGTAAGTGGTACTACAATTCAAAATTGTTTTGCCCACTGTGGTTTCTCTGTTGGTGAGCAAGGGAGTCTTCTGCTCTCAAAGGCAACAGTTATGGATAAAGATGCAAGCTGCTTATCAGAACAAGTTAAAAATCAAGAAGAATTTATCCTGATTGACGAAAATATAGAATGTTTTAACAAAAATGAGGAATGTGATGATACCATATTAGGAAGGATCATGATATGCCTAAATGCAGCATGACGATGATGATTATGAACCGGAAATTCAGCAGTTAACAATGCTAAAATCTTAGTTACACCTGTAAACATTTTTTTATTATACATGATTCATACTGTAAAAGTTCTATACTTACATTCCATTTAACATGGTATACACATAACATCTACCCCCTACACCCCAATACTTTCACCTCTCCTCTGAAACATTTAACACCAATATTAGTTTAAATTAAACAATTTAGCCATCTATTATCAAATTCCAAATCTCGTAAAATAAATTGAATTCATTTAAAGAATTTAATTAATTAGCATTTACATAATCACTCAATATTTAAAACATATCAAACTGGTTTGATTAAATTAATTACTGAAAATACCAATTCCATTATTATTGTTTGCCATTATGATAATATTTATTATACATTATTATTATAATGTAGCCAATTACTGTTTCCAAAATTAATGTTATTATTTATTTAAATTGCAAAGTATTAATTTTATTATTATCACTTACCTATATACAAACATTGTTTAGCTGACCTTCTACAATACACATAAATAAATGCACTACAATTATTTACAAACTTTAATTATTAACTGTTCAGTTTTGCCGCACTTCATTGTCAACATCTGCCATGTCAGAACCATAAACATAATGTTTATCACTGTCTTTTGTTGTTTTATCATTTAGCCTCCATCGTCATAGATTAATCTTGGTTTTATACCACACTGTTCATTTTTATTGACAAACAAATGGTTACTTTGTGTGTCATAACTAGAACAACCCAACTCACTCATTTTACCAAAATACTCTTTAAACCAGTTAGGTTATTTTATTAAGTCTCCGTCAGTAAATTCACTCATCGGGTTAATTATTTTTGTCAACTCCTTATAGTCATTATTATTCAAATATACTTTTAAACTTTCTTTCCATTCGTCATACTTTCTATTCAAATTATACAATTCTGTTACTTTCTCCACATACAATTCTCGGTTTAGCTCTCTCTCATCACCACACCACATCACACTCTCACAATTATTCCGGACAGAGGGTACAAAATTACACGACAAAAATAAACACTTCAACTCATCTACCAATACGGGACTCTTGCCCTTCAACAACAACACTTGTGAACTCATTAAATCATCATAAACATTATCAACAATAAGGGGAAAATTTACCCTCTGTCCCCACTCTACCACAATATTATTTTTCCGCTCTCTCTCTAACTCATTAATACACATTAACATCTCATAATCGCATTCCACCAACTCATCAGTATTTTCATTATTTAGTTTCACCGTATCAGTCTCCGATACTAATTCTTCAAACACATTATTATACTCAATATTATTATTCTCATTATTTTCAACATCATTGTTATCACTTATCTTACTCTCTACTACTACGTTTTTACTCATATCATTATAATTATCCTCTGTTTTACATTCAAAATTTTCAGTTACCTTTTGTCTTTGTTTATCAAATTTTTCCACCACATTACTCTCTATTTTGTCAATTTTGTTATTCATATTTTTTAATGAATGACTCAACGTTTCATTTAATTCATATTTCAGTTTGTTATAGTTACTCTCACAATTGATTTGTACTTTATTAATTTCAGTTTTGAGTTCATCAAATTTTAAGCTAATACTCTGTTGAAACTGCACATTCTGTATATCTAATTTTTTATTAAAATTACTGTTTTGCACGTCAAATTTTACGCTAATATCACTAAACATGGTTCTCATGAAATTAAATAGATCGTCCAATGACAACTCTTTTGCTCTATTTGTTACAGGAGTAGATTCTGCTTGTGCTCCACTCATTATTACCGATTGTGTCAGATTATTCTCATCTATCAGGTTTGGAGTTGTCTCCAATCCTGAATCATTTATATTATTTGATTCATCGGAAACGCTTTCTTTGACCACCTTAGGGTCTGAATGAATTTCTCCCTCCCCCGTGATAATTACATCACTCATACTAACTTTATCTCCGTCTTCCATTTTTCTTATTTATGAGATTTTGTTCTATATAACATTTCAATTTTAAATATTTCTGTATTATTCAGTATAATATGATTTAAGTATCGCTTAACTACATCTTAACATCATTTACATATAATTGGTTCTCATTTCTACTTAACCTCCAAATCACGCTTACATCCTATTTGTAGGTACGGTTTTTACTTTATTTTTATTTACTCATAAAAACGGTCCCTGTTCGGGCGCCATTGAGATACTATTACACTCATTAAATTTATAAAAACACAAATTAATTTGTCCTACCTGTAGAGCTTCTATTCGGGGGCCAGGATTCTCGTACGAACGTAAGATGTCAGCGTGATTTACAGGTTACTGAAATAAGTAACTCGACTCATTTTTTAATGAAGAGAAATGATATTTTAATTTGTTAAAAATTATTGTAAATTTCATCCAAAACAGTTATGCATGTTTATGCAGATTAATTTACATTTTTTTCTTTCTTGGTTCGCTTTATCTTCTACTACAGGTTAACTTATTCTAAACTCTTACCTTACTGATCACACTTCATTATAAATACAGACAGAGCCCAGCCTGCAAATTTTCACACTCACTCAAACACACTAAATTATAAACCCCTTAACATTTTGAATGATATTCCTCCCCCGACGACCACGCGGTCTTCACGCCCGCACTTATTGTTCGGGTAAATGTCTTGTTATTTTCCAAAAATTAACGATCTGAATGGGTTCGGTTCTTCTAAAGGACCGCGGTCACACAATTTTGTACTGTTATTTCTTCATTACCGGTAAAATTATGAAACTTTATTAGGAGCCTAATTTAGCTTGGTGTGCCGGCCGACACGTATAGAGTAACTGCGCTGGCGTCTTGGTTGGGCCGTAGGAAGTTCGTAACCACTGCTCGTTTGATTTTGTCGCGGTTCCTAGCTGTTTTGCTTTGGCTTACCAACTTTATGCATGAAACATAGTAGTTATATCAGCCAAATGGGTAGATGATATTTGTCGCTGCTAGACTGATGTCACTAGCAGTAGGCGGGGCTTAACTACATTTCCTGTAGTTGTCTTGCTGCTTTCACAAACTGTTCGTTCATGCGCCATCTTTTACAGCGCCGGTTGAGTTTCTCGGCATCCCTTCAGCGCACATGCTTGAGATGTTAAGTGCGTGCATCGTCACACATATACAGAGTTCTGAGAATTCGAGGGTGGTACGAATTCCTTGCCGAGTTACACAACAGAAACTGCGTCTTGCCTTTGTTTCAAACTGTTCTACTTGCCACGTGTTCTGTTCCAATAGAGTTAATGTTTGCACAATAATTTTACAAAACCCCAAAAATAAAATAAATAAAAATACAAATACCCCATAACCGTAATAAATGAAATGACCCAATTTTGACACGTTACAATGCAGGATGCAAAAAAGTTCATGGCTGCAACTTCAGCGATATTTTATGCAAGAAGTCAATGAAAACAGTCCTATCCAAGAATTGGAAATTTGTTCAGGCTTTGTAGAGCTTCAGTCAATAAAAACAAAATGCCAGCGCAAACTGGATGAATTTTTTTTTAAACAATAATAATCACAGGAATCATGTATGTGACTTTAGTTTCTTAAAAATAGGCCTATTCCTGCTATGTCATTATGCTGTAATTATAGTATTAAAAATATATATTTATTATTTTATTTCCATAGACATACTGGGTTTAGTAATCTTGTAATTGTTGTGTTTATTGTAGTTAGGTGTTATGTTTGGTTTTCCGGTATTAAGAAATTTCTGTTTATAGGCTAATTTGCTTACTTTTTAGAAATTTTGGATAATAGGGCCAGCCTCTAAATTGGGCCAACTTGACATGGTCCTGAAATGTCCTGATAATGCAGAATCCACTGAGTATAATATACACATATATACGTTAATTATAAACTGTTATAGTTTCAGATGTATCTAGTATTCTCTCTTGTAGCAAATTTTTAATGTCTACGTCCGCAGTACCAGAAATTGATTTCTTTAGGATTTTTTTTTTATTTAAGTGGAGTTAATAATAATAAGTATTGGTTATTATTATTATTTCTATAATTGGAATTTCATTGTTTTAAATTTTATTCTAATTTCAACATTTCTGATGTATCATCAGTACCAATGTTACCAGTCTTCAAATAGTACTATGAAGGTGTACTTCAAAAATAAAATTTGGTACACAGATATTTATTTAAATGTTACAGCTGCTTGACGTATCTGAAACTCCAAGTGAAGCATGGAGTACAGATGTCATTGTGTCAGACTCTGAACGCCTCACTGAAGTTGATACAGACGACACAGCAAGTGTGGCCAGGTAGTGAAATAGGATTATTGCTTTTAATAATAAAGTGTAGAAAGTTGTAAGAAATCATTGGCCACATTAATTGGAATAAGAAATTATAAACAATGCATACAGACTCGTATGAAATCATGATGTAATTGTCACTCATGATTTATTTTTTATCTCTTAAGCTTTTTTATAATTATGTTTTGTGGAGTAGTATTGTTCCAGAACACATTAATGAAATGGATTATTTACAGGTCAGATGATACTGCTCGATCAGAAGTTGAGAGCCGTGGTGATCCCGATGTTGGAGAGGATAACACCTTGTCAGTTTCTGGTAAATACATAAGCTACTTGTTTCTTTATCAATTTTTAACAGCTCATGTATCAAGTTGTCCAGCTCTCTACACTAAATATAAACGTATGGTCATTAATTTTGTACAAATTAAACTATAGTGAAACTTGCTCAAAGCAGAACCTAAATAAAACAGTCATCCAGTGTGGAAAAATCTTATGCAAATGTTATAGGTTTCAATGTTCGAGGGCAACTTGAAAAGTTCACGGCCTACTATATAAACGTACATGTAGCGTTTCTGTTTTTTACCGTATTATAGCGTCACATTCATCCAGTGAACAGCTGTGAAGCCTCAAGTCATTCTGCGTATTGTTGCTGAAAAATAGCTGTGTAAACAATGTCGTCTCAAGGTTATATCAGTCCAGTGTTGAAAATGGAGAAAATTGAACATTGTGCAGTGATCAGATGTTTTGTTAATAAAGGTTTAACACCAACAGAAATTTTTAATGAGATGAAGAATGTGTTGGGTTATGCTGCATTTCATTTACTACAGTGAAAAACGGGCTGCTGAGTTTAAACATGGTAGTGCAAGTTTGGAAGATGACCCTGTCACCAGACAAAAGGCTTGTCGCATGACAAATGGCGCCAATCGTACAACTCTTCGTTATTTTGGTGACCCTAAAAAGGTCGTTTGTTGACCCTAAACGCTGTGGTGTTTGTTCTGCTGGAGCCGCGCTGAGACGTTCGACGGACGCGCCCGCTGTTCGTGGCGTACTGCAGTCCTCCTCTTCTTTCGGCATAAGTTGCGTCAAGTCCATCGCTGCCATGGTACAGGGTGAAGAATGCAAGAACGTCGGTTCTACTCTTCCGACTGTTCCTTCCGGCTGACTCCGCGTTGATGTCGTCCGATAGATGAGAGGAGATGAAGTGCGTCCAATGGCATGACGATGAAGTGCGTCAAAAATTTCTAGCGGCGCTGTTTTTATGCCCTGACCGGGATCGCTGATTGGCTCGCTCCTAACACGTCAGATGTCACGTCTCGGTTGCTGATCCCTGATTGGCTCGCTGTGTGTTCATCAGGTGTCATGCGCCACTGGTACTGGAGAGCAGACGTAATGCCTCGCTGTTGTCACAACCCATGTAATAGGTGAAACAGTGCCACTACACCTGAAATCAACAATAAAGTGGATGATATTGTTTTGGAAGATTGACGCTTGAAGGTGTCTGAAATTGCAAAGACTCTAGGCATCTCAGATGAAAGGGTATATCACATTCTTACCGAGGAATTAAGTATCAGAAAACTGTCTGCAAGATGGGTGACACGTTTCCAACTGACTGAAACACACATGGAAATGCAAGATTCTCAGTCTTGTTTAGACTATTTTAAGAAAAAATCTGGAAGACATTATTTGGAGATTTTTACAACTGATGAAACTTAGGTCTATCACTTAACTCCAGAAACAAAACAACAGTCAAAACAATGGATGCATAGTGATTCTCTGCCTCCAAAATTGGCAAAATCAATTTTGTCTGCTGCAAAGCATATGGCTTCAATTTTCTGGTATGCTAAGGAAACGTGTTATCTTGAAAAGATCAAACTATAAATGGGAAGTATATGCTATCCTTGTTGGCCAATTAAATGAAAACATATGAGAGAAAAGACTGGGCTTAGCAAAAAAGAAGATTATTTTCCATCACTATAATGCACGACCTCATTCAGGCGTTGTTTCTATTGCAAAAATCGCTGAGTTGAAGTATGATCTGTTGCACCATCCACCTTATTCGCCTACTTTAGCACCATGCGACTTTCATTTATTCCTGAACCTCAAGAAATTTCTTGAGGGGAAGCTACTTTCATCAGATGACAAGCTGAAAGCGGCAGTAAACGGTTATTTTGAGGACCTAGAAGAATTGGACTTCTGCAGTTGGGTAAAAGCACTGGAGCATCAGTGGACCAAGTGTGTTGAACTACATGGAGACTATGTTTAAAAATAAAAGTTTACAGGCATTGCACAAATGCAATGCACAGAGAAGGTCATTGAAAATGCTTCAATAAGTCTAAAAAATATATATATATATATATATATTTATGTTCATTCACCAATCAATGAATTCATTCTTCATTTACCAATGTATAGATTATAAGTTAAATGTAGTCGCATTCGTAGTCGCATTTATATGTGTACTACGTTATTGACAACAAAGAAGTAGTTTCTATGGAAACTCACCAGTTCCCATTTTCGATCACGCACCAGCAATCAGCCGCAAATGTGCGACACGTCCTTATAAACATTTTCAGTGTTAAAACAATTCCAGAAAGAAAAGGTAAGTCTTTCATTATCAGGACTCGAACTTTTAAAATTTTCATCGTATTATTTATGTTGCATAACACATATATGTGGAACATGTGTGCATAATGTGGAAATGGACTGCTCACTTTCAATAGTACATCTGTATAATATAGACAGTTCAGTTTCCCTATGATCAAATTTCCTGTGTCTCCTACCAATATTTGAGAAGCATGGTGTTAAAGTGACGATCATCATGTATAATTATCACTTACAAGGTAAATTTATTGAAGTTAGCATTAAAGACAAGCACTGTGTGTAGGAAATTATGGCCCATTTTAAGAGGGGAAACTCAGATTTATAGTATGAAAATGTAGTTAACAGTATTTCATTTGTCTGTTTTATTTGGACAGTTTTATTTTGTGCAGTGTATGTTATTTTTAGTCCATTGTTTTTCAATGCGATATAATATTTAATGTGAAGATAGGACTGAGATCCAAATCACAAATAAAATAAAATTGCATGAACCACGTGATAAAGGTGAAACTTTATTGTCTTTAAATAAGTATGTAATATACAATAATCTAACAATAAATAGTACATAATACTACCAGAGTTGTCTGAAGTTATAATAAAGTAAATAGCCATATTTACACAGTAATTTTATTACAGCAAAGTGTATGTAAGAGTATAGAAACAAAGTCCAGTGTATATTGCACAAGTTGACTAATGATTCATTTTGTGTGATGCAAAAACTTGTTCAATTCAGAGAAAACTTCAGTCCCTTACAGTTCTGCTTTGAACAAGTTTTATTATACCGTACTCTCAAATTCAATAAAAGCAAAGAATTAACAGTACACAAAAAGTAATTATTTGAACAGATGAACTTAAAAATATTTTATTTTGTTTTTATATAGTATCCAAGTCACTTTTTCACAATAATTTAATTACCTTGTATACGTCAGTGACTTCGTTTTAGTGTTTTTTATATAGACGCGTTTCGTGACATGTGTCACATCATCAGTAATCCTCGTTAAATGTTAAAATTCACATAAAACACATTTGCACATATTTACTAAATCACAATAACGACACACGCATAACACGATGTAACTTCAGCTCCGTTGGACCGGTCCGACCGCGCGTGTAGTTGCCGAACTACTAATTAAACTAAGTCAATCCTTATCACCAGTCATTACCATCATGCGCGATTATATTTAGGGCTGTATCATATAGTGAGTGAGATTGAAACCTTAATTGTTTGTTTAATATACTGTTATTGTTGATATTCTTGTCTTTAAATGATTTATAAACCATTGCAACCATTCCCGTTAGAAGAGAAAACAGGTGTTTACAGGATGTCATGTGATGATTGTGATTGTTTCTATCTGGGTCAAACTGGCAGGTCTTTCTTGAAAAGATACAAAGAACATCTACCAAGGAATGATTTAGACAAGACCAAATCTAATTATGCGCGCCATCTAATGATGCATAACCATAATCACACAGATTTCAATACTAATTTCAAAGCAATCCATGTATGCGGTAAGGGTAGGTTAATGGACGCTCTCGAGGAGCTTGAGATTTATAAATCATTTAAAGACAAGAATATCAACAATAACAGTGTATTAAACGAACAATTAAGGTTTTAATCTCACTCACTGTATGATACAGCCCTAAATATAATCGCGCATGACGGTAATGACTGGTGATAAGGATTGACTTAGTTTAATTAGTAGCTCGGCAACTACACACGCGGTCGGACCGGTCCAACGGAGCCGAAGTTACATCGTGTTATGTGTGTGTCGTTATTGTGATTTAGTAAATATGTGCAAATGTGTTTTTATGTGTTTTATATGAATTTTAACATTTGACGAGGATTACTGATGATGTCACACATGTCACGAAACGCGTCTATGTAAAAAACGCTAAAACGAAGTCACTGACGGATACAAGGTAATTAAATTATTTTTAAAAATGTTTCACAACAATAATAATATTTAGGAAACTGGTAGACACACTTATATTTATTCATTTAATTTATTTATTTACAAAGTATTTTGTAAAATTAAATATAGTGAATATCTGTTTGTCATATGAAAGTTTCAGTACAATTAAAAATAAATGTTTCACAGATGTTGATTAACATCAGTTCGAATAGCTAAATTAGACAAGTAATTACTTGGCATGAATGCTGTTCACTGGTGTGACATCACATTGCAGAGGGACAATATCTAGAGAAGGAAATGTACCCAACCCTACTTTTCAATACAGTTCACTAATTTAAGAGAACGAGAAGGGGGATTGGGGACTGTGTGTACATAGATGAGGATACTTATGTATGTAATTGTAGATATAATTGTTCTCAACAGCTTTCCGACCAATCAGAGAAGAAAGTTGTAATAAAGGAGCAGTGCCACCATCACCAACACGAGCTGAGGGTAGTTGCCAGTATTCTTCATGGAATGTTACTGGTAGGGGAGGAGGTAAAGCAGATTACAGAAAACGCACTCTTGAATATGTTGATAGCAATCGAAGAGAATATGGTGGACAAGGTAAAACTTGCAATGTGTCTTTTCAAGGTAAAACAAGTTTTACATTTTTCTAATTTATTACTTATTACATCTATTTTCTTGTAAAGAACTGTTTTGTGAGAGGAGTAGGGTTTTTAAGTAATCTATGTAATTACAAAACAAGGGAGTTAACACTTGTCTTAGTTAATCCCTTTACAAATAATTAGTTGAACTTTACAAGCTGGTAATTAGTTGCAACAATCTCTGTTATTGAGATGAGGTAACTTGATATTGTAGTTGTTTGGACATTTTCTTGAATTATGCAGTTATCAAGAAGTGCAGTCCATTACACCTTACACCTCTTTAAAGAAATGTATTGCATTTTCCTCAGTTAGAATTACACATTCATTGTAGTGATATTAACGTAAAACAAAAGAGTAACAGTGTAAGCAGACTCCAAACAATATGTGTAATTTTATTAATGATTGGCAGATTAATGGTAAACATGGTAGGGATTAAAAGCAATAAATGTGGTAGCGATTGGTGGAAAAATTTGTGTGCTAGGTAAATGTCAAATAAATTTTAATGAATTTAATATTTTACTTGTTTCTAACTGTGGATTAATAAACTTAATGTATTACTGTGTGGCTAGTGAATTAATTAGCAGATTACTTTGTAAAAATTTTTTGAATTAAGTGTAAGTTTTAGACTTGAATTGGCTTTATAGATGTATAGTGGACTTCACTGTCATGCATTTGATTTATACACTGTATTTATCTTGGAATTGGGAGTTCTTTTTAGTGAACGTAAATGGCATATTGTTTATAAACATTTTCAAAAACATGAGCTTTTTGTGAAGAACTTTCACATTTTAATTGTTTTTTTCAGTTTCATTTGTGTAACTTTTTTGTTGTAACTCTTTGCATTTATGGTAGTACCGTATTGGCCTGAATATAAGGCGGCCTCACATATAAGGTGGTCTTGAATTGTTTGAGGAGTTCTATGAGAAAGAATGGTCTAAATGACATACTTTGAGATAGAACTAAATAAATATGGCTATATTACATTAAAGGTGAAATTATAAGTAATAAAGCGCTGCCTCATTATTTTAGTCCCAGTCATCGTCCTTGTTTTCTTCTTCCCAAAGCTCTTCTGCAGTATTGCTACTGGAATCAGAATCATAACTGGAGTCTTTCCACAAAATCTCATTCTCACTCCCATCCATGTTATTAGAACATTACATTTTTTAAACTCCTTTACAATGGATTCACTTTTGATTTTTCCCCCCAGGATGATGATTATCCACTGGGCCAGTAGCTGTATGCTTGGTTTCTTCAACTTGCCTGTTGGACTCAGTGTATGGTTTCCATTGCCAGTCATTGTAGTTCTTGTGTAAGTGGTCCTTAAATGGTTTATTAATTACTATATCTAAAACTTGAAGCTGAGAAGTCATTCCCCCAGGGATTATAACAAGATCAGTGTTCATTTCTGCAACCAGCTTCTTTACTTTCTCAGTTATGTGACTATGAGTAAAAACCAATCTGCCACAAATTCTTAGTCATCCATCCCTTTTCCTGTACTTTAAAAACAATCCCCACCTGGTAACTGTTCCTTTGGAATAATTTTTCTCTTTAAAATAATGAATGGTGGAAGTCTTCTACCATTGGCAGTTACTCCTAGTTTCAAAGTAATGTGCAATTTTTCATTGCCTTTAGATCTAACTATAACTGATTTTGCACCCTTCTTGTCCTCAATAACGGCATATTGGAGGTTGTAGTGGCTTAAAAACTAAGACACCAATACTGGTGTCACATTCGTATGGCAATCGGTAGCCGATTTATTGGAGAAGCACGGGTGTCTTTGGCTTTTAGGGAATCAGATAATTGTGTGTTCTACAGGTTGGTGGTTGTAAGTGACGTCAAGTCTAAGACAACGGTACTGGTCTATCGTTTGTATAATAATTGGTAATCATAGTAATCACTTGTTTTTGACAAGAAAAAAAATCGGTAGCCGATTTATTGGAGAAGCACGGGTGTCTTTGGCTTTTAGGGAATCAGATAATTGTGTGTTCTACAGGTTGGTGGTTGTAAGTGACGTCAAGTCTAAGACAACAGTACTGGTCTATCGTTTGTATAATAATTGGTAATCATAGTAATCACTTGTTTTTGACAAGAAAAAATGTTTTACAGCTACAAGTAGTCTTCCTGAAGATACTTCACGAACCTCGCAACCTGTTGAAAAGGCTCCTGATTTAAAACCTGCATTGGTTGGTACAACACATGGAATAGTTAATGCTTTGGGACCTGCAGATTCCTCACCTACCCATACTTTGTCAGTTACAACACAGTCACGAACAACTTCTGTTAATGTTACTACTTCTCAAGTGAAATTGGCTCAGTTTAGGTCTCAGCAGACGTCAAGTCAAGAGGTAATGGTTTAAATTATATTCACAAAGTTTTGTTACAGAATTGTATATTAACATATCAGTCAGATTACCATTAATGTGTAAGAACGTTAAATTTCAGTTTTTTTCCATAAATGTTGAAATCAAGTATTTCTGCTGAATTCTATTTAGTTGCATGTTGCCTTGAAATAAATATTGATACATAAATGTGTGAATTACAGTACGCATTAAAATAAAATTTAATTGTGGAACAAACATAGTTTTAAGCAATTTTCATAGTGTAGACATTTATTTTCTCTATCTGATGAGCTCTTGGCCAAAGGGATCCAAAAGGGAATTGGATATTAGTCTGTTTGGCGTACATATCTCATTTGTAGACTTTCCTGGTTGATTAAATTGGTGTTTAAAGGGCCATGACATGAGAAAGTATGGTTAAATTAAAACTCTAATAAAGTATGGTTAAATGGTTAATAGAAAATGGTTCACCAATTGTAACGGGGCAAAAGGGGTAAACTAATTTTTAATCATGTTAAATAATAAATCAGTCTTTGTACTATTCGGTAACAGTCAGTGGCAGGTATGACTTGGGAGTGGTGGCAAAGAATGCGTGAGTCAGAATATCAGCGCGTGACTACACTGCGTAAAATCAACCATGTGTTGGCAATGCACAGTAGCATTCCGGTCTCACGAGATTTCGCGAGAGTGATAATCCAATTGGAAAACGAGGTACAAAGTTGACTTCCATTTGACGGCCACGTGGTCGACGCCCCAAGCTTTGTATAGTATACGATTGCGAACCACAGCTCGCCACAGTTCAGCACAACTCTTCATTGTGAATAGATGAAAAGCTAACCGTAGCCTCGGACGATCTTTGGTAGACCAGAAAGTGAATGTGGATAGTTCTGTGCAGAATATGGAAATGACATAGTGTGCAGTAGTTTGAACCACGTGCCTCTAAGTACAGTGACGAGATAATTTTACAAGTTCGTTGATTTTTGGCCAGACGTTTATCAGTAAATAGTAGTGGTAATGAGCTCAGTAAATGGGGGTTAATAAAAAGTGTAAAGAGAATGAGAGAGTGCGTGAAGTAAAAAGGGGAGAAAGAAAACGTTAAAGAGAGTACTGGTTTGTATATAAAAAATTTACATATTTTTATATTGTAGCATTGTTAACAATATCATAGAAAAAGTAAGTAAGGAAAAGATAGAAGTTAATTTTTTGAGTAGAATAAAATAAGATCTATTATCAATAGAAACATGTTTTAAGTATAATCATTTTGCCGTAACCATAACCTGTCCAGTATGAAGAAGCTCGCCTAAAACGAACCTGGGTAAAGTATTGAACCAAGGGAATTAAATTAATTAAATTCAAAAAAGGGTAAAGTGTAATAAGGTTTCCACATTTTTGCCTTTAAAGATGTTGGTGGCGACCTGTAAGAAATTTGGATCTTCTGTTCGAGTTAAGGTGAGTGAGAAGTGAAAAGACGTTAGAATTGGGGTAAGTAGACACGTGGAAAGTTTGGTAAGTTTAGGACAATAGTGTAGATGGTTACAATTGGCGACCCTGCCAGGATGGCTTGTATGAATTTATTCATATAGGGTTAGGCCTGCTTTGAAGTATGAAACCGGTTGTGGTAAACGGCATTTTTGTATTGGTAGAAGTCAGGAAATTTGTGATTGAGGTATAAAACATTGTATGTAAAATTCTTTACGAGATTTTGTTCAGTAAGTAATTATTAATTATTAAATTAAATGGAGAATAAAGAGAATGAGATTGGTCTGAACGAATCAGCTGGTATGGATGATTCGAGAATTCAGACAATTCAAATCGTAACAAAAGAAAGTAATTTGACTGAGTCAATTATAATGAGTAACACGGGAGCAGAATCTACTCCCATGGCAACCAAAGAAAAGGAGCGGTCAATGGCCGATATGATTAAGTTAATGAGAACGATGTGTGATGATATTAAGCATAATATGAATGTTAAATTAAAAAGTAATTTCAATTAAGTAAGTACTAAATTCGGTGAAGTAAGGGGTGATATCAATGAAGTAAAAGAACAAAATGTTAAATGCGAAAATAATTTTAATGAGTTAAATGGAAGATTGAGCAATTCACTAAAGAGTATTGAGGTTAAATTTAATGAAATGAATACCAGTATAATGAAACAGTTGAATAAGCGTTGTGATGAGTTCATGGAGTCACAAAAACAAAGTATTGAGAAAATTAAAGTATGGAAAAAAGATACAGTTATTGAGAATATAAATAATGAAGCAATAGTTGACAAGGTAAATGATGGTGTTAGTATAAGTGGTGATTATAATGGTGAAATAATGTTGAATAATAATAATAAAGATGTAGTTGAAAATGGGGTATCAAAAAGTGATACAGTGAATAATAGTAATGATTATGAGAGTATAAAGTTAGTTGAGGTTGGTGATGGGGTAATAATAAGTGTTAACGAGCTAGAGAGAGAGTACGAAGAGAGTTTAAGTGAATATGGGCAAATTTTCCGTGTGTTGTATGTGAAGTAAAGGCTTCACAAGTGTTTAATGAGGATATAATAATTGGTAAATGATTAAACTTTTATGGTTAAAATGTTTAATAGCAATTCAGAGTAGAAGTTATCATTTAACAATTGGAATATTCAATATAGAATGAATATTAAAGTTGTAATGTTTGTAATTTTTATTCAAATTCAAATTTAAAATGTTTATTTTGATGTGATATTGGTAATGTTTATTGTAAGATGTTGAATTTATGGGAGATACAACATGGTTGTATAAAAAATGTGGAAGATGATGTATTTGTGAAATATGAAACATTTATGATATGGATGGCATTGGAGTAGATGTTTTGGTTATCTATATATCTGTTGCATTGAATAATTTTCTATTGTATATTAATCATGTTTTGTATTGTATAAAAATAGCAGTAATAATCTTAATAAATAATGAGGAAATTGAGATATAAAATGGAAATGTGAGATGGAATTGTTGTTCAATTAAATTCATAATTGAATGGGGGAATCAATTTCTTTTGAGGCTGAATTATAACTATCAAGAGCTTATGTTATATGTTGTAAAGAGAATGTATTATGTTATATTAAGGATATATATTGTTAAGGATATATATTGTAGACAAATAATGTATTGTGTATTAAAAGTTAAGATAGAAACCCAGTACTTCGAAAAAGTCAAACCAGTACGGCTAAGAGGAAACCAAATCAGTTAAGGATATGGAATTGTAAAAGGTCATTTATTAGTGTTTTTATTAATTGTTACTTACAGAGTCTGGTGATGCTCTGGTGGCGGCCCTGTGCTGGCCAGCGCATCAGGGCAGGGGCGTCTAGTGCCTGTCTGGCTTTATGGTGTTGGGATCCTGAGAAGGAAGTCCAGTAAAGTCATGCAGGTGCAGCCACAGCCACCGGACTAGGAGGGTGAGTAACCCAGGATTTTAATAAGGAAGTAAGGGGGGTTGTGGCGCCATATCCCTAGCTGGTCCTCTTAGGTTTAGGCAATGACAGTTTTTATGCTTTGGCATAAAACCTCTCTCTCATTGGGGGGGGGGGGTATTGTAACGGGTCAAAAGGGGTAAACCAATTTTTAATCATGTTAAATAATAAACCAATCTTTGTACTATTCGGTAACAGTCAGTGGCAGGTACAACTTGGGAGTGGTGGCAAAGAATGAGGGAGTCAGAATATCAGCGCGTGACTACGCTGCGTAAAATCAACCACGTGTTGGCAATGCACAGTAGCTTTCCGGTCTCTCGTGAGATTTCATGAGAGCGATAATCCAATGAGAAAACGAGATACGAAGTCGACTTCCGTTTGATGGCCACGTGGTCGACGCCCCAAGCTTTGTATAGTATACGATTGCGAGCCACAGCTCGCCCCAGTTCAGAACAACTCTTCATAGTGAAGGGACGTAAAGCTAACCATAGCCTCGGACGATTTTTGGTAGACTGAAAAGGTAGGTCTACCAAACAGTGAATTGTAACAATGTAGCAGCAAACAGTTTGTAATACCGTATAAAAAGTTTTAAGAAAGTGAATGTGGATAGTTTAGGTGCAGAATATGGAAACGACATAGTGTGCAGTAGTTTGAACCACGTGCCTCTAAGTACAGTGACGAGATAGTTTTACAAGTTCATTGATTTTTGGCCAGAAGTTTATCGGTAAATAGTAGTGGTAATGAGCTCAGTAAATGGGGGTTAATAAAAAGTGTAAAGAGAATGAGAGAGTGCGTGAAGTAAAAAGGGGAGAAAGAAAACGTTATAGAGAGTACTGGTTTGTATATAAAAAATTTACATATTTTTATATTGTAGCATTGTTAACAATATCATAGAAAAAGTAAGTAAGGAAAAGATAGAAGTTAATTTTTTGAGTAGAATAAAATAAGATCTATTATCAATAGAAACATGTTTTAAGTATAATCATTTTGCCGTAACCATAACCTGTCCAGTATGAAGAAGCTCGCCTAAAATGAACCTGGGTAAAGTATTGAACCAAGGGAATTAAATGAATTAAATTCAAAAAAGGGTAAAGTGTAATAAGGTTTCCACATTTGCCTTTAAAGATGTTGGTGGCGACCTGTAAGAATTTTGTATCTTCTGTTCGAGTTAAGGTGAGTGAGAAGTGAAAAGACGTCAGAATCGGGGTAAGTAGACACGTGGTAAGTTTAGGACAAAAGTTTAGACGGTTACACAATGGTTTTGGTACAGAAATAGAAAATGAAAAGTGTTACCACCAAACATTGTGGACTGACACAGAGATTGTCCTTTTCAATTGATTTCAGATTGGCAGTTTTCAATTGAGGAAAGTTGACCAATATTTTTTAATAACAAAACAACTATGGTTGAGCAGTCATGCATCTAGTGTATGTTTCTTTTTTTTAAAGTTGACAGAATAATTTCTTTCTGCTGAGTAAACATTTTAACTTTTGTCTGAAGCTCGCACGGCTGGTGTCAATAAATTCAAAATTATGACTAAAAACCGGACTGTTAGGTTGGTATTAAACATCATTACGTCAGCAACGTTTTGATTCCCCACCAGGAATCTTCTTCAGGCTGCTAAGAAGCGACAGAGTAAAAACACAATAGTGGCAGACGTATGCCAAACACTACCTGACACCTGTATCAGGTAAAAGCATACCTGGGCAGGTAACAAAGGTCACCTTTATAATCTTGCCGACCAGGTATCAGCCAATCACAGAACCTTGACCTGAACGCGTCCCAATGGGCTCGCTCAGTGCATCATATGTAACGTGTCAAAATCGGGTAATTTTATTTATTGCATTTCTGGGGTATTTGTATTTTATTTTATTTCAGTTTTCGGGGTTTCATAAAACATATTGTGCAAATTTTAATTCCATTGTAACAGACCACGTGTCGAAAACAGTGTTGAAACAAAGCAGCAACGTAATATTCCGTTGTGAAACCAGGCAAAGAATTTGTACCACCCTCGATTTCTCAGAACTTTGTTTAAATGTGTCCGCGCACGCATGCGCTACACAAGTCTGCGCTCGGAGGGACGCGGCCGTCCAAAAACCAAGATGCCAGGAGAACAATTCTATTCACAGTCTCCTTGACTGAGATGGAGGAAACGTGGCTAAGGACCGCCTCCTTGTGGTGACGTCAGTCTAGCAGTGCCGAATATCGTCGGCACTCACTACAGAAAAAAACTATGTAGTATGTGCTTAGCCAATAAACTGTAACAAATCAACTTTGAACGACGGCGAGATCCGTTGGCAGTGGACATGAACTTCCTACCGCTCGCCAAGAACGTTGCGCAGTTGTTCGTCCCAAGAGTACCGACCGGTGCCCTTAGAAGGGGTAGCTCTTCTCAAAATTTGAAAAATGTGTCAATCAAAGTGAATCAATCTTTTTAAACCAGTGGCAGTGATGGAGAAATAACTACAGAGCATCAACATACAAATTTGTTTATTCAGTTTTTGTTTTTCGGGACGATTACAACTTACCGCAGGGCGGCCACGAGGTCACTGATGAACGCGTTGCCGGCGGGGATTTTATATCATGTATTAGATTGATCAATCAGGATAAAGGGGGGTTGTTTTAAGAATGTGAGTAGTGAGTGAAAGGCAGGCTGGGCTATCTTATTAAGAGTAAGTAGTATTATTTAAGTATATAAAAGTAAAATGTATGAAACAGAGTTACACAACATTTGATGATATGTAAGTAAATGTATTTGGAAAACGAAAATTTAAAATTGCAATAGTTGATCATTAAACAATAATCATTTCTCTTCATAAAGATGTGTAGAGTTAATTATTTTGATTACCCATGAAACACATGTTTGTATCTAGCGTTCGTACGAAAGAATCCTGGCCCCAGAGAAACGAAACATTGAAGGTAGGTGGAAGTTGTATTTATGTATTTTGTATATATTAAAATTGTAGTTAACGGCACAATGGCTTCCGCAACAGGGACAGTTTTTATTAATTAAAAAAAATTAAGTAAAGACCGTACCTACAGAAAAGATACAAACATGTTTTTGGGGTTAGCGGAATAAAACAAAAGTGCGTTATTCACGCAAAATTGGTTATACAATACATTATATTGATTATATTATATTTACACACAAGCATCAAGTATAAAATAAGAAATGGCAGATAACAATGAAGTCAGCTTATCTGACAGTCAGACCGAGAGTCAAGTAAATGCTGACTCCAGTATTCAAACAGAATTAACGTCAATAAATGAGTATAATGTAGAAGTATCTGTACTTAGTACACCGGGAGCGTTATCAACTCCCGTAACAAGTAAAGCAAAAGAGTTGTCACTGGACGATCTATTTAATTTCATGAGAACCATGTCTAGGGATATTAACATAAAATTTTGACGTGCAAAATAGCAATTTTAATAAAAAATTTGATATACAGAATGACAAGTTGGATGCAATTGACAAAAAATTTGAGTCGTTTTAACTCTAGAGACGAAAAATTTGATAAAATAGACCGTCGTTTTGACGTTCAGAATAGCAATTTTAATATAAAATGTGAACAACTGAATAGTCAGTTGCAGCAGAGTATTAGCGTAAAATTTGATGGTTTAATAAATGATATACAAGAAAAGAACAAATGTCTTGAAAATGCCAATGAAATGATAAAAAATAGTTTGAATAAAGTAGAACAGAGTACGAGTAATACAAATGAAAGTTGTAATGGCAATGTTGTATTAGACAAAGAGTTAACCAATAATAATGATAATGTCGAAAATAATGAATGCAATACTGAGAATAGTAGTGTATTTGAAGAGTTGGTATCAGAAAGTGATACGGTGAAAATAAATAGCGAGAATACTGATGAGTTTGTAGAATGTGATTATGAGATGTTAATGTGTGTTAATGAGTTAGAGCGAGAGTGGAAAAATAGTATAGTAGTAGAATGTGGGCAGAGGGTAAATTTTCCCCTTATTTTTTCTGAACCAGAGTGTTCACAAGTATTGTTTAAGAAGGGCAAGAGACCCGTGTTAGTAGAAGATTGGAGTTGTTTATATTTGTTGTGTAATTTTGTACCCTCTGTCTGGAGTAATTTTGAGAGTGTGAGATGGTGTTTTGATGAGAGAGATTTAGATGGAGAATTGTGTGTTGATAAAGAAATAGAATTATATAAGTTGCAGAGAAATTATAATGAGTTGAAAGAGATGTTAAATGATAGGAAATACTTACTTGTTAAAAGAGAGAGTGAAGATTATTTTGAAGGTACAGTTTTAAATAATAATAACTTACCTTATGTTGTAATGAATGATAAAATAACTGACTGGACAATGAATATAATTACTGATGGAGACTTAACAGATGTACTTAACGTGGACTTGCTTTATGATTATTTTGGTAAAATGAATGAAGTTGGTTTTTTTGGTTACGACACACAAGACAGTAATTTGTGTGTTAATGAAATGGAACAATGCTATATAAAACCAAGATTAATCTGGGACAATGGAGGGTAGGCTATAAAACAATAAAAGACAATTATAAACATTTTGTTTTATGGTTTTGACCCTGCAACTTTGGACATTGAAGTGTGGTACAACTGAATAATAATGCTGACAATTTGTAAATAAAAATGTAGTAAATTTATTTGTGTGCATTGTAGAATGTTAAGTAAATAATGTGTGTACGTAAGATAATTGTTGTAATAATAATATTAAAATATTTGCAATTTAAATAAATAGCCGAATTAATTTTGAAAACAGTAATGAGAGAATTGTAATTGTTTTGATGGTAATGAATTTTGTATTGTTAATAATTAAATTAATTAAAACGATTTGATATGTTTTAAATATTTGGATTGATTATTTAAATGCTAATTAATTAAATTTTTTAATGAATTCAAATTATTTTTACGAGATTTGGAAATTTGGTAGTTAAATGATAAATTGTTTGATTTAAACTAATATTTGTGGTAAATGTTTCAGAGGTGAGGTGAAAGTATTGGGGGGTATGGTGAATATGTTTTGTGTATGTCATTGTAAATGGACTGTAAGTATAGAAATTTTATAGTTAGAATCAAGTATAATAAAAATGTTTATTTGAAATAATTGTGTTAAATAAACATGATAGTAAAAAAAAATTAATAATAACTGAAAGATGATATATACTAATTATTAATAATAAATTTGAAAATTTTGTGTGTGGATGGGAGGTGACTCAGATGAGCCACGAATTTAAATCTTATGACATAAAAATTTGCTAACTAAAATTTTGATCCAATAAAAATGCTTGTGTTCTGTTTAAATAACTAGATGCTCATACGTTCAATATAAGGTGTTCATTGTATAATTTTTTAAAGGTAATATTGTATTGTAGTAGGTTAGATATAAGAGTTGATATAAAGTATATGTTTTATATAATTTGTGTATGTTTGCAACTAAGTAAATGATTAAACCGACTGGCAGGCGGTTCACATAAATTATCAGAATCAGAAAAAGGGGAAACAAGGAGGTTAGAAGTAAGTATTGATAAATATAACAGCACCAAATATTAATTATTTGGGGTTATATGTCACCTGCATACTAAAATCATGTTTAAATAAATTGTAATAGTCAAAACTCCATTTGTATGTAGAGCGTTGAAAATAATGCTTTGTAAAGCGACGCACACATAGTCGTTATGTAATCAGCTCGCTGTACAAGGAAGGGCCACACCCAAACTGTTAATTATTAATATCTCGGAAACTAATAGAGTAAGGCGAAATCCAAGATAGCCAAAATGTTTGCCGAAATATTAATAATAACGTGTGCAAATTTTACGCAATATAATTAACAAATAAAAGAGTTAATTAATTTAATTGAATAACTTCTGTAAAAATAGAGCTACATTAATGAGATTTGAGTATGTTATAAAGATAATAATTTCCAACAGATTGTATATTTTAGATTTCGCACAACTTGGTTTGCAACCAAGTTATTGCAAAATTAAATAATCACAGGAAATCCGGAGCGACAAATTGGTTCCGCCGGAATAATAATATTAGTAATAATATTAATTCTCCATCTGTGGGAATCTAACTTCATTCTCACGGACCAAGGGAATTCAAATTTTATGTAGTAGGGAGAGTGTGTCAGCCAATCAAATCATTTGACGAATTCTCGACCAGCGCGGTGTTTTCGGGCTGAAACATCACTCTTCTGCCAGTACTCGCGAAGTAAAGACGTAATTCTTCGATCGTCTCGTAACCATAGTGTGAAGATTCATCAGAAGACTCTACGTGGTCAACACACACGCAATTACGAACACAGTAAATACAGATTGACTGTACAACTCGTAATTACTGCGTCAAGTCAGATACTCTTCATTACAACAACCAAGCTTATTGTGTACTGCAAGCTGTGGTCATAAGCACGCAAGAGATCCGCCAGACTTCAGGACCAGACTTCAAGAATACAGCAGAGAGGCCGTCTCAATCATTGGTGAACAGCTGATGAGCAGAGCTACCACTCGAACGAAACACACACACACACACACACACACGCTGACGTGCAACGTGCGAATCGACGAGGGACAGAAACCAGTTCCAGCAGAGAGCCGTAGACGTTAAAATATACAACGAACAGCAGGACAGCAGAGTGTTGCCGAACTCTGAACTCAACGACCGAATCCAGGAGCTCTAAGCAGATTACTTTCTCTAGCGACCAGACCGGAATCAACGAGGGACAATTGGGAGCAACTCTAACATCCTCTTCAATAACAGGAAAGCAAAATCAACTTATTTATTTTTCAACATCAAATTTTCTATCTTTTCATTTAAAAGCATTGTAATTTGAACAATTCAGGTGCCATACAAGAATCAAAGACTCTAGTAAATAAGAATAAATTCATTGTGATAATCTGTATAGCAGTCTAAGTCATTAGTAAGCTGTAGTTAAGAAAATAGAAATAATATAAAAGCGCTATACAAATCTTAACTAACAATCTAATTATTAGCTCATACTGCAGTATAACAGAAGTCAAATCACTAGAAATGAAATGACGTGAATTAGAATGTCACGCATAATTTATTTTTGAAAATTATTCTAATTAACTTCAGAGTTTTTATATTTTGTTTGATTAACATTTAAATTCAATTTAGTTAAAGCAATATAATTAAATCAAATCAATTAATTAATTAAATTTTCAATTGCAATTAACTCGCCAAATAACGAGTTTAGTTTCTTTTCAATTATCAACCGATTGAAAAACATTAGTCAACATAGATTCATTGTTTAGACTGTAAGATAATTGATAATATAATAACCATTTTATTCTTGTGTGTTATTGGAGTAATAAACAACATTTTATTACCCCATATTTCATTGTTTTATTGTTGTACGACAAAGCCTACCAGTCTCACAAAACTCTCCCCCTTTAAAGTAACTTATTTTGTGTGTTGTTGCCATAAATTTGAGATTACTAGCTTGCGAAATTCAAATCCAAAATCCACACGCCCTAGTCGGAAGGAACCGCAAGATCGGACAGCAGGTAGGTACTCAGACACAACACGACCCAACAACAACGCATATAAGTAGAGTTGCATATGGCTTGCCCGGAACGTGGAGCGCGATTAAATTAAATTAAATTAATTAAATTCAATTTAAATTTAATTTTCACGTTTAAAACATAGTTTGCTGTTTTAACTCTTAAAACAGCTGGCGTCCACCTGAACAATCCCCAAAGAGTTTTGTGACTGGTGCTCGTACAGCAGTGAAATTATTGTGTGTATTTGAAATTATTTTGTCTATTTTGAAATTATTCTGTGTATTTGAAATTGTTGTGTATTTAAAATGGATACGGAAAAAATGTTTAAACAGTTATTACAAGAAATTAAACAAAATGCGGCTAAAGCGGAACAAGCTAATGCGGATTTGACCTCTAAAATAGACGCGAAATTTGAACAGAGTGCAGCCAAAGCTGAGCTCAGTATCGCAGAGTTAACTTCCAAAATCGAGACGCAAAGAGTTAGTCTAACTGAAGCATTAGAACACAGCAACGCCGACATAAATACGGAAATTAAACAATGTAATAAACAAACGACCGCGAAAATCGAGGAAAGCGCGAAAAATTTAGACGCTAGAGTCACCGAAATCGCGGAAAGCAATAAAAAAATTCAAGAGAGTAGCAAAGAGATAACCGCTAAAGTCGCTGAGATCGGTGAAAAAGTACATACGGTTGATACCAAAATAAATGAACGGTTTAAGGTTTTTGAGACCACTATGCAAAAATCGTTTATAGAACAAGTAACACGTATGGAGGGCCGGTTCAAGGACCATATAAGCTGCTGTGAGAAACAAACGCAAGAAGTCGCGAAAAAGGTCGACTCTCTCAAAATAAAGATTCAAGCCGATGCGACGGAAACGCAACGACAAGTAAATAGACTAGACGCTTCAATTGTAGATACGCGATCTAACATTGACTCTAATAAAGAGAGTGTCTTACAAGCGTTAAACGACGAGATTTTGAAAGTACGACAGGAGGTATGGAGGAGGTCCGCTCCTAATATTTTAGTACAAGGTCCTGTTGACGAGAAAAATCGCGTGTATTTTACAGGGGAAAATAACGAAAACCCTATTGAATTTTTGTTAGCATGTGAGAGTGAAATGGCTAGGGTAGGGTCGAGACTAGAAGATCAGGATAAAATACAGTGGGTAGTTAACGCGATGTGTGATTCGGCGCGTAAGTGGTATAACATTGTACGCGATAGAGTGTCCACATACGCGGAGTTCAAACAAAAATTTGAAAGCCGGTACTGGAATTCGCATACTCAAAGACTTTTATGCAATGAACTAGAGTATGGGCGATTTGATAGGAAAATGGGTATTACCGCGGAAAATTATATAATCCAGTAGGTCGAGCGCGCCAAGCATTTAACCCCAGCATTTTCGGAGATTGACATAGTCACGAAACTTGCCTATCATTTTAATCACAACATAAGAGTAGCTGTGTTTACGCAGGGTATTCGCATGGTCGATGAACTGCTCATTCTAGTGTCCCAAAGCGAGACAGTTTTTGATTTTGGTGGGTGGCGTTACAACCCTGATTCTCGCCGAAATAACGAAGGGCAGAATACGCGGGTACAATATCATCAGCAACCTGATCAAAGACCAAGTACAAGTTCCACTCCACCCCAGACACCGTCAAAACCGCCAAATAAAACCTTTGAGTACAAGGGTAAACAAAATGCTGGTAGACCAAAGGGGCAGGGTAAGGGCAACGACGGGGCCCCGATTAGAGCGATTCAAACGGTCGAAATAGCCAAAGCTGATACAACTTCGAAAGACAGCGACTCCCAAAGCAATGAAGACTCAAACAATAAATCAAAAAATTACCAATCTACAAAAAACGTGCCAAAATGCGCATCCAGCAAGGACGCGCTATAAATTCGCCAAAAATATGTAAATGTAAGCATGCTAATTATAAGAATTGTATATTGTGTGAAAAGTGTAATTTTAATTATGTAACTTGTGTGCCTGTTAATAATGTGTTCCCACTGGACGTCAGGGATCCGTTGCTAGAATCCGGTCCCGCGCAACAAAGGCCAGTGAGCGCGGCGTGTCCGGTATTACACGCCTTTGTCAACGGCGTTCCCACACAAATTTTGTTGGACACCGGCAGCGTTGTTTCCGGCGTCAGTGAAAGATTCCTGCGTGCCAACAAAAAGTATTTTCGTACGGCCCCATCACTTCCAATAAATCAATTTTATATACGAACCGCTACTGATACCAAAGAAAAAATTGACACTCAATACTATCTAACTATTATGCTAGAAAAAGTGCAATTTGAAGTGTGTGTAGTGGGTATAAACAATTTAATATGTGATGTGTTATTGGGGGTAGATGTATTAGAACAAATACGTGCGGAAATAAACATCAGTGAACACTTATTAAAATGTACTATTGACAGTGTTAGTTACACTTTTAAATTGAACACACACACACACAAAACCATGGTGACCCAATTAAAATTACACGGCCACCAAAACAGGTGATTCATTATGAAGACGGTGAACAGGGGGAGACAACCTTAGATTCCCAAACTGAACGGAGATTGTCGTCGCTACAAGAAGAATTCAGCGATATCTTCAGTGAAGAGCACTCAATCTCGTCAGTGTATGAACATAGAATCCACCTCATAGAGCCGGAGAAGTTCATAAGGAGAATCTACCAGGTTCCTATAAAGTACCAGGCCGAGGTCCAGCAGGAGATACAGCGGATGTTGGAGGAAGATATTATAGAGAGATCTAATAGCAGCTTCCTCAACCCACTGCTAGTCGTCCGCAAGAAGACTGGAGAAATCCGACTCTGCCTGGATATGAGGAACTTAAATAGTCTGGTAGAGAAAGAGTTTGACTGCGCACCAACAGCGGAGGACCTCTTCATTAAATGTGAAGGAGCCAGGTACCTCACGAAGCTAGATCTAACAGCAAGCTTCTGGCAGGTCCCGCTGTGTGAGCATGATCGTAAGTATACAGCATTTATATGTAATAACAAATGCTATCAGCACAAGGTGGTACCTTTTGGCCTTAGCACGAGTCTCGCTGCGATTGTAAGATGCCTCGAGAGAGCTCTAGGACCTGAGGTAGACCCATACACTGTAATATTCGTCGATGACATCCTCGTGATATCCCGCACGTTGGAAGAACACTTCGAGCATCTGAGGAGCGTCTTCCAGAAGCTGAGGTTAGCCAACATCAAGCTCAAACTACATAAGTGCGAGTTTGTAAAGTCTCAAATGAAATTCCTGGGACATATAATCTCAGCTACAGGTATCAGTACGGACCCAGAGAAGCTCAGGAGTATTGTGGAGTTCCCGGTGCCCAAGAACCTCAAAGCACTACGAGCATTCCTTGGACTCACGGGATACTACAGGAAATTCACCAGCAAATACGCCGAATATACAGTCCCCTTGCTACAGCTGGTACGCAAAAATATAAAGTGGAAATGGGGTTCTGAACAGAACGATGCGTTTGAGAGGGTTAAGGGCCTTTTCCAAACTAATTTACAATTGTTCCATCCACAACAGGGCAGGAAGTACATAATGTACACTGACGCTAGCGAGTATGCTATCGGCGCCGTGTTGCACCAGGAAGACGAACAAGGTAGTCTTCATGTTGTAGCATACGCCAATAGAACGCTCAAAGGCGCTGAGTTGCACTATTGTACTTCTGAGAAAGAAATACTCGCCAAATAAACGCTCTCAGAAAATTCAGACACTACCTATATGGTACCCATTTCGAGATCCACACAGATAATCAGGCGTTATCTTTTATATTAAAATGTCGACTAGCAAATTCCCGACTAACACGATGGGTGTTAGCTATTCAGAAGTATTCCTTTACTATTAAATACTGCAAAGGATCTGAGAATACCACAGCAGACACTTTAAGTAGATATCCGCCCGTAGAAAAGGAGGAGGTATATGAAGCAGCTGACGACGAGTTGAGAGTGTTAAATATGCAATACACTGTCGCGCCTGAAGCTACCAATATGCTACAGAACATAGGACGTGAGCAGGACAATGACCTCGCACTCCGTGCTAAAAAGCTAATGTTAGCAGCTCACCCGAATCCCCATTATCTCATACAAGACAATATATTGTATAAATTGTTACAGGGCGAATGGAAAGTGGTATTGTCTCCAGCGATGCTTGCGTGTGTAACACACAATCATTATATATAAAAATGGCACACGCATCTCCTGTAAAATGTGTAAAAATATTGCAGGAGGATTTTACAATTGCAAACATGTATCGTAGGGTAAGGAAATTGTTAAAAACATGTCACCCGTGTCAGACTGCGAAAGCACAAAATTTGCATACTTACGTTCCCATGGC
Organism: Magicicada septendecula; assembly: GCA_034769895.1. Classification (NCBI taxonomy): domain Eukaryota; kingdom Metazoa; phylum Arthropoda; class Insecta; order Hemiptera; family Cicadidae; genus Magicicada; species Magicicada septendecula. The sequence goes on along the minus strand of CM068368.1, from coordinate 750,186,714 downwards.
AAATGTGATAACGGAAGGTAAGGGACAGATGATCGCCATCGACTTTCTGGGACCACTACCCAAGGCTACCAGAAACCTAAAACACATGGTAGTTTGTGTTGATGTATTCACTAAAAAAGTTAGCCTTTACGCGATCCCTGGACCCACCACAAAATCCGTTTTAAACATTATACTTAACAAGTATATTCCACAACATGGACCGATAAGCAGCGTTCTTAGCGACCAGGGAAAGCAATTCCAAAATAAACACTGGGCAGCAACCCTGGAACGAAATGGTATTAAAGCAATCGTCACCTCGATACGACGACCACAGGGCAACCTCGCCGAAAGGGTGAATCGGGAAATCGGTAAAATGTTCCGTATATATTGCTATAAGGAGCAAAGTAAATGGCCCGAGTTCCTACCATTCTTCGAAAAGGCGATAAACGAGAATTATCACGATACCACTGAATACACACCAGCAGAGTTAGACTCTGGAACAAAGCCAGAGAGATTTTGGAATAATTATTTAAGCAGGCCAAAGACGTATAATCTACCTCTGCCGGTGCAGTGTAAAAATCAACTTGTGAGGGAAAGAATAGTTGAAAAAGGGCGAAAGAGGGCGGACAAATTCAATGCCACTCATAAACTAACTAACTTTGTAGTAGGTGAGAAAGTGCTGCTCAAGGCGAATCCCGTAGGCCGAAGAGACATAAATGTAGCCGCAAAGTTTTTTCGTTTATATAACGGTCCGTATCTTTTGGCTCAACAACTCGTGCCTCACACATTTATCGTTACGACGCTCGACCGAACAAAAACGATCGGTAAATATCATGCGAGCTCTTTGAGAAAATACTTTGAGTAGCATGGGATTCCAAGGCGCGTCGGGACGAAGTAATAAGACTTTAAAAATAAATAATGTTTAGAATTAATAATAATTTAATTAAATATTATAATAGAATTAAAATAAATTATTTGTGTTTTATATTATTAATAATAATTGTAGTAAATTGTGTGTAAAATAATAATGCATTTATAACGCGGTGAATAACGGGCAGGTACAACAAAACGAACGCATGGCAGGAAAAGTTACGTCACGCGGTAACGGCCGGCTGACGGTTTGAATGTAGGTCAAGCAATTAGTGCCGCGCGTAGGCGATAATGACTGTAAACAAAACGTCAGCAGATTCTTTCGTGCGTGTGCCACTGTTTACAAACAAACCCTTTTAAACGCTGCAGTTAGATACTACCCGTTCTAAAAACATTGATACACAATAATTTGCAAATATGATATTATTAATAGACTGTATTTAGAGTTAAGTTGTATATAATGGAATAACATTAACACCTATGTGTCTTTAGAATAAGTAATCAAATGTATAGGTAATAAGTATAGTGATTACAAAATACGTGTGTAATGATTAAAAAAAAAAATAACTGTAATTATTTCATTCATTTTTTTTTTTAAATGGGTGGGGGCGTATATAACAGCACCAAATATTAATTATTTGGGGTTATATGTCACCTGCGTACTAAAATCATGTTTAAATAAATTGTAATAGTCAAAACTCCATTTGTATGTAGTGCGTTGAAAATAATGCTTTGTAAAGCGACGCACACGTGGTCGTTATGTAATCAGCTCGCTGTACAAGGAAGGGCCACACCCAAACTGTTAATTATTAATATCTCGGAAACTAATAGAGTAAGGCGAAATCCAAGATAGCCAAAATGTTTGCCGAAATATTAATAATAACGTGTGCAAATTTTACGCAATATAATTAACAAATAAAAGAGTTAATTAATTTAATTGAATAACTTCTGTAAAAATAGAGCTACATTAATGAGATTTGAATATGTTATAAAGATAATAATTTCCAACAGATTGTATATTTTAGATTTCGCACAACTTGGTTTGCAACCAAGTTATTGCAAAATTAAATAATCACAGGAAATCCGGAGCGACAAATTGGTTCCGCCGAATAATAATATTAGTAATAATATTAATTCTCCGTCTGTGGGAATCTAACTTCATTCTCACGGACCAAGGGAATTCAAATTTTGTGTAATAGGGAGAGCGTGTCAGCCAATCAAATCATTTGACGAATTCCCGACCAGCGCGGTGTTTTCGGGCTGAACCATCACTCTTCTGCCAGTACTTGTGAAGTAAAGACGTAATTCTTCGATCGTCTCGTAACCATAGTTGTGAAGATTCATCAGAAGACTCTACGTGGTCAACACACGCAATTACGAACACAGTAAATACAGATTGACTGTACAACTCGTAATTATTGCGTCAAGTCAGATACTCTTCATTACAACAACCAAGCTTATTGTGTACTGCAAGCTGTGGTCATAAGCACGCAAGAGATCCGCCAGACTTCAGGACCAGACTTCAAGAATACAGCAGAGAGGCCGTCTCAATCATTGGTGAACAGCTGACGAGCAGAGCTACCACTCGAATGAAACACACACACACACACACACACGCTGACGTGCAACGTGCGAATCGACGAGGGACAGAAACCAGTTCCAGCAGAGAGCCGTAGACGTTAAAATATACAACGAACAGCAGGACAGCAGAGTGTTGCCGAATTCTGAACTCAACGACCGAATCCAGGAGCTCTAAGCAGATTACTTTCTCTAGCGACCGGACCGGAATCAACGAGGGACAATTGGGAGCAACTCTAACATCCTCTTCAATAACAGGAAAGCAAAATCAACTTATTTATTTTTCAACATCAAATTTTCTATCTTTTCATTTAAAAGCATTGTAATTTGAACAATTCAGGTGCCATACAAAAATCAAAGACTCTAGTAAATAAGAATAAATTCATTGTGATAATCTGTATAGCAGTCTAAGTCATTAGTAAGCTGTAGTTAAGAAAATAGAAATAATATAAAAGTACACTGGTGCTCCTCCTTGCAACTTCAATGTTTCTTTAAAAAACTACGGGTTTCGGGACTCATGGTCCCATCATCAGGTTGATAAAAAAAAAAAGAATCAACTCACATGGAGTACGTCAACTTAATAAGAAATAAATAAAAAGTTTCACTCGCACATACCGCGTGTATACAATTACACAACTACACGATGCGCATCGTATCGGAACTTGCAAGCGACTAACCGTTACGCGTCGCACTATCTCTACCTTTATCTATGTGTTGTTCCAACACGCGTATGGCCGTGTCATACAGTCCGTTGGACTTAAAAGAAAGCTTGTCGTTCAAGAGCTGATTACCTTGGGTTTTTGAGGCCTTATAAATTTCAAATTCTTCCAGCGCGTCCGTAAGCCTGCCCTTTTTACAGAAATGCAACGGCTTGAAGCTACTTTGAAAACTCGAGTAATTATGGTTCTGGTTGACTATATGCAAGGCAAAGTTTGATTTTATCTTCTGGATATCACCTCTAGGGAGATGTTCTCTGTACCTATCCAGAAATTTCCTGCCCGTTTGTCCAACATAAAAATTATTGCAGTCCTCGCATTCTATTTTATAAATACCAGAACAGTTTTCTACTAGTCTGTTGGTCACTGGTCTCAAAGCGTTCAAAATACAATTACTCGTTTTGAAAGAAACTGCAAAACCGTGTTTTTTAAAAACGTTCTTAATAGTATTAGGCAAAAGATTTGTAAATTCTGTTGGTATATATTTAATGTCACTGTTGTGTGTTTTGTTTATGCTCCTATTTTTATATATGTTCCTCCTCTGCCTCGCTACTATTTTGTCTACAACTGTACTATTGTAACCGTTGGCCACCGCGATATACTTTATCGTATTAAGCTCATCGATGTAGTCTTTCGCCTCTAACGGAATTTTTAGTAATCTGTTAACCAACAAGTTGAATGATGCCATTTTTTGTGCAAATGGATGAAATGAAGAAGCGTGAATAGTAATATCTGTGGCAGTTGGCTTCCTATAGATGTTGAACCTAAACAAATTATTTATTTTTCGCACAGTTATGTCCAGAAAATTTAGGCTACTGTTATTTTCCATCTCCAACGTGAACTTTATTTTTGAGTGTATACTATTCATGTATTTACTCAAGGTTTCTATTTGTCTATGTGTGCCATTAATAACAAGGAATGTGTCATCCACATACCGAGTGTATGAGATGATATTTTTGTAAAGCTTGTTTTTATGCGATAAAATATGTTCATTTTCAAAATAGTTAAGATAAAGATCGGCCAAGAAACTACTAAGTGGCGATCCCATTGCAAGGCCGTCGTCCTGCGCAAAAAATCGGTTGTCAAAAGTGAAATAATTCTGGCATAATATTATTCTTAGTAACGCGATAAGTTCATGGATTTTTTGCTGATCCAAAGTGCCTGAATCCTCCAGGTTTTTCTGTAAAATATCAATCGTTTGGGGCACAGGAACATTAGTGTAAAGGTTCGTAACGTCAAAGGACACCAACTTATATTGTGGTAATACTACTAACGATTTCACTCTGTCCACAAACTCAATACTATTTCTGACGCTGTGGTTAATGTCTATTTTAATATTACTTTTTAAGATCTGTAAAAGTTCTTAGCTACCTTATACCCAGGTGCTGTGGTAAAATTAACCACAGGACGTATGGGCATATTCTCCTTGTGTAATTTTGGGAGGCCGTTAAGTGCGGGAGCTTGGGCGTGTATTGGTTTTAGCAGACGCATAGTGCGTGTATCAAATAGGCATGTGGATCTATTAATACAGTTGTTGATATCCCTAACGTATTTTGTAGTGGGGTCTCTAGTCAAAGTACGTATGTTATTATCGTGAATAAACTCATAAACTTTCTGTTTGTATTCGTCTTGATTTAAGATTATAATCGTATTGCCTTTATCAACTTTAGTTATGATAGCATTATTGTTCTCGAGTTTTTGCTTAATATTGCGTACAGTTTTTATATCCCTGCGATATTTGTAGTCAGGTGGACGCTTTTCACTTTTTAACATACGGTTCAGTTTGTTATTAATGAACACGCGAGCCTCGTTTTGTTTATCTTGATCACTTAGTATTTTTACGGCCGCTTCAGCATTAGTTACTTCACGAATAATATTGTGTTTAGATAGTCTTGGAAGGTTATAATTTAGGCCTTTGCTCAATAATTTCTCTTCTACTCTAGTAACATTTATGTTGCTATCGTTAACCATACGTGTACAAAATGTGTGTTTATTGTATGTGTAACTACGGTCCGTTTGGTACTGTTTTCTTTTTAATTTTTCAAACTTTATTTTTTGTATGTTTACGACCTTACTTATGATATTACGAATCTGCGTCTCAATACATGACAAGACTTTATGAACAACAACCGGGTGAATTTTATTAAGAATTTCCAAGTGTGCATGATACAGTTCGCTGTTTAATTTGGTCTTTTTGGAATAAAGATGTTTCATTTCTTCTTTCATCCACACTTTCTGAGCCAATTTTTGGGCGACAGAAGCCGATGAAGACGTGTTCTTGATGTTAACTCTAACGTAGTTAGGCGTTATATCCATGTATAAGCATTTCTTATTAAATCTGATGTCGAGACTAGCTTTTATTAGTTTGATTTTTATACTTTTGTATTTATAGACCAACTTTGCCTGAGCAGCTTCAATATACATATTGTGTTGTGGTCTCCAAGTTGCATATAACTAACTATATTTAATATTACCTTGTGTATCCAAGTACACTGGTGCTCCTCCTTGCAACTTCAATGTTTCTTTAAAAAACTACGCGTTTCGGGACTCATGGTCCCATCATCAGGTTGATAAAAAACAAGAATCACTCACATGGAGTACGTCAACTTAATAAGAAATAAATAAAAAGTTTCACTCGCACATACCGCGTGTATACAATTACACATCTACACGATGCGCATCGTATCAGAACTTGCAAGCGACTAACCGTTACGCGTCGCACTATCTCTACCTTTATCTATGTGTTGTTCCAACACGCGTATGGCCGTGTCATACAGTCCGTTGGACTTAAAAGAAAGCTTGTCGTTTAAGAGCTGATTACCTTGGGTTTTTGAGGCCTTATAAATTTCAAATTCTTCCAGCGCGTCCATAAGCCTGCCCTTTTTACAGAAATGCAACGGCTTGAAGCTACTTTGAAAACTCGAGTAATTATGGTTCTGGTTGACTATATGCAAGGCAAAGTTTGATTTTATCTTCTGGATATCACCTCTAGGGAGATGTTCTCTGTACCTATCCAGAAATTTCCTGCCCGTTTGTCCAACATAAAAATTATTGCAGTCCTCGCATTCTATTTTATAAATACCAGAACGGTTTTCTACTAGTCTGTTGGTCACAGGTCTCAAAGCGTTCAAAATACAATTACTCGTTTTGAAAAAAACTGCAAAACCGTGTTTTTTTAAAAACGTTCTTAATTTAAAATTAAGGTTTAATTACTTAATTTAATTAAGGTTTAATTTTAATTAAAATTAAGTTCTTAATTAACAACTGTTCTGGTATTTATAAAATAGAATGCGAGGACTGCAATAATTTTTATGTTGGACAAACGGGCAGGAAATTTCTGGATAGGTACAGAGAACATCTCCCTAGAGGTGATATCCAGAAGATAAAATCAAACTTTGCCTTGCATATAGTCAACCAGAACCATAATTACTCGAGTTTTCAAAGTAGCTTCAAGCCGTTGCATTTCTGTAAAAAGGGCAGGCTTATGGACGCGCTGGAAGAATTTGAAATTTATAAGGCCTCAAAAACCCAAGGTAATCAGCTCTTGAACGACAAGCTTTCTTTTAAGTCCAACGGACTGTATGACACAGCCATACGCGTGTTGGAACAACACATAGATAAAGGTAGAGATAGTGCGACGCGTAACGGTTAGTCGCTTGCAAGTTCCGATACGATGCGCATCGTGTAGTTGTGTAATTGTATACACGCGGTATGTGCGAGTGAAACTTTTTATTTATTTCTTATTAAGTTGACGTACTCCATGTGAGTGATTCTTGTTTTTTATCAACCTGATGATGGGACCATGAGTCCCGAAACGCGTAGTTTTTTAAAGAAACATTGAAGTTGCAAGGAGGAGCACCAGTGTACTTGGATACACAAGGTAATATTAAATATAGTTAGTTATATGCAACTTGGAGACCACAACACAATATGTATATTGAAGCTACTCAGGCAAAGTTGGTCTATAAATACAAAAGTATAAAAATCAAACTAATAAAAGCTAGTCTCGACATCAGATTTAATAAGAAATGCTTATACATGGATATAACGCCTAACTACGTTAGAGTTAACATCAAGAACATGTCTTCATCGGCTTCTGTCGCCCAAAAATTGGCTCAGAAAGTGTGGATGAAAGAAGAAATGAAACATCTTTATTCCAAAAAGACCAAATTAAACAGCGAACTGTATCATGCACACTTGGAAATTCTTAATAAAATTCACCCGGTTGTTGTTCATAAAGTCTTGTCATGTATTGAGACGCAGATTCGTAATATCATAAGTAAGGTCGTAAACATACAAAAAATAAAGTTTGAAAAATTAAAAAGAAAACAGTACCAAACGGACCGTAGTTACACATACAATAAACACACATTTTGTACACGTATGGTTAACGATAGCAACATAAATGTTACTAGAGTAGAAGAGAAATTATTGAGCAAAGGCCTAAATTATAACCTTCCAAGACTATCTAAACACAATATTATTCGTGAAGTAACTAATGCTGAAGCGGCCGTAAAAATACTAAGTGATCAAGATAAACAAAACGAGGCTCGCGTGTTCATTAATAACAAACTGAACCGTATGTTAAAAAGTGAAAAGCGTCCACCTGACTACAAATATCGCAGGGATATAAAAACTGTACGCAATATTAAGCAAAAACTCGAGAACAATAATGCTATCATAACTAAAGTTGATAAAGGCAATACGATTATAATCTTAAATCAAGACGAATACAAACAGAAAGTTTATGAGTTTATTCACGATAATAACATACGTACTTTGACTAGAGACCCCACTACAAAATACGTTAGGGATATCAACAACTGTATTAATAGATCCACATGCCTATTTGATACACGCACTATGCGTCTGCTAAAACCAATACACGCCCAAGCTCCCGCACTTAACGGCCTCCCAAAATTACACAAGGAGAATATGCCCATACGTCCTGTGGTTAATTTTACCACAGCACCTGGGTATAAGGTAGCTAAGAAACTTTTACAGATCTTAAAAAGTAATATTAAAATAGACATTAACCACAGCGTCAGAAATAGTATTGAGTTTGTGGACAGAGTGAAATCGTTAGTAGTATTACCACAATATAAGTTGGTGTCCTTTGACGTTACGAACCTTTACACTAATGTTCCTGTGCCCCAAACGATTGATATTTTACAGAAAAACCTGGAGGATTCAGGCACTTTGGATCAGCAAAAAATCCATGAACTTATCGCGTTACTAAGAATAATATTATGCCAGAATTATTTCACTTTTGACAACCGATTTTTTGCGCAGGACGACGGCCTTGCAATGGGATCGCCACTTAGTAGTTTCTTGGCCGATCTTTATCTTAACTATTTTGAAAATGAACATATTTTATCGCATAAAAACAAGCTTTACAAAAATATCATCTCATACACTCGGTATGTGGATGACACATTCCTTGTTATTAATGGCACACATAGACAAATAGAAACCTTGAGTAAATACATGAATAGTATACACTCAAAAATAAAGTTCACGTTGGAGATGGAAAATAACAGTAGCCTAAATTTTCTGGACATAACTGTGCGAAAAATAAATAATTTGTTTAGGTTCAACATCTATAGGAAGCCAACTGCCACAGATATTACTATTCACGCTTCTTCATTTCATCCATTTGCACAAAAAATGGCATCATTCAACTCGTTGGTTAACAGATTACTAAAAATTCCGTTAGAGGCGAAAGACTACATCGATGAGCTTAATACGATAAAGTATATCGCGGTGGCCAACGGTTACAATAGTACAGTTGTAGACAAAATAGTAGCGAGGCAGAGGAGGAACATATATAAAAATAGGAGCATAAACAAAACACACAACAGTGACATTAAATATATACCAACAGAATTTACAAATCTTTTGCCTAATACTATTAAGAACGTTTTTAAAAAACACGGTTTTGCAGTTTCTTTCAAAACGAGTAATTGTATTTTGAACGCTTTGAGACCAGTGACCAACAGACTAGTAGAAAACTGTTCTGGTATTTATAAAATAGAATGCGAGGACTGCAATAATTTTTATGTTGGACAAACGGGCAGGAAATTTCTGGATAGGTACAGAGAACATCTCCCTAGAGGTGATATCCAGAAGATAAAATCAAACTTTGCCTTGCATATAGTCAACCAGAACCATAATTACTCGAGTTTTCAAAGTAGCTTCAAGCCGTTGCATTTCTGTAAAAAGGGCAGGCTTACGGACGCGCTGGAAGAATTTGAAATTTATAAGGCCTCAAAAACCCAAGGTAATCAGCTCTTGAACGACAAGCTTTCTTTTAAGTCCAACGGACTGTATGACACGGCCATACGCGTGTTGGAACAACACATAGATAAAGGTAGAGATAGTGCGACGCGTAACGGTTAGTCGCTTGCAAGTTCCGATACGATGCGCATCGTGTAGTTGTGTAATTGTATACACGCGGTATGTGCGAGTGAAACTTTTTATTTATTTCTTATTAAGTTGACGTACTCCATGTGAGTGATTCTTGTTTTTTATCAACCTGATGATGGGACCATGAGTCACGAAACGCGTAGTTTTTTAAAGAAACATTGAAGTTGCAAGGAGGAGCACCAGTGTACTTGGATACACAAGGTAATATTAAATATAGTTAGTTATATGCAACTTGGAGACCACAACACAATATGTAATATAAAAGTGCTATACAAATCTTAACTAACAATCTAATTATTAGCTCATACTGCAGTATAACAGAAGTCAAATCACTATAAATGAAATGACGTGAATTAGAATATCACGCATAATTTATTTTTGAAAATTATTCTAATTAACTTCAGAGTTTTTATATTTTGTTTGATTAACATTTAAATTCAATTTAGTTAAAGCAATATAATTAAATCAAATCAATTAATTAATTAAATTTTCAATTGCAATTAACTCGCCAGATAACGAGTTTAGTTTCTTTTCAATTATCAACCAATTGAAAAAAATTAGTCAACATAGATTCATTGTTTAGACTGTAAGATAATTGATAATATAATAACCATTTTATTCTTGTGTGTTATTGGAGTAATAAACAACGTTTTATTACCCCATATTTCATTGTTTTATTGTTGTACGACAAAGCCTACCAGTCTCACAAAACTCTCCCCCTTTAAAGTAACTTATTTTGTGTGTTGTTGCCATAAATTTGAGATTACTAGCTTGCGAAATTCAAATCCAAAATCCACACGCCCTAGTCGGAAGGAACCGCAAGATCGGACAGCAGGTAGGTACTCAGACACAACACGACCCAACAACAACGCATATAAGTAGAGTTGCAATATATATTTCATGTAATTTGTTCAATTTTGAGATGTGTTTTCATTGTGTTAGGAAGATCAGCTGATCAGCAATAAAATGTCACTGTTATATTGGTTGTAAATGTTCCAGGTAATTAATGTTGAATGTAATGTTTCAATGTATTACAGATGCTATTTTAAATAAAGTAATGTGATAAAGTGAGAAATAAAGTAATAATTTGTGAGAGTTAATAAAAGATCGTTTTTGGGTGATGAATATTTTGTGGGACATATGGATCTGTCCAAGTTGAAATCAAAGTTAAAGTTGAAGTAGTAAGGATCGAGATATTGTTTTGAAGTAATGTAATGTTGTTATGAGATAATGAAGTAGAATTTGAGAAGTATTGATGTTGACACAGTAGTTATGGAGAATATATGTAGAGTTTTGAGTGATATATTGATATTATTAATTGATGATGTTATTTTGTTATAGTTGAAGTGATGTAATAAGATTGAGATTTTGGAGATGGCAATTTTGTAATAAGGGGGTAGTGTAATGTAGGAGTCAACAACAGAAAAGTTGGGTCGGGAAGGGACCGATTTAGTGGGAAGGGGTCGCCTCAGGTAGAATCCAGGGACCAGATAATGGGAAATGAGCTTTTGGGGGGGGGGGGAAACACGTATCCTAAGTACAAAGGGTTAGAGAGTATTTTTTTTATATATCGAGAGAAGGTGGCGATTTGAGTTTCATGATAAGTTGGGCTTAGAGAGTGTTTGGTAGATGTTTTTGATAGAGATGGGTGTCATATTAGTTAACGTTGATGAGTAAGGAAAAAGATTATATATGTATACAGATCAAGTAGTAAATTAAATGGAGATGAGTAATTCAATCACCCACAGTAATTGAGAATAAGATTGTCGAATAAAGAAAGAGATTTATAATAAAAATATAAGATATTTTGATTAAAACCAGTGACAAAATTTTGATAGAATTTGGAAATGTAATGTTGGAAAATGTTTATGTGAATAATTTAAATTCAGAATAATTTGATTATTATTTATAATAATATTTTGTTAATTTTAAAGGTTTTATTTTATTATGTTTTGTGTTTCAAGTTAGATTGTTACAGATGGTAAGTGTATTTTCAGACAGAACTTGTACATAACGTATGTGGGTCAAGGTTGTGGACTTGACCTAGTTTTAATCAGCTGATAGTGATGTCATATAAGTTAATAGTAAGGAAGTCAATTCAACTTTTGTTTTTTTATCAATTTAAACAAATTTTAAATAATTTCTATATGTAAAGGAAACCTTTTAATAAATTTAAATTTTTCTTTGAATTTTAAAATTTTTTGGAAAAAATTTTTTTTGAAAAAAAAATCTTGATTTTTCGCCTGTCAGCTAAGGGATATTTTAAACTTTGATTATTTTATTGTTTGTGTACTAACCATGTTTAGTTTTATTGAATTATGCTATTGAATTGTATTGTTAGACTATAGGTAATCCATGTTAGGTTAAGGATGTTCTTAATTATAAGAAATGTGTAAATTGATTTATTTTAACTAACAGAAATAACAGAAAAACCTAATGAAGAGAATAATTTAAAATATATACGAAATTTATGAATTGATTTTACATGAAAACAACCAAGGAGTAGTTAATTAAACAAATTTTAGAAAAAAAAGAATTTTGCAATTTATATGTAATGTGAGTGTGTGTGAGCCCAGTATCTGTTAAAGGCAGCCCAGCTTGCATACAAGGGGAAACATATCGGTGGAGGATCTGGCATAATCCGAGCCAGGGTGTTGGATTTTTTTGGGGGTAGCATGTTCGGAGGTGAGGTGTGCTGTGGCACATGTCTGTTCGATTTTTCGGTGTTGGGATCTCTTACAGAGAAGTCCAGTGATCTCATTCAGATGCGTCCATGGTCGCCGAGCCAGGGGGGTCGTGTACCCATGAAGAGTAAGAACGAGGGGGTTGTTGGCACCAGTTCCTCACCGGTCCTCTTAGGGGTTTTATCAATGAGATTTCTTCTGTTCTGGACAGAAGAATTCTCATTGAGGGGGTATTGTAACGTGTCAAAATCGGGTAATTTTATTTATTGCATTTCTGGGGTATTTGTATTTTATTTTATTTCAGTTTTCGGGGTTTCATAAAACATATTGTGCAAATTTTAATTCCATTGTAACAGACCACGTGTCGAAAACAGTGTTGAAACAAAGCAGCAACGTAATATTCCGTTGTGAAACCAGGCAAAGAATTTGTACCACCCTCGATTTCTCAGAACTTTGTTTAAATGTGACCGCGCACGCACGCGCTACACAAGTCTGCGCTCGGAGGGACGCGGCCGTCCAAAAACCAAGATGCCAGGAGAACAATTCTATTCACAGTCTCCTTGACTGAGATGGAGGAAACGTGGCTAAGGACCGCCTCCTTTTGGTGACGTCAGTCTAGCAGTGCCGAATATCGTCGGCACTCACTACAGAAAAAAACACTATGTAGTATGTGCTTAGCCAATAAACTGTAACAAATCAACTTTGAACGACGGCGAGATCCGTTGGCAGTGGACATGAACTTCCTACCGCTCGCCAAGAACGTTGCGCAGTTGTTCGTCCCAAGAGTACCGACCGGTGCCCTTAGAAGGGGTAGCTCTTCTCAAAATTTGAAAAATGTGTCAATCAAAGTGAATCAATCTTTTTAAACCAGTGGCAGTGATGGGGAAATAACTACAGAGCATCAACATACAAATTTGTTTATTCAGTTTTTGTTTTTCGGGACGATTACAACTTACCGCAGGGCGGCCACGAGGTCACTGATGAACGCGTTGCCGGCGGGGATTTTATATCATGTATTAGATTGATCAATCAGGATAAAGGGGGGTTGTTTTAAGAATGTGAGTAGTGTGTGAAAGGCAGGCTGGGCTATCTTATTAAGAGTAAGTAGTATTATTTAAGTATATAAAAGTAAAATGTATGAAACAGAGTTACACAACATTTGATGACATGTAAGTAAATGTATTTGGAAAACGAAAATTTAAAATTGCAATAGTTGATCATTAAACAATAATCATTTCTCTTCATAAAGATGTGTAGAGTTAATTATTTCGATTACCCATGAAACACATGTTTGTATCTAGCGTTCGTACGAAAGAATCCTGGCCCCAGAGAAACGAAATATTAAAGGTAGGTGGAAGTTATTATATTTATTCTTCGTATTGTTTAAATTAGCAGCCATCCTTACTATTTCTTTTATGAATTTGCTAACTGCTATAATTTTTTATTGTTCGACTAAGCTTTTCGTCATTACTGACATCTTCAGGTCTTAAACAACCTAAGGAGGTTGTTTAAGACCTGAAGATGTCAGTAATGACGAAAAGCTTAGTCGAACAATAAAAAATTATAGCAGTTAGCAAATTCATAAAAGAAATAGTATTATATTTATGTATTTAATAGATTTAAAAGGGTAGTTAACGGCACACATACCAAACAGTACACCATGCCAAAGAGCCAGGCTTTCATCCTGCCGATTCATTGATCGACCAGCATGCCTATATATGTCCATGCACTCTGTGTAGGCGAGGATAGTAGCTGCAGATGGACAATGGGACCCTGGTCTTCTCGAACAACACTTGATGGTCAGCATTGCAGAGAGCATGCTCGGCAACTGCGGCTGGCGCAAATGGCAGCAGTGGCTGTGTTCACCACACGGGTCCAGACATCTGCCGCTGTTGTGTTTTTACTCTCTGTCACTTCACAGCGGCCTGAAGAAGATTCCCAGCAGGGAATCGAAACATTCCCAACGTAATAACGTTTAATAGCAACGGACGACAGCCTAACAGCCCGGCTTTTAGTCGTAATTTTGAATTTAAAGATTTTAACTTGTTAACATAAATAGGTATTAATTTATGAATAAGACACACAAAATTTTGATTTATTATGTTTAAGCGTATTAAATAAAAGAAATGTGTCCATGTGTGTCTTGAGGTAGAATGATAGCAACTGTGGCCGTGTATGTTATATTAACCTTTTGAGGACCAATGTCTGATATACCAGATGTCTTGGTTTTGTTGAGAAGGACCGATGTCTGATATATCAGACATTATTTAAAATTGCCACTGTTTTTACAGGAATCGTATCTGAGTGCTGCCAATGTGTCCGATGGTAGAGAAACATTTGTAGTTTTCAATCCAACCACCAGATAGCATAATTTCTTTCTATTTTTAGAAGTTACATGGTATTGAATTGGCAGTGTTCTTGTGTTGTTTTTAGCTGCTGGTTGGTTATGTTTACTTTATTTTTTTGAGTTTCTAATTTTATAAGTGACATTGTTGAATAAACATAATTTTATGTTTAGTTAGTGTGGTTTTATAAGTGTTTTTGTTAAAATAACTGTGTACTAATGTATAATTCTCTGGTGAGGCTTGTGCCAATGGTAAACTGGTATAAAATATAAAATGCATATATCAGGCTTATCTTTTTACAAATGTTCCAAGTTTTGAAGAATGTCTGAAGGGGCAAGCAGGTCAAAGGAATTAAAGGAAAAATAGGGATTACCTGGAATGTAGAACAGTAAATACTAGTTACAGTTGGGGGGGGGGGGATTCGTGGTCTGTTGTACTGTTCGTATGTGCTGGCCATGTGTTGAGAGAGTCTCACCAAATGCTTGTTGGACAGTTAAAGCGAGACTAACGGAGACATGCACAGAAAGGCTGGAAACATTTGGTAGGTCATGCAAGTTGATCTATTTACTTGATAATCGATATCAGCTATGGAATAAATTACATGCCCAAAATACCAAACAAATTGTGATAATTTTGATTTTCACTTTGTTAATAAATGCAGTGGTGAGGGAGATAGTTTGCAGTTTTTAAATATTCCTCTTAGTGGTAATTTTATTAATATATGATAAGGATTTTTGTGGTTAGGCTTAACCAGTGAAATTACGTAAAACCCATTTTTTATATCAATGTTTTAAACTGTGAACCACAATTATTGACAATGCAGAATTCAGAAATTCTGCGAAACATATACAAAACTTTTTTTAAGTTTATTTGGAGAATAAACTTAATATTTTTTTTTTATAATAGGATAGACCTGCAAGACAAATTTTCTTGGGGGTTACTACTTAACAACAAAAATAATTGTACCAATTTCATGCATCGTTACAACTGAGATATGTACTGTACATATGTTTGTTAGTTATTATTTTTCAGAAAATGAGCATTTATCTAGAGTATTAATTAGAAGTTAGTAAGGAGTTGATGTTTCATTAACCACTTAGTGAAAATTTTTGTATGTCAAGTACATATCTTAGCAGATGTTGGTAGAAACATTTACCAAGGTTGTTGTACGTGATTACAGATATCTGTTGAGGAAGCAGATGGATCAAGTGGTAATGCCGGTGTGTGTTTGAGCACTGTCAGCCTGGCTTCTACAAGCAGTAGTGGAAGTAGTTCTGAATCAAGACATAAAACGTTAGGCAAGTGTACATTTAATCATATTATGTACATGTTACAATATACAACAGAAAGTGAGTACCATCTGCATATCTCTTGCACTTAAGGCAATGTTAGGACCCCATTTATATAGTTGCCTCCCTCCACTCAAAAATGAAATAGGCCAGTCATTTTTTATTGTGTATTTGTGAATATTATGTGTAGGTTATTGTGTACGAAACTATTGGTTGACCATTTGGAAGTATAATCGATAATACTATTTTGGATGGAAAAATGTGTTGTCCACTGGCTGGAATATGGCTCATGCCATCAATCCCTTAGCTTCCCAATAGAGACGTTCAACATTCTTTTGATTCTGTTTAGCAGATTAAGAGATTCATGACAGCATTATCCCTGCATATGGTAAACTGGTCTGTTGGTGCTGATCCTGTCTTGTGTAGGTATTTGTTAAGATAATCATGACCAGTTTGTAGTCGAAATAGAGCAATAGATGTTTTTATTGGCTCATGACAAGTATCTTTAGTATACTGGGTAAGTTTTCATATATTTTCCCTTCTAGAGCCTATATAAGTGTATTAGTTGTTATGGATGCATTTTTTTTTTTAATATTCTACATCATATATTTATTTTCATCTTATATGCTGATTTCTGTACTATGGTGCTGTTTTTTATCTATTCATGTTATGCAAAAATGTTCAACCATATAAAATTTCAACCAGATGTGTGAAATTTACAGCTTGTATGAATGAGTGAGAGGATATTGTCTTGTGTAGGTATTTGTTAAGATAATCATGACCAGTTTGTAGTCGAAATAGAGCAATAGATGTTTTTATTGGCTCATGACAAGTATCTTTAGTATACTGGGTAAGTTTTCATATATTTTCCCTTCTAGAGCCTATATAAGTGTATTAGTTGTTATGGATGCATTTTTTTTTTTAATATTCTACATCATATATTTATTTTCATCTTATATGCTGATTTCTGTACTATGGTGCTGTTTTTTATCTATTCATGTTATGCAAAAATGTTCAACCATATAAAATTTCAACCAGATGTGTGAAATTTACAGCTTGTATGAATGAGTGAGAGGATATTGATAAAATGGGTTAGAATGTTTAGCAAAGGTATGAAGTTTTTCATTACAATGTCTGTAATGGCTGCTTGTCTGTAGTGTTGAAGACTTATTGCACAGTGGTGAAGAAAATATTCATTCCTACTGATAGGTCATGGGAGTCAGATTTGTGTGGAATTTCTTGGCATTTCAAGATCATGAAATTATCACTGATTACTTGTATTGATGGTTGTAAAAAATGTGAATGGACATTCACAAAACAAACTGGATGAGAGCAGCGTTGGAGTATTTGCAACACTTTGATGAGGAATTTTGTTTAAGATTGCCATAGGCGTACAGTAGACAGGTTCTCGGAAAGCTGTGGAACTGAAGATAATTTTTTGTATAAGAAAATCTTGCTTTATTTTCTGGGGCTGACAGGGAATTTTATTAGTTGAATTAATGCCTAGGCACAACCACAAACGTGTACTGATAAACATGAGAAAGTTATGTCACACGATACAGGACAAAAGGAATAGCCTAATGAATTCTGTTGTATTGCTCCTTGTCAGCATACAGTTGCATACTGCATACATTGTATAGGGCTACTCAACTCATTTCACTGCATTAAAATCCATAGGTGTGAATACCACAACCCAGGCTTAGTGCCGAGCGATTTCCATATGTTTATGCACCTCAAGACGTTTCTTGATGGTCAGAAGTTTGATGATGAAACAAAGAAGAGTATCAAGAAATGGTTTGTTGCAGGCAGTGCAATTCTATGAACAAAGCATAATTAAATTAATGTCAGAATATAAGTCCCAGTTTCAGTGGTGACTACTGTTATTCATTAGAGGGTTACATGCAGAAAATGGTAATATCAGCACTTTCTCCCACTATCTACTGGTTATCCTAATATTACACCTAGAATAATATATGGATTATACCCTAGGATTATACACGGATTATACAATAATACAAAATTACTGCTTGCCGAATATCTTAGTTTAGGAATAGCATATATTTCTCGAATTTACTATTGGCACTTTACCATACCAAGCCGTGTATCCTCTCACAAATCAAATACCATATTTTCAAAAGTTGTTAAAGTAGAATTGGATGATTAGTAAAATAATTCTTTTTTCTGATTGTCTATATTAAGTAGAAGCCAAACAGTATGTATTTTCTGGATGTGTGTTGTATTTTTGTTTCGGTTCCTGGTATTAGTTTGTATTCTATATTATTTAATCTTCAGTATTGTTTTAATATACCATAAGAAATTATAGTTTCTAGTTTTATGTAATTGCAAATGCAAATAGAAGGAACATCTTGAACATGTAAGTAGTTAGATAAATAGAATTATCACTGTTGCACATCACTATAGAAAAATTATGGTGGTGTGCAACAGTGATAATTCTGTTTGTGATTATAACCACTAACACAACTTTCTTAATTAAAAGTTAGATAAATGTATACTTCCTGTTTACAAATATTTATGTTAAATGAACTAGTAGCTGAAAGTTGTCTATAAAGTTGTGTATTTCTATAGAATTAACGTTACCTGCTACGCCACTTGTGTTGAATGGTTCTGTTGTAATGATGGAGAGTACACAAACAGTGACTTCTAAACCACTCACATCTACTGGAGCTATTCCAAAGAGCATAAGCTTTGATAAAACGGCAGAGCGAGGTGATAAGGTGAGATTTGATTTATTTAATGTTTCTTATAATTTTTTATACTATTTTTGGGTAATGTTGTTATACATTATTATATAATTATATTCAAACACAAAACGTACATTAGTGTGAGGTTTATAATATATATTAGACAAGCACGTACAAATCTGCTTTGTCTGCGTTATTTTACTTTTTGGTATAAATGACGTGTGTGTGTGTGTGTGTGTGTGTGTGTGTGTGTGTGTGTGTGTGTGTGTGTGTGTTATAACAAAAAGTAAAGAGTGTTGTGTAAATGTTTGTGTTGTAATACGTGTCGGGCGTTACCTCCGCGCACTTTTGTTACTTACTCTGTTGACTGGATCCTCTGCAGTGATGTAGTCCTGTAACACAACTTAATACTATGCTTTTTGTGGGCGCCACTTGGAAACGTTTGTTCCAAGAAAAAAAAAAAAAATGTGATTGATAAAATTTTTAAATCTACGAAAAAATTTAAACAAGTCAGTTTAGCTTGGAAAAATCAGTTAAGTTTAATGGTTCTTTAAAAAACAAACAAATCGTCTGAAGGACTAACATTCATAGAAAAAAATTATAAAATTGCAGAGAAAAAATTTTACAAGTTATTATTATTGACAATTTTTTATATATCTAATCAAGTATCGGCTAGTATATTTCAGATTTTGACTCAGTTGAAAAGCATGAGTTTAATACGTGAAAAATCTTTACTCTCAGGACGTGACTCCTTTGAACTACCAAGACATATCAATTAGATGCCTTACAAGAAAAAACTAAGTGATTTGAAGGTGTATGTGTGGCGTGTGAAGTACAACTGTGTGATAAAATGTAACCAGGTAACAAATGACTTTAATTTTGATAACTCACGTTCCAATGGTTATTTATTCTCGCACTGGACACTCCTTTCGGGTAGTTTCTCAATCTCGCCTCTTCGGGTGTACACTGAATCTATTTAAAGTTAAATTTTGCGATCATTACTTTTTCCGCACTTTTGCAAAAACGTTTGGCAGTAGAATATCGTTCAAACGCCGCCGCTAGAATCATCTGTTTAGCGTTGATTCAGAAATCGGCCACCGCAGCGCTGATTCCCATGCAGTGTCGAGGAAGGCTTTGTGTATTGTATGTTTACGTTAGGGGGAATTATCGTCACGTTAGTCAGTCAATGCGAACACAGCAGAATTCGATCTCTATTTAAAATTTTGGTCCCTCCTGGACCGCTGGACGTTCTGGCTGCGTGATTTCTATTAAAATTTGCCGTATCGCTGCTCTATTTCAGCGATACATTTGGCGAAGATTCTCATTGAGGTTAAGTCAGTCGGTATGTCTATGTACGGGAAAAAGCCTTTCTCCGTGTCTTGTCGATTTCTCGCCTCTTCGGTTTCGCCTTAGCTGCGTTGATCAGTGTTGTGTGAGATGCATCAGTTCTGGAGTTCAAGTTTCAAGTGTTTTTGGGTCGAATTTGGTCTCGCTTTTATACTAATTCAGGATGACTGTTTTCATCGACTTCCGGTATATTTGTGTAAAAATTCTTTCTAGAATGTTCGAGAATAAACGAAATGGAATGTCATAGAACAATTTTCACTTCCGTAGAAGCTTTTAGAACGAATTTCTTATTCTTCATTCAAAGGATATTTCAAAAATTACTCTGGTATTTATCAAACAGTTTTACATTAGTACTCACAATTTGTATGCCATTAATATATTTAGATTCCCTGTTTTTAACTGAATCTAGCGATACTAAATATGATTGGTTTCTAATTAACTTAAGTCTAATAAACAATACAATATACAACCCTCACCTTGAGTTGTTGTCATTGAAAACTCAATTTTTATAACAAAAATTGTTGTGGAGTTACAAAGTTCCTTCCACAAGCTGAACATCTATTACTACTACTTTCCTGCAACAAAATAAACAAATTTTAACATAGATAAAACACAAATAAATACAATTTTATATGGCCTCTGCTCATGGCCTAGATTCTTGTCAGTTTTCTAATACAATGATTAGTCTTTTTCTTTAATATATGTATTATTTCACTACTGTACACACAGAGTTTATTATTTTGTCTATCTTTTGTGATACCTGGTTACTCTGTACATATATTATATTTATCACAAGATGACATAGCATCATTGATTGGTCTTGAGATGTCCTTTTTTATGGCGTGACAAATCTCACTCTAATTAGTTAAATTCTTTTAGAATTGACTTTACTTTCAACTGGGCTTGTTTCTTATTAAGGTATACTGATGTATTGTACCTTTCTATCTTATTTTTGTTAGTATTATGTAAGTATTTAGCCAGATATGATTATTTTTGTACTGGATAATTGGCTTCAGCCATACATGGTATAAGTAAATATTTTGCTAACTTGACTATTACAATGTTAAAGTTGGTCAGGTATATTAGTATAGTTGCTTTATATCATATTACAGCTTTCTAATACAGTTTGGTTGCATTTTGGCAACATTAAATTCATAAATTATACAATATTAGATGCCTATTACATGTTTTTAGTTAACACTGTTTTTGGCTATTTTGACTGCTTTTTATTCATTTGACAGCTTCCTTTATTTAAGATAAATTGTTCACTATTGTCTGCTTGACAATTACATATAGTTTTTATTTAAATCTGATAATAATTAATTTTTTCATGAAATCTTGGTGTATGGTCTCAAATCCAACACATTAATATTTTTTGTCATTGCAAATATACAATTTTTATTCTAACTTAAACTCTTTCTAATAATGTATTTAAGTCATTTAATACATTTATTTTATTTACATCACATAATATAATAATGGATCATGTCCATTTATTCACAAAAAATAGTTTTTAATACTCTATTCATAGTTATAAAACTTAATAATTATTGACTTTATTTTGGTTGATTCTGACATTATTTCTCTCTCTTATAGTGTCTTATGGTTTTTTCACTCTTATTCACTTTAATAATATATATGGGGTTTTGTCTTAGTCATAGTTTGGTCGTTTTTTCAAGTTGATAGAAATAATTATTATACAAAATCACACAATTTTTTGGGACTACTTGGGTTCGATACTGTTCACCTCACTTTCCTCTTATGCTAACTTACTATATAAATGATTTCTTTTTATGGAACGTTCTGTGACGTTACAGTGTGTGTGTGTCAAATTTTGTAGTTTAAAATTATTTTGCATAAATAATGAGGATGTTTCCTATATGTGTGGTTACAATTTGTTCTTTAAGATATCAATTCTCGATTTTTCATTTCATGATGAAGATTGTGGAAATTAGTAGAAGAGTAGTTATTTTGAAAATTATCCAAATAATCATTTCATAAATATTAAAGTACAAGTACGTGCATGACTTCCGAGTTGTGTGTGTGTGTGTGTGTGTGTGTGTGTGTGTGTGTGTGTGTGTGTGTGTGTGTGTGTGTGTGTGTGTGTGTGTGTGTGTGTGTGTGTGTGTGTGTGTGTGTGTGTGTGTGTGTGTGTGTGTGTGACAAGTGTAAATTAAATGTTTTGTAATTGTACATATTGTATACAATTGTTTTTACTATTTTAGGAGTCATTAGATGAAGACGGTAAACATAAAAGAAGTTTCTTCAGAAATTTTAAGTTACCATTTAAAAATCGAAGAGGCAAATCGTTTAGAGGATCTGATGAAATGAGTAGATGGTAAATGGTTTATTAAAAAACCCTGATGAATTAATTAAGTAATTAATAATAAGAAGAGAAGAAGTAGATGAAGAAGAAGAATCAGCATCAGCATCTATTAGAATCATTATAAAATGATTCTTACAGTAATATTTAATTGAACAAAAAAAAGTAATATAGTTTTATTGTATATAATGCTAGATAGGCATGATTGCTGTTATCTGCCAGAGTATGGAGCTTACTCTCACTATCAGTAATAATAAGTAACATAATTCAAACTATTATTAGTACCATGGCTAAGATATAAATCAAATGTTACTTTCCGTAAGATAGTCATAGTTGTAATAATCACAGTAATCATAACTAAATCCTTAAATTCGTAGTGACCATCAATCAGTGAATTTTTCCAGTGAAGGGTTTGTGAGGATCGGTTAAAAAATATAACACAAATTTTGACTTATTTGTGTCGATGTTTTGACAGTGTTTATTGTCATCATCAGGACAATTGTTGCTGACGGCAAACACAACTGTAGACCGATCCTCACAAACCCTTCACCGGAGTCATCAGGAAATAAGTGTATCAATATTGATATAATATATTACTGAGGATAAATGCATTCATTTCTATTCTACAAAACATTCACTGATCAAAAGCAAGGAAGAAAAAATATATCTGATTAAAAGTAGATTGCCTAAATAAAATAAAAATTAATCCATGTCCTAATAACAATATAAACAATTAAAAGAAATGTGAAAATTATTCTGTAGACCTAAAAATCATAAAATTAAATTAAATTTGTCTTTTAAGCTTTCATACTTTCCTATCCTGTTTCAAAAATGTAATCTTAGTACATTCCTATTCTACTTTGTATTCCAAGAGAATTTACCAAAGAATACCAATTTGTTATTTTCCAGCTGTCACGGTTGAACCACTTTTGTTAGATTCCTGATAAAATAGAGCAGGAATCTAAAAAAAGTTCCACATTCCCTGTGTCTCCACTATTGCACAAAAATTTACTCCTATTACTAAATACTATTGTATGTATCTTCTTCCCTTTGTGCCCCCTCACTTTAATTTCAGTAGCCCACACCTTGGCATAAAAATTGAATTTGTAAATATTTGGTTGTAGTAATCTATAACATAGGACTTTTCTTGTAAATTTATTGTAACATCTTAAAACATGTATTATACTCTGCCTATCGCACTTTTGAATTCCATTTATTTTACTGTCACCACAGTAAGCAATAATTGTTTATTGTACAGCATTTATAGCAATCTTCCACTCTACATCTTTCCTTGGACCCCATTAATTTCTCTTCTCCGGTGTGTTTCTCTCGGACATTCTCACTAAATTATGATTCAGTTTATTAATTAAAATTATATTATTATTATTACTGCGTTATAATCTTAGCAACCAAATATATTTGTAAGTACACTTTGTTCTTTCTGCTTTCTTTCTTTCAGCTATGACTCATCCATAATAGGAAGTGAAAATGATGGATTGGGTCATATCCGTTTACGCAGAGGACTTTCTGAAGATAGTAGACCATTACGGAATGGTATGTGTTAAAATATTTTATACATTTTGGTACTCAAAATTACTTTAATTACAACCAAACTTATATTGTAGGCTTTATTGATTGCTATTTAGTGAATATCTTATTACAACTTTCAGATCGGCAAGTGTTTGTATGTCCCTGATGTCATACAGTTTGTATGTGTTTTTAAAAATACTGTGTGGACAAATAAATATCTTCAGGACACAAAGTATTGCTGTCTGTGGAACTTCTTTCTTTTAATGTATTGAACATACACATGTACAATAAGTTGAGTATAGCCAGTTAATTATAAATATACCATTTTGACTTCAGTACCACAGATCAGCACCAAAAAAAATAAATAAAGTGAAGATCTAAAGTATTTTTTCATAGTAACAATAAAATGTGTAACTTAATATTTTGAATTTATAATTTAATTTGTACAGAAAACCTAAAGAGTACACTGGAAGACAATTCTATTCTAACATAAACTCATAACAGTGGGGGAGGGAGTATAATCATGGTTGAGTCACAGGTGCTAGAAGTGAGTTGTATATATTATAGGCACAGATATGTTGACAATGCGTGGAAGTAAACTTGTCACGGAAAGTATAACTTGCAGAAATGCCAACTAACCTTAACTTGGATAATTTGTGTATACCCATAAATATTTGTAAGCAGCAACCTGAAGTGTTAATGAGAGGGGGGAGACTATACAAGGCACTGCCAGCAGGACGTAACGTCCTCAGTTAAGGACATTTCCGACAGCTTATAAGAGGCCTTTACATGCTGTGAGTATGCTAGCAAGAACATAAATATATCCATTGGAAAGACCAAGAAGTGCTGAATTAGAGAATATAAGGTTGAAGTTGGTATGACTGTCCATTCAGTAATGATAAGAAATAATAAGAAAGGGGTGTTTGCATCTTTGTTTTCACAACATATTTTGATGTTATTAACACTGACACAGTGCATGGAGCTGTGTGCATTATGGCAGAGATTACGATACAATGAAGTGTTTTATTATTTTGTATAATAAATTGTTTTAGAAGGAATTTAAGACCTTCCATCATTTCTAACACTGAAAATTCCTCCAACTCGTTGTGTAATGTGAGAAGGATCTGTCTTGTTGGAAGGATAGTTTGTTATGAGGGAGCTTTGTCCTAATGGAAGGGTGCAAGGCTCTGTTCAAAGGTCCTTCAAGAAGGACGGCTGCTTGTACTCTCTACTATTAAATTTGAATCCCAGCGTTAAGTTATCAGAACACATTTGGGTGGACAGTCATAATTTCTAACTGTAAATACAAATTTAATCTCATGGCATTTTGGTTAGTGGCAATCAGTGACTATCATTAGGCACTTTAAAAACTAACATTTTACTGGAGGCTAGTACACATAAAAATCAACAAATACTCTATTATCCTAACATAATTCGTTAAATAATAATAAAGAATAACCAGAAAATTATAATTAAAAGTGAAGGAAAACAAACATTAAACTAACTGCTTAATTTTTCTCAGCCATGTTGGTTCACTGTAGCAGTTGGATGTGAGTAATATGTCTCATATCTGCTAGTTTATAATTTTTGGTTTGTTTCATTTGTAATTGTACATAATTTACTGTCAGTTATTACTGTTGTATAATGATATGTGTGATGATGTATTTGTAGATTTGCTAGTAGGTTTTATCAGATGAAAATGTTTAGAGGCAGTTCATATAGCACAATACTTTAAACTGAGTTAATTTTCCAATGAATAGCGTGTGTGTGTGGTTTTTTATTGTAGATACGTCAGATGATATATTGGCAAAATATAGACGGAAGACTAGTACTGGAGGCAGTGAGACCACCAAAGTTGGAAAGACTGTGGATCCAGAACAGACAGGTTCAACTGGAGGTGGGGGTAGTGATGATGAAAGGCTAAGTATTGAACCTGGCCGAGTTGAAGCCTCCTATGCATTTAAAGATGCTAAGAAAAAGCTCAGACTAGTTTTAAGTACAGCTGATATACAACAAGTGCCTGATAAACTCCCAACCGTGGTAAGTCAGTTCCATTTGTTAGTCACTACAGCCTTATTAAATGACCCTGTCTATTTAGTAAGGGTATATTTAATTAATTTTGTACACATATGTTTTGTTAGTATGTTAGAAACACAGTTGTAACTTCATCCTTAAATGATTTAATTAAAACCCCAAAAGAAAACTCACCATTGATAAGTTGTCATTTTGGGAAAGTAAAGGCTTTCCCCACCAAAGGTAAGCACACTGGCTCTTTTTATTTTATTTTAAACACTAGTTTTTTTCCATGTGTTTATAAAAAAAGCATATGATTATAAAAAAAGTTGGGTAGCATTCTTTGTAATAATACCGTTTGTTGCTAACTGAAGAATTGGTAACACATTTAACCAAACCTCTATTGTTTTTAGCAGTCGAATTTACTGTAATTTATTGGTTTTTCTAAATTTATGTCTAGTCTAAGTAATTAAGGGCGAAAGCAGATTGGTATGATATGAAACAACATTAGCACAGAAACCTTAACAATAGTATTGATTTGTTTGTTAATAATTAATTGATACATATGAACAGTTACAACAGATAAAATGTTGAACAGTTAGATTTATACAAATCAAAATATATTTATTTATTAATTAGCCCTTTCAGTGCTATTAACCAAATGCATTGGCGTCATGGCTGGTGTTAACATAATTCAGTCATTTAACAGGTAGCCATGCTTTCTGTGCCATTGTAAAGAGGCTTCATTCTTTTTATATACCTACCACATATAGAATTTTAAAACGACAAGTTTTGTATCTCAACATTATCATGCTCACCATATTGTGACACACAATATTATGATACATAGATTTAAGAAGTCATGCAGTACAGTTTTTTGAAGTTAAAGTGTATGTATTTTCAGACAGCAATGGTGTATATATAAATTTGTGTTATATACCCTATTGTGTATATTATGTCCAGTGCTGTTTTATATAAAATTGTGAGCTTCATTGAGCCAAAATTGCAATTCAGGAAATTGTATAAAATAAGTGTTATTTTTATAAACAGTATATTAATATTATAGTAAAATTTACAGCGAAATGCATGGAGTCAAAAGGAGAATGAACTAGTTGCCTTCCTACAGTTACAGCTTGCAGAAGCAATTAACTTACAGGATAGATCACTGATTGCCCAGTTGCATGAAACTTTACGCTGTGTTCGTTTATTTGATAGTCAAGGGTAAGTGACTGTTTTATTTGTTCTCGTTATGATTATGATATAGTTGTTTTAAAACTTAATTGCAAACAAAAATTATTTTATCGTTGTAGGTGTAATGACAAGGTAGTATTTTGATTTTCTCCTAATAATAAAATGATCATGGCCATCTTGGAAATGAACCTAAATAACCATAACAGAAATTAAGAATACGATAAAGTGGATATAAAAACGAAAGGGACCAGGCAGTACTACACCAATGAGATATACAAAACGCTTTAAACTTAATTATGCTCTTAATGAGGGAAACACTTGTACAGGAACAAATTGTACAGGAATAGGGAAGTGGATTACAAATAAACATTTTAAAAAGAATGAACACATCACAGATTGTGAGAACTGGAGAGAAATAATACTGTCTCATAGTATTAATAAATTCTTGTGTATATCATTAATAAAAAATCAAAGAAGGAACAAACAACGTAGAATCCAAAGAGGAGATCTAAATCACAGTGACAATACCATTCATTGGGTAAACCAAAGAAATAACTTTCTAGTCTGTTGCTTATTTTTATAGGCTTTAAAACAGTTGTACAGTACATATAGAGTTCCTAAGGCTTTCATGGCCGGCATCCACATAGTTGGAAACATTATTTGCCGGGGTGTTAGGCCATGCTCTATAGCCGGGGTCTCCAAACTTTTTCTCTTGAGGGCCGAATTGAAAAATCTTGGAAGTCAGGCGGGCCAACAACATATATGTATATTGCAACTTTACAAGTATTTCAAAAATTCACACAAATACATTACCATGTACTCAACACAACTATGAAGTGTATTACACCGGCCAGGTCGCAGGATTTTTTTTTTTTTTAATTCTCGTTGCGTCAAGTTACACAACGAGTACGTAGTTGCACAATAATTAAATAATTTTCAAAGAGGAGTGAGATGTTGACATGAAATAATTAATTAAAACCGTTTCAAAATAATCAATATGATTTGTTAATATTAATAGAAAATATGCAAATATTAAAAAATTTGATTCTTATATATATAAAAATATTTTCTTTTATAAGTTTACACAGATACAATGTAACCTTCTATGCTGTTCATGACATATAAAATAAACAACCATATAATCTTACTAGCTAAACAGACATGTTAAACAAATTATGTAAACCTTTTTATTTCAGTGTGTCTGACTTTGACTCAAATTTTAAATAATAATAGCAACTCATTTACAAACAAAAATAATATTAAAACTCAAGAATAAAACTAATTGTTGCTATAAACAAAATAAAAAGTATAACATTTACTTCCAACCTATTATTTATTTCTATTGACGCACCCAAATTTTAACATATAACAGAAGATTAGTATTTTTAAATTTTCTTGTTAAATTAAATTATTTTCTTTAACTACCATTTATTTTTATGTATAGTGATTATATTTAAAACTTTTTAAGTCTTTACTGTTCATATATAAGTTTCTTTTTAAGAGTTCTTTTCACAAACAAAAATATAATTGTGTATTCATCACCTGCGTACTGCTGACGTTACCGTTGCATGTGTGTGTGTGTGTGTGTGTGTGTGTGTGTGGTGTGTGTCTCCTGAATCCTGAGAATTTGATGATGATGATGCTGATGCTGTGTTCTCTGTCTCTTCGGTTTGTTGTTTGTGATGGTCCAGAGTTCCTCCATAAGTCTTGGTGTGTGTGGTAAAGATGTCGATCAGTCAGCAGACCGATGTTGTGTGAAGATATCTTGAGTCTCTGGGACCGCCCCAAAATTGCCAGTGGTATTTATACTGGACGGCAATCTGACAAGTCCAGGACTGTTTTCGACCTGTTAGATATTGTCACTTCGTGCAAAGCGTCCTTTTAATTACAAATCACGTTTTGGTTCATTTTCGTGATTTCATAAACATACTCGTAGCACAAGCAAGATGATCGTTTGCGTAATTTTTTCCTGGTCACTCACATTAATTACTATTTAATTATACAAGTAATTAACATTCAATTACGTGGTGTCTTTATTATTGCAAATTTCTGCAATACTTTTACATCACTATATTCGTTAAAAATTCCTTAACGTAATGGTGTTTGATAATTGCGGTAAGTCTTTGTTCACAGGTTTAAAACGTATTAATTAGTTTATTTTTATCTGGTTAAAACCTTATTACAGAGAATTCGTATGCATCACCCTATCGTAGACTCTTGCCTGTTGTAGCTTGCGTTCACACACACAAACACACGTGCTGTATTCACTTGCGGGGGCAGGCGTACGCTTCTGACAATTCTCATCCTGTATAATATTGTGAAAAACTGTTCATCATATATTTTTCTATGCTAAATATTTAAAAACATACCGCCCTGGGCAAATACGCAAATATATATATATTGTTGCAATATATAGTAAACTTCTTTTAAGTTTACAGTATAATCAAGTCAATCAAATAGGTATTTAAACAAAAATTTAACAGACTTATCCAAAGAAAAACAAATTCATTTATTCAAAATAATGTAAATAAAACTATGGAAAAAATAACATGTAATGGGGCAAAACGGGGTATTATATTTTGTTGCAATTTTTATTCTATTTTATTAAATGTATATGTGCCCAACACAGCAAGTCCCAGACCTAAAACGGTTTTAGTCAAACAACGAACACAGTAACATAGCTGTGTGAGCGAGGTGTGACAATAGAACACAATATTATTCCAAGAATTTCAGTGTTGTGTTACGCACTCAAACGCGCGAACACCAGCATGCGCACAGAAGGGACACTAACACGATGTCGAAGCTGTAGAAATTTCTATTGCCACGTGTTCGGATGATGGCGGAAATACAGGTAAACTACACCCACCTGAGTCACGTGACTAGTGGCATTGGGATATCGTCACCCCCGAACACACATGGACAACACCGTACTTTGTGAAAATCTATGAACATTTTGTGGCAAGCAGGCTATGCATTTTTCCAGTTTGGGTAGCAGTGGAGTGGGGCACTTGGTTAACGCTCTACACAGTCAACGAAATACCTCTCCCCCGGCCGGGGTCAATACAAAAGTTCACGAACTAAAAATCTATTCTAACATATTCACAAAGTGTTAAATTTTGAATTAACCAGTTAAATTCGACAGCGAAACAACATCTCAGATCAAAGTTAGTGTAGTGAAGCAAGAAAATTAAGAAATGTGATAAACGTACCAAACATTCGTACATATACGCAATACGGCGCGTGACCATCAGAGACGCCAGGGGCTAAGTAGTCGACTGCCAATTATATTATATAAATAATTTCATTTTTTTAAAGGCCTAAAATAAATAAATAAATAAGGGGGGTTTTGTATGAATGTTGTGTGTGAGCAAACTGGGTTGCTATCATTTAAATAATGATTAGGATAAGTTCATCATGTTGAAATAATGTTTTTGTTTTTCCAAGAAAGGGTTAATATTTTTTGATAGTACATGCATAGAAGGAAGTGGGAAGATTAAATGTCATATTAATCGTAAATAAAATGTTATCTGCTGTATGATACAATTTGTTAAACAAATCATTTCAAACACCTCATTTCATTTGCTGCACTGATCAGTTCGTCGTATGAGTGGGGTTAGTCCAACACTAGAGATCACATAACGGCCAACACACAAAAGAATTAAAGGTAGGTGGAAGTGTAAAAACTTTTGTTATAAAAAATAGAAAGAGATAGTTACAATGGTTCCGTGACCAAGAAGAGATAGTTACAATGGTTCCGTGACCGTAGGATGTAATATAAATAAAGAAAACAGAGTTACAAACATTCAAAGATAAATTCAAAATTATGACTAAAAACCTGAGCTGTTAGGCCGTGGTCAGTTGCCATTAAACGCCATTATGTCGGCAACCAACCACGGCCTAACAGCCCGGTTTTTAGTCATAATTTTGAATTTATTGACACCGACCGTGTGAGCTTCAGTCAAAAGTTAACATTCAAAGATATTTCTGTATGTATTTTTTTGTTTGCTTTCTTATGTACGTATGGGATGTGTGGAGTTGCTTCTGACATATATGTCTGTCCATTGTGGATCAAATTTTGATGCTTCTATCACTAGAATTGAGTTCAAGTGTTTGTCTGACAAGTTAGCCTGTAATTTGATTTTACAAAGTTCATTTTTGAAAAGCGTGATTCATTCAAGCCAGCCAGATGAACAAGCACATCAACCATGTAAACGTTTTAAACTTGTACAAAATATTATAACATTTTACTAAACTTATTTCTTGTTTAGTTATTTAGTAAAATGTTATAATATTTGAAGTATTTTGACGATTATTTAAAAACTGCACGCAGCATTGTTCAGGTTGCCGCGGGCCGGATCCGGTTTGGGTACCCCTGCTCTATAGTTAGGTTTGTGTTGACAGACGTTTTGGCCTCACCATTGGGGGCCATCATAGGTTTGTATTGACAGACGTTTTGGCCTCACCATTGGGGGCCATCATCAGTGTCGGAAACAATTGGCACATTGTTCGCCATTTCGCCCCACCGATAAAGTAGAGACTGTCTTTTGCCTAAGAATTAAATTAAATTAAGTTTTATACCAGCATGATCAAAGCTGGAAAGCAGCATCAATCAGTCGGCATCAAGTGCTATCTGATTGGCTTGGGAGCACAGCATGCCAAATCCTATTTAGTAGGAGGATTCCTCCTCTTCGATCCATTGCGACGGAACCATGTTTACAGATCTCCACGGACTCCATGTGCGGCCGAGGGAGGTAGGCACTCTCTGAGGACAAGATCTTAGTCTCCTCAAAGAGAACGCGGCAATCAGTATTAGAGAGTGCACGCTTGGCCACCGCATACTTCTCCGGCTGCCACAAGTGATAACAGCAGCTGTGTTCACTAACGTCGGTGCAGATGCTGTGCTTTGTGGTGCCAATGTATCTGTTGCTGCTGTTTGTTGCATGTCATGTGCCTAAAACCGGTGAAGAGTGCAAGGAATACTCTCATTGGGATGCGTATACAATGTGTCTTGCTTGTACGGCGAAGTGTACATCAGTAAGGATTTTTGTAAACAATCTTTTTGCTATATGTAACAGAGATTGGATAAAAGGAAAGAATGAATCAAGTGCATGTGTTAAAGAAGAGATAATAACAAAAATGGTGTTGGCTAGTAAATGGTGAATACAGACAAAGAAAAATGGGGTTGACTATACGTAAAGAAATGAATTATGACCCGTCAACAATATTCTAAAGAAACTGACAAAGTTTTAATAACTTGGAGAGAAATAACCAAATTGGGCAGAAACAAGGAAAAGTGGAGTTGCTTTGTGCAGAGCCCTGTGCTGAAAAATTAGAATGAAAGGAAAAAACTAATGTTTAGAGATGAATGTCATCAAAAGCAAGTGATTCAGTAATAGATGCACTGTATGCAAGATAATAATAATAATAATAATAATAAT
The DNA here is from genome assembly GCA_034769895.1 of Magicicada septendecula. NCBI lineage: Eukaryota > Metazoa > Arthropoda > Insecta > Hemiptera > Cicadidae > Magicicada > Magicicada septendecula. The sequence goes on along the minus strand of CM068368.1, from coordinate 750,154,283 downwards.
AATACACCTTTGAAAATTTGTGCACTTAGACTTGTAGAAAACAAAATCTGAGAACGATGTAATCTGTAAACTAAAATTGCAAAAATAAATCACATAATATTTGTTTTACAAGTTCAGCCATTCTCAGACACATTTTTAAGAAATTCATAATGTAATGGTTCAAACGATAAGAAGAATAAGGCCCCAACCTACTCATCACTTACCTTATGAGTTCAGAAGATTCCAAAAAAACCCAAAAGCCCTCGTTGCCACCACATTTTGACAGGCAAACTGTGGAAACCGCAACACTGTTCCCATGAAAACAATTTTAAAATAGCAAACTTTCCTTTAACAGAAATTACAAAGGTTCATCTATGCTCCCTTATTGAGCACAGGTTAGGTTAAGGTGAGGTGACGTTGAAATAACTCATATTCATTGTTATTCTAATAAATTTATTTATTGATATGATTTAAATTGTAGGTATTTGCTGACCTTAATTAGTATTTAATTTAGTTGCACCCCATCTACATTTCCAATTTACTACCAGTTGTTAACATTCTGATTTTGTGTATTGTTACATATGATATAATATATCAATTTCTTAAGATTACTATATGAACATATTTGAAAAAATTCTTCTGTATTTTATTTAAATGTATTACTAAGGGAACAATCAGTGTAAATCAGTACTTTATTTTTAGTTACTTTCTCTCTTCTCTCTCATCCCCCTTTTTACTCACTCGCTCTCTCGCATACTCTTTATGTCCTGAATAGTGTTTATTTCATAATTATTCTTTTTTTATGGCCAAAATTCCCCCACACTCGTAATTTTATTTTTATTTACTTATCTGTCCACTTAATGGTGTATTGTCCAGTGATTCCTCTGACATTTCATGCACAACACATGGCCGGTTTTGCACTGGACACTACTAATATGATTCACCATTTTACATTTGTGTACAGTCTCAAAAAGTCGTGTACAAAAATTCCACGCAATTCGATGTTGTTTCTCACCCATGAAAATCTGTCTTTACAATACTCTGTAAAATGTACCGTTACAATAAAACTTCTGAGTACAGAAGATTATGATGATGATTGAAAGAAGTTACAGAACTGTTTACAGAATTATTAATATAACATAATTAAGATCTTATTTACTTTATTATGTTTCATAAGAAGTAGAACAGTGTTGGTTAAAATTACTACAGAAGAATTGAAATGTAGTTTATTTATTTGCTTTGTATATTTAATCTCATCTGTGTAACTTAAAATATTTTTCTTATTTAAAAAATAGCTAAAATTAAATTTATCTTCATAAGTAAGATGGAGTTTGGTAATAGAATACCAATAAATGCAGAAGGCACAATCTTAAAGACTTCAGTGTGAAGTGCATAGTTATGATTCAAGAAGATTGTAATCTAACCAGATTACGGTTTTTATTATTTATTAGGGTCTCTAAAATTGCAGTAATTATTATTAACAATTGATAAAGTTTGTTGTTATTATTAGCGATTTAGTTTATTGATTCATCTAATTCAATGTAGATAAATCGGTTTACTTACTCTTTCGTTGTTTAAGTAATGTTTAGTTTATTATGAGTAAATGTTAACTTGTTGATCCGTTGATGAATGTAACTGGTGCGTAGATCTCTTGAAGTCGACTCCTCTTCTGTTAAATTTGTCGTCTGTGTAGGTCAAAGTATTGTCTGGACAAAGTTTATTAATATAAATGACACTTCACGTACCTGTTTTGAAGTACTGGATGTTCAGACGTTCACAGTTAATTAATAAACTGTCAAGTTCTTTGTTGACCAGTATAGTATTGCTGTGGAGTTTTTGTACAACACTTTATATATTACTTGGGCGGGCACCATATGGGTTTTTTCCATAGAAATGTCCCATAAAAATAAACTTTTGATTTAATAATTGATCATATTGACCTTTACTGATTCTACCTTTAAAGGTTAATTAAATTGATGTTAATTTGAATAGGTTACTTGATAATTCACTGTTAAAATGCACTTTAGTGCTAGCAATACTGATGGTTGATTATTTATTAAAGTAATTAATAACAAAGGTTGATGCTGTATAATACTGGTTGTTTATTATGACCTATTGAATTAGGTTGACCAATACATTCAAAAATAATAAATTGCGGATCACAAGTTGTCCGGTTTAATGACTGGCCTAGCTCAGTTTTGAGAACAATAAAAACTCTTTATTTCCTATTAACAAATTATTTCTCTTATTTAATTAAATACCTCAAGGGTGGTTTCTTTTAAAATACAGAGTAGAACGTTATTTTTCCTTCAAAAAAACACTAGTATGATATCATAATTCAGGTTTGACACCTTTAATAAATTTCAATTGGATAAATTGAGTAACGAGAAGTTCGTTTGTTTAGACTCGAACTGATTTTAGTTATAACAATTTTAGTACATATACTCTTACATCGGGATATGTTAATCCATCTAAATAAAATTGGTACAATGTTATCTACAAATAGTCTTATTGTTTTTGCGTCAGTACAAAGTGTGTTAAGTTCTACGATTAACTGATGAAATGTAAACAAATAAAATTTTATCACTGTACTACCTGGTTTTTTAATCGTATCGATTAAAATAAACACATTAACGATCGGATTATAGTGATCATTAATTCACTTCACTTAAATCGCACTTGGAACGAGAATAACCTTCTTCTGACTAATGATAGGTTACCGCCTTTTTAGGTTATGTTTACTGGTCTCGTTCGATACACACACTATTTATTTAAAGTCACAACTAACTCTCGATGCACTTAGGTGAGATTATTCGTCTTCTCAATAGTTAATTTCCAAAATTTACTATAATTACTTCAATCTGTATTGCTGTTGTTGATGATATGGTATAAACAAAATGCAGAACGTAGACGATTAGCTTGTGGAGAAAAATGCCAATGCCAGTTTTTACGCGCGTCGTCGATTATATAGCAGCCTCTTGATCGTCGCTAGGGTTCATTTTCGCTAAGTAAACTCGTTTGTGATTGGTACAAAATTATGTCATGATGATGTAATGTTATTAATAAACCTTACCGATACGTATTTTGTACTCGCTATCGTTGTTGTTATTATTACATGAACTTCTTTAAATTTTGCCAAAAAAATGATGCTAACGTTAATTACTTAACTATTACAATTCCATTTTTGATGCTATTACTATCAAATTATAGCTTATTTTCTTATCTTTAATTTGATGTGGCTTGAGGCCAGTTTGAACATAGTTTTCATTAACAATATATTAATTTACTGTCCTAAGACATGGTTTCTTAGTGTCGTCTGCTAACAATGCAAATTCGACTACTTGACAGCTTATTTGTGAATCTTTGCTTGTCCATTTGTCATAGTCAGTCAGTTTATTGAAGTTGTAGTGTCATGTAGTGGATTCATCACTGCTTCTTAGGGTCCCTCCTCTTCTTTCTTCTTAGCTGGACCATTCTCTTCTCTGTTACATTCATTTTAATTTACTCATTTACAACTCTAGTGTTATTTTTCACCCTTCTGGTGTTCATTATGGTTATGGAACATTTTGTGATGTTACATATACTCCCCTCTCAAAATTGATAATTTGAGAAAAAAAGTTTTGTGGTTTGATGAAATTATCACCTTATCTGGGTTAAATTATAAGATTACTGCTTTTTCCTTACTGAATTTAATAGTCTGTTGGTGATTTGTTTTAATAATTTATACTGGAGGCCTTTACTTGATGAAAATCCATTTTTTATAATTTTATAAAGAAAACTACAAACTTGTTTTCGTGATTTTCACACGTCATATATTTAAACAATATCGATGCATACAATGCTCCATGCAAATATAAATAAAATGACTCAAACGAAATGTAATTGACCCATAATTAGCCCAATAGAATGGTGAAAGTATGAAAACCCCAGATAATCCAAGGAAACTAAACAACCAAAGTGTGACAGCCTAGTGTATAAACAATGTTAAAAATGAATTATGGTGAAAATAAAGAAGAATAGAAGACTATGAAATAAAGTGATGAAGAATTTAACAATTAACTGCATAATTATGTAGTGATGAAGATAAGTGTGTAATTAAAAACGTTAAATAATCACAAAAACAACTTGCAACCTAGTATTGATGAATAGCAGCAAAGCTGATAATAATATAACAAATATGTCGAGTTATAACTAATAATGACCTGTGAAAGGAATATATTAAATGAACTAATAAAGCATTAGCAGTGATAATATAATGGAACCTCTAATCCCTTGAGTATTCTAATGAATATAATGTCTTATGTTGAAATATGAATAATATATTATGTCTTATATGTTGTGATAGTGCAACTGTTGTTATGTGCAACTTTTTATTGTCCCAGACAGAGATGAAGATTCCTCTGATTCTGTGAGTGTATAGTTGAGGAAAGGCGGAAAATGGATGCCAAATAGAGCCCCCCTGACCCCGAACCTACTATAAATGTTAGGGAATTATGATATTTCAAGGATTAAACCAACAACTATGAGGTAAATAAAAGAGCAAAGGAGAATTGTCACATGAATCAAGATATGTATAATGTGAAGAAAAAATGTATTATTGAAAAACAGGGAAATTGTTAAAATAAGAGCAAATGTACAATATAACTAAATGACCAAGAGTATAAAAACTTGACCAATATTTGTAAGCTGAAGATAATACTAGCAGTGAAATCAGTCTAAAACAAATCTTGTTTTCGTGATTTTTCACACGTCATATATTTAAAAAAATATAAAGCCTTCTAATAAAACTAATAGAAGCCTTCTATAGGTGAAAGCCGGTTTAGGCTGTAAGGTAAAACTTTACATTTTTACTTATAAAAAACTTAGTGTTCCGAGTCGTCAATGCTATAGTGATATTTAGTTAAGTAACGGACACGTCATGGACAACGAAATCCAAGAATTTCATATGTGTTGTTCTGATTGTTTTTTGTGATGGTATACGGACCTGTATACAATAATAGTAGTTTTTTCATGACACCCTCCATTGTACTGGGTAATTCTCGATTTTTTAGTAATATTTTATCACCTACTTGGTACTGTATTATTTTCAGTGGTACTTTGTTTTGGTACTTTCTTCTCCTTTCTTCTATCTTCTCTACAATCTTAGTATGAAATTGGACTTTGTTGAACTGGTATTCCAGGCTTTGGGGAAAATTAATAATGTCAGTGATTTCTCGTGGTGGGGGTTTCTCGAACATTGCATTATAAGGTGTGGTTTCAATGGATTGGTGGTGAGCTAGATTTATGAAATCTTCTGCTGCCGATATGTACTCACTCCACTTCCGTTGTTGGTTGGAACAGTATGTCCTGAGGATTCTCCCAACTTCTCTTAATACTCTTTCTACCGGGTTACTGTTGGGATGGTATACTGAGGTTTTATAGGTTTTTACCCCACGATCCAGCAGTGTGTCTTTCCACCTCCTACCCTTGAACTGGGTACCATGATCCGTTATGATAGTTTTCGGACTTCCCACTTCAGGTATATAGTTTTGTATGATAATAGTGAGTATCTTGTTTGTGGTTGCACGATTTATTGTGTATAACTTTGTGAATTTCGTGTAATGGTCGAAAATTATTATGAGGTATTTATACTGATGTCTACCTCCACTTCTAGGGAATGAACCGCAGATGTCTACGAAAACTTTTTCCAATTTGTTTGAGGAAGTTATAGGTATCATTATTCCATCTTTCCTTTCGTTGTTGCATTTTACTAATTGACATATGTGGCAATTCCTGATATAATTACGCACTCTTCTGTTTATGTCTTTAATATACAGGTGTTCTTCCAGTGCTCTTACCACTTTAAGTGCTCCCATGTGTCCATAACGTATGTGATAATCTGTGATGATTTCTTTTTCTAGTGTTTGTGGTATTACCAATTTCCAAGTATTATGGTGGTATCTTGTTTTGATGAACAAAAGATTGTGGTGTATACAATAGTAAGGTATTATTCTATTGTCCTGTGCACTTAATCTCTGTTGGATTCACATTAACTTGCTGTCTTGCTTCTGGTGTTGTTCGATTTCTTTGACTATTTCTTCTAAGTCCGATCGACCCTTAATGATAGACTTTTGCAATAATTTCCTTCTCTCCTTCATAGGTTTGATTGGTTATATTTATACATGATAATACGTCTGCTGCTATATTCTTCTTGCCTGGGACGTACTCCCAACTGATGTTATATTCTTGTAAGACTAGGGTCCATCTTGTCACTCGACCGTGGCTTAATTTACAGTTCTTCAGGAATGATATGGACTTGTGGTCTGTCCGTACAGTTATTGGATATCCTAAAATATAGGTCCGGAATTTTCCGCAGGCAAATACAACACTTAACAGCTCTCTTTCTGTCACATTGTAATTTCGCTCGCACTTGTTCAGTGTTCTACTGGCAAAGCTTATAACCAGGTGGTTCCCATCTTCATCCTCTTGGTATAGTGTAGACCCTAAACTGATGTCGCTTGCATCACAGTTTAAGTAGAAAGGCTTATTGAAATCTGGGTGATGCAGCATTACTGTCTACACTGTGTCTTGAGTTGGTCCCCATGTCCATTTGTCCTTTGAAGATAATTGTGGCGATAATTTTGTGGTTAATTCTGAATAGCTACTTTGGAATTTACGATAATAGTTGCACAGGCCTAAAAAAGACTGTAACTGTTTTTTGTTTCTTGGTGTGGGGAATTGTTGTATTGATTCTATCTTTTCTCTAGAGGGGGTTATTCCATGTTCTGTTAAATGGAAACCTAAAAATTGTACTTCCGTAGCTATAAGTTGTGATTTCTCAAGTTTCAACGTGATGTTGTTTTCTGACAGCTTATTTAACACATGGTTTATTCTACTACAGTGATCTTCCCAATTGGTAGACGTTATGAGTAGATCGTCGACATAGATGGTAGTGAACTGGAGTGCTTCTTGACCTAATACCTGGTCCATACATTGAATAAATATGCTACAGAGTTCACTAGTCCAAAGGGCAATCGTTTGAAATGGTAGTTGCGCCCTTCGAAAATAAAGGCCACGTATTTTCGGCTGTGGGGGTGTAGTTCCACCTGCCAGTATCCGCAGATGGTGTCCCATAAACTAATAAACTGTGTGCCATGAAACTTCTTTAAAATCTCCTCGATTTCGCCAGGAGATGTCCTGTCATTAATTAGATTTTTATTAATCTCCCTAGCATCCAGGCAAAGTCTTACTTTCCCGTTCTTCTTCTTGATAGCTACAATAGGGCTAGTATAAGGTGACTGACTGCACTCAATGATGTCATCTTTTAATAGTTGGTTAATTTCGGCCCTGACTGCTTCCTTTAAAGAATAAGCAATAGGGTATGACTTCCAATTAAAATTTACAGGTTCTTTAAATTTTAGTACACATTGGTAATTCTTGACCTTACCCGGGATGTCCGAGAATACATGCCGGTATCTGTTGTATATGTTGATCAACATTTCAATTTGGTCTGGGTTTGGTGAATTGTCTCTCTTTGTTGACTTAAATTGGCGGATTTCTTTGATTTTTTCGTTCCACAAAATGTTATTGTTTTGTTGATACTCAATTTCTTCCGTATGTTTCTGATTTCTAGGACTTGGCAATTCTCTTATGTGGAAAATGGTGCGGTCTTGAAGGGCTTCCTTTCTTCCAATTAGCTCAGCCGTCCATTCCAAATCTTGTGTACTCAGAGTTATTTTTGCTCTGCTCATGTCAATAATTGCTGAGTATTTCCGCAGGATATCGCAGCCAATTAAACTGCAAATAGGTAATCCATTAGCTACCAAAAATATCATTGGAATCTTGACTCCATGACTGGTCACTTCTAAATTGACCTGTTTTTTGACAGTTTTATTTTGTCGTCCAGTCGCTCCCACTAATATTATGTTGTTAATCGGTAGGGTTGGTATTACTGATTTACATTCTTTCTGTATTCGGTTGATTTCGGTGCTATCAATTAAAGAGACATTCGCACCCGTGTCGATCATCAATGTGGTGGTCACACCGTTTATTTCGGCAGTCACATATGCTATTTCTTTGTTACATTGGTTGTGGTCAATTTCTTCTTCTTCAAGCAGTTCTTGTCTGATGTTCTTCAAATAATGACTTCGTATTATCGTTATCGTTTTATCTAAGTTTTGTCTGTAATTGTACCCAATAGAATGGTTCAGCGAGGGGTCTAGTTGGTTTCTCAATGCAGCGGTGCGTTTAAAGAGAGTTCATTCTCTTCCTCACGTCTGTCCAGCGTGTTTGTTTGATTTCTCTTGTCCATTTCGGGCCGTCCCCCATGGTTGGTTTGATCATTGGTTTGTTAGCATGAAATGTACTTGGGGTCGATAATCGTTATTTCGGCTGTCGCCTTCACTACTTCGGCTCCTTCGTGGTCCGCCCCTTGAATTTCTCCTGTCTCCGTTCTGGTACTCCTCGTCATCATGTCCGTTAAAGCTTTGGCGTCTTGGGTAATATCACCTTCTCCCCTGATCATTATTGGCTTGCATGTAATTAACCCTTCTATATGGTTGGGGTTGATTATTTCCACCTTGGTTCTGTGGTCGGTTGGGGTTATTATTGTTATACTGAGGTCGTCTCATGTTATTGTTATTGTTGCCAGCGTAATTGTTACCCTGATTGTTTGGTCAGTAATTATTTTTGCCGTTGTTGTTCACATTATTATTATAATTATTCTGGTAGTTCCGAAAATTGGGGTTGTTGTTACTACCTTGATTGTTATTTTTATCTTGGTAATAGTCGTTCCTCTTACGACTTCTTTTATAATAACCCTCGTGTTCATTGTCTTCGAGTAGCGCCGCCATGGCTTGGATGGTCTTTATCTGTCCCCATTGTCGTGATCGTGCTACTCCCTCCTCGTAATGATATGCTAATTTTGTGACCAGGCACTCCTCTGGTATTCGTGGTTCGAGGTTTCTGGCCAAGCATACCTTACCAAGGAAGTAAGAGGTTGGAGTTGTCCCTCAACTGGCGTCGTACTTGCCGTGACATATGTCGTCCCGCACTATATTTGAGTGGACTCTGACCAGTATTTGGCCCTGAATAACATCTTAAATTCATCGTAACTTTGAATTTCGTGGCGGGTTGCCGTCCACCAGTTGTCGTGTATTTCTTTAAAATACTCGTCTATTAAACTGCGGATTACGGTCCATCTATTTTCTCGGATTCTAGTTAAATTTTCTTCTACCCTTTCCAAAAATTCGATTGGGTTCTTTTTATAATTCTTAAAATTTATATTATCGCGGTTGTCCACGGTTTGTAGGTATTGACCCGGTGCTGGTCGGTTACGGATGGTTTCGAGTTCCTCTCGTATTTGCAGGATCTCTCGTCGTAACTCTTCAATTTTTTCCTTGTTATTGTCAGGTTTCGTATGTTGTTCACTGATGCGTCTATTTCTTCACATCTCTCTCCTACGTCCGTCCGTACCCATTTTATTTCATCCTGGTTCATCTTCTTTAGCGATTCTATTCGGACTTCGTTAATTTCTTCTAGGCTGTTTATCTGTCCGTCGACCTCTTCTCTAGTATGCTGCAACTCTTGGTTGTATTGTTCACACCTCTCGTGTACTTCCGCAATCTCTCTTCTAACCGTTGTTATTTCTCCGTCTATTTTCGAGTTTATTTTCACGTTATTCTCCTCCATCTTCTTGCTGATCTCGTCCATCTTCTCCTCCATTTTCTGGCTGTTGTTGTCTAATTTATTATTTAAATCTTCCTTCAACGACTCGATATTTTTATTATTATCGTCAAATTTTTTGTTCAATTTCTCATTTAATGACTCGATATTTTTATTTAATTTCTCATTATTTCTGTTTAAGGTTTCTTCTATCTTCTTCTGGCTATCTTCCATAATCGCCCTCATCATCTCCAGTATGTTCGTGTCCCCTGTTTGTGTGGGTCTCTCAGGTGTTTGGGTTGCTCGGGTTCTGCAGGAGGTATTATATCTTGTTGGTTTTCTTGGGTATTATCTGTCGTAACTTCCATTTCAGTTGTTGTTTGTTCCTCCTGTACCTCCATATTTGCTTCGGTGTTTGTCTGTTCACTTTCTCCTTGTTTGACCTTGTATCTGGTATCGTGTCTGTGTGTGTGAGGCATGGTCGTTCTACTGTACTTGCCGGGCTAATTTAATATAGTTCAATTAAAATATACTATTTCTGTTTATTTTTAAAGCCGCACTCGTTGGTCGCCACTCTGTAATCTAACTAGATTACGGTTTTTATTATTTATTAGGGTCTCTAAAATTGCAGTAATTATTATTAACAATTGATAAAGTTTGTTGTTATTATTAGCGATTTAGTTTATTGATTCATCTAATTCAATGTAGATAAATCGGTTTACTTACTCTTTCGTTGTTTAAGTAATGTTTAGTTTATTATGAGTAAATGTTAACTTGTTGATCCGTTGATGAATGTAACTGGTGCGTAGATCTCTTGAAGTCGACTCCTCTTCTGTTAAATTTGTCATCTGTGTAAGTCAAAGTGTTGTCTGGACAAAGTTTATTAATATAAATGACACTTCACGTACCTGTTTTGAAGTACCGGATGTTCAGACGTTCACAGTTAATTAATAAACTGTCAAGTTCTTTGTTGACCAGTATAGTATTGCTGTGGAGTTTTTTTACAACACTTTATATATTACTTGGGCGCCATATGGGTTTTTTCCACAGAAATGTCCCATAAAAATAAACTTCTGATTTAATAATTGATTGTATTGACCTTTACTGATTCTACCTTTAAAGGTTAATTAAATTGATGTTAATTTGAATAGGTTACTTGATAATTCACTGTTAAAATGCACTTTAGTGCTAGCAATACTGATGGTTGATTATTTATTAAAATAATTAATAACAAAGGTTGATGCTGTATAATACTGGTTGTTTATTATGACCTATTGAATTAGCTTGACCAATACATTCAAAAATAATAAATTGCGGTTTTGAGAACAATAAAAACTCTTATTTCCTATTAACAAATTATTTCTCTTATTTAATTAAATACCTCAAGGGTGGTTTCTTTTAAAATACAGAGTAGAACATTATTTTTCCTTCCAAAAAACACTAGTATGATATCATAATTCAGGTTTGACACCTTTAATAAATTTCAATTGGATAAATTGAGTAACGAGAAGTTCGTTTGTTTAGACTCGAACTGATTTTAGTTATAACAATTTTAGTACATATACTCTTACATCGGGATATGTTAATCCCTCTAAATAAAATTGGTACAATGTTATCTACAAATAGTCTTATTGTTTTTGCGTCAGTACAAAGTGTGTTAAGTTTACGATTAACTGATGAAATTTAAACAAATAATATTTATCACTGTACTACCTGGTTTTTTAATCGTATCGATTAAAATAAACACATTAACGATCGGATTATAGTGATCATTAATTCACTTCACTTAAATCGCACTTGGAACAAGAATAACCTTCTTCTGACTAATGATAGGTTACCGCCTTTTTAGGTTATGTTTACTGGTCTTGTTCCGATACACGCACTATTTATTTAAAGTCACAACTAACTCTCGATGCACTTAGGTGAGATTATTCGTCTTCTCAATAGTTAATTTCCAAAATTTACTGTAATTACTTCAATCTGTATTGTTGTTGTTGATGATATGGTATAAACAAAATGCAGAACGCGGACGATTAGCTTGTGGAGAAAAATACCAATGCCAGTTTTTTCGCGCATCGTCGATTATATAGCATTGATCGTCGCTAGGGTTCATTTTCACTAAGTAAACTCGTTTGTGATTGGTACTAAATTATGTCATGATGACGTAAAGTTATTAATAAACCTTACCGATACATATTTTGTACTCGCTATCGTTGTTGTTATTATTACTTGACTATTACAATTCCATTTTTGATGCTATTACTATCAAATTATAGCTTATTTTCTTATCTTTAATTTGATGTGGCTTGAGGCCAGTTTGAACATAGTTTTCATTAACAATTCATTAATTTACTGTCCTAAGACATGGTTTCTTAGTGTCGTCTGCTAACAATGCAAATTCGACTATTTACCTTTCTTTAATATTTGATTAATTACATTAGTTTTCTCATTCGAACATTACAAAATGGTTAAAATTAAATACATTATTAAATCTAAATGCTGCCTACAGCTAAACAATATAAGTTCTTGGTCTAATTATGTCGACACATTACTTTGAAAATTCCTAATTCACTAATTACATTTTTATATGTCCTACTCATTTCTAAAGCGTATAATATCGGTCAAGTGGTGGTACTTTACACCTTATTCGTCATAGTTATACTTCTATTAGTTTATGCTAATTAGGGGTTCTATTTCCCTATCATTTCATTGACATAAACTTGGTCATACAGGGTCTAGGTGTAATTCTATTACAAGGTTTATTCCCTGATTACTATTGTCTTTACATACATATTATTTACTTAGGAAGTTACCTACATACATATAAGGCTTCCATTTATAATTACTCTTAATCTATACTACTACACATTTGTTTGTAATTCTATCTTTTACACTTTTGTGGCTACATCTAGCATAGTACACGGTGTTTGTTACTTCTATATCATGGTTCTATTTATATCAGCCAATATGCTGTTATTTGTTATCATGTTATTAAAGTCAGTGTTTAATTTGTTTGTTCTGTATGACTCTACTCATCAAGGTTTTTATCTGGCTTACTTGACAGCTTATTTGTGAATCTTTGCTTGTCCATTTGTCATAGTCAGTCAGTTTATTGAAGTTGTAGTGTCATGTAGTGGATTCATCACTGCTTCTTGGGATCCCTCCTCTTCTTTCTTCTTAGCTGGTCCATTCTCTTCTCTGTTACATTCATTTTAATTTACTCATTTACAACTCTAGTGTTATTTTTCACCCTTCTGGTGTTCATTATGGTTATGGAACATTTTGTGATGTTACAAGATTTATTTGTAAATTGCTAGAAATAACAGGTTTTAGAGAATATTTTACAGGACCTTCTTTAATTATTATGTTATCTATTGAAAAAGACATTCTTTGGTACCCACTTTGGTATTTATTGTATGTAAATATTTATTTATCTTGTTTGTTTTGTTTGTTATTATTCTATTTTCACCGAGAAGCAATTGATTTTTGGAACATGTTTCATGTAATACATTATTGTAATTTTGGTAGTATATTATTTCTGTGTTCTTTTTCATTGTGGGTTTGTTTTATAATGTCATATGTTGATAAGAAACACCTGCTGCTCACCAATAGCCAACAGTGACTAAACCCAAGTGTATGTCGGACAGCATACTTTTGCCTAGTGGACGGAGCCCAATTATACCTCGGGTCGTGTATTCATTTGCTGTATTATCACATTAGGGTACGTCTCGGGTTTAATCATCACAAAATGCTTTCGTGTCGATATACAATGTACAATGCACTCTGGTCTCAATTTCCATAATTATAATCGACTTTTTTAAACAGCCGATACAATTTGTTTTCAGTGTGGTTTCTAACTTCTTTCATTGTGCGTTTATCGTTAGCGTGTGTTCATTGTGGTTTTTCTAATTAAAGTGAGCAAAGTATTAAACAAAATTAATGTAAAGTATTTATGTAGAACAGAGTGTTTCCAAATGTACCACAGAGTTGCGAGTTACCTCTAGAATCTGGGTGTTCCAATTACTTTATTTTATAAAAATTGACATTTTGAAAGACATAGTATTATTTTATTTGTAACTTTGAGTATATATATTAATGCGATATTGTAATAAAGTAAAGTTTGAATATTTATTTAATATGTAATACATATATGCTGCAACGATACAGCCATACGCTGTATTAGGCATTAATTTAAATAAATATAAATTGTATAATTTGTATAAGTTACGGGTAAATGGACAGGTCTGAGATTGCAAAAATATTTCATTGTTAGATTAGGGGAGAGATTAACCTGTTTCGACAAGCAGTGAACACCTCAATTGTATGTGTGTTACACGTGTATCTTGTGTGTGTTAGTGATGCAGGCAAAGACAGGATTCTCAGCAACCCACCCCAAGTAATAAAATAAAATAATTATTTTAATTCACTGTGGGAAAACTAATTAGTGTATGATCAAACCAAAGGCACCAAAGTGTGTGTAAAATTTATAGTTATCCCCAGTGAAAAGATGACGTTAATAGAACACGTTATGGGAGGACAGTGCAAAATAAACGTGCTAAAAAAATACGCAAATTACCCTAAGACGCTCAAATTCATATAGTAAGTGCTTAATCGAATTAGCTATGATTTGTGCTATCTCGATTCCGTGCAAAACATTGCTATTTGTTAATAATTGCAAATAGATGAAAAGGTTCGGGAGTGGGGGCTGTCACGAGATATGCAGGTATCGACAGGACGATTTTGGAGCCGACTGGCATGGAATCTCGAGAGGGTATAAATTAAGGGTTCGACCAAAAACCCTTCTCTTCATTTCAAGACACAGTTGCAGCCGGACATGCTGTCCGTCGGCAAAACAGTTTATTTTTATTTATTACAAGTCGCAGTAACAAACGAAATAACGTTCGTTAAATTAACGACAATATTACGGAAAAAGTAAATACCGCAATAGTAAGTCTATCTAGACGTATCCAGGAACACATGCTGCTGTAGAGCGACGCTGGACTATAGACTATCCAGGAACGTGCTGCCGTAGAACGACGCTGGACTCTAGACGTATCCAGGACCACGCCAGGACAAGAGGAATGGCAAACTAACTCTGGAGAACGCTGGACCCCGGACAACAGTCGTAAGATCATCAGAAATCGAGGTGACATGCATAATGCATTTTAAATGATTTGTAAAAAAAAAAAGAGCTCATAAAGACGATTTCAAAAGACAGTAAATTAAAACAAAGAAAAGTTTATACTTAGTAATAATATGTTAAAATGTAAATAAATGTTTAGTCGTAAGAATGAGCGATCGCATATATATAAAAGCATTAATAAATGAAAGAGAATTTAAAGTAAAGAGAGTAGAGTTTATTATCAAAATAGCTAGTAAAGTGATTAGATATTTGAAGTATAGAAAGATTAATTTAAAGTTGAATATTAAAACAAAGGCCAGTCTACAAGAAATTAATATAAATTTAAATTGAATTTTAAACATGGTATAGACAGAGCAAGTAGAGGTCAGATCTGAGATAAGACAATTTATTTCAATATAAAAATATTTTAATTTTATAATAAATTAATAAACCAATTATTTAACATGTATAGATATAAGATTATTAACATGTTTAGATATAAGATTATTAACATGTTTAGATATAAGAGATTTTTTTTTAAATATGTGTAGTGTTGCATATCATAAGATATAAACATAATTTAATAATGAGAAATATCGTGACCGACAATTATTAATGATGTTTATGAATATTTATAATAATGAATAAATAATAAATATGAGTTTTAAATATTGATAAATAAAAATACTCTTATTATAAGTACACCTGATATAATTATACAACCTGCATGAATTACTGTATATCGAATTTACATATAAATTCGTTGTATAATTTTGTATCCCTTGAACGTGAGGCCTGACATGCCCACATGTATATGTAACGTTGTATAATTTTGGCACTCCAAGATCGTGGGGCTCAACAAATTTAAGTTATATATAATTTTGGCGCACATGAACGTGTGGCCCGATCCCCACTATTTAACTATTAGAAATTTTGTAGTTAAATGGTTGCTCTAAAAATAAAGGTGTGTTAAATGAAAAATATATTATATGTAATAATTATTTATATTAAACATTAACTGTATGTTATGTTAATTGTTGTGTACTAAAACATAACTGGCGCTCAACAAAATAAACAGGTGTAATTATAACATGAGTAAATAAAAATAAATAAATAATAACAGTTCAACAATATATAAATAAGACTTGCATACGGTTCACTAATAATAATAAATTATAAATAAATATTTAAATACAGAATAATTCAACATGACGACTCCAGGAAATTTGGATATGGAGGCCTTTCGAAAAATGATGTGGGCCATGATGGACGAAGTAGTCACAAAACAAACAGAAAATATAAATGCTAAGCTTAAAGAACAAACAGAAAGTTTAGAAAATTAATTAGAACAACAGACTGAAAATTTTAATAATAAATTAGAACAACAGACTGAAAATTTTAAACAGGGACCTTAAAAATCACGAACAAAGTGAAAGAATTAACAGAAAAGGTTGGTGATACCAACTCATATATTGAGACTATCACAGAAAATGTATGTGAAATAGTTGGTAAACAAACGGAACAAATATGTGAAATGATGGTTTCTGAACAAACAATTGTAATTGAAAGTAAGAGAGAACAGACTTGCATAATTACTGATGATAAACAAAAACAAGAATTAACTCTAAGGAAGAATGTAAAATACATTTAATTAAACAAACGTACCGTGTTAGCGGAAGTATCCAAAGTAGTGGTTACATGCACACACTAATAAAACAATTTAAAAAGGTAACACGAGTGAAACAAATCACACGCGACAAGGGTACGCATAGTAAGTATCGATTGAACGATAATCATAATGATAATCACAATAAATATAAAAACTACAGAGGTTATCATAAACGGCGAATGAAAAAACAGTCGACAGCTGTTTATATAGGCTTCAAACGGACTGACCTTACTCAATGCATTAGTGACGAGAGAATTATGGAATGTACTAAGAGAGGGGAGAGAGGTTATTCGTCACAGCTAAGAAACAAATTCATGCCGTACAAACAGGTGAGTTACGCAATGACGTCAGATGAGCTCACAGTCGCTATGTTACAATGGGACGTTAACACAATGAGGGTGCGAGACGGAAATAACTGTACATGTTGGCTAATATACGACAACGGCGACTACACGTCAAAATACAATGAATTTCCTGTTGACGGACCCAGTGCAATTGTTATAATAGTGAGGGGTGGAAATCAAACGACACCGCACTCAATGCTCTATAGAAATGAATAATTATTTTTAAAAGAAAAATATTACTGTTAATTATTATTAATAAGAAAAGGAGTTAATTAATAAGAATAATATGTGTAAAACGATTAAAGAATTAATAATAGAAAGAAGGTTATGTTGTAAGAAATTGTAAGGAATGTTATTATTGATGTGTTATTAATATGAAGATATAATTAGAATGTGAAATCAATGTTAATTGTCAGAATGGCTGATCAAGCGAAATCTTCATACCATAGCGATAGTGAAAGTCAAGGACAGAGATTATTTAGAGCTCCAATTACTACGATTAAAACATCGAGTAGAGTTAAGCACATAAAGTCTGGATATAGATGTGTTTCTAAGGTAGTCATCTGTAGCCGATAAGGACTCACTACGAAGCTAACGAAAAAGGTGTATTTGAGAAGTAATGGTAAGGATGAAGAAAATTATTAGCGATCAGAAAGATAATAGTACAGAAAGGTAATAATAGAAGGTAATGAAATGTTAATGTATTGTATAAGTTGAAACTCTCAATTAATTAAATTATTATCATCTCTTACCTTAGGGTTTTTATTCCAGAGTCTTTCAGACGAAAACAGCTGCAGAAAGGATTACTTGGATTTGATATGTTCAATAATTACGTTAACACATGTGATACTGTCTAAAACACATACTTAGTTTTATTTATCAAAAATTCGCCTTTCTTTTACGTTATTACAATCTTTCAACTATAGTACAACTGGTTGAAATTATTTCTTATCTCTATTGAGTTTTATTTTGGTTACTATTATAAGTGATATTGTTAAATAATTAAAACATTGAAAATGAACCAGTGGATAACCTCTATCTTAGCACACGCACACTCATTCTGTTACATTGATCTTTAAATAAACTCCGCCCCTGAGAGAACTCTATCGTACAAAGTATTGGTGTAATATATTTTCCTTTTATAACGAATAATCACCGGTTAGTTGGCATTGGTTTTAATATGCATATTAAATGTTTCTAGTTACCCATACGCAGCGTACTCCTAGGGTTGGTTGCGCGAACTGGTGTTGAATACTTGCTTCGATCTCACGCACTCCGGTACTCGTTTAATACGTTTACTGTTTGTGTTTAAAGGCCCTTACTGTTTTATTGGTTCCACATTATACATTATGATTAAGTCGGCCGACGTAATTTTATTCGCACTTAGAAATTGTTGTAGGCTGGCCGCGCGTTATACTGTTTTTATGTATAGATAGATAGATAGGCCTACTAATTATTTCAGCCTATCTTACACTCCCGAGGCCACTATTTTTCAATTCACAAAACTTTACTGTCTGAGGCTGGCTGTCTGTTGTGCACTCTCTAATGACCCACAGCAGACTGTAGACTGTGTCACAAGGCTGCTGCTGGCGGTTACGCAATGCGTCTGGCAGTTGTTTTGACTAACTGTGTGTGTTGCATTGCTGTACTGGAGGCTCCGTACAGGTGAAAGTTTGGCAATTTGGAAAGTGCTTAAAATGATGATTTGAATTAATATGAAATTAAACTGGGGTGGCTCACAATTTTGTACCGTTACAATACCCCCCCCAATAAGAGGTTGAAGGCCGAAGCGTTCAAACTCTTATTGCCTAAACCTAAGAGGATCAGTGAGGATATGGCGCCGCAACCCCCCTGAACACTCTACTACATCATGGGTTCTTACCCCCCTAGTCTGGCGACTGCGACAGCACCCATCCGATCTTACTGGACTTCTCTGTTCGAGATCCCAACACCGAAAAATCGAACAGATACCCGACCCAGTATCGCCTGACTTTAAAACATGTAATTAAAAAATTGACAAACGGCCTTCCATCACTCCATATCCCACATCTGATTTGTTTCCTCTTAGCCGTACTCGTTCATTGACAATGTACTGGCTCATTTTATATTATAGACCCTAAAGAATAATATTAATAAAACAATATTGTTTTACAATGGTACACATAAATTCCAGTTGAATTGAATAATATTCCCCATACACTATTGCCCATCCAAAATAACGCCTTAATTATACCAAATGACATTAACTCCATTTATACCTAGCTACTATAAAATTTTTTTTTTTTTTTTTTTTTTTATACATATATAACCCCCTTTTAATCCCTTAACCCCTGATACCCGTTACATTTTAATGTGGTCTGCACGAGGCTTCTTGGCCCTTTTTCAGCCTCATCCTCGCCGTAACCCACATCTCCCTCGTGACCTGTAACTGGGTCACCGCCCATCCACACTCACTATTGCCCCCCCTAGACTGTAGCGTCTAGTTGCTTTCACAAGGACTGATGCGGAAGGGGTGGACATTTTTTTCTTTTATTCCACCCCCATCCTTGCTTCGGCGTTACAATAAAATTCGGTATTACCTACTAGTTTTTTATTTATACACCCCTAATGGACTACCACCCCTATCTGGGTGAAAATAGACCTGTTCCAAAATTTGGTAGATTCCCCAAAAAATAACCCCCCTACTAAGTCTAACAAACCACCGGGTTGACAAAATAAAACAAACCACAAGCCGGTTATATCAAGTAAAATTTATGATTTGCCACAATTAACTACTTTCACGGTCATGGTCCGGTGAGGCCATGACCGCACTTAGGTGGGGAATCTACAGTTAAAACATAAAATATAGATTAGCATTGATACAAGTTACTTGGATAGTAATGTACACATCTTATTTTCCAAACGCCGCTTCAGCTCAAACATTTCCTTCAGTTTTCGATTTTAAATGAATATTTTAATAAGTTAAATCCTTATTTACATCAATTAGTATTTACTTTATAATTCCAATTTGAATTTAAATGAAAATAAAGTTAAGTTCACTGTTAAAAATCATTGCTTCTATTAATTTTATTACTAAATTAGTTTAATTGTATTTAATTTCTCAAACTCTAAGTTACAATAATTGCCTCATTATTATTTTAACAAAATTTACTTTAATTCTTTTCTATCCAGTAAGATACTGATTCAGCAGACTACAACATTTTTTGTTATTGTCACCAAGCGTGACTACAGACATTAGTCTCAACATACCACACCTGTTTATATAAACACTAGTCTGCAAGACTCACATAGTATAAACATTCTGGTTACATCATGTACTGGCATATATACTTCCTGCAAAATTTTTATTTCTATAAATCTTCTTGTCAACATATTTGTCAAGGTCTATTTGTTGCAATTCGAACCAAATATGATTTTAATTCACCTTTCAATTATTATTACCTTTTAATTACAGTTTCTATTTAATACTATTATCTCCATACCATTATTATTATTATTACACTCTTTTCACACCTGTAAGCATTTTATTCTATCTAAGTGGTATTATAGGCTTTATACTTACAATACATTAACCACCTATTGACAAGAGTACAAAATACACACCACACACACACACACACACCAATATCTCCGTGTAACCTCTGAAACATTTAACAACAATGTTATTTCATGCAAACAATTTAACATTTTATAACACATACAATTAATTTCACTACACATGTATTTACAACTCTTCAACAATAATTATTCAGTTGTGTCGCACTTCAATATCAAAATCAGCTAGGTCATTACCATATATTAACATATTTAAAATTGTTCATTTATGAATTTCAACCTCCATCGTCAAAAATTAATCGGGGTTTCAAATAACAATTTTGAATTTTATTTACATTCCGTATACGGTTATCTCGTGTTTTGTAACCATACAATTTCTGTTTATTCATTTTACCATAATAATCATATACTAAGTCAACATTGAGTACATCGGTTAAGTCTCCATCAGTAATATTCGTTATCAAGTCAGTTATTTTTTCTTCATAAAGTAAATTATTATTATTTAAACATGTATTATCAAAATAGTCTTCACTCTCTATTTTAACAGGTAAGTTTAACATCTCTTTCAACTCGTTATAATTTCTCCGCAACTTATATAATTCCGTTTCTTTGTCAATGCACAACTCTCTCTCAAAACATCTTTCATCATCATAACACCATATCACACTTTTATCATTCCACGCAGAGGGTACAAAATTATTCAACAAAAATAAACAACTCAAATCTTTCATTAATAAGGGTCTCTTGCCCAAAAATAACACTTTTGAACACTCTGGTTCATCACAAATAAGGGGAAATTTTACCCCCTGCCCTACACATTCATCTACTCTCTCTCTCCATTCTTTTTCTAATTCAACAACACTGATTATTACTTCATTACAACTTATCATTTTCTCACTTTCACTTACTGTTTCACTATCTATTTTCAACGTATCACTTTCTGATACCACCCTTTCAATCACCTTACCATTTTCAATATCATTGTTCTTACTCTCTACTACCACACTGTTAATTACATTCTCATTTTCGACATTATTATCATCATTTGTTAATTTCTTATTATCATTATTACTATTACTTTTAATCTGTTCTCCTATTGACTCTATTATTTGTTCTTTAAATGTATTGAAACATTCATTCGTCTCATTTAAACGTTTATTCATATTAACCTCAAATTTGGTATTTTGCTTATTTATTTCGTCAAAACGACAATTTATAATGTCAAATTTAATATTCTGTTCGTCAAATTTGGTATTGAAATTGCTATTTTGAACGTCCAAACGACTATTCTGTTCATCGAATTTGGTATT
The DNA here is from genome assembly GCA_034769895.1 of Magicicada septendecula. Lineage (NCBI taxonomy): Eukaryota > Metazoa > Arthropoda > Insecta > Hemiptera > Cicadidae > Magicicada > Magicicada septendecula. The sequence continues at coordinate 750,132,662 of CM068368.1, read as the reverse complement.
GAAATTGCTATTTTGAACGTCCAAACGACTATTCTGTTCATCGAATTTAATATTAATATCCCCTTTTAGTTCACTGAAATTACTATACATCATATTATACAATCGTGTTAACATATTGTCCTCATCGGACTTCTTATTTTGATTTACTACAATAGGTGTTGAATGAATTGCAACTTCATTCATGATTTTCGATTCGTCTACATTACTTTCACTCGTTAACAGTGACTCTGTTTGAATACCTGAATCGCCTTTATTGGCCGACTCAGTTGACGTGTTTTCATACAGCGATTTATTTTCGGCCTCACTGCCGACAACTACATCAATTTCATTTATTTTCTCCATTATGAAATTAATTTATTTAACCACGCCCTCACTTCCAAATAACCCGTTCTGCAGCTTAATTAGGTCTGGCGAATATAACCACAAATTATATTCGCCGTCCCTGTTCGGGTGCCAATGAAACTACTCAATTAATTAAATTATTATCATCTCTTACCTTAGGGTTTTTATTCCAGAGTCTTTCAGATGAAAACAGCTGCAGAAAGGATTACTTGGATTTGATATGTTCAATAATTACGTTAACACATGTGATACTGTCTAAAACACATACTTAGTTTTATTTATCAAAAATTCGCCTTTCTTTTACGTTATTACAATCTTTCAACTATAGTACAACTGGTTGAAATTATTTCTTATCTCTATTGAGTTTTATTTTGGTTACTATTATAAGTGATATTGTTAAATAATTAAAACATTGAAAATGAACCAGTGGATAACCTCTATCTTAGCACACGCACACTCATTCTGTTACATTGATCTTTAAATAAACTCCGCCCCTGAGAGAACTCTATCGTACAAAGTATTGGCGTTATATATTTTCCTTTTATAACGAATAATCACCGGTTAGTTGGCATTGGTTTTAATATGCATATTAAATGTTTCTAGTTACCCATACGCAGCGTACTCCTAGGGTTGGTTGCGCGAACTGGTGTTGAATACTTGCTTCGATCTCACGCACTCCGGTACTCGTTTAATACGTTTACTGTTTGTGTTTAAAGGCCCTTACTGTTTTATTGGTTCCACATTATACATTATGATTAAGTCGGCCGACGTAATTTTATTCGCACTTAGAAATTGTTGTAGGCTGGCCGCGCGTTATACTGTTTTTATGTATAGATAGATAGATAGGCCTACTAATTATTTCAGCCTATCTTACACTCCCGAGGCCACTATTTTTCAATTCACAAAACTTTACTGTCTGAGGCTGGCTGTCTGTTGTGCACTCTCTAATGACCCACAGCAGACTGTAGACTGTGTCACAAGGCTGCTGCTGGCGGTTACGCAATGCGTCTGGCAGTTGTTTTGACTAACTGTATGTGTGTTGCATTGCTGTACTGGAGGCTCCTTACAGGTGAAAGTCTGGCAATTTGGAAAGTGCTTAAAATGATGATTTGAATTAATATGAAATTAAACTGGGGTGGCTCACAATTTTGTACCGTTACAAAGTAATATAAGAAAAGTTAAGAAAGATAAAGTAATGTTCATGTTAAGAAACGCAGGTAAGAATGTATGAGTAAGGAAATGTAAAATTACAGATTGAAGAATGGCATAATATGTTAAGATGCAAAATGTTTACCAGTGCAAGAATGCAAACTCATGTAGGAAGTGCTACACATAAAAAAAAAATAAATAGGTCGATGGGACCAGATTAAAGGAGAACGATGAAAAAAAAATTTTAGCTACGTGTGAAAAATGAGAAGAGAGAGTAAGGGTTGGACATGGCCACTGAATCAGTACAAGGTCAACGCACCGATCAGCTGTATAATGGGAGGTGAATATTGCATACCACCACGGTGAACGTTAGACTGACTTACTCATTATTATGTGTTTGTTTTACCGATGTATAAACTTAAGTTAAGTTAATATAACATGATTATATTTGTCTAGAACAAATAGACAAAAATTTAATAAATAAATATTTATTAAATTTTTTTTTCTCAGGCAGAGGAATAATGCAACGATACAGCCATACGCTGTATTAGGCATTAATTTAAATAAATATAAATTTTGTATAATTTGTATAAGTTACGGGTAAATGGACAGGTCTGAGATTGCAAAAATATTTCATTGTTAGATTAGGAGAGAGATTAACCTGTTTCGACAAGCAGTGAACACCTGCTCAATTGTATGTGTGTTACACGTGTATCTTGTGTGTGTTAGTGATGCAGGCAAAGACAGGATTCTCACCAACCCGCCCCAAGTAATAAAATAAAATAATTATTTTAATTCACTGTGCGAAAATAATTAGTGTATGATCAAACCAAAGGCACCAAAGTGTGTAAAATTTATAGTTATCCCCAGTGAAAAGATGACGTTAATAGAACACGTTATGCGAAGACAGTGCAAAATAAACGTGCTAAAAAATACGCAAATTACCCTAAGACGCTCAAATTAATATAGTGAGTGCTTAATCGAATTAGCTATGATTTGTGCTATCTCGATTCCGTGCAAAACATTGCTATTTGCTAATAATTGCAAATAGATGAAAAGGTTCGGGAGTGGGGGCTGTCACGAGATATGCAGGTATCGACAGGACGATTTTGGAGCCGACTGGCGCAGAATCTCGAGGGGGTATAAATTAAGGGTTTGACCAAAAACCCTTCTCTTCATTTCAAGACACAGTTGCAGCCGGACATGCTGTCCGTCGGCAAAACAGTTTATGTTTATTCTATTACAAGTCGCAGTAACAAACGAAATAATGTTCGTTAAATTAACGACAATATTACGGAAAAAGTAAATACCGCAATAGTAAGTCTATCTAGACGTATCCAGGAACACATGCTGCTGTAGAGCGACGCTGGACTATAGACTATCCAGGAACATGCTGCCGTAGAACGACGCTGGACTCTAGACGTATCCAGGACAAGAGGAATGGAAAACTAACTCTGGACAACGCTGGACCCCAGACAACAGTCGTAAGATCATCAGAAATCGAGGTGACATGCATAATGCATTTTAAATGATTTGTAAAAAAAAAAGAGCTCATAAAGACGATTTCAAAAGACAGTAAATTAAAACAAAGAAAAGTTTATACTTAGTAATAATATGTTAAAATGTAAATAAATGTTTAGTTGTAAGAATGAGCGATCGCATATATATAAAAGCATTAATAAATGCAAGAGAATTTAAAGTAAAGAGAGTAGAGTTTATTATCAAAATAGCTAGTAAAGTGATTAGATATTTGAAGTATAGAAAGATTAATTTAAAGTTGAATATTAAAACAAAGGCCAGTCTACAAGAAATTAATATAAATTTAAATTGAATTTTAAACATGGTACAGACTGAGCAAGTAGGGTCAGATCTGAGATAAGACAATTTATTTCAATATAAAAATATTTTAATTTTATAATAAATTAATAAACCAATTATTTAACATGTATAGATATAAGATTATTAACATGTTTAGATATAAGAGATTTTTTTTTAAATATGTGTAATGTTGCATATCATAAGATATAAACATTTAATAATGAGAAATATCATGACCGACAATTAATGATGTTTATGAATATTAATGAATAAATAATAAATATGAGTTTTAAATATTGTAACATGACATATGATAGTGAAAATAAACTAATGATTAACAAACAAACAAAAGCTGAAGGTAGGAAGAAATGTCAAAAAACTTATGACTCAAAGATTAATGACCAAATTACAAAATGACAATTGACTAAGGAACTGACGATGACTTGACCCAATAGATTGGAGAAAAACAAGAAAATAAAATGGAACAAGAAAGAAGGAACAAGAAACCAAATGTAACCAAGAGTATAACAACAACATTTGTAACCCCCAAAATATGACTAAAAAATGTATGTAAAACAATGCACTAAAACAGTTAGGGCATAAATAAGATGTAACCATGTAAACAATAACAAGTAAGTTAGAGATATTAGGTATATTATATGAAAGAAGAAGAAACATGTACTTATAAATATAAGGTAGGAAACTAAAAATAACAATACTCAAATAATAATGATAAACATAGTCAAAGCGAGTAAAAAATACTTTGAGCTAAATAAAGGCAATAATTAGTAACAAAAAGTGATCAAGGTGAATTGAAAATAAAATAATTATTAATGACCAATAACCACACAGTGATAGTAAGATAATTATACAAACAGTGTGGGAAATATCAAGTGAATAAATATAAGTAGGTGGTGACAAGCTATGAAAATAGCCTAATATTATAAAATGTGAAGTGTTAATAAATAAAGAAACCTTCTAGGAAGGGAAAAGTGCAGTGAGTGTACAGTATAAAGTACTTAAGAATCAAACTGTAATAGTATAGCTAAACAGTCTGTGATAGAACTATCTGTTATCACATAAGACTGAACTAATTGTACCATTAGTAATTTTAGTAATAGTAAGTAAGAATGACTATAAAATAAGATGGAAATTAAGTTATTAGAGTGGAAAATAAGAAAGACAGACACTGTATTTTAGTGAAGGAATTAGTAAGTGAGATATATTGTGTAAGGTACTGTTTAAAATTAGTATTATAAGAGTTTCGTTATTGTTTTAAAAGAAACCATAGAATTTATTAACTTATAAAATAAGCAAGATAGAAATAAGAAAACCAAAAACAGTTAGAAGTCGAATTTCAGGTTTGAGCCTGGTAAGAAAATGTTTGTTTTTATAATAAGAGGTGTGGTTAGAAGCACCAATGTTTTATTATCTGTTTCTATAAAAAATTGTTTAATGTACCAATATATAAAGCTAATGAGTTATAAAGAATGTTAAATAGTAGTATGGGGAAGTCTAGGCTCTAGGCCTAACATTTAGTGAAGGAACTTTGTAAGTTTAAAAAAGAAAACAATAACCCAGTATCAATCAGAGTATATCAAATGTTTAAGCAGTTAAGTAAGGGTATCTAGTACAAAAATATATAAATAATAGCCAGTTTAAAAATAACTACATGAGAAATAGAAATATGAAAATAAGGAAAATGTTATTAACTATTCAAAAGTAATCATGAGGGATATCAAAATAATCCTTAACAAAAAAGAACAATGGTGTTCATATAATTGATGTTACGACTAATATAAGAAAGAAAACATAATTTGAAGATATTTTATAAATTTAAACCAAAATAAAACGTTAGAATATAACAATGTCATAAGATATTGACCAATGAGAAATAGCATAATTCGATAGGTAACCATAGCAACTGATGCTTATTATATAAAATACCGTTGGAATTGTAATTACTTCATTATTGACTAACGCGGAGGGCGGATTTATGAAGCTCTCAATCTAAAATTAACTTAAAAAACTTTAAATTTTAATAAATTTTGAAGGAAGAAGTATAGGAGAAGCCTTCCAAACTACAACTTATGAGATGAACGACTATTAAAATAATTAAGTCTTAAAAATCATGGTAAAAAATAAGAATACTTCAAATTAACGTAATAGACGACCTATCCTGAAGGAAGAAGTGGATTTACCTAACTCAACCTGAGGACATCGAACATCTACGAGAACTGATGGAAGCCGAACTTCGAATTGGAACCATATGAACGGGTATTTCGGACAATCCAAATAAGAGAGGACTACTAGAAGTTTCCTGAAGAAGAAGACGATCATCGGAGAAGTCATGTCAAGAAATCGATGAGTATAAAATAACAACTTCACTTCAAAATAAATTTCCAATTATCCATAATAACGAACTAAATATATTTTCACTTCACTGATCACAAATTTGACTCAATAACTGAATTTAATCAATATATCACTCTTAATAAAACTTAATTATTCAATAAACTTTGATATTAAATTATAATAATTTAAAAAAAAAACATAACATGCTGACAAGAATTTAACCAAACCTATTCTGATTCTCATTGCCAATAACTTACTTTGTATGTGTTAGTATATCAACTATTGTGTATTTAGTTTTAAGGAATGTTATAATTTTGTGCATTTTGTAGCTGATAATCCAACTTCTGTAGTCAAAAGTACCTATTCCCTGAGAGAAAAACAATATTAATTGTAAACATAATATGTACACCATGACGTTTTTCTTACGTACGAGTGAGCGATGCCAACCGAGCAATTTGTAAAAGCCGGTATCAACATAAATATATATATTATTCATTAACTGTAATTGAACAGGTAGTATAAAGAAGGGTTCAATAAATTTTAATATTCCTCAACTGCTGTATGTTTGATTCTTATAAAACAATGTAATATAAGGAAATTTTTAAAAACAAAACACCAACATACTACAGTTAGCGAATTCGACACTGGAAGACAGCGTGAGCCAATCAGGTGGCGAGGCAGTAAGATTTGAATTGAACGACGAGAGATACGGTTAGCCAGTAAGTATTGAGAAAAGGCATAACCCGGCTCGCTACACACGATTAGTTTTCACAAAGGTATTTAACAAATTAATACCCAATAATCTACCCACAATTACACAGTTATATTACGAATACGGCGAATACAACGAGTGACATAAAATCGCTCGTCACACATAAATGTCTGGTACAAAGACGATTACCAGGGTGACGTATATATAAAGATTCTAACACCACATAAACGTCTCATTACAATATTGATAAATAAAAATACTCTTATTATAAATACACCTGGTATAATTATACAACCTGCATGAATTACTGTATAGTGAATTTACATATAAATTCGTTGTATAATTTTGTATCCCTTGAACATGAGGCCTGACATGCCCACATGTATATGTAACGTTGTAATGCATATAAAAAGTATTAAGAAATACAGGGCCAGGAAAGTTGGCAAAATCGGCCAGACTGGAAGCACTAAGCGTTACCAAGTAACAGGTAACTATACCCTCAGACTGGAAAGTGTTAAATAAAAATATACTTTGTACTTGGTACAGTTTCAAAATTCAGAGTAAGATAACTATAATTATTCTTATAAGGTTGGAAAAGCAGGCTGACTTGAAGAACACTGATGTTGCATAGTTAGATCCCAACTCCTCTATAGATTACAATATTGGAATGCATAACACCAGTACAATAGTTTGAAGTGCAGGCAGTTATTTTTTCAACTTGAATTGTATAACATTGTTTTTTATTCCTATTGATTGTGTTTCATTTAATTCATGAAGATTTATTTTAAATCATAGCCTGTTTATTAATGGTTAATTTGCCAGTGTACTTGAATATTATGAATTCTGTTTTTAATGCAGCAGTTCATTTCCCTGTAACATTACAAAAATACCTTAGTAGGATCTAAACTATGCTGAAACTAAAATTTAGTATAACAATTTTGTGTACTTTAGATCTGCATAGTAACAGCTTTATTCTGTTTAGGTGCCGGAAGTTGTTTGAATCTCTAAAGGAAGATTACAAAAGTCGGTCTCCATATGCATCTTACCTGGTAAGATGTAGACAAGCACTTCTTTCAACACTCGCACACCTTGACAGGTATAGTTCTAAAGATATGTGCATTTGATTAAGTGATATGATGTACAGATAGTGTGACTGTGAATTGAAGTATATCATGAAAGTGTTGTTAATATACTTTCACTTAAAATATTGCTTACACGTATGGTTAAACACAAAATTCCTCTGAACAACGAAAGCATTGAAAGGGATGAGAAAAATTGTTTGTAAGAGTATTGAAAAACATGCAAGAGTTGTTCTATGTTACTTTCTACTTTTTAATGAAGAAAGTTGTGTTAGTGGTTATAATCACTAACTAAATAAAATATTTCTATAGTGGTGTGCAACAGAGATAATTCTGTTTATACTTTTTGTTCAAAACGTGAAAATAGAACAAAACTTTTAAAATGATAACAAAAGAGACTAAGGCAAGGAAAAAATAATGATGGATTTTAGTCCTGCTATATTTATAACTTATTATAATTTTCGATTTCAAATGTTAAAGAAATTATTTTTTAAGTTGAGGCCTGTCCATGATCATTTGTGAAAGGATGGAAGATGCTGTCAGTTGCAAGGCAAGTCTGACAATTTAAAGATGTTTGAAAAAAAAAATCACTTCATTTTAGTTTGAAACTGATATTAAACAACTATGAAAGAAAACAGACACTGTAGTTGACAATACATTTTTAATAAATTGTTATTATTGTGAATGATGGTATTAGTAGTTGAATGAACAAATGTTTTTTTGATTTATTGATTCATTATCAATAGTTGAATGAAGCGAGCTCAGTTTTAACTAGACTATTAGTCATTTCCCTTGTCTGTCTGTTTGGGGTATTTCTTATGATAACGTTTGAATGCATCAACTGATTTTGGTAAAACTTGGAATGCTTGACACTTTTACCCTACCCTATTGTTTTTGAGATTGATGTCCCCAAAAATAAGGGGACTGGAGGCAAAAATGTGAGGGAGTCAGAATTTAAAAAAAATCGCTGAAGTCCATGTTAAAGCGTTACGAGCTTTAAATAAATTATTAAATACTGAAATTTGTCACTTACCAGTTACAATTATTTACCAGGGTTTACCAGGGTGTCGTCTGATGTACTTAGGCAGAGAAAAACAACAGGTAATACAATGACACACACGTATTTTACAAACATAAATAAAATGGTATTTATTTATATAGCATGACAATTTTTCTGTTTACCTTCCGGTTTAAATTTACTAAAATACGCCTTATGGCTGAATTGTGAAACTACGTCAAATTATGATTTCTACTGTAGTTATGCTTTTTCTACAAATAACCCTCCGAACAATATTTAATTCACGTAGCCATGCTATCAAGATTTATTTATTACTGAATACACATATATACTTACGACTAACTTATTTTCTACTCAAAGAATGACCCAGTATATGCCCACTCTCTCCCTCTCATACTGTAAAATTTCCCATAATTTAGATTTAGCGCTTTTAAATTGATTTTAATTTGTTAATAGATGTTTAAATGATTACTTTCCTGAACTTAGATCCATAACGACCACGTGGTGAATTTAGTTCATTGTTGTTTTCCTTGTTGTCTGAATAGGGTTCACTTTTTATGTCCGAAAAGTTTCTGCTGTTAATTTAGATATCCACCAATCACATTTTGCACTGCTTTTTTGTTTCTGCACTCACATAATTAAAATTTTGCTTTAACACGTGGTACTGTTGTACAGCCGGCCGGCTATCGGTGTTGGAGGCGACAACGTAGTTTTCCTAAGCGTCTATATAAACCACGCCTTCTCCATCCATGGCAACTATGTTCGTGATTGGTCGGTAAAAATCACGTGACGCTTTAATGAGTCGTCACATGATATCACTTGTGGAGCGAGTCTAAGTAGTTTCGTTCTGTCTTTGGGCTTGCTAAAAAGTTTGTGCTTTTTGCCAACGGAAAACGCAATCATCCGCGCACCGTTCGCATTCCAACACCTCAAGGAGCAGTGCTTATTGCAGGGCTCTGACAAAATGTGCGTCTTGGTGCCCCGACGAAGTAAAACAAGGAATGTTAATTGTTCAAAACTGAGGCCCTGTTTGGGTAGACCTTATGTTATACTTATAATTGCAATAAAAAATAAAACCCCTCAAAATTGTCCCATCTCAATACCCCCCCCAATGAGAAATCTTCTGTCGAAACAGAAGAAATCTCATTGCTAACCCTAAGAGGATCGGTGAGAATATGGAGCCAACAACCCCCCTTTAATTTCCTAACACATCATGGGTAAACTACCCCCCTGGCTCGGCGACTATGGACGTATCTGAACGAGATCACTGGACTTCTCTGTACGAGATCCCAACACCGAAAAATCGAACAGACACGCACCACGGCGCACCTTTCCTTATATCATGCTACCCCAAAAATCCTCAATCCCTGGCTTATATCATGCCAGATCCTCAACCGATGTGTTCCCCCTTATCATGCACACTGGGTCGCCTTCAGCAAATACTGGGCTCACACACACTCACATTACATATTACACCTTGACAAATTCTTTAAAATTTACAAAAAATAAAAAAATTCAAAAGTCAAAATAATATTTTATCAAAAAAATTCTCTTCCTTGTTTTTCTGTTTTATTATTATTATTATTTGTTTTATTAAATGACTTAATTTAGACATTTCTCCGAATCAAAACATATCCTTACTCTAATATGTGAATACTTAGAGTCTAACAATACAATGCAATACAAAATAAATAATAAAATAAACACGGTGAACACACAAATAATAAAATCATCAACACTTAAAATATTCATTCGCTGGCAGGCGAAAAATCAAGATTTTTTTTTCCAAACAAAAATAATTTTTCAAAAAATTTTAAAATTCAAGAAAAAAATTTTAATTTATGAAAATGTTTCCTTTATATACCGAAATTATTTAGTATTTGTTTGAATTGATAAAATAAACGAATTAAATTGACTTCCTACTATACAAGCTTAGTATGCATATGACCTCATCAGCTGATCGAAACTAGGTCAAGTTCAGGACCCTTGACCTATATATTGCAACGAATCACAGGATCATGATAGGCGGGGCAAGTTCACATATATTACACAGACAATGGACATTCATATTATATTGGTAGATGGTTAAGTTTGGTTGTTATCAATTGTATTTAGTAAGGATAAGGGTTTAGTTTAATAAAACTGTGCATTATTTATTTTTGTTATTCATGTACTGTGTTTGTGGAAATGTGCGCGCGTGCGCGAGTGGTAAACGTTTCCCGGGCGGTGCGTGAAGTATTTATCGTTGTGTTGACATTAACTGAACTTAGACATATGTATTGCTACATTCCCTATACATTTCTGACTATTGTTTACGTTCTTGTATGATATTAGTATGTAGGCAGTTATGCATGAGATACGGGTAGTCTGATTACCGCTATGCATGCTGTTACAAAGTAAATGCACTCTACTGCATGAAAAGTGCATTGTCACTTTATACTAACCATGTGACTTCCATCCACCAATAGAATGCTGAGTGGTGGTTGGAAATTTTCTTAAGCCTGTCGTTACACAGGCAGTTCTTCTACGCCATCTACCGCGAACGGGACGTGCACTCCTTGTACAAGATTCTACCGCTTGCAAGGTGTTGTAAAAAACTATTCGTCGTTAGTGAAACGGGAAGACTCAGAACTGTGTGTGTAGTACATCTGCACACATTATTGTTTTAACGCATTGTGCGTAAAATTACATGCAGTTCTTCACTGCTGCTACCGCAAACGGTACATACAATCCTTGTACAAGATTCTACCGCTTGCAAGGATCTGTTATGACTTTTCGGGGATAGTAACGCGTGTTACGCATAACAGTTGATATTATCTATTTATACACGGTATTATTAATATTGTAGTATTACGTGTGTAAGAAGTGAGTGTAACTGTATCACTGTGCGAGATTTTCCGCAGTGACAGTATCATTAATTGTTACGCAATAGTTCCATCAAGACGTTTCCGTGCTAGTGCAAGATTTCCTCATAGGGTGGTCTGCTGATCGTGGTAGACCTTGGTATTCGCGAGAACACTTGAAGAAGCCGGAGAGGTATAAGCTCAATATACCGTTATTAGATTAAACTCACTGTCACCTGAGATACTACTTGGTCATAAACTCCATATAAGTGTTGCGAGTAATAAAATCCGTAGTACCGTTCTGTGTGCGAAGTGTCGGATTCATCGTGGGAAATATAGGACACCAGCCCAGCTGTTATAGGACATCAGCCCAGCTGTTATAGGACCAGCCCAGCTGTTACAGGACGCCAGCCCAGCTGTAAACGTTTCTGGGGAAACGTCTGTCATTTGTAAGCCACACCTGACGAACCAACTACACCGCAAAGACCGGCCCTTCTCTTAAACAACATCATCGTGGGAGTCTTCTTATGTAACGTATCACGTCTTGCGTATGAACATTATTTAACATTTTAAAAGAAAGACTCCATATCAAACATTACATTCTGTACATTTCAAATATACCATATAAACTATAACTTGTGTTTGTACAATAAATAATCTTAAACCCTCCAATATAGACTTGTAATTTGAAATACACATACTATCATATCCTATGCGCCAATAGTTTAGTAATTTGTGTTGTCGCATAGAGATATTTTGGCGCCCAACGTGGGGCCAACCAACGGACCCGGAAAAAATACGTGCGATCATGGAGTTCCCGAAACCCACAAAACCCAGGGATATCAGAGCGTTCCTTGGATTGACTGGTTACTTCAGACATTTTACTCCAGAATATTCTGGGACAATTGAGCCGTTGTTAGAACTGCTTCGTAAGAGTACTAAATGGAGATGGGAGGAGCGTCATCAGCATGCTTTCGACGCGACTAAAAATTTGTATAGTAGAAACCTGCACGTGTTCCATCCTGAGAAAAGGGGCACATATGTCCTGAATTGCGATGCTTCTGATTATGCCATTGGGGGGGTACTCTACCAACGGAATGAGAAGGGTGAACACAAAATAATTGCGCACAGCAGTAGGTCACTAAAAGGGGCCGAACGTAACTATTTCACATCGGAGAAAGAAATATTGGCTATTGTGTACTGCATTAGTAAATTTCGTTATTACCTGGTTGGACAACACTTCGAAATCCTTTCGGACAACCAGGCCTTACCATTCATGTTGCGCTGCAAGTTGGCGAACGCTCGCATATCCCGTTGGATCATGGCCATCCAAGAGTACGACTTTACCATTAAGTACTGTAAGGCAAGCGAGAACCAAGCAGCTGACACGTTAAGCCGATACCCTCCAATGGTGGAAGAACGTCATGCGTCTAATAACCAGGAAATTCAAATTCTAGCTGTCAAATATAAATTAGAAGACAGTCTCAAAAATAAGTTAAAAAATATTGGTATGGAACAGCAGCGGGACACAAAATTGAAGCGGATATGTGACGCTATCCGGATACAAGAAAACCCTAAGTACAGAATATATAAAGACGTAGTGTATAAAATTGTCAATGGCGGATGGAAGATTATGGTGCCTGACGCCATGGTGGAAGACCTCACCTGGATGTGTCATGAGAGTCTGGCTCATGCTGGGCCTTATAAATGTTACCTGGCAATGCGGGAGGATTTTGTGTGGCTAAATATGACCAGGAAAATAAAGGCCATACTCTGCACATGCCACATCTGCCAAACAGCGAAATATCCGAACCAACATACCCAGGTGGAAATGGGTAACATTGTCGTGCATAATAAAAATGACCTTGTCTGCATTGATTTTTTGGGTCCACTTCCTCGGGCGGCGCGTGGAATGAAGAACCTTGTGGTTGTTACGGATGCCTTTACCAAACATGTTAGCCTATATGCTATTGGTAGACCTACTACGTCGGCTGTCATAAACATTATGCTAAATAAATACATGCCGAAAAATGGTCCCGTAAGGAAGATACTCTCAGATCAAGGTAAGCAATTTACGAACACCAAGTGGCACTCCGAGCTTGAGAAACACGGTGTCCAGACGGTCTTGACTGCGATCCGGAGACCGCAAGGTAACTTGGCCGAGCGGGTCAACAAGGAGTTGGGACGGTTGTAATACTAACCAGAGTAAGTGGCCGGAATTTCTAGAATTTTTTGAGTCTGCCATTAATGGAAATTATAATTCTACTACTGGGTATACTCCGAATGAACTCCAAACCGGAGAAATGCCAGGCCGGGTCTGGGGTAAACACATTGAAAGGATAGCGACGCATAATATGCCTATACCAGTTGAGATAAAGAAAATCGAGGCTAGAAGACGCATTAAAAAGTGCGCCGAGGAGCGCACGGAAAAATTTAATGCGGAACATAAACTAGTCAAGTTCAAGACTGGAGAGAGTGTGCTTTTACGAGCATTAAATGTTGGAAGAAGGGAGGACAACACAGCCGCGAAGTTTTTTAGGCTGTATAATGGTCCGTATACCCTGTCGGAGCAAATTGGGAAAAATACCTTTATCTTAACCAACCCAAATACCAACCGTGCGATTGGTAAATTCCATGCTTCCTCATTGAGGAAATATTATACAAAGGATCCGTAAACTCAGAAATAAATGTCAGGATATAGGGGTAAGAATGTGTAGTGATTTAAATATGTCAAGTTCAGGTTTAAATGTTGTATGTAAGATGACTTTGTGAATGAACAATAATCTAGTTTTGATAAGGAATGTTGTCTGTGTACTCTGTGACCCTGCATAAGATTTCGTTATCTGTGTGTCAAGAACATGTGTGTTTGTTTTGGTTTGAAGGTTACCACGTGTCTTTTGATTTGATGCTTCTGTCAAAGTGACAGTTAGGAAATGTTAGTATTAATTGAGGATGTTTATTTGATTTTAGTTCGAGGGTATTATTATTATTTCAGGATTAGGAAATTGTTTTGGTTATATAAAAAAAAAAATTTTATTTTTTGTGAATTAACTAAAAAAAAAAATATTTTTGTTATTCATGTACTGTGTTTGTGGAAATGTGCGCGCGTGCGCGAGTGGTAAACGTTTCCCGGGCGGTGCGTGAAGTATTTATCGTTGTGTTGACATTAACTGAACTTAGACATATGTATTGCTACATTCCCTATACATTTCTGACTATTGTTTACGTTCTTGTATGATATTAGTATGTAGGCAGTTATGCATGAGATACGGGTAGTCTGATTACCGCTATGCATGCTGTTACAAAGTAAATGCACTCTACTGCATGAAAAGTGCATTGTCACTTTATACTAACCATGTGACTTCCATCCACCAATAGAATGCTGAGTGGTGGTTGGAAATTTTCTTAAGCCTGTCGTTACACAGGCAGTTCTTCTACGCCATCTACCGCGAACGGGACGTGCACTCCTTGTACAAGATTCTACCGCTTGCAAGGTGTTGTAAAAAACTATTCGTCGTTAGTGAAACGGGAAGACTCAGAACTGTGTGTGTAGTACATCTGCACACATTATTGTTTTAACGCATTGTGCGTAAAATTACATGCAGTTCTTCACTGCTGCTACCGCAAACGGTACATACAATCCTTGTACAAGATTCTACCGCTTGCAAGGATCTGTTATGACTTTTCGGGGATAGTAACGCGTGTTACGCATAACAGTTGATATTATCTATTTATACACGGTATTATTAATATTGTAGTAGTACGTGTGTAAGAAGTGAGTGTAACTGTATCACTGTGCGAGATTTTCCACAGTGACAGTATCATTAATTGTTACGCAATAGTTCCATCAAGACGTTTCCGTGCTAGTGCAAGATTTCCTCATAGGGTGGTCTGCTGATCGCGGTAGACCTTGGTATTCGCGAGAACACTTGAAGAAGCCGGAGAGGTATAAGCTCAATATACCGTTATTAGATTAAACTCACTGTCACCTGAGATACTACTTGGTCATAAACTCCATATAAGTGTTGCGAGTAATAAAATCCGTAGTACCGTTGTGTGTGCGAAGTGTCGGATTCATCGTGGGAATTGCAGGACATCAGCCCAGCTGTATAGGACATCAGCCCAGCTGTATAGGACACCAGCCCAGCTGTTATAGGACACCAGCCCAGCTGTTATAGGACATCAGCCCAGCTGTTATAGGACATCAGCCCAGCTGTTATAGGACACCAGCCCAGCTGTTACAGGACGCCAGCCCAGCTGTAAACGTTTCTGGGGAAACGTCTGTCATTTGTAAGCCACACCTGACGAACCAACTACACCGCAAAGACCGGCCCTTCTCTTAAACAACATCATCGTGGGAGTCTTCTTATGTAACGTATCACGTCTTGCGTATGAACATTATTTAACATTTTAAAAGAAAGACTCCATATCAAACATTACATTCTGTACATTTCAAATATACCATATAAACTATAACTTGTGTTTGTACAATAAATAATCTTAAACCCTCCAATATAGACTTGTAATTTGAAATACACATACTATCATATCCTATGCGCCAATAGTTTAGTAATTTGTGTTGTCGCAATATGTTATGTACAAGTTACATCTGTGAATACATTAAACTCCTGTAAAATTCTGTCTTGCAACGCAAAAACATAATAAAATACAACATTTAAAATTAACAAAATATTATTATAATTAACAATTGGATTGACATTTAAATTATTCAAATAAACACTTTATACTTTTACATTTTCAAATTCCACTAAAATTTTCCTTGGTTTCAATCAAAATTTTACCTTTTTACTATGAACCTCTTTTCTTTGATAATCTCATCTCCATTACTTTGGGTGATTTAGTTATTTATACTAGCTTGAACAAATTGCAAATCATTCCTAGGTGATATTCTACAGCTGATCAGCTGACATCCCTAGCTAATTGTAAACACATTTCAAAATTGAGCAAATTGCATGAAATATATTTTTATCAATTCTTATATCTACCGTACAACAATAAAATAATACACTTAAAATTATAGCATGAACAACTTGTATTGACTGTCTGAGCAGCTAGTTATTTAACAGAGCACAAGCAGTTTTTATAGGATCAAATTTGAATTAGCAAAACATTTTTATGTTATAAAATTTACATTCGTGGCTCCTCTGAGCCACCTCCCGGCCACACACACTATTTCAAATTATGGAGGACTGTATCGCCCTTGCGCTTCGACAAAGACTGTATATTTTGGAGCAGGTTTTTTCCTCTCCGTGTCTTTGCTTCCGCTATTACATTTAAACATTGTTGAATATCAACATATTCTCGTTATATAATTATATACCCTTAATGTGGGTCTACCACCTGTCTTTGCTACCCCCACGCGGGCAGAGTGGCAGCCGCTGTTTCATAGTTTCCGGAGATTTCCCCTAATTTCTCCCCCCATTGAATTTCTAATATGTACCAATTTCAAGTCAGCTATGGTCAAGGGACTTGATATGACCATAGCTGGCCGCTAGCCAAATCCACGATTAGTGCTGGTAAGGCAGTAATCGCCCGAAAAGTTGGGGAAATCTAACTTCAATTTGACTGCCTGTTACAATCATTACTACTATGTGCGACACGGTCGTTTAGCAGTGTGTAAATTTTTTTTTTTTTTTTTTAATTTACACGAATAAGGTGTGCCGCACATTTTCGCCTCCGATGGGGGTAACACTCCCTGCTACCCCCAACCCATTTCACTATCTACGGGAGCACAGGCCACCCCCGCAATAGCACCTTAATAACTAGCTAAGAAATTGAAAACTAAACTTTCTACAATTGCAGTTCCACATTCCACTGTTCTATCACTTCATTGAGCACCAATCTACCCCCCAAAATTATCCCCACATCTTGTATTGATATTATTATGTATTGTTTTTATTTTATTTAACACATTTTTTACGCAGACACATTTGCCAGTCCAAACTTTTTCTCTATGACCAAAATAGGAACTACAACAATGGATTATCTTACAGATCTACCTTAAAAGTACAATACACTTTGTTTTCTGAAGGAAAACAACTTCTTGAAAAGTTAAGTATTTAAGTTTTCATTTTGAAAATTTCCAATTTCAATTTCTAGAACAACCTACTGTAGTTCGTGGAAAATACTACAATTTTTTTTTTTTTTTTTTTTTTTTTTAAACCTTTCCACGAAACTAGGGGTCCCCCTCCCCGTTCAATGATAATGTTAAATTATTCACACATTAGTCATTAATTTCCAAATTCACACCTCTTAAAATAATTTAAATTCACTATCAAAATTCAATTGTATAACATTCAAATCAATCAAAATATTTAACACCTCTCAGATTATTTTAATTAAATTAATTATTGAAAATATAATTTCCATCGTTATCAAAACAATTATAATTCTTTAACTACTGTCTTCAAATTTAAATGTAGTTATTTATTTAAATTGCAAAATATTATTATTATTATTTCAACAATTACCTGCATACATCCATTGTTTACATAACATTTTACAATACATACAGTTGAATTCACTACATATTTATTTACAAATTATTCGTCATTATTATTCAATTTATCACACTTCATTTGGTAAAGCAGTCCATTCCAAAACCATTAATTACATGATTAAACGTTCAATAAACATTTGTCTCTACCCCCAATCATCGTACAAAAATCTGGTTTTACGTGTACACAGTTCATTCTTTACTAAACACACTATATTATTTTTATTAATATAAAGATTATCCAAATTCTTATATTCTTCCACAATATCAACAGGATTATTCTCTGTTATTAAATTATGTAATTTATTATCATCGAGTATAGTCCAGTCGCCTTTAGTACGATCTGTCATAGTTATGTCAATTACAGTTTCATTATCATTACTATCTGCTGCTGTATTCGCTTTGTCATAAAGTAAGTAGTCTATTACATCAATTGCTGTACTAACTATTTCACAAGGTAAGTACTTATTATCAATAACTCTTTCAACGTCTAATCTCTGCAATAATTCGTCATAATCTCTACTAACCTTAAATAACATTACCTTCTTGTCAGCGTATTTTTCATCATAACACCAATGCACACTTTTACTATCATTCCATACAAAGGGTATTAAATCATAAAAATGCCTACTAAAAATTAAATAATTATTAAGATATACTTCACTTTCTTGTAAGGGACTCTTGCCCTTCAAAAACATTCGTAACCAGCTTGATTTAACATAAAACTGGGGAAAATTTACCCTCTGCCCTATATTCACAAAATCATTCTCTTCAAACTCTCTCTGTAACTTACAAACACTCTCTCCTCTCTCTCTCTCACTGTTTCTATATTATTATGATCGCTAATTATTTTCACAGTATTATTTTTATGTATCTCGTTTTCAACTATCTTACTACTATCGGTTGTTAATTTATTTTCGTAATTGTTTGTTATTTTATTATTACTCTGGTCGTCTGTTATTTCGTCACAATCATTCGTAACTGTGTTATTTTCTACCTCCTCCTTCCGCGTTCTACTCTCGTTTATTTCGTCTTGAATATTATTTATATTTATAATTATCTCACTTCTCATGCCCGCAATAGTTTTATTCATACTTTCTAATTTGTTATTCATATTTATTTCACTCACTCTCAATTCGCTCCTCACATTTATGAACTCGTTATTTAAATCAGTCAGTTTAACATTTATAGTATTTACTTCTGATTTGATCTCAGTTTTTAAGTTATTATTTTCTGATTTGATCTCAGCTTTCATTCCTGACATCATCTCCATTATTAACGCTAACTGATTAAATATATTTACATTTTCGCTTACTTTTGCGTCTACTGTCTCAATCGTTAATTCGTGTGTTGTATTGTCTATACTTTCGGTAATATTTGTCGATATTAAATTGTCTTGCGTAACATTGAAAATTGACCCCTCCACAACATCTTCACATAACTTTACACTCTCGCTTTTCTCTGCCATTTTTCGATCAGTTTGAAAATTTTACTTAATTTACAATGTCCATGTTAAACGGGCGCCAATTAAAGCGTTACGAGCTTTAAATAAATTATTAAATACTGAAATTTGTCACTTACCAGTTACAATTATTTACCAGGGTTTACCAGGGTGTCGTCTGATGTACTTAGGCAGAGAAAAACAACAGGTAATACAATTACACACACGTATTTTACAAACATAAATAAAATGGTATTTATTTATATAGCATGACAATTTTTCTGTTTACCTTCCGGTTTAAATTTACTAAAATACGCCTTATGGCTGAATTGTGAAACTACGTCAAATTATGATTTCTACTGTAGTTATGCTTTTTCTACAAATAACCCTCCGAACAATATTTAATTCACGTAGCCATGCTATCAAGATTTATTTATTACTGAATACACATATATACTTACGACTAACTTATTTTCTACTCAAAGAACAACCCAGTATATGCCCACTCTCTCCCTCTCATACTGTAAAATTCCCCATAATTTAGATTTAGCGCTTTTAAATTGATTTTAATTTGTTAATAGATGTTTAAATGATTACTTTCCTGAACTTAGATCCATAACGACCACGTGGTGAATTTAGTTCATTGTTGTTTTCCTTGTTGTCTGAATAGGGTTCACTTTTTATGTCCGAAAAGTTTCTGCTGTTAATTTAGATATCCACCAATCACATTTTGCACTGCTTTTTTGTTTCTGCACTCACATAATTAAAATTTTGCTTTAACACGTGGTACTGTTGTACAGCCGGCCGGCTATCGGTGTTGGAGGCGACAACGTAGTTTTCCTAAGCGTCTATATAAACCACGCCTTCTCCATCCATGGCAACTATGTTCGTGATTGGTCGGTAAAAATCACGTGACGCTTTAATGAGTCGTCACGTGATATCACTTGTGGAGCGAGTCTAAGTAGTTTCGTTCTGTCTTTGGGCTCGCTAAAAAGTTTGTGCTTTTTGCCAACGGAAAACGCAATCATCCGCGCACCGGTTCGCATTCCAACACCTCAAGGAGCAGTGCTTATTGCAGGGCTCTGACAAAATGTGCGTCTTGGTGCCCCGACGAAGTAAAACAAGGAATGTTAATTGTTCAAAACTGAGGCCCTGTTTGGGTAGACCTTATGTTACACTTATAATTGCAATAAAAAATAAAACCCCTCAAAATTGTCCCATCACAATGTGGCAGATCAAATTAAAGGAAATTTTAACTAAAATTTGGATTTAGTGTTTTCTTTTAAAATTACAACATTTTGGAAGCCTGGGAATAAAAATAGTGGGTAACAAGTCTGATAAAATAGTAAATGCATGTGGTTTATCAAATTAAAACGAATTTAAATTGAAATCTGAATGTAGTGTTAAGTTTTGGATTTCAAATTTTGGGATGTCCGGGACTGAAAAGTGGGGCAAAAGTTTTCAAAATTTCAAATTCCATGTGGAATGTCAAATTAAAGAGAATTTTAACGGAAATCGAAATATAGTTACAGTTTTAGAAATTTTAAAAAGTTTTTATCTCAGAGTGATCACAAATTTGAAAATTGTAAAAATCCAGCTGGGTGTCAGATGAAAGGCTTTTTAATAAAAATTTGATTGTTTGGAATTGCAACGTTTTTGTATAATTGCTCTACAATTCGTACTTTTCTCAACAAGAAATAGTAGGGTAATCGGGATTTTCATAATTATTTTTCTGATAACTGAAAAATTATATAATATAAAAACTTATCCAGTAATAAATGTTCAAAACAGTGAGGGAGTTCTGTAAGTCAGGGACCATAGTTGTACAGAATTTCTTCACTGACCATGGTATTTACAGGTGGGTAATCCAAACTTTGATTTTTGTTGTTGTTGTTAAGCCAAAATTAGAAACATAGCTTCCCTACAGACTATGTGGCAGTTATAAACTTTTACTGATTTTTAATATATGGAACTTGTTGTATAATTAGAATGATTTAAAAAATTTTCAAAATTAAAATTATAATGTGCTGCTAAGACAAGGAAAACATAATGGTGAATTTTAGTACTGTAAATCCAGATTTACAAGTTATACAATTTTGAACTTCAGATTTTAAAATAAAACAATTTTATGCACAGCTTAAGTACAGAATATTAATCATATCATTTTCAAATTAAGCTCATTTAGTGGTCACTTGTGGAAGTGTGAAAGGCCATTCGCATATATAATCAGCCATTTTAATTTTAATTAAGACAATTTAGTGAAGCTTTATTTTAATTTGAAACTTGTGGAGATGATAATACTGCTTATATGAAGATAAATCCTCAGAAACACTTTATGAATTTTATACTCTGCTTGATAATGGGATCAGTATTAAGAAAAAAATTCATCGAGAGTGTTTTTAGAGTAATCCTGTACTTTCAACTGAACAGCATCGTTTTGCTTTGGGGTTTGTGTATGGCAGAAAGGTCTGTACAGTTGACTAACTTTAATTGGGTAGAATGGATTGTACATATATGTACAATATGTATGTGCAAGTACTATG
This sequence comes from Magicicada septendecula, assembly GCA_034769895.1. Taxonomy (NCBI): domain Eukaryota; kingdom Metazoa; phylum Arthropoda; class Insecta; order Hemiptera; family Cicadidae; genus Magicicada; species Magicicada septendecula. Next base: position 750,110,845 of record CM068368.1, on the reverse strand, counting down.
GATGCTAAGACAAACGTAAATAAGCAAACTCAGGTGTAGTTGGGAAATACTGTGCACTTATAAACCATGTATAAGTTAATTTTATTGTTAAAACCTGTGGTCGATGAGGGAGCTCTTACTGTACAAGTGTTAACCTAGTTGTCATATTGCAGTCAAACAAATATATCTCATCCCTAAAAAATATGTGGTAATGAAATTACCACATATGGGAGAAAGTATTGGTTATATTAATCTTTCAGAATGTATTAGATTAGTTTAAAACAATTTTTAGTTTGAACATACTAATTGTGGATTGTAATGTACTAATTATGAATTAAATTAGGTGTAATGCTGCAAAAAATTTAGTGGTGTGTATCAGCAGTAGTAGTTATTTGAATAATTTCTGTACTGCAGAATTGATAACAGGTACAGCTAACAGATAATGGAGTCTATAAGTTGTATGGTAACTGATTGCAATGGATTGATTATGGGACAGTCTGGATGGGTAGATAACGTGGACCATAGAACATTCATGTGAACAAACTTTAGAGCGACAACCTATGTATTTTCCACATTCACATTTGTTTATATACCTCCTACTTCCATCTGTGTAACACATGTGTTAATGTAAATCTTTAAGTGTATACTTGTGTCATAATGAAAGATGCTGTCCGTTGTCCTTTACAGTTTCAATGCTCATTTGCATGCATCAGTTTGCAAAATTATTTATAAGTGTATAATAAACACAAAAAATCTTTTTCATTAGGACATTTACTTTTTACATTGTTTGTTTTTTTTAGGCTTGTCGAACGAGTGAAGTGTGATAGATCTGTTTGCAGTGCCTTCTTGATAGCAGTATGTGTCAGATTATTCTTAGAAAGGAGGGAAGCCATGTTGGATCAGTTTACCAATGAATTTCAACAGTTGAAATTGGCAGATGAAAAGAATGATTTGTTAGATAATTTTTTGCAAACACTTGCATTAGAAATGGACAGAGATCCATTGTGGCAAGGTATAATTTAAGTTACTTTAATGTAATATAAATTAATATTCCCTAAAACCATTAATTGTGTTTCATGGTTAAGTTAAGATTATTGTAATAAGCAAACTGAAGTAAAAAGTAGACGACTTTAAAGTGAACTCCAAAATGTTAGTGGTTAAGAGTATTTCAGTAATGTCAGGGTGTCAGAACAATTTTAATATTTAGCATTTGGTATATGACACCTGCTAATGAAGTTCAACTTGCGGTAGTGTTTCTTCTGCAAAGATTACCTTCAAAGCTGCTTCCTGGTGTCATCCTGGCCAGCATCATCAATATGTGAAGATTCCCTATAATTGTAATATAGGGTAATATAGGGAAGTTAAATTTTAATATTCCCTATAATTATAGGAAAAAGTTAGAAAAGTCCATATCTAGTAAATAGGGTGGGTTTTCCAAAACAATGATTTACTCACCCCTAAAGGTCACACAGATACTGCCTTTTGAACAGGTGTAGTATTGTGATCATGATCCATGAGTTTCTGGTGAAAGTTCAGATCTTTTACATCTATATTTTTACTCTTATGATTGTGAGTGTCATTATGATGATATCAGTAAACCAAAGTAGCATTCCTGTATAATACTGTCAAGACATACTGCAGTGAGTTCACGTACTTTATTATCAGGCCTCATAGACTAGTCTTATACATGCATTATTGTTTTATAGACTATTTAATCCATGTTTCTTTGTGCAGCTGCAAGTGAATCACAGCTAATTCAAGCACGGACTGCAGTCGAACGAGCTGTTATCAGTAGGGTATACGTCTACGCGATGTATCCTAATGGTGATGTTGATATCTCGCGTGATCAGTAAGTATGCATGCATGTGTGTGTCATGTAATTTTGAATAAGAACTTGTTGACACTGTCATGCAAACTCTTAAGAGTACATTCAGTAGTTGGTATAACTGTTTTAAAGACAATTAAATTTTGAACTTTATGATAACATATTTAGAGAAGGCATAGACCCTGCTCAATGATTGTGTAGATATCACATTTTAGTGATGACTTAGCAAAAGAAAAAAAGAGGATAGGTGTTCTGCAGTGTATTCCCAAATGTGACAAACGTCACATATAAATGTACGTATACTATGAACCAAAGACCTGTAAACTGTCTTGGAAACGTCCTTGTAACATCATCAAACATCATATTTGGAAAAACAAACGACCTTGAAGAACTAATGTTTTGCAAAAGTGCTCAGGACTGTTTTGTTGTTTTCCTTAAAAATGGATTACACCAACAGCTATTTTGATATGGAATTATTTATCTTTTCATTTCAGTGTGTAATAAACTGATGTTTGAAAGTCCAAACAGTCAAAAATGTTAAACTTGAGCTTTTTGTATTGTTTTTTACTTCCATGTTCCATAAGGAAATGGAAGTATGGTCATGGCGAAAAAAATTGTGTTCGAGATAATGGCAGATTCTGATTGTACTACCATCAAAAATATCGGTATGGAGAACCATACATGACTTCCATGTTCTAAGATTTATATTTAAAATCATATTCGAAATGAAATATTTCCATAGAAACTACTTCTTTCTACTTATTGCTTCAGCCTTAACCACAGTACTGTGGTCACTAACATATACCACCTCACGTTTTTGCACTCGATTTTCACTGATGATGGCAGTCGATGGGACTGCCGAAAAGTCTGGTTTTTCAGAAAACATTGGACTAAAGCTAAACAGCCCGGGAAGGAATTTTAACAAAGAACTACTTCCTTGTTGCCGATAACGTAGTACACATTGTTACAAAACAGATTACAGTAGATAGAAGTTAAATTGAATTATTATTATGAGTGTGATTATTAATAGGAATTAGTGTGTGTGTTCACGTTCAAGTCCTTTAGTTTAAAAGAGTATTTAACACTTCACTGTCAACCTCCCCACTTACCACATGTGGATGTTTTCAATGTTCTTGTTGGTGACTTCTTCTGCTGCAAAAAACACTTGATACACATATATGGATATTCTGTTTGAATATCTTAAATAATGTACATGCACAATAAAGCAAATTAAAAGTTGAACTGTAATTTGAATGATATTGACCATTCAAATCCTACCGCCACCTTATGATAGAACTGATCATAAAAATTAAACTATTTTTAAGAAAAAATCAAAAACTCTGTTCCACTGGTAAACAAATTAGGGTTTATTAACAATTGTAAAATGTCATGAACTCTTTTTAAAACACAATCAATTAATAATGTCTTTACAAAACAATAATTACTATAAACAATTCTTGAGCTCTTTGTACCTCAAGGCTGGTAACACTGATGTCTGGTACAGTAGTTTTAGTTAACGAGGTTATGTCCTCTTTATTCAGTTAGATTACCAAATTCGTGTGTTCTTGGAAGATGCATGATACCAGATTACAAGATGTTATCTTATTGAACAATATTTAATAATGAATTACTACAAAAACAAACAAAGATTGAAAATTATAAAAGTCGGTACCATAAACCGATATATATCGTACTATCGTACGGTTAGTAAAATGCATACAGCAGTTGTGATTAAAACACGTGCTCTGTGCTGCACTGTTAAAAATACTATTATTATTTATTCGTTAATTATTAAAAATATTTATTGGCAAGAGAAAAAATCTAGAATCAAAAAACTCTTGTTATAGCTTTCATTGGATTGAAATTATTTGAGAACAGAATCATTACTTGGTGACAAAGTTATCATTGTTATTTCTAGGTTAGTTACTTGACAACCGTAAGTAATTATTTTGAATAAGCGTATTATTCATTAAAATCTTAATACTATGAACACATACATTTTATTCGTGTGTCATCTGATGTATAATTATCAGTCGTGTAGAATATTTTCGCAATAAACTAGTTATTCGTTAGTTCCAACAAAATTAGTCAAATGAGCGACTATTCATTATATATGGATGGTCGATATTTAAATTAATACCAATTTTCTCAATCACGATTAAATCGTAAAATATTTATTTCTTAAATTAATAATTGCGTTATAATTCATTTATTCAGTTCTGATAATTTTTCATCATGGGTTATGCACTTTTGACTAGTGCAGTCCCAAAACAATATCTCTTCGTTCACTAACGAAAGTTATTATTTTAATTCAATTCGTTAAAATAATTAAAATAGAGTACTCCCTGTTTAAAAAAAAAACACAAAACACGACCTTTATTATACACTGGTCGGTTTATTATTTTAATTCACTTAAAGCACTGGACACTCGTTGTTATTCTGTTGTGTATAGGTTAATGTATGTAGAGTAACTCGTGTTGGTGACGCGCACATTTTAAATAATTCTGACAACTTCCTTCGTGAACTTTGCTTGTTGAGTGATACGGAACGAATGCTGGCTTCATCAAAGCGTCTCCTTCTCGTCTGGTTATTTTAAGCCATTTGATTGGTTTAAAGGGTCAAACTCTCAACCCCAAAACACTTTGGTTAAATAAAACTTTTAATTTTTTACAAATTATCGCTTGGGTTCGAGGCTACGGGTGACGTATGCATCGATATAAGAAATGACTGAAAAGTTTATAAGTGTCATAACTTTCTTATTAATTATCGTATCGTCGAACGGTTAGTGGCATTAAATTGCGGACACTTGTGGCTTTAATTTGAGTCTAAACAAGGATTAAAAAATCCGTTTATTATTAACACACTTAGCCGTTTCACAAACTCATATGGTGTTTCTTAATGTAAATAAGTTTGTATCACCATATTTTGTTCCAATTACCCTATAACACTCATTATTAAACGTCTTGAGTCCATTTCTCTTTCGTTTTAATACATAAAATAGTTGTAATTACCATTTGAACAATCTTTGGTAATGGCGTCCTTAGCGACTATATTCGATTGTTTATAATTGCATGTAACGCTATTATTTCTTACCTAATTACATTTGTTTGGCATTCTAACAATAATATCTACATTTATTCACATTTGTTCACATTTTATTTTATGAACAATGTTATTTTTCATATACTAATAGTCTTATCAAAAATACCTTCTGTCCTCATTTCTTTAATTTGTCACTTTTTCAATTATTTTACCACATAAGGTATATAATGTTATACATTAAAATAGTGTACAATTGTAGTACCTCGTTTGTTTAATGTATTTATCAGTCTTTCGTTATCTGAAAGCTTTCCAATTCTTAGTATTGTGTTTGTTTACATCTGGTTTTACAATGATAGTCAGTTAGTTTCTAATAATTTAATTATAAAACTACTACTGTTACATTTGTGATATGTTCTCATAGTAGTATCAGATCTTTCTCTAACTACTGATAACATTTTTAGTAATCTTTTAATAAGTTTTGATAGTGCATTTTGATTAACTAACTTGTCACATTGGGTTTCTGTTCTTTTGTCTATATATCATATTTAATCTGATCCATTTGCTGTGTATTTCAGTACAAATATTATTTATTAGTTTGCATTACTATTCATAATTAGTCTTTGGTTGAAACAATTGTTGATAGTTGCTTGGTTTAATTAATACACATGATCTTATGTTATAGGTGCACTTTCTATGAGGTTATGTGTCAGTTATCTGGTAACAATGTGCAACATATTCTTATGCAGTATTTGATTCTACTATTATCATTTCATTATGGTATTCTACTACAATGGTTTAATTATTAAGTAATACACATGTTTACACTATTCTTTGAAACAATAACACAAGTATTCTTAATCTAATAGTATTACATTTCTTGTTGTGATGTACCTACTTTTTGGTACATTGATTGTTTGATACTTAACAAACTAGCTTATTAGTTACTATTTGTTCTGGATTTTATTTATATTTTATTCTGTCTTGTCGTGGCATTTAGTTACATTTCATTTTAAGGTTTACAAAGCTTTTATTCTCAGTTCCTATGAACAATAAACTTAATGTTCTATCTCACATTTCTCTTGGTGGTCTTAATGATTATCTATTTTGGGTTACAATCTTGATTAAACTGGTCACACTAATTGTCTGTGCATTTTAACTAGTTAATCTTGGATTCTTCCACTTATAATGGTAACTCATTTTCCTTTGTTATAAACATTCTCTTTTGTATTGCCTGTGGTGTTTATTTGGGGTAAAATTGGTCAACTTGTTACAGGTTGTCACACTTATATTAAGTTTTCACTGTTATTGTTTGTGATTACTCAGTTATGCTAAACACTGGTTTCTTTATAGTTGATCCTCGAATAATCATTACACTTCTTCCGGTCATCAATATAGTTCCTTGTACACTTGGTGAATGGTGATTTCTTGTATTGTCCATACATTATCTTCATTCTTCATGTTATGTTTCCTTTGCTCTTCTTCTTCCTTTCTTCTTCTAGTTAATTGTTGTTCACTATCGGTGTTCTCCTGGGTTGTACATTGCTTGTGATAATCAATGTTCCCTTAGTGTCATATTCTTCAATATTTCCATCCGTGGTAGTCATTGTTCCATAGTATTTATATTAATAAATAAATTTGTTTGTTTTACCATATTTGTGGTTGTTCTTGAGTTGTCTCCTCTTCATTTTAATAGTTACTTTTGTTGTTTCCACTCATTGTTTGGACTCTGTTGGCTCCTCTTCATTTTAATGATTATTTTGTTGTTTCCCCTCACTGGTTGGACCTATTGGGCCTGGTTTCTAACATTTTATATTGGCTCGTTGTCATTTTCTCTCTCTTTTGTACTCGATGATGCTATATTACTCTTCCTTCTTCTTTGTTGGATTTTTTCAATAATATATCTTTGTAGATACACACTTTGTCTACATTATTTCATGTATTTTGAAATATTTTCATGATCTCCCGTCACTTGACGTAATAATTAGTTACTTTATGTAACTGCCAATTTGGTACGTTACAACATATACAAAATTCTCCCCTCTCCCTTCAACTATAATTTTCATTTATAGAAAATTACCCCCACCCCGTTCACCTAACCTCTTCATTTATAAATATTTCATCTACGTTTCTACAGTGGATTATTATGAGCTTCTTATCAGGATACTTTATTTATCAAAATTAAGTACTTTACTCTTGTTAAAACATAAAACGTTGAAGGTAAAGTACCCCTATCTCTTAACCGATCATCACCAAAATCAATAGACCTTCAGTCCTCTACAATGCAGGGATGCATGCAAAAAATATTTGATTCTCTTTGAATTTATGGCAGTTATATTTCATTAAAAAAAAATTACCCTTCTTAAAACATAAAATGTTGCTGGTAAACTACCCCTTTCCCTTAACCGATCTTCAACAAAATCAATAAACCTTGAGTTCTCTTTAATTAAAAAAGGTATGCAAAAACGTAGTTGATTCTGTTTGAATTTACGGCAGTTATCATTCGTCATATAAAAAATTACCCTTGTTAAAACATAAAATGTTGCTGGTAAACTACCTCTCCCTTAACCGATCTTCAACAAAATCAACAGACCTTGAGTTCTCTTTAATTCAAAAAGGTATGCAAAACATTATTTGATTCTGTTTTAATTTGCGGCTGTTATCGTTTGCCATAGAAACAAATTACCCTTGATAAAAAAACGTTGCAGATAAACTACCCCTTTCCCTTAACCGATCTTCACCAAAACCAAAAAGTCTTGAGAACTCTACTATTCCGGGCTGTATGCAAAACATTATTTGATTCTGTTTGAATTTGCGGCTGTTATCGTTTGCCATAGAAAAAAATTACCCCTGATAAAAAACGTTGCAGGTAAACTACTCCTTTCCCTTAACCGATCTTCACCAAAAACAGTAGGTCTTGAGTACTCTACAGTTCAGGGCTGTATGCAAAAAATTATTTGATTCTGTTTGAATTTGCGGCTCTTATCGTTTGCCATAGAAAATACCCTAGTTAAAATATAAAACGTTGCAGGTAAACTACCCCATTCCCTTAACCGATCTTCAACAAAATCAACAGACATTGAGTTCTGTATAATTCATAAAGGTATGCAAAAGAGTAGTTGATTCTGTTTTAATTTACGGCAGTTATCGTTCGTCATGGAAAAAATTACCCTTTTTAAAACATAAAATGTTGCAGGTAAACTACCCTATTCCCTTAACCGATCTTCACCAAAACCAACAGATCTTGAGAACTCTACAATTCTGGGCTGTATGCAAAACATTATTTGATTCTGTTTGAATTTGCGGCTGGTATCGTTTGCCATAGAAAAAAATTACCCTTGATAAAAAACCGTTGCAGGTAAACTACCCCTTTCCCTTAACCGATCTTCACCAAAAACAATAGGTCTTGAGTACTCTACAAATCAGGGCTGCACGCAATAAATTATTTGATTTTGTTTGAATTTGCGGCTGTTATCGTTTGCCATAAAAAAAAATCTACAGACACACATACACACAGACACTTTACGAAAAATGATTTTTACTTCCATGTTCCTTCAGGAAATGGAAGTATGGTGATGGCAAAAAAAATCGTGTTCGAGATTATTGCAGATTCTGATTGTACTACACTCAAAACATGAAAAAAGTCATTTTTCGAAAAGTGTGTGTGTGTGTGTGTGTGTGTGTGCGTGTCTGTCTGTAGATTTTTTTCTATGGCAAACGATAACAGCCGCAAATTCAAACAGAATCAAATAATTTTTTGCATACAGCCCTGATTTGTAGAGTACTCGCGACCTATTGTTTTTGGTGAAGATCGGTTAAGGGAAAGGGGTAGTTTACCTGCAACGGTTTTTTTTTATCAAGGGTAATTTTGTTTGTTTGGCAAACGATAACAGCCGCAAATTCAAACAGAATCAAATAATGTTTCGCATACAGCCCTGAATTGTAGAGTTCTCAAGATCTGTTGATTTTGGTACAGATCGGTTAAGGGAAAGGGGTAGTTTACTGGCAACGTTTTATGTTTTAACAAGGGTATTTCCTATGGCAAACGATAACAGCCGCAAATTCAAACATAATCAAATAATGTTTTGCATACTGCCCTGAATTGTAGAGTTATCAAGACTTTTTGGTTTTGGTGAAGATCGGTTAAGGAAAAGGGGTAGTTTACCTGCAACGTTTTATGTTTTAAAAGGGCATTTTCTATGGCAAACGATAAGAGCCGCAAATCAAACAGAATCAAATAAGTTTTTGCATACAGCCCTGATTTATTGAGTACTAAAGACCTATTGTTTTTGGTGAAGATTGTTTGAGGGAAAGGGGTAGTTTACCTGCCACGTTTTTTTGTTTTATCAAGGGTATTTTGTATGGCAAACGATAACAGCCGCAAATTCAAACAAAATCACATAATATTTTACATACAACCCTGAATTGTAGAGTTCTCAAGACCTATCGTTTTTGGTGAAGATCGGTTAAGGGAAAGGGGTAGTTTACCTGCAATGGTTTTTTATCAAGGGTAATTTTTTTCTATGGTAAACGATAACAGCCGCAAATTCGAACAGAATCAAATGATGTTTTGCATACAGCCCTGTATTGTAGAGTTATCAATACCTGTTGGTGTTGGTGAAGATCGGTTAAGGGAAAGGGGTAGTTTACCTGCAACGTTTTATGTTTTAAAAAAGTATTTTCTATGGCAAACGATAAGAGCCGCAAATTCAAACAGAATCAAATACGTTTTTGCATACAGCCCTGTTTTGTTGAGTACTAAAGAAATATTGTTTTTGGTGAAGATCGGTTAAGGGAAAGGGGTAGTTTACCAGACACGTTTTTTGTTTTATCAAGGGTATTTTATATGGCAAACTATAACAGCCGCAAATTCAAACAGAATCATATAATATTTTGCATACAGCCCTGAAATGTAGAGTTCTCAAGACCTGTTGGTTTTGGTGAAGATCGGTTAAGGGAATAGGGTTGTTTACCAGCAACATTTTATGTTTTATCAAGGGTAATTTTTTTTATGACGAACGATAACTGCCGTACATTAAAACAGAATCAACTACTCTTCTGCATACCTTTTTGAATTATACAGATCTCAAGGTCTGTTGATTTTGTTGAAGATCGGTTAAGGGAAAGGGGTAGTTTACCTGCAATGTTTTATGTTTTAACAAGGGTATTTTTTCTATGATGAACGATAATTGCCGTAAATTCAAAGAGAATCAAATAATGTTTTGCATACTGCCCTGAATTGTAGAGTTCTCAAGACCTATTGTTTTTGGTGAAGATCGGTTAATGGAATAGGGTAGTTCACCAGCAACGTTTTATGTTTTATCAAGGGTGTTTTCTAAGGCAAACGATAAGAGCCGCAAATTCAAACAGAATCAAATACGTTTTTGCATACAGCCCTGTTTTGTTGAGTACTAAAGACCTATTGTTTTTGGTGAAGATCGGTTAAGGGAAAGGTGTAGTTTACCAGACACGTTTTTTGTTTTATCAAGGGTATTTTATATGGCAAACGATAATAGCCGCAAATTCAAACAGAATCAAATAATTGTTTGCATACATGCCTGAATTGTAGAGTACCTAAGACCTGTCGTTTTTTGTGAAGATCGGTTAAGGGAAAGGGGTAGTTTACCTGCAACGGTTTTTTATCAAGGGTAATTTTTTTCTATAGTAAACGATGACAGCCGCAAATTCAAACAGAATCAAATGATGTTTTGCATACAGCCCTGTATTGTAGAGTTCTCAATACGTATGGTGTTGTTGAAGATTGGTTAAGGGAAGGGGTAGTTTATCAGCAACGTTTTATGTTTTAAAAGGGTAATTTTTTTATGACGAACGATAACTGCCGAAAATTCAATGAGAATCAAATAATTTTTTGCACCCCCTGAGTTGCAGAGAGCTCAAGGTCTATTGATTTTCGTGAAGATCAGTTAAGGGAAAGGGGTAGTTTACCTGAAACATTTTATGATTTAACTAGAGTAAAGTACTTAAGTTTTATAAATAAAGTATCCTGATAAGAAGCTCATAGTAATCCACAAAAAACATTTTATGTTTTATCAAGGGTAATTTTTTTTATGACAAACGATAACTGCCGTACATTAAAACAGAATCAACTACTCTTCTGCATACCTTTTTGAATTATACAGATCTCAAGGTCTGTTGATTTTGTTGAAGATCGGTTAAGGGAAAGGGGTATTTTACCTGCAACATTTTATGTTGTAACAAGAGAAATGTTTCCATGACGAACGATAACTGCCGCACATTCAAACAGAATCAAATATTTTTTTGCATGCTTCCCTGAATTGTAGAGTTCTCAAGACCTATTGTTTTTGGTGAAGATCGGTTAATGGAATAGGGTAGTTCACCAGCAACGTTTTATGTTTTATCAAGGGTGTTTTCTAAGGCAAACGATAAGAGCCGCAAATTCAAACAGAATCAAATACGTTTTTGCATACAGCCCTGTTTTGTTGAGTACTAAAGACCTATTGTTTTTGGTGAAGATCGGTTAAGGGAAAGGTGTAGTTTACCAGACACGTTTTTTGTTTTATCAAGGGTATTTTATATGGCAAACGATAATAGCCGCAAATTCAAACAGAATCAAATAATTGTTTGCATACATGCCTGAATTGTAGAGTACCTAAGACCTGTCGTTTTTTGTGAAGATCGGTTAAGGGAAAGGGGTAGTTTACCTGCAACGGTTTTTTATCAAGGGTAATTTTTTTCTATAGTAAACGATGACAGCCGCAAATTCAAACAGAATCAAATGATGTTTTGCATACAGCCCTGTATTGTAGAGTTCTCAATACGTATGGTGTTGTTGAAGATTGGTTAAGGGAAGGGGTAGTTTATCAGCAACGTTTTATGTTTTAAAAAGGGTAATTTTTTTATGACGAACGATAACTGCCGAAAATTCAATGAGAATCAAATAATTTTTTGCACCCCCTGAGTTGCAGAGAGCTCAAGGTCTATTGATTTTCGTGAAGATCAGTTAAGGGAAAGGGGTAGTTTACCTGAAACATTTTATGATTTAACTAGAGTAAAGTACTTAAGTTTTATAAATAAAGTATCCTGATAAGAAGCTCATAGTAATCCACAAAAAACATTTTATGTTTTATCAAGGGTAATTTTTTTTATGACAAACGATAACTGCCGTACATTAAAACAGAATCAACTACTCTTCTGCATACCTTTTTGAATTATACAGATCTCAAGGTCTGTTGATTTTGTTGAAGATCGGTTAAGGGAAAGGGGTATTTTACCTGCAACATTTTATGTTGTAACAAGAGAAATGTTTCCATGACGAACGATAACTGCCGCACATTCAAACAGAATCAAATATTTTTTTGCATGCTTCCCTGAATTGTAGAGGACGGAAGGTCTGTTGATTTTGGAGAAGATCGGTTAAGAGAAAGGGGTAGTTTACCTGAAACATTTTATGATTTAACTAGAGTAAAGTACTTAAGTTTTATAAATAAAGTATCCTGATAAGAAGCTCATAGTAATCCACTGTAGAAACGTAGATGAAATATCTATAAATGAAGAGGTTAGGTGAACGGGGTGGGGGTAATTTTCTATTATTAAAAATTATAGGTGAAGGTGGAGGGGAAAATTTTTTATATGTGTACTACGTTATCGGCAACAAAGAAGTAGTTTTTTGTTAAAATTGCTTCCCGGGCTCTTTAGCCGTAGTCCAATGTTTTCTGCAAAATCAGACTTTTCGGCAGTGCCATCGACTGCCATCATCGGTGAAAATCGAGTGCGAAAACGTGAGGTGGAATACGTTAGTGACCACAGTACTGTGGGTAATGCTGAAGCAATAAGTAGAAAGGCGCAGTTTCTATGGAAATATTTCATTTCGAATATGATTTTAAATATTAATCTTAGAACATGGAAGTCATGTATGGTTCTCCATACCGATATTTTTCTCAAGGGAATCTTTTTTTTTGTCAAACGATAACAGCCGCAAATTCAAACAGAATCAAATAATGTTTCGCATACAGCCCTGAATTGTAGAGTTCTCAAGACCTATTGTTTTTTGGTGAAGATCGGTTAAGGGAAAGGGGTAGTTTACCTGCAACGTTTTTTTAACAAGGGTATTTTCTATGGCAAACGATAACAGCCGCAAATTCAAACAGAATCAAATAATTTTTTGAATACAGCCCTGATTTGTAGAGTACTCAAGACCTATTGTTTTTGGTGAAGATCGGTTAAGGGGAAGGGGTAGTTTACCTGCAACGTTTTTTTATCAAGGGTATTTTCTATGGCAAACGATAACAGCCGCAAATTCAAACAGAATCAAATAATTTTTTGCATACGTCCCTGAATTGTAGAGATCTCAAGGACTTTCGATTTTGGTGAAGATCGGTTAAGGGGAAGGGGTATTTTACCTGCAACCTTTTATGTTTTAACAACAGTAAAGTACTTGAAAATTCATTTAAACTTTTTCAAACAATGGTAATTAGTAAAAATAAAATAATTTTGTTGCCGGGCAATAAAATTATAATTTTTTCATTTTAATGTAAATTATGTATGAGTTAATATAATATACATGTATAAAATAATATATCGTTTGTGGCAGGTAAGCATATCTCAGTTATGTAATGTTTACGTTTCCATTTTATTATTATGACTACAGCAATAAAAAGGCAGGGAAGACACACACACACACACACACACATACAAAATTCGCGTTATTTCTGGCCTCACTCATGTTTATTTTCTTACATTTGCACGCTTTTTAAATGGAAAGTGCCGAACCCACACCAACATAACGCGTGCAAGCCGAAAAAATGGACATCAGTTTCCTTCCTGTGGATCGCTGGGGAGTGTAACTGATAAAACCTGCTCCGATGTTTTAATTACGGACATCATAATATTAAAACTTTGGAAACTTTAGCACTACTTAATGGAGACCAATCATAATTTTATGCATATTTTTTATGTATATGTTTACAACGTTATCGGCAACAAAGAAGTAGTTTTTGTTAAAATTCCTTCCCGGGATATTTGACCGTAGTCCAATGTTTTCTACAAAACCAGACGTTTCGGCAATGCCATCGACTTCCATCATCAGTGAAAATCGAGTGCGATAACGTGAGGTGGTATGCGTTGGTGACCACAGTACTGTGGGTTAAGGCTGAAGCAGTAAGTAGAAAGAAGTAGTTTCTATGGTAATATTTCATTTCGAAAATGATATTAAATACAAATCTTAGAATATGGAAGTCATGTATGGTTCTCCATACCGATATTTTTGAAAAGTGTCTGTGTGTGTCTGTCTGTAGATTTTTTCAAGACCTGCAACGGTTTTTTTTTATCAAGGGTAATTTTTTTTTGGCAAACGATAACAGCCGCAAATTCAAACAGAATCAAATAATGTTTCGCATACAGCCCTGATTTGTAGAGTACTCAAGACCTATTGTTTTTGGTGAAGATCGGTTAAGGGAAAGGGGTAGTTTACCTGCTACGTTTTATGTTTTAACAAGGGTATTTTCTATGGCAAACGATAACAGTCACAAATTCAAACAGAATCAAATAATTTTTTGCACACAGTCCTGAATTGTAGAGTACTCAAGACCTATTGTTTTCGGAGAAGATCGGTTGAGGGAAAGGGGTAGTTTACCTGCAGCGTTTTTTTATCAAGGGTAATTTTTTTTGGCAAACGATAACAGCCGCAAATTCAAACAGAATCAAATAATGTTTTGCATACCGCCCTGAATTGTAGAGTTCTCAAGACCTTTTGGTTTTGGTGAAAATCGGTTAAGGGAATAGGGTAGTTTACCTGCAACATTTTATGTTTTAACAAGGGTAATTTTTTCTATGATGAACGGTAACTGCCGCATATTCAAACAGAATCAAATAATTTTTTGCATACATCCCTGAATTGTAGTGATCTCAAGGCCTTTTGATTTTGGTGAAGATCGGTTAAGGAGAAGGGGTAGTTTACCTGGAACCTTTTACAACAGTAAAACAACAGTAAAGTACTTGAAAATTCATTTAAACTTTTTCAAACAATGGTAATTAGTAAAAATAAAATAATTTTGTTGCCGGGCAATAAAATTATAATTTTTTCATTTTAATGTAAATTATGTATGAGTTAATATAATATACATGTATAAAATAATATATCGTTCGTGGCAGGTAAGCATATCTCAGTTATGTAATGTTTACGTTTCCATTTTATTATTATGACTACAGCAATAAAAAGGCAGGGAAGACACACACACACACACACACACACACACATACGAAATTCGCGTTATTTCTGGCCTCACTCATGTTTATTTTCTTACATTTGCACGCTTTTTAAATGGAAAGTGCCGAACCCACACCAACATAACGCGTGCAAGCCGAAAAAATGGACATCAATTTCCTTCCTGTGGATCGCTGGGGAGTGTAACTGATAAAACCTGCTCCGATGTTTTAATTACGGACATCATAATATTAAAACTTTGGAAACTTTAGCACTACTTAATGGAGACCAATCATAATTTTATGCATATTTTTTATATATATGTGTACAACGTTATCGGCAAAAAAGAAGTAGTTTTTGTTAAAATTCCTTCCCGGAATGTTTGGCTGTAGTCCAATGTTTTCTACAAAACCAGACGTTTCGGCAATGCCATCGACTTCCATCGTCAGTGAAAATCGAGTGCGATAACGTGAGGTGGTATACGTTAGTGACCACAGTACTGTGGTTAAGGCTGAAGCAGTAAGTAGAAAGAAGTAGTTTCTATGATAATATTTCATTTCGAAAATGATTTTAAATATAAATGTTAGAACATGGAAGTTATGTATGGTTCTCCATACCGATTTTTTTCATGTTTTGAGTGTAGTACAATCAGAATCTGCAATAATCTCGAACACGACTTTTTTTGCCATCACCTTACTTCCATTTCCTTAAGGAACATGGATGTAAAATGAAAAGGTCATTTTTCGAAAAGTGTCTGTGTGTGTCTGTCTGTCTGTCTGTCTTAGAATTTTTTCTATGGCAAACGATAACAGTCGCAAATTCAAACAGAATCAAATAATTTTTTCCATACATCCCTGAATTGTAGAGGACTCAAGGCCTATTGATTTTGGTGAAGATCGGTTAAGGGAAAGGGGTAGTTTACATGCAACGTTTTACATTTTAACAAGAGTAAAGTGCTTAATTTTGATAAATAAAGTATCCTGAAAAGAAGGTCATAATAATCCATTATAGAAAGATAGATGAAATATCTATAAATGAAAAGGGTAGTTTAAGGGGGAGGGGGTAATTTTTGTAATAAATTAATATATTAGTTGGAGGAATTAAATTTTATAAGTTTTATATGTGTAATACGTTATTGACAACAAAGAAGTAGTTTCTATGGAAACATTTCATTTCACTTTAAAAAAATTCTATATTTTTTCATTTTAATTTAAATCATGTGTGAGAGAAAATATATCGTTCGTGGCAGGCAAGCATATCTCAATTATGTAATGTTTACGTTTCCATTTTATTATTATGATTACCGCAATAAAAAGGCAAGCAAGACACACACACAATTTTGCGTTATTTCTGGCCTCACTCATGTTTATTTTCTTACATGCGCACGCTTTTTAAATGGAAAGTGCCAAAACCCACACCAACACAACGCGTGCAAGCCAAAAAAGTCCAGCGTGGATAGCGATTTGCTTCCTGTGGATCGCTGGGCAGTGTAACTGCACGTGTTTACAGAGGAACGGTTCATAGACAGACTTTTTGTCTTTAGGGAATGAACCCTCTGCAAGATGCTCAGGGTCCATGAGTGACTTTGGAGCACTTCGTAGGAGGTATGATTATCTGCGTAGTTCGGTTTCTTTATAAGAATAAAGTAAGCCTACCTATTTTTTATGGATAAAGTGACTGAAAATAACATTATATTAAACGACTACCCCATAATAACAAAAATAACTATAAATAGTGAAATTAGTTTGAGGGTGGGCGATATTTTTTTAGAAATTACCGAACCAAATTCAAGTAAATTATTTTAAACATAAGTATTACAACATGGAAGTCATGTATTGCGGCTGTAGCCGGTAATCACTTTAGGGTAAGACAACGTTTTGCAGCTCAGTGCCTTCAACAATTCTTCATTAATATTGTGTGTAGTATTAAATATAGTTTCATTTGCAAGTAGTTGTATTATGTTTCTGTCGTTTCTATTCACCTGATGTATGTTTCACTGAAACACGTCAGTATCATCAGAGGTTTGTAAACGAATTAACAATAATCGAAATAATTCTTCATTAATACTATTGTCCAATATTCAATAGTCATAGTTCACAATCTTTTGTAGTTGTGAACTTTATTTAATTTAGTGATTTACAGTACTTCATAAATAACTGCATAATATCATCAAGGTTCCCCATACTATTCCATCAGATTATACAGCCATTATGACACATAAACATACAGTCTTCCCTGAACAACCATAAGTGTGCTACGCACGATTTGTACTGTGAGTGCATTACACCGAATCCAAAACAGTTCACTCAGCTGTATTTTAGAAGGTGGAAAATGATGATCCTCAGAAGAATGATAATGGCCACCAGTAGCAAACACTAATGTGACACATTATAAATAAAATTATGGGATACACATGTAAGAAAAAAGCAACACTGGTTTGAAATACTTCACTAACACAAACAGTTTCAACATGAGTCATTGATAAATGCATGCAACATAAACAAAAAGGATAGTCATTGTACAATATAGGAGGAAAGTTGATTGCTCATCAAGTGTTCTGCCAACACCACCTAGCTATTCATTAAACACACAACACAACACAGATTCTACAAACAGACTTCCTACATTTACATTTGTATGTTAGCTTTAATTGGCTTTGCTGTAATTGTATAATAATACCAACAGATAAATGTATTCACATAAGTAGAAAAATTATCATTTGTAGCCTTTTATTAAATCGTTATGGGCACATTAGTAAAAAGTATGTACAGTAGACTCAACTATCCGACCTAATGTGGCGGTCAGCCGGGTCGGATAGCAAAAAAGTCGGATACACTGGAGCCGTAGGCATACCAGCCTCTATAAGGTCAATGACCGCCACCCTATTGCGTTGAATGTACTTGTTGCTGTTTGGATGCATACGTCATATCAGTTTGTCCTTATAAATGACTTACAGTAATAAATGAATTAGAAAGAAATGAAATAAGAATTCGCAACTACAGTATCTTTCACAAAACCTTTATTTGAAGGACGAAACAAAATGTGTAGTTAACAATAAGTTGAATGAGTTTTACTATGAGTTTTAATTTATACGAAAGCTTTCAACCAAATTAGTTGTTAATATAAATCAAATTATAATAACCTAAAACTACATACTATATAATGAAAGAACAAGTAAAACTTACATTGTCTAAGGTTTGAAAAAGTCTGTAATTGACACCTGCTTCTTTCCTCGCATTAATTTCCTCGCCGCTATATCCTTCCACTTACGTAAACATATGATGTCTGCTGGTGTTGCTTCTTCTTGCTGGCCAATGTATTCCACTGCCGTCTCGATCGCCTTCAAGCCTTCGGAGTGGGTTATACGATTGGAGGGTTCATCACCTTGTTCCTCTTCAATCGGCTGTTCATTTAATACCATCGCTACAATATCTTCGTCTGCAATTTCTTCGATTTCGTCCTTTGCCAACCATTCTGTGATGTCTTCCAATGAAGCTTCCTCTCATCCGGGAACTTTTTCTAACAGCGATACAAGTGCAGTGTTATCAGTTGCATTTTCCACATCACATTGCTGTTCTACCTCTTCCCACTTATCACTGGCTCTGTGATCGAGCAAAATTTTCCACGATCGCACAAGTGTTAAAGATGGAATTTCATCCCATGCGTCGGACACCCATCTGATGACGTCAAGCATGTCTACTGACTGTAGTGCCATCGCAACTTCTGTATTATCAATTGTCGCGATGATATAGCTTAAGTAGCCTACGTCGATATTTCTTTTTCAAAGCTTGGAGCACTCCCTGATCCATTGGCTGACATATAGATGTAACATTTGCAGGCAAGAACAAAGCTTTTATGTCTCCATCTTTTAATTGGTCATTTGCTGGATGTGAAGGAGCGTTCTCCAAAACTAGGATTGCTTTCCTTGTTAAATTGTTTTCAGCTAAATGTTTTTCAACTTGTGGCACAAATTCCTGTTCAAACCAATTTTTGAAAATTTCTCCATTCATCCACGCCTTTTTTTGATGGGTATAATGCAGGGGCAAAGAACTTAAATCTTTAAGATTTTTAAAAGCTCTAGGCTTGCGAGATTTTCCAATCAAGGTCAGTCTCAACTTGTGGTTTCCGGTTGCGTTACTACAAGCTAAAACTGTAACGCGGTCCTTGCTCTTCTTGAACCCT
This sequence comes from Magicicada septendecula, assembly GCA_034769895.1. Taxonomy (NCBI): domain Eukaryota; kingdom Metazoa; phylum Arthropoda; class Insecta; order Hemiptera; family Cicadidae; genus Magicicada; species Magicicada septendecula. Next base: position 750,091,637 of record CM068368.1, on the reverse strand, counting down.
GGTGTGGCCTTTTCCTGTTTAGACGCTAGTGTTTTAGACGGCAACATATGGTAATTCAAACCCATCTCATCACAGTTGTACACTTGTTCTCCGGAAATACCTTCCTTATCAAGCAGGTCAAAAAAGTGTTTTTTAAAGTCAGGGACAGCGTCCTTATTAGCAGACAATGCTTCACCACTAATCGTCATCTGACGAACACCAAAAGGTTTCTTCCAGCGATCAAGCCACCCGTCACTGGCAGTAAACTCACCATCATCTCCTTCTATCTGTTTTTTAAACTGAATCGCTTTTCTTGGAGCAAGGGGCCTGAAACCGTCAATCCTTTCCCCCTCACATTTTCATACCACAGATATAAAGCCTCTTCAATTCCACATGTTTTCCTTTTTGCATAGTTTTTCTAACTTTCACGCCACTGCCACTTGCTTGCTTAGAACACCATTTTTCAATCTCTGCGCGATTTCTTCTCCAATCACCCACAGTAGTTTTTCCAACTCCTAACTCCAGTACAATTTTGTTTACCGACTCACCAGAATCCATTCTTTTTATTGCTTGCAGTTTTTCTTCCAAAGTTACTACCACTTTCTTTCGTTTGTCACCCATATTTCACTTAAAAATAAAAGCCACCAACAATACTGTATACACACTTTATAACAAATTAACAATCCATGAACGACTGAACCGCACGGACTGACTTCTGGATACAGACTGACTGATGCACCTGTTACACACTCAAGTAGGAACACGAAACATTCCTGTCACAACATGAATCAATTGGCGTACTGTATTGGTAACTGGTGATTCACGCGTAAGCGCCTTCACCCGCGTGGCGGGATGGCTCACATGACGTTTGAAGGCACTAGTAATCGGATCGGAAATACTGCATACGTACCGTACTCAAATAATACTTTTTTTTTTTTAGTAGAGCGGGTCGGATTGGCCGGAGGTCGAATAGTCGGGAGTCGGATAGCCGAGAGTCTACTGTACTCACTAAATACAAGTATTGTTCATAGACAAGCAAGTATTGATTGCCTTAAATCATTTTTGGTTAACATAATGTTTTCAAAGCATTTTAAATAAAATGATCATAAAAGTTAATTTTTCATTATATTATTTATACTATGTGTATAATTTTCTAATATGAAAACATTCTGCACATCAAAAGATGGTTCATGCTTTCCTTTTAACAGTACTTAATTTAATAGCATATTATGTTGTAGTATTAATTTAACGCATTAATGACACAACAAGTTTGTTCTATACACGTGCAATTAAATCTGTCTCAACTCATCTTGTCAAACTTAGCACATCTGTGACACCTTGTGAACTTACCAATTTATTACAAAATATAATATTGAATAAACATAAAACCTTACCTTGCACGGGGTCCAGAGTCGTCACGTGAACTCGTTGTAAATAAGTGATTTAGGGTTGTGTCAGTAACATACTCAACTCTCATGTAATATAACTCTAAGTTTATTTCATTTTCTTTTACTACTTTTGATTTTACTTGTTTTACAAAATTTTCTATTCAAACTTTTACTGTCATTCAATTAATTTTCTTTTTCAATCTGCACCAAAACAAAATTTATTTATACATTATGACTTATATTAATTCTTAAATTAAGGAAATCTACCCAGTTTGCTCACACACACACACACACACACACACATACAAATTGCCCCTTTTTATATAAAATAAGAAAAGTATTGGATTTGATACAATTACTTGAGCAGCGTCGTTTCTACCGACCGCATGGCGCGTCACCCAGAGTTCTCTAATTCGGTGTTCAAAACATTGTGGTTTCACTGGTATTCAAAATTTCACTGATTCTACTGTTTATATTATTAGTTTATACTGCTGTACATATCTCTAGTGCACTTGGTAGGTCGGCCGACCCTAATTTAGTTCGAACTAAGTTTTTAGATAACCGTGCGGTCTTAACGGTGTAATAGGACTGGCCCCGACGCCGTGCACCCAGTTTCCCACCAGCACTCTGCTGGAAAAGACGGAATGCACAGCCTGCTTGTGACAAATTGTTAGTCACCGTACCTGTAGTGTGACTTTTCAATGTTCCAGGTTCTCAACGATATCGAACGACTACAACATAGAGGCCGTGGTAGGCGGAGCCTCAAATTAATATCCGGCATATTAAAAACACATTGTCGAGGCAGTGGTTCTGGCTCACCATTGTTTGAAGCGTCTCTTCGGACAGATGTGCGTCGTACCTGCGCACGCTCTGGTGTGTGTGCGTACATTGTGCGTAACAAATTCTTGGAACCACTTGAGTTACAAAACATACATCGCATTCCATTACAACACCTCCGTTCAACATTTCGCTCTACTGTTCTTTGTTGAATACAACCTTGTTATGTAGGACTGGCCAAACGGATACAAAATAAATTTACATGACTTTAAATAAAATAAAAATCTCCCTTTTGTCCCGTCACAAGACACCCCTCCCCCCCAATAAGAGGTCTTCTGCTGAAACAGAAGAACTCTCATTGCTAAACCCCTAAGAGGATCGGAGAGGATATGGTGCCAACAACCCCATGCGTTAATTTCTAAACGCATCATGGGTAAACTGCCCCTCTAGCTCGGCGACCATGGCTGCACCTGACCGAGATTACTGGACTTCTCCGTTCGAGATCCCAACACCGTAATATCGGACAGATACTCACCATAGTACACCTAACCTTTCATCATTCCGTCCAAAATCAAAACCCTGGCCTTATACCATACCAGATCCTCAACCGATATGTTCCCCCTTTACATGCATACTGGGTAGCAAGTACTGGGTGCGTACACATACTCATTATTACATTCTAAACAATATCCATACTTTTAACTCATAAAATCTTTTATCCTTCAAATTTCAATTTCTTTTCTCAAAATAACGTTATGTTTTCAAATCAAAACACAGCAAACAGATTAAATTCAAATCATTTAAATTTTGTACAAAAATTACTCTTAAGTTCGAAATCAAAATTTTACCATTAATTGCATTAAAATACCAAAATCTTCTATAAATCTACACTTCTTACTAACTTGCTACTAACAATTATAATAAACAAAATAAATTGAATACTTTTGTCTACAACACATACTAAAAACGATATTATTCAGTATACACACTAGCAATACATATAAACAACAATATACTCTGAATATCAAAACCATCTATACGGCAGGACAATGAAAATTTTTTTTTTTTTTTTAATTTAATTAAGTAACAAAATTCCATGAATCAATTACTAAAATCTGTCCTGTCTCTAACATCAGCCATCAGCTGATCTCTTTGGGTCAGGTGAATGACCTTGCTCTAAATACACCATACAAAACTGTACCATGAAAAATACACAACATATGTTCATAATTCTTACACTCTAACATAATAACAATAATGGCACCATAAAACATAATAAACAAAATCTGATAAACATCTTCTACACTTGAAATAGTCTTTCCAGAATCAGTAAAGTCCTTTACAAAATTATTACACAGAGTATAATTTAAATTAATTTAATTTACACATTTAAATCACTTACTTCTAAACAGCCCATCTATTACAATAGTATTTCTTGAATCAAAAATAAAATCATTTAATTAACGTATCAGCTCGTCAATATCATTAAGTTTTCAAATTTTAGCTCGTTACTCCCCTGAGTAACCTCCTTACCCACACACACTATGGCCCCCCTGAACTGTTGCGTTCAGTTGCTTCCACAAGGACTGAATTTGGGGAGGAATTTTGACATCTCCTGTCCTTGCTTCAGCCTTACATATTTAAAATTATCAGATATCATAGTATCTGGAAGTTACATATTTAAAACCTTAATGCGGGTCTATCACCTTTTTTACTGTTCCTACGCGAACAGAGCGATAGCCGCTGTTCCATAATTTGGTGATTCTCCTGAATTACCCCCTTTAAATTTCTAAATTCACCTTTACAACGATAACAGCTATGGTCAGTTAAGGCAGAACGTGACGCAATGAGCCCCAACCATAGCTGTCAAAGCTAAACCAATTCCACGGTCAGGGTTCGGTGAGGCCGTGACCGCCCGAAAATTGGGGAATCACAAGTAAAAGATATGTTTGTTTATGACATAGTTACCTTTAAAGTTCACAATTTACATTGCATGAAATTCTTAATATTGATTGCGTGTTCGAGCACTACTCATTTGCTTTCTTATCTTTCCTACTTGTGGCCTTCATTAACATAAAATAGTGATTACAACAGAATATTTACTTATTCATCTGAATTAGTCTATACCTACTTACATAGGCCATCATCAACTAATGATTGAATCTTTAAATACATTTAATAAAATAATTGACCAGTTGATAAAAAGAATTTACTCTCTCTCACTCCATTAAAATAAGCATTTACTTTGCATCTGAATAAAAATTACAAACATTTCAGTTTTAGGTTTAGTTTCAAATTCTATTAAATTCTTACTTGTTTCATTTATTATTACATTTTACCTATGATTTTCTCTTTAACATTTTCATTATCAATTGTTTTGGGTGACTCAGTTATTCATAATAATCCGATTTACAAATGGATGATTAAATATAATCTCAACCCCCTTCTGCCTCTAACACTTACTAACAGATTTACATAGTATGACACCACTCTCGCAAAATATTTATCAATAATTCTCTAACTCCATTCACATCATTCTATCTGTATAACAAAATACCTGCTACCCTCTTTGTACTTAGGATGTGTGTTCCCTTCCCATACTCATTCTCTTATTGGTTCCTGGACTCTCCCTAGGTAACCCCGCCAAACCCCATTAAAACTATTCACCTCCTGCCACAACGCTTTTCGTTGAGGACTCCTTATCACACCACCCACCTTACAAAATTCCACCATCTGTTTATTACCTAAATATACCACTCTAATTACTCTACCTATAATCACTCTCGCTACTGTGTCACTACTAATACTCAGTTTTCTATTTTACTTATATTCCCAAAATCTTACTTCTGTTTAACACCCATTTAAACTTAACTCTGACCAACTTAAATGCCTTATTGAAATAATTATTGTCACCCACACTCTAACTTTACAACCTTTTACATTAAATTGCTCTTTGAAAATTACACTAGAAAATTTATAACTACCTCAATTTAATTTCATTATTTAATTTGAACTTTTGAAACTCATTAAAATTTATTATTCAACCATTAAAACATTTTACTTTGTTTACTTGTATTATAAACTTCATACTTACAGTACATCACTCGTAACACCTGATTCCTGTTATTGCCACAAAATTATAAACAATTCATCGCCAAATCACGTACACATCTCCGTGTACCTTCTGAAACATTTTAATAATCATGATTCCATAACTAAACACATTTTACATTCCTTCATTTACTAATTATTACCAAGTTCAGATCTTAGCAAAATTCAACTATACAACATTTCAAATTAATTAATTAACTCATCTCAAATTATTATAATTCCATCAATTATTAAAACACAACATATTTTAATTACTTTACTCCAAAACAATTACAATTCATTTATTACCTTTATAATTATTCTTGTTATTTATTTAGTTTGCCAAAATATTATTATTATTATTATTATTACATCAATTTCTACTACATACACATATTGTTTACATACCATACATTTTACAACACAAACATAATTAATTTCACTATTAATTTATTTACAATCTCTTGTCATTATTTTTCTGTTTACCACACTTCATTTCATAATCTAGCCAGGTCATAACCATAAACTAAAATATTTAAAATGTCCATTCACTGATTTTATATTTAACCGCCGTCATCATATATGAGCCTTACTTTTATATAATAATTGTCGTCCTTACACTCGTTACACTATTATTATTATTATTGTAATGACCATTATCAACATAGTATTTGACACCATTATTACCTATTAATTCATAAAACCCGTCTACATTGGTAATTTCCATTCTGTCTCCGTCAGTATTTTTGTTCAACATAAGGTAAGTTATTTTATCATCATATTCCTCCACTACATTCATTACAACATCAGGTAAGTTTTTATCATTTACAACAGTATCATCAAAATATTCATCTATCTCTATTTCACAATGTAAGTCACTTTTTTCACCTCTCTCAATATCTAAAACCTGCGCTGACATTTCATAACCTCTATTAACCTCAAAAATCTCTATTTCTCTCTTTCTCTTTCTCTCATCACAATACCTCTCATAACCCCACTGACCTATTTCATACCACGCAAAGGGCACCACGAAATACTTATTACCTCTCCTGGCTTTACCAGGTAAATCACTACAACAACTTAAGGGACCCTTTGGAGACACCATGTCTCCCACATAACTACCGGAGGAAACTTTGTCCTCATAACACCATGGTGAAACCCTTGTTTCACTATATACTTCGGGAAAATCTGCCCTTTGCCCCCCTAACCTCTCTACACACACTCTCACAACCCCATCAACACTTTCTCTGCTCACAACCTTACTCTCTAACACCACGTTTTTAATTTCACCACTGTTATCACTCGTTAACCCATTATTATAATTATTACTATTACTCACCTGGTCTACTGTCACCTGTTTTGCATCTAAACTACTACCACTACCATTAATACATATATTTCCGTCACTTTCGTCTGTGTTGTTCTTACCTGTATTTATTCCCCACACTCCCATTCTCTCAATATTCTGTTCTAATTTGTTAAAGTTATCTTCGAATATTTCATTAGTATTTCTAAATGCTTATTAATTTCATTAATATCGTTTTTTAATTCGTTATTCTGCTTTTTTAACTCATTGAAATTGCTTTCACATTTGAATTTTTTGCTCATGTATTTCATTACTCAATTTGTCAAAACGATTATCAAAGTCACTGCTTAATTTATCAAATTTATTCTTTTGTTCATTCATATCCTTTGATATTGTTATTAACATATTCATTACATCGTTATTAAATTGATTGTTGCATTTTGTTGAGGTTGGGGTTAATTGAACCCCCTGTTACTGTCTATTTCTTACCCCCCTTATTATTTTTTACTTTTACTTACCTTTCACTTCACTCGCCCTGACTTACCAAAAACAGAAGATTCCCAAACTTATAGGTCGCCACCAATATTTTTAAAACAAAAGGACAAATATGGAAACCTTTATACATTTTCCATTATTTACTTTGAATTACTTACCAGGTTCGTTTAGGCGAAATTTTTTATACAGGACAGGTTATGTTAAACGGGCATAATAACTACTCTCTACACATGGTTAAATTAAACAAAATCTAATTTTATTGTAATTTGATATTTGAATTTACGAATTAATAAAATGCGAAATAATAAAAATATGAATCAACTAGCCTATAAACTATGATTATGAACCAGTACGTGCTTTATATATTCCCTTAGAGATCTCATTTAAGCTGGACATTTTTATTTAAAAACAATAGACATTGATATAAAATTATAATTTGTTTTGGCCATGTAATTATGTGTTTTCACTCTTACTTAACTGCACATGGTCCGATTCGTAGCCCTGCCTGTTGAGACGCTTCCTTGTTTCGTCGCACTCCGATACTAGTCTACATTAAATTCAGTTGTTATGAATTACTTTAAACTTTCAGCACTGTAACGTTTTACTTTGGACTTTATGCACTGTAACATAGGTATTTTATTATAGCCGGCAGTAAATTTGCTCGAGCACTTGGCTGGTAAAAAGGCTAGCCGCACGATACTGTTTATACTTTAATAGTTACAGTAGGACTTTTTTATAAATGTTTTTACACTTTATTAGATAGGCCGAATTTATTTTACGGCCCATCTTGCACGCCCGAGGCCACTGTTTTTAATTAACGAACTATATGCTGCTACCTATTACTGTCTGATGTTAACACTGTGGTGACAATCTGCTTACTGTGATGCACAAAGACTGCTGCTGGGGCTATTATGTAATACGTCTGGCTTGGCTGTCTCCAGACATCAACAATAACACTATATGGTGATCAAAATTTTAAAAATTTATAATTTCTTGATCAAGAGACGCGCGCACACTCGAGTTGACAAACCCAGGCCCGAGTCGTAAATAAAAACGATTAGAGACACGCCAGAATTTAGGAACCTATCAACAATGGCCGAAGGCATAGAGATGAGAAAATTGCCTTCTGGGAGAGAATGATTGATAAAAACTGTTTGCGAGGACGCGGAGAACAGTAGTAGAAGAGTAATTGAATAACAGTAGTAATATATTAGAAGTAGTAGTAATTGAAATAGTTTACACGACTTACTCAACTTTTAACTCGGTTAATCGATCAGTGAAATTGTAACCAAGTCGCGGTCTTAATCGGACTTAGACATTCAGCTCAATCGCAGTTCTACAAAACGTATGTTCGATAGTTTATATGAGTTATATGACTACGACCGACACGCAACATAATGTAATACGAGTGAGTAACAATCCGAGAGTAAAACAGTGGGTGACGACTTCAGACACTATTCAACCATAATGATTCTCAACTTTGGGCATCTGAACTGAGTGAATTAACACGAACACTAATACGCACATTGCATACATTACGTCCAAGGTAGACAAAATAGTTAGCTACATGAACACGCACACAGCAAATTCTAAAAGCAAACCACTTCAATGACGATGATTGCATCTTAACACATGAAGCCATGAAACACTTAACGCCAGCGGAGAGTCCAACACCACACTATACATAACGCGAGTGGGAATTCAGTGAGTGAAAGTGAAGTGTTCTTTGATCAATAGTGATTACCATGTACAAGGAACCCACCAACGGATGTAATCTTACACCGATGGAATTTGTGGATAAGCCTTTTGCAAGATAAGTCTTTATGTTTCTTAAATGCTAGTTGATACATACTACTGCACTGTCTCTTCTTTTCAAAGAGCTACTCCCGAGAGATCTATATAAATCATAAATCCAATAATGTTAATATTAAAGTCATTCATCTGAGCATAATGAACGCATTTAGCTAAGGAAAAATATATTTGATTGCTTATTGTTTGTATATGTATATTATTGTGTTGTATTTGATTGTATTATATGTCTTTTTTTCAGAAAACAACGAACGAATATTATTGTGATTTAAGTTATTATGTGTTTTGTTATGTATTTTCAGGACATAATTTCATTTGTGGTTCAGTAATTCACTTCATCAATGATATAATAAATAAGTAATTATTACATATATACATATATCTTGCGTTCATTATTGTGATTAACCTTAACAATTACTTTATCATGACCCAGGTGATTTTATCTTGTTACTTACAAAGAGTCTCAGAGTTATGCTAATTATCAGTGGACACGCCCAAATCGCCCATTGAAATGTCAGATTAACATGCTCATGTAAATCATATTGATTTGATAACTATATTGAGTCAAATCCGACAAATATAATTTACTTTTCAATATGTATATTAAATATAAATGATACCCAAGGAAAGTGGGGCTCTACAAATGTCAATTACAAACCCATTCAGTTAAACATAAATGGCATACAAATTTAATTAGACCAAATTCATTAATTTATAATTGGATAATTTAATAATTCATGATAATTAGCATAATCGCATTAAAATAAATGGCGCCCATCGCATGGCAAAAAAGAGCAGTCAGTAGTTGTAGTTAGATTAAGTAAAATAATACAATACAATAAGATATTTATAGTGTAAGGTTAGCTTGACTGGTGACTGGATGTTAACAAGGAGTAAAGCTAAAATGGCTAGCAGTAGTTCAGACAGCATGAACTTCGACATCAACAACCAGTTAGGCGCACCCGATAACGGAGAAGAAAACTCTACGGTCGAACCGAACATGACTGAGGAGACATCAGAGGTCAGAGCACGGGAACAGGAGTCCCAACAACCACAAGAAGAGATGTCACTGCGTTCACTACTGATGGATTTCATGCGTACACAGAGTGAAAGCCTCCAAGTAATTAATGAGAAATTCAACCAGCAGAAGGAAGAAATTAATGAGAAATTCGACAAAATCAACGAAAATTTTAATAGTTATAAAGAAGAAATTATGCAACAGATGAACGAGCAGTTCACGCTGTTACGCACAGAAATACGTGAATATAGGAGTACCTGGAACGAGGGCGGAAACGAAGTCCTGAAGAAACAGGAAGAAGATGTGAATAAGAATTACGAAGAAGTACGGAAAGTACAAGATACTGATAACACTGTGGATTTCACAGATGTGTCAGCTACTAAGAAATTAGCAACTGTGGGATCTAACGTGTCAGTAACAATCCAAGAAACAAGTGGATTAAGAAGAGAAATGACTTTGTTTCTTTGTATCTGACGATGTCGGAAGATGATTATCCAGGCATGGATAGAGATAGTAAAAATTTACTACCATCAAGTAGAATGCGTAAAAAGCACAAATTGAACAACACAAGGATAGATGCTTATGGAACAGGCATACATCGACTAAGTAGTCGAGCTGCATCAATTAAAAGCATGAAAAGAAAGTTCAAAGTTGAAACAAACACCGCATGTTATAAAGCTGAATGCAAATTTAAGCAAGCCATGGATGATGTGAAGCGGAAGGACTTGCCAGGTCCGTATGCATATTCGTCCTGGGCAAGAAATGTTATGAGAAAAAGGAGAAGACTGAAATTTACTGGACGACTTAAAAGTGTTGTAAAAGGTCGTAATAGTACTGAAAGAAGAGTCCAAGCGCTCAAGGTAAGATTTCTTAGGAATCTAGAAAACAAAATAATAATACATGAACGTACGGATAGAAAAGTGAAAGTCGACGGGTGCAGTGCTAAGAGAAGTTGGAAGAAACGGCAAAAATTACTCAGTGCGTACGTAAATAATGGTAGTACGGCTGGGGAAAGTTGTCTAAGGCGAGGGTGCGAAATATTTCCAACACACCCTCACAAAAGGAGAGAGAAGCAGGTCATAAATTCCTTAAATGACGACGGCCGACTGGAGGGTAAGTGTGTAACGACTTTCTCTAGGTCAAATACCCTTACTATTTACAAACAAAAATGCGTGCGCAAGTAACTGCACTAAATTAACAGGACATACAACTATGTCTCCACAAATAGAAATTTAAGAATGAATAAATGAAAACGTGTTAAGAAGACGATCTTAAGAATGTCTAAAAATTTAATGATTAAGTTAGATAATATTGAGTAAAATACATTAAATATGATTGGGTGTGTGAGAATACATAAACCAAAGAAAATAAATAGATATGAATATTAATGAATGAAGATTAATGTATGAAATTAAAACGAGGCCACGTACGAGCTCGTGGAATGCGACAGCGGGAAAGTACAAGGAAGGTTCAACGTGCGACAAATTAAGGCATATTATGATCCGGCGAAATAAGTACGGACTATACAAGAAAGTAATAAAGACTCCGGCTGCTAGATGACTACAAAGCGGAATACATGAATCAGGTAATATGTCCCGCGAGACCAGTCCACCTAGCCAAAGAATGATGTAAGTTTTACTATACTGTGCTTAATTCAAACTTCAGTGTCAATCGTGTTTGTGATCACGATGTATTCTTTATTTACAATGTTAATTAGGTATCTAAACATCAATGTGTATAGAGTAATTTGATAACGTGTACCATGTATCAAAGGGACATTATAATACAATGATACAGGACATTAAATAATTGTGAAATAATAACTCGATAAAGATGTAGTGAATCGAGTAATTTGCTTATACAATTAATAATTTAAATATGAGACAATCGTTTTGTAACTTTAGGAATAAGCGTCTAGGTATACATCATGAGGTAGGGTGAATCCTTAATTGTTTATTTATTATGCATATTTCATTTATTAATGTAATCATTTATAATATGTGTCACAAGTTAATCTTATGTATGTATTTGTTTGTTTAGCGACTATAGTTATGAGACACTAGTAGTGAATTAAAAGTATTTTGTTGTTATGTGATTCATCGATGTACGATCGATTGATTTAACTGCTAGCTAATCTTCAGCTAATTTATTATGTTATATATGTATAACGAAAGAATGTAGACAAGAACGAAACAAACTGTCTAATGAGTAGATGTAAATATTTTATTTCAATTATTTACATGAAATAATATTGTATAATCCGCATATAGACGGATAGAATGTAAAAAATGCGTTCATTTCACTCAGATGGGCGGCAATAAATTCATATACTCATGTAAGACCCCAAGATAGGGAATAACTATTAATTGCACCATATGAGAGATATACGTCATCCAACCATGTCCATTCCAAAGCAGACGTCCACGACTGGGACAGAGCGCAGAAATTGGATCAGATGTCTCCTGTTAATCCAACATCCAATCCAATTTGGGGACAATATGGTGATCAAAATTTTAAAAATTTATAATTTCTTGATCAAGAGACGCGCGCACACTCGAGTTGACAAACCCAGGCCCGAGTCGCAAATAAAAACGATTAGAGACACGTCAGACCCAACGCCAGTGGGAAGACAAAATGAAAAAACGTCTTTGTACACGCTACAATAGAAAATAGGGTACGTCGTTGACAGCACGAAGTTAGCTATGATTTACAATGCAAAACAAACCAGACAAAAAAAAAGGCATAGTCCAGTAGCCTGGTTACGCAGAAGTGAAATGGAACACATGCTGTGGGGTTAAGTTGTAACGAGCACATGTATGAACGCTACACCCCGTAACAAAGGGTGCAGAGAAATCTTGACAAATATGTAGACAATAGGATGGATATTCAATGAATACTAGAGATATACACATCCCAGCAGGAAAGCACGCCCTGACGTCCAGTCAGATTTACAACTAGAAAGCGTGGGACCCGTCCAGGGATGACACCCAACGAAGAGTTGATAATTGGCGGAACGAGCGAAGGGTAAATGAACAATTGACCAAGACACTGCAGACTCTGAACAAAAGCTGTATCAGAGTGCCTCGACAACGTGGAAACAAAAGGTTGATAAGACAGGCGGGGAATTGCTCTAGTTTCTGAGAATCAGCACAACGTTCGTCGCTGGGATATTCCGGGGATGCCCGACGACCAACCAGAGTTTGGCATCTTCCAAAGGAACTGGTGGAGAGAGTAGTGACGACATGAACGACGAATCAGGAAACCGATGACAAAAATCTACAAGGTGGTAGGAATTTAGGAACCTATCAACAATGACCGAAGGCGTAGAGATGAGAAAATTGCCTTCTGGGAGAGAATGATTGATAAAAACTGTTTGCGAGGACGCGGAGAACAGTAGAAGAAGAGTAATTGAATAACAGTAGTAATATATTAGAAGTAGTAGTAATTCAAATAGTTTACATGACTTACTCAACTTTTAACTCGGTTAATCGATCAGTGAAATTGTAACCAAGTCGCGGTCTTAATCGGACTTAGACATTCAGCTCAATCGCAGTTCTACAAAACGTATGTTCGATAGTTTATATGAGTTACCGAACTTACCGCAGTAATCAATAGTGTGAATAGGCATAACTATCGTTAAATACCAGTGTATACGTGACTCTAGACTACGACCGACACGCAACATAATGCAATACGAATGAGTAACAATCCGAGAGTAAAACAGTGGGTGACGACTACAGACACTATTCAACCATAATGATTCTCAACTTTGGGCATCTGAACTGAGTGAATTAACACGAACACTAATACGCACATTGCATACATTACGTCCAAGGTAGACAAAATAGTTAGCTACATGAACACGCACACAGCAAATTCTAAAAGCAAACCACTTCAGTGATGATGATTGCATCTTAACACATGAAACCTATTACACTTAACGCCAGCGGAGAGTCCAACACCACACTATACATAACGCGAGTGGGAATTCAGTGAGTGAAAGTGAAGTGTTCTTCGATCAATAGTGATTACCATGTACAAGGAACCCACCAACGGATGTAATCTTACACCGATGGAATTTGTGGATAAGCCTTTTGCAAGATACGTCTTTATGTTTCTTAAATGCTAGTTGATACTACTGCACTGTCTCTTCTTTTCAAAGAGCTACTCCCGAGAGATCTATATAAATCATAAATCTAATAATGTTAATATTAAAGTCATTCATCTGAGCATAATGAACGCATTTAGCTAAGGAAAAATATATTTGATAGCTTATTTGTATATGTATATTATTGTGTTGTATTTGATTGTATTATATGTCTTGTTTTCAGGAAACAACGAATGAATATTATTGTGATTTATGTTATTATGTGTTTTGTTATGTATTTACAGGACATAATTTCATTTGTGGTTCAGTAATTCACTTCATCAATGATATAATAAATAAGTAATTATTACATATATCTTGCGTTCATTATTGCGATTAACCTTAACAATTACTTATCACGACCCAAGTGATTTTATCTTGTTACTTACAAAGAGTCTCAGAGTTATGCTAATTATCAGTGGACACACCCAAATCGCCCATTGAAATGTCAGATTAACAAATATTATTACCACTGTTCATATTTTGGCTCAAGGATTAATTTGACATCCAATACTATAGTATTTACTTAGGTATCAACATTTTGACAGTTTTGTGGATTTTATTTAATTATACTGTTTTCTTAATTTACATTATTATCATAATATTTCTGCCTTAACATGATTGTCTAATTGTATTTCGTAGTTTGTGTGGCTTAGTCTTACTAATGTCAGTGTTTAATTCTAAATTTGAAGTCTTTTGTAGTTTGACAGTTGGGAATTTGCCTAGGCTTAAACAGCAATTGACTATTTTTCTTTAATTACTGAGATTACATTTTATTTTCCCCTTGTATGGGTCCTGATTGTTCTAATACATGATTCTGTTTATTTGCTCAATGTTTATGTCTGTTCTTGTAATTGTGTGTGATTTTATTGTTTTCATATATTAATTTGTCTACTGTCATAACTGCCTTTTAGTGTCATTGTATCTGACTGTATTTACTTTGTTTCTTGTTTACTGGTTTTTGTTGGTTTTGAAATCTTATTTATTACATCATATAACATGGCATCTTATGGTTTTAACAATTCCCATAGATATAATTTTTATTCATTAAAACATAATTCTTTTGAAACATAAATCTTGCTCATTAAAACATAATTATTTGAGACATAATTCTTATTCATTTAAACATACTTATTTACTTTTTATTATCCACTCATACTCTTCAGTGGGTAATAATTATTTTATAGTATTATCAAAAGAAAACAAACATATAAACATTGATTAATTATTTTGATTATTATAGAAAATCCTTATTACTAAACTTATCTGACACTGTGTCGTTAACTATGTTACCTAATACTATTTCACTATGTCTTACTAAATCTTATAATGATTATTCATTGTTTTTATCTCTCAATATTACAGACATTTTCTATATGGTGAATTGACACACTGATAGTCTATCTTTCTTACTTTCCTAATAATCTTAATTGTCACTTATTACATTAATTGACAAACATTTAAAACCATGATAATCAGTTATCACTAATGCTAACTTAATTTTAACACTATTAGTTTATTTAGTTACATTTTGGGTGTCCACTCATATTGGCCTTTCAACTATCACAGTCCTTCCTGTGTTTGGCCATTATTAGATCTCACTCACTTATAACTTAGTTTATGCACTTATAAACTTTGATTACTGTTTTATCAGTGTTTATCACTTTTTAATGGGGTTTATTCTCATTTTGGGGTATTAACACTAACACCTTGCACTCAATCTTGTTGTAGTGTTACTGGTAGGTAAAGATTACCGGTAGTGTATTGCTTATTCAAAATTCTCTTTCTTACATTTATTTTAAAATGTTCATCCTCCTTACAATTTATTATCTCTCACTTTGTGTGGTTTGACTATACATGATATGTTTGTGTCATGCTAATGTGATTTGTCCTAGTTTACTCTATTTGTTTGGGTTAGTGTACCCTTCTATCTCTTAAGTCCTTAACAATTAATATTTCTAACTTGTCTGTCCTTACAATTATTATCATAATATACAATTTTCATTAGTTAGTCTTTTTCATTGGTTTAACATTAGTTTTGTATTCTTTCTGGGTTCACTTTATTTTGCCATAGTTTACATGTCACTTCCTTGGTGTTGTTGCTGATTATATCTTCACACTTCCATGCTAATTCTTTGTTCATTATTATTCTTTTTATTTCTACACTCTTGTGGTAGTGTGGTGACTAGTTCTAGTTCACTTACAGTTGTCATTATTTATGTTATTCTTGGTTTATGGGGCTGGTTCTACTCTCTCACTTACCATCTATTGGGCTATTCAGGTTAAATCGCCATATTTTACTGTATTTAACATTTTGGTTTGTTTGTTTGTTTACTTCTTTATTATTATAGGTTACTGTTCTGACTACCTTGATATGTCTGATTGTGTTATTATTTTGAGTCACCCATTCTTTAATCTCTGGTTCATCACTTTTTATTCTAGTGTTAATGATTAAATAATTTATCTTGTCATGTTTTCGTCATTATTGTTAGGTGAAGATATGTACCATTACATATTGCCCTGCCACTAAAATTGATTATTTCAACAAATATCGTTCCGTTTTTGATTGGAATTATCAATCTTTTTTTTTTTTTTTTTTTTTTTTTTTTTTTTTTAATCACTGGTTATTTTTGAGCAATAGGCTCTTATTATTTTTGAGTGTCAATATTCTTCTTGATCTTTGTATCGTATTTTAGTTTAATGTTCTTATCCCTTTGATATCTAATTCCCTAACATTTTCCCTATCATTATATTGAATCGGATCGGAGGGGTATTTTTGACTCCATTGCTCCGCCGTAAAATACACATTTGATTGCTGGACTTATCTACAGTCAATCATTATAAAATTATACAAGTAGTCTTAGTGCGACTATAAAATGAATATCATTTGTAGGATTCTCCACATTATTATTATTTAGTTTATACAATACATTATTTCAAATTATATTCTTTTTCTTTTATTCACACTCTCTAGCTCTTAGTGATTCGATATTATTAGTGGGTATGGTATACATGATCTTTTTATTATTTGTTTTGTTTATTTTTCTTACTATTTAACACTAGTTATTTATTAATTGGTTTCAGGATGTTTTTTCTCGTTTTTAATAATATTTTTTTATAGCGGTTTGATTAAATGTCCCCTTTCTTCTTTGTGTCTTTGGGTCTACGATCTCATATGTATTATTTTGGTTGTCTTTGGGGCTACGATCTCATATGTATTATTTTGGTTGTCTTTGCTTACTATGTAGGGTCCTGTGTATAGTAACAATAGCTTCTTGGCTATCCCTTCCATGGTGCTTGGTAATCCTCTGTTTTTAAGTAATATTTGCTCTCCAATCTGATATTGTATGGGTTTTGGTTGCATTTGCTTATATTTTTCTCTGATCTTGTCAGTCTTTTCTAATATCTTATTGTGAAATTGCACGTCATTGAATTGATATCCTTCGCCATTTGGAAATTGAATTAGAGAAGTAATCTCTCTTGGTGGTGGTCTTTGGAACATTGCAGTACAGTAGAGTCTCGGTAATTCGAGTTAATTGGGGCTGAGGCAACCTCGAATTTGGAAAAACTCGGATTATACGGATGAAGAAAAAAACAAAGAGTAATGTATAAACAAACGTTTATTGCTTGCGGATAAGAAAACACAAACCTGAACTAGTTTAAACTCAAAAGATAAAAGGCACACAAATTTATTTTTTAAAGAAATTGTCCAGTCTTTTGTTTTAAAATAGAGCCTCGTTTTTTAGCAGCAATGTTACGCCATCTTCTAAGCAGCATTGTGTCGGTCGGTGTAGCTTCTGCTTGCTGTTCGACATAACGCAATGCAGTGTCTAGCGCTGCCAACCCCTCGGCTTGAGTCATCACGGGTACAGTCTCTGCAGTCACGGCTTCATCACTATTTTCTTCTGCTGCTTCAGTCACCATTTCAACGATTGAATCATCGGTCACTTCAAACTGTTCATCACTATTCAACCATTCTGAAACATCATTTTCATTTGACTGTTCACAACCAGGAAGTTTTTTTATCAGTCGTGCTAAGACCAAGTCATGTTTGTCTGTGGTGTTACAACTGTTATTTTCTTCTTTTAAAATCTTGTTCCAAGACTTCTTTAGTGTTTCTGTCTTTATGTCATTCCATGATTCCGCCACCCAGTAAACTACGTCTTTCATTGTAGTATTCTTTAGAAATTCCACTATGGTTCCCTCGCCTTCTGTAGTTTGTAGGAGCCTCTGCAGCAGACGACGACTATATTTCTTTTTCAAGCACTCAAAAACGCCTTGGTCCATTGGCTGTATTAAACTCGTCACATTTGGGGGTAAGAACAATGCTCTAATTTCGCCACATTTCAGTTCTTCTTCGTCAGGGTGTGATCTAGCGTTGTCAAGGGTTAATATTGCTTTGGGAGGCAAGTTCTTTTCCTTTAGGTACTTTTTGGTCTCAGGAACAAAACTTTCAAAAAACCACTTCTTAAAAATATTTTTATCCATCCAAGCAGATTTCTGGTTAATGTATGTAACAGGAAGCGCAGACGGAGTGATGTTTTTTAAAGCTCTAGGCTTTGCAGACTTGCCTATTAACATTAGCTTCAGTTTATGTTCTCCACTTGCATTCGATGCAGCAAGAACTGTCACCCTTTCTTTAGATTTTTTGTGGCCTGGCACAGCATTTTCTTCCCTTGAAGCTAAAGTTTTAGTAGGCAGCATTTTAAAATTTAGTCCTGTCTCATCACAGTTGTACAACTGATCGAGAGCAAGGTTTTCTTCTATAATTTTTTTAAATCTCTCACAGAACTGTGTGACAGCCTCAGAATCCGCAGATAGCTTTTCACCACACATTTCAAGCTGCCTTACGCCGTATCGTTTTTTCCATCTATCCAACCATCCTGAACTTGCTGTAAAATCATCCTCGCCTTCCTTAAACTGGTTCCTGAAAAACATTGCTTTTTCTTGCAACATTGGGCCTGAAATAGGACTTCCTTTTTGCCTCTGTTGACTAAACCAAGTGAACAAAGCTGCACTCGTTTTTTCATAATCAGATTTCTTCATCGATTTGCGTTCACAGGTTAAAATCCCCATACACTTTTTAGAAGAATAGCTTTCAATCTTGTCTCTGTTCCTACGCCAGTCACCAACAGTCACTTCGCCGACTCCATAATCAGCAGCAAGTTTTTTTAGCGTTTCACCTCTGTCTAATCTTTTTAAGGCTTCCAATTTAACACTTAGCGGCACAAACTTCTTCTTAGGCCTACTCTTGTAACTCATTATATACAGTATAAATAACAATTTACTGTAGTGAAAAACTAAACGTTGAATATACTGTACAGTAAAATAACTAAAACAACAAGCAAACACTAGTAACGCACAGGTACAACACTTGTATCAGCTGAGGCGGTCAGTCCGCTACTGATTTATTTACGTATTTATTTTTAGCGTTTCATGCTGTAGACACTTGGTCTGGCATGAGTCACGATATGGCGGGAATTTTGTTTACATTTACTGACTGTATTTATTATTTTTTTTCCAGCTCAAATTACACGGAACCTCGAAATACCGGGGCTCGAATTACCGAGACTCTACTGTATATGGTGTTGTTTCAATAAATTGGTGGTGCGATAAATTTATAAAGTTTTCGGCTGCTGGTATGTATTTAGACCATTCATTGTGTTGCTCGTAACAATATGTACGGAGAATTCTCCCCACTTCTCTCAAGACTCGCTCTGCAGGGCTGCTGCTGGGATGGTACACTGATGTCTTGTACGTTTTTATTCCATGAGTTAGTAAAGTGTTCTTCCATCTGTTTCCCTTGAATTGTGTTCCATGATCAGTAATGATGCATTTGGGTATTCCCACTTCACTAATGTATGGTTCTAGTATTAATTATAAAATTTTTTGGGTAGTGGCACGATTGATGGGGTAAAGCTTTGTGAACCTTGTGTAGTGGTCAAATACAATAATGAGGTATTTGTATTGGTGTTTTCCTCCACTACGCGGAAATGGTCTGCATATGTCAACGAAGACTTTCTCCAATTTACAAGATGTGGTTATAGGTATCATGGTGCCCTCCTTTCTGTTATTGTTGACCTTCACTAGTTGGCATATGTGACATTGCTTTATACATTTCCTTACCTTTCTGTTAGCATCTTTCATGTATACATGCTCTTGTAAGGCTTTTACCACTTTTAATGCGCCCGTGTGCCCATATCTCTCATGGTAATCGAGAATTAAGTCCTTCTCTGTGGCTTGAGGTATTGCTATTTTCCATGTTACGAATTTATTTTGTGCTTTTATGAAAAGTATCCCTTTGTGTTTGCAATAATATTGGGATATGTGGTCATCTTTGTCTGTTAAGCGTGATAGAATTTTGCTTAGTTTGGGATCTTGTGCTTGTTGTCGTTCCATCTCTTTCATAATGTTGGCCACGTCAGTCCTGCTTTTAATTATATGGTATATTTTGATAACAGTTTCCTTTTCTCCTTCGTACGTCTGATCTTTAATGTTTACTCTGGACAGGGTATCTGGTACAACGTTTTTCTTTCCTGGGATGTATTCCCAATTTAGATCATACTCCTGCAATACCAAACTCCATCTAGTCAATCTTCCATGACTTAACTTACAATTTCTAAGGAGTGATATGAACTTGTGGTCAGTCCTCACTGTAATCGGGTACCCCAATATGTAGGTTCTAAATTTTCCACATGAGAATACAACGCTCAGCAATTCCTTCTCAGTAACGTTATAATTTCTTTCACTGCTGTTTAGCACTCTACTTGCGAAACTGATCACACAATGATTTCCCTCTTCATCCTCCGGGTACAAAACGAATCCAAGGCTAAAGTCACTGGCGTCGCAATTTAAATAGAATGGTTTAGTGAAATTAGGATGACATAACATTACTGACTCAATGAATTTGTTTTTAATCAGTTGGAGTGTTATGTCTTGTTCGACTCCCCACGTCCATTTGTTCTTAGATGACAGTTGGTGTGAAAATTTGGCTGTCATTTCAGAATAATTCTTTTGGAACTTTCGGTAATAATCGCATAGACCGAGAAATGATTGGAGTTGTTTCTTATTTTTTGGTGTTGGAAACTTCTGTATGCACTCCACCTTTTCTTGTGATGGTGTTATCCCATTTCCAGACAAGTTGAACCCTAAAAATTGCACTTCATCAGATAAAAATTTGGATTTTTCCAGTTTGAGGGTTATATGGTTATTTGATAGTTTTTTCAGCACATATTCTACTCGGTGACAATGTTCGTCCCACACATCTGAAGTTATTAATAAGTCGTCTACATAGACTGTTGTAAACTGTAATGCATCTGGTCCATAATTTTTACAAATACTGCTACCGAATTCACCAATCCGAAGGGTAATCTTTTGACTTGGAAGTTCCGTCCTTCAAATATAAACGCCATGTACGTTCTACTGGATGGGTGTAATTCAACCTGCTAATAGCCGCAGACAGTGTCCCATATACTGATGAATTTGGTTCCATAGAATTTTTTCAGGATCTCTTCTATTTCTCCTGGGGATGTACGATAATTTATTATGTGTTTATTGATCTCACGGGCGTCTAGACATATTCTCACCTTCCCGTGTTTCTTTGGAACTGCAAGGATAGGGCTGGTGTAGGGTGAGTAGCTTGGTTCAATTATGTCTTCTGCTATTAATCGATTGATTTCTGTTCTCACCGCCTCCTTTAATGAAAATGCGATCGGGTAAGATTTTTTTATCAAGTTGACAGGCTCTCGGAATTGAATTTCGCACTGATAATCTCTGACCTTCCCAGGTGTATCTGAAAATACGTGCTTGTAGCGGTTATACACTTCTATCAGTTGTTCAGCTTGTTGAACTGTTAATTGTGCGCTCGTTTTCTCTCTCTGGAAAGTTCGGATTTCTTCGATTTTTTTCTTGCCATAGTTCTTCATTGTCGGTCTCGTCATAAATTCCATTATTTAGTATTATGTTCTCCAGTATTTCTGTATTTTTGGATATGGTACATTGTTTTATTTGGCTGTATTTCGTCACTATTGGTCAGTTCAGTTACCCATTGTATGTCACCTTTCTTCAGAATCAGTTTGTATTTGCTCAGGTCAATTATGGCTGAGTACTGGCGCAGCATATCGCAACCAATTAGCATCCGGAATGGCAATCCACTGGCCACTAAAAACGTCATTGTTACGGTTTGTCCGTTGCTTGTCAGTTCGAGTTGCACTTGTTTTCGGACGGTTCTATTTTGCCGTCCTGTCACTCCTACAAGGACAATGTTGCTGATGGGTAGCGTAAGTATAATTGTCTTACTCGCTTCTTGAATTTTTTGAAGCTCGATACTGTCGATTAACGAAATATTGGATCCAGTGTCTATCATAATTTGTGCTGGTACTCCGTTGACTTGCGTTGAAATATAAGCAATTTCGTTATGTTTACTATCAGATTGGTTGTTACCTTCTTCGAGCAATTCCTCTACAATATTTTTCAGATAATTATTTCGCACTATTGTAATTGTGCGTTCACCGTTGGTTTGTGTAATGATGCGATTCAACCCAATAGAATGGTTCAGTGAGGGTACAAGTAGCTTTTTCACTGCCGCTCCTAGTTTAACATCATCTCAGACTGATTGTTACGATCGTCTTCCTGATTTGTTGGCGGACTTCCGCTCGTTGACGGTCGGGGTTCAGGCTGGTTGTGATCCTCTTCGTACCGGTCACGCCTGTACACTTCTTGGCTTCGACTTCGGCCCGTGTTGGTTCTGGTGTCACGTCCGTAATTATTATCACTGTACCGGTGCCATATGCATTCCGGTCGGCACTTCGTCGTCCCTGATAGTACGACCTATTTCTTCCGTCGCTTTCGGCCCTCACGTAATGCACTTGACGATAATTACGATCGTTATTATTGCGATTTCTATTGTCACTTGGGTTGTTATTGAAATTTGGCCGGTTGTAATTGGTGTTATTCGGCCTATAGGGTTGATGTGTATTATTTGGCCGGTTGTATTGATTGTTTGTGTTATTTGGCCTATTATTATTGTTATAACTGTTATTTTGTTGGCTAGCCGGATTATTGTTATGTCTATTCTGCAACTCGTTAGGCGGGTTATTCACCTGGTTACGGTTATTATAATTAGGACGGTAATTGTTGTTATTATTCTGGTAACCATTGTGAAAACTTTTGGTACCTTGATATGTCTGATCGTGTTATTATTTTGAGTCACCCATTCTTTAATCTCTGATTCAGCCCTTTTTATTCTAGTGTTAATGATTAAATAATTTATCTTTTCATGTTTTCTTCATTATTGTTAGGTGAAGATATGTACCATTACAATATTCCCTTAGAGATCTCATTTAAGCTGGACATTTTTATTTAAAAACAATAGAAATTGATATAAAATTATAATTTGTTTTGGCCATGTAATTATGTGTTTTCACTCTTACTTAACTGCACATGGTCCGATTCGTAAGACGCTTCCTTGTTTCGTCGCACTCCGATACTAGTCTATATTAAATTCAGTTGTTATGAATTACTTTAAACTTTCAGCACTGTAACGTTTTACTTTGGACTTTATGCACTGTAACATAGGTATTTTATTATAGCCGGCAGTAAATTTGCTCGAGCACTTGGCTGGTAAAAAGGCTAGCCGCGCGATACTGTTTATACTTCAATAGTTACAGTAGGACTTTTTTATAAATGTTTTTACACTGTATTAGATAGGCCGAATTTATTTTACGGCCCATCTTGCACGCCCGAGGCCACTGTTTTTAATTAACGAACTATATGCTGCTTCCTACTACTGTCTGATGTTAACACTGTGGTGACAATCTGCTTACTGTGATTCACAAAGACTGCTGCTGGGGCTATTACGTAATACGTCTGGCTTGGCTGTCTCCAGACATCAACAATAACACTATGTTGCTGGTTACAAGGGGTACCTCACAGGTGACTACTGACAATTAAAAATTAAAACTGAATTGAAATTGAAACTATGGTAGCACACAATTCTGTACCGTTACACCCCGAGTCTTCAGTCATATTGCTTTGATCTGTTACATTTAATTCTACTATTTTATCTTGACCCACATTTGGAGTCGAATGGACTTCAAGACTATTCATAACAGCTGATTCATCAAAATTGGTAATTTCATTTCTATCATTCTCGTTATTATTGCCTGCCATTATTTACTAATTTATAACTTTACTGATACAAATTGACTTACATTTAACCTAATTTTTTTGTAATTTTTACGTACCACTAAATCACTTATTTATGAGTATACGTGGTCTACGCAAATTATGAATTTGCGCCGACTGTGCCTGTTCGTATGCGCCATTTGTGAACTTACCAATTTATTACAAAATATAATATTGAATAAACATAAAACCTTACCTTGCACGGGGTCCAGAGTCGTCACTTGAACTCGTTGTAAATAAGTGATTTAGGGTTGTATCAATAACATACTCAACTCTCATGTAATATAACTCTAAGTTTATTTCATTTTCTTTTACTACTTTTGATTTTACTTGTTTTACAAACTTTTCTATTCAAACTTTTACTGTCATTCAATTAATTTTCTTTTTCAATCTGCACCAAAACAAAATTTATTTATACATTATGACTTATATTAATTCTTAAATTAAGGAAAGCTACCCAGTTTGCTCACACACACACACATACAAATTGCCCACTATTTATATAAAATAAGAAAAGTATTGGATTTGATACAATTACTTGAGCAGCGTCGTTTCTACCGACCGCATGGCGCGTCACCCAGAGTTCTCTAATTCGGTGTTCAAAACATTGTGGTTTCACTGGTATTCAAAATTTCACTGATTCTACTGTTAATATTATTAGTTTATACTGCTGTACATATCTCTAGTGCACTTGGTAGGTCGGCCGACCCTAATTTAGTTCGAACTAAGTTTTTAGATACCGCGCGGTCTTAACGGTGTAATAGGACTGGCCCCGACGCCGTGCACCCAGTTTCCCACCAGCACTCTGCTGGATAAGACGGAATGCACAGCCTGCTTGTGACAAATTGTTAGTCACCGTACCTGTAGTGTGACTTTTCAATGTTCCAGGTTCTCAACGATATCGAACGACTACAACATAGAGGCCGTGGTAGGCAGAGCCTCAAATTAATATCCGGCATCTTAAAAGCACATTGTCGAGGCAGTGGTTCTGGCTCACCATTGTTTGAAGCGTCTCTTTGGACAGATGTGCGTCGTACCTGCGCGCGCTCTGGTGTGTGTGCGTACATTGTGCGTAACAAATTCTTGGAACCACTTGAGTTACAAAACATACATCGCATTCCATTACAACACCTCCGTTCAACGTTTCGCTCTACTGTTCTTTGTTGAATACAACCTTGTTATGTGGGACTGGCCAAACGGATACAAAATAAATTTACATGACTTTAAATAAAATAAAAATCTCCCTTTTGTCCCGTCACAACCTTTGGGGTAAAATCAATTCTGAACCAGCCATTTCAATCAAACCAAGTATACATAATGGTAATTGGATAACCTACTTATGTGAAAAACATTGTTTCCAATCAGATTGTATTTCATTTTTAATTAGTCTTTATTTCCACCAGGGTCTTATATAATCACATGAAGAAACTGGGAAATGTAATAACACCAAACCACAAAGATCTTCGTATCCCAAAGGTAAGAGTATTTTGAGTCACATGCGTTTTTTGACAACAGAAATTGTAGAATTGGTACAGTTAGTCATTTAAATTCCATTATCAGGCATTTTTCATTACAATAAACAATAATAAGGCAATCCATCATAAATATGTAAACCTCTTTATTTAGTCAGCAAGTTGCATAGTCCACAATATTTCTCGTATTTTTAACATAGCTGACATATTAAAGGCAATTGAGAGACGTAATAGCCATAAATGAAGTCAGTCTTGTATGAGGTCCTGTTATGACAAATATATTACAGAAACCATGTTTATAAATAATAAGATAGTATTGGTACATTCATTTTATTGTATAACTTCTTTTCATAAATATAAAATTCATTTTTAATGAGATAGTGTTAATTATTATGCAGTTTATTTTTTTTAAAGTTTAGTAAAACACACGCCTGCTGAATACTAATATACCTACTGAATTGTGTGCATATCCTAGGAAATTGTTGCAGCAAGCTTTATCACAATTATTTTTCAATCTGTTATAGATGTTTCACTATGAGTGCCCTTGGCCATCGGCTCAAGCAGAAATAGCCACTATTTCTGCATATAAAACACCTCGGGACAAGTTACAGTGTGTATTCCGTTGTGCTACTACGATAATGAATCTTTTATCGCTAGCTTGTGATCGCGGAGTACCTGCTGCAGATGACTTGGTTCCAGTTCTTGTTTATGTTCTAATCAAGGTAGTTACATTAAATACTTATAGACAGGAAAATATTATTTAGAGTCTTTGTGACATTATTTTGTATTAGATATTTGTATAGTTTTAGCAAGAAATTTATTCTGTTTATGGAGTTTTTTTTACTAATGATTGTAATGTATAAAATTTGGGAAAACATTTCTAACCCCCAAAATGTCTATTTACAAATTATATATCATACTTTCTGGTGAGACTCAAGCAAGTAGAATACATCAGAAAAAAAATACACAACTGTCCTTATATGCATGAATCCCCATGCATTTTACAGTTTTTTTGTTGTTTTTTTTTACGGAGTAGGCAGCCCAGAAGGAATAGGGTTTCCTGCATAATTACATTAATAATAACTGATAGTTATAAGAGAATGTACTGCTCTCTAAATGATAAAATTTATTACCACAAAATACAAATTAATTTTTACCTACCGTTACGATCGCTTCTACAAAGTCACAGGATCCGTTCACATGTACGCTGGATACAAACATGGTTTACAGGTTAAGCAAAACACAGACACAACTCATTTCTGGAAGAGAATTACTATTTAATAATTTAGTTTTGAATCATTTAACTTGTTTACACAGTTTACTACATATGAAATATTTTCATAAGAATGGATGCTTTGCCTGAGTTACATGATTATCACTCCTATTCTATCTTATACTACGGCTTACCTTATTTTCTATACATACACTCAAAACTGCCCAGCCTGCAATTTGGCACACACTCAGACACACATATAAATTTATTTATTGATTAACATATATAATTAAGTCCCCCCAGCCCTTACACCGAAACCGACGGCACGTGTTTTGCGCGCGCACTCATTCATAGTTAATTCATTATGTTTTATTTTTTAACCAAACTCTTCGATATTGTTCTGCTTGTTAAACTGACCGCGGTCACATACTATTTACTGTTGCTACAACTTTTTTCTTTGTTAAATTAAAACTTTGGTGACGAGCCTACTTGGAACCAGCCCGGTACCGTGAACTGCTGTTTGTAGACTGCCACGGTAATGTAACAGGTATCGCTATTGTGATCTCATAGTTGGTATGGAAGTCACGGCCTTATCCTTCGTCGCCGAAGTTTCGCCCCATGCCATGCATGTAGTTTTTTAGGTTAACATGGTCAATGATTTCCATTAGGCACAGGCTGACGTCATTGGAGGAACCGGATCTAAACAGCACTTCCTGCCGCTCAAAAGCACATTGCTGAATTTTACTCGCTTCAAGACATCCGGTTTTGAGGCTGGACGCTTCACTTGAGCTTGTGGTGGTACAGTTGCGTCTGTATGCTGCTACGCAAGTACAGATTTCTGAGAATTTTGAAGGGGGTAAATGCTTCGCTCGCCGCGTTACACAATAACACCTGCGTATCGCTTGGTTACCACTGTTTCTTAACATCGTTCTGCTACACGGAAAAATACGTTGCACAATAATTTTCATAACTTTTGACAAACCCGCCCAAAATAAAAGAAATAAAAAATATAAGTGCCCCATACTGTTAAAAATAAAAAATACCCAAAAATGACCCGCTACAATACCCCCTCGATGAGAATTCTGCTGTTCACGACAGAAGAAATCTCATCGATAAACCCCGAAGAGGACCGGTGAGGAACTGGTGCCAACAACCCCCTGGTTCTTAATCTACATGGGTACACGACCCCCCGGGCTCAGCGACTATGGACTCATCTGGACGAGATCACTGGACTTCTCCGTAAGAGATCCCAACACCGAGAAATCGAACAGCTAAGTACCACAGCGCACCTCGCCTTCTAACATGCTGCCCCCAAAAAATCCTCAATCCCTGGCTCCGATTATGCCAGATCCTCAGCCGATATGGATCCCCTTTTTATGCAAGCTGGGCTGCCTTTAGCAGGTACTGGGCTCACACACACTCACATTACCTGTTGCCATAACTCATTGAAAAATAAAAAAAATTCTTTTACAATTTATTAAAAATTAAAAAAAAAACTCAAAATTCAAAAAATAATAGTTTATCAAAAAATTCTCTTCCTTGTTTTTCTAATTTTTGTTTCAAATGACTTAACTTAGACATTTCTTTAACTTAGACATTTCTACTAATCTAAACACAAATCCTTACTCTAACATGAAAACCACTTATAGTCTACCAATACAATGCAATACAATAAAATAAACATGCCCATACACGCATAATAAAATAATCATTATCTAAAATATTCATTCGCTGGCAGGCGAAAAATCAAGTTTTTTTTTTTTTTTCAAAAAAATAAAATTTTCCAAATTTTAAAATTCAAAAAAAAATTGAAATTTATTTAAAGGTGTTCTTCCTAGTTAGACACTACTTTAAAGTTGGTTTAAATTGATTAAACAAACAAATAAATTTGCCTTCCTACTATACAAGCTTAGTAGGTGTCTGAACTCATCAGCTGACCGAAACTAGGTCAAGTCCAAAACCCTTGACCTACATATGTTATGCACAATTTCTATCTAAAACACATTTGACATCTGTAATATCCCATCTTGAAATACAAAACATAGTAACATAAAATATTTAAAATTACAAAATATTAATATAAATGATCATCAACTTGATATTTAAATTATTTAAAACAAACAATTCTTAATTTTACATTATTTTCAAATTTTATCAAAATTCTGTCACTGGTTTAAAATAAAAGCTTTTATATCTTTATTATCAATCTCTCTCTTTATTCAACAATCTTACTTTAATCTACTGTGGGTGATGTAAATTATTTATTCTCATTTACTGTATTACTAGATCTGTATACATATATAATCTTTCTCCCCCTGACTCTAATATTCATCAACTTCAATTACCATGACACCCATCTCTACCAAAACATCTATCCCAAAACACTCTAACCCCAACTTACCTTTAATAAACTCAATTCGCCACCTTGTCTCAATATATATAAAAAAATACTCTCTAACCCTTTGTACTTAGGATATGTGTTTCCCCGCCCCCAAAAAACTCAATTTCCCTTATCTGGCGGCCTGGATTCTACCTAAGGCGGCCCCTCCTCACTAAAATCGATACCAATTCCCGTCCCAACATATTTTGTTGCGAACTCCTACATGACACTACCCCCTAATACAAAATTGCCATCCCCAAAATCTCAATCTCATTACCTCACTACAAATACAACAAAATAACATCATTAATTATAAATAACAATATATCACTCAAAATCTACATAAATTCTCCACAACTGCTGTGTCAACATTAATACTTCTCAAACTTCTATTACATTACACAACTTCCAAACAACATTACATCATATTCATCTCTACTATTTCAACTTCAACTTTGACTTCAACTTGGACAGATATATGTCCCATAAATTACACATCACCCAAAAAACTATCTCTTATTATCTTGCATAAATTGTTACTTTATTTCTCCTTATCATTATTGTTGTTATTACTCCAAAACATCTGTAATACATCAAAACATTACATTGAACTTTAATTACTTGTAACATTTACAAACCAATATACCAGTGACCTGTTGCTGATCAGCTGATATCCAAACATAATGAAAACGCATCTCAAATTTGAACAAACTACATGGAATATACCTATATGAATCAATACTCACTTCTCTTGCATTAATTGCCTGCCAGGCTTTTAATTATTGGCTTACTTTAACGTATACACATTATGAAAATACATATTCTTATCAATGCTTATCTAACAGACAACAATAAAATAATACACTTAAAATTATAGCATGAACACCTTATTTTTAAATATCTAAGCAGCTAGTTACCTGAACAGAGCACAAGCAGTTTTATTTGATCAAACTTTGAATAAAAAAATGTTATGTTATAAAATTTACATTCGTGACTCCTTTGCGTCACCTCCCATCCACACACTCTATTGCAAATTGTGTAAGACTGTGGCGCCTTTTCGCTTCCACAAAGACTGTATATTTTGGAGCAGGTTTTGCCTCTCCGTGTCTTTGCTTCCGCTATTAAGTTTCAAACGTTACGAACATCATGTTTTTGTTATAATTATACACCCTTAAGGCGGGTCTACCACCTGTCTTGCTACCCCAAAGCGGGCAGAGTGGCAGCCGCTGTTTCATAGTTCCGGAGATTTCCCCTAATTGTCTCCCCCCATTGAATTTCTAATATGTACCAATTTCAAGTCAGCTATGGTCAAGGGACTTGATATGACCATAGCTGGCCGCTAGCCAAAACCACGGTTAGTGCTGGTAAGGCAGTAACCGCCCGAAAAGTCGGGGAAATCTAAACTTCATTTGACTGCCTGTTACCCATCAATCTCGTTATGTGCGGCACGGTCGTTTAGCAGGGTGTAAATTCTAATTTACACGGATAAGGTGTGCCGCACATTTATCGCCATTTTGGCCTCTGATGGGGGTAACACTCACTGTTACCCCCAACCCATTTCGCTATTTACGAGAGCACAGGCCACCCCCGCAATAGCCACTTACTAGCTAATTAACAATTGAACTAAACTTTCTACATACGCAGCTCAACACTCCATTGTTCTATCACTTCATTGAGCACCAATCTACCCCCCAAAATATTCCCACTTCTTGTATTGTACCAAGTTTTTTATTTGGTTACACATTTTTTCAAAGCGTTCCCATACTCACTGATACTAAACTTGACAATTGTTTTTGGTCACTTAATTCTAGTGATTTATTTAATTTTGAAATTATATGCACCTTTTTTTTTCTTTTTTTTTTTCAACAAAATTAAAATTCAAAAAATTTAAGTTCATTGTTAAAAATCATTGTTTCTATTAATTTGAATACCAAATTAATTTAATGGTGTTTAATTTCTCAAACTCTAGGTTACAATAATTACCTCATTATTATTTTAACAAAAAATTTACTTTAATTCTTTTATGTCACAATAGGGTTTTGCTCAAGATACTGATTCAGCAGACAACATTTCTTGTTATGGTCACCAAGCATGACCACAGGCTTGAGTCACAACATCCTACACCTGTTTACTGTTTACCTAAACACAGTTGTGTGCCAGACTTGTTTTCATAAACAACAGTTATAAACATTCTCAGTTTCAGCATTCATAGTCTAAACACTCTGGTTACATCATATACTGCCATATCCGCTTACTACACTTTTCAAGTTTTATAAATCTTTTAGATAACACATTTGTCTCTTAACATTTTTTATTCCAATTCAGATCAGATATATTTTTGATTCATTAATAAAATTGACCCTTTTAAATTATTTGTTTAACTTGAACATTCTTTAACAACCTCCACCCAAAACAGTTTGATTTTAATTACAGCTGTATGAAGTTAATGTATAAAATATGTAAAATTACAATTTCAATTTGAATCAAAATGAATTTACACACACCACTAACATTAAGTTACTCCAGGGGCGGCTATACTTCAATTTCATCTCTTAGTACATTCAAAACAATTTCCATGACTTTGATTACAATTTTCAAAATGATTCTACGTGATTAACTGTTTGTTTTTTCTTAATATTTCAATAAATTTTACAAACATTACATCATTGGTTCTAATCTCACTTTAAATTCCTCCCCAATCACATTCCAACTACCAATATCCCGTACTCATAACCTAACATAGCAGGTACCACACAAAATAATTAAACCTTTTAGTTACATAAGTTTACTTTAGAATATTTTCCAAAATTATTTTTTTTTTCTTAACTACCTGTAAATAGGTTATATGTTACATGTACATGATTATAGTGAATTGAGATGCGATGGAAGATGAACAGAACCTCTACATCAGTGAATGTAAACAAAACCTGTTGGCAGCCCTGAGTTCCTTACCTGCCTCCTTTTCCATAAAAACAAACCATAACCACTAATCTACAACCCCATCTCGATCCACAATAGTCATGTGGAATTACACAGAAAATTGATTATTTCGTTTGTCTACTCAGCCACAAAACTTCTCCACTACCTACCTAATTAAGGGATGAGTTTACAAGTCATAAATAACACCAGTTTATTTAATTTTGAGGATTACCCTAATGTAGTATTTAGAATTAAGGCAATCAAATGGTTCCAAAAAGTGTGCCAATTTGTGTAACTATTGTTTATGTGTTTACTCTAAGGGGAGGGTTAGGGAAAGCGGGAAGATAAAAGGGATAAGGATTATTACAGGGTCAAGAACTAGGACTAAAGGTAGGGACAAAGCTTCCTCCGGAAATAAGGGTACATGGAGAAAACCAAGGCTCGCGTAGGCAGGGGCGCGTCCCTGAAATAGACGAACCCCACTGGGACAAGTGGGGAACATCTATCCGCTACCACTTTTTTATATATTAAATTCCTAATTTTGTAGTTATTTAGTTTCTATTTAATTACAAGATTTAATATATTATTTTAATTAATTCAATGATTGGAAACAACATTTTTAATTACTTTCATTAAGTATAATAGTTACAACTCATTCATTATCTTCCTCCAAATTATTTTTGTTATTTATTTAAGCTGCAAAATATTAATATCCTCCTCACAACAATTTCTGCTACGTACCTACATTTTATAATACATACAAATAATTTCACTAAACATGTATTTACAATTCTTCATCAATAATTATTCAGTTATATCACACTTCAATATCTAAAATCAGCTAGGTCATTGCCATATATTAACATACAGTCGACTCCCTCTAATCCGGACACCTCGGGACCGGATCCCTGTCCGGATTAAAAAATTTCCGGACCATCCGGCGGTTTTTTACTTATGTAAATTACAACCTGTAATAGCGTATCTATATTTATAAATCACATTTTAAGACAATTTTCAAGTGTACGGAACACAATTTTAGGTTCATAAAATTGTCCCAAACGAATAAACTTAAACCTAAAACTAATGAAAAACTTGGCTTTGCAATATTAAAAGAAATCTGTTATTTTCTTCTGCTTCTTTACTTCAACTGTTTTCTTGAAGGCATAATCACGCCACTTCCTTAGAAACATAACATCCACAGCTGATGCGCCAGGCTGTTGTTCGACGTAGGTAGTTGCCAGTTCCAGTGCTGCCCTACCCTCTGCATGAGTCAAAATTCCCACGCCATTTCCAGCTTCACTATCACCTTCATCGTCGTCTTCTTCTTTTTCTTCCTCTTGACGAAGGACTACATCGACGATTTCGTCATCATTCAGGATTTCATTAGCCAGTTCATCATCAGCTCGTGAAATCCATTCCACAACGTCATTCTCATTAATACTAGCAGAATCAGGCAGCCGTTGTAAATCCTTTAAAATTGAGTGGTTGTCATCAGGTTCAGTTGCATGAATATTTAACCCTATTGTATTTGGGTTGTCTTCTTGTCTCTTCTCAACGAGAGTTTCAACATCTGGCCACAATTTTCTCCAGGATTTGGTAAACGTAGATGATGGGATTTCATCATACGATTTAGCAGCGATATAAATGACGTCCTTAATGTTAATTGTCTTGAGCGTCTGGATGAGACCTGCATTGTCATTACCATCCATCTTATCCAAAATTTCTGAAAGAAGCTTCCTCCGGTATTTTCTCTTAAAGCATTCGATTACACCCTGGTCCATGGGCTGTGCGACACTTGTTACATTTGGAGGCATATATAAAAGCTTGATGTCACTGTAACTATCACATTCGAGACCTTCCTCTGGATGCGTAGGGGCATTATCAAGCACAAGAACTGCTTTTACTGGCAATTTCAAGGATGTCAAATGTTCTTTTACAGATGGAACAAATTGAGCCACGAACCACTCCTTAAACAAATAAGAATCCATCCAGGCAGACTTTTGTGACCTGTAATACACTGGAAGGGAAGACATGTTTAAGTTTTTGAATACTCTGGGTTTGGCCGACTTTCCAATCACAAATAGCGGCATCTTGTGTGTCCCAGTTGCGTTTGAGCATAGTGCAACAGTGATCCTTTCTTTATTTACTTTAAAGCCCGAAGCAGACTTTTCTTGAGGAGTGGCAAAGGTTTTATTAGGCAAAAGTTTATAGTTAAGCCCGGTCTCATCGATATTGTACACTTGTTCTGGGGTTAGTTTTTCACGCTCAATGATACGCTTCAATTTTTCAGAAAAATCATTAGCTGCCGGTTGGTCTGCTGAAAGCTTCTCCCCGCAAACTCCAAGGAAATGCACTCCATGCCGTTTTTTCCATCTCGTTAGCCACCCATCGCTTGCCGAGAAGTTTCCTTTTTCCCCAAGTTTTGAATGAAGAATGACGGCTTTTTCTTTCAAAATCGGCCCATTTATAGGAGTCCCTCTTCTACGTTCCTGCATGAACCACAACCATAATGCGTCATCAACAAGTTCATGGTGTGGTTTTTTCAAGGTAGATCGAGTAGAAAGGACGGATTCGACTTCAATTTGCATACAAAAATCCTCGATCGATTTTCTGTTTTTCCGCCAATCATAAACTATGCTTTTCCCTACATTAAACTCCGTACAAATACTTTGCACTGATTCACCCTTATCTAAACGTAAAATATTAAGTCTGTCTTGCATTTTAACCGTATTATGCTTCCGTTTTTCACTCATTTTTGAGAATTTTACTGTCAAATAATCAGAGTTACTGAAACTACAATTTCACCTAACAAATAAACTCACTTATAATAACATATGTAACTCACATTGAAAATTATTAAAACACACAACAATATCAGTAGTAATTAGTAAAAACAGCTACAGTACACTGTATGACGATCCGGAGCAAACGCAATCGTAAGCCGAACTGAGGATCTTTGTTTACATGTAGGCCGGAAATAAACAGACACGCTCAATCCTGTCATTTTCGGCCGTGAGAAACCCGGCGCGCGCTGATGACTCATTTCCAAGAAGTAGTCCGGACCATCCGGCGTCCAAACCATCGGAGTCCAAACGAGAGGGAGTCGACTGTATTTGAAATTGTCCAATTGTGAATTTAAGGCTCAACCTCCATCGTCAAAAATTAGACGGGGTTTCACATAACATCGTTCAATTTTATTACCACACAAATGACTGTTTTGTGTGTTGTAACCATACAAACTAAACTCATCCATCATACTCAAATACTCATAAAACAAGTCAACATTATTTGTTTCTGTCCAGTCTCCATTAGTAATATTCGTCATCAAGTCAGTTATTTTTTCTTCATAAAGTAAATTATTATTGTTTAAACATGTATCATCAAAACAGTCTTCACTCTCTATTTTAACAGGTAAGTTTAACATCTCTTTCAACTCGTTATAATTTCTCATTAGTTTATATAATTCTATCTCTTTGTCAACACACCACTCTCCATTTAAATCTCTCTCATCATAATGCCATGTCACACTTTCTCTCTCATTCCATGCAGAGGGTACAAAATTATTCAACAAAAATAAACAACTCAAATCTTTCACTAATAAGGGTCTCTTGCCCAAAAATAACACTTTTGAACACTCTGGTTCATCACAAATAAGGGGAATTTTTACCCTCTGCTCTACACATTCGCTTAAACTCTCCTTACACCCACTCTCCATCTCATCAACAACTATTACCTCCTCATTAACCTCTAATCCCATTAAACTCTCATTATCACTACTATCATTCAATGTATCATTCTCTACTACTACATTTTCAGTTAAATCACCACTTTCAATATCATTGTTAATATTTGTTATCTTGCTCTCCACTACCACTTTTTTACACATATCATTATAATTATCATCTGTTTTACATTCGAAATTTTCAGTTACCTTTTGTCTTTGTTTATCAAATTTTTCCACCACATTACTCTCTATTTTGTCAATTTTGTTATTCCTATTATTCAATAAGTGACTCCACGTTTCTTTTAATTCATTTGTCAATTTGATAAAGTTACTCTCACAATTGATTTGTACTTTATTAATTTCAGTTTTAAGTTCATCCAATTTGTAATTAAATTCACTTTTAATTTCGGTCTTAATTTCATCAAAACGATTATTTAATTCCCTACTTTGTCTGTCTAATTTTATGTCATTATGATCAAAACGACTATTTAATTCGTTAAATTTGTTATTCTGTACATGAATGTCCATTGATATGGTTCTTAATATACTCATTATATCCATCTAATTTATTACATTTTGTTGAGGTCGGGGTTATCTGTACCCCCGAATCTTCAGTTACGTTACTCTGGTCACTTAAATTTTCTCTGCTTTCTCTTGACTCGCACTTGGAGTCGAATGTAACTCTAAATTATTTATATCTGACTCGTCAAAAACTTCGACACTCATCGTTTCATTTACGTTATTTTCGTTATCTGACATTTTGTATTATTGGTTAAATTAAATTAAATAAATTGGTTAAATAAATTAATTACGTAAATACTGTAATTAATTAAATTTTGTAATGTAGCGTTATTTTGCTATGCTAACCTAAAACATGTATGTATCTTTGTAGATGTGGAATTTTAATTAAATATAATTATAATTGTGCCTGTTCCGTGGCGCCAATTGTACTGCTCTCTAAATGATAAAATTTATTACCACAAAATACAAATTAATTTTTACCTACCGTTACGATTGCTTCTACAAAGTCACAGGATCCGTTCACATGTACGCTGGATACAAACATGGTTTACAGGTTAAGCAAAACACAGACACAACTCATTTCTGGAAGAGAATTACTATTTAATAATTTAGTTTTGAATCATTTAACTTGTTTACACAGTTTACTACATATGAAATATTTTCATAAGAATGGATGCTTTGCCTGAGTTACATGATTATCACTCCTATTCTATCTTATACTACGGCTTACCTTATTTTCTATACATACACTCAAAACTGCCCAGCCTGCAATTTGGCACACACTCAGACACACATATAAATTTATTTATTGATTAACATATATAATTAAGTCCCCCCAGCCCTTACACCGAAACCGACGGCACGTGTTTTGCGCGCGCACTCATTGATAGTTAATTCATTATGTTTTATTTTTTAACCAAACTCTTCGATACTGTTCTGCTTGTTAAACTGACCGCGGTCACATACTATTTACTGTTGCTACAACTTTTTTCTTTGTTAAATTAAAACTTTGGTGACGAGCCTACGTGGAACCAGCCCGGTACCGTGAACTGCTGTTTGTAGACTGCCACGGTAATGTAACAGGTATCGCTATTGTGATCTCATAGTTGGTATGGAAGTCACGGCCTTATCCTTCGTCGCCGAAGTTTCGCCCCATGCCATGCATGTAGTTTTTTAGGTTAACATGGTCAATGATTTCCATTAGGCACAGGCTGACGTCATTGGAGGAACCGGATCTAAACAGCACTTCCTGCCGCTCAAAAGCACATTGCTGAATTTTACTCGCTTCAAGACATCCGGTTTTGAGGCTGGACGCTTCACTTGAGCTTGTGGTGGTACAGTTGCGTCTGTATGCTGCTACGCAAGTACAGATTTCTGAGAATTTTGAAGGGGGTAAATGCTTCGCTCGCCGCGTTACACAATAACACCTGCGTATCGCTTGGTTACCACTGTTTCTTAACATCGTTCTGCTACACGGAAAAATACGTTGCACAATAATTTTCATAACTTTTGACAAACCCGCCCAAAATAAAAGAAATAAAAAATATAAATGCCCCATACTGTTAAAAATAAAAAATACCCAAAAATGACCCGCTACAAGAAAACATTGGAGGCATGATTCAGTCACTCCGTATCATATTGAATATTGTAAATAGGATCCTAGGAGTCTCTGGGATAGCATCCTGTACTGCTTTAGACTGAACTCTTTGTCCCCGAGAGGAATGTGAAATAGAGAGAGAGTGTAGACATGCACACATGCCGTTGTGTTAAACAAACAGGTACTACTGAGAAATACATTCACATTACAGTACAAAACTCATTGTTTGCTCACTTTCCTCTCATTGAGCATTAAAGCCAGAAACCTGTGACGCTATGTGTTGTACAAGAATTGGCACTGAAAAATATTATTACTATAAAATATAATTTTAATTTCACACAGCTTAACACTTCAAAATGCAATAGATGACGTACATTTAAAAGAGGGCGAGCTAACTCCTCTTCCCTGTCAGCATTTCTACTGCGATCAGAATCATTGTCACTGCTGATATTATCACCATCCGAACCTGATGTTATAATAATCTTGTCAATAACGTCTGACACTATCCCATCACTTTCCCAGTAGTAGTCCTCTACCGGGAACTTCTTACTTTCTTGCAGTACCCTACCCAGTCACTTTCAGTTCCTGACATTACTGCTTGCTCAGTTTTTTCAGTCAATTCCATGAAATTAACACTTCCATAACTGTGCAATTTCGTATGTAGTTTTGCCCAGGCAAGTTCAATAGGATTGAGATCACAAATATAGGGAGGAAGTGTGACCCATGCTTGATAAAAATTATTAAAAAAAATAAAAAATCAATTGTACTGCTTTTCTCTGGAGCTATGGAGTTCTGTAATTTATAAGAGATGTTCCTTTCTCATACCCTCATCACAGTTAATACCCTTATTTCTCAGAAATTGTATCACATTGAGTTTCATAGAATACTTTGGTGGAATCTTTTCAGCCAAAATAGAATGAACAGCCAAATCAGTCCATAACTATTACTGATTCCGATGGAATATTTTTCAACAACTTATTCTCAACCCATTTAAAAATATGTTCATAGTTCATCTGCCCATGATAATCATCACGAGTATTTCCAAGTTTGTACAAAAGTTTAGCACCTGGAACAAAGCTATTTTTACTTCCCGCATGTAAAATCACTAATCTGTTTCCCGCACTGTAATTCTGTAACCCGCCAGAAACCTCATTTGATTTCCAACATTTATCTACAATTATATTACTGTCAACCCATGTTTCATCTAAAAAAATGTTTCTCTCAGATTCCCAAAAACTTTTAATTTGCACAAGGTACTTGTAACTCGTCATTACAATTTCTGGTTTTTCAATTAACACTTTTCTTTTACTTCCACATTTCTTCCACTTGAATCCCACACTTCTAAGCACTTGCAATAATGATTTAGCTCCCCGTGGGAAATGGATTCTCTCTTTCACGATAGGTGGGAGTTTTTTAACAGTGGGCACAACGTTTTGATTTTTATAATCAAACAATATTTCTGATTAACACTTGTCGAAATTGTCAAGAAAAAGTTTCTTTTTCTCACGTGTTTTATAATTTTTTCATGGTGTGGAGAGTTTTCCTTCTCGACTGCATTTTCTTTGCTTTCTCAAGTATTTAACAAAGCCTTCCAATTTATTACAGTAATACGCAGCTCGTTTTGTTGCTTGATTCAGTGGGTATGTTACTGTGAAATGTGGTTGTTTTTCTTCATTATATTTTTCAATTACTTTATTATTTTGCGACCTTCACTGTGACCAACAAAACTTCTTTTTCTTTCTTTCTTTCTTTTGATGATCCTTGAAGAGACATTGTGAATAGACAGCTACAAATAACACGATAATTCACTCACTAACTGAAAGTAACTAAAAGTACACTAATCCTAAATGATAGTTCACAGATTCGTATGTTTAATGTTACTATAACACAGCTACTTAAAAATACTAAGTTATAAACACAAAACCAATAATACATAGTTTTTGAACACATTGATGTCCTTTGAAAACTTCCGAGAATGCCGACGGACGTCAATTGACGTCCTTAAGTTTCAATGTATTTTTTCATGATTCCGTATGTATAAAGACGTCCTTGACGCTGTTTTGAAACGATGTCAGGCTTTGTAGTACCCAAATCGTCTGCTAGATCGCATACGCGTTCACTTCTGTAACACTAGATTTTTTTTGAAAATTTGGGATTGACGTGGACACACAAGGGCAGGCGTTGGCTGTCACAGCATTGATGAATGTGTACGCTAGTAGCGACGGTCATTCAAAGAAATGGGTTGACAGACAACTGATCTACGCCTTGCTCAACGTGAACGAAGAACAATAAGTGTAGCCGAAGCGAATTCGGGTAGAGCGTACTGCATTGTTTCGGGCGAAAGTGTAACAAAGAAACGGACGAGCACATGGCTTACTTAGAAAATACTCTGTACACAGTCGAACGTATTGTTGGTGATACATATACGGGACAATACGACGACACAGCTTAAAAGGGTATACGGGGACTCGAGGAATAGAACAGTTGAGAAGAGTACGAAACAAAGAATTAACAAGGTCACACACAGCTGGAATCCATGTAACACTTAAAAAGAACTACAACTTGCTAGCAGAAAGGATGTAGCGAGAAAACACGAGTACAATACCACGATTCGACATGCTGGAAGTAGAGAGGTGTCAAGGAGATGAAAAATTATTGCCTGTACAGTAAGACGACTGAAAGGATTGATTGACAGGCGGGGATATTGCTTTTTCATGGAATCGCGTAGGAGGAGAGTTTAGCCAGAGTTTTTTGGGGGTGACTAGGTGAACTAGTGTCGACCTATAGGAAGCCGAGGATTGACAAGGGTTGGACATCTAGACTACGTCTCCATGGTGATGAAACCAGAGAACGAATCATCTGAAGGTGGTGGAAATGACTCAAGACGTTGGGTGGAGTTTTCTCCGGAATTCGAGATGTTGGGAGGAGAATTAGCTGGAACTTAGGACCAGAAGCCAATAAGATACGACTATAGGGGTTGGACAGAAAAGTAGGAAGTAGCTTGGTAGGAACGAAGATTATAAAAGATAGTGTTCGCCACGAGGAGTTGCTTCTTAAGTCTTCTTAAGCATTATATCTTATGTCTTAGTTTCTCAGTATCATAGTTGTAAACTCAGTGTTGCAATTCGTGCTTCGAATACTAGTAGAATTTCTTTTGTGAAGAACACTTTAATTACCGTTATGTAATTTAGTAACGTGAAGTGGTATACGAGTTATTATTCAATGTGAATAGAGTGAACTAAAATTCTCTATATCGACATTTTATCAGTGACTTTACAAGTAGACTTAGAATCTTAACAAATAATGTATTGTACGGACGTTTTGTTTTAAACGTAGACAATTTATAAGTGTATTATTCGGTATAATATTAACCGATGAACTGTAGACTCAGTGATATAAACGATTTGTAAACGGAGTCGAGGTGATATTCTACATAAACAAGGACAATGTATGCGATGTTTGTATGAACTATATATAAACAGTATCAATGTCGATAGATATAATTATCTTGAATGCGGGAGTTTTGAATATAAATAAGTAAATTATAAGCGACTCGTAATATGAACAATCTGATCTTTGCGTGAGAATTTGGTGACGTAATAACGCAGGAGTGCGGGACGGATGTGACAACCGTATTCTGATCAACCACAGTTTAAACACCAAGCGATAACGGCAGTGCTGGAACGAGGATGGGAGCTTCAGAGGATAGCCGACGCACTGTGGATACTCAAATCAAGTAAAATTTAATATATTATTTCAGCGTAGAAAAAAAACCACTGACCTGTAACTCATAAAGAAGCCAGCTTGAGATAAGCATAAGTCTTAATAGAAAATTTAATATATTATTTTAACGTAGAAAAAAAACCACTGGCCTGTAACTCATAAAGAAGCCAGCTTGAGATAAGCATAAGTCTTAATAGAAAATTCAATTTAGTAAACCTATTAATCAAAGCGGACCATAAATCTGGAGTATGAATGCATTAAACGTAAAAATGTGTAGAAGTAGAAGTGGCAATAATATGAATTTTATGATGTGTATTTTATGTATGTGTTCTATTTCAGGATATGTCTCCAACTAAGGAGGGAATTGTTTGTTTTATGTATCATTTGCAGGAATATATGTATTTTGTATGTGTAATGTTGGATAATACCAAGTGCATGATTTTAATAAACATGTATGAGAACCCAGATCCGCATAACTTTGTATTATTTGATACACCTTTTGATAATTAAGATCACTTGCAATTTTGAGGATTGATGATTCTATTTCATATTCAATTGGAATACTTAATTAGTAGTGGCTAAATTGTGCATAAATCTGCAAAAGTATTTATAGTTATATATGTCGCCCAACACCTGGCAGGGCTGATTTGATTTTACATTTGTCGTTACGAATTAATAAACAATTAATTGCTCATTGTTAATTAAATGATTATGCATATATCCGCATAATAAATTTGCATTTTAACACAATAAAAATTCTCAGTTTAATTAATAAATTTTGTCAATTAAATAATTAATCATATTAATTATCACATTAATTAATAATAATGCATAAATTCGCATTATATAACATGGCGCCCAGTGTCCCCAGTTTCGATTCGGCATGATCTCAGAATCCGACGAACGGAACTCGCCCTGTTTCTCCCTTAACTCCCCATGTTCATCCTTCACAACAAAAGGTTTAGTACTTTCACTGTTGTACACACTGATCCACTTTCACTTGTCACCCCCTTTACTTTCACTATTCAACCTATTTCTGACCATTCTGGGTATATGCATTCATTTTACATTAATATTCGCATAATATTCGTACTTACATACTACTGTATGAAGACAATGCAAAAACATATCTTCTCATTAACATATTAATAAACATCTTAACATTCATATTATTCCAATTGATATTATGGGCTAAAATTACAAATATCCACTGCCTATTCTCCCTTCAAACAATCAAAACAAAATTTACACGCTAGTTATGTTTATATTATTAACATAATTGTACATTAATTCAATACATCCTCATACTTTCATATTGTAATCAATAGTGGAAAATTTTACCACGTTACTTTCTATCTATTCAAACAAGTTTAATTCAATACAATTTTTCCTTTAACTCCTTATATCATCATACTATACATGAAATAATTCTACAAAAAAAACATCTTATTACTTACAATTTATTAGTAATATTTACGTATCATTATTGAAGTATTCCTTGCTTTTACAACTTTACATCTTAGTTTGTTTGTCACATTTTATTACATTATGTACATAAATTTACCAGCTTTCTTTCTAAAATATATCTTCTATTGATACATCTTAATAATGTACTGATCTTTTTTTTTTTAGCTAGCCTGAATGATATGGCCGCGTCAACACCCTATTCCGTGACGAGATTCCATCCATCCGACGTCCTTAACTAATTCATACGTCATGGTATACTTCTTGTTTACCATATAGCGTAGTTGCCATCTCCGCTGTCTTCATTATATCAGTCCTTCCTTTTCTTCTCAGTCCTTTTAGTAATATACTTCTTCAATTGGCGTATATTGAATTTTCCTCGAATCCTGCTTTCGTCTCT
Organism: Magicicada septendecula; assembly: GCA_034769895.1. Lineage (NCBI taxonomy): Eukaryota > Metazoa > Arthropoda > Insecta > Hemiptera > Cicadidae > Magicicada > Magicicada septendecula. The sequence continues at coordinate 750,048,029 of CM068368.1, read as the reverse complement.
GCAGTCTACCACCATGTATGTTGATTCGCCCAATATTTGGCTTATCTTAAACGGTCCACTAAATAATTCGCAAAACTTCTCTATACGTTTTTGAGTTGTGTCTGATTGTGTATACGTCCTGATTAATACTAGGTCGCCAATCTCAAACTTGTTGTTTTATTTGATTCGTTCATCCGCTTGGCATGTTTTTCCCTTTTGGTACGTATTTTTACAAATATTTCCGTTTTATTTTCTTGATTGTCCTTCGTGATGTCAGCGTCAAGATATTTCTCCCATATTTGTATCGGTTTCTTTTCCAGATGGGCTTCATATGGTGTAATCTCAATCGTGTTGTGGTACGTTTTCATTAAGACACTTTTCAATGGTTTTCACATACCGTGACCACTTTGTATGTTGTTGGTTATTGATGAAAATTCTGAATAAGTTACCTAGTTGCCGGTTAACGCGCTCTGCTAGGTTCAAACAAGGGTTATGTATTGCAGTGTATCTGGGCTGAATGTTTAAACTTTCCAACCCGCTGACCCATTGTCTGGCAGTGAATTGTGTACCGTTATCCATCAACAAAGCTTTAGGTGAGCCAAATTCTTCACAGTACTGTCGTACCCTTTTCAGTGTTTCTGTGGTCGTTGCCCTTCGCAATGTATATAGTTTTACATACTTAGTAAAATTATCAATGATGACGAAAATTACTTGATTCCTCCTACCGAAGTCTGTAAAGGTCCGTAAAAATCTCCGCTGCATAAATCACCCTTTTCCTTTGGTATTATCGGCCGCGTACCACCGAATAAATTTCTATTTTGTGTGTCCTTATACCGTTGGCACATGTCGCACGTTCGTATATATGCATTTACCTTCTTAGCCAATTGGTCCATGGTGAAATGCTCCTGGATCATCTTGGTACATTTCTTTGTGCCAAGGTGCCCATACATTTGGTGGATTTCGGCTATTACCTTGTCAGACATCCCTTTCGGTAAATATAACCTCCATTGTCCTGTCCATTTTCTGTATAACTTATTGTTACTGTATTTATAAAATTTGTTTGTCGTTTTTGCCATCGTCGTTCTCTAACCTATCAATAATACATTTCAATTTCTCATCATTTATTTGGTATTTATTTATTTCCCTTAGCATTTTACAAACCTCTCTATTCATCTTGATTACAATGTGGTTCATTATACATTCGCAGCTGTCCTCGAATGTTTCTCCTTCCGTCACATCCTCCAGGTTTCTACTCAACGTATCAGCGACAATATTCTCTTTGCCCGTGCAGTGTACAATATCAAATTTGTACTCCTGAATGCTTAAAATCCATCGAGTAATCCTTGAATTATTTAAATGACATTTATTCATGAAGGTGAGTGCCTTATTATCTGTGATAATTGTCAACGGTTGCACCAGTACATAGATGCGGAATTTTTCCAAACATCTCACTATACACAGCAATTCCTTCTCTGTGGTATAATAGTTTTGCTCAGCTCCCTTAAATGTTTTGCTGGTAAATGCGATTACGCCGATCTTCCCACAATCGTCTAATTGATACAATTGTCCGCCGTATGCAAAATCGCTCGCGTCACACTTCATGTAATATCGTTGATCAATTCGTGGAAATTTCAATATTACAGACTCAATAAACAAATCCTTTACATTCTGGAAACATTCTCCTAATTCCGATGTCCATTTGAATTTCTTTTCCTTCTTTAATAACTCTAACAATGGTTGTGTCGTCTGGGCGTACCTGTCTGTGAAACGGTTATAAAAATTGGTTAATCCGAGGAATCCCTTCAATTGTTTCTGATTCTGTGGCGTAGGGAAATTTCTGATCGCAGCAATTTTTTCGTCCGTCGCGAGTATCCCATTTGTTGTTAGGCGGTAACCTAAATAGGATATCTCTTGCCGGAGGAACTGAGATTTTTCTAAATTAATCGTAAGATTCGCTGTACGGAGGTTTGATAATAATAATTCTAAATGCAATAAATGAGTTTTGATGTTGTTGGAGTAGCATAAACAATCATCCACATAAATTATGGTGTCCCTCTTTACATCGTCGTTCAGTACCCTGTCCAGACCTCGAGTCAACGCTGCTGAACTGGTGCTGAGGCCGAATGGTGTTACGGTGAAACGGTAGCACTTTCCATCGTAGATGAATGCAGTGTAATCTCGGCATGAATTTTTTAATGGAACTTGCCAGAAGCTACTGGTCAGATCGACCGTCGATAAGTATCGCATCTCCCCGAACCTTGCTAATATTTCTTGGATTGGTAGAGCCCCTTTGTAGTCAGGTACCGTCACACTATTTACCTTTATAGCGTCTAGGCACAGCCTAACTCTCCCGTCTTTCTTGATAACAGTCACCAGCGGGTTGACATATGGGCTATTACATCGCTCGATGACCCCATATCTCACCATCTTTTCAATTTCCGTGTCTACCTTTTCCTTATAAGCTATTGGCACTGGCCATCCTCGCTGAAAGTACGGTGTTTGATCAGTTACTCTAAACTCGTGTTCGTAACACTTCATTCTCCCCGGGCGCTCTCTAAATAAACTCTTGTTTCTTATCAGGATGTCCTTGAGATCCTGTAATGCTTCTTTATCTGCGCACTCGATACTATAGATCTTGTCATTTATCTTTCATTCGATGACTTCATCTTCCTCTTCTACCATCTCCATGTGCATGATAGGCACCACCAGCTCCCGCTAATCCGTTTTATCCTTGAACTCGACGATTCCCTTGTTAACATCAATAACACATCCTTCTTCCTGGAGGAAACTTATGCCTAAAATACATGGTCTCACTAATTCTGGAATAATTAAAAATACGCACTCCATCTTAACCTCATTAATATAAATATCACATAATATCTGTTTTCTAATTAATTTTGACTTTTTACCTACAGCGCTTACGATTAATGTATTGGTCATCGGTAATTCCTCATAAAGTATCAGGTGTTGTTTGTTTTGTTGATACCACGTTTCAGATAGTCCATTTACTGTCTGCCAGTATCGACTAGTGCTGAGACCGTGATATTTCCGTTAAACGTAATACTAATTTCGGGACATTTCAACATGCGTTGAATACTCTCTTCTTTGTCGTCACATAACAAGTCATGTCGTAAATCAGGTAGTAGTACGTTCATTCTGTCATGTTGCATTTGCGTTGTCGCAGTGGCTATCTCCCTTCTTAGACATTTTAATTTTTTTTTCTTTTCAAACCTCCATCCTTCCTGCAGACGAGGTCGATGCTTTGTTATTTGTAAACTCAATAGTATTTACTTGCTGTTGGTCGATGGGTTTGACAAATGGCTTTTTACCGTCTCTCTCTACCCACCCTGGTCTCAGCGAAAATCCTTTGTTTTGTGTAACGGTGCTACTCGGTGTCGTCTCACCCCCTCTTGAAACCACTTTCTCCTGATTCGGTGCGTAACCAAAATCTCTGTTCCAGCAGTTTTGAATGTTTGAGTATTCTAATATTAAAGATTCAAAATTTTGTATCGTATTGACGCCCCGCGTCACTACTGCTACTTCAAATTCTCGTCCAAAATGCCAGGCGATTTTTTTGATTAGTTGCCAGTCAGTTATGGCCGGTGTTAACTGTCTACTTTCAAGTAAAAGCCTCTCCATATATTGTACTGGATTGAGTCTGCTGCGCCAGTTGTATCGGCCGAACTCCAGGTTATCACGTATCGTGTCTTGTTTTTCCTGCCCCCAATACTTCTGGATAAATGCTTCCTTGAATTCTTCGAAGTTGCTGACCTGGTTGCGGATTACCCTCCACCAGACCTCTGCATCAGCTTTTAAATGTCTTCTGATCCACTTAATGTTGTCACTCGGGTAGTGCTGCTCTTGAAATTCTGATAATTCTTTTAGAAACTCCATGGGGTATCTGTTGCTTCCATTGTATTTTAATTCATTATGTGGCGTTCCGTTTATACGATTTCCTGGTATACCTTCGACGCCTGCTAATTGCCGTTGCAATCTCTCCTGATTTTCTTTCATTTTAGCTAAATGACCTGTCAATTCTTCCAGTCACGTGATTCTCTCTCTGTCGGTTTCTTCTGTAGACCGTTGTCTCCCGTCTACTTCCACAATTTTCTGTTTGAGCGTGTTGATCATCTCTCCATGTTCCTTATGTTGTAGTTTCAAACTCTTTTGTATTTCTTTCTTCAATTCTTCATTCTTCTTACCAGCGTCTTTGATATGTGAGTCGACTTTACTGTCCATCTTCTCCATTCTCGTCAAGGTGTTAGTGATCGCCCCCTGCCATTCTTGACGATCTACTTCACGTAATCTTTTATTCTCCGCAGTCTGTCCTTTGAGTTCGTCACTCAGATCCTTCATTGCACTCTCCGTTTTCTCTTGTAATTCGTTAAATTTTTTCTCCCATTTCTCGTTGTGTTCCCGCAGTTCGTTCTTTAGCTGTCCGAACTGTTCTGCTTGTTTATCTAATCTCTCGTTAATTTCTTCCTTCTGTTTATCTGATTTCTCATCTTGTTTCTCGAATTGCTGCTTGATGAAATCCATCAGCATCTGAAACTCATTCTCTCGGGGTTGTGACATTTGTCCCCACGCCCTTCTGGTCTCATATCGACCTCGGTACTACTGTCCTGGGTAATTGGTGTGTCTTCCTCAGATCCTACTATGCCTAATTGGTTGTTAATATCAAACTCGATACTGTCGGAATTGTCCGCAATTCTCGCTCTACTCCGTGTTATCATTCAAGCTAACTACTTTCACTAGTTTACACTACTCTTCATGTATTTACATACTACACCACTGCCTGCACTCAGCCTTTGGTGAAATTATTTTGAATTAATTATTGAATCAAATTACTCGCGCTTCGCGTTGGGCGCCATGTTATATAATGCGAATTTATGCATTATTATTAATTAATTAATATGATTAATTATTTAATTGAAAAAATTTATTAATTAAACTGAGTAATTTTATTGTGTTAAAATGCAAATCTATTATACGAATTAATAAACAATCAGTTAATTGCTCATTGTTAATTAAATGATTATGCATATATCCGCATAATAGATTTGGATTTTAACACAATAAAATTTCTCAGTTTAATTAATAAATTTTGTCAATTAATAATTAATCATATTAATTAATAATAATGCGTAAATTCGCATTATACTTTCTTACGTACAGTTGGCATGAAACAGCGTGCGGCAAACTGTTACATTAGTTGGCTGAACACCATGTGCGTGTCAAAATGTCAGACAAGCGTTTCTTGTAAAAAAATTACAAAAGTAACATCTTTATAAACCAATATATGTTATAAACATTATGTAATGTATTGTTTAATCCATTTCTAACAAATAAAAATAAAATTGCAAGTTTCTAGTAACACCGTGTGTTTGGCCAATTTTTTTTCTTACAAAAACATCACTTTTTTAAAAAGCAATTTCAGGTAAAATAACCAACACAATGACATATGGTATACACCATTTAAAAAAAAGACACTTAGACCTTAGATCTTTATAAAAACGTAGGTAGTATATATTTCTGCCATATAGTTTAGAAGCTACAACATTTTAAATATATGTAAAATGGCCCGGCATGGCTAAAGGACCATTATGTTAAGGGCCCAGCGTCAAAGTGTTAATACTGCAATGGTGAAAACCAGATTGGAGTAATATTACAAAGTGTGGACTGTCTGATTGCCTTTGTGAGTGGATGCCAGTTTGTATGGTGAACAGGATATGGCAGCTGTCATGAATTTGTCCTTGACAAATAAACGATACCAACACACACAGAATCACTCATACTTTCTCATCCCCTCCATCAGAGACACAGAGTTCAGTCTCTGAGATTCAGAATGTGATTTTATCATTATTACTTGCAAAAACTAGAAGACAGAATTTCTTCCCAGTTCCATTAATCGTCAAATTTGAATTTTGTTATGTGGAGGTAATTATACATGCATTTTTATTAAAATTTTATTGAGCACAGAAAAAATGAATCAAGTGAGGAATTTTGTTACTTAGAAGTTATACTGTATTTCCTACTTACAAACAAATCAAATGACATGAAGATATTGCTTGCATAATTTGCATCTTCTTGAAGGTCAGCAGATATTTGATTTTAAAATACTATAGATATATTATGGCAGTGAAACATTGCAGACTATGGTTTCTTGTTAGCATTGTCCATAGATAGTAACTTTAATCTGATAATAAAAAGTAATCTTACAGATAACTGGTAATATCACAAACTCTATAGGCAATGCCTGTAGTGTTTTGTATATAGCCCACTGTAAGCGGTGTGTAATTGTTCATAAAAGTAGTGAAGTAATGATCAGTTGTTCTTTTTATTACAGGCGAATCCACCGTCTTTGTTGTCAACAGTACAATATGTACAAAGTTTCTACGCAAATAGATTGGAAGGTGAAGAACATTATTGGTGGGTTCAGTTCTGCTCTGCTATAGAATTTATAAAGACCATGGATTATGTTGTCAGTGACTAAAGCAAGGTAATTTATATTACTTATGAATAAACAAAATTAGATGAATCAATAAAAATATCAGTAATGTAAATATTTTTCAGATAATTTAATACACGATATTAATTAATTAAATCATTAGCAGAATTGTCTCTTTGAGCATATTTCAATATAAAACAATCTTGTAGGCACATAATTAATTACATTTTAGATATTCGAAATACACAAACCAACAAAAAAAATTCTGCGTTTATTTAAAATAGGCATTTTGCTTGTTCCTTATTAATTTCTTCTGTGTTGGTCATTTATTGGTGACAGTTTTCTATGTTTGCTGCTACATAGATACTACTTTAACAGTGATACTACTTTAATACAACTAAGTTACTGACATTAACTTATTTAACACTGGAATTAAGTTATTTAATGGCAGGTAAGTCATTTGTTGACTTCTCACAATTGATTTCAATCTGTAAAACATCACAGCATGACAAGATGTGTACAGCTGGATTAAAAATTTTGTCTTCTGAATATTATAACATAACAAAAATATACCTCAAAGGAAAAACAAATGTACCATCAAAATTCCGGTGAAATATGCATAAACGCAATCCTTTTAAATAATCAAAACAAAAAGAGAAATAGTATAATAACTAAATAATTGGGAAATAGATAATGAAAACTCATGGAGTAAATAATTTAATGACAGTGACAAACAATGACTGACGATGACCAAAATACCCAGAAGTGAAGATCAAATGACAAAAAAATGTACGTAGTAATTTATAAATACAAATATAATATATAAATGTGTAAAACTAGTATGTAAGAAATAAGACATTGTGAATGAACCTATTTAACTATGAGGAGGCACCTCAGACAGTTATTTTGTATCATTGAACTACAGAATGTGAATGATATAAAATTGTACAAATATAATAAGATCAAACTATAATTATAAAAGTTGTATTGTGTGACAGTGCTTGAAGGTGAGAATAACAGTGAAATACGGTAAAAAGGAAAAAGTGTGTATAATGAAGTGATGAAACATAATTATAATGAGATTGAAGGGAATATATAATCTATATGAACCAGTTATATAACCCATATAGTGAAATCAAACAAAGTAGATAATTAAAAAATAGAAAATCTTACGTTAAATAACTTATAATAATATAGTGATGAAGAAAAAAATAAAGGTCAGCAGAATCATGTTAATTAGAAATTGTGAAACTGAACCTGTGACCCATAACATATCATAGCCAAAGCCTTCACTGAAGGAATTAGTGTTTTGATAAAAAGAAGGAATATTGTTGGAAAAAATCTAAAAACAAGGCAGAACATATTAATATTACTGCTGAACCTTTATACAAATTAATGACCGATAAAAGATGAGATGATCAAGAAAAACTATTCAAAATACTAGAAGGATAATGTTTTAATCGAAGTACCAAAAATTAGATGTCCAGACTTGAAGAATTGAGCAATAAGTCCTAAAAGAAAACTACCAGATTGGTGAGATTGCTCCAAGACTAAGCCAGATATTTGAACCTACATTACTACATTAATGATCGAGTTACAACTAAATAATATGACAAAAACAATATAAACGCTATAAAAGTGAATTTTTTTGTACACTTGTACACCATAGTTATTAGTAGTCATAGATTTTTTGTATTGTTCTTGTATGATTCAAAGAACCCACCACTATTCAACAGACATTCACAACACATAATTACCACATCTCATTCACAAATATTATATTTTATGTTATATTTATGAATTGTACAACATTTGACATTCCTTTTACGTTAACCCTGAGATTGAGATTTTTTCATGTTCTACAACAGAAATGAGATACCAATGTTAAATAGGAACATTGGATGTTGTTACAATTAAATCTATGTCAAAAATAAAAAAGAGAGTAAATAAAAATTAGTTGAGTCTGAGACAAAACGAGAACAAGAGTTGGAGTATTTATTTTAACATAAGAAATTATAGAGAAAGGGTAAGATTACAATAAAAAATATAAAATCAAATAGTTAGGGAGATAACTTCATTGTAGATTTTAAGGATTTTTAATAATGGGCACACAAACGTGAGGCTTAACAGAAATCTAAATAATTCTTTATTTTAAAATAAAAAGAAAACACTATATACAAAATAGAAGAGGAATAGCGTTTTATACAATATGTATACAGATAAATAAATTAAATAAGCAAGCTTTGAATTTCATAATTCAGCTTGTTACTAATATTAAAACTATTTTGGTATTGACGTTTGTAATGAAACGGAAACATTGCCACTAGAGATGGGCTAACCTGTTAATTTAAAATAATAGGTATGAAAATACCATTCCAAAAAAATAACAGGTACAAATACCTGTTATTATATACTAATTATACATAACATATATTATTTCTTTGTAAATAACTCGTTGAGTTTCCTGCAGGTCTCCTATGTAATATCTTCAAATAACTATACTCCAAGTAGGTTTATTTTCACCTAGATACACCTATTAATGTATTAATAAACCTACTTGCAGTGTATTTATTTGAAGATATTACATAACCTATATTATATAATTTGTTATAAGAAATAAATTGAAACTAAAAGTATTTACAGTGTTATTTTACACTGTGATTTTATTAAACTATTACTGTTTAAAAGAAAATAAGAAACAAGATAATTTGTAGGCCTGTCTCCTTTTGGGAATACTAATTTAAGTTTTCACTACGAGTAAACAAACTAACATTGGTTAGACAAATCAGTTGTGAAACTCAGGCAATGAAATTTAGAATAGCACAACAAATAATGTGAAAAAAAAACATCAGAAACATATAATAATAACATAACAGTAAGCTACAAGAGTGAATGAGAATAAACATGATTTAAACAGATTGCCCTTACAAAAACACAACCTAAACAGTTTGCGGTAAAGTTTCATTAGATATCTCCTCTTATCTTATTTTATTTTCTTATCAGGTAGTACTCGATAAGAATGCGGAAGAACGAAGTGGTACGCGGGTCCCGAAAGGTTGGGAACCACTGCTAGATCAACTGTGCAACTGATAGGTCCTGGCAAAAGCACAAGTTGGGCAAATAATGGAAACTTCCAACCATATCATAAATCAGTCATGAATATTTTACAGTCTCCAAGAAATTCAGATTAAACTTGTAGCTTTCTCTTCTTATTACCTTGTTTTATTGATGGCCTTCTAATAAGTTTAGTAAATTCTTATCTTCATCAGATCGTGTATTTATCTTAGGCTGCAGTTTGACCATTTACACCTAAATGTGTTATCTGTTATGGAGTTTATTTTTATTTCTTTACTAAGTGGAAACTACTATTAGTCAAATGATAAGTAAAGTGATAGAGACAAAAATTCAAAATCTGCAGTTTAGATAAAAGAAACAAATTTACGAAAACACCTTGTTTTTAGGGTAGCCTTATCAGACCAGTAAAGATTTAATGAACAGGACTAGATAAAGTGCATAAATGTCCGTTACAACAATCTCATTATTTACGTGAGATGTACAGTGAAGTTAAAATCACATTAACAAAAGAATAATGTATAGCACAACAAATAATGTGAAAAAAAACATCCAAAACATAATAACAACATAACAGTAAGCTACAAAAGTGAATGAGAATAAACACGATTTAAACCGATTATCCTTATAAAAACATAACCTAAACAGTTTGCAGTAAAATTTCATTAGATATCTGCTCTTAGTGGCCTATCAACTATATTCAGCCACTCTAGGTTATAACACAATATAATTTGTTTTTCAAAATTTACCAAGTTGGTGACTAGTATAATATATAATTTATTATAATCTGTATTATATATCTGCATAACACACGAGAATAAATGTAACATCAGTATGAATTTTGTTCACTTATTAAAAACAGCTTCGTCTCTTTGCGCAGAATGAAGTATTCAGGACCAAAAAGTGGCTTCGTACTAATTCGTACTCGAAATACTCCTGATACTAGTTGTTCCAAAAATAATAGTGTTCCTCGTGATACGCCTAGTATTTGTAATACTCGTTTACTTGTTGTTCCTTGTTTATCGGTGATACCCCTAGTATTTGAAATACTCGATTACTTGCTGTTCCTTGTGTATAGTTGCATAGGGGCGTGTCTCGACTCGGAACAGCGAGGCTGCAAATAACAGGTATTTCAACATTTCAGTCACTGTTACATCTGTTCCACAAAAATATCGTTCCAAAATACCTGTTACAGGTATATTGGCCCACCTCTAGTTGCCACACTCTGACCACTTGGTTTCTACAAGTGGATAAACACAAAACAATGATTCACATACAAACAACTTACAACACATTCACGCTCAAAGTCATTTAATACAGCTTCCCAAGACATAACAGTTTACTTTTAAAACATGATATGATATCTCTTAATTTACTTTTAATTACAGTATGTAATTATACTTCCTTTTATTACTTTTGAGTTATTTAATTATGTTTACTTTATTCGTCCATATGTCCGGACGCCATCTTTATTAGTTACCAACAATGAGATATAAAATTTACCTACCTCGGGTCCAGGTTCGGTTAGGCGAACTGAAATAGCAGAACGGATTATTTTCAGTAAATTACTCTTATATTTTTTGACATTCCCCTTTTATTTTACTCATAACACTTGTACATTAAATCCTGCTTCGATTAAAATGAAAACATCTACTCGGCCATGAGGCGCAATTTATAAAACCAAGTTAGAAGTAATTATTACCATTAACATTTTACTTTCCCACCAAAATTATATATAATAAATCATCAATTTAAATTATATCTATAATAGATCACAACCCAGCACTTCTTAAATATAGCTTCTTTACATTCACCTGTGACAGTACAAACGTCCGTCTTAAGGAATTATGGTACTAAGGAATATTGTATTGTATTTTTTATTGTATTTTCATATGTAAAAGAGAGTTAGGTCAGCTTCCCCCATATTTAAATACACGACGCAGTTTCATCTGTATAATTCGTCTCAAGGCCAAGAGCGTACGTGCGAAATAAGACGTACTCGATGGTTGCACTGATCGACAATGCTGAATTGTCATAACAAAATGCGACACACGTAATAATGATGACGAAAAACCATGCCGTCATCTGTATCAGACAAAGGTTTAGTAAGGGTTAATCCCCACCACCTGTCGATTTTACGACACTATGTCTGCCAGTCTGCCGTACATCTTCATGGAGTGAACACGTTGAAAAGTGTGCTGGCGTAAATCTTACCAGCAAAAGTGTTGTAAACCATTAAAATGTAACTGCTATTAAACAAGTATCTAAGAGTTAATAACCAACAATGTAAAGTCAGTGAAAACAGGACAGATAAGCAAAATTGAGAGTACGCCGAACATCGGGCAAGCCATGGCCAACATTTGAACAGCCAACCTCAGCATTTTCAGGAAAGTGCAAAACTAAATAATACCTTTTTATAAAAGTAATAGAGCTCGAAAAGTATGAATAACAAAATTTAATGTAGTACCAAAAATGATAAAAATGTAATGAGAGAGAGAGAGAGAGTGAGAGAGCGTGTGAGAGAACAGGCCGGCATCTTATTTGAGAAGAGGCGTTGGTTTGTGTTTAGCAACACAATTTAATTATAATATTAAAATATAGAAATACTGCAGTATAAAATGTCTTTGATGTAATGAAAGTAAATAGGGAACAGTTATTTGAAAAGTAAGCTATTAACAAGAGAGTGGAAGTTAAATGGCCGCCATGCTGTAGGTGCTGTATAAGCAGCCATTTTGTATTCATGAATATTAAATATGCAAATGAGATACCGATTAAAGAAAGTTTTTACACCACTCAATTGTGATCAGTTTCATTATTTCATACATACCTGCTGTTTGTGTAATCTCGCTTATAGAACTTGTGTAATCTCACTTATAGAACTCTGGGCCCTGGGTATAAAAAATAATGTGTGTCAGAAGCACGTGCTCACCGGAATTGCTATAAACACGTGGTAAGTACAAAGAATTATTTATGTATGTATTTATTTATGTATTTATGTGAGCTGAAAGGGAGAAAGTCAACACACCCAACCACGCACCCTTTTATGCTGTACATATTTTATATTCCCCTTTTTGAGCTCATTTTAGTAAAACATTTCTTTTAACAAATTTTGAATGGTTTTGAGTTTATTTATGCTTGACTGAAGAAATTATATGATGTCTCGTTCTATTACTTATCTGTTTACAACAGGTGAGTCCATCTTACTGCACACTTTCGATCATTCCTACTATTTCGTGATCTCACGCACTTTGCCGAAATAATGTTACATTACCTCATAATTGTTAATGAATTTATGCAATTTCGTTCCGACTTTTATTATACTTTCACATTTTTGTTTGGGTGCACCCGTGATTTCGTTTCGGAACTTTTATCTGTGACCGGCCGGCACTAGCTATAATACGTGACTGGGATGAGATGAACTGCGTTATTTTCCGAGGTGGAGAGGGGATCACGTGACCACTTCACATTATCTTCTGAATATGACGAACCAGTTTTCAATGCGAGGTGAATTACGCACTGCATTCCAAATGACGTATTTACAGGCTTGGCCATTATGTAAATGGTGACTTTATCGGTCAAAGTTCGTTTGGCTAAATATAAATATAAAGTTCGTTTTTTATTGTTGTTTTTGCGTCTACAGTGTTGACCTTGATACGATTTCATGCACTTGCCTGCGTCGTTACAAAACTCTACCATTATTATTTATACTTTTGAATTACAATAAAATTTATATCGTTTTCCCCCAAACCACTATGTGGACTGAAATGTCCCGTTACAAGTAAGACATCCAGAGATGCTTTTGTAGTGAAGTTGCATAGCTTATATCGTAGTGAATACAATATAATACAATTATTTAATCTATGGTTGCAATAACATATGCTATACATATTATATTGTACATTACCTTAATCATAGTGCAGACTAATCTGTTCACAATCGCGTAAAAAACTTATTTTTGTGAAATGACATGAATCGTGTTACACAAACTCTAGTTAAGTCAACTCTGGTAATTTGAGATCTTACTGAATATTTTGGTATGGATTTAATATCCTAATAATTTACTCAAAAAACGTGATAAATAATTACTCTATAATTATATCATGAACTTAATAAATACAGATAATTTGGTATTAAGCAAGCATAAATATTCGCGAATTCTTCATAAATGAAACTGCCTATATATAGTGAAATAATAATTTATAATTGATACAAATTGTAATATTGGACTATAATATTTTGTTTGTTAATTTTTGTTTAGTTAAAGATTAAATTAAATACTTTTATATTGCAATTTTATATTTAACATTACTTTGAACATTAAAGAAAAGAAAAACTTACGTTTATAGGGTGAACTCCACTTAATGTAGAATCATTACGTAGAATCAAAGCTGTTATGTATTTTAATGAATTCAAAATTTAAAAATGTAGATATTTATACAAATTGTTTTAAAATGAAAGTCACACGCAAAAGTTCCGTAAAATGACAAAAAAATAGTAAACTTATACTTAGGTAAACATGTTATTTAAACATGCTTACGCTTATTTAGTTAATAATTGATTCTCACGTTTTCACTACGGTTAGTTAATTAGTCAGAAATTAGTTAATAATAAACTTGTATCTGTAACACAACTATTTAAGTATTAAACTAACATATTCTCATAAATAATCACAAAGTGTAATGAAAATACAGCACTCTTAACAAACAGACTTCGTTATATAGAACCTACACTAACAGTTCACTCTGTGGCGCATGACATTCCACACTGTTTTTCATAACACCACTTGTGGGGCACCTTGGCAACATTGTGCGTTACTACGGTTATTGTTTACAGTTTTGAGCACGACAATTGGTTAAGAGGCACGTAGCAGTCAGTTGTTTCCTCAACAGCTCTATCTGTCAATACCAAAATAGTTTTAATAATAGTATAACTATTGAAACATTACCAACCCATTCATGTATTCTATTACGAATTTTATATCCTATCGCTGTTATCTTGTGCTTAAGTCATGAGAACTTACAGCTTATTAAGAAAATAATATTTAATAAATATTCAGAAATCCCTTACCTTTATCGGGTCTCAGAGTCTTCATGTGAACTCGTACCTATAAGTGATTTAGGGTTATGGTTTTGTTAATGAACTCGACTCTCATTGTATTTGTTAATCCACATCAATTTTTTATTTAACCTTTTTTCATACTCTTTTAAATTTATGGACTATTCATTTTTTCTCTCAAAAAAATATTACCGTTTCTTTCAATTTTTTTTTTTCTTTTAAAAATACTAAAACAACCATTTAGGCTACTTGAACATGATAAATATTCTAACAACTAGTTTCAAGCCTTAACATAAATATTAATTATATTATTGGAAGACAACCCAGCATCTTACTCACGCCCACATTCATATAGTATTTAAATTCCCCATAATTTAGAGCTCTTTTAAATTTAAATTTGTTATATAGTTACTTGGTCGTTGTTTATGTAACTCACAGCGTCTCTGTTAACCACGTGCTGCACTGCGTATTTTCATCACCATTTGTCCTAAATTAGTTCTCACTGGTTTAATTTTTATGCTACTACATTATAACTGTTCTCACTGGTTTACATCACTTTAAATTATGATTTAAACCATGTTTTTCGAAGGTTTTACTAGATTTTGGCTCACGAGCCTTTTACGTTCAACCGGCCGGTTGGGTGATTGTTAAGCGACAGACGCACACCACGAGCGTCCAAAATGGCCCGATATTCTTCAGTCACGGCAGCTTGGTCTGCCATTGGTGTATAGTGGTACCACGTGACACGACAAATATTCAACACTGTATATAGTACCTCCACTGTAACTGATCAACTAGCCGTGTACGTGATAATTCAACTGTAAAGACGGGCACTTCCGCGCTTGTTCGCATTCCAGAATACCTGCTAGCAGTGCTTGTTGACATATTTTCTGGACCAACATGCGGATGGGCGTCACCTACAGGAATGTCTATTGTTACAGATTGAGACCTTGTGTGGGTAACTACACTGCGTCGTATTCACAATTAAATTTAAACCTATCGCACAATTGTGCCCCGTTACAGTCATATTCCTTTTGTTGTAATTGTTTTGACTTTTATATATGACTGTGTTCACTGCCATTTAATTCTGTCCCTATGGATTTTATTTCTTTGATGTATCCTTTTATTTGTTTATCTGTTTACGGGGGTTGTTTGGAAAATGAGATCCATAATTCAGTTCCTTCATATAAGAAACATGTGGCCGTCTTAGATTTAGTGTCAGATCAGTAAAGTGTATGGTAATGTAATGGATGAATCCTAAGTAAGATGATGGTGACACAATTTTATGAAGGGAGAAAGAATGTCCTTGATAATTGAATGAAGTGGTTGTCCTTCCATCATTACTGATGATTTTCTGTGTTGTGTTGACGAATTCATTAAACAGGATCAGCATGTCACATTTGATGAATAGGTGAAAATTTTTCATTTATTTCTCACACCATTATACATGAAATTGTTTCCATCATGTCACTTGCTGAAAAATTGTGTGTGGCAGATTGTGCACAGTCTTAATGGTGAACACAAAAAAATATCTGTATGGGTGCTGTGTTGTCTTTTTTTGAATTGTTATTCATAGGACAGGGATAAATTCCTAACACATATCATAACAAGGTACAAAACTGAGTTCCTTATCTTACACAAGACAACAAACGCTAGTTATGCTATGGTATCACCATCATTCATCATCCATATCACAAAAGTTGAAGCAGGCAGGCTCAACTCAGGTGATGACTGTAGTCCGTGAGACTAGTAAGTCACTCCTTGTTGATTTATGCTCCATGGAGCAACAGTAAATGCTGATACATATTATCATCATCATCATCATCTTCAAGAGGATTAAACCAAGGATGGTTTGTTCCGGTCTAAAACAGGCAAATACTAGATGTGGTCACTCCAGGACTTCTGGGGCGTCCCACACCTCTCTGTCCCCTCAGCTTATAGTTCCATAGTTGTTTGGGGATGCGGTAGTCATCCATTCAGCAAAGATGTTCCCACCAATTCAGCCGATACTGGGCGATCCTGTCGAGTATACTCATAAAATTCAGTTCCTGCCGTATATCTGTGTTTCTTCTATGATCATGGAGAGAATACCCTGCCACGTGCCTGAGAAATCTCATTTCAGCCACTTGGATACAGCTGGCCTGGCATACATATTATAAAACATTTTAAAAATTGCAACAGGTCATTCAGAATCACCAGAGGGCCTATTGTTTAGTGGTATTTTGCTTCTCCATTACAATTCACAGCCTCATGCTGCAGAGAAAGCAAAACAGTTGCTTGAACAATTTAAGTGGGAAGTTTTCAATCATCTGCCAATCAAAAAGCCCCATTGATTGCCATCTGTTTTCTAAACGAAATTAATTTTTTGGGGAGGAAGGAAAGCATTTTGAAGGTGTACAGAAAACAGTGACTACTTATCTTATTGAACTGATGGCAGAGGTATATGACACAGGCATACAAGAACTTTGTCAAATTTTGTTGCTTCCCTGCTATATACACTTTTTCCTCGAACGAGGCCTTTCGGTTTCACAACCATTATCAAGTTCTTCCTACAGCCGACAACTGATATAGGAAGAAAATAACTGATACAAGAACTTGTTGAACGGTATGGTAAATGTTTAAATATACAAGGCGAATATCCAGGAAAATGACTTATTGTTCATTAAGTTAAATAAAAAGTTTTGCTCAAAAATTGTTGTTACTTTGTTTTGTCAAATATTAAATTTTTCACATTAGGTGTGTGTGTGTGTGTGTGTGTGCGTGTGTGTGCGCGTGTGCGCGTGTGTGTGTGTGTGTGTGTGTGTGTGTGTGTGTGTGTGTGTGTGTGTGTGTGTGTGTGTGTGTGTGTGTGTGTGTGTGTGTGTGTGTGTGTGTGTGTGTTTCTTGCAAACAATTTCTAGCATTTGGAGTGCATGGGAAGCGTAGAACTTATTTGAGTCTTTACTATAAGTAATTTAAAATGAATTATGATTTATATATTATGATGGTCTTATCAACACTGGCACTTAAAGGCAATGTCAGGTATACTGCTTTGGTATAGTTTATTGTGTGTGGCTAAAATGTTATATGACCTAATTTAACCTGTAAACCCTGTGTAGTACAGGAAAGGACACTTTTACCGTATGATCTCTATAGTTACTTAGAATTTGAATAGTAATGTGTTAACAAACTTGTATTGTGACTTTCAGATTTTTCTTTGAAAATGGATTTAGATGCCACCTGCAGGTCCTGTTCTATGTTCTATGAAGACACATGCTGCCCATGCTACTTTTGTTTTGTCCATCGTTTACTAGATGTTACATATTTTATTGGTTATAATTATTTTACGAATAGCATCTGTTAGTTTTGATTAACATGTTCAGTAATGTTCTAACAAATGTTGATGCTTTGTGGATTTTTAAAGTATAATAAGGTGATCTGATGACTCAAATTACAATTTTCATAAAGAATGTACAGTAAAAATGACAAGCTTAAACAAACAAGTTTTAAAAGCATATTATATTTTCATTCTAAATTTGAGTATAAATAGGCCTCCTGAACAAATGGTTATCTTCACACAATTGATTTCACTGTGTAGAACATCGGAGATTGACTAGATGTTTACAGCTGGAATAAAAATTTTGTTGTGTGAATATGTATACACACACACATAAATAAGTTAAATGAGCAAGCCTTGAGTCGTATGGATAATTATGTAACCTGAAGTACTCTCATAATTTAGGAATTATTTTCTGACTTTTGTTAATAATTGTCATAGTTTGTAGAAAATATTTTATACAAGTTAATTTTATACAGTTGAATGTTTTGTGTTCATACATTGTTGTGGATTATAATGGAAATGTGTTCAATACATTAATGTTGTTAACAAATTTTAATAATAAATTATCACTATATTTTAACTAGGTAATTTCAGCTTTGTTAAAGGGAACTGTAGATGATATCGTTCTTTTTATTAATACACATGAATTCATTGCACACATAGTCTGTATATCCACAGTTTATAATTGTTAGTAGATACATTTTAAAATCCAGGAATTCTGTTTGAATCCAGTACTTTAACGTTAACAACATCTTGAATTATTGTACAATAATATGAAATTCAGCAAACTGACTTTAATATCAGTTTTTTTTTTTAAGTTCAACTTAAACAAAGACATGCCTGATATATCTATTAATAATAATTATCTCTGTTTAATAAACTTAACAGTTTTGTTTACTTATTGTGTAAGAGTCACTGCTTTCTGCATGTGTGTGTAAACCATTCTCCTGCAGGGAAATATGTATTTCAGTAATGTTAATTGTTCTTAACTTAGTACAAGATGAAACAATTGATTTATTGTAAGGAAAACAAACTGAACAGATAGTTTTGAATCTCTGTAAAAGACTAAAGATGCATTGTGAATTATCTATGTATTTAAACTTTTACGGTAAAATTCTCAATTTAAAGCTTTGTTGTATAGTGATGTAGGTCTGATAAAATCATCAGGAAAATTTACACTTTGATTATTTATACTTTAGGCATGTGTTTACTACCTGTAGAAAGTTTTCATTTTTCTGTTGGAAATCATCCAGTATGATTTCTAATTGTAATGTATTAACAACGTTGCTTTTGAGTATTTACTTCATACCTATTTAACTGGTATTTAATCTGTGTAACCAAAAGCAGTGAATTTGCTGTCTTTCTGTTTTGTTAACAAACTATATTTTAAGTTCATACTACTTTTGTATGTCAGTGTATAGTGTATTGTTCAATATTCTTGTTATTATATATGTATTAACATGAAATCATGTACCTTTAGTTTACAGTAGATATAGGTATATATTATATAGCTGAAATTCTCCCTTTCATTTTTCTCACAGGCTGAGAAGGGAAGAAAGAAATAGCAAGCATATGTAAATATTAATAGATTCATATTAGAAATTATATTTATTTAGTTAATATGAGTTGTTATTTACTGCACCTATTTAATAAAAATTCTAATTGTTCAACTTGG
This sequence comes from Magicicada septendecula, assembly GCA_034769895.1. Classification (NCBI taxonomy): domain Eukaryota; kingdom Metazoa; phylum Arthropoda; class Insecta; order Hemiptera; family Cicadidae; genus Magicicada; species Magicicada septendecula. The sequence continues at coordinate 750,028,481 of CM068368.1, read as the reverse complement.
AGCATTTGCACTACAACTAATTTTTTCTTGTTATTGTTTCATTCATTTTTTTCAATTTAACTGTTAAAAGATATGTGAAGATATATAGAGGGTTCTGTCTTATTTAGTATCCTGATTTGTTATACACAGGATTCCGCATTTTGTGCTTGAAAAATATTTTGGATACTTGTACAGGAATATCTGATGAAATAGGCACGAAACTGTGAGAATGCTGTTTCTTTCTGTGAGAATGCTGTTTATTAAAGGGAAGCATATTAGGTTTAAGAATGTATATTTTTAAACCAATTTAAGATTCCACATTTGTATCTGATTCTGCTTACAGATTAAGAAAAACAATTTTTTTAATGTTTAATCAGAATGAAGTGCTTATACAAACTGCTGTGAAGTTTACACTGTTTAAGTATTAATTTTGATTGTTGTAAAATTAATAAAGACTACACAGTTGTAAACATACAGATAGGTTTTGACTGTATAATTTTTGGTGCTTATTTGCGTTGTTATACTGACTGAAGAACTATTTTTGTTTGTTAGTGAATAACACCAGATTAATCATATCTTATGTGATATTACCATAATGTTTTGTGTATGACGATATGGTTCTGACTAGCTGCAACAGCAATATTTGGCCAAAGTTATTTGTACTAACATATGTGAATATACAGTAAAATTTTAAGATTGTAAATGTAAATCTTATTCTTTTAGCAGAAATTAAGGGATAATTTTTAATTGTAAAAGTATGTGTAGAATATTGTAAACATTTGCAAAAATAAATGGCAAAAAACTGTAGTGAAGTGAATAATAAATAATGTGCTTTTAGAAATAGTATTTTACAAATAAAATCTAGTTTTTGAACTGTGTAAAATTATGTAAAAATTTGATTATTACATGTACTATTAGTAACTTATACAGCTATTTTAATTAAATGAGTGCTGGGAAGTATTTTTAAAAAAGTATACATAATTATATTTTTGAATAGATGACATTTTTGATGTGTAATACATAAGCATATATTAGAGCTAGAAGTACTGGTTATTGTCTAATAAATATAAAAGTGATTACTATAAAACAATCAGTTTATACACTGGTTTTCAGGAATGGTCAAGTATTGTTTAAGTAACAGTTTCCAACAGCTTACAAAACGATGGAAAAACAAGTATAAACATTAGTGACAATTATAAGGAATTTGAAAAATGTATACTAACAACACTGTACATCTGTTTTGTAAAAAACAAAACATAATCTTGTGAACCTGTTTGTGTACCATATTGATTTAAAAGTATCGTTTTTGTCTCAGGTAGTATTAGTTGTTGGTGTTATTTGCTGAGTAGTGGGATGGTGATATATCGTTTGGAATTAAACGGATACATTGAAAATTAAATTCATTCAATAACAATTCAGATATTGAATACTTATTGACAGGACTTTTTTTAATAGGAAAATTATGATCTCTAAAACATCAAGACGGCTAATAATACCAGAACATCATTATGAATTCCAGTGATTAGCTGTGCAAGTATAGACAGGTGAGATCATAAATGAATAATGATCATTACTGTGAAATGTTAATATGGAACTATTATAAGTAAAAATAATTTCAGTAAGATACACGTTTTTACAGCATGGAAAGAGAGACTAAAATTAATTACTAAGCACTACAATTACATCATACATTTATAGTTGTAGATCGATCTTCCATACTGAATATAATTAAGTAAAGGGATTATTGGGTAACTATATATTGTAAACTTATTTTTTTTTAATTTATGAAATAATCAAGTCAATAAAATACGTATTTAAATAAAGGTTAAGCAGACTTATCCAAAGAAAACAAATTTATTTATTCAAAATAATGTAAATAAAAGTAAGGAAAAAATAACATCCAAAGATATTTCTTATGTATTATTTTTTGGCTTTTTTATGTATGTATGGGATGTGTGGAGTTGCTTCTGACATATGTCTGTCCATTTTCGGTCAAATTTTGATGCTCCTATCACTAGAATGGATTTCATCTGACAAGTTAGCCCTGTACTTTGATTTTATATTTATTTCTTTAGTAAAATATTATAATATTTGAAGTATTTTGACGATATATTTAAAAACTGCACGTAACATCGGCCGGGTTGCCGCGGGCCGTAGTTTGGAGACCCCTGGTCTAGAGTATGCAGTTATTCTGCTTCATTTTACAAGGTGCAATGTGAGAGTAGCTCTTTCTGGTATCACATCTTGTACTCTCTCTTCAAGAGTTCCAAGATTTACCTTACTAGAGGGAGTTGTGTTGTCAATACAGTGATTCTTTATCAGTTAGTTGGGCCTTTCCTGAGTACCTTTACAGGAACTATCTAAATACCAGTTCAGTTTCCTCCTGTTAAATTGATATAAAGCAAAGAACTGTAACCAAAACCTTTCTTATTGTGACATCTTCCAAATACGATTTCGTACGTCTTCCTTGTACTTTCCTTCCGTAGATTTTGCCTTCCAGAATGTTGTTGTTTTTGTCTTGTATGTCCTATAAATTAAATGTACCTAGAATCCATTTTTTGAAAAAATATCTTTCCTTGTCCTTCTTTGTTTCTTCTGTTTCTTGTAACTTCTTTTTCTCCTTTATTTTTAACTTTCTTGTCATTCCCTAACATGCACGTTTCTGTTTCATTTTCATAAAACAGTGTGCTCCATACAATTGACTTTACAAAAACATCCCTTACATATGCAGAACAGAACTATGGGTGGCTTGGATAACACACAAAACTAGTTTTAATACAGGAAATGAGCTAAATGTAAAGAACCACGTGGAGCAGAATAAAAAAATCACTGGAGCATTTATTACTGTATACCTTGTACATAGTAACAAATGCATTTATCTTTCCTTTTAAAAGCAATTTAAACCTGTACATTGATTTACAGTAAAAATATTAACACTGTGCTCCTATTATTAACTGTAGTGCGTTACAAGCAGTATTTAGGTTATATTACATGTACATGAGACTATGAATTGTGGTCCTACCAAATTGGTGGGGTGGGTGAGATGAGGAAGAGACGAACTGTTAAAGGTACAAGTTACTCTACTGTAACATTTTTTTTGTCTTCATTTAACTCTATATAGAATGTAATTGCTTAGGAAGAATTTCAAATTATTTTGGTTATATTTAATCATTATACATTGATTTTTAGGTTTTTTATTTCTACTGAAACATCTTGTGCCAAGTAGTGAAACAGAATGAAGATGGTTTTATTCCACAATTTTTTGTTTGTTAACACTGCATATGACGTGATACATGTAACTGTAATGACATGCAAAAGTATTAACGTCATTGTAAATTTAGGAATCAGTAATAAGTGAAATTTTTCCAGTTACTTTTCCTCATACTTTTTTTTATTAATATTTTACCCATATGATTAAAATATGAACACAGATATTTTATGGGAAGGGGGTTAAAAACTTTTTAATTGCATATTTGATTAAAATTTCACAGAAATTTGTGGTAACTTTATGTACAATAAAAAATGAACTTTAGGAACAACTTTTTCTGTGTCGTAAGGCTAGTTATTTATATCTTGGGTAACAGGATAAGCATTTTTTATAATTGTCTTTCATTCTGTTGTACATATTACTGATATGTTCATTTCGAATTATACATTACATTTATAAAACTGGAGTATGTTGTATTTGTTTCTGATGGTACAAAAACCAACAAACATTTTCATGTAAATACTATTAAATTCTATTTTTGCATTGTTCTACAGTTCAGTGCATTTGAAACTTTGCTTATACACAGTTATTTTGACAAATGGTAAAAACCATACAAACAGATCGTTGTTAAAGATTACAGTGTTGTCAGTTTTGCAAATTATGTAACAGCTTTGTATTTTATGTATATACAATATTTTAAAGAATGTCAATTTAACAATTAATCAGAAGTGAGAGACTAATGTTTAACATTCCTGAATGTTTGTAATAAGTAACAGAAAAGTATTCAAACTTACAAAATAAAAACACCATGTTTGGTTGTAAATTTTAAATTAATGTTTTAAATAGAAATATGCCTTGATTTACAGTAACTATAGATGTAGCTAGAGTTTTCCATCAGGTTTAGAGAAATATATACACAGATGTAATAAGTATTTTGCGAAGATTAATATGAAATATGGTATAAATGTGTGTGCGCGTGCGCGTATGTGTGCACATTATTGCTAAGTTTTGTATATTATTTACTAAATTATGATAGTTATCCTGAAAGAAACAATGTATTTATAGCTTTATATTTTTTGTTAAAAAAAGTTTCTTTTGTTTTTGTTAGTAACAATCTGTAAAATAAAATATTTTATAAAAAATGCATTAAGTTTTTTTTATGGTTGTCTAACTTCCAGATCTACAACTTTTTATAGTTGTGTTGTTGCATACCAGATACATTTATTAGCTCACAGTGATATAATGTGATACTTGTTCTTATCTGTTACAATTACTCGTATTACCTGATTTAGTTTTCACGTGAATAGTAAAACAGTGTACAAACTTCATTGTACTTCAAGTTGGTCTATATATTCATATCCTCATGCCCATGAGATAGGCAACCTGTGTCATTTGGTTTGTATGGTGTTCACAAGCAGGGGCGGACTGGCCATGTTGGCAATCGCCCAGGGCCCTGGGCCCCCGAGCCATTAAAATTTTATTTTGAGAAGAAACAGAGAAATATATATATATTTACCAGTATTAAAAACCTTTTCTTGTCTAAATATTGTTGGAAATAAATATTCATGATTTATTTTGGTCAGATTGGAAGTGATCACTTCTCAGCCTTGTTTATATACAACCTATTTAGTATTTACTAATGGAGGAAAGCGAAGAAGGTTACTGTAGAGGCACGCCGCACGGCAACTGACTGACGTGACGAGTAGTAGGCTATTGTCATTTTTGTTTGAATGCCATTGGGGGGCCCGAAGGCATGGGAGGGCCTCAAGGCCTTATGTATAGATTCAAAAGGGGGCCCATGGCATAAACTTGCAGGAGGGCCCGGTTAAAAAAGTTTCACAAACAGAATTATCACTGTTGCACACCACTATAGAAAAATTATTCCGATTAGCGCTTTAAAGCTTCTCATCTCATCATGGGATCGGATTATAACCACTAACACAACTTTCTTAATTAAACTTCTAAAAAATTTTTGCGCTACTGGGGCTATGGATTGGTGGGATGGAGGGACAATGAACCGGGCGCCGAGCTCAAGGGGCTCCACTGCCATAATACACTGTGGAATATTTTAAATTGTGATTTTATGTAGATTTGTAGGGTATAAATGTTCTTTACAAGAGGTAGAAACAAAAAATTAACTCTTTAAGTAAATGGAAAACAACAACAATGTAGAGAAACATGTATAGTGGGCCTAATGTTATTACAGGTCTATTATTTACTTTGACGATTAACCACCATCAAGGTTGTTTCATTTTATTGTCATTAAGCTTATTGCTAGGCTCCAGAGCCACAGCGAGACTAGGGTCCTACACCCGAGTGTTTTTTTCCCCGGACTTCAAATAAATGAATCCAGTACGTGGTAACTGATGTAGAAGTAGAACTGGATTTTGAATAAAAAGAACTTCAGAGAAAAAGCAATGCCTGGTGAAAAAGCGAAAGACGAAGCTCCTGAAATCACCCCTGCTCACAAATATAAATTGATCTACTTCAATACTGTTGAGTGCCAGAACAAGTATTGAAGAAAGGTTTAATCCCAACAAAGAAATTTTAAAAGACTGTTCCTGGCTGGAGCCTAAAAAATTCCATGAGATCGTAAAAAGTTTATAGTTTTCCTACCGAAGTCCTATATAACATTTCTAAAGTATCTAAAGTTGACAGAAGTCTTTTAGTAATAGAGCTGAAACAGTTTGCAGATCAGTATGAAAGTTTCATAAAGACTGAAAGGGATGAGAAAGAAAAATAAACAAGATAGGCCTAAGCTGTACGAAGAAGACAGTGAGGATGATGATTTAGAATCAGAAGAAGAGGAAGAATATGTTTACTGCTCTGAGAAGAAAAAATGTTTTAGATGTTTAGCATGTGTTTTTCTGTTGTTTTTGAATTATTTCAATCTGGGCTCTTTACCAATCTGTATAGAGCCTTACAAGTTTGTATTAACTTTTCCTTGCACCCAAGTAACCTATGAGAGTGTTTTCTAAATTTAAAATTGGCAAGAATAGACTTAGATCACCTTTAAATCAAGAGTTAATGTCTAATCTACTGTTTAAAAACATAGAACAAGACTTATTTGTCAATTTAGATAAAAATGCAATTATAGATGAAATAGCAATGACCAGTGAAGAAGTCAGAAAAACGTGTTAGGTTAGCGCAATGTTATATGTAGACAAAGATTTTAAAGTCATTGTATCAGTCCTTAAGTTTATGAAATACTACTGCTGCTATTAGGATATTAATCTTCTGTTGGTTTTCCAGCAAAAGTATTTTTATAATTTTAGAGGATGATGGTTTCAAAATCCATAAGTTGTTTTTTCTGTGTGGATTCAAGTACTTTATATTATTTGTTCTTTGAGATAAATTACATTTTATATTTAATTTGTTTTATGATTTTATATTACTTCTAAATCTTTATTGTAAGTTTCATTGAATAAATAGCTGATTATTTCCAGTAGTATTTATTGGTAACTTACCATTCATGGTTTTAAAGTTGGTTGTGTTAAAGCCTAAATAATCAAATAAATTGAAAATGAAAATGATCAAATGAAAAAACGGGTTACCCACAATAACACCAGGGTAAAAAAAAAAAAAATACGTGTGAACAAATGTTTAAACCACTTGGGTTAACATCACGTGTCCACATGAATCTATCGTACCATACTTGTTACAAATTATACCACCTAAGCTAATCTACCTTAGACCAAACACATCCCATAAACACCATACAAAGTCTTGTTCAGAAAAAAGGTAAACCAAAAAATTATAATTAAGCTCGAGCAGGTGAAAGCATGAACTTGGGTGAATTAAATGTAACCAATGGTAAAATAAATTATGTATATTGTAGCATAACAGAATTATCACCTTAAAATTTAACTTAATACAACATTAATAAAGAAGAAAATATCAATAGGGAGTGAGAATAATAAATGGTTAAAAAATAAATTAAAGAAGCTGATCATTATAGTCGATAAAATGTTAATAAAATTAAACTGAATAACAGAAAACTCTTGGTCCATATATAAATAACCAACTATATAAAACCCCAGTACAACACATATACCCAGTAGGTCGAGGAGCAGTAAATGAAAAAAACAAAAGTAAAAAGTAAACAAAAAATTAATAAGGGGAAATTTATTAAATTAAGAAGCAGAAAACCCCAAGATACAAAACCAATAACAAATTAATAAGGAACTGTAAATGAGAAAATAAATGAAACCGAATAATCAAGTAAGATTCATTGAATTAATAATATCAGGACATGAAACCACAAGATAAGGAAATACTTATATAATAAGAAAGAAGAGACAAAATATGTCAAGGTTCCTAAAAGGAATATAGAAACAAGAAAGGCTATTCACTAAAATATTATGAAGAATGAATATACCAATTGAAACTAAATTAAAACCAATGATAAATGTCAGACCAAGTAACTCAAGTTACAGGATACAATGCAATTAAAATAAATTGTAAACTAAATGTAAGCCTAATTTAAGAACAGAGTAAAAACAAACCAAAAGACTACCAATAGTGTAGAAACAAACCAAAACTACCATAGTGTAAAAACAAAAGACTACCATTAGTGTAGGAAATATAAGGTGAAATACCATAATAAATACAATAAAAGTTAGAGACTACAGTGAGTGTAGAGAATAACAAGTGACACACTATAATAAAAAATAGTGTAGGAAATAAAAATTATTTAAAAAGACTACCATCAGTGTAGAGAGATACAATATAAAAAACATACGAATAAAAGACAGTCTAATGACTGAGAATAGTTTTAGTAATAAAAGTGTTTTAAAGATTAGGTATAATAAAAATTAATAAGAAATAAGATGTTTTTATCACAGTTAAGTTGTTACCAGAAAAAACAAATACAAAAGACAGTTAATGACTGAAAGTATTATTAGTAATAAGATGTTTTAGTATAATTAAATTTGTTACAAAAGGAAACATAAAAACAAAGGACAGTTAATGACTGAAGGTATTGTTAGTAATAAGATGTTTCCATTATAGTTAAATGATATATAAAAAATAATAGGCATGATATTTTTGTTATAATTAAGTGATATAAAAATTAGTACATATAAGAAGTTCTGTTGTATTTAAATAATGCTCAATAATTTCAAAGTTTGTTAAGGCAGAGAAGGCAAGTAGATAATATGAATATCGTGCTATTAAACTGTAAACCATATAAAGAATAATATGGCAAAATAACTAACAAACCCCAATAGAAAAACAAAACAGCATTTTAGACCAAAATCAACTACTACTAGAGTCAAACCCAAATGAATAAATTCAAATATAACTGTATATAATTAATAGAAACTAGTCCATGTAAAACAAAGATATGAAAATGCAATCAGTACAGAAACAAATATTAGCAAAAGTAAGGACAAAAGAATAAAATTAACTTTATTTGGAAATATGTAATACTAGGCCTAGAAAGGTACACTATTCAGATAAAATGTAAATTAATCAATATTGGAGTATTATAACAACAAATTATTAACAACAAGCAATAATCATGAAGTGAGTAAAATTATTTAAAGGAAACATTAACATAAAATCACTTATAAACCATTTAATTACTAATATTGTAAAAAATGCAAGGCCTATAAGGAATATCAAAAATTGTAAATTTTAGGCTTATCTGAACTTAAAACAGACCCAGTTATATATTGAATTATGTAAAATTAGCATAAGAATTTGCTAGATAGTTAAATTTTCATAAATTTTATAAATAATTAAGTTACAGCAATAAATAGGAAAACTTGTCATGTATTTTTATGAGTTGAAACCAAATCCAAGACATGTAAATGTGAACAGACAGTGGTAAGAGGAATAAGATATTTTATAAATTACCACCAAAACCGACGACTTTTAAGTCATCAGTCTATTGTTACTCGTGAATGTGTGCAGATCAAAATTTACGGACGGAAGATCTGAAAAATATAAATAGTGAAAAAACATTGAAGTACAACCTCAAAAAATATTACAGAGGTTACCAAATGGAAAATAACACCACTACATCATAACTAACACCAAAACTGAACCAGAACAACAGGAATAATGAGAACCAGTACGAGCATGAGAAATTAACCCCCATTTTGAGAAAAATTCAACACCAATATTATCTGGACATGAACTCAACAGATTTGAACACAGAATACTACACCAATAAACTATCACAGAACAACATCGCCGAGGAGAGAAGAACACTTCACACAATTTTCCAGAGGTACTACAACATCGCAGAGGAAGGAATACACATTTATATTTGAGGGAGCAGACCAAACATAGCAGTCGGCATGTGTAGCAGAAACCAGAGGTGAACGGCAGCCATTTTATTTACTAAGCAACCAGCACGGACACAGCCTTCACGAGCCAGTGACGTCATTCTACGAATTGGTTCGAATTTTTACTTATTAATTGACAATATTTTCAGAGTCCTGTTATTTTTAGCAATAATAATTTAGATTAAAGTATTTGTAAGTATTGTATCTTGTTCCTTGCCCTCTCTGACCATTTCGACAGTTAAAAGAACTCGAAATAATTAATTTTGTAATGTTATATTTTGTTATTTATCACAATCGACCTGAGTGAGTCTCAGCCAATGCCATTGTCGATGCGCGTAAGATTGGCACACAAATTCAAATTTTAAAAAATAAACACCAGAATTACTCAAATACTTTGTGTTCATGATTATTTGTATTATAAATATTAGCTATTTCTTTCTTCTAAACATAAATTAGAAATATTAGCAAAATATATCAAGAAGAACAAGAAGAGGAGCTAAGTTAGAAGAGAGAATACTTGATCCGACTACATAACAAGATTATCTCTAGTGAACAAATATTTTGACACACAATTACTAATTTACACACTTGAAGGTAATTAAAATTTATAATTAATTAATTAATTAATCAAATAAAAAAAATTATATAAAACATTAATAAACATTTTTAATTAAACTTGTAAACAAACAAAATTTTTTTCTTAACATAAATTTATTATTTGTGATAAACCCCGTTGTATGACAAATTGGCGCTCACAACAGTGGGGCATCATCATCTTCTATTTGCACGTTTTATTACAAATTGGCGAGATCAACAGTGGGACTTAATTTATTATTACATAATACATTATTTGTTTGTAATTGGTTTTATTACAAATTGGCATCCAACCTAAGGGGCTTAAAATAGGAATCGATAGATCTATAAAATAAGGACAATTCGTCCAGTTTCCTATTTTAGCTCGGCAGCTGTCAACAGGTCAGAAGAAGAAACAAGATGCACAGGAGGGCGACATCAAAGAAAAGGCTGTGGAGGCCGAACAGGAAATAGATATGGAAGATAAGGAGGTGACACCCGTGGAAGATGTGGAATCAATGTTACCGCCAGCAGAACCAACCGAACCAGAATCCCAAGGGAAACAACCTGACAAGCCGACACAAACCGGAGAGGTAAATTTCCAGGAAATATTAATGATCACATTGGCACAACTAAACCAGAAAATGGATGAAAATAGTAAGAAGGTGGATGGAAATAGTAAGAAGGCGGAAGAAAACAGTAAGCAGTTAAAGGAAGAAATAGGCCAGAAAATCGAAGAAAATAGTAAGGAAATGAAGAGTGATAACCAATGATTGAAGGAAGAGTTAAGGGAAAACAGTAAGAAGATGGAAGAAAACAGTAAGAAGATGGAGGAGAAGATGGACGAAGCAAAAATCAACAATAAATTATTAATGGAGGAAAATATTAAGAAAATAGAGGAGAAAATGGAGGAAATAAAGACTGACAATAAACAGTCGAAGGAGGAATTAAGTGAAATAAGCCAGAAACTGGAAGAGACCAACCAGAGAATGGAAGAAACCAGTAAGAAAATGGAAAATAATAATCAACAATTAAGAGAAGAATTAAGGGAGACTAACCAAGAGAACATGAACCGGTTAGATGGAAAGATGGAAGAATTGAGTCAGAAGATAGCTGAAAACAATGAAACAATCAGCAGGAAAGTAGAAGAGGAAATAACGGTGATCGAACAAAAGATTACAAGGGCTGACGAAAGATGGAGTCAGACGGAACGAGAAGAACAGAGTATCAAGACTGAAATAAATACTAAGGTTACCAACATCGAAGAAACGAATAGGAAGAATTTAGAGGAAAAACTAAAGGAAACACATGAAGACTGGGAGAGAGTGCAGGACCGATTCACAGAAAAATGTGACGGCATTGAAGCTGTTGTGACCAGTATCAACAGTCAGGTGCGACAGAATCAAACAGATATAGATCTTTTCCATAGTCGACCAACCAGCATTACCAGTTGTCCGAATAACGAAAACCGAGAAGGGATTAACTTCAGGTTTTACAAGAATAAACCTATGGAATTCCTGGCCAGAATCGAAGAGTACTTCACAAAACACAGAGGCAACCGCTGGAGAGAGAATAAAGAAGTACTGGACGAATCCTTCAAGGAGATAGCCGATAATTGGTGGATGGCGATCTGAGATGAAGTGACAGACTACCAACAATTCAAAAGACTATTCAAGGCCAAATATTGGTCTGAATCGACACAAAATATCGCCAGAGACGGGATCTGTCACGGAAAATATAATCCATATGGAAACCAAACTTTAACAGCGTAATTCTTGGGAAAGGTGTGTGTGTGGCCAAACATTTAGAGCCCCGAATACCGGAAGAATGCTTGGTCAGCAAGCTCTCCTACCACTATGAGGAAGACATTATCAGAGCTAGACGGAACAGTCAAATAAAAACTGTACAAGCAATGACCGAACTTTTAGAGATGTATGAGCACGAGGATTACTACCGCCAATGTCGAAGGAGATACGAAAGACCTGAACCAAGAAATAACACGAATAATAATAATCGGCAGAACGGCAGCAACAACAATAATTATAGTTCCGCAAACCGGAATAATGCCGGATATAATAACAACCATAGTAATAATAATAATGCTCCTAGATATAATAATAATAATGTTCCCAGAAATAATAATAGTGAGGGTAACAATAGTAATAATAATAATAACCGTCAGCCTAATAACAACGGTTATTATAATAACAGTAACTATGTTCCTAATGGTCAGAGAAACCCCAACCCACCTAATAACAATTATTATGGTAACTATAATAGAAATTACCCGAATGGAGGTAATAATAATAATTACAGAACATATCGACCCCACATCAATTTCATCAGAGCGGAAGGTAGTGGACAACGGAGATACCAGCCTCAACGAAGGAGCCGATACTACGAATATGAAACCTTTCAAGGGAATCAGGGAGGTAATCGTTACAGAGAATATGAACCCAGACGCAGTTCAAGCCTGGACAATCAAAGAAGACTGCCTGTAACGGAGGCCCAACAAGATGATCGTGCTGAACCGAACGAAGCAGTTTCAGGACTCCAAGTTGATGCTGCTAACAGCCAAATCCGTAATGATGCGGAGCATTTAAACGAACGGAGGCAGTAATAAACAAATATAACCCTTTACTGCTCCAATCTGCTGGGTATGGACAAGAGATAAAATCGCATGAGGAAAAGAAAAATTTTACTATAATATATAACAATTTAAAAGATATCCGAAAGGACTTATTGGAAGAGAACGAGGTAAACATTAATAACAATGACAACGAGATCATTTACATAATCGCAGAAATCGAGAGGATTTCGGTTCCCATCATGATAGACACTGGAGCAAATGTCTCTATAATTAACCATAGTGAATTGGACCGGATACAGCAGGAATGCCACAAAAACTTACCAATACTGCCTATTAATAATATCGTGCTTGTAGGAGCTACCGGCCGACAGAACAAAACAATACGGAAACAGGTGTCCCTAAGTATAAACAGTCACGGCGTAAGTTTGGATATGATATTTCTTGTTGCAGCCGGATTACCCTTCAGCATCATGATAGGGTGTGACATATTATGAAGGAACTCTGCAGTTATTGACTTGTGCCGAAAGAAAGTATCACTCTTTTCGGAAGGTTCGACCTGGGTAGCCAATTTAGTCAACAACATGATGGTAGACTCCAGACAACTTATCGACCACAAAAGTAAAGTGAATTACTTATCGAACTACTCGTCAGACAACAAGCCAGTAAGTCAGGATACGGAAGACGACCTATGGCAACAAAAGATTCAGGAGATACGTGACTTCCAGTGCCACAATACCACCAAGCGATTAAATGAAAACCAGTTGAATCAGTTAGTTAGCATATACGAAAAATATAGAACTGTATTTTCAGACGAACCTGGAAAGATCAGAAACTACCAATGTTCAATACGATTCAGAGAACCGGTAGAATTCAATCGAAAATCATATCCCATAGCACAATCTTTGAAGGAATCCGTACGCGCAGAGATCCAGAATATGATTAGTAAGGATATTATCGAAAGCAGTCAGTCGCCATACACTAGTCCGATTGTGGCTATACAAAAGAAGAATGGTAAGGTAAGACTTTGCCTTGACGCACGTGAGATAAATAAAATGATTATTAACGATCGTACCTCGCCTGGCGAAACTGGTGAAATATTGAAGAGATTCCATGGAACCAAGTTTATTACTACGTGGGATACCGTGTGTGGGTATTGGCAGGTGGAATTGCACCCACAAAGCCGGCAATACATGGCGTTCTTTTTCGAAAGACGCAACTATCAGTTTAAGAGATTGCCCTTCGGGTTAGTGAACTCGGTAGCTGTTTTTGTCGCCTGTATGGACCAAATACTCGGACCAGAAGCACTCCAATTCACGACTGTCTATGTTGATGATCTCTTAATCACATCAACCAATTGGGAAGAACATTGTTACCGTGTGGAGCATGTCTTGAAGAAGCTGGCTGAGAATAGTCCAATTTTTGGGTTTCCAGTTGAATAGTCAAGGAATAACACCATCGACAGAAAAGGTATATTACAGCGATTCCCTACACCGAAAAACAGAAGGCAACTACAGTCATTTTAGGCCTGTGTAACTACTACAGGAAATTTCAAAATAATTATTCAGAGCTGACGGCCCGATTTCAGTATCAATTATCGTCCAAGAATAAGTGGCGATGGGGTCAAGAACAGGACGAAACATTACAATCAATTAAAGAGAAGTTCTTAGAAGCAGCAATGCTTAACCATCCAGATTTTAACCGACCTTTCTTCCTAAACTGTGACGCTAGTAATATTAGCTTAGGATCAACGTTGTACCAAGAAGACGAAAGTGGAAACCACCTAGTAGTGAGCTTTGCTAGCAGAACCCTTAACCAGTGTGACAAGAACTACAACATGACGGAAAAGGAGCTGCTAAGTGTAGTCTTTGCCTGTGGGAAGTTTTGAACGTATATTCTAGGATATCCAGTGACCACAGATCACAAATCTATATCATTTCTAAGAAGATGCAAGTTAAGCCACGGTAGATTGACCAGGTGGGTACTTGCCCTGCAAGAATATGATCTACAGTGGGAGTATGTTCCTGGAAGAAAGAATGTAGTAGCAGATGTATTGTCACAGGTAAATTTGGAAGAACAAACGTTCGAAGGCGAAAAGGAGAGCATCCTGAAGATCTAAGATCTATAATATTATTAAGGACAGATCCGATTTAGAAAAAATAGTACGGGACATCAGCAAACACCAGCAGTCCGACCCGAAGCTGACCAATATTAAACTTTGTCTCTCCAACCAAGATGAGACCATAACCAAGTTTTATTGCATACATGATGATATATTATTCATCAAAACATCCCTTGATGAAGAGATATGGAAGATCGTAATCCCTGCTACAGTCGAGAAGGATATCATCCTGGATTATCATCTCCGATACGGTCACATGGGGGCCATGAAAGTGATCAAGGCGATAGAAGAGAATTGCCATATAAAAAATATAAATCGAAAGACGAGAAACTACCTCAAGACCTGTCTTATATGTCAATTGGTAAAAACCAACAATGAAAGAAAAGAGGGTATGATGATACCAATTACATCACAAGCAAAACTGGAAAAGGTCTTTCTGGACATCTGTGGTCCATTTCCCCGCAGTGGCGGACGCCATCATTACAAATACATTATTATAATGATGGATCACTTCACCAAATGTATAAAACTATACCCGGTGAACAGAGCCACCACTTTGAAGGTTTTAGGAGTGATAACAAATTATTACATTCCAGAGATAGGAAGCCCAGCATCCATAATCACAGACCATGGAACACAATTTAAGGGTAGGAGGTGGAAAAACACTCTAATTACATTGGGCGTCAAGACGTACAAGACATCTGTCTACCACCCCAGTAGTAATCCAGCGGAGAGGGTGCTGCGAGAAGTCTGAAGAATATTACGGACTTATTGTCATAATCAACAAAGGAAGTGGCAAGAATACTTATCAGCTACCGAGGAATTCCTTAATTTAGCATATCACCCCGCTATAGGGACCACACCATATACGGCAATGTATGAAAAACCGCCTCCTATGAAAATACAAGACAGCATAGAATTTCCCATGAGTCAAGAATACAAATTTAATCGACTGAGGTTCTACAATAAATTGGCAGAATACCAGGAAAGGCGCCAGAACAAGTATCAAAAGGTGATTAAGAAGGTAATAAACTACAAAGTCGGAGAAAAGGTACTATTGAAAAACAGGGAACTACCCAGTACTTTGGAAGGCATTACCAAAAAGTTATTACTGCTGTATACCGGCCCATATCTGATTATTAAAAATAATAACAACAATACTTATGTATTAAAAGATATTAATTCAAATAAAATAAAAGGAACCTATAATCAATTATCAATCAAAAAATATATAGAGGAGGAGAATAAAATGTCCAAATTCAAAAAATAGTAAGACCAACTTACACGAATTATTTGAAGAAACTATTATGAATAAAAAGAATTTTGATAAATAAAAATGTCCAAATTCAAAAAAGGTAGTAAGACCAACTTACACGAATTATTTGAAATAATTATTATATGTATAAAGGGAATATTGAAAAAATATAACGAAAGTCAAAAAATAGTAAGTACAACTTACACTTACACATTGATGAGATGTAACTATTAGATATAAAACGAATTTTGTGAGAAAAAGCTACAAAATTCTACAAAGCGTAAGAACAAATTACACTCATAATTCGAGTGAACTCTTACATAAAAGAATTTGAGAGTAAATGGAGTACAAATGTGTAAACTTTCTCAAACTCTCCAGAGACAAAGCAAAAAAGCACATATTCCAGTAAATAATGAAAACAACCTATATTAAACACTTGAATAAGTTAATATTACCAGAAAAATATATTAATGAATGTTAAAAGTGTCATAAGAAGGAAGAATAGCAAATCTTCATAAGAACCAGTATCAAAGAAAAAGAAAAAAAAGGGGGAACCTTAATAAACTATCACAGCTATAAAACTATACTATAGTCTGTATTGTAATAGTGACTATGATAGCTATAACCACTAACTATAAACCACATAATATGGAATGAGCTTTGATAGAGAAGAAGATTCAAGTGTATGAAAGTATTAATTAATATAAAATATTATGAAGTGAAGAATCCAAGGATGTTTATTATAAGTCGAAAGAGACTACTTTTAATGATTATTTATTTTTTATGACTAGATGTAGAAAAATTCTATCAGTCTTATATTTTGAGCAGAGATGATAATTCCTCTGAGCTCAGTTAAGTGAAGTATTGGCCAGCAGAGATTGAAGCTGAAATGTGCCACTCTGAACTGTTCCAACTCACATGTTAGGGAATGTTAGGAAGTAAACATACAGATGAGGAAGCATCAAATAAGAAAAGATATAAAATGATAATGTTATACACAAGATTAAAGATTACTTATTAATGAAAAAAGAAGATAATGAAGGAGATACATATCATCTGAGAGAGAGCAATGGTGGAAAAAAAAGGTATATAAAGTGAAATCACGAATAAAAATATGGTAAATAAAAAGAATTAGTAGTAATTATTTCATCCATACTAAGAGTATGATCTGAACTAATCACTTTTACATGAGAGCATATGTAGCATAACAGAATTATCACCTTAAAATTTACCTTAATACAACATTAATAAAGAAGAAAATATCAATAGGGAGTGAGAATAATAAATGGTTAAAAAATAAATTAAAGAAGCTGATCATTATAGTCGATAAAATGTTAATAAAATTAAACTGAATAACAAAGAAAACTCTTGGTCCATATATAAATAACCAACTATATAAAACCCCAGTACAACACATATACCCAGTAGGTCGAGGAGCAGTAAATGAAAAAACAAAAGTAAAAAGTAAACAAAAAATTAATAAGGGGAAATTTATTAAATTAAGAAGCAGAAAACCCCAAGATACAAAACCAATAACAAATTAATAAGGAACTGTAAATGAGCAAGTAAATGAAACCGAATAATCAAGTAAGATTCATTGAATTAATAATATAAGGACATGAAACCACAAGATAAGGAACTACTTATATAATAAGAAAGAAGAGACAAAATATGTCAAGGTTCCTAAAAGGAATATAGAAACAAGAAAGGCTATTCACTAAAATATTATGAAGAATGAATATACCAATTGAAACTAAATTAAAACCAATGATAAATGTCAGACCAAATAACTCAAGTTACAGGATACAATGCAATTAAAATAAATTGTAAACTAAATGTAAGCCTAATTTAAGAACAGAGTAAAAACAAACCAAAAGACTACCAATAGTGTAGAAACAAACCAAAACTACCATAGTGTAAAAACAAAAGACTACCATTAGTGTAGGAAATATAAGGTGAAATACCATAATAAATACAATAAAAGTTAGAGACTACAGTGAGTGTAGAGAATAACAAGTGACACACTATAATAAAAAATAGTGTAGGAAATAAAAATTATTTAAAAAGACTACCATCAGTGTAGAGAGATACAATATAAAAAACATACGAATAAAAGACAGTCTAATGACTGAGAATAGTTTTAGTAATAAAAGTGTTTTAAAGATTAGGTATAATAAAAATTAATAAGAAATAAGATGTTTTTATCACAGTTAAGTTGTTACCAGAAAAAACAAATACAAAAGACAGTTAATGACTGAAAGTATTATTAGTAATAAGATGTTTTAGTATAATTAAATTTGTTACAAAAGGAAACATAAAAACAAAGGACAGTTAATGACTGAAGGTATTGTTAGTAATAAGATGTTTCCATTATAGTTAAATGATATATAAAAAATAATAGGCATGATATTTTTGTTATAATTAAGTGATATAAAAATTAGTACATATAAGAAGTTCTGTTGTATTTAAATAATGCTCAATAATTTCAAAGTTTGTTAAGGCAGAGAAGGCAAGTAGATAATATGAATATCGTGCTATTAAACTGTAAACCATATAAAGAATAATATGGCAAAATAACTAACAAACCCCAATAGAAAAACAAAACAGCATTTTAGACCAAAATCAACTACTACTAGAGTCAAACCCAAATGAATAAATTCAAATATAACTGTATATAATTAATAGAAACTAGTCCATGTAAAACAAAGATATGAAAATGCAATCAGTACAGAAACAAATATTAGCAAAAGTAAGGACAAAAGAATAAAATTAACTTTATTTGGAAATATGTAATACTAGGCCTAGAAAGGTACACTATTCAGATAAAATGTAAATTAATCAATATTGGAGTATTATAACAACAAATTATTAACAACAAGCAATAATCATGAAGTGAGTAAAATTATTTAAAGGAAACATTAACATAAAATCACTTATAAACCATTTAATTACTAATATTGTAAAAAATGCAAGGCCTATAAGGAATATCAAAAATTGTAAATTTTAGGCTTATCTGAACTTAAAACAGACCCAGTTATATATTGAATTATGTAAAATTAGCATAAGAATTTGCTAGATAGTTAAATTTTCATAAATTTTATAAATAATTAAGTTACAGCAATAAATAGGAAAACTTGTCATGTATTTTTATGAGTTGAAACCAAATCCAAGACATGTAAATGTGAACAGACAGTGGTAAGAGGAATAAGATATTTTATAAATTACCACCAAAACCGACGACTTTTAAGTCATCAGTCTATTGTTACTCGTGAATGTGTGCAGATCAAAATTTACGGACGGAAGATCTGAAAAATATAAATAGTGAAAAAACATTGAAGTACAACCTCAAAAAATATTACAGAGGTTACCAAATGGAAAATAACACCACTACATCATAACTAACACCAAAACTGAACCAGAACAACAGGAATAATGAGAACCAGTACGAGCATGAGAAATTAACCCCCATTTTGAGAAAAATTCAACACCAATATTATCTGGACATGAACTCAACAGATTTGAACACAGAATACTACACCAATAAACTATCACAGAACAACATCGCCGAGGAGAGAAGAACACTTCACACAATTTTCCAGAGGTACTACAACATCGCAGAGGAAGGAATACACATTTATATTTGAGGGAGCAGACCAAACATAGCAGTCGGCATGTGTAGCAGAAACCAGAGGTGAACGGCAGCCATTTTATTTACTAAGCAACCAGCACGGACACAGCCTTCACGAGCCAGTGACGTCATTCTACGAATTGGTTCGAATTTTTACTTATTAATTGACAATATTTTCAGAGTCCTGTTATTTTTAGCAATAATAATTTAGATTAAAGTATTTGTAAGTATTGTATCTTGTTCCTTGCCCTCTCTGACCATTTCGACAGTTAAAAGAACTCGAAATAATTAATTTTGTAATGTTATATTTTGTTATTTATCACAATCGACCTGAGTGAGTCTCAGCCAATGCCATTGTCGATGCGCGTAAGATTGGCACACAAATTCAAATTTTAAAAAATAAACACCAGAATTACTCAAATACTTTGTGTTCATGATTATTTGTATTATAAATATTAGCTATTTCTTTCTTCTAAACATAAATTAGAAATATTAGCAAAATATATCAAGAAGAACAAGAAGAGGAGCTAAGTTAGAAGAGAGAATACTTGATCCGACTACATAACAAGATTATCTCTAGTGAACAAATATTTTGACACACAATTACTAATTTACACACTTGAAGGTAATTAAAATTTATAATTAATTAATTAATTAATCAAATAAAAAAAATTATATAAAACATTAATAAACATTTTTAATTAAACTTGTAAACAAACAAAATTTTTTTCTTAACATAAATTTATTATTTGTGATAAACCCCGTTGTATGACAAATTGGCGCTCACAACAGTGGGGCATCATCATCTTCTATTTGCACGTTTTATTACAAATTGGCGAGATCAACAGTGGGACTTAATTTATTATTACATAATACATTATTTGTTTGTAATTGGTTTTATTACAAATTGGCATCCAACCTAAGGGGCTTAAAATAGGAATCGATAGATCTATAAAATAAGGACAATTCGTCCAGTTTCCTATTTTAGCTCGGCAGCTGTCAACAGGTCAGAAGAAGAAACAAGATGCACAGGAGGGCGACATCAAAGAAAAGGCTGTGGAGGCCGAACAGGAAATAGATATGGAAGATAAGGAGGTGACACCCGTGGAAGATGTGGAATCAATGTTACCGCCAGCAGAACCAACCGAACCAGAATCCCAAGGGAAACAACCTGACAAGCCGACACAAACCGGAGAGGTAAATTTCCAGGAAATATTAATGATCACATTGGCACAACTAAACCAGAAAATGGATGAAAATAGTAAGAAGGTGGATGGAAATAGTAAGAAGGCGGAAGAAAACAGTAAGCAGTTAAAGGAAGAAATAGGCCAGAAAATCGAAGAAAATAGTAAGGAAATGAAGAGTGATAACCAATGATTGAAGGAAGAGTTAAGGGAAAACAGTAAGAAGATGGAAGAAAACAGTAAGAAGATGGAGGAGAAGATGGACGAAGCAAAAATCAACAATAAATTATTAATGGAGGAAAATATTAAGAAAATAGAGGAGAAAATGGAGGAAATAAAGACTGACAATAAACAGTCGAAGGAGGAATTAAGTGAAATAAGCCAGAAACTGGAAGAGACCAACCAGAGAATGGAAGAAACCAGTAAGAAAATGGAAAATAATAATCAACAATTAAGAGAAGAATTAAGGGAGACTAACCAAGAGAACATGAACCGGTTAGATGGAAAGATGGAAGAATTGAGTCAGAAGATAGCTGAAAACAATGAAACAATCAGCAGGAAAGTAGAAGAGGAAATAACGGTGATCGAACAAAAGATTACAAGGGCTGACGAAAGATGGAGTCAGACGGAACGAGAAGAACAGAGTATCAAGACTGAAATAAATACTAAGGTTACCAACATCGAAGAAACGAATAGGAAGAATTTAGAGGAAAAACTAAAGGAAACACATGAAGACTGGGAGAGAGTGCAGGACCGATTCACAGAAAAATGTGACGGCATTGAAGCTGTTGTGACCAGTATCAACAGTCAGGTGCGACAGAATCAAACAGATATAGATCTTTTCCATAGTCGACCAACCAGCATTACCAGTTGTCCGAATAACGAAAACCGAGAAGGGATTAACTTCAGGTTTTACAAGAATAAACCTATGGAATTCCTGGCCAGAATCGAAGAGTACTTCACAAAACACAGAGGCAACCGCTGGAGAGAGAATAAAGAAGTACTGGACGAATCCTTCAAGGAGATAGCCGATAATTGGTGGATGGCGATCTGAGATGAAGTGACAGACTACCAACAATTCAAAAGACTATTCAAGGCCAAATATTGGTCTGAATCGACACAAAATATCGCCAGAGACGGGATCTGTCACGGAAAATATAATCCATATGGAAACCAAACTTTAACAGCGTAATTCTTGGGAAAGGTGTGTGTGTGGCCAAACATTTAGAGCCCCGAATACCGGAAGAATGCTTGGTCAGCAAGCTCTCCTACCACTATGAGGAAGACATTATCAGAGCTAGACGGAACAGTCAAATAAAAACTGTACAAGCAATGACCGAACTTTTAGAGATGTATGAGCACGAGGATTACTACCGCCAATGTCGAAGGAGATACGAAAGACCTGAACCAAGAAATAACACGAATAATAATAATCGGCAGAACGGCAGCAACAACAATAATTATAGTTCCGCAAACCGGAATAATGCCGGATATAATAACAACCATAGTAATAATAATAATGCTCCTAGATATAATAATAATAATGTTCCCAGAAATAATAATAGTGAGGGTAACAATAGTAATAATAATAATAACCGTCAGCCTAATAACAACGGTTATTATAATAACAGTAACTATGTTCCTAATGGTCAGAGAAACCCCAACCCACCTAATAACAATTATTATGGTAACTATAATAGAAATTACCCGAATGGAGGTAATAATAATAATTACAGAACATATCGACCCCACATCAATTTCATCAGAGCGGAAGGTAGTGGACAACGGAGATACCAGCCTCAACGAAGGAGCCGATACTACGAATATGAAACCTTTCAAGGGAATCAGGGAGGTAATCGTTACAGAGAATATGAACCCAGACGCAGTTCAAGCCTGGACAATCAAAGAAGACTGCCTGTAACGGAGGCCCAACAAGATGATCGTGCTGAACCGAACGAAGCAGTTTCAGGACTCCAAGTTGATGCTGCTAACAGCCAAATCCGTAATGATGCGGAGCATTTAAACGAACGGAGGCAGTAATAAACAAATATAACCCTTTACTGCTCCAATCTGCTGGGTATGGACAAGAGATAAAATCGCATGAGGAAAAGAAAAATTTTACTATAATATATAACAATTTAAAAGATATCCGAAAGGACTTATTGGAAGAGAACGAGGTAAACATTAATAACAATGACAACGAGATCATTTACATAATCGCAGAAATCGAGAGGATTTCGGTTCCCATCATGATAGACACTGGAGCAAATGTCTCTATAATTAACCATAGTGAATTGGACCGGATACAGCAGGAATGCCACAAAAACTTACCAATACTGCCTATTAATAATATCGTGCTTGTAGGAGCTACCGGCCGACAGAACAAAACAATACGGAAACAGGTGTCCCTAAGTATAAACAGTCACGGCGTAAGTTTGGATATGATATTTCTTGTTGCAGCCGGATTACCCTTCAGCATCATGATAGGGTGTGACATATTATGAAGGAACTCTGCAGTTATTGACTTGTGCCGAAAGAAAGTATCACTCTTTTCGGAAGGTTCGACCTGGGTAGCCAATTTAGTCAACAACATGATGGTAGACTCCAGACAACTTATCGACCACAAAAGTAAAGTGAATTACTTATCGAACTACTCGTCAGACAACAAGCCAGTAAGTCAGGATACGGAAGACGACCTATGGCAACAAAAGATTCAGGAGATACGTGACTTCCAGTGCCACAATACCACCAAGCGATTAAATGAAAACCAGTTGAATCAGTTAGTTAGCATATACGAAAAATATAGAACTGTATTTTCAGACGAACCTGGAAAGATCAGAAACTACCAATGTTCAATACGATTCAGAGAACCGGTAGAATTCAATCGAAAATCATATCCCATAGCACAATCTTTGAAGGAATCCGTACGCGCAGAGATCCAGAATATGATTAGTAAGGATATTATCGAAAGCAGTCAGTCGCCATACACTAGTCCGATTGTGGCTATACAAAAGAAGAATGGTAAGGTAAGACTTTGCCTTGACGCACGTGAGATAAATAAAATGATTATTAACGATCGTACCTCGCCTGGCGAAACTGGTGAAATATTGAAGAGATTCCATGGAACCAAGTTTATTACTACGTGGGATACCGTGTGTGGGTATTGGCAGGTGGAATTGCACCCACAAAGCCGGCAATACATGGCGTTCTTTTTCGAAAGACGCAACTATCAGTTTAAGAGATTGCCCTTCGGGTTAGTGAACTCGGTAGCTGTTTTTGTCGCCTGTATGGACCAAATACTCGGACCAGAAGCACTCCAATTCACGACTGTCTATGTTGATGATCTCTTAATCACATCAACCAATTGGGAAGAACATTGTTACCGTGTGGAGCATGTCTTGAAGAAGCTGGCTGAGAATAGTCCAATTTTTGGGTTTCCAGTTGAATAGTCAAGGAATAACACCATCGACAGAAAAGGTATATTACAGCGATTCCCTACACCGAAAAACAGAAGGCAACTACAGTCATTTTAGGCCTGTGTAACTACTACAGGAAATTTCAAAATAATTATTCAGAGCTGACGGCCCGATTTCAGTATCAATTATCGTCCAAGAATAAGTGGCGATGGGGTCAAGAACAGGACGAAACATTACAATCAATTAAAGAGAAGTTCTTAGAAGCAGCAATGCTTAACCATCCAGATTTTAACCGACCTTTCTTCCTAAACTGTGACGCTAGTAATATTAGCTTAGGATCAACGTTGTACCAAGAAGACGAAAGTGGAAACCACCTAGTAGTGAGCTTTGCTAGCAGAACCCTTAACCAGTGTGACAAGAACTACAACATGACGGAAAAGGAGCTGCTAAGTGTAGTCTTTGCCTGTGGGAAGTTTTGAACGTATATTCTAGGATGTCCAGTGACCACAGATCACAAATCTATATCATTTCTAAGAAGATGCAAGTTAAGCCACGGTAGATTGACCAGGTGGGTACTTGCCCTGCAAGAATATGATCTACAGTGGGAGTATGTTCCTGGAAGAAAGAATGTAGTAGCAGATGTATTGTCACAGGTAAATTTGGAAGAACAAACGTTCGAAGGCGAAAAGGAGAGCATCCTGAAGATCTAAGATCTATAATATTATTAAGGACAGATCCGATTTAGAAAAAATAGTACGGGACATCAGCAAACACCAGCAGTCCGACCCGAAGCTGACCAATATTAAACTTTGTCTCTCCAACCAAGATGAGACCATAACCAAGTTTTATTGCATACATGATGATATATTATTCATCAAAACATCCCTTGATGAAGAGATATGGAAGATCGTAATCCCTGCTACAGTCGAGAAGGATATCATCCTGGATTATCATCTCCGATACGGTCACATGGGGGCCATGAAAGTGATCAAGGCGATAGAAGAGAATTGCCATATAAAAAATATAAATCGAAAGACGAGAAACTACCTCAAGACCTGTCTTATATGTCAATTGGTAAAAACCAACAATGAAAGAAAAGAGGGTATGATGATACCAATTACATCACAAGCAAAACTGGAAAAGGTCTTTCTGGACATCTGTGGTCCATTTCCCCGCAGTGGCGGACGCCATCATTACAAATACATTATTATAATGATGGATCACTTCACCAAATGTATAAAACTATACCCGGTGAACAGAGCCACCACTTTGAAGGTTTTAGGAGTGATAACAAATTATTACATTCCAGAGATAGGAAGCCCAGCATCCATAATCACAGACCATGGAACACAATTTAAGGGTAGGAGGTGGAAAAACACTCTAATTACATTGGGCGTCAAGACGTACAAGACATCTGTCTACCACCCCAGTAGTAATCCAGCGGAGAGGGTGCTGCGAGAAGTCTGAAGAATATTACGGACTTATTGTCATAATCAACAAAGGAAGTGGCAAGAATACTTATCAGCTACCGAGGAATTCCTTAATTTAGCATATCACCCCGCTATAGGGACCACACCATATACGGCAATGTATGAAAAACCGCCTCCTATGAAAATACAAGACAGCATAGAATTTCCCATGAGTCAAGAATACAAATTTAATCGACTGAGGTTCTACAATAAATTGGCAGAATACCAGGAAAGGCGCCAGAACAAGTATCAAAAGGTGATTAAGAAGGTAATAAACTACAAAGTCGGAGAAAAGGTACTATTGAAAAACAGGGAACTACCCAGTACTTTGGAAGGCATTACCAAAAAGTTATTACTGCTGTATACCGGCCCATATCTGATTATTAAAAATAATAACAACAATACTTATGTATTAAAAGATATTAATTCAAATAAAATAAAAGGAACCTATAATCAATTATCAATCAAAAAATATATAGAGGAGGAGAATAAAATGTCCAAATTCAAAAAATAGTAAGACCAACTTACACGAATTATTTGAAGAAACTATTATGAATAAAAAGAATTTTGATAAATAAAAATGTCCAAATTCAAAAAAGGTAGTAAGACCAACTTACACGAATTATTTGAAATAATTATTATATGTATAAAGGGAATATTGAAAAAATATAACGAAAGTCAAAAAATAGTAAGTACAACTTACACTTACACATTGATGAGATGTAACTATTAGATATAAAACGAATTTTGTGAGAAAAAGCTACAAAATTCTACAAAGCGTAAGAACAAATTACACTCATAATTCGAGTGAACTCTTACATAAAAGAATTTGAGAGTAAATGGAGTACAAATGTGTAAACTTTCTCAAACTCTCCAGAGACAAAGCAAAAAAGCACATATTCCAGTAAATAATGAAAACAACCTATATTAAACACTTGAATAAGTTAATATTACCAGAAAAATATATTAATGAATGTTAAAAGTGTCATAAGAAGGAAGAATAGCAAATCTTCATAAGAACCAGTATCAAAGAAAAAGAAAAAAAAGGGGGAACCTTAATAAACTATCACAGCTATAAAACTATACTATAGTCTGTATTGTAATAGTGACTATGATAGCTATAACCACTAACTATAAACCACATAATATGGAATGAGCTTTGATAGAGAAGAAGATTCAAGTGTATGAAAGTATTAATTAATATAAAATATTATGAAGTGAAGAATCCAAGGATGTTTATTATAAGTCGAAAGAGACTACTTTTAATGATTATTTATTTTTTATGACTAGATGTAGAAAAATTCCATCAGTCTTATATTTTGAGCAGAGATGATAATTCCTCTGAGCTCAGTTAAGTGAAGTATTGGCCAGCAGAGATTGAAGCTGAAATGTGCCACTCTGAACTGTTCCAACTCACATGTTAGGGAATGTTAGGAAGTAAACATACAGATGAGGAAGCATCAAATAAGAAAAGATATAAAATGATAATGTTATACACAAGATTAAAGATTACTTATTAATGAAAAAAGAAGATAATGAAGGAGATACATATCATCTGAGAGAGAGCAATGGTGGAAAAAAAAGGTATATAAAGTGAAATCACGAATAAAAATATGGTAAATAAAAAGAATTAGTAGTAATTATTTCATCCATACTAAGAGTATGATCTGAACTAATCACTTTTACATGAGAGCATATGTAGCATAACAGAATTATCACCTTAAAATTTACCTTAATACAACATTAATAAAGAAGAAAATATCAATAGGGAGTGAGAATAATAAATGGTTAAAAAATAAATTAAAGAAGCTGATCATTATAGTCGATAAAATGTTAATAAAATTAAACTGAATAACAAAGAAAACTCTTGGTCCATATATAAATAACCAACTATATAAAACCCCAGTACAACACATATACCCAGTAGGTCGAGGAGCAGTAAATGAAAAAACAAAAGTAAAAAGTAAACAAAAAATTAATAAGGGGAAATTTATTAAATTAAGAAGCAGAAAACCCCAAGATACAAAACCAATAACAAATTAATAAGGAACTGTAAATGAGCAAGTAAATGAAACCGAATAATCAAGTAAGATTCATTGAATTAATAATATAAGGACATGAAACCACAAGATAAGGAAATACTTATATAATAAGAAAGAAGAGACAAAATATGTCAAGGTTCCTAAAAGGAATATAGAAACAAGAAAGGCTATTCACTAAAATATTATGAAGAATGAATATACCAATTGAAACTAAATTAAAACCAATGATAAATGTCAGACCAAATAACTCAAGTTACAGGATACAATGCAATTAAAATAAATTGTAAACTAAATGTAAGCCTAATTTAAGAACAGAGTAAAAACAAACCAAAAGACTACCAATAGTGTAGAAACAAACCAAAACTACCATAGTGTAAAAACAAAAGACTACCATTAGTGTAGGAAATATAAGGTGAAATACCATAATAAATACAATAAAAGTTAGAGACTACAGTGAGTGTAGAGAATAACAAGTGACACACTATAATAAAAAATAGTGTAGGAAATAAAAATTATTTAAAAAGACTACCATCAGTGTAGAGAGATACAATATAAAAAACAAGAATAAAAGACAGTCTAATGATTGAGAATAGTTTTAGTAATAAAAGTGTTTTAAAGATTAGGTATAATAAAAATTAATAAGAAATAAGATGTTTTTATCACAGTTAAGTTGTTACCAGAAAAAAACAAATACAAAAGACAGTTAACGACTGAAAGTATTATTAGTAATAAGATGTTTTAGTATAATTAAATTTGTTACAAAAGGAAACATAAACACAAAGGACAGTTAATGACTGAAGGTATTGTTAGTAATAAGATGTTTCCATTATAGTTAAATGATATATAAAAAATAATAGGCATAAGATATTTTTGTTATAATTAAGTGATATAAAAATTAGTACATATAAGATGTTCTGTTGTATTTAAATAATGTTCAATAATTTCAAAGTTTGTTAAGGCAGAGAAGGCAAGTAGATAATATGAATATTGTGTTATTAAACTGTAAACCATATAAAGAATAATAGGGCAAAATAACTAACAAACCCCAATAGAAAAACAAAACAGCATTTTAGACCAAAATCAACTACTACTAGAGTCAAACCCAAATGAATAAATTCAAATATAACTGTATATAATTAATAGAAACTAGTCCATGTAAAACAAAGATATGAAAATGCAATCAGTACAGAAACAAATATTAGCAAAAGTAAGGACAAAAGAATAAAATTAACTTTATTTGGAAATATGTAATACTAGGCCTAGAAAGGTACACTATTCAGATAAAATGTAAATTAATCAATATTGGAGTATTATAACAACAAATTATTAACAACAAGCAATAATCATGAAGTGAGTAAAATTATTTAAAGGAAACATTAACATAAAATCACTTATAAACCATTTAATTACTAATATTGTAAAAAATGCAAGGCCTATAAGGAATATCAAAAATTGTAAATTTTAGGCTTATCTGAACTTAAAACAGACCCAGTTATATATTGAATTATGTAAAATTAGCATAAGAATTTGCTAGATAGTTAAATTTTCATAAATTTTATAAATAATTAAGTTACAGCAATAAATAGGAAAACTTGTCATGTATTTTTATGAGTTGAAACCAAATCCAAGACATGTAAATGTGAACAGACAGTGGTAAGAGGAATAAGATATTTTATAAATTACCACCAAAACCGACGACTTTTAAGTCATCAGTCTATTGTTACTCGTGAATGTGTGCAGATCAAAATTTACGGACGGAAGATCTGAAAAATATAAATAGTGAAAAAACATTGAAGTACAACCTCAAAAAATATTACAGAGGTTACCAAATGGAAAATAACACCACTACATCATAACTAACACCAAAACTGAACCAGAACAACAGGAATAATGAGAACCAGTACGAGCATGAGAAATTAACCCCCATTTTGAGAAAAATTCAACACCAATATTATCTGGACATGAACTCAACAGATTTGAACACAGAATACTACACCAATAAACTATCACAGAACAACATCGCCGAGGAGAGAAGAACACTTCACACAATTTTCCAGAGGTACTACAACATCGCAGAGGAAGGAATACACATTTATATTTGAGGGAGCAGACCAAACATAGCAGTCGGCATGTGTAGCAGAAACCAGAGGTGAACGGCAGCCATTTTATTTACTAAGCAACCAGCACGGACACAGCCTTCACGAGCCAGTGACGTCATTCTACGAATTGGTTCGAATTTTTACTTATTAATTGACAATATTTTCAGAGTCCTGTTATTTTTAGCAATAATAATTTAGATTAAAGTATTTGTAAGTATTGTATCTTGTTCCTTGCCCTCTCTGACCATTTCGACAGTTAAAAGAACTCGAAATAATTAATTTTGTAATGTTATATTTTGTTATTTATCACAATCGACCTGAGTGAGTCTCAGCCAATGCCATTGTCGATGCGCGTAAGATTGGCACACAAATTCAAATTTTAAAAAATAAACACCAGAATTACTCAAATACTTTGTGTTCATGATTATTTGTATTATAAATATTAGCTATTTCTTTCTTCTAAACATAAATTAGAAATATTAGCAAAATATATCAAGAAGAACAAGAAGAGGAGCTAAGTTAGAAGAGAGAATACTTGATCCGACTACATAACAAGATTATCTCTAGTGAACAAATATTTTGACACACAATTACTAATTTACACACTTGAAGGTAATTAAAATTTATAATTAATTAATTAATTAATCAAATAAAAAAATTATATAAAACATTAATAAACATTTTTAATTAAACTTGTAAACAAACAAAATTTTTTTCTTAACATAAATTTATTATTTGTGATAAACCCCGTTGTATGACAAATTGGCGCTCACAACAGTGGGGCATCATCATCTTCTATTTGCACGTTTTATTACAAATTGGCGAGATCAACAGTGGGACTTAATTTATTATTACATAATACATTATTTGTTTGTAATTGGTTTTATTACAAATTGGCATCCAACCTAAGGGGCTTAAAATAGGAATCGATAGATCTATAAAATAAGGACAATTCGTCCAGTTTCCTATTTTAGCTCGGCAGCTGTCAACAGGTCAGAAGAAGAAACAAGATGCACAGGAGGGCGACATCAAAGAAAAGGCTGTGGAGGCCGAACAGGAAATAGATATGGAAGATAAGGAGGTGACACCCGTGGAAGATGTGGAATCAATGTTACCGCCAGCAGAACCAACCGAACCAGAATCCCAAGGGAAACAACCTGACAAGCCGACACAAACCGGAGAGGTAAATTTCCAGGAAATATTAATGATCACATTGGCACAACTAAACCAGAAAATGGATGAAAATAGTAAGAAGGTGGATGGAAATAGTAAGAAGGCGGAAGAAAACAGTAAGCAGTTAAAGGAAGAAATAGGCCAGAAAATCGAAGAAAATAGTAAGGAAATGAAGAGTGATAACCAATGATTGAAGGAAGAGTTAAGGGAAAACAGTAAGAAGATGGAAGAAAACAGTAAGAAGATGGAGGAGAAGATGGACGAAGCAAAAATCAACAATAAATTATTAATGGAGGAAAATATTAAGAAAATAGAGGAGAAAATGGAGGAAATAAAGACTGACAATAAACAGTCGAAGGAGGAATTAAGTGAAATAAGCCAGAAACTGGAAGAGACCAACCAGAGAATGGAAGAAACCAGTAAGAAAATGGAAAATAATAATCAACAATTAAGAGAAGAATTAAGGGAGACTAACCAAGAGAACATGAACCGGTTAGATGGAAAGATGGAAGAATTGAGTCAGAAGATAGCTGAAAACAATGAAACAATCAGCAGGAAAGTAGAAGAGGAAATAACGGTGATCGAACAAAAGATTACAAGGGCTGACGAAAGATGGAGTCAGACGGAACGAGAAGAACAGAGTATCAAGACTGAAATAAATACTAAGGTTACCAACATCGAAGAAACGAATAGGAAGAATTTAGAGGAAAAACTAAAGGAAACACATGAAGACTGGGAGAGAGTGCAGGACCGATTCACAGAAAAATGTGACGGCATTGAAGCTGTTGTGACCAGTATCAACAGTCAGGTGCGACAGAATCAAACAGATATAGATCTTTTCCATAGTCGACCAACCAGCATTACCAGTTGTCCGAATAACGAAAACCGAGAAGGGATTAACTTCAGGTTTTACAAGAATAAACCTATGGAATTCCTGGCCAGAATCGAAGAGTACTTCACAAAACACAGAGGCAACCGCTGGAGAGAGAATAAAGAAGTACTGGACGAATCCTTCAAGGAGATAGCCGATAATTGGTGGATGGCGATCTGAGATGAAGTGACAGACTACCAACAATTCAAAAGACTATTCAAGGCCAAATATTGGTCTGAATCGACACAAAAATCGCCAGAGACGGGATCTGTCACGGAAAATATAATCCATATGGAAACCAAACTTTAACAGCGTAATTCTTGGGAAAGGTGTGTGTGGCCAAACATTTAGAGCCCCGAATACCGGAAGAATGCTTGGTCAGCAAGCTCTCCTACCACTATGAGGAAGACATTATCAGAGCTAGACGGAACAGTCAAATAAAAACTGTACAAGCAATGACCGAACTTTTAGAGATGTATGAGCACGAGGATTACTACCGCCAATGTCGAAGGAGATACGAAAGACCTGAACCAAGAAATAACACGAATAATAATAATCGGCAGAACGGCAACAACAACAATAATTATAGTTCCGCAAACCGGAATAATGCCGGATATAATAACAACCATAGTAATAATAATAATGCTCCTAGATATAATAATAATAATGTTCCCAGAAATAATAATAGTGAGGGTAACAATAGTAATAATAATAATAACCGTCAGCCTAATAACAACGGTTATTATAATAACAGTAACTATGTTCCTAATGGTCAGAGAAACCCCAACCCACCTAATAACAATTATTATGGTAACTATAATAGAAATTACCCGAATGGAGGTAATAATAATAATTACAGAACATATCGACCCCACATCAATTTCATCAGAGCGGAAGGTAGTGGACAACGGAGATACCAGCCTCAACGAAGGAGCCGATACTACGAATATGAAACCTTTCAAGGGAATCAGGGAGGTAATCGTTACAGAGAATATGAACCCAGACGCAGTTCAAGCCTGGACAATCAAAGAAGACTGCCTGTAACGGAGGCCCAACAAGATGATCGTGCTGAACCGAACGAAGCAGTTTCAGGACTCCAAGTTGATGCTGCTAACAGCCAAATCCGTAATGATGCGGAGCATTTAAACGAACGGAGGCAGTAATAAACAAATATAACCCTTTACTGCTCCAATCTGCTGGGTATGGACAAGAGATAAAATCGCATGAGGAAAAGAAAAATTTTACTATAATATATAACAATTTAAAAGATATCCGAAAGGACTTATTGGAAGAGAACGAGGTAAACATTAATAACAATGACAACGAGATCATTTACATAATCGCAGAAATCGAGAGTATTTCGGTTCCCATCATGATAGACACTGGAGCAAATGTCTCTATAATTAACCATAGTGAATTGGACCGGATACAGCAGGAATGCCACAAAAACTTACCAATACTGCCTATTAATAATATCGTGCTTGTAGGAGCTACCGGCCGACAGAACAAAACAATACGGAAACAGGTGTCCCTAAGTATAAACAGTCACGGCGTAAGTTTGGATATGATATTTCTTGTTGCAGCCGGATTACCCTTCAGCATCATGATAGGGTGTGACATATTATGAAGGAACTCTGCAGTTATTGACTTGTGCCGAAAGAAAGTATCACTCTTTTCGGAAGGTTCGACCTGGGTAGCCAATTTAGTCAACAACATGATGGTAGACTCCAGACAACTTATCGACCACAAAAGTAAAGTGAATTACTTATCGAACTACTCGTCAGACAACAAGCCAGTAAGTCAGGATACGGAAGACGACCTATGGCAACAAAAGATTCAGGAGATACGTGACTTCCAGTGCCACAATACCACCAAGCGATTAAATGAAAACCAGTTGAATCAGTTAGTTAGCATATACGAAAAATATAGAACTGTATTTTCAGACGAACCTGGAAAGATCAGAAACTACCAATGTTCAATACGATTCAGAGAACCGGTAGAATTCAATCGAAAATCATATCCCATAGCACAATCTTTGAAGGAATCCGTACGCGCAGAGATCCAGAATATGATTAGTAAGGATATTATCGAAAGCAGTCAGTCGCCATACACTAGTCCGATTGTGGCTATACAAAAGAAGAATGGTAAGGTAAGACTTTGCCTTGACGCACGTGAGATAAATAAAATGATTATTAACGATCGTACCTCGCCTGGCGAAACTGGTGAAATATTGAAGAGATTCCATGGAACCAAGTTTATTACTACGTGGGATACCGTGTGTGGGTATTGGCAGGTGGAATTGCACCCACAAAGCCGGCAATACATGGCGTTCTTTTTCGAAAGACGCAACTATCAGTTTAAGAGATTGCCCTTCGGGTTAGTGAACTCGGTAGCTGTTTTTGTCGCCTGTATGGACCAAATACTCGGACCAGAAGCACTCCAATTCACGACTGTCTATGTTGATGATCTCTTAATCACATCAACCAATTGGGAAGAACATTGTTACCGTGTGGAGCATGTCTTGAAGAAGCTGGCTGAGAATAGTCCAATTTTTGGGTTTCCAGTTGAATAGTCAAGGAATAACACCATCGACAGAAAAGGTATATTACAGCGATTCCCTACACCGAAAAACAGAAGGCAACTACAGTCATTTTAGGCCTGTGTAACTACTACAGGAAATTTCAAAATAATTATTCAGAGCTGACGGCCCGATTTCAGTATCAATTATCGTCCAAGAATAAGTGGCGATGGGGTCAAGAACAGGACGAAACATTACAATCAATTAAAGAGAAGTTCTTAGAAGCAGCAATGCTTAACCATCCAGATTTTAACCGACCTTTCTTCCTAAACTGTGACGCTAGTAATATTAGCTTAGGATCAACGTTGTACCAAGAAGACGAAAGTGGAAACCACCTAGTAGTGAGCTTTGCTAGCAGAACCCTTAACCAGTGTGACAAGAACTACAACATGACGGAAAAGGAGCTGCTAAGTGTAGTCTTTGCCTGTGGGAAGTTTTGAACGTATATTCTAGGATATCCAGTGACCACAGATCACAAATCTATATCATTTCTAAGAAGATGCAAGTTAAGCCACGGTAGATTGACCAGGTGGGTACTTGCCCTGCAAGAATATGATCTACAGTGGGAGTATGTTCCTGGAAGAAAGAATGTAGTAGCAGATGTATTGTCACAGGTAAATTTGGAAGAACAAACGTTCGAAGGCGAAAAGGAGAGCATCCTGAAGATCTAAGATCTATAATATTATTAAGGACAGATCCGATTTAGAAAAAATAGTACGGGACATCAGCAAACACCAGCAGTCCGACCCGAAGCTGACCAATATTAAACTTTGTCTCTCCAACCAAGATGAGACCATAACCAAGTTTTATTGCATACATGATGATATATTATTCATCAAAACATCCCTTGATGAAGAGATATGGAAGATCGTAATCCCTGCTACAGTCGAGAAGGATATCATCCTGGATTATCATCTCCGATACGGTCACATGGGGGCCATGAAAGTGATCAAGGCGATAGAAGAGAATTGCCATATAAAAAATATAAATCGAAAGACGAGAAACTACCTCAAGACCTGTCTTATATGTCAATTGGTAAAAACCAACAATGAAAGAAAAGAGGGTATGATGATACCAATTACATCACAAGCAAAACTGGAAAAGGTCTTTCTGGACATCTGTGGTCCATTTCCCCGCAGTGGCGGACGCCATCATTACAAATACATTATTATAATGATGGATCACTTCACCAAATGTATAAAACTATACCCGGTGAACAGAGCCACCACTTTGAAGGTTTTAGGAGTGATAACAAATTATTACATTCCAGAGATAGGAAGCCCAGCATCCATAATCACAGACCATGGAACACAATTTAAGGGTAGGAGGTGGAAAAACACTCTAATTACATTGGGCGTCAAGACGTACAAGACATCTGTCTACCACCCCAGTAGTAATCCAGCGGAGAGGGTGCTGCGAGAAGTCTGAAGAATATTACGGACTTATTGTCATAATCAACAAAGGAAGTGGCAAGAATACTTATCAGCTACCGAGGAATTCCTTAATTTAGCATATCACCCCGCTATAGGGACCACACCATATACGGCAATGTATGAAAAACCGCCTCCTATGAAAATACAAGACAGCATAGAATTTCCCATGAGTCAAGAATACAAATTTAATCGACTGAGGTTCTACAATAAATTGGCAGAATACCAGGAAAGGCGCCAGAACAAGTATCAAAAGGTGATTAAGAAGGTAATAAACTACAAAGTCGGAGAAAAGGTACTATTGAAAAACAGGGAACTACCCAGTACTTTGGAAGGCATTACCAAAAAGTTATTACTGCTGTATACCGGCCCATATCTGATTATTAAAAATAATAACAACAATACTTATGTATTAAAAGATATTAATTCAAATAAAATAAAAGGAACCTATAATCAATTATCAATCAAAAAATATATAGAGGAGGAGAATAAAATGTCCAAATTCAAAAAATAGTAAGACCAACTTACACGAATTATTTGAAGAAACTATTATGAATAAAAAGAATTTTGATAAATAAAAATGTCCAAATTCAAAAAAGGTAGTAAGACCAACTTACACGAATTATTTGAAATAATTATTATATGTATAAAGGGAATATTGAAAAAATATAACGAAAGTCAAAAAATAGTAAGTACAACTTACACTTACACATTGATGAGATGTAACTATTAGATATAAAACGAATTTTGTGAGAAAAAGCTACAAAATTCTACAAAGCGTAAGAACAAATTACACTCATAATTCGAGTGAACTCTTACATAAAAGAATTTGAGAGTAAATGGAGTACAAATGTGTAAACTTTCTCAAACTCTCCAGAGACAAAGCAAAAAAGCACATATTCCAGTAAATAATGAAAACAACCTATATTAAACACTTGAATAAGTTAATATTACCAGAAAAATATATTAATGAATGTTAAAAGTGTCATAAGAAGGAAGAATAGCAAATCTTCATAAGAACCAGTATCAAAGAAAAAGAAAAAAAAGGGGGAACCTTAATAAACTATCACAGCTATAAAACTATACTATAGTCTGTATTGTAATAGTGACTATGATAGCTATAACCACTAACTATAAACCACATAATATGGAATGAGCTTTGATAGAGAAGAAGATTCAAGTGTATGAAAGTATTAATTAATATAAAATATTATGAAGTGAAGAATCCAAGGATGTTTATTATAAGTCGAAAGAGACTACTTTTAATGATTATTTATTTTTTATGACTAGATGTAGAAAAATTCTATCAGTCTTATATTTTGAGCAGAGATGATAATTCCTCTGAGCTCAGTTAAGTGAAGTATTGGCCAGCAGAGATTGAAGCTGAAATGTGCCACTCTGAACTGTTCCAACTCACATGTTAGGGAATGTTAGGAAGTAAACATACAGATGAGGAAGCATCAAATAAGAAAAGATATAAAATGATAATGTTATACACAAGATTAAAGATTACTTATTAATGAAAAAAGAAGATAATGAAGGAGATACATATCATCTGAGAGAGAGCAATGGTGGAAAAAAAAGGTATATAAAGTGAAATCACGAATAAAAATATGGTAAATAAAAAGAATTAGTAGTAATTATTTCATCCATACTAAGAGTATGATCTGAACTAATCACTTTTACATGAGAGCATATGTAGCATAACAGAATTATCACCTTAAAATTTACCTTAATACAACATTAATAAAGAAGAAAATATCAATAGGGAGTGAGAATAATAAATGGTTAAAAAATAAATTAAAGAAGCTGATCATTATAGTCGATAAAATGTTAATAAAATTAAACTGAATAACAAAGAAAACTCTTGGTCCATATATAAATAACCAACTATATAAAACCCCAGTACAACACATATACCCAGTAGGTCGAGGAGCAGTAAATGAAAAAACAAAAGTAAAAAGTAAACAAAAAATTAATAAGGGGAAATTTATTAAATTAAGAAGCAGAAAACCCCAAGATACAAAACCAATAACAAATTAATAAGGAACTGTAAATGAGCAAGTAAATGAAACCGAATAATCAAGTAAGATTCATTGAATTAATAATATAAGGACATGAAACCACAAGATAAGGAAATACTTATATAATAAGAAAGAAGAGACAAAATATGTCAAGGTTCCTAAAAGGAATATAGAAACAAGAAAGGCTATTCACTAAAATATTATGAAGAATGAATATACCAATTGAAACTAAATTAAAACCAATGATAAATGTCAGACCAAATAACTCAAGTTACAGGATACAATGCAATTAAAATAAATTGTAAACTAAATGTAAGCCTAATTTAAGAACAGAGTAAAAACAAACCAAAAGACTACCAATAGTGTAGAAACAAACCAAAACTACCATAGTGTAAAAACAAAAGACTACCATTAGTGTAGGAAATATAAGGTGAAATACCATAATAAATACAATAAAAGTTAGAGACTACAGTGAGTGTAGAGAATAACAAGTGACACACTATAATAAAAAATAGTGTAGGAAATAAAAATTATTTAAAAAGACTACCATCAGTGTAGAGAGATACAATATAAAAAACAAGAATAAAAGACAGTCTAATGATTGAGAATAGTTTTAGTAATAAAAGTGTTTTAAAGATTAGGTATAATAAAAATTAATAAGAAATAAGATGTTTTTATCACAGTTAAGTTGTTACCAGAAAAAAACAAATACAAAAGACAGTTAACGACTGAAAGTATTATTAGTAATAAGATGTTTTAGTATAATTAAATTTGTTACAAAAGGAAACATAAACACAAAGGACAGTTAATGACTGAAGGTATTGTTAGTAATAAGATGTTTCCATTATAGTTAAATGATATATAAAAAATAATAGGCATAAGATATTTTTGTTATAATTAAGTGATATAAAAATTAGTACATATAAGATGTTCTGTTGTATTTAAATAATGTTCAATAATTTCAAAGTTTGTTAAGGCAGAGAAGGCAAGTAGATAATATGAATATTGTGTTATTAAACTGTAAACCATATAAAGAATAATAGGGCAAAATAACTAACAAACCCCAATAGAAAAACAAAACAGCATTTTAGACCAAAATCAACTACTACTAGAGTCAAACCCAAATGAATAAATTCAAATATAACTGTATATAATTAATAGAAACTAGTCCATGTAAAACAAAGATATGAAAATGCAATCAGTACAGAAACAAATATTAGCAAAAGTAAGGACAAAAGAATAAAATTAACTTTATTTGGAAATATGTAATACTAGGCCTAGAAAGGTACACTATTCAGATAAAATGTAAATTAATCAATATTGGAGTATTATAACAACAAATTATTAACAACAAGCAATAATCATGAAGTGAGTAAAATTATTTAAAGGAAACATTAACATAAAATCACTTATAAACCATTTAATTACTAATATTGTAAAAAATGGAAGGCCTATAAGGAATATCAAAAATTGTAAATTTTAGGCTTATCTGAACTTAAAACAGACCCAGTTATATATTGAATTATGTAAAATTAGCATAAGAATTTGCTAGATAGTTAAATTTTCATAAATTTTATAAATAATTAAGTTACAGCAATAAATAGGAAAACTTGTCATGTATTTTTATGAGTTGAAACCAAATCCAAGACATGTAAATGTGAACAGACAGTGGTAAGAGGAATAAGATATTTTATAAATTACCACCAAAACCGACGACTTTTAAGTCATCAGTCTATTGTTACTCGTGAATGTGTGCAGATCAAAATTTACGGACGGAAGATCTGAAAAATATAAATAGTGAAAAAACATTGAAGTACAACCTCAAAAAATATTACAGAGGTTACCAAATGGAAAATAACACCACTACATCATAACTAACACCAAAACTGAACCAGAACAACAGGAATAATGAGAACCAGTACGAGCATGAGAAATTAACCCCCATTTTGAGAAAAATTCAACACCAATATTATCTGGACATGAACTCAACAGATTTGAACACAGAATACTACACCAATAAACTATCACAGAACAACATCGCCGAGGAGAGAAGAACACTTCACACAATTTTCCAGAGGTACTACAACATCGCAGAGGAAGGAATACACATTTATATTTGAGGGAGCAGACCAAACATAGCAGTCGGCATGTGTAGCAGAAACCAGAGGTGAACGGCAGCCATTTTATTTACTAAGCAACCAGCACGGACACAGCCTTCACGAGCCAGTGACGTCATTCTACGAATTGGTTCGAATTTTTACTTATTAATTGACAATATTTTCAGAGTCCTGTTATTTTTAGCAATAATAATTTAGATTAAAGTATTTGTAAGTATTGTATCTTGTTCCTTGCCCTCTCTGACCATTTCGACAGTTAAAAGAACTCGAAATAATTAATTTTGTAATGTTATATTTTGTTATTTATCACAATCGACCTGAGTGAGTCTCAGCCAATGCCATTGTCGATGCGCGTAAGATTGGCACACAAATTCAAATTTTAAAAAATAAACACCAGAATTACTCAAATACTTTGTGTTCATGATTATTTGTATTATAAATATTAGCTATTTCTTTCTTCTAAACATAAATTAGAAATATTAGCAAAATATATCAAGAAGAACAAGAAGAGGAGCTAAGTTAGAAGAGAGAATACTTGATCCGACTACATAACAAGATTATCTCTAGTGAACAAATATTTTGACACACAATTACTAATTTACACACTTGAAGGTAATTAAAATTTATAATTAATTAATTAATTAATCAAATAAAAAAATTATATAAAACATTAATAAACATTTTTAATTAAACTTGTAAACAAACAAAATTTTTTTCTTAACATAAATTTATTATTTGTGATAAACCCCGTTGTATGACAAATTGGCGCTCACAACAGTGGGGCATCATCATCTTCTATTTGCACGTTTTATTACAAATTGGCGAGATCAACAGTGGGACTTAATTTATTATTACATAATACATTATTTGTTTGTAATTGGTTTTATTACAAATTGGCATCCAACCTAAGGGGCTTAAAATAGGAATCGATAGATCTATAAAATAAGGACAATTCGTCCAGTTTCCTATTTTAGCTCGGCAGCTGTCAACAGGTCAGAAGAAGAAACAAGATGCACAGGAGGGCGACATCAAAGAAAAGGCTGTGGAGGCCGAACAGGAAATAGATATGGAAGATAAGGAGGTGACACCCGTGGAAGATGTGGAATCAATGTTACCGCCAGCAGAACCAACCGAACCAGAATCCCAAGGGAAACAACCTGACAAGCCGACACAAACCGGAGAGGTAAATTTCCAGGAAATATTAATGATCACATTGGCACAACTAAACCAGAAAATGGATGAAAATAGTAAGAAGGTGGATGGAAATAGTAAGAAGGCGGAAGAAAACAGTAAGCAGTTAAAGGAAGAAATAGGCCAGAAAATCGAAGAAAATAGTAAGGAAATGAAGAGTGATAACCAATGATTGAAGGAAGAGTTAAGGGAAAACAGTAAGAAGATGGAAGAAAACAGTAAGAAGATGGAGGAGAAGATGGACGAAGCAAAAATCAACAATAAATTATTAATGGAGGAAAATATTAAGAAAATAGAGGAGAAAATGGAGGAAATAAAGACTGACAATAAACAGTGAAGGAGGAATTAAGTGAAATAAGCCAGAAACTGGAAGAGACCAACCAGAGAATGGAAGAAACCAGTAAGAAAATGGAAAATAATAATCAACAATTAAGAGAAGAATTAAGGGAGACTAACCAAGAGAACATGAACCGGTTAGATGGAAAGATGGAAGAATTGAGTCAGAAGATAGCTGAAAACAATGAAACAATCAGCAGGAAAGTAGAAGAGGAAATAACGGTGATCGAACAAAAGATTACAAGGGCTGACGAAAGATGGAGTCAGACGGAACGAGAAGAACAGAGTATCAAGACTGAAATAAATACTAAGGTTACCAACATCGAAGAAACGAATAGGAAGAATTTAGAGGAAAAACTAAAGGAAACACATGAAGACTGGGAGAGAGTGCAGGACCGATTCACAGAAAAATGTGACGGCATTGAAGCTGTTGTGACCAGTATCAACAGTCAGGTGCGACAGAATCAAACAGATATAGATCTTTTCCATAGTCGACCAACCAGCATTACCAGTTGTCCGAATAACGAAAACCGAGAAGGGATTAACTTCAGGTTTTACAAGAATAAACCTATGGAATTCCTGGCCAGAATCGAAGAGTACTTCACAAAACACAGAGGCAACCGCTGGAGAGAGAATAAAGAAGTACTGGACGAATCCTTCAAGGAGATAGCCGATAATTGGTGGATGGCGATCTGAGATGAAGTGACAGACTACCAACAATTCAAAAGACTATTCAAGGCCAAATATTGGTCTGAATCGACACAAAATATCGCCAGAGACGGGATCTGTCACGGAAAATATAATCCATATGGAAACCAAACTTTAACAGCGTAATTCTTGGGAAAGGTGTGTGTGGCCAAACATTTAGAGCCCCGAATACCGGAAGAATGCTTGGTCAGCAAGCTCTCCTACCACTATGAGGAAGACATTATCAGAGCTAGACGGAACAGTCAAATAAAAACTGTACAAGCAATGACCGAACTTTTAGAGATGTATGAGCACGAGGATTACTACCGCCAATGTCGAAGGAGATACGAAAGACCTGAACCAAGAAATAACACGAATAATAATAATCGGCAGAACGGCAACAACAACAATAATTATAGTTCCGCAAACCGGAATAATGCCGGATATAATAACAACCATAGTAATAATAATAATGCTCCTAGATATAATAATAATAATGTTCCCAGAAATAATAATAGTGAGGGTAACAATAGTAATAATAATAATAACCGTCAGCCTAATAACAACGGTTATTATAATAACAGTAACTATGTTCCTAATGGTCAGAGAAACCCCAACCCACCTAATAACAATTATTATGGTAACTATAATAGAAATTACCCG
The DNA here is from genome assembly GCA_034769895.1 of Magicicada septendecula. Classification (NCBI taxonomy): domain Eukaryota; kingdom Metazoa; phylum Arthropoda; class Insecta; order Hemiptera; family Cicadidae; genus Magicicada; species Magicicada septendecula. Next base: position 749,985,556 of record CM068368.1, on the reverse strand, counting down.
AATGGAGGTAATAATAATAATTACAGAACATATCGACCCCACATCAATTTCATCAGAGCGGAAGGTAGTGGACAACGGAGATACCAGCCTCAACGAAGGAGCCGATACTACGAATATGAAACCTTTCAAGGGAATCAGGGAGGTAATCGTTACAGAGAATATGAACCCAGACGCAGTTCAAGCCTGGACAATCAAAGAAGACTGCCTGTAACGGAGGCCCAACAAGATGATCGTGCTGAACCGAACGAAGCAGTTTCAGGACTCCAAGTTGATGCTGCTAACACCCAAATCCGTAATGATGCGGAGCATTTAAACGAACGGAGGCAGTAATAAACAAATATAACCCTTTACTGCTCCAATCTGCTGGGTATGGACAAGAGATAAAATCGCATGAGGAAAAGAAAAATTTTACTATAATATATAACAATTTAAAAGATATCCGAAAGGACTTATTGGAAGAGAACGAGGTAAACATTAATAACAATGACAACGAGATCATTTACATAATCGCAGAAATCGAGAGTATTTCGGTTCCCATCATGATAGACACTGGAGCAAATGTCTCTATAATTAACCATAGTGAATTGGACCGGATACAGCAGGAATGCCACAAAAACTTACCAATACTGCCTATTAATAATATCGTGCTTGTAGGAGCTACCGGCCGACAGAACAAAACAATACGGAAACAGGTGTCCCTAAGTATAAACAGTCACGGCGTAAGTTTGGATATGATATTTCTTGTTGCAGCCGGATTACCCTTCAGCATCATGATAGGGTGTGACATATTATGAAGGAACTCTGCAGTTATTGACTTGTGCCGAAAGAAAGTATCACTCTTTTCGGAAGGTTCGACCTGGGTAGCCAATTTAGTCAACAACATGATGGTAGACTCCAGACAACTTATCGACCACAAAAGTAAAGTGAATTACTTATCGAACTACTCGTCAGACAACAAGCCAGTAAGTCAGGATACGGAAGACGACCTATGGCAACAAAAGATTCAGGAGATACGTGACTTCCAGTGCCACAATACCACCAAGCGATTAAATGAAAACCAGTTGAATCAGTTAGTTAGCATATACGAAAAATATAGAACTGTATTTTCAGACGAACCTGGAAAGATCAGAAACTACCAATGTTCAATACGATTCAGAGAACCGGTAGAATTCAATCGAAAATCATATCCCATAGCACAATCTTTGAAGGAATCCGTACGCGCAGAGATCCAGAATATGATTAGTAAGGATATTATCGAAAGCAGTCAGTCGCCATACACTAGTCCGATTGTGGCTATACAAAAGAAGAATGGTAAGGTAAGACTTTGCCTTGACGCACGTGAGATAAATAAAATGATTATTAACGATCGTACCTCGCCTGGCGAAACTGGTGAAATATTGAAGAGATTCCATGGAACCAAGTTTATTACTACGTGGGATACCGTGTGTGGGTATTGGCAGGTGGAATTGCACCCACAAAGCCGGCAATACATGGCGTTCTTTTTCGAAAGACGCAACTATCAGTTTAAGAGATTGCCCTTCGGGTTAGTGAACTCGGTAGCTGTTTTTGTCGCCTGTATGGACCAAATACTCGGACCAGAAGCACTCCAATTCACGACTGTCTATGTTGATGATCTCTTAATCACATCAACCAATTGGGAAGAACATTGTTACCGTGTGGAGCATGTCTTGAAGAAGCTGGCTGAGAATAGTCCAATTTTTGGGTTTCCAGTTGAATAGTCAAGGAATAACACCATCGACAGAAAAGGTATATTACAGCGATTCCCTACACCGAAAAACAGAAGGCAACTACAGTCATTTTAGGCCTGTGTAACTACTACAGGAAATTTCAAAATAATTATTCAGAGCTGACGGCCCGATTTCAGTATCAATTATCGTCCAAGAATAAGTGGCGATGGGGTCAAGAACAGGACGAAACATTACAATCAATTAAAGAGAAGTTCTTAGAAGCAGCAATGCTTAACCATCCAGATTTTAACCGACCTTTCTTCCTAAACTGTGACGCTAGTAATATTAGCTTAGGATCAACGTTGTACCAAGAAGACGAAAGTGGAAACCACCTAGTAGTGAGCTTTGCTAGCAGAACCCTTAACCAGTGTGACAAGAACTACAACATGACGGAAAAGGAGCTGCTAAGTGTAGTCTTTGCCTGTGGGAAGTTTTGAACGTATATTCTAGGATATCCAGTGACCACAGATCACAAATCTATATCATTTCTAAGAAGATGCAAGTTAAGCCACGGTAGATTGACCAGGTGGGTACTTGCCCTGCAAGAATATGATCTACAGTGGGAGTATGTTCCTGGAAGAAAGAATGTAGTAGCAGATGTATTGTCACAGGTAAATTTGGAAGAACAAACGTTCGAAGGCGAAAAGGAGAGCATCCTGAAGATCTAAGATCTATAATATTATTAAGGACAGATCCGATTTAGAAAAAATAGTACGGGACATCAGCAAACACCAGCAGTCCGACCCGAAGCTGACCAATATTAAACTTTGTCTCTCCAACCAAGATGAGACCATAACCAAGTTTTATTGCATACATGATGATATATTATTCATCAAAACATCCCTTGATGAAGAGATATGGAAGATCGTAATCCCTGCTACAGTCGAGAAGGATATCATCCTGGATTATCATCTCCGATACGGTCACATGGGGGCCATGAAAGTGATCAAGGCGATAGAAGAGAATTGCCATATAAAAAATATAAATCGAAAGACGAGAAACTACCTCAAGACCTGTCTTATATGTCAATTGGTAAAAACCAACAATGAAAGAAAAGAGGGTATGATGATACCAATTACATCACAAGCAAAACTGGAAAAGGTCTTTCTGGACATCTGTGGTCCATTTCCCCGCAGTGGCGGACGCCATCATTACAAATACATTATTATAATGATGGATCACTTCACCAAATGTATAAAACTATACCCGGTGAACAGAGCCACCACTTTGAAGGTTTTAGGAGTGATAACAAATTATTACATTCCAGAGATAGGAAGCCCAGCATCCATAATCACAGACCATGGAACACAATTTAAGGGTAGGAGGTGGAAAAACACTCTAATTACATTGGGCATCAAGACGTACAAGACATCTGTCTACCACCCCAGTAGTAATCCAGCGGAGAGGGTGCTGCGAGAAGTCTGAAGAATATTACGGACTTATTGTCATAATCAACAAAGGAAGTGGCAAGAATACTTATCAGCTACCGAGGAATTCCTTAATTTAGCATATCACCCCGCTATAGGGACCACACCATATACGGCAATGTATGAAAAACCGCCTCCTATGAAAATACAAGACAGCATAGAATTTCCCATGAGTCAAGAATACAAATTTAATCGACTGAGGTTCTACAATAAATTGGCAGAATACCAGGAAAGGCGCCAGAACAAGTATCAAAAGGTGATTAAGAAGGTAATAAACTACAAAGTCGGAGAAAAGGTACTATTGAAAAACAGGGAACTACCCAGTACTTTGGAAGGCATTACCAAAAAGTTATTACTGCTGTATACCGGCCCATATCTGATTATTAAAAATAATAACAACAATACTTATGTATTAAAAGATATTAATTCAAATAAAATAAAAGGAACCTATAATCAATTATCAATCAAAAAATATATAGAGGAGGAGAATAAAATGTCCAAATTCAAAAAATAGTAAGACCAACTTACACGAATTATTTGAAGAAACTATTATGAATAAAAAGAATTTTGATAAATAAAAATGTCCAAATTCAAAAAAGGTAGTAAGACCAACTTACACGAATTATTTGAAATAATTATTATATGTATAAAGGGAATATTGAAAAAATATAACGAAAGTCAAAAAATAGTAAGTACAACTTACACTTACACATTGATGAGATGTAACTATTAGATATAAAACGAATTTTGTGAGAAAAAGCTACAAAATTCTACAAAGCGTAAGAACAAATTACACTCATAATTCGAGTGAACTCTTACATAAAAGAATTTGAGAGTAAATGGAGTACAAATGTGTAAACTTTCTCAAACTCTCCAGAGACAAAGCAAAAAAGCACATATTCCAGTAAATAATGAAAACAACCTATATTAAACACTTGAATAAGTTAATATTACCAGAAAAATATATTAATGAATGTTAAAAGTGTCATAAGAAGGAAGAATAGCAAATCTTCATAAGAACCAGTATCAAAGAAAAAGAAAAAAAAGGGGGAACCTTAATAAACTATCACAGCTATAAAACTATACTATAGTCTGTATTGTAATAGTGACTATGATAGCTATAACCACTAACTATAAACCACATAATATGGAATGAGCTTTGATAGAGAAGAAGATTCAAGTGTATGAAAGTATTAATTAATATAAAATATTATGAAGTGAAGAATCCAAGGATGTTTATTATAAGTCGAAAGAGACTACTTTTAATGATTATTTATTTTTTATGACTAGATGTAGAAAAATTCCATCAGTCTTATATTTTGAGCAGAGATGATAATTCCTCTGAGCTCAGTTAAGTGAAGTATTGGCCAGCAGAGATTGAAGCTGAAATGTGCCACTCTGAACTGTTCCAACTCACATGTTAGGGAATGTTAGGAAGTAAACATACAGATGAGGAAGCATCAAATAAGAAAAGATATAAAATGATAATGTTATACACAAGATTAAAGATTACTTATTAATGAAAAAAGAAGATAATGAAGGAGATACATATCATCTGAGAGAGAGCAATGGTGGAAAAAAAAGGTATATAAAGTGAAATCACGAATAAAAATATGGTAAATAAAAAGAATTAGTAGTAATTATTTCATCCATACTAAGAGTATGATCTGAACTAATCACTTTTACATGAGAGCATATGTAGCATAACAGAATTATCACCTTAAAATTTACCTTAATACAACATTAATAAAGAAGAAAATATCAATAGGGAGTGAGAATAATAAATGGTTAAAAAATAAATTAAAGAAGCTGATCATTATAGTCGATAAAATGTTAATAAAATTAAACTGAATAACAAAGAAAACTCTTGGTCCATATATAAATAACCAACTATATAAAACCCCAGTACAACACATATACCCAGTAGGTCGAGGAGCAGTAAATGAAAAAACAAAAGTAAAAAGTAAACAAAAAATTAATAAGGGGAAATTTATTAAATTAAGAAGCAGAAAACCCCAAGATACAAAACCAATAACAAATTAATAAGGAACTGTAAATGAGCAAGTAAATGAAACCGAATAATCAAGTAAGATTCATTGAATTAATAATATAAGGACATGAAACCACAAGATAAGGAAATACTTATATAATAAGAAAGAAGAGACAAAATATGTCAAGGTTCCTAAAAGGAATATAGAAACAAGAAAGGCTATTCACTAAAATATTATGAAGAATGAATATACCAATTGAAACTAAATTAAAACCAATGATAAATGTCAGACCAAATAACTCAAGTTACAGGATACAATGCAATTAAAATAAATTGTAAACTAAATGTAAGCCTAATTTAAGAACAGAGTAAAAACAAACCAAAAGACTACCAATAGTGTAGAAACAAACCAAAACTACCATAGTGTAAAAACAAAAGACTACCATTAGTGTAGGAAATATAAGGTGAAATACCATAATAAATACAATAAAAGTTAGAGACTACAGTGAGTGTAGAGAATAACAAGTGACACACTATAATAAAAAATAGTGTAGGAAATAAAAATTATTTAAAAAGACTACCATCAGTGTAGAGAGATACAATATAAAAAACAAGAATAAAAGACAGTCTAATGATTGAGAATAGTTTTAGTAATAAAAGTGTTTTAAAGATTAGGTATAATAAAAATTAATAAGAAATAAGATGTTTTTATCACAGTTAAGTTGTTACCAGAAAAAAACAAATACAAAAGACAGTTAACGACTGAAAGTATTATTAGTAATAAGATGTTTTAGTATAATTAAATTTGTTACAAAAGGAAACATAAACACAAAGGACAGTTAATGACTGAAGGTATTGTTAGTAATAAGATGTTTCCATTATAGTTAAATGATATATAAAAAATAATAGGCATAAGATATTTTTGTTATAATTAAGTGATATAAAAATTAGTACATATAAGATGTTCTGTTGTATTTAAATAATGTTCAATAATTTCAAAGTTTGTTAAGGCAGAGAAGGCAAGTAGATAATATGAATATTGTGTTATTAAACTGTAAACCATATAAAGAATAATAGGGCAAAATAACTAACAAACCCCAATAGAAAAACAAAACAGCATTTTAGACCAAAATCAACTACTACTAGAGTCAAACCCAAATGAATAAATTCAAATATAACTGTATATAATTAATAGAAACTAGTCCATGTAAAACAAAGATATGAAAATGCAATCAGTACAGAAACAAATATTAGCAAAAGTAAGGACAAAAGAATAAAATTAACTTTATTTGGAAATATGTAATACTAGGCCTAGAAAGGTACACTATTCAGATAAAATGTAAATTAATCAATATTGGAGTATTATAACAACAAATTATTAACAACAAGCAATAATCATGAAGTGAGTAAAATTATTTAAAGGAAACATTAACATAAAATCACTTATAAACCATTTAATTACTAATATTGTAAAAAATGCAAGGCCTATAAGGAATATCAAAAATTGTAAATTTTAGGCTTATCTGAACTTAAAACAGACCCAGTTATATATTGAATTATGTAAAATTAGCATAAGAATTTGCTAGATAGTTAAATTTTCATAAATTTTATAAATAATTAAGTTACAGCAATAAATAGGAAAACTTGTCATGTATTTTTATGAGTTGAAACCAAATCCAAGACATGTAAATGTGAACAGACAGTGGTAAGAGGAATAAGATATTTTATAAATTACCACCAAAACCGACGACTTTTAAGTCATCAGTCTATTGTTACTCGTGAATGTGTGCAGATCAAAATTTACGGACGGAAGATCTGAAAAATATAAATAGTGAAAAAACATTGAAGTACAACCTCAAAAAATATTACAGAGGTTACCAAATGGAAAATAACACCACTACATCATAACTAACACCAAAACTGAACCAGAACAACAGGAATAATGAGAACCAGTACGAGCATGAGAAATTAACCCCCATTTTGAGAAAAATTCAACACCAATATTATCTGGACATGAACTCAACAGATTTGAACACAGAATACTACACCAATAAACTATCACAGAACAACATCGCCGAGGAGAGAAGAACACTTCACACAATTTTCCAGAGGTACTACAACATCGCAGAGGAAGGAATACACATTTATATTTGAGGGAGCAGACCAAACATAGCAGTCGGCATGTGTAGCAGAAACCAGAGGTGAACGGCAGCCATTTTATTTACTAAGCAACCAGCACGGACACAGCCTTCACGAGCCAGTGACGTCATTCTACGAATTGGTTCGAATTTTTACTTATTAATTGACAATATTTTCAGAGTCCTGTTATTTTTAGCAATAATAATTTAGATTAAAGTATTTGTAAGTATTGTATCTTGTTCCTTGCCCTCTCTGACCATTTCGACAGTTAAAAGAACTCGAAATAATTAATTTTGTAATGTTATATTTTGTTATTTATCACAATCGACCTGAGTGAGTCTCAGCCAATGCCATTGTCGATGCGCGTAAGATTGGCACACAAATTCAAATTTTAAAAAATAAACACCAGAATTACTCAAATACTTTGTGTTCATGATTATTTGTATTATAAATATTAGCTATTTCTTTCTTCTAAACATAAATTAGAAATATTAGCAAAATATATCAAGAAGAACAAGAAGAGGAGCTAAGTTAGAAGAGAGAATACTTGATCCGACTACATAACAAGATTATCTCTAGTGAACAAATATTTTGACACACAATTACTAATTTACACACTTGAAGGTAATTAAAATTTATAATTAATTAATTAATTAATCAAATAAAAAAAATTATATAAAACATTAATAAACATTTTTAATTAAACTTGTAAACAAACAAAATTTTTTTCTTAACATAAATTTATTATTTGTGATAAACCCCGTTGTATGACAAATTGGCGCTCACAACAGTGGGGCATCATCATCTTCTATTTGCACGTTTTATTACAAATTGGCGAGATCAACAGTGGGACTTAATTTATTATTACATAATACATTATTTGTTTGTAATTGGTTTTATTACAAATTGGCATCCAACCTAAGGGGCTTAAAATAGGAATCGATAGATCTATAAAATAAGGACAATTCGTCCAGTTTCCTATTTTAGCTCGGCAGCTGTCAACAGGTCAGAAGAAGAAACAAGATGCACAGGAGGGCGACATCAAAGAAAAGGCTGTGGAGGCCGAACAGGAAATAGATATGGAAGATAAGGAGGTGACACCCGTGGAAGATGTGGAATCAATGTTACCGCCAGCAGAACCAACCGAACCAGAATCCCAAGGGAAACAACCTGACAAGCCGACACAAACCGGAGAGGTAAATTTCCAGGAAATATTAATGATCACATTGGCACAACTAAACCAGAAAATGGATGAAAATAGTAAGAAGGTGGATGGAAATAGTAAGAAGGCGGAAGAAAACAGTAAGCAGTTAAAGGAAGAAATAGGCCAGAAAATCGAAGAAAATAGTAAGGAAATGAAGAGTGATAACCAATGATTGAAGGAAGAGTTAAGGGAAAACAGTAAGAAGATGGAAGAAAACAGTAAGAAGATGGAGGAGAAGATGGACGAAGCAAAAATCAACAATAAATTATTAATGGAGGAAAATATTAAGAAAATAGAGGAGAAAATGGAGGAAATAAAGACTGACAATAAACAGTCGAAGGAGGAATTAAGTGAAATAAGCCAGAAACTGGAAGAGACCAACCAGAGAATGGAAGAAACCAGTAAGAAAATGGAAAATAATAATCAACAATTAAGAGAAGAATTAAGGGAGACTAACCAAGAGAACATGAACCGGTTAGATGGAAAGATGGAAGAATTGAGTCAGAAGATAGCTGAAAACAATGAAACAATCAGCAGGAAAGTAGAAGAGGAAATAACGGTGATCGAACAAAAGATTACAAGGGCTGACGAAAGATGGAGTCAGACGGAACGAGAAGAACAGAGTATCAAGACTGAAATAAATACTAAGGTTACCAACATCGAAGAAACGAATAGGAAGAATTTAGAGGAAAAACTAAAGGAAACACATGAAGACTGGGAGAGAGTGCAGGACCGATTCACAGAAAAATGTGACGGCATTGAAGCTGTTGTGACCAGTATCAACAGTCAGGTGCGACAGAATCAAACAGATATAGATCTTTTCCATAGTCGACCAACCAGCATTACCAGTTGTCCGAATAACGAAAACCGAGAAGGGATTAACTTCAGGTTTTACAAGAATAAACCTATGGAATTCCTGGCCAGAATCGAAGAGTACTTCACAAAACACAGAGGCAACCGCTGGAGAGAGAATAAAGAAGTACTGGACGAATCCTTCAAGGAGATAGCCGATAATTGGTGGATGGCGATCTGAGATGAAGTGACAGACTACCAACAATTCAAAAGACTATTCAAGGCCAAATATTGGTCTGAATCGACACAAAATATCGCCAGAGACGGGATCTGTCACGGAAAATATAATCCATATGGAAACCAAACTTTAACAGCGTAATTCTTGGGAAAGGTGTGTGTGGCCAAACATTTAGAGCCCCGAATACCGGAAGAATGCTTGGTCAGCAAGCTCTCCTACCACTATGAGGAAGACATTATCAGAGCTAGACGGAACAGTCAAATAAAAACTGTACAAGCAATGACCGAACTTTTAGAGATGTATGAGCACGAGGATTACTACCGCCAATGTCGAAGGAGATACGAAAGACCTGAACCAAGAAATAACACGAATAATAATAATCGGCAGAACGGCAACAACAACAATAATTATAGTTCCGCAAACCGGAATAATGCCGGATATAATAACAACCATAGTAATAATAATAATGCTCCTAGATATAATAATAATAATGTTCCCAGAAATAATAATAGTGAGGGTAACAATAGTAATAATAATAATAACCGTCAGCCTAATAACAACGGTTATTATAATAACAGTAACTATGTTCCTAATGGTCAGAGAAACCCCAACCCACCTAATAACAATTATTATGGTAACTATAATAGAAATTACCCGAATGGAGGTAATAATAATAATTACAGAACATATCGACCCCACATCAATTTCATCAGAGCGGAAGGTAGTGGACAACGGAGATACCAGCCTCAACGAAGGAGCCGATACTACGAATATGAAACCTTTCAAGGGAATCAGGGAGGTAATCGTTACAGAGAATATGAACCCAGACGCAGTTCAAGCCTGGACAATCAAAGAAGACTGCCTGTAACGGAGGCCCAACAAGATGATCGTGCTGAACCGAACGAAGCAGTTTCAGGACTCCAAGTTGATGCTGCTAACAGCCAAATCCGTAATGATGCGGAGCATTTAAACGAACGGAGGCAGTAATAAACAAATATAACCCTTTACTGCTCCAATCTGCTGGGTATGGACAAGAGATAAAATCGCATGAGGAAAAGAAAAATTTTACTATAATATATAACAATTTAAAAGATATCCGAAAGGACTTATTGGAAGAGAACGAGGTAAACATTAATAACAATGACAACGAGATCATTTACATAATCGCAGAAATCGAGAGTATTTCGGTTCCCATCATGATAGACACTGGAGCAAATGTCTCTATAATTAACCATAGTGAATTGGACCGGATACAGCAGGAATGCCACAAAAACTTACCAATACTGCCTATTAATAATATCGTGCTTGTAGGAGCTACCGGCCGACAGAACAAAACAATACGGAAACAGGTGTCCCTAAGTATAAACAGTCACGGCGTAAGTTTGGATATGATATTTCTTGTTGCAGCCGGATTACCCTTCAGCATCATGATAGGGTGTGACATATTATGAAGGAACTCTGCAGTTATTGACTTGTGCCGAAAGAAAGTATCACTCTTTTCGGAAGGTTCGACCTGGGTAGCCAATTTAGTCAACAACATGATGGTAGACTCCAGACAACTTATCGACCACAAAAGTAAAGTGAATTACTTATCGAACTACTCGTCAGACAACAAGCCAGTAAGTCAGGATACGGAAGACGACCTATGGCAACAAAAGATTCAGGAGATACGTGACTTCCAGTGCCACAATACCACCAAGCGATTAAATGAAAACCAGTTGAATCAGTTAGTTAGCATATACGAAAAATATAGAACTGTATTTTCAGACGAACCTGGAAAGATCAGAAACTACCAATGTTCAATACGATTCAGAGAACCGGTAGAATTCAATCGAAAATCATATCCCATAGCACAATCTTTGAAGGAATCCGTACGCGCAGAGATCCAGAATATGATTAGTAAGGATATTATCGAAAGCAGTCAGTCGCCATACACTAGTCCGATTGTGGCTATACAAAAGAAGAATGGTAAGGTAAGACTTTGCCTTGACGCACGTGAGATAAATAAAATGATTATTAACGATCGTACCTCGCCTGGCGAAACTGGTGAAATATTGAAGAGATTCCATGGAACCAAGTTTATTACTACGTGGGATACCGTGTGTGGGTATTGGCAGGTGGAATTGCACCCACAAAGCCGGCAATACATGGCGTTCTTTTTCGAAAGACGCAACTATCAGTTTAAGAGATTGCCCTTCGGGTTAGTGAACTCGGTAGCTGTTTTTGTCGCCTGTATGGACCAAATACTCGGACCAGAAGCACTCCAATTCACGACTGTCTATGTTGATGATCTCTTAATCACATCAACCAATTGGGAAGAACATTGTTACCGTGTGGAGCATGTCTTGAAGAAGCTGGCTGAGAATAGTCCAATTTTTGGGTTTCCAGTTGAATAGTCAAGGAATAACACCATCGACAGAAAAGGTATATTACAGCGATTCCCTACACCGAAAAACAGAAGGCAACTACAGTCATTTTAGGCCTGTGTAACTACTACAGGAAATTTCAAAATAATTATTCAGAGCTGACGGCCCGATTTCAGTATCAATTATCGTCCAAGAATAAGTGGCGATGGGGTCAAGAACAGGACGAAACATTACAATCAATTAAAGAGAAGTTCTTAGAAGCAGCAATGCTTAACCATCCAGATTTTAACCGACCTTTCTTCCTAAACTGTGACGCTAGTAATATTAGCTTAGGATCAACGTTGTACCAAGAAGACGAAAGTGGAAACCACCTAGTAGTGAGCTTTGCTAGCAGAACCCTTAACCAGTGTGACAAGAACTACAACATGACGGAAAAGGAGCTGCTAAGTGTAGTCTTTGCCTGTGGGAAGTTTTGAACGTATATTCTAGGATATCCAGTGACCACAGATCACAAATCTATATCATTTCTAAGAAGATGCAAGTTAAGCCACGGTAGATTGACCAGGTGGGTACTTGCCCTGCAAGAATATGATCTACAGTGGGAGTATGTTCCTGGAAGAAAGAATGTAGTAGCAGATGTATTGTCACAGGTAAATTTGGAAGAACAAACGTTCGAAGGCGAAAAGGAGAGCATCCTGAAGATCTAAGATCTATAATATTATTAAGGACAGATCCGATTTAGAAAAAATAGTACGGGACATCAGCAAACACCAGCAGTCCGACCCGAAGCTGACCAATATTAAACTTTGTCTCTCCAACCAAGATGAGACCATAACCAAGTTTTATTGCATACATGATGATATATTATTCATCAAAACATCCCTTGATGAAGAGATATGGAAGATCGTAATCCCTGCTACAGTCGAGAAGGATATCATCCTGGATTATCATCTCCGATACGGTCACATGGGGGCCATGAAAGTGATCAAGGCGATAGAAGAGAATTGCCATATAAAAAATATAAATCGAAAGACGAGAAACTACCTCAAGACCTGTCTTATATGTCAATTGGTAAAAACCAACAATGAAAGAAAAGAGGGTATGATGATACCAATTACATCACAAGCAAAACTGGAAAAGGTCTTTCTGGACATCTGTGGTCCATTTCCCCGCAGTGGCGGACGCCATCATTACAAATACATTATTATAATGATGGATCACTTCACCAAATGTATAAAACTATACCCGGTGAACAGAGCCACCACTTTGAAGGTTTTAGGAGTGATAACAAATTATTACATTCCAGAGATAGGAAGCCCAGCATCCATAATCACAGACCATGAAACTTTCTATAATATTAAAAAGAATGATATCGTAATAATTTAAAATTATTGTTAATTTTCTCCTACTTACCATCGCGTGGCTTCAAGGTTTCGTCATACGTATGTTTGGGATGCAGACGTAATTTCTAAGGTTGTATGAATGAGTTACACACATTTTTTATGAAGAGAATTAACATTTTAATTATTCAGAATCATATTTAAATTTTGTTCAAAAACTCTTGATCATTGTTTTACAGATTAAGTTACATGTTTCTTTGTTCTGTTGGCATCTTCTACAGACTAACTTACTCAACTATCTTACCTTAGTGATCACTATATAAAAGACATACAGACAGAGCCCAGCCTGCAAATTTTCACTCTCACACATACATGAAATTTATTAATTGCAACCCCAAAACATTTTTAACACCCCATAACCCTTTATAACAAAGCCCCAGCCCTTACTGAAAAACCGCCGACAACGTGGTTCGTGCGCGCACTCATCTTCTGCTAATTTCTTGTTATTTATTTTCCGAAAATTATACAGTTACATTCTTTAATCTTTTTAAACTCGACCGCGGTCACATAAACTTTTCTCCTATTAAACTTTTTACTGTTAAAATATATAAATTTGTGACGAGCCCGGTTGACGGGCGGCCTGCGCAGGCTGGAGTCGACAACGAACTGCCGGCATCTTTCCGTTCCCCACTCCGGGAGCATTTTAGTCAAGACGACGGACATCAATGCCTTCCAGTCAGTCGTCCCAGTTTCGAATCATACTAGTCACGTAGTTGTTGGAGTGACGATAGCAGACGATTTCAAATAGGCACTGGCTAATGTCATAAAAGTGGGTGGGACTTAAAACAGCATTTCCGTAGTGAAACCCAAATGAATGCTGAAAATTTCCCTCTCTGGCCATCTTAGTTTTTTGCCAGAGCGTCACTTGGAGCGTGATTGAGCAGTTGCGTATGTGCGCTGCCACACACAGGTACAAAGTTCTCAGAATTTTGTGGAGGTAAACTCTTCAGCCGCATTCCTCAACAACAACTGCGTCTTATAGCGTTGTTTCACTGTTCTGTTACATTGACTGTTATACGCACAAATACGTTGCACAGTGATAATCCGCCCAGAATGAAATAAATAAAAATATAAATAATGTCCCAAACGGTTAAAATAAAACACCCAAAATTTGACCCGCTACAATACCCCCTCGATGAGAATTCTGCTGTCCACGACAGAAGAAATCTCATCGATAACCCCGAAGAGGACCGGAGAGGAACTGGTGCCAACAACCCCCTTGTTCTTAACCTCATGGGTACACGACCCCCCTGGCTCAGTGACCATGGACTCATCTGAACGAGATCACTGGACTTCTCTGTAAGAGATCCCAACACCGAGAAATTGATCAGACTCGCACCACGGCACACCTCGCCTTCTAACATGCTACCCCCAAAATCCTCAATCCCTGGCTAAAATTACTCCAGCTCCTCCGCCGATATGTTTCCCCTTTTTGCAAGCTGGGCTGCCTTTAGCAGATACTGGGCTCACACACACTCACGTTACATGATACCCTAACACATTAAACTAAAAACTTCCTTTTTAAAATTTATTATAAATTCAAAAAATTCAATATTCAAAAAAAAAATCTTTTACCAAAAAATTCTCTTCCTCTTTTTTCTAATTTTTGTTTCAATGATTTAACCTAAACATTCCTATTAATACAAGTACATCCTTACTCTAGCATGAGAACAATTTACAGCCCACCAATACAAAGCAATACAACAAAAGGAACATCATTAATACATACACAATAAAATAATCATTACTCAACATATTCACTCGCTGGCAGGCGACAAATCAAGTTTTTTTTTTTTTTTTTTTTTTTTTTTTTTTTCAAGAAAAAATTTAAAATTTTCAAAATTTTAAAATTCAAAAAAAATTATTCATTAAATATTTATTAAATTTATTTATTAAATAACATTTATTAAAATTATTCAAAGATTAGTTTGAATTAATCAAACAAACAAATTAAAATTGAATTCCTACTCTACAAGCTTAGTAGGTGTATGAACTCATCAGCTGATCATAACTAGGTCAAGTACAAAACCCTTGACCTACATATGTTATGTATGATTTCTGAAAACACTTTAAATATCTGTAATATCCTACCTTGAAATACAAAACATAATAAACAAAATATCTAAAACAAACAAATATTAATATAATTAATCATCAACTTGACATTTACATCATTTAAAATAAACACTTCTTGACTTTACATTATTTTCACTTCTATCAAAATTCTGTCACTGGTTGAAAAAACAATTGTACATTCTTTATTATAAATTCCTCTCCTTAGTTAACAGTTAATTCTACCTTACTGGGGGTGATGTAAATTGTTTATTCTCGTTTTTCTGTATGAGATTTCTATACATATATAAACTTTCTCCCTCTGACTCTAATATTCATCAACTACAACTCCCATGACACCCAACTCTATCAAAAATACCTACTAATCAGGACACTCTAAACCCCAACTTATCATTTAACACAATTCGCCGCCTTCTCCCCATATATAAAAAAATACTCTCCAACCCTTTGTACATAGGATACGTGTTTCCTTCCCAAAACTCATCCCCTTATGTTGGTTCCTGGACCCTCCCTAGGTAACCCTTTCCGGCGCCAATCGGTCCCTATCCCGTCCCAACCCTTGTTGCGGACTCCCCAAATACACTACCCCCTAATACAACATTGCCTTCCCCAAAAATCTCAATCTCATTACTTTACTACAAATACACAAAATAACCTCATTAACTATAAAAACAACAATATATCATTCAAAATCTACATAAAGTCTCCATTACCACTGTGTCAACATTAATACTTCACCAACTCTGTTATATCACATCAACTCAAAAACAACATTACATCATATTCATTATTTCAAACTCACATTCAGCTTTTAATTCAACTTGGACAGGTCTGCATGTCACATAAAACATTTATCACCCATAAATTATCTTTTATTAATCTGCATATTCTTTTTATCTTTACTTCGAAATATCTGTAGCACACAAAACATTAATTATTTGTAACCTTTACAAACCAATATACCAGTGACATGGTATTGTTGATCAGCTGATATCCTAACATAATTAAAACACAATGAAACTACATCTTAAAATTGAACAAATACATTTAATACATTATCAACACTTACTTCTATTATGTTGATTGCCTGCCAGGCGTCTAATGATTGGCTTAGAAAAAAAAATACACACATAATGAAAATACATTTTATCAACAACTATATCTAACACACAACAATAAAATGATTGCACAAATAGCAATAAACCTGGGTTATTAGTATACATCAACAAACAATTCTCTTTTAAATAATTTATATAAAAATTTATAAACATTATTATTTAAAATGTTTCATTAACTCTTTTTATTTATCCTCATTATTTATTTATCCTGTGTTGCAATCAGATTTTCAACAATTCTAAATTTATTATTAATACATATTTTTAATCATTAAGTTATTCCACAAAATAGATCAGTTAACATTTATTTATTTATTCATGATTATTAAATTAAAATCTCATCACACAATTTAATTACCTTATAAAATTCAAACACATAATATTCAATCACACTATCTACACATCTCCACTTATTTAATTCATTTGATTATTAAAATAACATATCTCATTATTATCAACATTCTACAAATCATTAACTATTGTCTTCATAATTATTTTGTTATTTAATTAGAGTGCAAAAATATTAATAATATTATTATTATTAAAGCAACATTTTCTAAAACATATACACATTACACTTCACAATACACACAAATGAATTCACTATTATTTACAAAATATACGTCAAAACTGTTCAAGTGTATCTCACTTCCTGTCCAAATCTGCCATGTCAAACAACCATAAAACAAAATGTTTAATTGTCTTTTATTGTCTTACAGTCTACCCTCCATCGTCCCAAATCAACCTTGGTTTTATATAACACTGTTGCTTTTTATTTACAAACAAATGGTTACTTTGTGTGTCATAACCAGAACAACCAAATTCACTCATTTTACCAGAATACTCATTAAACCAGTCTACGTTAAGTATTTTTGTTAAGTCTCCGTCATTACATTCATTCACTATCGGTCTAATTATTTTTTTCAAATCATTGTAATCATTATTATTCAAATATATTTCTAAGCCTTCTTTCCATTCATCATACTTTCTATTCAAATTATACAATTCTGTTACATACCATTCTCTATTTACCTCTCTCTCTTCATAACACCACATCACACTCTCACAATTATTCCGGACAGAGGGTACACAATTACTCCACAAAAATAAACACCTCAATTCATCTACCAATACGGGACTCTTGCCCTTCAACCACAACACTTGTGGACTCAATAAATCATCATAAACATCATAAATAATAAAGGGAAAATTTGCCCTCTGTCCCCACTCTACCACAACATTATTTTTCCACTCTCTCTCTAACTCACTGACACACATTAACATTTCATTATCAACTTCTACTCTTTCTACCATTACGTTATCACTCTCAACATCTACACCATCATTTTCTAACACCACATTTTTATTTGTATTATCATTGTTATTACTTGTCAACTCATTATCTGGCATTGCATTCATCACCGGTACTCCCATTCGCTCTACACTCTGTTCTAATTTATTCAAACTGGATCTTATCGTTTCATTAGTACTTTCTACACATTTACTCATTTCTTGTATTTCATTTTTTAACTCATTAATCTCCCTGCTTTGTCTATCTAATTTTATGTCATTACTGTCAAAACGACTATCAAATTTATTATTCATTTTTTCTAATAAATTAAGTACAATACTCATTGGATCGTCATTCACCTTATTGTATTTTGTTGAGGTCGGGGTTACTTGAATCCTTGAATCCTCTTTTTCATTTGTGTTATGCACATTCATATTTTTATCGTCTTGACCTACATTCGGTGTTGAATGTATTTCAGGACTACTCATCACAGCTGATTCAACTTCAGCTGTTTCGCTTATCACAGTCGAGTCGGACAAATCGACTCCGTTCTCTGTATTTTCCATTATTATTATTATTATTTTTTAGGTATTTATTCTGTTTACAATATAAATAATATATATTTTAAATATATATTTATATTTTAAATATTCTTTTCTTACTTAGCGTAACTTAAC
The DNA here is from genome assembly GCA_034769895.1 of Magicicada septendecula. NCBI lineage: Eukaryota > Metazoa > Arthropoda > Insecta > Hemiptera > Cicadidae > Magicicada > Magicicada septendecula. The sequence goes on along the minus strand of CM068368.1, from coordinate 749,967,096 downwards.
TTTACATAAGTATCTTTTGCGTATTCTCACACAACTTCCAAATTACGATTGCATCCCATTTATAGGTATGGAATTTATTTTTTAAATTCGTCCCTTTCGTGGCGCCAATGAAACTTTCTATAATATTAAAAAGAATGATATCGTAATAATTTAAAATTATTGTTAATTTTCTCCTACTTACCATCGCGTGGCTTCAAGGTTTCGTCATACGTATGTTTGGGATGCAGACGTAATTTCTAAGGTTGTATGAATGAGTTACACACATTTTTTATGAAGAGAATTAACATTTTAATTATTCAGAATCATATTTAAATTTTGTTCAAAAACTCTTGATCATTGTTTTACAGATTAAGTTACATGTTTCTTTGTTCTGTTGGCATCTTCTACAGACTAACTTACTCAACTATCTTACCTTAGTGATCACTATATAAAAGACATACAGACAGAGCCCAGCCTGCAAATTTTCACTCTCACACATACATGAAATTTATTAATTGCAACCCCAAAACATTTTTAACACCCCATAACCCTTTATAACAAAGCCCCAGCCCTTACTGAAAAACCGCCGACAACGTGGTTCGTGCGCGCACTCATCTTCTGCTAATTTCTTGTTATTTATTTTCCGAAAATTATACAGTTACATTCTTTAATCTTTTTAAACTCGACCGCGGTCACATAAACTTTTCTCCTATTAAACTTTTTACTGTTAAAATATATAAATTTGTGACGAGCCCGGTTGACGGGCGGCCTGCGCAGGCTGGAGTCGACAACGAACTGCCGGCATCTTTCCGTTCCCCACTCCGGGAGCATTTTAGTCAAGACGACGGACATCAATGCCTTCCAGTCAGTCGTCCCAGTTTCGAATCATACTAGTCACGTAGTTGTTGGAGTGACGATAGCAGACGATTTCAAATAGGCACTGGCTAATGTCATAAAAGTGGGTGGGACTTAAAACAGCATTTCCGTAGTGAAACCCAAATGAATGCTGAAAATTTCCCTCTCTGGCCATCTTAGTTTTTTGCCAGAGCGTCACTTGGAGCGTGATTGAGCAGTTGCGTATGTGCGCTGCCACACACAGGTACAAAGTTCTCAGAATTTTGTGGAGGTAAACTCTTCAGCCGCATTCCTCAACAACAACTGCGTCTTATAGCGTTGTTTCACTGTTCTGTTACATTGACTGTTATACGCACAAATACGTTGCACAGTGATAATCCGCCCAGAATGAAATAAATAAAAATATAAATAATGTCCCAAACGGTTAAAATAAAACACCCAAAATTTGACCCGCTACAACCATGGAACACAATTTAAGGGTAGGAGGTGGAAAAACACTCTAATTACATTGGGCGTCAAGACGTACAAGACATCTGTCTACCACCCCAGTAGTAATCCAGCGGAGAGGGTGCTGCGAGAAGTCTGAAGAATATTACGGACTTATTGTCATAATCAACAAAGGAAGTGGCAAGAATACTTATCAGCTACCGAGGAATTCCTTAATTTAGCATATCACCCCGCTATAGGGACCACACCATATACGGCAATGTATGAAAAACCGCCTCCTATGAAAATACAAGACAGCATAGAATTTCCCATGAGTCAAGAATACAAATTTAATCGACTGAGGTTCTACAATAAATTGGCAGAATACCAGGAAAGGCGCCAGAACAAGTATCAAAAGGTGATTAAGAAGGTAATAAACTACAAAGTCGGAGAAAAGGTACTATTGAAAAACAGGGAACTACCCAGTACTTTGGAAGGCATTACCAAAAAGTTATTACTGCTGTATACCGGCCCATATCTGATTATTAAAAATAATAACAACAATACTTATGTATTAAAAGATATTAATTCAAATAAAATAAAAGGAACCTATAATCAATTATCAATCAAAAAATATATAGAGGAGGAGAATAAAATGTCCAAATTCAAAAAATAGTAAGACCAACTTACACGAATTATTTGAAGAAACTATTATGAATAAAAAGAATTTTGATAAATAAAAATGTCCAAATTCAAAAAAGGTAGTAAGACCAACTTACACGAATTATTTGAAATAATTATTATATGTATAAAGGGAATATTGAAAAAATATAACGAAAGTCAAAAAATAGTAAGTACAACTTACACTTACACATTGATGAGATGTAACTATTAGATATAAAACGAATTTTGTGAGAAAAAGCTACAAAATTCTACAAAGCGTAAGAACAAATTACACTCATAATTCGAGTGAACTCTTACATAAAAGAATTTGAGAGTAAATGGAGTACAAATGTGTAAACTTTCTCAAACTCTCCAGAGACAAAGCAAAAAAGCACATATTCCAGTAAATAATGAAAACAACCTATATTAAACACTTGAATAAGTTAATATTACCAGAAAAATATATTAATGAATGTTAAAAGTGTCATAAGAAGGAAGAATAGCAAATCTTCATAAGAACCAGTATCAAAGAAAAAGAAAAAAAGGGGGAACCTTAATAAACTATCACAGCTATAAAACTATACTATAGTCTGTATTGTAATAGTGACTATGATAGCTATAACCACTAACTATAAACCACATAATATGGAATGAGCTTTGATAGAGAAGAAGATTCAAGTGTATGAAAGTATTAATTAATATAAAATATTATGAAGTGAAGAATCCAAGGATGTTTATTATAAGTCGAAAGAGACTACTTTTAATGATTATTTATTTTTTATGACTAGATGTAGAAAAATTCCATCAGTCTTATATTTTGAGCAGAGATGATAATTCCTCTGAGCTCAGTTAAGTGAAGTATTGGCCAGCAGAGATTGAAGCTGAAATGTGCCACTCTGAACTGTTCCAACTCACATGTTAGGGAATGTTAGGAAGTAAACATACAGATGAGGAAGCATCAAATAAGAAAAGATATAAAATGATAATGTTATACACAAGATTAAAGATTACTTATTAATGAAAAAAGAAGATAATGAAGGAGATACATATCATCTGAGAGAGAGCAATGGTGGAAAAAAAAGGTATATAAAGTGAAATCACGAATAAAAATATGGTAAATAAAAAGAATTAGTAGTAATTATTTCATCCATACTAAGAGTATGATCTGAACTAATCACTTTTACATGAGAGCATATGTAGCATAACAGAATTATCACCTTAAAATTTACCTTAATACAACATTAATAAAGAAGAAAATATCAATAGGGAGTGAGAATAATAAATGGTTAAAAAATAAATTAAAGAAGCTGATCATTATAGTCGATAAAATGTTAATAAAATTAAACTGAATAACAAAGAAAACTCTTGGTCCATATATAAATAACCAACTATATAAAACCCCAGTACAACACATATACCCAGTAGGTCGAGGAGCAGTAAATGAAAAAACAAAAGTAAAAAGTAAACAAAAAATTAATAAGGGGAAATTTATTAAATTAAGAAGCAGAAAACCCCAAGATACAAAACCAATAACAAATTAATAAGGAACTGTAAATGAGCAAGTAAATGAAACCGAATAATCAAGTAAGATTCATTGAATTAATAATATAAGGACATGAAACCACAAGATAAGGAAATACTTATATAATAAGAAAGAAGAGACAAAATATGTCAAGGTTCCTAAAAGGAATATAGAAACAAGAAAGGCTATTCACTAAAATATTATGAAGAATGAATATACCAATTGAAACTAAATTAAAACCAATGATAAATGTCAGACCAAATAACTCAAGTTACAGGATACAATGCAATTAAAATAAATTGTAAACTAAATGTAAGCCTAATTTAAGAACAGAGTAAAAACAAACCAAAAGACTACCAATAGTGTAGAAACAAACCAAAACTACCATAGTGTAAAAACAAAAGACTACCATTAGTGTAGGAAATATAAGGTGAAATACCATAATAAATACAATAAAAGTTAGAGACTACAGTGAGTGTAGAGAATAACAAGTGACACACTATAATAAAAAATAGTGTAGGAAATAAAAATTATTTAAAAAGACTACCATCAGTGTAGAGAGATACAATATAAAAAACAAGAATAAAAGACAGTCTAATGATTGAGAATAGTTTTAGTAATAAAAGTGTTTTAAAGATTAGGTATAATAAAAATTAATAAGAAATAAGATGTTTTTATCACAGTTAAGTTGTTACCAGAAAAAAACAAATACAAAAGACAGTTAACGACTGAAAGTATTATTAGTAATAAGATGTTTTAGTATAATTAAATTTGTTACAAAAGGAAACATAAACACAAAGGACAGTTAATGACTGAAGGTATTGTTAGTAATAAGATGTTTCCATTATAGTTAAATGATATATAAAAAATAATAGGCATAAGATATTTTTGTTATAATTAAGTGATATACAAATTAGTACATATAAGATGTTCTGTTGTATTTAAATAATGTTCAATAATTTCAAAGTTTGTTAAGGCAGAGAAGGCAAGTAGATAATATGAATATTGTGTTATTAAACTGTAAACCATATAAAGAATAATAGGGCAAAATAACTAACAAACCCCAATAGAAAAACAAAACAGCATTTTAGACCAAAATCAACTACTACTAGAGTCAAACCCAAATGAATAAATTCAAATATAACTGTATATAATTAATAGAAACTAGTCCATGTAAAACAAAGATATGAAAATGCAATCAGTACAGAAACAAATATTAGCAAAAGTAAGGACAAAAGAATAAAATTAACTTTATTTGGAAATATGTAATACTAGGCCTAGAAAGGTACACTATTCAGATAAAATGTAAATTAATCAATATTGGAGTATTATAACAACAAATTATTAACAACAAGCAATAATCATGAAGTGAGTAAAATTATTTAAAGGAAACATTAACATAAAATCACTTATAAACCATTTAATTACTAATATTGTAAAAAATGCAAGGCCTATAAGGAATATCAAAAATTGTAAATTTTAGGCTTATCTGAACTTAAAACAGACCCAGTTATATATTGAATTATGTAAAATTAGCATAAGAATTTGCTAGATAGTTAAATTTTCATAAATTTTATAAATAATTAAGTTACAGCAATAAATAGGAAAACTTGTCATGTATTTTTATGAGTTGAAACCAAATCCAAGACATGTAAATGTGAACAGACAGTGGTAAGAGGAATAAGATATTTTATAAATTACCACCAAAACCGACGACTTTTAAGTCATCAGTCTATTGTTACTCGTGAATGTGTGCAGATCAAAATTTACGGACGGAAGATCTGAAAAATATAAATAGTGAAAAAACATTGAAGTACAACCTCAAAAAATATTACAGAGGTTACCAAATGGAAAATAACACCACTACATCATAACTAACACCAAAACTGAACCAGAACAACAGGAATAATGAGAACCAGTACGAGCATGAGAAATTAACCCCCATTTTGAGAAAAATTCAACACCAATATTATCTGGACATGAACTCAACAGATTTGAACACAGAATACTACACCAATAAACTATCACAGAACAACATCGCCGAGGAGAGAAGAACACTTCACACAATTTTCCAGAGGTACTACAACATCGCAGAGGAAGGAATACACATTTATATTTGAGGGAGCAGACCAAACATAGCAGTCGGCATGTGTAGCAGAAACCAGAGGTGAACGGCAGCCATTTTATTTACTAAGCAACCAGCACGGACACAGCCTTCACGAGCCAGTGACGTCATTCTACGAATTGGTTCGAATTTTTACTTATTAATTGACAATATTTTCAGAGTCCTGTTATTTTTAGCAATAATAATTTAGATTAAAGTATTTGTAAGTATTGTATCTTGTTCCTTGCCCTCTCTGACCATTTCGACAGTTAAAAGAACTCGAAATAATTAATTTTGTAATGTTATATTTTGTTATTTATCACAATCGACCTGAGTGAGTCTCAGCCAATGCCATTGTCGATGCGCGTAAGATTGGCACACAAATTCAAATTTTAAAAAATAAACACCAGAATTACTCAAATACTTTGTGTTCATGATTATTTGTATTATAAATATTAGCTATTTCTTTCTTCTAAACATAAATTAGAAATATTAGCAAAATATATCAAGAAGAACAAGAAGAGGAGCTAAGTTAGAAGAGAGAATACTTGATCCGACTACATAACAAGATTATCTCTAGTGAACAAATATTTTGACACACAATTACTAATTTACACACTTGAAGGTAATTAAAATTTATAATTAATTAATTAATTAATCAAATAAAAAAATTATATAAAACATTAATAAACATTTTTAATTAAACTTGTAAACAAACAAAATTTTTTTCTTAACATAAATTTATTATTTGTGATAAACCCCGTTGTATGACAAATTGGCGCTCACAACAGTGGGGCATCATCATCTTCTATTTGCACGTTTTATTACAAATTGGCGAGATCAACAGTGGGACTTAATTTATTATTACATAATACATTATTTGTTTGTAATTGGTTTTATTACAAATTGGCATCCAACCTAAGGGGCTTAAAATAGGAATCGATAGATCTATAAAATAAGGACAATTCGTCCAGTTTCCTATTTTAGCTCGGCAGCTGTCAACAGGTCAGAAGAAGAAACAAGATGCACAGGAGGGCGACATCAAAGAAAAGGCTGTGGAGGCCGAACAGGAAATAGATATGGAAGATAAGGAGGTGACACCCGTGGAAGATGTGGAATCAATGTTACCGCCAGCAGAACCAACCGAACCAGAATCCCAAGGGAAACAACCTGACAAGCCGACACAAACCGGAGAGGTAAATTTCCAGGAAATATTAATGATCACATTGGCACAACTAAACCAGAAAATGGATGAAAATAGTAAGAAGGTGGATGGAAATAGTAAGAAGGCGGAAGAAAACAGTAAGCAGTTAAAGGAAGAAATAGGCCAGAAAATCGAAGAAAATAGTAAGGAAATGAAGAGTGATAACCAATGATTGAAGGAAGAGTTAAGGGAAAACAGTAAGAAGATGGAAGAAAACAGTAAGAAGATGGAGGAGAAGATGGACGAAGCAAAAATCAACAATAAATTATTAATGGAGGAAAATATTAAGAAAATAGAGGAGAAAATGGAGGAAATAAAGACTGACAATAAACAGTCGAAGGAGGAATTAAGTGAAATAAGCCAGAAACTGGAAGAGACCAACCAGAGAATGGAAGAAACCAGTAAGAAAATGGAAAATAATAATCAACAATTAAGAGAAGAATTAAGGGAGACTAACCAAGAGAACATGAACCGGTTAGATGGAAAGATGGAAGAATTGAGTCAGAAGATAGCTGAAAACAATGAAACAATCAGCAGGAAAGTAGAAGAGGAAATAACGGTGATCGAACAAAAGATTACAAGGGCTGACGAAAGATGGAGTCAGACGGAACGAGAAGAACAGAGTATCAAGACTGAAATAAATACTAAGGTTACCAACATCGAAGAAACGAATAGGAAGAATTTAGAGGAAAAACTAAAGGAAACACATGAAGACTGGGAGAGAGTGCAGGACCGATTCACAGAAAAATGTGACGGCATTGAAGCTGTTGTGACCAGTATCAACAGTCAGGTGCGACAGAATCAAACAGATATAGATCTTTTCCATAGTCGACCAACCAGCATTACCAGTTGTCCGAATAACGAAAACCGAGAAGGGATTAACTTCAGGTTTTACAAGAATAAACCTATGGAATTCCTGGCCAGAATCGAAGAGTACTTCACAAAACACAGAGGCAACCGCTGGAGAGAGAATAAAGAAGTACTGGACGAATCCTTCAAGGAGATAGCCGATAATTGGTGGATGGCGATCTGAGATGAAGTGACAGACTACCAACAATTCAAAAGACTATTCAAGGCCAAATATTGGTCTGAATCGACACAAAATATCGCCAGAGACGGGATCTGTCACGGAAAATATAATCCATATGGAAACCAAACTTTAACAGCGTAATTCTTGGGAAAGGTGTGTGTGGCCAAACATTTAGAGCCCCGAATACCAGAAGAATGCTTGGTCAGCAAGCTCTCCTACCACTATGAGGAAGACATTATCAGAGCTAGACGGAACAGTCAAATAAAAACTGTACAAGCAATGACCGAACTTTTAGAGATGTATGAGCACGAGGATTACTACCGCCAATGTCGAAGGAGATACGAAAGACCTGAACCAAGAAATAACACGAATAATAATAATCGGCAGAACGGCAACAACAACAATAATTATAGTTCCGCAAACCGGAATAATGCCGGATATAATAACAACCATAGTAATAATAATAATGCTCCTAGATATAATAATAATAATGTTCCCAGAAATAATAATAGTGAGGGTAACAATAGTAATAATAATAATAACCGTCAGCCTAATAACAACGGTTATTATAATAACAGTAACTATGTTCCTAATGGTCAGAGAAACCCCAACCCACCTAATAACAATTATTATGGTAACTATAATAGAAATTACCCGAATGGAGGTAATAATAATAATTACAGAACATATCGACCCCACATCAATTTCATCAGAGCGGAAGGTAGTGGACAACGGAGATACCAGCCTCAACGAAGGAGCCGATACTACGAATATGAAACCTTTCAAGGGAATCAGGGAGGTAATCGTTACAGAGAATATGAACCCAGACGCAGTTCAAGCCTGGACAATCAAAGAAGACTGCCTGTAACGGAGGCCCAACAAGATGATCGTGCTGAACCGAACGAAGCAGTTTCAGGACTCCAAGTTGATGCTGCTAACAGCCAAATCCGTAATGATGCGGAGCATTTAAACGAACGGAGGCAGTAATAAACAAATATAACCCTTTACTGCTCCAATCTGCTGGGTATGGACAAGAGATAAAATCGCATGAGGAAAAGAAAAATTTTACTATAATATATAACAATTTAAAAGATATCCGAAAGGACTTATTGGAAGAGAACGAGGTAAACATTAATAACAATGACAACGAGATCATTTACATAATCGCAGAAATCGAGAGTATTTCGGTTCCCATCATGATAGACACTGGAGCAAATGTCTCTATAATTAACCATAGTGAATTGGACCGGATACAGCAGGAATGCCACAAAAACTTACCAATACTGCCTATTAATAATATCGTGCTTGTAGGAGCTACCGGCCGACAGAACAAAACAATACGGAAACAGGTGTCCCTAAGTATAAACAGTCACGGCGTAAGTTTGGATATGATATTTCTTGTTGCAGCCGGATTACCCTTCAGCATCATGATAGGGTGTGACATATTATGAAGGAACTCTGCAGTTATTGACTTGTGCCGAAAGAAAGTATCACTCTTTTCGGAAGGTTCGACCTGGGTAGCCAATTTAGTCAACAACATGATGGTAGACTCCAGACAACTTATCGACCACAAAAGTAAAGTGAATTACTTATCGAACTACTCGTCAGACAACAAGCCAGTAAGTCAGGATACGGAAGACGACCTATGGCAACAAAAGATTCAGGAGATACGTGACTTCCAGTGCCACAATACCACCAAGCGATTAAATGAAAACCAGTTGAATCAGTTAGTTAGCATATACGAAAAATATAGAACTGTATTTTCAGACGAACCTGGAAAGATCAGAAACTACCAATGTTCAATACGATTCAGAGAACCGGTAGAATTCAATCGAAAATCATATCCCATAGCACAATCTTTGAAGGAATCCGTACGCGCAGAGATCCAGAATATGATTAGTAAGGATATTATCGAAAGCAGTCAGTCGCCATACACTAGTCCGATTGTGGCTATACAAAAGAAGAATGGTAAGGTAAGACTTTGCCTTGACGCACGTGAGATAAATAAAATGATTATTAACGATCGTACCTCGCCTGGCGAAACTGGTGAAATATTGAAGAGATTCCATGGAACCAAGTTTATTACTACGTGGGATACCGTGTGTGGGTATTGGCAGGTGGAATTGCACCCACAAAGCCGGCAATACATGGCGTTCTTTTTCGAAAGACGCAACTATCAGTTTAAGAGATTGCCCTTCGGGTTAGTGAACTCGGTAGCTGTTTTTGTCGCCTGTATGGACCAAATACTCGGACCAGAAGCACTCCAATTCACGACTGTCTATGTTGATGATCTCTTAATCACATCAACCAATTGGGAAGAACATTGTTACCGTGTGGAGCATGTCTTGAAGAAGCTGGCTGAGAATAGTCCAATTTTTGGGTTTCCAGTTGAATAGTCAAGGAATAACACCATCGACAGAAAAGGTATATTACAGCGATTCCCTACACCGAAAAACAGAAGGCAACTACAGTCATTTTAGGCCTGTGTAACTACTACAGGAAATTTCAAAATAATTATTCAGAGCTGACGGCCCGATTTCAGTATCAATTATCGTCCAAGAATAAGTGGCGATGGGGTCAAGAACAGGACGAAACATTACAATCAATTAAAGAGAAGTTCTTAGAAGCAGCAATGCTTAACCATCCAGATTTTAACCGACCTTTCTTCCTAAACTGTGACGCTAGTAATATTAGCTTAGGATCAACGTTGTACCAAGAAGACGAAAGTGGAAACCACCTAGTAGTGAGCTTTGCTAGCAGAACCCTTAACCAGTGTGACAAGAACTACAACATGACGGAAAAGGAGCTGCTAAGTGTAGTCTTTGCCTGTGGGAAGTTTTGAACGTATATTCTAGGATATCCAGTGACCACAGATCACAAATCTATATCATTTCTAAGAAGATGCAAGTTAAGCCACGGTAGATTGACCAGGTGGGTACTTGCCCTGCAAGAATATGATCTACAGTGGGAGTATGTTCCTGGAAGAAAGAATGTAGTAGCAGATGTATTGTCACAGGTAAATTTGGAAGAACAAACGTTCGAAGGCGAAAAGGAGAGCATCCTGAAGATCTAAGATCTATAATATTATTAAGGACAGATCCGATTTAGAAAAAATAGTACGGGACATCAGCAAACACCAGCAGTCCGACCCGAAGCTGACCAATATTAAACTTTGTCTCTCCAACCAAGATGAGACCATAACCAAGTTTTATTGCATACATGATGATATATTATTCATCAAAACATCCCTTGATGAAGAGATATGGAAGATCGTAATCCCTGCTACAGTCGAGAAGGATATCATCCTGGATTATCATCTCCGATACGGTCACATGGGGGCCATGAAAGTGATCAAGGCGATAGAAGAGAATTGCCATATAAAAAATATAAATCGAAAGACGAGAAACTACCTCAAGACCTGTCTTATATGTCAATTGGTAAAAACCAACAATGAAAGAAAAGAGGGTATGATGATACCAATTACATCACAAGCAAAACTGGAAAAGGTCTTTCTGGACATCTGTGGTCCATTTCCCCGCAGTGGCGGACGCCATCATTACAAATACATTATTATAATGATGGATCACTTCACCAAATGTATAAAACTATACCCGGTGAACAGAGCCACCACTTTGAAGGTTTTAGGAGTGATAACAAATTATTACATTCCAGAGATAGGAAGCCCAGCATCCATAATCACAGACCATGGAACACAATTTAAGGGTAGGAGGTGGAAAAACACTCTAATTACATTGGGCGTCAAGACGTACAAGACATCTGTCTACCACCCCAGTAGTAATCCAGCGGAGAGGGTGCTGCGAGAAGTCTGAAGAATATTACGGACTTATTGTCATAATCAACAAAGGAAGTGGCAAGAATACTTATCAGCTACCGAGGAATTCCTTAATTTAGCATATCACCCCGCTATAGGGACCACACCATATACGGCAATGTATGAAAAACCGCCTCCTATGAAAATACAAGACAGCATAGAATTTCCCATGAGTCAAGAATACAAATTTAATCGACTGAGGTTCTACAATAAATTGGCAGAATACCAGGAAAGGCGCCAGAACAAGTATCAAAAGGTGATTAAGAAGGTAATAAACTACAAAGTCGGAGAAAAGGTACTATTGAAAAACAGGGAACTACCCAGTACTTTGGAAGGCATTACCAAAAAGTTATTACTGCTGTATACCGGCCCATATCTGATTATTAAAAATAATAACAACAATACTTATGTATTAAAAGATATTAATTCAAATAAAATAAAAGGAACCTATAATCAATTATCAATCAAAAAATATATAGAGGAGGAGAATAAAATGTCCAAATTCAAAAAATAGTAAGACCAACTTACACGAATTATTTGAAGAAACTATTATGAATAAAAAGAATTTTGATAAATAAAAATGTCCAAATTCAAAAAAGGTAGTAAGACCAACTTACACGAATTATTTGAAATAATTATTATATGTATAAAGGGAATATTGAAAAAATATAACGAAAGTCAAAAAATAGTAAGTACAACTTACACTTACACATTGATGAGATGTAACTATTAGATATAAAACGAATTTTGTGAGAAAAAGCTACAAAATTCTACAAAGCGTAAGAACAAATTACACTCATAATTCGAGTGAACTCTTACATAAAAGAATTTGAGAGTAAATGGAGTACAAATGTGTAAACTTTCTCAAACTCTCCAGAGACAAAGCAAAAAAGCACATATTCCAGTAAATAATGAAAACAACCTATATTAAACACTTGAATAAGTTAATATTACCAGAAAAATATATTAATGAATGTTAAAAGTGTCATAAGAAGGAAGAATAGCAAATCTTCATAAGAACCAGTATCAAAGAAAAAGAAAAAAAAGGGGGAACCTTAATAAACTATCACAGCTATAAAACTATACTATAGTCTGTATTGTAATAGTGACTATGATAGCTATAACCACTAACTATAAACCACATAATATGGAATGAGCTTTGATAGAGAAGAAGATTCAAGTGTATGAAAGTATTAATTAATATAAAATATTATGAAGTGAAGAATCCAAGGATGTTTATTATAAGTCGAAAGAGACTACTTTTAATGATTATTTATTTTTTATGACTAGATGTAGAAAAATTCCATCAGTCTTATATTTTGAGCAGAGATGATAATTCCTCTGAGCTCAGTTAAGTGAAGTATTGGCCAGCAGAGATTGAAGCTGAAATGTGCCACTCTGAACTGTTCCAACTCACATGTTAGGGAATGTTAGGAAGTAAACATACAGATGAGGAAGCATCAAATAAGAAAAGATATAAAATGATAATGTTATACACAAGATTAAAGATTACTTATTAATGAAAAAAGAAGATAATGAAGGAGATACATATCATCTGAGAGAGAGCAATGGTGGAAAAAAAAGGTATATAAAGTGAAATCACGAATAAAAATATGGTAAATAAAAAGAATTAGTAGTAATTATTTCATCCATACTAAGAGTATGATCTGAACTAATCACTTTTACATGAGAGCATATGTAGCATAACAGAATTATCACCTTAAAATTTACCTTAATACAACATTAATAAAGAAGAAAATATCAATAGGGAGTGAGAATAATAAATGGTTAAAAAATAAATTAAAGAAGCTGATCATTATAGTCGATAAAATGTTAATAAAATTAAACTGAATAACAAAGAAAACTCTTGGTCCATATATAAATAACCAACTATATAAAACCCCAGTACAACACATATACCCAGTAGGTCGAGGAGCAGTAAATGAAAAAACAAAAGTAAAAAGTAAACAAAAAATTAATAAGGGGAAATTTATTAAATTAAGAAGCAGAAAACCCCAAGATACAAAACCAATAACAAATTAATAAGGAACTGTAAATGAGCAAGTAAATGAAACCGAATAATCAAGTAAGATTCATTGAATTAATAATATAAGGACATGAAACCACAAGATAAGGAAATACTTATATAATAAGAAAGAAGAGACAAAATATGTCAAGGTTCCTAAAAGGAATATAGAAACAAGAAAGGCTATTCACTAAAATATTATGAAGAATGAATATACCAATTGAAACTAAATTAAAACCAATGATAAATGTCAGACCAAATAACTCAAGTTACAGGATACAATGCAATTAAAATAAATTGTAAACTAAATGTAAGCCTAATTTAAGAACAGAGTAAAAACAAACCAAAAGACTACCAATAGTGTAGAAACAAACCAAAACTACCATAGTGTAAAAACAAAAGACTACCATTAGTGTAGGAAATATAAGGTGAAATACCATAATAAATACAATAAAAGTTAGAGACTACAGTGAGTGTAGAGAATAACAAGTGACACACTATAATAAAAAATAGTGTAGGAAATAAAAATTATTTAAAAAGACTACCATCAGTGTAGAGAGATACAATATAAAAAACAAGAATAAAAGACAGTCTAATGATTGAGAATAGTTTTAGTAATAAAAGTGTTTTAAAGATTAGGTATAATAAAAATTAATAAGAAATAAGATGTTTTTATCACAGTTAAGTTGTTACCAGAAAAAAACAAATACAAAAGACAGTTAACGACTGAAAGTATTATTAGTAATAAGATGTTTTAGTATAATTAAATTTGTTACAAAAGGAAACATAAACACAAAGGACAGTTAATGACTGAAGGTATTGTTAGTAATAAGATGTTTCCATTATAGTTAAATGATATATAAAAAATAATAGGCATAAGATATTTTTGTTATAATTAAGTGATATAAAAATTAGTACATATAAGATGTTCTGTTGTATTTAAATAATGTTCAATAATTTCAAAGTTTGTTAAGGCAGAGAAGGCAAGTAGATAATATGAATATTGTGTTATTAAACTGTAAACCATATAAAGAATAATAGGGCAAAATAACTAACAAACCCCAATAGAAAAACAAAACAGCATTTTAGACCAAAATCAACTACTACTTAGAGTCAAACCCAAATGAATAAATTCAAATATAACTGTATATAATTAATAGAAACTAGTCCATGTAAAACAAAGATATGAAAATGCAATCAGTACAGAAACAAATATTAGCAAAAGTAAGGACAAAAGAATAAAATTAACTTTATTTGGAAATATGTAATACTAGGCCTAGAAAGGTACACTATTCAGATAAAATGTAAATTAATCAATATTGGAGTATTATAACAACAAATTATTAACAACAAGCAATAGTCATGAAGTGAGTAAAATTATTTAAAAGAAATATTAACATAAAATCACTTATAAACCATTTAATTACTAATATTGTAAAAAATGCAAGGCCTATAAGGAATATCAAAAATTGTAAATTTTAGGCTTATCTGAACTTAAAACAGACCCAGTTATATATTGAATTATGTAAAATTAGCATAATAATATTGCTAGATAGTTAAATTTTCATAAATTTTATAAATAATTAAGTTACAGCAATAAATAGGAAAACTTGTCATGTATTTTTATGAGTTGAAACCAAATCCAAGACATGTAAATGTGAACAGACAATGGTAAGAGGAATAAGATATTTTATAAATTACCACCGAAACCGACGACTTTAAGTCATCAGTCTATTGTTACTCGTGAATGTGTGCAGATCAAAATTTACAGACGGAAGATCTGAAAAATATAAATAGTGAAAAAACATTGAAGTACAGCCTCAAAAAATATTACAGAGGTTACCAAATGGAAAATAACACCACTACATCATAACACCAAAACTGAACCAGAACAACAGGAATAATGAGAACCAGTATGAGCACGAGAAATTAACCGCCATTTTGAGAAAAATTCAACACCAATATTATCTGGACACGAACTCAACAGATTTGAACACAGAACACTACACCAATAAACTATCACAGATCAACATCGCCGAGGAGAGAAGAACACTTCACACAATTTTCCAGAGGTACTACAATATCGCAGAGGAAGGAATACACATTTATATTTGAGGGAGCAGACCAAACATAGCAGTCGGCATGTGTAGCAGAAACCCGAGGTGAACGGCAGCCATTTTATTTACTAAGCGACCAGCACGGACACAGCCTTCATGAGCCAGTGACGTCATTCTACGAATTGGTTCGAATTTTTACTTATTAATTGACAATATTTTCAGAATCCTGTTATTTTTAGCAATAATAATTTAGATTAAAGTATTTGTAAGTATTGTATCTTGTTCCTTGCCCTCTCTGACCATTTCGAGAGTTAAAAGAACTCGAAATAATTAATTTTGTAATGTTATATTTTGTCATTTATCACAATCGACCTGAGTAAGTCTCAGCCAATGCCATTGTCGATGCGCGTAAGAATGGCACACAAATTCAAATTTTAAAAAATAAACACCAGAATTACTCAAATACTTTGTGTTCATGATTATTTGTATTATAAATATTAGCTATTTCTTTCTTCTAAACATAAATTAGAAATATTAGCAAAATATATCAAGAAGAACAAGAAGAGGAGCTAAGTTAGAAGAGAGAATACTTGATCCGACTACATAACAAGATTATCTCCAGTGAACAAATATTTTGACACACAATTACTAATTTACACACTTGAAGGTAATTAAAAATTTATAATTAATTAATCAAATAAAAAAATTTATATAAAACATTAATAAAAATTTTTTAATTAAACTTATAAACAAACAAAATTTGTTTCTTATCAACATAAATTTATTATTTGTGATAAACCCCGTTGTATGACAAATTGGCGCTCACAACAGTGGGGCATCATCATCTTCTATTTGCACGTTTTATTACAAATTGACGAGATCAACAGTGGGACTTAATTTATTATTACATAATACATTATTTGTTTGTAATTGGTTTTATTACAATATCCTCTGGTAGGATATATGCGAGATGTTTTATTCACATAAAAATTATGAAAACCTGTATGATTAATAATTTACACCTCTGGTACGACTTGAGCGAGTGGCGAACTCTTAGAAAAATAATATTCAAAATATAAATTATGTGCTTGCCTCATCTTAAATTCCCTATCTACAGACGGAATATCATACGGGGGTGGGGGGCAGGAATAATGGATGGTAGGAATTACAGGGTTTACCTTGATTCATGAAGAAAATAAATAGTTTAGCGATGGTCCAGGGAGCAAATGTGAGAAACTTGGTTTCTTTGTATGATTTCTATGGGGCTATGTGCGAGTCGGTCCCAGCTACATGCTACCCATTTGGTGACTTGAGTTTGAACTAACTCAAACGTGTATGCACTGGAACATGCACAGAGCACATTGTCAGAAGCAGTTGCTAGGACGCGTAAGTCAATCCCCACGTACATAAATATTTCATTAACATACATAAATACTTGGCATGCTAAGATACTGAACACAAGCTAAGGAGGGGGTTTAATGAAGGCACTTATATTTCCATGTAATATGTTTTTCTTTAGTTCAAAAATTCATCATTTATTTGTCACCTTTATATCAAAGACAGTGCCAGAGAAGAATAGGGACTGATTATCTGAGATTTTTCTTTTTACAAAAATGTTAGATTTCTTATATGTTTTTACCCTCTACTTTATCATCATAACCAATATCTCCACTTCTTTTACACACATCACCTGTTTTGATTCCCACCTTTTCCTAATTCTACCTAGGGTTCTTCTTATTCCTTCCCTCTTTACATTTTCTTGCCATTTCACAGGTGTCATATACCTTTCCTTTTCAGATTGAATATTTGCAACTTTCCTTTTAGTGGCTTCATTTGGTATCACATCTCATCAATTATATTCTTCACCTATTTTTATAAACATTATCTCTTGTCCAAGAGCATTCTTTCTTAATTTTCATTGTCATATATGCACGTGGCTACCCCTAGTTTTAACTCTGTCCTTTTCTTTATTTATTTTTCAAACGTCATATGATAGTGCCTTGCTTCCATGGTACTACAGTTTGTACTGAATCTTGACCTCCTTCAAACGTTGTCTCCAACAACCCTGATCTCATGCAGCTGCGTGCTAGTTTCTCACCATCTCGTTGCACATTGCCCCATTAGCAAGTCCTCGGTCTTTCTTTTCATCTGGTGTGCATTATCTATTCCTTCATTATTACTATTAATTTTTACATCAAAACTAACAAATCACTTTCTCACTTTTATTTTATCTGACACTACCTTCTGACAAAACAGGTCCAGGCTATTACATGAATGTACACAGTAAGTTTATGCTTTCATGAAGATATCACAACTAATGATGATGAACTGTTTATTACATTCTTCAACTAACACTGCAACTATCCTTATGTTTTTAATAAGGATACGAAAAAAGTACAACCAAATTAATCACAACTTAAACTTATTAATAATAATAGTAATACAAAAACAATACATAATTTGAAAACAAATTATTAAAGGAATGTTAGTGACACAAAGGTGAATTTAATCTTCTCCAGCGGGGATTGCATCCTCCAGACGCTTGATAAACTTCACTCTCAACTCATTAACACTATCACCTTTAAGCATATCTTGTACAAACCAACAGCTGACATCCATTTGGACCTTAACAAAACAATTAAAATATGTGTAAAAATTATGAGGGAAATATATAACATACAACTGACTCTAAATTATTTGAGACCAGCTAATATGCTTCACTAATTAACCTGCTATGAAGTCTTACCACACAACATACTGTACATAATAATTATGTAGGAACACGTCACATTATCAACTCGGATTTCAGTTATTATAATCTCTCCTATATGACTTATTTTAGTTATTAGTTAGCAATTTAAGTGCATTTACATCTTTTTCTCGATTAACTTTGGTTTTGTATTGTTTTCATTTTGTCCATGATACATTTCCTGACCACTAGTGTACATACTTGAGAGTTTATATCTTATGTTTGTATCTTGGAAAAGCAAATATTGTACAGTCTATTTCCATTACAAGAAACAGTTAAAACATAAATTATTCTGTATTTATCAACATTATACAATACAAAATTTGGAGTATGGTTGTAGTGTGTTGGTTCACTGTAAAGAGGATTTACTGATATCGCTACATAGAGGAAATAAATAGTACCGCACTGCTGAATGCCTAAGTGACTTTGGCATACTGGGGCAATTCGAGGCTGTTCCAGTTGTTTGGAGATCATTCTGCATGGCAGAGAAGCGTAGTATTCTGGATTCTTCTAGACTGTATGTGCCCCTTCTAGACGTTTACTCAACTACTCTACCAGCATCCAGACCCGCTAGCTCACTACACTGCAAGGCACTGGAGAATAAATACTGGATTTTGGAGAGGTTCAGTTAGTTACACCTAGCGATAATGTAGAATGCAGTTTGAAGTAATTGTGGTGGTTTGGTAAAGTATGTTAATTAATGTGAACTGTAATAAGGTTCAATTATTGTTGTGTGTTGGACAATTTTAACTGAATTATTGTGTAAAAGTGCTTATCAATATGTAAGACTTCTATTACACTAGGCAACATGTGGCGGGCAAATAGTTGTCCGACCTCGGACAACTAGTTGACGAGGGCTAAAAATGGTGCGCAACTCTCGGCCACATGTTGATGACTTTTAAGTCGAGAAAATGGCGTCAAGGAATGAAGAGCTTCTGCTGCTCGCTTTGTTATTAAAGAAAAGAAGACGCAGAGCTCGGAGAAGACGTATGTACATACACCCTATGTTATCAACAAGGATGGATAAAGGATTATACTACACACTGTTCGATGATCTGTGCGTGGACGAAAATAATTTTTTTAACTATTTTCGTATGTCAAAACAATCATTTGATGAATTGTTGGACTTGATCAAAGCAGACATAACTTCGTATTGAATGCGAAATGACAACTGGGCCTGTCGTCTGTCGTCCCGGACACAGTTAAGGTGGTGTCTGTGGCGAAGTGCGCATGCGCGGAAGCGGGAGTGGTGCGCCACATGTTGCCCAGTGTAATAGCTCCCATCTGAAACAATGCCCCACGTCCAGCGTCAGCAACTTCCGAGTGGTCGGGAAGTTGCCGATCTCGTCCACCGTCATCCACTAGTTGTCGACCCATATCAACAAGTGGCTTAGTATAATAGGCTCCCATATAAACAATGTTACTAGACGACCTCGGCAACAAGTTGCCCGCCACATGTTGCCTAGTGTAATAGAGGGCTAAGAGTCACTTGACAATGACAATGATTTTGACGATGATAGTACCGAACTACAGAATAATAACAGTGACATTTATAACCAACAAGAGAAGAATGCATGACACATTCTACCAAAAATGTTGAGTGGAAGGAAGGTGGTAAACCCGGAAAATGATGATGTAGTAGTCACATTTTTGAATTTCATGAATTTGCAGGACTTGACCTCCAATGTTCAAAACCCGATCAACTTTTTCAATCTGTTTTTTACTAATTATTTTTTGACTAATATTACAAAGTTGTATATAGATGTGTTAAGAATAAAATAGACTTTGTGAATTTAATGATTATCAGCACCAGAAGCGTGGTTTAGTACAAATGTCCAATGTGAAAGTGAAAACTTTATTTTACGTGTAATAAAATGTGCATAAATTTTTTTAAATAAATTTCTAAATTATAAATGAAGAAATAACATCGGCATATGGAATATACATATCTGTTTTAGGTAAGTTAAAAATTTCACATCCTTATCTTTAATAGTAAATTTTTTATTGAATTTTGAGTGAACACATGTTGCTTAGTGAAAAATCAGCTTGGTAATTTAGGACAACCCCACACAAAAGCTGTTGGCACTGAAAGGCTTAAAACATCTGCCCAGTTAATTTCTGAACATCTGCACGTCTGTAATTTGAATATGGAAAGTGCATGTAAAATCTGTGTGCAAATGCTCTCCTCATATTTACGTTTTGTTGTGTGAGCATGGGAAATGATAAACCATGCTTGCACTTGGTTATCAGAATGTGCAGAATTTAAATACACAAACAGCTAGGAGCAGCCTAGTCATAACTGATAATAGGTAGCAAATTATATAACACACTGACAGATGAAGATAATTACAATAGTGATTATGACAGCAGCCTGTAAGTATACATTTTATATTTATGTAAAACCACCAGAGATAGATTACAACTCAGAAGTAATGTTCATGATAGTATTTAAATACCCAAATAAATGTGAAACTTTTTTTTCAAACATTCACAACACAGTTAACACAAAAATTTTGCAGTTTTTAAAGTAAAGGTGGAAACATAAATAAATGGCTTCGAATCTGTGAAACGTGTGCATGAAAATTTACACATGCAGTACAATAAATTTTCTGTTGCCTAATAAAATGGTAAGTTTTTATTCTAGATAATGGGTGTGAGTGTTTTGTACTGTATATGTTTAAATCACAATATCTTATGATATACTATATACTAAATATTATACTATTATATTTGTTTAATAGAAAACACTGTCTTCTACAGCCCACGTTCTTCTACATAAAACAGATATATTCTAGGTCGATTAACTTACGTGAAATAAAATACTTTCGGCTTTATCTATTAATATTGGATGTTACACTGTGGCCTGTTGTTGTACGATCTTCATACAGATATTTCTGCTCTACTACAGTACATGTTCAAAGACTAACAATGAAGAATTCAACAGTTACTTAAACTGATTAAGTTATCTGGTATTGTTTTTGATTAGTGTAGGCTTGTTCATTTGTGTAGCAAAGGTACAGTAAAACCTCAATAAATGTGGATTTTCATTACTTTTAACAAAAAAATCACTCCCATTAATTTGCACTGCTGCCCGAATTAGTGAAGCATTTATTATTATTATGAAAGAAAAATTTTCTACCACAATCTACTTGTTCATTTTCTTTTAGCAGCAAAAATATAAATAATAATTATATTATATAAAATCAAAACAAACATATATTACTGTATTTTGTTATGTAAGAAAGGAGTCATTTCATTGTTATGCTACATACTTACAAGAAACTGTGAATTTCTTTATGTTTGAACTAAACTTATTCAGTTATGGCAAAGTTACATTACTTCAGAATGATCTGGCCTCAAATAATCCATAGTACCAAGATTTTTTGATTTTGTCAACAAAAATGGACTATGACAGTTATAATTCTTCACAAACCATTCCTTATCAATAGCTTGAATTACTGAGAGTTGGATGTATATAAAACTAGATCCATGAATGAAAAAACAAAACTGTCCAATATCCTGTCTTGGCAAAATACTAAGTGTTGGCTTTTTTTTCTTGAATGTGTAACCCTTGTTCTTTTGCTTTTCTTTTAACATAACCCTCACTAGTTTTTTTTATATTTGTTGGCTTTTTTTGACAATAACTTCAGGATTTACAGAATGTACATTTTGTAACATAGACAGAGAAATAAACTGGGAAAACGTCAATGTTCTGAGTTATCCTTTTACTTCTTCGCCATGCAATTCAACACTAAAAACATCTGCTTTCATTTCTCATTATTACCTTTTGAACTGCTGTAAGTATAATGGTAAAAGGAAAATTTAATTTCTATGATTAATTAGCACAAGACAAGATGAAAAACAGCCCTCTTTAATACATTACATTACACATTAACAAATTAAAGTATGTTCATTTTATAATTGTTCAATATTTGTTAAATACAATTCAGTAATGGTAATAAAAATCATACTGTGATGAACTTACCATTTCGCATGCACCTCGCAGTACGCCTGTCAAAACATTCATATATTTTATACCCAAACAATGATCAGGAAGTTCAACAAACTCAGTAAGTGGATTTGTTTCAAACTGCAGTGAAAATTCATCTCCTGCTGAACTCCAGTTTGTGATAACAGGTGTTATGCCAAGATACAGTCGAAAACCAGTCTGGAATACACGCACATAATGAATTTACACTACCAAGTTACTTAAAGTATATCACATATTAGTTGACAATAAAATATGTAAACAAAGTGTGATGCCTAAGGATGTATTGCTATGTCCTACTCTGTTCTCATGCTTATAGAATATAATGTTCATCACCACAACTTGAAAATGTTTTGAAACGTTGGATACAGACCTCTTTACAGATCATCTTAAGCTTTTGACTACTTGTGTTGTATTGGCCAATAGCAAGCCGGCAAGTTTGTTTCTAAAGTGCTATTTGCTTTATTTGAGATGTACTGTAGATGTCTATGAATTTTGGATATAACACACACACACATGTTCATACATATTTTAATATAACTATTTTGTAATTTGTGATTAGTAATTAATTACTTGTGATATTATAAATTCTAGTCAGTTATGTTATTGTGTGAAGAATATTATTATGATGCATGAACATATTATATGAATCAAATTGGGTAATGGTTATTTTTCCATTAGTTGTAAATTTTTACATAATTAAAAATTAGTACCAAATCTATTATGACTAATAAAAATTACAATAACAACCTGCCTTTTCACAAAACTTATACAACACATTAACAATGACATTAGTTGTAAATACTAACAGACACCACACAGAATGTAAAATAACAGAGGCAGAACTTTGTATATATTTTATCTCATGATTGGCAGCTGATGTTACTATAAAGTATTGCTATGTTGAGTTGAAAAATAACAAAAGTGCCTATATGTAACACTTGGCACACAGCAATACACAAAGCTGTTCCAGACATCTGCAGATCATTCTGCATGGCAGACTTACATAACACTCTACATAATTCAAGATGCTCCTTCCAGATGTTTCTTGACTATTCTATTGGCATCCAGACCCGTTATGTCACTACAACAGTGGAGGATTACAAAATGGCGAGTTCAGTTAGACCTAGCGATATTTCAAATGGGATTATTGTTGTAGTTATTGTTCAACAAAAATGTTATTTTGAACGACTTCAGGAACTTTATCTTTCTTTCCATCGGGTAAGTATAATGATGTGTATTCTTCCCTGTTTTCATCATTTTCTTCTTCACTTTCAAATGTATTCGTGAAAATGACGTCACGTACTACATTTACTTGTTTTTTGTGAGGAAACCAAACTCGAAATCCTTTGATATTCTCTTCATATCCAATAAAATATCCCTTTTCAGATTTAGCATCCCACTTCTTCCTTTTGATCTTGGGAATGTGTGAGTACACTTTTTCTCCAAATATATGTAGATCTTTTACATTTGGTTTACGACCATGCCAAAGATCATAAGGAGTGAAATCCTTTACTGAACTTGTGCTTGTGAGATTTAATACATACTGTGATGTTTAATTTACTTTAACTATTTTTTGTTTACCTTACATACTAACAAATAGGTATGTTTACCTTTGAATTTCAGACGCCATCTTGCGTACTGCCAACTGAAAAATTTTGTAAATTACCAGGGTTCGGATCAGCGAACCGGGAGAGCAGAATATGGTTGCTTAAATAATAACAATCATTTATTTGTTGATTAATAATTAAATTTTATTGATCCTTTAATATTTTTCATATTTCTGTTATACAGCCCCTTGCAATTCAATTAGGCTAATTCTTAGATTTTTTACATGTTCAAAAGAAAGTCGTGTAGACAAAAACTTGTTAGTTTCCTTTATATATGAGCTTATCTACCTCCAAATAAAATAATCAGATCTTTAAAATTACTATCAAAATTTTATTGTCACAAACCAGCGCCTCTTAATTTTTTTTTTATTTTTTTATTCACACTCATTCATACATGCCCCATTCCCTTAAGTGAGATCTCAGTTTAACAAAAATTAATAGTACTGCAATTTGGTTTAGCCCTTATTAAAATATTGTCCTACCCCCCATTTTGTTACTCATCTGAATTTTCGTCCATATAGTCCAGCCTCCTTACGTAATTGACTTCATTTCGCATCTTCTTTTTCACTTTTTTGTTCATCACTCTTACTGAAATTGTTAATTAAAGACGCAACTGTCACTTCATTTTAATTAATAATATACCTGTTGTAAATTTACATATTTTGCTGTTACGGGCACCCATAAATTTGTTTCGTAACTTATATTTGTGACCGGCCGGCACTAAGAGTAGATTTGAATTGGGGCGAGATGACTACACTATTTTCTGAGGTGGTCGGGGGGGGTCACGTGGCCAAATCTTATTGTTTTATTAGTATTGCTACGCCAATTTCTGAAGCTGGTCTGACCGCACCTCACATTCCAGCGTGACGTATTTGGCTGACGTCGAATCATACGAATTACATAACTTGCCTGTCATGTATCTAAAAATAACTGTTCTGCATGCGTCTGGAGCTGACCTTGACACAAAATCACCCGCTTACTTCATACGTCGTTATAAAACTTTACAATTATGATTTGTACTTTGTAATTATAAATCAAATTTATGTTTATTTTCCCCATAATTATTATTTATATTTTCATGTTTCCCAAAATTACCCCAGGTAGGCCTAAATGTCCCGTTACAATACATCACTGTATTGACCGCTTCAGCCCAAAAAGTCTGCTTGAACTTTCTTGTGTGCAGAATAGTACGTGCTGCTTCAACTACTGTTCTGTTCTCCCTCTCGGCTGATCCATTTTGTTCTGGTGTATATGCCACTGAATGCTGGTGCGTGATTCCATGGTTTCTGAGCAACTTGGAAACATTTTCACAGTCAAATTCCAGTCCGTTGGCAGTTCTCATGATTTTTATCCCATTAGAACAGTGTTTTTTCTGTTTTTTTAACAAAGTCAGTCATGCAAGCAAGAGCTTCAGACTTTGCATTAATAAAATACACATGTCTATAATGAGAAAAATCATCTTTTAGGAGGAGAAAGTATCTCGATCCACCTAAAGAATTTTGTGACATTGGACCACACAAATCTGCATGAAAGATCTCACCAATAGCACTGGTTTCAGAAGTACTCATTGGAAAGGGTAGGCGATGAGCTTTTCCAATTGCACATGCATTACAAAAACATACGTCGTTGTTTTTAACTTTAACACCAAAATGTTCAAGTACCTTTTTAACTCTAGGATAGTTTTGATGCACTAGTTTTTGATCTCATGTTTCCAAAGTATCTGCAATATCAGCACAGTTCGTGTTCAATTCTTCATCTTTTTTGCTCGGAGGCTCAATTTCAAATTGCATCTCGAATAAACTATGTCTTTTGCGTAACCCCATAGTTACAACGTGACCATTTTTCAAAAATTTGCACACTTTATTATCTGCAGTTTGTTTTAGACCTTTGTCTAAAGCAACATCACTCGAGAAAAGGTTGTAACTAAGATCTGAAACGTATAATACATCTGCTAAATGATTTTTATTCCATTTTTCACCATCAAATGTGTTTACGTTTATATTGGCTTTCCCATAGGCTTTTAGAAAATCACCATTTCCAATACGCACCAAGATTTCTTGATTTAATGGTTTATAATCTACAAACCAATCCCGATGATGTGTCTTGTGGTCAGTTGCACCTGAATCTTTATACCACATGTCGACCTTTTTAGAGCCTTGAAAAATAGATGCTAAGGCCTCACTTATAAGTGTAGTTCCCTGTGTTGTATCACGTTCTTTGCTTGTGTCATTTTTATCACTTTTATTAATGTATTTTCTGAATCTACAATTTCGAGCCCAATGGCCTGGCTTGCCACAAACAAAACAATCGCCTTTTGGTTTAGACATATTATTAGAATTGTTTTTATTCATACCCTGTTTTGCACCTTTGCCTTTATATTGAGATTTTGACGCAAAAGCTTTGCTTTCAGTCTTTTCAGTATCATTCACTCGCATTTCTTCAACTCTTAATCTATAAATGAGGTTCGTTTTTGTAGATCAGCCTCAGCTGTCGACTCCCATGCACACAGAAAATGACTAAAACTCTCTGGCAATGTAAGCAGAATTTTCGACACTATCATCTTGTCATCAACAGTTTCACCCATTCTTTTAAGTCGATAGGCTAAATCTTCAATCTTTGAAATGTGTGTAGCCATATCATCAGCTAAATCCTTGACAAATGAGTGCCACTGCTGCTGAAGAATGTGCAGAGATGCTTAGCATTTTTGCTCATACACAGACACAAGTTTTTCCCACATTTCTTTGGCATTTTCTAGATTCACAAGATGAATCATGGTTTTTTCAGTCATAGTTGTCACAATTACTCTCTGAGCTGTCCCGTCTGCCTTTTTGAAATCAGATTTCTTCTTTTCATATTCTATTTTCTTGGCTACAGACGCATTATTATCTAACATAGTGGGCATAACTTGTACACCTTTGATTACATTCCATAAGTTGTAGGATTTCAATATAACTGTAATCTGAAATTTCCATATATTCCAGTTCTCGCTACCTTGCAACTTGTTAATACGTAGTAATTCACTTTCCATGTTTATGGCGTTGAGGTTAATTTTCGCTTTTACCGCGCGGTCGGAATAACATTTTTTTTTTTTTGTTTGCACGTAAACACGTTTTGGACTATTACTGATCAATTTCACATAAATATTTGCCCTTTGTGCGAACCTGGGCCCATAACCTGTTAATAACATATGCAGTGGTAGACAATTAACTGAACAATAGTTAAATATAAATTAGATTTATTAGAAATTAACAAACGTATAAGCTATGCTCTCACAAAGTACACACGCACCAACAACAATGACCTAGTTAAATCTTACGTTTTATAAGTTGGCACTAGTGAATTTATAACTTCATTTAGATAATCACAAAGTATATAATATTCAAATCATAATTATATTTCATAAACATAACTTTTAACTGATACACTTAATGTTTATTCAACAGATTATTGTGTTCATTAGTGCAAAAACCATAATAATGTGACATTTATTGTTACGTGCAGGACAAATTTAACTTGAATTATTACTGACTTTGTTGATTCCTAACTGTTGTTGGAGTCTAATTAAAGTTTGTTAATTAGTGACTTCATTGGTGTCAGTTATTATGTTTCCCCCCGTAAAACACAATGATCCATGAGACCATCATAACATATTATTAAAACGTCACTTGATAAACGAAAATCATAAATATACAAACTTTAATTCCAACTTGAAACCCATATATTTTTGTAATAAAGGTGCTTACATGAACGCCTTGGAAGAATTCGAGATATATAGAGCGTACAATGACGTACACAGTCGTGACTTCGTGCTAAACGATCATTTAAATTTCAAATCAAACCCACTCTACGATACTGCAATAAACCTGTTTACACAATACCTATTAACAGTCAGTGTTCCTTTCGGTTTGACTCGAGTGCGCACTCATGTAACGCGGATATGTGTGGAATTGTTTTTCAATATTTGCAGTTTTAATATTTAATGACCTCGCTAAGTGATTTTTTATTTCTGAAGACGAAACATATGTTTCAAAACGCGTAAATCAATCGAATGCAACACAAAGTCACACGACGGAAGAAATACGGTAAATATTATACAGATTTTATTATTCAAAATACAGTAATTTACTAAATAATAAAAAAATACCCACATATACTAAACATTCATATTTTTTTCACAATTATTCTTGCTTTAGTATAATTATTAATAATAAATAATATTTGTTGTTTTATACAAGAATATACAGAAATCTGAAATGACAGTTAAAATACTGTCGAAACATAGAAAATCATTAAAAAATTATATTCTTGTATAAAGCAACAAAAATATTATTTATTACTAATAATACTAACTATATAGGCCTACTAATATGCAAATGTTTAGTAATACTTGAATTTTTTCTGCAGTGTCTCTGAAGTCATAACAGCGGCCTGAGCTTGTCCTGGCTAAGAAATCTTCAATTAATCGAATACCTATGTTGTAACCCATCCTTTCAAGTTGCTTATTTACATCATCCACATTCTCATAATCTTTCATCAACTGTGACACTAGTGCACCATATGTAAGTGTAAATAGTTCTGAATTCTGGAAAAAATAATTTCTATATCAGTAATATTATAAAACACTGCTAGGACCATTCACAAAAAAAGTAGAACACTAAATAACATGTTCCTAAACTTGATTGTACAATACCCATCTGACAACACAAGACAGTTCCACAGCTCAGTAGTTACAAGGAATTTATGCGCTTTGTATTATACCAATTTAAGATTGTCCCTTAAACAATAAAAAACATTGACTGCAATTAGGTTAAACATAAAAACTATAAACATAATTTCAACATAAAATTTTGTATGTAATACTTTATAATATTACTGTAAGATAAAAAAAATTGATATCAATTACAGAACTAAAAATTTTGAAAAACTTGTAAAACAGCTTTTATATACTGCATATATTCCCTGTTTGTAAACATTTTTACTTTAAAAACTACAGGGAAAAACGTTCCACAGTTCATTAAATGTTTGAAAACTTTGCAATTTCTTAATATTCAGGCTAAAGTAAATGCAAAAAGTATAGTATACTAAAAAAAGCTGTGTTGTGGATGTTATCTGTCAGAGTTTAATTATACAATTGATATATATTTTCAGATTTTTTTATCATAACAGTTTCTAGAAATTCTGTTGCAAACTGCCAGGAGATTGCCTTTGTACCTGTAACTGCCTAGTCATTAGCAAATTATAGTAGCTGTTTATAATTTGTTACTGCCTTGATACTATCTGTTGCTATTAGTGGACAAGACAAAGTTGCATATAATATTGATAAATGAAGCTAAGAGACGCTAAAATTAGAAATGGTAATAGTCCGAGTTACAACGTGAGTTGTGGCAGCCATAAAAACTTGCAAAAAACCGCGTTTTGTGTTCCTACGTAAACTACAGGTAAAAACTCGCCGAGGACGCGAAAAATTCGCACTTTTTATTTGGAAGTTGCGAAAAAATTCATAATTACTTATAGCGATACAGCATTGAAACACAATGCTGCTTCGAGTTGGTTGCTTTTCAATGATCTGCAAAAAAAAAGAGTATTATTGAAAAAGAAAACGAGTACTAGTGGAAAACGTGTGCTATCACAAGAAATGAAGACATGTATAAGTAACAGGCAAGGGCCACCCCGTCTTACTTCGAGGCGTTTTTTTTTTTTACATGGATTTCACAAAAAGCGAGAAAGGTTAGTTGACATGTTAACCTAATAACGTAATTTTACCTTAATTACGTGAAAAAAACTACCTTATTTAACGCGTACGCAGCTAACTTAGACGTGGATACACGTAGAAAATGAAAAAAAATAAACACGTTTTATATCATTTGGATAACATAACTGGGTTTCTTGCAAAAAATTATGTTCGAATTTTTCGCGTTCGCACCTAGTTTTGACCTCTAGTTTACCTATAAACACAAAAACACGGGTTTTGCAAGTGTTGTGGCTGCCAGAGCTCAGGTTGTCACTCAGAACTATTACCTTTTTCGCCATATACGCCTACTTTGTTTAGGCCCATAGTATTCATGCGAGGGGAGAAAACTGCTTTATTTTATAGTAAAATTCTAAGTTTTTAGAGGTCAAGTGTATAAAGTCAACTACTACCCCTTGTATCCCTGACACATTTATTTGGTGTGAAATTTCAAAGAAAACAATTTTCATGGAAAGTTATGTATCAGTTTTTTAGAATAAAAATTTGTTTACCCAACATTTTTAGCACACTTACAACTTTTTTTGAGTCCAGTCTAGTGCCTTGTCTTGACATTATTTGAAGATGTATTTCCTAAAACACGACTTTATATATTGTTTTTTAATAGAGCGAATTAACAAGTTTACTTTGAAAGGTTATGTTTGAATCACAAATGTTTATTAAGATACAACACAACATCGCTTTATCAGCTGATTACTACAGCAAACGTCATGTCGGTGTTGGGGGGGCCCGAATGGGTTGCGCAGTACGCGTTCTGAATCCACACTACTGCGCATGATGTCACCATCGAGGCGGAATTCCGCCCATTACTGCTTGCTTAGTATTGTTATATAGGTAAATATTTGGGTCTTGGGGAATAGTCAGCGGCAAAATGTAACTGCCGTCGCCGCGCGTGTACTAAATTCGGTGTACATCGAACTGTTTTCTTCACAAGTAACTAATGCCAGCTTATGGAGGTTATGTACGACAATGTAACTTAAATAAAATTTACTTTGTTAGTGTACATTAAAATGGTATATTTATTGGAAGTACAGAAATTAGTTTACATTTATCGCACATAATTACGGTACAGAGACGATTTTGGGAGGTTGTGGCTACGTTTAACAATATAACTTAACCTTTTACATTTTTAAAATTAAGTAACCTTAACAAACGTTTCCTTAGTTAGTGTACATTCAAAGGCTGTATTTATTGTATGGATAAAAGGCTGTATATAACATTAACGGCTGTATTTATTCGAAGTAAGTAATGCCAGCTTATGGAGGTTATGTACGACAATGTAACTTAAATAAAATTTACTTTGTTGGTGTACATTAAAAAGGTGTATTTATTGAAAGTACAGAAATAAGTTTACATTTATCGCACATAATTACGGTACAGAGACGATTTTGGGAGGTTGTGGCTACGTTTAATTATTTAACTTAACCTTTTAGATTTTTAAAATTAATTAGACTTAACAGACATTTCCTTAGTTAGTGTACATTCAAAGGCTGTATATAACATTAAAGGCTGTATTTATTCAAAGTACCGGAATTAAAACATACTTCCAATTTAGAACCTAGTACAATCTAATGTATAACCAAACAAGTACATTAAAATCCTTTTTTCAACATAATGCAATAAAAAGCAATGTGCAGTTTCTGTTAACATGCAAATGATTAAATATTAATAATGGGTTACAGTGGAATTTAATGTTACTACGGTCTGAATTAATGCAAATAAAATTGGGAGAATCTCGTAAACATATTAAAGAATGCTTGTATATTACACACAAAATTATTACAGTACGGACCTTTGTTAATGAATAGAAACAAATTTGACTCTATACTTTAGTATGTACCAATAAAATTCACCTTTTTTCAAATACCAATATCTGTTGTTTTTTTCATACCCTTAAAAAAAGGTCATTAACAACATACATTATGAGAAAACGTGATTACAGATAACCAGCCATTAGTTACTTGTGAAGAAAATAGATATAACATTTACAAACATCAAATCTTCAATTCTCTCCCTATTTGTTTTATAAAGACTGTAGTTTCTACTGCAGGTTTTAAGTCCACTAACTACTTAATTAAATATACATAATTGTTCCTGCTGCAGGTTTTAAGTCCACTAACTACTTAATTAAATATACATAATTGTTCCTGTATCTTGTTGGGTAACATATTATATTAATACATCTGCTTCCTACTCATATGTGCAAACAATGTTTTTAATGTACGGTCCTAAAATCTTTATCAACACTTTATATCTTTAAGATTTAGACAAAGTCTAATGAGCAACTTGGCCTAACCTGAATTTACATGACCTGGCTCAGAACAACTTTATTTTGGCAAATACAAAGATGAAGACTGGTTGCAATTTACTACCATAAATGCCTGGAATGCTATGCATTAAAGAATTTTAATTAACTTTATATGGTGAAAACTGGTTTACATACATTATTTCTGAAAATAACAATCCTGAAATGTAATCAGTACTTATATCAAGTTAAGTGCAATCATTAAATTGATTCTTCAACTTGCACGTTGCAAACTTAAGGTGCTATGCCTTTACTTTATTTTTAATTTAACATCAATTTATGTTCGGCAACGTTAAAAAGAACATGTTATGGCCTCTGAGAAAGTACACAGTGAGTGGAAGCTGGGTTAAATGAAGGTAAAAATTGTATCTAATAATTAGTGTCCCATGAGGGCTGATTCTGATTGTACTACCCTCAAAACATAAAGAAAAGTCATTTTTAGAAAGATGTCTGTGTGTAGAATTTTGTCTATGGCGAATGATAACTCCAGCAAATTCAAATCATTTTTTGCATATTGTAGAGGACTCGAGGTCTGTTGATTTTGGTGAAGATCGGTTAAGGAGAAGGTGTAGTTTACCTGCAACGTTTTGTTTTAACAAGAGTAAAGTACTTAATTTTGATAAATAAATTATCCTGAAAAGGTCATAATAATCCACTGTAGAAAGGTAGATTTAATATCTATAAATGAAAAGGGGTAGGGGGAGGGGATAATTTTCTATAAATGAAAATGATAGGTGAAGGGGAGGGGATAATATTTTATGTGTACTACGTTATCAGCAACATTGAAGTAGTTTGTTGATAAAATTCCTTCCCAAGCTGTTTGGCCGTGGTCCAATGTTTTCTGCAAAACCAGACGTTTCAGAAGTGCCATTGACTGCCATCATCAGTGAAAATCGAGTGCGCTAACATGAGGTGGTATATGTTAGTGATCACAATTCTGTGGTTGAGGCTGAAGATAGAAGTAGTTTCTGTAGAAATATTTCATTTCTAAAATGATTTCAAATATAAATCTTAAAACATGGTAGTCATGTATGGTTCTCCATACCGATATTTTAATTATTTGTATCAAATAGTATTATTGTTTAATAAATGTTCTATCCAGATCAAATTATGTGCATACAGTTCTGGAAAATTAGACAGGCAAAATATTTTGTTTGTTTATTGTAAACTGTATTATGTTTGGAAGTATCCCAAAGTAAATTTAACATTAGTCATGTCAATCAATGAGGCCAGTCCAGTTTATTAAGGCCAGGAGAATCCTTGAAATGTTTGGAGCATCACTAGGTCATGATGGATCTAATCATCAAACTTCAGTTTCTGTGAAAAACTGGCAGATTTGAGTAGTCACTTGATAAAGGATGGTGTTGTAAAAGCAACAATTCTTTCAGAATTTTTTATAACCCTGTCAGTCTGCAAATAATATACTGTATTACAGTATACAAATGTAGTGTAATATCTTGGCACAATACTATATGATAAATTCGGATAAAAGGCTCATTTCCAATAAAAAGGATAGCTGGTGTGATCAGACATAACAAATTTGTTGTATTAGTTTTTTGAGAATTTATTCCTATCAAACTGGAGTAAGCATATTTTCAAACCTTTATAGACGTGTGTCATGGAATTTACAGATTGCACCAAAAGAAACAGTTAAAATATATCTTTTCAATTAAACAAAAATTGGTCTTGTAATATGATTCGGTAATAGAGCAGGAACTAATCAGTTAATTGCTATTACAAAATGCCTTATTCCTTTTCCATGATGATCAGATTTTGCTATACGCCTGCATAAATAAAAATTATTAAAATGCTTAACTCCCAACACAAAGTTGAACACATGATGAAAGTTCATCGTGTCACATATTCTAGTAACAAGGTAAGTTTTTGGAATACTGTTTTAGCTGAATTTATACACTAGGAGGACACTCAGCATTTAGTTTGTGTGTGTAACTCTGGTTAATCAAAGAGAATTATTTGTGTAAATTCAAATTTAGTAATACGAATCTACTACTGTAAATGCCTGGAATGCTATGCATTAAAGAATTTTAATTAACTTTATATGGGGAAAACTGGTTTACATACATTATTTCTGAAAATAATAATCCTGAAATGTAATCAGTACGTATATCAAGTTAAGTGCAATAATTAAATATATTCTTCAACTTGCACGTTAAATAGATCCCTTCTCCTTCACTTACCAAGCACATAAGGGAAGCTCTAAACCATGAACTGTCCCAGTAGTGAATGCTACAATGAGATCTTTAGAGTCTGTATCACTTTCTTTTGAACTTTTAAATACAGGATTTCTTGGAACTGTGTAGAGTGGGATCAGTGGAGTAACTTGCGGAGGGGGGTTATCAGGGGATCAATTCCCCTCCAGAACTATTCGAAATTTCAGCAGAATTCCATAATTTCCTAAGTAGACCCATTTCTAAGCCAGTTTTGTTTGTACAAGTAATACTTATAAATAATTATAGAAATAAAAGTAATTACAATATTGTAACGTTATGTTTTCCCCTTACATAAAATAGACCCAACTTAAACCATTTCATGACCATGATACATGAAGAACAAAATACTAAGTCATTAACTAAATTGTATACTATAAATATTGACCGAGATAATAAAAAGAGATAAGATTAATGTAATGAAACTGATAAGAACATTATCAATAAGAAGATTTTACTCCAGTACACTGCATTAAAAATTGGTAAAAAAGATAAAACCTATACTCCACACTGCAGTAATAAACTGGATACTCAATAAAGAAAATTATTAATTCAATAATTAAATAATTAGTTTCTAAGTACTAAAATAATGAAATCAAATTTTATTTATGATTATGAATAGAATAATGTAAATCAAAAAGAGTATTACAAAAATGTAATAATAAAACAACAATAGAGCTAAATGTAAGCCTACAAGTAAGGTTATGTAACATTATAATGTTTTAAACAACAGAAAGAACAAAAAAACATAAAATCCATGAATTGTAAACAGAAGGTGAAAACTACTGATGAAGTAGTAAATAAGCTTATAATAGCTAGATAATAATGGTTATAATTTGAATTATAACATGAAGAAGAAGAAATATGAGAAACTAAAACTTGTCAATAATTGTATGTAAAAAGAACAGTTTTAATGTAAACTTATTAAACAAACTATACTGTATAAATAATACTAGAATCGTTATTATTAGAATAATATTCTAGTAAGAAGATATGATTAACCAATAAGTATAAACAAAGTAAATAATGAAACAAGATACATGGACTAAAACTTCAGAATACTGATACTGAAGATAATAACAACTAGAATAAGTAAGAAAAACAATATTAAAGGACAAACTATGTTGTCAAAGCTTCAGTAAATTGTGAAGAATGTTTTAGAATAATGATGTAATAGGAAGAAACATGTATTTTCAAGGTATGAATGAAATTAAGGGTCAATATCATAGGCAAATGAGCCTAGAACATTTGTTACGTTATTCATAGTAAATACTTGTTAAGTTATATCATTATTATTGTAGTGAAAGTTGAATAAGGGTATCAAGAACAATGTAAAGTAATTGTCTGATAGCAAAAGTAATTATTTTAAACGTACGAAAGAAACTAAGGTGTCCACTACAATGGGCCAGTAGGCCCTATACCTGAATAACTTATTTCTACTATTTGTAAACAATTATTGCTAATAATTGTCATTATTAGTGTAACAAAAGTGAAAGCCAAGGATCAAGAACAATTTAGAATAGTTGTCTTGTAAAGTAACTGTACTAATGAAAGTCTTTTTAAAAAAGAGACTTGTGTCCATGTTAACAGCAAAGATGACTATTACTGAAGCTCTGAGAACTGTCATATGATAATGGGATGACAGTGTATCAGTTAGAATAATCAACAACTTATTAAGGCACACTGTAAGGAGGTATGTTTTAATCATTTTGCACACATCATTCCAGAAGTCTGTTCTAAAAACAATTATAATCAAACTGCTGTTTCAACAGTACTAATAATGCAGCATGGCAAAATTTAAACCATTTTTATTGGTCTGAACATTTGTTTCAAGCTGAATATACCAAATATGTTTGTAATAGGTTTATAATTTAAGATGTGAAGTATATGAAGCCTTTACTAGTACCTGTTCATTAGACAACAAATAATAACTATATTTTCCATTAATTTGGTTAATGTTCTTTACCATTCATTATTTAGTTATTTTTTTACTGTCAGGAAAAGTTCTGATGTAATTTCTGTACGTGTTATTTTTGGTCTCTCTCTCTCCCCCCCTCTCATTGTATTAATTGAAAAAATATAAAAAAACTGACACTCCTCTGTATGTGTCCACATTGGATACAATTAAAAAAATTAAAAACATACTTGAAACATACTTGTGATCTTGCAAAAGAGGATCAGTCCTCTGTGTGTTTTAATGATAATTAGTTAATCAATGAACATGTCATGGACAACAAAATGCAAAAATTTACAAATGAATAATGAAAACACAAAGATTAAAAACTAATAAGAAATCATTATAGACATGAAGAAACAAATTAGTAAGATTTATTAATGAATCAAAGGAATTCAGAAATTCAACTGATAATCACACATTAGTACATAGTGTTACTAATTTCACAATTCCACAGAATTTGTAATTATTGGATAGTGAACATTGGATTTCAATATAGTAAGCGTACACATATTAATTTTAATCACGTTTTACAAATAGTGAATGGAAAAGAAAATAAATACACGATTTCAACTTTCTTAAACTGAAAACAAGAAATTCTTTTGAGTTAGTGTACGGTAACGTGTTTTGTTACTGTAAGACAGAGCAATGCTGTTAGTGTACTAATTAAGATGCATTAAATGTATAAATAAAGCTAATGAGTTATTCTTAGATGACATCATTAATCTTATTGGTAATGGTGTAAAAGCCTTCCCACAGCGGTTGCAGGTTTGGGCTGATTTCTTTCTTCCTTGTCATGTTATAGAACTAAGCCTGGCAGCAGGTGTGAGCCCTGAAGAAATTGCAACCAGTCTTCATCTTTGTATTTGCCAAAATAAAGTTGTTCTGAGCCAGGTCATGTAAATTCAGGTTAGGCCAAGTTGCTCATTAGACTTTGTCTAAATTTTAAATATATAATTTGTTGATAAAGATTTTAGGACCATACATTAAAAACATTGTTTGCACATATGAGTAGGAAGCAGATGTATTAATATAATATGTTACCCAACAAGATACAGGAACAATTATGTATATTTAATTAAGTAGTTAGTGGACTTAAAACCTGCAGTAGAAACTCCAGTTTTTATAAAACAAATAGGGAGAGAATTGAAGATTTGATGTTTGTAAATGTTATATCTATTTTCTTCACAAGTAACTAATGGCTGGTTATTTGTAATCACGTTTTCTCATAATGTATGTTGTTAATGACCTTTTTTTAAGGGTATGAAAACAACAACAGATATTGATATTTGAAAAAAGGTGAATTTTATTGGTACATACTAAAGTATAGAGTCAAATTTGTTTCTATTCATTAACAAAGGTCGTACTGTAATAATTTTGTGTGTAATATACAAGCATTCTTTAATATGTTTACGAGATTCTCCCAATTTTATTTGCATTAATTCAGACCGTAGTAACATTAAATTCCACTGTAACCCATTATTAATACTTAATCATTTGCATGTTAACAGAAACTGCACATTGCTTTTTATTGCATTATGTTGAAAAAAGGATTTTAATGTACTTGTTTGGTTATACATTAGATTGTACTAGGTTCTAAATTGGAAGTACGTTTTATTCCGGAACTTTGAATAAATACACCCTTTAATGTTATATACAGCCTTTGAATGTACACTAACTAAGGAAATGTCTGTTAAGTCTAATTAATTTTAAAAATCTAAAAGGTTAAGTTAAATAATTAAACGTAGCCACAACCTCCCAAAATCGTCTTTGTACCGTAATTATGTGCGATAAATGTAAACTTATTTCTGTACTTCCAATAAATACATCCTTTTAATGTACACGAACAAAGAAAATTTTATTTAAGTTACATTGTCGTACATACCCTCCATAAGCTGCCATTACTTACTTCGAATAAATACAGCCGTTAATGTTATATACAGCCTTTTATCCATACAATAAATACAGCCTTTGAATGTACACTAACTAAGGAAACGTTTGTTAAGTCTAATTAATTTTTAAAATGTAAAAGGTTAAGTTATATTGTTAAACGTAGCCACAACCTCCCAAAATCGTCTCTGTACCGTAATTATGTGCGATAAATGTAAACTAATTTCTGTACTTCCAATAAATACACCTTTTTAATGTACACTAACAAAGTAAATTTTATTTAAGTTACATTGTCATACATAACCTCCATAAGCTGGCATTAGTTACTTGTAAAGAAAACAGTTGGATGTATACATCAGAGACCGAAATATAGTACACGCGCGGCGACGGCAGTTACATTTTGCCGCTGACTATTCCCCAAGACCCCAATTTTTAAATATAATTATTTCACTACGACTCGGAACACAAAACGTTTTATGCGTAAAAACGTAAAGGGATCTATGTTCTTTTCGGGGTCCTTTTCGTACGGCAAGTCAAACTTTCGTCTCCGTGTTTGTACGTTATTTCGGTTTCCGATGTGTATTACCTGACCGAGTCAACAAAAAATGCAGGAAAAATGTAAACTAACAGAGTTCAGAGACAAATGCGCAAGCGCGTCTCACCCAACCAAGCAGTTTACAGTCATACTCAAAAGTTTGTCATTTGAATGTATGTACTCCCAGCGGTGAATATCGTGAGGTCTAATATTTGCGCGTGTTCGTCTTACAGAGTTTGTCATTTGTATTTATATTTACTAATTGTGAGTATCATTGATCTGCGGTATAATTAATATTTGTGTGTGTTCGTGTTACAGTTTGTCATTTAAATGTATATTTACTAACTGAGAGTATCGTAGCATTGATCTGCGGTATAATTAATATTTGTGCGTGTTCGTATTACAGAGTTTTTTCATTTGAATTTATATTTACCGTAAATGGTGGTGACTTTGGTACATATAGGCTGGCATTGGTACATGTGCATTTTTGAAATTCAAACGTTCTGGCGGGCTTATTTTACATACCACCAAGATAGTATGGCTTCTATTTGATCAGCTGATTTTCCAATAGCAAACATCTGCTGTGCAATGCCTTCTTGATTTTGTTTTTAAGGTTAGGCGCCAATTAGCCCAGAGTACGAATATATAGAGGGGAAAACCAATGTAAAATTTTGACTGAAGTCTCTAGCGCTCCTGGTGACTGTGTTGCCCACTAAGTGGAGCTAAATGATAATGCAGTATGGTCACGTGACTCCAGTATACTGTATTATCCTCTGCTGCATAGGCGGGAAATCTAAAAAAGGAAATGCTGCTAGGCTTTATTTGAAATTACACTTAAACGTTTACAGTTTCATCAGACATATTTTCATCTCATTGTAATTACAGAAAAATGTTAAAAAAAGAATAATTACAATGTTTCAAGGTAGACATGTAAAATGTCTAAAAACTTGAAAAC
Organism: Magicicada septendecula; assembly: GCA_034769895.1. Classification (NCBI taxonomy): domain Eukaryota; kingdom Metazoa; phylum Arthropoda; class Insecta; order Hemiptera; family Cicadidae; genus Magicicada; species Magicicada septendecula. Next base: position 749,927,438 of record CM068368.1, on the reverse strand, counting down.
ATTTTAATCAAAATTTAGTAAGCAAATGCATGTAAAGTGAATTAAAAAATTAGAAAACTTACATTTACAAACCATTAATTGTACTAGTTACATCAATAAAGTAATTAGGTTTTTACAATTTTTAAGTACATGTGGCATCACAAAACATTCTGTGTATAAAACGTTAATAAAAATTTTTCTTTTAATAAACACTTGCTTACAAATAATTGAAAATGTCTTTGCTTTAATGAAAATACACTTTAATTGGCTTTGGTTTCAAGGATATTAATCATTAGTTTTTGAAAACCACTGTGCATTTTATTGACATAAAGTCACAAATAGTTGGTAAACACTCAGGTAAAAATCAAGGAAAAACAAATTGAAGTATTTTATTTTTATTTTTACTCAAAAACATTTTAAATTACAAAAATACATACAGTGAGTAGAATTAACTAAGCAAATTTATAAAATATTACATAACACATAATAATTCAAATTCCAGTTTTACTAGTTACATACAAAAGTCAAACAAATATACAAACACTTCACATTATGTACAAGACCTAACAGCTGATCACTACAGAACAATCTGAAATAATACAAATATATAAACGCAGACATTATTTTGAAATATTATACAAATGAAAAGACTTGAAGTTTATTATAAAAAACTTAAGTTACTCAATAAAAATTCACAAAACATGACTAACACATAATACATTCAAATTTCAGCTCTACCACTTATATGCAAAACTCAACACTAATCTACAAACACTTCACATTATGTACAAGACCTAACAGCTGATCACTACAGAACATTCTGAAATAATACAAATATATAAACGCAGACATTATTTTGAAATATTATACAAATGAAAAGACTTGAAGTTTATTATAAAAAACTTAAGTTACTCAATAAAAATTCACAAAACATGACTAACACATAATACATTCAAATTTCAGGTCTACCACTTATATGCAAAACTCAACACTAATCTACAAACACTTCACATTATGTACAAGACCTAACAGCTAATCGCTACAGAACAATTTGAAATAATACAAATATATAAACCCAAACATTATTTTGAAATATTATACAAATGAACAGACTTGAAGTTATTATAAAAAACTTACTCAATAAAAATTCACAGAACATGAAATAACGCATAATACATTCAAATTCCAGTTATACTAGTTACATACAAAAAGTGAAACAAATCTACAAACACTTTGCCAGAACAATTTGAAATAATACAAATATATAAACCCAAACATTATTTTGAAATATTATACAAAGTCAAACAAATCTACAAACGCTTTGCCAGAACAATTTGAAATAATACAAATATATAAACCCAAACATTATTTTGAAATATTATACAAATGAACAGACTTGAAGTTTATTATCCAAAAACTTAATCAATAAAAATTCACAAAACATGACATAACAATAATACATTCAAACTTCAGTTTTACCACTTACAGTATATGCAAAACTCAACACAAATCTATAAACACTACACATTATGTACAAGACCTAACAGCTAAACACTACAGACAATTTGAAATTATACACATATATAAACATAAACATTATTTTGAAATACAGAAATCATCAGACTAAGAAGTTTATTGGCAAAAGACCCAGAAAACCTTTAGATTAATGAACTGCATAGAAGCCCAATATGAATTTAAAACCTAAATTGTTCGTGAATAGTACATTTGTCAATTCTGCCAATCAATTAAATTGATATACTGACATAAAGTACTTCATTCACAAGATTAACACACTGATCCTTACAGAGCAGAGACCATCCTTACACCAAAGCAATACATTGTCATAATCAATTATTGGTCAATTATTTAGTGATTTTTAACATATCTTTTTGTTTAAACTAAACAATTGTTTTTATGTCCGCACCATGAGACTATACATATTTTATAGGAGTCTACAAATGTTTTTACATGTCTGATAATGAACTATACAACAGCCCAAATCAATTAAAATTAGCTCATTTAATAGTACATACAACTTCTGCCGATCAAATTTGATGACTTTTGCTATCAAGTATTTTATTCACAAACCTGAATACTGAGCAACACACATGACTAAATTTTTTGATGGATACGTTAGACTCTGTACTCTCAGAATTTAATACCCACATTAAAAAGTACAGCATATCATTTGGTGCAGATACCATCTTTCCATTAATGAATATATTACGTTAATTAAATTTCATATAAAATTAAAATAAATATTTAAAACATGTACAAATTTATTTGTTATGTAGTTCATTATTTCTTCTCCTAACCCACCACCTAACACGTTTTAAATATAAATTTAAAAAATGTTGTAAGTTTGTTTCATAATGGACTTCACAGCAGTTCATCAGCCATGTGAAACTAACTTTTTGTGTAACTGCACACATGACGACTTCTGTCAATTTGTCCAAATAGCATTTCTCATCCAGTATTTCATCCACAACGTTAGCACATTGAGAAACACAGGTAACCAAATTTTATGTTGGATATGTAAGCCGCGTTTCTGTGCCCTCTGTGTACTCTCTGAATAGAATACCCAGATGAGAAAGTTTATTTGTGTCATTGGAGCAGAGACCTGCTCTGCAGTCATCACACGTACTATTGCCTAAAAGTTTTCTGGCAGTAAATCCACTTACAGACGCTGTGGACAACTGATTCACATTAAATGAGACGTCAGGCTCTTTGTCACAAGTAACGGAATTGGTGTCAGCAGTGTATGAAGTAAATGCACTGCGTGTATCAGTCAGAATGTCAGAACCAAGGAAAGTTTGAAGATTACTTAAAAGATCTGCATCATCATCCAGGCAGTTAGCATTTTTAAGATTCTGAAATGCAAGCCCATTGATGATGCAGGTCTTAAGAGCATCAACAAACTGTGGCACAGTAGGATTATTATTGGCCAATTAGTATCAGCTGTTGACAACAGACGGTATAAAGTTGTTTGTGAAACCTTCTCGAAATTTTTTACTGATATATATTTTGTGTAAGTAAGTAAGTACATTTTCAATTTTATAATCTATTTTGACTTTATTCCCTTTGAAACTGTATTCATAAGTCATTTAGGTTTATTTTTATATAATAATGAAACTTTCTCTTGTGAACTTACTTGTCTTTTTCCGTCGAACGCGTTTCGGCGTCGTGTTCGCCTTCGTCAGCTTAGAAACATATTTTTAAAAATATCTGAAAAACTAAGTTTTGGTGGTGACTTTGGTACAAATGTTTTTCTGGTTCAGATCGAGATTATGCCTCGAGAATACGTTAGAAAACTTGGGTGTCGTTCCTATCGCAATTACACCGAGGAATCATTAGAGAAAGCAGTCGAATCTGTAATAAACCATAGTTTATCAATAAGGAAAGCTGCAGAAAAGTGAGTTTAATTTTTTTTACCAAAATAAAATGCATTTAGTACTTGAAATTAATCTGAGATTTGTATTTACACTTATTTTTCTTTCTTTTCTAAATACGGAATTGCTAAAAACACGATTGTGAACCACACCAATAAAAGGAAAATTGGTGACCGAGAAAGAAGCCCTGGTGGACAGGAGATAATCACTATGGATCATGGTGGCTCATATTGTGGCTACATCCACTTATGGGTTCCCAGTGACTGTGATGGATTTGAAGGTAATCGCACAATCATACCTTAATTCAATTGGGAGAAAAGTAAAAATTTTCAAAAACAATATTCCTGGACGAGCTTGGGTCGAGGGTTTTCTGAAAAGGCAACATGACATTTAAAGACGAGTGGCAAGAAACAGTTGGAGACGTTTTAAGTTCTCATTTTACCATTGATGTGCTCAAGTTGTGCCAAGAGCATAATGTAACCTTCGTAGCATTACCCCCACATACCTCTCATTTACTTCAGCCACTTGACGTTGCCTATTTCAGGTCAATGAAAGGTGAGTGGAGAAAGTTGTTAAATGAGTGGAAAGACACTCCCTATGGCAGAAGATGTGGAACTATTCCCAAGGAACAATTTCCTAAGCTGCTTAGTAAACTTTGGGATAACCTATTGGAGAAGGGTAAAGAAAATTTAAAATCTGGTTTTAAAAAATCCAGCATCTTTCCATTTGACAAAGAACCTGTCTTTCGAAGATTGAGCAACTTTGGTACATAGAGGGTGGCATTGGTACATGTGCATTTTTGAAATTCAAACGTTTCTGGGGGGCTTATTTTACATACCACCAAGATAGTATGGCTTCTATTTGATCAGCTGATTTTCCAACAGCAAACATCTGCTGTGCAATGCCTTCTTAATTTTTTTTTTTAAGGTTAGACGCCAATTAACACAGTGTACTAATATATAGAGGAGAATTCCAATGTTAAAATTTTGACTGTAGTCTCTAGCGCTCCTGGTGACTGTGTTGCCCACTAAGTGGAGCTAAATGGTAATGCAGTATGGTCACGTGACTCCAGTATACTGTATTAGCCTCTGCTGCATAGGCGGGAAATCTAAAAAGGGAAATGCTGCTAGGCTTTATTTGAAATTACTCTTAAACATTTACAGTTTCATCAGACATATTTTCATGTCATTGTAATTACAGAAAAATGTTTAAAAAAATGAATAATTACAATGTTTCAAGGTAGACATGTAAAATGTCTAAAAACTTAAAAACATTTTAATCAAAATTTAGTAAGAAAATGCATGAAAAGTGAATTAAAAAATTAGAAAACTTACATTTACAAACCATTAATTGTACTAGTTACATCAACAAAGTAATTAGGTTTTTACAATTTTTAAGTACATGTGGCATCAAAAAACATTCTGTGTATAAAACGTTAATAAAAATTTATCTTTTAATAAACACTTGTCTACAAATAATTGAAAATGTGTTTGCTTTAATGAAAATGCACTTTAATTGTCTTTGGTATCAAGGTTATTAATCATTTGTTTTTGAAAACCACTGTGCATTTTATTGACATAAGGTCAGAAATAGTTGGTAAACACTTAGGTAAAAATCAAGGAAAAACAAATTTAAGTATTTTATTTTTATTTTTACTCAAAAACATTTTAAATTACAAAAATACATACAGTGAGTAGAATTAACTAAGCAAATTTGTAAAATATTACATAACACACAATAATTCAAATTCCAGTTCTACTAGTTACATACAAAAGTCAAACAAATCTACAAACACTTCACATTATGTACAAGACCTAACAGCTAATCACTACAGAACAGTCTGAAATAATACAAATATATAAACGCAAACATTATTTTGAAATATTATACAAATGAAAAGACTTGAAGTTTATTATAAAAAACTTACTCAATAAATATTCACAAAACATGACTAACACATAATACATTCAAATTTCAGCTCTACCACTTATATGCAAAACTCAACACTAATCTACAAACACTTCACATTATGTACAAGACCTAACAGCTAATCGCTACAGAACAATTTGAAATAATACAAATATATAAACCCAAACATTATTTTGAAATATTATACAAATGAACAGACTTGAAGTTATTATAAAAAACTTACTCAATAAAAATTCACAGAACATGAAATAACGCATAATACATTCAAATTCCAGTTATACTAGTTACATACAAAAGTGAAACAAATCTACAAACACTTTGCCAGAACAATTTGAAATAATACAAATATATAAACCCAAACATTATTTTGAAATATTGTACAAATGAACAGACTTGAAGTTTATTATCCAAAAACTTAATCAATAGAAATTCACAAAACATGACATAACAATAATACATTCAAATTTCAGTTTTACCACTTACAGTATATGCAAAACTCAACACAAATCTATAAACACTACACATTATGTACAAGACCTAACAGCTAAACACTACAGACAATTTGTAATTATACATATATATAAACATAAACATTATTTTGAAATACAGAAATCATCAGACTAAGAAGTTTATTGGCAAAAGACCCAGAAAACCTTTAGATTAATGAACTGCATAGAAGCCCAATATGAATTTAAAACCTAAATTGTTCGTGAATAGTACATTTGTCAATTCTGCCAATCAATTAAATTGATATACTGACATAAAGTACTTCATTCACAAGATTAACACACTGATCCTTACAGAGCAGAGACCATCCTTACACCAAAGCAATACATTGTCATAATCAATTATTGGTCAATTATTTAGTGATTTTTAACATACCTTTTTGTTTAAACTAAACAATTGTTTTTATGTCCGCACCATGAGACTATACATATTTTATAGGAGTCTACAAATGTTTTTACATGTCTGATAATGAACTATACAACAGCCCAAATCAATTAAAATTAGCTCATTTAATAGTGCATACAACTTCTGCCGATCAAATTTGATGACTTTTGCTATCAAGTATTTTATTCACAAACCTGAATACTGAGCAACACACATGACTAAATTTTTTGATGGATACGTTAGACTCTGTACTCTCAGAATTGAATACCGACATTAAAAATTACAGCATATCATTTGGTGCAGATACCATCTTTCCATTAATGAATATATTACGTTAATTAAATTTCATATAAAATTAATATAAATATTTAAAACATGTACAAATTTATTTGTTATGTAGTTCATTGTTTCTTCTCCTAACCCACCACCTAACACGTTTTAAATATCATTTTTAAAAAATGTTGTAAGTTTGTTTCATAATGGACTTCACAGCAGTTCATCAGCCATGTGAAACTAACTTTTTGTGTAACTGCACACATGACGACTTCTGTCAATTTGTCCAAATAGCATTTCTCATCCAGTATTTCATCCACAACGTTAGCACATTGAGAAACACAGGTAACCAAATTTTATGTTGGATATGTAAGCCGTGTTTCTGTGCCCTCTGTGTACTCTCTGAATAGAATACCCAGATGAGAAAGTTTATTTGTGTCATTGGAGCAGAGACCTGCTCTGCAGTCATTACACGTACTATTGCCTAAAAGTTTTCTGGCAGTAAATCCACTTACAGACGCTGTGGACAACTGATTCACATTAAATGAGACGTCAGGCTCTTTGTCACAAGTAACGGAATTGGTGTCAGCAGTGTATGAAGTAAATGCACTGCGTGTATCAGTCAGAATGTCAGAACCAAGGAAAGTTTGAAGATTACTTAAAAGATCTGCATCATCATCCAGGCAGTTAGCATTTTTAAGATTCTGAAATGCAAGCCCATTGATGATGCAGGTCTTAAGAGCATCAACAAACTGTGGCACAGTAGGATTATTATTGGCCAATTAGTATCAGCTGTTGACAACAGACGGTATAAAGTTGTTTGTGAAACCTTCTCGAAATTTTTTACTGATATATATTTTGTGTAAGTAAGTAAGTACATTTTCAATTTTATAATCTATTTTGACTTTATTCCCTTTGAAACTGTATTCATAAGTCATTTAGGTTTATTTTTATATAATAATGAAACTTTCTCTTGTGAACTTACTTGTCTTTTTCCGTCGAACACGTTTCGGCGTCGTGTTCGCCTTCGTCAGCTTAGAAACATATTTTTAAAAATATCTGAAAAACTAAGTTTTGGTGGTGACTTTGGTACAAATGTTTTTCTGGTTCAGATCGAGATTATGCCTCGAGAATACGTTAGAAAACTTGGGTGTCGTTCCTATCGCAATTACACCGAGGAATCATTAGAGAAAGCAGTCGAATCTGTAATAAACCACAGTTTATCAATAAGGAAAGCTGCAGAAAAGTGAGTTTAATTTTTTTTACCAAAATAAAATGCATTTAGTACTTGAAATTAATCTGAGATTTGTATTTACACTTATTTTTCTTTCTTTTCTAAATACGGAATTGCTAAAAACACGATTGTGAACCACACCAATAAAAGGAAAATTGGTGACCGAGTAAGAAGCCCTGGTGGACAGGAGATAATCACTATGGATCATGGTGGCTCATATTGTGGCTACATCCACTTATGGGTTCCCAGTGACTGTGATGGATTTGAAGGTAATCGCACAATCATACCTTAATTCAATTGGGAGAAAAGTAAAAATTTTCAAAAACAATATTCCTGGACGAGCTTGGGTCGAGGGTTTTCTGAAAAGGCAACATGACATTTAAAGACGAGTGGCAAGAAACAGTTGGAGACGTTTTAAGTTCTCATTTTACCATTGATATGCTCAAGTTGTGCCAAGAGCATAATGTAACCTTCGTAGCATTACCCCCACATACCTCTCATTTACTTCAGCCACTTGACGTTGCCTATTTCAGGTCAATGAAAGGTGAGTGGAGAAAGTTGTTAAATGAGTGGAAAGACACTCCCTATGGCAGAAGATGTGGAACTATTCCCAAGGAACAATTTCCTAAGCTGCTTAGTAAACTTTGGGATAACCTATTGGAGAAGGGTAAAGAAAATTTAAAATCTGGTTTTAAAAAATCCAGCATCTTTCCATTTGACAAAGAACCTGTCTTTCGAAGATTGAGCAACTTTGGTACATAGAGGGTGGCATTGGTACATGTGCATTTTTGAAATTCAAACGTTTCTGGGGGGCTTATTTTACATACCACCAAGATAGTATGGCTTCTATTTGATCAGCTGATTTTCCAACAGCAAACATCTGCTGTGCAATGCCTTCTTAATTTTTTTTTTTAAGGTTAGACGCCAATTAACACAGTGTACTAATATATAGAGGAGAATTCCAATGTTAAAATTTTGACTGAAGTCTCTAGCGCTCCTGGTGACTGTGTTGCCCACTAAGTGGAGCTAAATGGTAATGCAGTATGGTCACGTGACTCCAGTATACTGTATTAGCCTCTGCTGCATAGGCGGGAAATCTAAAAAGGGAAATGCTGCTAGGCTTTATTTGAAATTACTCTTAAACATTTACAGTTTCATCAGACATATTTTCATGTCATTGTAATTACAGAAAAATGTTTAAAAAAATGAATAATTACAATGTTTCAAGGTAGACATGTAAAATGTCTAAAAACTTAAAAACATTTTAATCAAAATTTAGTAAGAAAATGCATGAAAAGTGAATTAAAAAATTAGAAAACTTACATTTACAAACCATTAATTGTACTAGTTACATCAACAAAGTAATTAGGTTTTTACAATTTTTAAGTACATGTGGCATCAAAAAACATTCTGTGTATAAAACGTTAATAAAAATTTATCTTTTAATAAACACTTGTCTACAAATAATTGAAAATGTGTTTGCTTTAATGAAAATGCACTTTAATTGTCTTTGGTATCAAGGTTATTAATCATTTGTTTTTGAAAACCACTGTGCATTTTATTGACATAAGGTCAGAAATAGTTGGTAAACACTTAGGTAAAAATCAAGGAAAAACAAATTTAAGTATTTTATTTTTATTTTTACTCAAAAACATTTTAAATTACAAAAATACATACAGTGAGTAGAATTAACTAAGCAAATTTGTAAAATATTACATAACACACAATAATTCAAATTCCAGTTCTACTAGTTACATACAAAAGTCAAACAAATCTACAAACACTTCACATTATGTACAAGACCTAACAGCTAATCACTACAGAACAGTCTGAAATAATACAAATATATAAACGCAAACATTATTTTGAAATATTATACAAATGAAAAGACTTGAAGTTTATTATAAAAAACTTACTCAATAAATATTCACAAAACATGACTAACACATAATACATTCAAATTTCAGCTCTACCACTTATATGCAAAACTCAACACTAATCTACAAACACTTCACATTATGTACAAGACCTAACAGCTAATCGCTACAGAACAATTTGAAATAATACAAATATATAAACCCAAACATTATTTTGAAATATTATACAAATGAACAGACTTGAAGTTATTATAAAAAACTTACTCAATAAAAATTCACAGAACATGAAATAACGCATAATACATTCAAATTCCAGTTATACTAGTTACATACAAAAGTGAAACAAATCTACAAACACTTTGCCAGAACAATTTGAAATAATACAAATATATAAACCCAAACATTATTTTGAAATATTGTACAAATGAACAGACTTGAAGTTTATTATCCAAAAACTTAATCAATAGAAATTCACAAAACATGACATAACAATAATACATTCAAATTTCAGTTTTACCACTTACAGTATATGCAAAACTCAACACAAATCTATAAACACTACACATTATGTACAAGACCTAACAGCTAAACACTACAGACAATTTGTAATTATACATATATATAAACATAAACATTATTTTGAAATACAGAAATCATCAGACTAAGAAGTTTATTGGCAAAAGACCCAGAAAACCTTTAGATTAATGAACTGCATAGAAGCCCAATATGAATTTAAAACCTAAATTGTTCGTGAATAGTACATTTGTCAATTCTGCCAATCAATTAAATTGATATACTGACATAAAGTACTTCATTCACAAGATTAACACACTGATCCTTACAGAGCAGAGACCATCCTTACACCAAAGCAATACATTGTCATAATCAATTATTGGTCAATTATTTAGTGATTTTTAACATACCTTTTTGTTTAAACTAAACAATTGTTTTTATGTCCGCACCATGAGACTATACATATTTTATAGGAGTCTACAAATGTTTTTACATGTCTGATAATGAACTATACAACAGCCCAAATCAATTAAAATTAGCTCATTTAATAGTGCATACAACTTCTGCCGATCAAATTTGATGACTTTTGCTATCAAGTATTTTATTCACAAACCTGAATACTGAGCAACACACATGACTAAATTTTTTGATGGATACGTTAGACTCTGTACTCTCAGAATTGAATACCGACATTAAAAATTACAGCATATCATTTGGTGCAGATACCATCTTTCCATTAATGAATATATTACGTTAATTAAATTTCATATAAAATTAATATAAATATTTAAAACATGTACAAATTTATTTGTTATGTAGTTCATTGTTTCTTCTCCTAACCCACCACCTAACACGTTTTAAATATCATTTTTAAAAAATTTTGTAAGTTTGTTTCATAATGGACTTCACAGCAGTTCATCAGCCATGTGAAACTAACTTTTTGTGTAACTGCACACATGACGACTTCTGTCAATTTGTCCAAATAGCATTTCTCATCCAGTATTTCATCCACAACGTTAGCACATTGAGAAACACAGGTAATGTAAGCCGTGTTTCTGTGCCCTCAGTGTACTCTCTGAATAGAATACCCAGATGAGAAAGTTTATTTGTGTCATTGGAGCAGAGACCTGCTCTGGAGTCGTCACATGTACAATTGCCTAAAAGTTTTCTGGCAGTGAATCCACTTACATACGCTGTGGACAACCGATTCACATTAAATGAGACGTCAGGCTCTTTGTCACAAGTAACAGAATTGGTGTCAGCAGTGTATGGAGTAAATGCACTGCGTTTATCAGTCAGAATGTCAGAACCAAGGAAAGTTTGAAGATTACTTAAAAGATCTGCATCATCATCATCCAGGCAGTTAGCATTTTTAAGATTCTGAAATGCAAGCCCATTGATGATGCAGGTCTTAAGAGCATCAACAAACTGTGGCACAGTAGGATTATTATTGGCCAATTAGTATCAGCTGTTGACAACAGACGTTATAAAGTTGCTTGTGAAACCTTCTCGAAATTTTTTACTGATATATATTTTGTGTAAGTAAGTAAGTACATTTTCAATTTTATAATCTATTTTGACTTTATTCCCTTTGAAACTGTATTCATAAGTCATTTAGGTTTATTTTTATATAATAATGAAACTTTCTCTTGTGAACTTACTTGTCTTTTTCCGTCGAACGCGTTTCGGCGTCGTGTTCGCCTTTGTCAGCTTAGAAACATATTTCTAAAAATATCTGAAAAACTAAGTGTTGGTGGTAACTATGGTACAAATGTTTTTCTGGTTCAGATCGAGATTATGCCTCGAGAATGCTTTAGAAAACTTGGGTGTTCCTATCGCAATTACACCGAGGAATCATTAGACAGTCGAATCTGTAATAAACCACAGTTTATCAATAAGGAAAGCTGCAGAAAAGTGAGTTTAATTTTTTTTACCAAAATAACATGCATTTAGTACTTGAAATTAATCTGAGATTTGTATTTACACTTATTTTTCTTTCTTTTCTAAATACGGAATTGCTAAAAACACGATTGTGAACCACACCAATAAAAGGAAAATTGGTGACCGAGTAAGAAGCCCTGGTGGACAGGAGATAATCACTATGGATCATGGTGGCTCATATTGTGGCTACATCCACTTATGGGTTCCCAGTGACTGTGATGGATTTGAAGGTAATCGCACAATCATACCTTAATTCAATTGGGAGAAAAGTAAAAATTTTCAAAAACAATATTCCTGGACGAGCTTGGGTCGAGGGTTTTCTGAAAAGGCAACATGACATTTAAAGACGAGTGGAAAGAAACAGTTGGAGACGTTTTAAGTTCTCATTTTACCATTGATGTGCTCAAGTTGTGCCAAGAGCATAATGTAACCTTCGTAGCATTACCCCCACATACCTCTCATTTACTTCAGCCACTTGACGTTGCCTATTTCAGGTCAATGAAAGGTGAGTGGAGAAAGTTGTTAAATGAGTGGAAAGACACTCCCTATGGCAGAAGATGTGGAACTATTCCCAAGGAACAATTTCCTAAGCTGCTTAGTAAACTTTGGGATAACCTATTGGAGAAGGGTAAAGAAAATTTAAAATCTGGTTTTAAAAAATCCAGCATCTTTCCATTTGACAAAGAACCTGTCTTTCGAAGATTGAGCAACTTTGGTACATAGAGGGTGGCATTGGTACATGTGCATTTTTGAAATTCAAACGTTTCTGGGGGGCTTATTTTACATACCACCAAGATAGTATGGCTTCTATTTGATCAGCTGATTTTCCAATAGCAAACATCTGCTGTGCAATGCCTTCTTGATTTTTTTTTTAAGGTTAGACGCCAATTAACACAGTGTACTAATATATAGAGGAGAATTCCAATGTTAAAATTTTGACTGAAGTCTCTAGCGCTCCTGATGACTGTGTTGCCCACTAAGTGGAGCTAAATGGTAATGCAGTATGGTCACGTGACTCCAGTATACTGTATTATCCTCTGCTGCATAGGCGGGAAATCTAAAAAAGGAAATGCTGCTAGGCTTTATTTGAAATTACTCTTAAACGTTTACAGTTTCATCAGACATATTTTCATGTCATTGTAATTACAGAAAAATGTTTAAAAAAATGAATAATTACAATGTTTCAAGGTAGACATGTAAAATGTCTAAAAACTTAAAAACATTTTAATCAAAATTTAGTAAGAAAATGCATGAAAAGTGAATTAAAAAATTAGAAAACTTACATTTACAAACCATTAATTGTACTAGTTACATCAACAAAGTAATTAGGTTTTTACTATTTTTAAGTGCATGTGGCATCAAAAAACATTCTGTGTATAAAACGTTAATAAAAATTTATCTTTTAATAAACACTTGTTTACAAATAATTGAAAATGTCTTTGCTTTAATGAAAATGCACTTAAATTGCCTTTGGTTTCAAGGATATTAATCATTTGTTTTTGAAAACCACTGTGCATGTTATTGACATAAGGTCACAAATAGTTGGTAAACACTTAGGTAAAAATCAAGGAAAAACAAATATAAGTATTTTATTTTTATTTTTACTCAAAAACATTTTAAATTACAAAAATACATACAGTGAGTAGAATTAACTAAGCAAATTTGTAAAATATTACATAACACATAATAATTCAAATTCCAGTTCTACTAGTTACATACAAAAGTCAAACAAATCTACAAACACTTCACATTATGTACAAGACCTAACAGCTAATCACTACAGAACAATCTGAAATAATACAAATATATAAACGCAAACATTATTTTGAAATATTATACAAATGAAAAGACTTGAAGTTTATTATAAAAAACTTACTCAATAAAAATTCACAAAACATGACTAACACATAATACATTCAAATTTCAGCTCTACCACTTATATGCAAAACTCAACACTAATCTACAAACACTTCACATTATGTACAAGACCTAACAGCTAATCGCTACAGAACAATTTGAAATAATACAAATATATAAACCCAAACATTATTTTGAAATATTATACAAATGAACAGACTTGAAGTTATTATAAAAAACTTACTCAATAAAAATTCACAGAACATGAAATAATGCATAATACATTCAAATTCCAGTTATACTAGTTACATACAAAAAGTCAAACAAATCTACAAACACTTTGCCAGAACAATTTGAAATAATACAAATATATAAACCCAAACATTATTTTGAAATATTATACAAAGTCAAACAAATCTACAAACATTTTGCCAGAACAATTTGAAATAATACAAATATATAAACCCATACATTATTTTGAAATATTATACAAATGAACAGACTTGAAGTTTATTATCCAAAAACTTAATCAATAAAAATTCACAAAACATGACATAACAATAATACATTCAAATTTCAGTTTTACCACTTACAGTATATGCAAAACTCAACACAAATCTATAAACACTACACATTATGTACAAGATCTAACAGTTAAACACTACAGACAATTTGAAATTATACATATATATAAACTTAAACATTATTTTGAAATACAGAAATCATCAGACTAAGAAGTTTATTGGCAAAAGACCCAGAAAACCTTTAGATTAATGAACTGCATAGAAGCCCAATATGAATTTAAAACCTAAATTGTTCGTGAATAGTATATTTGTCAATTCTGCCAATCAATTAAATTGATATACTGACATAAAGTACTTCATTCACAAGATTAACACACTGATCCTTACAGAGCAGAGACCATCCTTACACCAAAGCAATACATTGTCATAATCAATTATTGGTCAATTATTTAGTGATTTTTAACATACATTTTTGTTTAAACTAAACAATTGTTTTTATGTCCGCACCATGAGACTATACATATTTTATAGGAGTCTACAAATGTTTTTACATGTCTGATAATGAACTATACAACAACCCAAATCAATTAAAATTAGCTCATTTAATAGTGCATACAACTTCTGCCGATCAAATTTGATGACTTTTGCTATCAAGTATTTTATTCACAAACCTGAATACTGAGCAACACACATGACTAAATTTTTTGATGGATAAGTTAGACTCTGTACGCTCAGAATTTAATACCGACATTAAAAAGTACAGCATATCATTTCGTGCAGATACCATCTTTCCATTAATGAATATATTACGTTAATTAAATTTCATATAAAATTAATATAAATATTTAAAACATGTACTAATTTATTTGTTATGTAGTTCATTGTTTCTTCTCCTAACCCACCACCTAACATGTTTTAAATATAATTTTTAAAAAATTTTGTAAGTTTGTTTCATAATGGACTTCACAGCAGTTCATCAGCCATGTGAAACTAACTTTTTGTGTAACTGCACACATGACGACTTCTGTCAATTTGTCCAAATAGCATTTCTCATCCAGTATTTCATCCACAACGTTAGCACATTGAGAAACACAGGTAATGTAAGCCGTGTTTCTGTGCCCTCAGTGTACTCTCTGAATAGAATACCCAGATGAGAAAGTTTATTTGTGTCATTGGAGCAGAGACCTGCTCTGGAGTTGTCACATGTACTATTGCCTAAAAGTTTTCTGGCAGTGATTCCACTTACATACGCTGTGGACAACCGATTCACATTAAATGAGACGTCAGGCTCTTTGTCACAAGTAACAGAATTGGTGTCAGCAGTGTATGGAGTAAATGCACTGCGTTTATCAGTCAGAATGTCAGAACCAAGGAAAGTTTGAAGATTACTTAAAAGATCTGCATCATCATCCAGGCAGTTAGCATTTTTAAGATTCTGAAATGCAAGCCCATTGATGATGCAGGTCTTAAGAGCATCAACAAACTGTGGCACAGTAGGATTATTATTGGCCAATTAGTATCAGCTGTTGACAACAGACGTTATAAAGTTGGTTGTGAAACCTTCTCGAAATTTTTTACTGATATATATTTTGTGTAAGCAAGTAAGTACATTTTCAATTTTATAATCTATTTTGACTTTATTCCCTTTGAAACTGTATTCATAAGTCATTTAGTTTTATTTTTATATAAAAATGAAACTTTCTCTTGTGAACTTACTTGTCTTTTTCCGTCGAACAGGTTTCGGCGTCGTGTTCGCCTTTGTCAGCTTAGAAACATATTTCTAAAAATATCTGAAAAACTAAGTGTTGGTGGTAACTTTGGTACAAATGTTTTTCTGGTTCAGATCGAGATTATGCCTCGAGAATACTTTAGAAAACTTGGGTGTCGTTCCTATCGCAATTACACCGAGGAATCATTAGAGAAAGCAGTTGAATCTGTAATAAACCACAGTTTATCAATAAGGAAAGCTGCAGAAAAGTGAGTTTAATTTTTTTTACCAAAATAAATTGCATTTAGTACTTGAAATTAATCTGAGATTTGTATTTACACTTATTTTTCTTTCTTTTCTAGATACGGAATTGCTAAAAACACGATTGTGAACCACATCAGTAAAAGGAAAATTGGTGACTGAGTGAGAAGCCCTGGTGGACAGGAGATTTTCACTATGGAAGAGGAGGCGATCATGGTGGCTCATATTGTGGCTACATCCACTTATGGGTTCCCAGTGACTGTGATGGATTTGAAGGTAATCGCACAATCATACCTTAATTCAATTGGGAGAAAAGTAAAAATTTTCAAAAATAATATTCCTGGACGAGCTTGGGTCGAGGGTTTTCTGAAAAGGCATCATGACATTTCAAGACGAGTGGCAAGAAACAGTTGGAGACGGTTTAAGTTCTCATTTTACCATTGATGTGCTCAAGTTGTGCCAAGAGCATAATGTAACCTTCGTAGCATTACCCCCACTTAACTCTCATTTACTTCATCCACTTGACGTTGCCTATTTCAGGTCAATGAAAGGTGAGTGGAGAAAGTTGTTAAATGAGTGGAAAGACACTCCCTATGGCAGAAGATGTGCAACTATTCCCAAGGAACAATTTCCTAAACAGCTTAGTAAACTTTGGGATAACCTATTGGAGAAGGGTAAAGAAAATTTAAAATCTGGTTTTAAAAAATCCAGCATCTTTCCATTTGACAAAGAACCTGTCTTTCGAAGATTGAGCAACTTTGGTACATAGAGGGTGGCATTGGTACACGTGCATTTTTGAAATTCAAACGTTTCTGGCGGGCTTATTTTACATACCACCAAGATAGTATGGCTTCTATTTGATCAGCTGATTTTCCAACAGCAAACATCTGCTGTGCAATGCCTTCTTGATTTTTTTTTAAGGTTAGACGCCAATTAACACAGAGTACGAATATATAGTGGAGAAATCCAATGTTAAAATTTTGACTGAAGTCTCTAGCGCCCCTGATGACTGTGTTGCCCACTAAGTGGAGCTAAATGATAATGCAGTATGGTCACGTGACTCCAGTATACTGTATTATCCTCTGCTGCATAGGCGGGAAATCTAAAAAAGGAAATGCTGCTAGGCTTTATTTGAAATTACTCTTAAACGTTTACAGTTTCATCAGACATATTTTCATGTCATTGTAATTACAGAAAAATGTTTAAAAAAATGAATAATTACAATGTTTCAAGGTAGACATGTAAAATGTCTAAAAACTTAAAAACATTTTAATCAAAATTTAGTAAGAAAATGCATGAAAAGTGAATTAAAAAATTAGAAAACTTACATTTACAAACCATTAATTGTACTAGTTACATCAACAAAGTAATTAGGTTTTTACAATTTTTAAGTACATGTGGCATCAAAAAACATTCTGTGTATAAAACGTTAATAAAAATTTTTCTTTTAATAAACACTTGTTTACAAATAATTGAAAATGTCTTTGCTTTAATGAAAATGCACTTTAATTGCCTTTGGTTTCAAGGATATTAATCATTTGTTTTTGAAAACCACTGTGCATTTTATTGACATAAGGTCACAAATAGTTGGTAAACACTTAGGTAAAAATCAAGGAAAAACAAATTTAAGTATTTTATTTTTATTTTTACTCAAAAACATTTTAAATTACAAAAATACATACAGTGAGTAGAATTAACTAAGCAAATTTGTAAAATATTACATAACACATAATAATTCAAATTCCAGTTCTACTAGTTACATACAAAAGTCAAACAAATCTACAAACACTTCGCATTATGTACAAGACCTAACAGCTAATCACTACAGAACAATCTGAAATAATACAAATATATAAACGCAAACATTATTTTGAAATATTATACAAATGAAAAGACTTGAAGTTTATTATAAAAAACTTACTCAATAAAAATTCACAAAACATGACTAACACATAATACATTCAAATTTCAGCTCTACCACTTATATGCAAAACTCAACACTAATCTACAAACACTTCACATTATGTACAAGACCTAACAGCTAATCGCTACAGAACAATTTGAAATAATACAAATATATGAACGCAAACATTATTTTGAAATATTATACAAATGAACAGACTTGAAGTTATTATAAAAAACTTACTCAAAAATTCACAGAACATGAAATAATGCATAATACATTCAAATTCCAGTTATACTAGTTACATACAAAAAGTCAAACAAATCTACAAACACTTTGCCAGAACAATTTGAAATAATACAAATATATAAACCCAAACATTATTTTGAAATATTATACAAATGAATAGACTTGAAGTTTATTATCCAAAAACTTAATCAATAAAAATTCACAAAACATGACATAACAATAATACATTCAAATTTCAGTTTTACCACTTACAGTATATGCAAAACTCAACACAAATCTATAAACACTACACATTATGTACAAGACCTAACAGCTAAACACTACAGACAATTTGAAATTATACATATATATAAACATAAACATTATTTTGAAATACAGAAATCAGCAGACTAAGAAGTTTATTGGCAAAAGACACAGAAAACCTTTAGATTAATGAACTGCATAGAAGCCCAATATGAATTTAAAACCTAAATTGTTCGTGAATGGTACATTTGTCAATTCTGCCAATCAATTAAATTGATATACTGACATAAAGTACTTCATTCACAAGATTAACACACTGATCCTTACAGAGCAGAGACCATCCTTACACCAAAGCAATACATTGTCATAATCAATTATTGGTCAATTATTTAGTGATTTTTAACATACCTTTTTGTTTAAACTAAACAATTGTTTTTATGTCCGCACCATGAGACTATACATATTTTATAGGAGTCTACAAATGTTTTTACATGTCTGATAATGAACTATACAACAGCCCAAATCAATTAAAATTAGCTCATTTAATAGTGCATACAACTTCTGCCGATCAAATTTGATGACTTTTGCTATCAAGTATTTTATTCACAAACCTGAATACTGAGCAACACACATGACTAAATTTTTTGATGGATACGTTAGACTCTGTACTCTCAGAATTGAATACCGACATTAAAAATTACAGCATATCATTTGGTGCAGATACCATCTTTCCATTAATGAATATATTACGTTAATTAAATTTCATATAAAATTAATATAAATATTTAAAACATGTACAAATTTATTTGTTATGTAGTTCATTGTTTCTTCTCCTAACCCACCACCTAACACGTTTTAAATATAATTTTTAAAAAATGTTGTAAGTTTGTTTCATAATGGACTTCACAGCAGTTCATCAGCCATGTGAAACTAACTTTTTGTGTAACTGCACACATGACGACTTCTGTCAATTTGTCCAAATAGCATTTCTCATCCAGTATTTCATCCACAACGTTAGCACATTGAGAAACACAGGTAATGTAAGCCGTGTTTCTGTGCCCTCAGTGTACTCTCTGAATAGAATACCCAGATGAGAAAGTTTATTTGTGTCATTGGAGCAGAGACCTGCTCTGGAGTCGTCACATGTACAATTGCCTAAAAGTTTTCTGGCAGTGAATCCACTTACATACGCTGTGGACAACCGATTCACATTAAATGAGACGTCAGGCTCTTTGTCACAAGTAACAGAATTGGTGTCAGCAGTGTATGGAGTAAATGCACTGCGTTTATCAGTCAGAATGTCAGAACCAAGGAAAGTTTGAAGATTATTTAAAAGATCTGCATCATCATCATCCAGGCAGTTAGCATTTTTAAGATTCTGAAATGCAAGCCCATTGATGCAGGTCTTAAGAGCATCAACAAACTGTGGCACAGTAGGATTATTATTGGCCAATTAGTATCAGCTGTTGACAACAGACGTTATAAAGTTGCTTGTGAAACCTTCTCGAAATTTTTTACTGATATATATTTTGTGTAAGTAAGTAAGTACATTTTCAATTTTATAATCTATTTTGACTTTATTCCCTTTGAAACTGTATTCATAAGTCATTTAGGTTTATTTTTATATAATAATGAAACTTTCTCTTGTGAACTTACTTGTCTTTTTCCGTCGAACGCGTTTCGGCGTCGTGTTCGCCTTTGTCAGCTTAGAAACATATTTCTAAAAATATCTGAAAAACTAAGTGTTGGTGGTAACTTTGGTACAAATGTTTTTCTGGTTCAGATCGAGATTATGCCTCGAGAATGCTTTAGAAAACTTGGGTGTTCCTATCGCAATTACACCGAGGAATCATTAGACAGTCGAATCTGTAATAAACCACAGTTTATCAATAAGGAAAGCTGCAGAAAAGTGAGTTTAATTTTTTTTACCAAAATAACATGCATTTAGTACTTGAAATTAATCTGAGATTTGTATTTACACTTATTTTTCTTTCTTTTCTAAATACGGAATTGCTAAAAACACGATTGTGAACCACACCAATAAAAGGAAAATTGGTGACCGAGTAAGAAGCCCTGGTGGACAGGAGATAATCACTATGGATCATGGTGGCTCATATTGTGGCTACATCCACTTATGGGTTCCCAGTGACTGTGATGGATTTGAAGGTAATCGCACAATCATACCTTAATTCAATTGGGAGAAAAGTAAAAATTTTCTAAAACAATATTCCTGGACGAGCTTGGGTCGAGGGTTTTCTGAAAAGGCAACATGACATTTAAAGACGAGTGTCAAGAAACAGTTGGAGACGTTTTAAGTTCTCATTTTACCATTGATGTGCTCAAGTTGTGCCAAGAGCATAATGTAACCTTCGTAGCATTACCCCCACATACCTCTCATTTACGTCAGCCACTTGACGTTGCCTATTTCAGGTCAATGAAAGGTGAGTGGAGAAAGTTGTTAAATGAGTGGAAAGACACTCCCTATGGCAGAAGATGTGGAACTATTCCCAAGGAACAATTTCCTAAGCTGCTTAGTAAACTTTGGGATAACCTATTGGAGAAGGGTAAAGAAAATTTAAAATCTGGTTTTAAAAAATCCAGCATCTTTCCATTTGACAAAGAACCTGTCTTTCGAAGATTGAGCAACTTTGGTACATAGAGGGTGGCATTGGTACATGTGCATTTTTGAAATTCAAACGTTTCTGGGGGGCTTATTTTACATACCACCAAGATAGTATGGCTTCTATTTGATCAGCTGATTTTCCAATAGCAAACATCTGCTGTGCAATGCCTTCTTGATTTTTTTTTTAAGGTTAGACGCCAATTAACACAGTGTACTAATATATAGAGGAGAATTCCAATGTTAAAATTTTGACTGAAGTCTCTAGCGCTCCTGGTGACTGTGTTGCCCACTAAGTGGAGCTAAATGGTAATGCAGTATGGTCACGTGACTCCAGTATACTGTATTATCCTCTGCTGCATAGGCGGGAAATCTAAAAAAGGAAATGCTGCTAGGCTTTATTTGAAATTACTCTTAAACGTTTACAGTTTCATCAGACATATTTTCATGTCATTGTAATTACAGAAAAATGTTTAAAAAAATGAATAATTACAATGTTTCAAGGTAGACATGTAAAATGTCTAAAAACTTAAAAACATTTTAATCAAAATTTAGTAAGAAAATGCATGAAAAGTGAATTAAAAAATTAGAAAACTTACATTTACAAACCATTAATTGTACTAGTTACATCAACAAAGTAATTAGGTTTTTACTATTTTTAAGTGCATGTGGCATCAAAAAACATTCTGTGTATAAAACGTTAATAAAAATTTATCTTTTAATAAACACTTGTTTACAAATAATTGAAAATGTCTTTGCTTTAATGAAAATGCACTTAAATTGCCTTTGGTTTCAAGGATATTAATCATTTGTTTTTGAAAACCACTGTGCATGTTATTGACATAAGGTCACAAATAGTTGGTAAACACTTAGGTAAAAATCAAGGAAAAACAAATATAAGTATTTTATTTTTATTTTTACTCAAAAACATTTTAAATTACAAAAATACATACAGTGAGTAGAATTAACTAAGCAAATTTGTAAAATATTACATAACACATAATAATTCAAATTCCAGTTCTACTAGTTACATACAAAAGTCAAACAAATCTACAAACACTTCACATTATGTACAAGACCTAACAGCTAATCACTACAGAACAATCTGAAATAATACAAATATATAAACGCAAACATTATTTTGAAATATTATACAAATGAAAAGACTTGAAGTTTATTATAAAAAACTTACTCAATAAAAATTCACAAAACATGACTAACACATAATACATTCAAATTTCAGCTCTACCACTTATATGCAAAACTCAACACTAATCTACAAACACTTCACATTATGTACAAGACCTAACAGCTAATCGCTACAGAACAATTTAAAATAATACAAATATATAAACCCAAACATTATTTTGAAATATTATACAAATGAACAGACTTGAAGTTATTATAAAAAACTTACTCAATAAAAATTCACAGAACATGAAATAATGCATAATACATTCAAATTCCAGTTATACTAGTTACATACAAAAAGTCAAACAAATCTACAAACACTTTGCCAGAACAATTTGAAATAATACAAATATATAAACCCAAACATTATTTTGAAATATTATACAAAGTCAAACAAATCTACAAACATTTTGCCAGAACAATTTGAAATAATACAAATATATAAACCCATACATTATTTTGAAATATTATACAAATGAACAGACTTGAAGTTTATTATCCAAAAACTTAATCAATAAAAATTCACAAAACATGACATAACAATAATACATTCAAATTTCAGTTTTACCACTTACAGTATATGCAAAACTCAACACAAATCTATAAACACTACACATTATGTACAAGACCTAACAGCTAAACACTACAGACAATTTGAAATTATACATATATATAAACATAAACATTATTTTGAAATACAGAAATCATCAGACTAAGAAGTTTATTGGCAAAAGACCCAGAAAACCTTTAGATTAATGAACTGCATAGAAGCCCAATATGAATTTAAAACCTAAATTGTTCGTGAATAGTATATTTGTCAATTCTGCCAATCAATTAAATTGATATACTGACATAAAGTACTTCATTCACAAGATTAACACACTGATCCTTACAGAGCAGAGACCATCCTTACACCAAAGCAATACATTGTCATAATCAATTATTGGTCAATTATTTAGTGATTTTTAACATACATTTTTGTTTAAACTAAACAATTGTTTTTATGTCCGCACCATGAGACTATACATATTTTATAGGAGTCTACAAATGTTTTTACATGTCTGATAATGAACTATACAACAGCCCAAATCAATTAAAATTAGCTCATTTAATAGTGCATACAACTTCTGCCGATCAAATTTGATGACTTTTGCTATCAAGTATTTTATTCACAAACCTGAATACTGAGCAACACACATGACTAAATTTTTTGATGGATACGTTAGACTCTGTACGCTCAGAATTTAATACCGACATTAAAAAGTACAGCATATCATTTCGTGCAGATACCATCTTTCCATTAATGAATATATTACGTTAATTAAATTTCATATAAAATTAATATAAATATTTAAAACATGTACTAATTTATTTGTTATGTAGTTCATTGTTTCTTCTCCTAACCCACCACCTAACACGTTTCAAATATAATTTTTAAAAAATTTTGTAAGTTTGTTTCATAATGGACTTCACAGCAGTTCATCAGCCATGTGAAACTAACTTTTTGTGTAACTGCACACATGACGACTTCTGTCAATTTGTCCAAATAGCATTTCTCATCCAGTATTTCATCCACAACGTTAGCACATTGAGAAACACAGGTAATGTAAGCCGTGTTTCTGTGCCCTCAGTGTACTCTCTGAATAGAATACCCAGATGAGAAAGTTTATTTGTGTCATTGGAGCAGAGACCTGCTCTGGAGTTGTCACATGTACTATTGCCTAAAAGTTTTCTGGCAGTGATTCCACTTACATACGCTGTGGACAACCGATTCACATTAAATGAGACATCAGGCTCTTTGTCACAAGTAACAGAATTGGTGTCAGCAGTGTATGGAGTAAATGCACTGCGTTTATCAGTCAGAATGTCAGAACCAAGGAAAGTTTGAAGATTACTTAAAAGATCTGCATCATCATCCAGGCAGTTAGCATTTTTAAGATTCTGAAATGCAAGCCCATTGATGATGCAGGTCTTAAGAGCATCAACAAACTGTGGCACAGTAGGATTATTATTGGCCAATTAGTATCAGCTGTTGACAACAGACGTTATAAAGTTGGTTGTGAAACCTTCTCGAAATTTTTTACTGATATATATTTTGTGTAAGCAAGTAAGTACATTTTCAATTTTATAATCTATTTTGACTTTATTCCCTTTGAAACTGTATTCATAAGTCATTTAGTTTTATTTTTATATAAAAATGAAACTTTCTCTTGTGAACTTACTTGTCTTTTTCCGTCGAACACGTTTCGGCGTCGTGTTCGCCTTTGTCAGCTTAGAAACATATTTCTAAAAATATCTGAAAAACTAAGTGTTGGTGGTAACTTTGGTACAAATGTTTTTCTGGTTCAGATCGAGATTATGCCTCGAGAATACTTTAGAAAACTTGGGTGTCGTTCCTATCGCAATTACACCGAGGAATCATTAGAGAAAGCAGTTGAATCTGTAATAAACCACAGTTTATCAATAAGGAAAGCTGCAGAAAAGTGAGTTTAATTTTTTTTACCAAAATAAATTGCATTTAGTACTTGAAATTAATCTGAGATTTGTATTTACACTTATTTTTCTTTCTTTTCTAGATACGGAATTGCTAAAAACACGATTGTGAACCACATCAATAAAAGGAAAATTGGTGACTGAGTGAGAAGCCCTGGTGGACAGGAGATTTTCACTATGGAAGAGGAGGCGATCATGGTGGCTCATATTGTGGCTACATCCACTTATGGGTTCCCAGTGACTGTGATGGATTTGAAGGTAATCGCACAATCATACCTTAATTCAATTGGGAGAAAAGTAAAAATTTTCAAAAACAATATTCCTGGACGAGCTTGGGCCGAGGGTTTTCTGAAAAGGCATCATGACATTTCAAGACGAGTGGCAAGAAACAGTTGGAGACGGTTTAAGTTCTCATTTTACCATTGATGTGCTCAAGTTGTGCCAAGAGCATAATGTAACCTTCGTAGCATTACCCCCACTTAACTCTCATTTACTTCATCCACTTGACGTTGCCTATTTCAGGTCAATGAAAGGTGAGTGGAGAAAGTTGTTAAATGAGTGGAAAGACACTCCCTATGGCAGAAGATGTGCAACTATTCCCAAGGAACAATTTCCTAAACAGCTTAGTAAACTTTGGGATAACCTATTGGAGAAGGGTAAAGAAAATTTAAAATCTGGTTTTAAAAAATCCAGCATCTTTCCATTTGACAAAGAACCTGTCTTTCGAAGATTGAGCAACTTTGGTACATAGAGGGTGGCATTGGTACACGTGCATTTTTGAAATTCAAACGTTTCTGGCGGGCTTATTTTACATACCACCAAGATAGTATGGCTTCTATTTGATCAGCTGATTTTCCAACAGCAAACATCTGCTGTGCAATGCCTTCTTGATTTTTTTTTAAGGTTAGACGCCAATTAACACAGAGTACGAATATATAGTGGAGAAATCCAATGTTAAAATTTTGACTGAAGTCTCTAGCGCCCCTGATGACTGTGTTGCCCACTAAGTGGAGCTAAATGATAATGCAGTATGGTCACGTGACTCCAGTATACTGTATTATCCTCTGCTGCATAGGCGGGAAATCTAAAAAAGGAAATGCTGCTAGGCTTTATTTGAAATTACTCTTAAACGTTTACAGTTTCATCAGACATATTTTCATGTCATTGTAATTACAGAAAAATGTTTAAAAAAATGAATAATTACAATGTTTCAAGGTAGACATGTAAAATGTCTAAAAACTTAAAAACATTTTAATCAAAATTTAGTAAGAAAATGCATGAAAAGTGAATTAAAAAATTAGAAAACTTACATTTACAAACCATTAATTGTACTAGTTACATCAACAAAGTAATTAGGTTTTTACTATTTTTAAGTGCATGTGGCATCAAAAAACATTCTGTGTATAAAACGTTAATAAAAATTTTTCTTTTAATAAACACTTGTTTACAAATAATTGAAAATGTCTTTGCTTTAATGAAAATGCACTTTAATTGCCTTTGGTTTCAAGGATATTAATCATTTGTTTTTGAAAACCACTGTGCATTTTATTGACATAAGGTCACAAATAGTTGGTAAACACTTAGGTAAAAATCAAGGAAAAACAAATTTAAGTATTTTATTTTTATTTTTACTCAAAAACATTTTAAATTACAAAAATACATACAGTGAGTAGAATTAACTAAGCAAATTTGTAAAATATTACATAACACATAATAATTCAAATTCCAGTTCTACTAGTTACATACAAAAGTCAAACAAATCTACAAACACTTCGCATTATGTACAAGACCTAACAGCTAATCACTACAGAACAATCTGAAATAATACAAATATATAAACGCAAACATTATTTTGAAATATTATACAAATGAAAAGACTTGAAGTTTATTATAAAAAACTTACTCAATAAAAATTCACAAAACATGACTAACACATAATACATTCAAATTTCAGCTCTACCACTTATATGCAAAACTCAACACTAATCTACAAACACTTCACATTATGTACAAGACCTAACAGCTAATCGCTACAGAACAATTTGAAATAATACAAATATATGAACGCAAACATTATTTTGAAATATTATACAAATGAACAGACTTGAAGTTATTATAAAAAACTTACTCAAAAATTCACAGAACATGAAATAATGCATAATACATTCAAATTCCAGTTATACTAGTTACATACAAAAAGTCAAACAAATCTACAAACACTTTGCCAGAACAATTTGAAATAATACAAATATATAAACCCAAACATTATTTTGAAATATTATACAAATGAATAGACTTGAAGTTTATTATCCAAAAACTTAATCAATAAAAATTCACAAAACATGACATAACAATAATACATTCAAATTTCAGTTTTACCACTTACAGTATATGCAAAACTCAACACAAATCTATAAACACTACACATTATGTACAAGACCTAACAGCTAAACACTACAGACAATTTGAAATTATACATATATATAAACATAAACATTATTTTGAAATACAGAAATCAGCAGACTAAGAAGTTTATTGGCAAAAGACACAGAAAACCTTTAGATTAATGAACTGCATAGAAGCCCAATATGAATTTAAAACCTAAATTGTTCGTGAATGGTACATTTGTCAATTCTGCCAATCAATTAAATTGATATACTGACATAAAGTACTTCATTCACAAGATTAACACACTGATCCTTACAGAGCAGAGACCATCCTTACACCAAAGCAATACATTGTCATAATCAATTATTGGTCAATTATTTAGTGATTTTTAACATACCTTTTTGTTTCAACTAAACAATTGTTTTTATGTCCGCACCATGATACTATACATATTTTATAGGAGTCTACAAATGTTTTTACATGTCTGATAATGAACTATACAACAGCCCAAATCAATTAAAATTAGCTCATTTAATAGTGCATACAACTTCTGCCGATCAAATTTGATGACTTTTGCTATCAAGTATTTTATTCACAAACCTGATTACTGAGCAACACACATGACTAAATTTTTTGATGGATACGTTAGACTCTGTACTCTCAGAATTTAATACCGACATTAAAAAGTACAGCATATCATTTGGTGCAGATACCATCTTTCCATTAATGAATATATTACATTAATTAAATTTCATATAAAATTAATATAAATATTTAAAACATGTACAAATTTATTTGTTATGTAGTTCATTGTTTCTTCTCCTAACCCACCACCTAACACGTTTCAAATATAATTTTTAAAAAATTTTGTAAGTTTGTTTCATAATGGACTTCACAGCAGTTCATCAGCCATGTGAAACTAACTTTTTGTGTAACTGCACACATGACGACTTCTGTCAATTTGTCCAAATAGCATTTCTCATCCAGTATTTCATCCACAACGTTAGCACATTGAGAAACACAGGTAATGTAAGCCGTGTTTCTGTGCCCTCAGTGTACTCTCTGAATAGAATACCAAGATGAGAAAGTTTATTTGTGTCATTGGAGCAGAGACCTGCTCTGGAGTCGTCACATGTACTATTGTCTAAAAGTTTTCTGGCAGTGAATCCACTTACATACGCTGTGGACAACCGATTCACATTAAATGAGACGTCAGGCTCTTTGTCACAAGTAACAGAATTGGTGTCAGCAGTGTATGGAGTAAATGCACTGCGTTTATCAGTCAGAATGTCAGAACCAAGGAATGTTTGAAGATTACTTAAAAGATCTGCATCATCATCCAGGCAGTTAGCATTTTTAAGATTCTGAAATGCAAGCCCATTGATGATGCAGGTCTTAAGAGCATCAACAAACTGTGGCACAGTAGGTGGCTGATCCCGGCCCAAGTGGGCCGAAACAGTTTAAGAAAAGTAACGTCCCGCAAGTGCGGACCGGAAGAGTTAATTTGTTCAGCCCGAGTGGTCGAAAATTATGTATCTTGCATTAAATATTTGTCTGCTGGTCTTCCATTATGATTGAAGATGTTGTGTAGGATGTATTAAATTACATTAAGAAATAAGAGAAGTGGACTGTATACGAATAGTTTTAATAATTTGAATGATCACATTACAGCTGTAATAAATTGAAAGAAGGCTGGCTAATGCCGCATATTGAATCAATAATTAATAAATTTAGTTAAGAATGAAGTTGTGGCGCTAGTTGGCCATGATAGAAAATAGTAAGGCCTAAGGCCTACATCTAATGTCGACACTAACTTGACGGAAAGGTCCGGCGAACCGAACGCCGAGATTACTGAATGTGCATTGGTCAAAGTACGATTACGCGAACGTTGATGAGATATAAATCAGATTAGCCAACCTAGTAAAATAAAATCATCGCGCTACCGTCCATAAGCTGCCCGTCAAAAATCAAAAAGATTTTTTAATACATTCTTTAATAAATTATAATACATTTACAATTCAATTTGAAATAGTTGAGTTTTAATAATCAGAATCAGCTTCAAGGCTGAGTTGAACCTAGAGTTGGGATTAGATAACGGCCATCGGCCGCTAATTTGAGATAAGCATGCAGATAGGCGACTGTAGGCCAAGGTTTGGCAAACAGCTGTTTCATGTACCACTAAGTCTGGTTAACCAATATTACTGACACAAGTGCGCAGTACGTAACATTACAAAACATGAACGAAAAATACATAATATGCAAGTCATAGAGTTAGCTTAATGCTAGCTAAGGTCCGTAGACCTGTACAGAAGTTCATTACATGAATAAAATTGTTGTTGAACATGTTACAGTTGCATGTTTCATTGTATATTCAGGAGGGCGACATGTATCGACCTAAATACGCTATTCCTGAAGTTTCAGGAATTTACAATGTATGCCAACGTGTGAGCAAGCTAGATGCTGAATGTAGCCCAGATATGACGTGTATGTCATAATTTAAATAAAGAATTGTGCATGCTTACTTACAAAAATGAATAAAATATAAGTACAATATAAATAAATTAGACAAGGCAGTTACACACGGTAGACGCTTACAATAGTTTACATCGACACAATTTATGTGAATACAACAATAATAATTTGCATAATTACAAGATAAATAATTGTAATGTCAGCCAACAATACAATACTGAAATTACAGAAACAATTTAACAATTTAAGACATTCACAAAATAGTACATATTTATCAGCAACAATATAAAGAAATGAATGCATGGTTACTTGACAGCAAACATGCGAATATTATGTAATAACATTAATAAATAAGACCACCCAAAGACATGCAGTACACCCCATGAGATCAATGAAAGTGTGACATAGTATGCCACAAAAATTAACATACAATACAAATATTAAGATATCACCAGAACTGTGATACTCAGAAGCGTGCCATGACGCAAAATTGACAAAAATATTGTGACAATCCATCACAATCATGTTGACCAAATGGTCGTAATAAATAATAAGTCAATGGCGGAATAAAGCCGCATTGTGCTGTAACCATAGTGTCACATCTCGTCTCGCGCTGGCAATAGACATAGTTTATGTATTGGTCTCCGCAAAACACCCGTAGGCGTGCGAATGTCCACGACGCGAACCAAATTATCTGGGCCGGGAAATGTGGCGATGATCACGCCAAATTTCCAGGCTAATGGAGGCAAGTTGTCCTCAATGAGCAAGGCTAAGTCACCAATGGAAACATTATCTTTGGCAAACTTCCACTTGTGACGCTGTTGCAGCTGGTGCAAATAATCGCGAGACCACGCCTTCCAAGTGCCCTGGACAAACCTCTGAAGTAATTGCCAACGACCAAGGCGAGAAACAGGAACGTGAGAAAGGTCTGGGTCAGGAATCGCAGTTAGGGGCGCGCAGATCGAAAAATGGCCAGGTGTAAGTGGCACCGGGTCATTAACATCCGAAGAAATAGCAAATAAAGGTCGAGAGTTCAGACATGCCTCTATCTGAGACAAAACGGTTGTGAACTCTTCGAAGTTTAGTATAGATTTGCCTACCACGCGCCGCAAATGAAATTTCAAACTCTTGATGCCGCTCTCCCAAAGGCCACCGAAATGAGGTGAGGAGGGCGGAATAAATGACCATGATATCCCCTGAGAGGATGTGAATGACTTGATCGAGGTGATGGCATCCTTATCGTGCCAAAAGTTGTAAATGTCATGTAAGATGGTGCGGGCCTTCCTGAAGTTCGTGCCGTTGTCGGAGTACAGTTGACTAGGTATACCCCGACGTGGCATAAAACGACGTAAAGCAGCTATAAATGCGCTGGCAGTAAGGTCGGACACCAATTCCAGGTGAATAGCCCTAGTTGCTAAGCAAACAAACAGAGACACGTACGCCTTAGTAAGAGTTCTAGACTTCTGCCCGCCATGACGAATCATGAAGGGACCACCATAATCAACCGCGCAAAATAGAAACGGCCTTGAAGGAGTGACTCTAGGGGATGGCAAGATGCCAAGCCTCTGAACCTGCTGTGGCGCTAAACCTGATGCACTTGAGACACTTACGAATAATGGAACGGATGACTAGCCGGGCATTAACAATCCACCAACGTTGACGCAGTGAATGATGCACGAGCTGCGCACCAGCATGAAGCAAACGAATGTGTTCGCGTTCGATGATAAGGCGTGTGACATGCGCCGATGGGGGTAGTACGATAGGATGTTTCGAGTCGTAAGATAACTGGGAATGCTGCAATCGCCCGCCCACGCGTATCACTCCAGTGTCGTCAAGAAACGGGTCGAGAGAGGCTAACTTGCTTCTGATGGAAACAGAAGATCCGTTCCGAAGACAACTAATTTCGCCTGGGAAGTGGGTCGATTGAGATTGCCTTATAAAGAAATTAAGAGACTGATGAATTTCCGCAGGGGTCAGATCGCCCGAAAGCCTGTCCGCAGATGAGTGCCTAATATTTCTGATGAAACGAAAACAGTAAGCGTATACACGTGTCAGCCGGTGTAACGAGGAAAAGTCCAACGATAAGTCAACAGCCAGGGTAGACATTAGCGAACGGTTATGTGTAGTTTTCCCTTCCGCGATGACTTCCGAAGATGATGGAGTGGCCGGTACGAAAGATGGGAAAGGATTAGACTCTGACGATTGAGACAGACAGCCAGGACCGTGCCACCAAAGCGAGCGATCGCGCAAAACGTCCGGGAGACACCCCCTAGAAATAATATCAGCAGGATTGCGTCGCGAATCAATGTGATGCCAGGTACAAGTTTGCGTGCGACGCTGAATTTCAGCAACCCTATTAGCGACGTATGTTTTCCAACGCGAAGACTGCGCATGAATCCAGTAAAGAGCCACCATAGAATCGGAATACAAATGTACATCCTCAATGAATGAATGAAGAGCAGGAATAATTTTAGACACAAGTCGCGATAATAACAAACAAGCGCAGAGCTCGATACGAGGTAATGACTCTTGGCGCAAGGGAGCCACGCGAGATTTTGAACACAAAAGACGACAGGAAGCAGTAGCATCTTGATAAATGACTCGGACATACACACAACAGCCGAACCCTCTCTCGGAAGCATCCGAAAAACCATGCAACTGAACTGTAACCGCCTGATGGTTGCAACGAATAGATCGCGGGACCACTATTTTACCAATCAGACTTAATTTGTTACACAAAGAATGCCAATCCGACAGTGACTGACCGGAAAGCGGTTCATCCCAACTAAGCTTACAAAGCCAGAGTCGCTGCATGAAGTGTTTATACAAAAAGACAACTGGTCCGATTAAACCCAGTGGATCATATATTCCGGCGATTATTGAAAGAATTTGCCTCTTGGATATGCTATGAAGAACCAGAGATAGGTTGACATCAAACAAAAATGAATCAGCAGTGTTGTTCCAAAGAATGCCCAGGGTACGCACATTGTCCTGTTTATTTAGGGGTCGTGAAAGGTTGTGATGACTTGCGACCGCTGTGGGTTCATTTGATGCCCATTTGTGCAACGTGAAACCATATTGAGCAAGTAACGCACCTAGGTCGGATTTCAGATTAGTCAGATCGGGGATAGCGTCAGAACCGGTAAGTAGATCGTCTACATAAAAATCGTTAGTGATGGCTAAAGCCGCTTGGGGAAAGGAAGTTTGATTGTCTCTAGCAATTTGTAAAAGGCACCGTGTGGCCAAAAAGGAGGCGCTAGCCGTGCCGTAAGTTACTGTTCGCAGCGCGAAATGCTTAAGTGGTTCGAGGGGAGAGTCACGCCACAAAATACGCTGATAGTGACAGTCCTCTTCAGCAACGCGAATCTGACGATACATTTTTTCGATGTCAGCAATCAGGACATACTTATGTGTGCGAAACCGCAACAGAATAGAGAAGAGATCTTGCTGAACATTGGGGCCTACCAATAATAGGTCATTTAACGAAAGGCCATTTGTAGTCTTGGAGGAACCATCAAAGACAATGCGCAATTTTGTGGTCAAGCTAGAATGTTTAAACACGGCATGGTGAGGCAAGTAATAAATAAGTTATTTGACGATCCTAAATTGATAGCGCCATGATCAATGGGTGTCATGTGCCCAAGCTTCATGTATTCCCCGATAAAGTCTGCGTAGTCGCGAGCGAGCTTGGGATCGCGCCTGAATCGACGCTCCAAGTTTAAAAACCTTGATTCGGCACTTGTGTAGGATTCCCCTAAGTGAGGATTATCAGACTTGAATGGGAGCGACACTATAAATCTACCCTCGTGGTTGCGCTGAGTGTAGCGCATAAAATGCTCTTCGCAAGCCGACTCGCCATTAGGGGTATCGCCGGGGATCGTTTCTGCCTCCCAAAATCTCTCAAGAGATTGCAGGATTTGGCTGTCATTGTTCCTTGCCAAGAACGAAACAGCAGGACCCTGGGTGTGGCAGTGCTTGGGCAGATTGCCGGCCAAAATGTAACCCAGTTTTGTCTCCTGAATGATAGGGAAGTTGGGTCCGCGTGTGTACTTATTAGCTAATATTAAATCTAGATAAAATTGAGCCCCCAATAGTATGTCGATCTGTGAAGATATATTAAAATCTGGGTCGGCGAGAAAAATTTTGTTTGGAATGTGGAACCGGTTGATGTCAAACGATATTGAAGGCAGATTATGAGTTAAGTTAGATAAGACGGCAAATTTGGCGTCGAAACTATGTCTCTGATAGCGAGACATAATACGCATAGAAACAATGTCAGTAGCGCAACACGCTGTGTTGCTTATTCCTGTAATCGGAATATTAGATCGGGTTAGTTTGAGGTGCAATCTTTTCGCAAATGATTTCGTACAAAAATTGATCTGAGACCCGGCGTCAAGAAGTGCGCGCGCCTTATGCCTATTGCCAGCCTGATCAATGACATATACAACTGCAGTGGATAAAAGTACATTGTTTTTACACTGTAATTTAAATGAGCAGTAGTTACTGCTGGCAGCTGCTGATTTCGGCACGTAATTAGCGTGCAGCAAGGTGTGGTGACCCTTTGAACAAATTTTACAAACCTGTTTACTTTTACAATTTGTTATCAAATGACCTGCTCTAAGGCAGTTAATACAACATTTATGGTTTGCCACCAATTGCCCCCGCTCAGCGGCACTTAATATGCGAAAATTATTACACATGTAAAGCGGGTGATCAGATTTACAGCACACACATGAATAATGCCTTGCCGTAGCATGATAACTCTTAAAGGTACTGCTGCCAGCAGTATTTCTTAAACTACATTTCTCAAACTTATTGTTTGGTTTTACACTAGGTTTATTGAATTGCTGTCCGGGTTCAATTGGCATAGTATTTTCTAAAAGCTGTCGGCGCAAATTCAAAAAATGAGTAAAGTCTTGAAAACTAGGCAAGTTGTCAGGGTCTATAGACTCCTTCCAACGTTTTAAAGTGATAGGGTCAAGTTTAGTGGAAAGCAATTGTATAGTAATAAACTCAAATAGGTTTACAGACAGCTTCATTGCCGCCAGCGAATTAACAGAAGACGTTATAGTATTCGTAAACTCAGCCAAGCTTTGGACTGAGTCCTTTATTGTGGACTTAACCTGAAGTAGGTTCTGTACATAATATTTTGCTAATATAAATGGATTATTGTACCTATCGGACAGCAAGTTCAACGCTATTACATAATTCTCTTGACAAATTGGTAATGATTTAATTAAGTCTAATGGTTCACACTTCACCGATGAATGCAAGTAATGCAGCTTCTGTACTGGTGTTAAATCTGATCTTGAATGCACCAGATCATTAAAAATTGAATAGAAATGTTGCCACTCAAGTATGTTGCCTGAGAAGCAGGGCAAACTTATCGGTTTTAAATGCACAGGCGTCGATAGTACAGGAGGCACAGTCTGAGTATTAACAGTGTCAAGAAGTTGTAAAATGTTTGCCTCAGTTGAGTATATCATTTCCTCAACCTCGACTCGGTCTGCCTGAGCAGTGCTCACGTCTTTACTTATAAGCTCTATCTCAGACTGTACTTCGTCGTACTTCGAGGCTAAGCTCTTAAGACTTTCTAATCTCACAGTCAAAAAATGTTTTGTGGTTAAATTAATGTCAAATGAATTTACCGCGGATTGTATCCGCACTATCGCGGACTTTAATCCGCCTCTCTTTCTGGTCAGCACCTTGAGGCCTTCCTCAGACATTCTTTTACGCACCTTATTACTGTTGCTGGTGGTACCTGGTCAGCGACGTCCCGCAGCGTCGGCTCCTTGATGATGATGGTGAACAGCTGGCAAGATGACCACCTTGAGGCACTGCAGCCGGCAGGAACTTGCTATCACGTTGCCTGAAGACGACGAGCGAAATGGCGACGCAAATCACGCCACGGTCGCATTAGCTGACGTGCTAACCCGCCCGTGATGGCCAGAAAAAGATACAAAAGACATTAAGTGGAAATCCAGGTCCGGAGTGACCAAAAATATGGCTGATCCCGGCCCAAGTGGGCCGAAACAGTTTAAGAAAAGTAACGTCCCGCAAGTGCGGACCGGAAGAGTTAATTTGTTCAGCCCGAGCGGGCGAAAATTATGTATCTTGCATTAAATATTTGTCTGCTGGTCTTCCATTATGATTGAAGATGTTGTGTAGGATGTATTAAATTACATTAAGAAATAAGAGAAGTGGACTGTATACGAATAGTTTTAATAATTTGAATGATCACATTACAGCTGTAATAAATTGAAAGAAGGCTGGCTAATGCCGCATATTGAATCAATAATTAATAAATTTAGTTAAGAATGAAGTTGTGGCGCTAGTTGGCCATGATAGAAAATAGGAAGGCCTAAGGCCTACATCTAATGTCGACACTAACTTGACGGAAAGGTCCGGCGAACCGAACGCCGAGATTACTGAATGTGCACTGGTCAAAGTACGATTACGCGAACGTTGATGAGATATAAATCAGATTAGCCAACCTAGTAAAATAAAATCATCGCGCTACCGTCCAGTAGGATTATTATTGGCCAATTAGTATCAGCTGTTGACAACAGACGTTATAAAGTTGCTTGTGAAACCTTCTCGAAATTTTTTACTGATATATATTTTGTGTAATCAAGTAAGTACATTTTCAATTTTATAATCTATTTTGACTTTATTCCCTTTGAAACTGTATTCATAAGTCATTTAGGTTTATTAGTTATATAATAATGAAACTTTCTCTTGTGAACTTACTTGTCTTTTTCCGTCGAACGCGTTTCGGCGTCGTGTTCGCCTTTGTCAGCTTAGAAACATATTTCTAAAAATATCTGAAAAACTAAGTTTTGGTGGTAACTTTGGTACAAATGTTTTTATGATTCAGATCGAGATTATGCCTCGAGAATACTTTAGAAAACTTGGGTGTCATTCCTATCGCAATTACACCGAGGAATCATTAGAGAAAGCAGTCGAATCTGTAATAAACCACAGTTTATCAATAAGGAAAGCTGCAGAAAAGTGAGTTTAATTTTTTTTACCAAAATAAAATGCATTTAGTACTTGAAATTAATCTGAGATTTGTGTTTACACTTATTTTTCTTTCTTTTCTAGATACGGAATTGCTAAAAACACGATTGTGAACCACATCAATAAAAGGAAAATTGGTGACCGAGTGAGAAGCCCTGGTGGACAGGAGATTTTCACTATGGAAGAGGAGGCGATCATGGTCGCTCATATTGTGGCTACATCCAGTTATGGGTTCCCAGTGACTGTGATGGATTTGAAGGTAATCGCACAATCATACCTTAATTCAATTGGGAGAAAAGTAAAAATTTTCAAAAACAATATTCCTGGACGAGCTTGGGTCGAGGGTTTTCTGAAAAGGCATCATGACATTTCAAGACGAGTGGCAAGAAACAGTTGGAGACGGTTTAAGTTCTCATTTTACCATTGATGTGCTCAAGTTGTGCCAAGAGCATAATGTAACCTTCGTAGCATTACCCCCACATACCTCTCATTTACTTCAGCCACTTGACGTTGCCTATTTCAGGTCAATGAAAGGTGAGTGGAGAAAGTTGTTAAATGAGTGGAAAGACACTCCCTATGGCAGAAGATGTGGAACTATTCCCAAGGAACAATTTCCTAAGCTGCTTAGTAAACTTTGGGAGAACCTATTGGAGAAGGGTAAAGAAAATTTAAAATCTGGTTTTAAAAAATCCAGCATCTTTCCATTTGACAAAGAACCTGTCTTTCGAAGATTGAGCAACTTTGGTACATAGAGGGTGGCATTGGTACATGTGCATTTTTGAAATTCAAACGTTTCTGGCGGGCTTATTTTACATACCACCAAGATATATTTGATCAGCTGATTTTCCAACAGCAAACATCTGCTGTGCAATGCCTTCTTGATTTTTTTTTTAAGGTTAGACGCCAATTAACACAGAGTACGAATATATAGAGGAGAAATCCAATGTTAAAATTTTGACTGAAGTCTCTAGCGCTCCTGGTGACTGTGTTGCCCACTAAGTGGAGCTAAATGATAATGTAGTATGGTCACGTGACTCCAGTATACTGTATTATCCTCTGCTGCATAGGCGGGAAATCTAAAAAAGGAAAGCTGCTAGGCTTTATTTGAAATTACTCTTAAACGTTTACAGTTTCATCAGACATATTTTCATGTCATTGTAATTACAGAAAAATGTTAAAAAAATGAATAATTACAGTGTTTCAATGTAGACATGTAAAATGTCTAAAAACTTAAAAACATTTTAATCAAAATTTAGTAAGAAAATGCATGAAAAGTGAATTAAAAAATTAGAAAACTTACATTTACAAACCATTAATTGTACTAGTTACATCAACAAAGTAATTAGGTTTTTACAATTTTTAAGTACATGTGGCATCACAAAACATTCTGTGTATAAAACGTTAATAAAAATTTTTCTTTTAATAAACACTTGTTTACAAATAATTGAAAATGTCTT
The DNA here is from genome assembly GCA_034769895.1 of Magicicada septendecula. NCBI lineage: Eukaryota > Metazoa > Arthropoda > Insecta > Hemiptera > Cicadidae > Magicicada > Magicicada septendecula. The sequence goes on along the minus strand of CM068368.1, from coordinate 749,889,026 downwards.
TGCTTTAATGAAAATACACTTTAATTGCCTTTGGTTTCAAGGATATTAATCATTTGTTTTTGAAAACCACTGTGCATTTTATTGACATAAGGTCACAAATAGTTGGTAAACACTTAGGTAAAAATCAAGGAAAAACAAATTTAAGTATTTTATTTTTATTTTTACTCAAAAACATTTTAAATTACAAAAATACATACAGTGAGTAGAATTAACTAAGCAAATTTATAAAATATTACATAACACATAATAAATCAAATTCCAGTTCTACTAGTTACATACAAAACTCAAACAAATCTACAAACACTTCCATTATGTACAAGACCTAACAGCTAATCACTACAGAACAATCTGAAATAATACAAATATATAAACGCATACATTATTTTGAAATATTATACAAATGAAAAGACTTGAAGTTTATTATAAAAAACTTACTCAATAAAAATTCACAAAACATGACTAACACATAATACATTCAAATTTCAGCTCTACCACTTATATGCAAAACTCAACACTAATCTACAAACACTTCACATTATGTACAAGACCTAACAGCTAATCGCTACAGAACAATTTGAAATAATACAAATATATAAACGCAAACATTATTTTAAATTTTATACAAATGAACAGACTTGAAGTTATTATAAAAAACTTACTCAATAAAAATTCACAGAACATGAAATAACGCATAATACATTCAAATTCCAGTTATACTAGTTACATACAAAAAGTCAAACAAATCTACAAACACTGTGCCAGAACAATTTGAAATAATACAAATATATAAACCTAAACATTATTTTGAAATATTATACAAATGAACAGACTTGAAGTTTATTATAAAAAACTTACTCAATAAAAATTCACAAAACATGACTAACACATAATACATTCAAATTTCAGCTCTACCACTTATATGCAAAACTCAACACTAATCTACAAACACTTCACATTATGTACAAGACCTAACAGCTAATCGCTACAGAACAATTTGAAATAATACAAATATATAAACGCAAACATTATTTTAAATTTTATACAAATGAACAGACTTGAAGTTATTATAAAAAACTTACTCAATAAAAATTCACAGAACATGAAATAACGCATAATACATTCAAATTCCAGTTATACTAGTTACATACAAAAAGTCAAACAAATCTACAAACACTTTGCCAGAACAATTTGAAATAATACAAATATATAAACCTAAACATTATTTTGAAATATTATACAAATGAACAGACTTGAAGTTTATTATCCAAAAACTTAATCAATAAAAATTCACAAAACATGACATAACAATAATACATTCAAACTTCAGTTTTACCACTTACAGTATATGCAAAACTCAACACAAATCTATAAACACTACACATTATGTACAAGACCTAACAGCTAAACACTACAGACAATTTGAAATTATACATATATATAAACATAAACATTATTTTGAAATACAGAAATCATCAGACTAAGAAGTTTATTGGCAAAAGACCCAGAAAACCTTTAGATTAATGAACTGCATAGAAGCCCAATATGAATTTAAAACCTAAATTGTTCGTGAATAGTACATTTGTCAATTCTGCCAATCAATTAAATTGATATACTGACATAAAGTACTTCGTTCACAAGATTAACACACTGATCCTTACAGAACAGAGACCATCCTTACACCAAAGCAATACATTGTCATAATCAATTATTGGTCAATTATTTAGTGATTTTTAACATACCTTTTTGTTTCAACTAAACAATTGCTTTTATGTCCGCACCATGAGACTATACATATTTTATAGGAGTCTACAAATGTTTTTACATGTCTGATAATGAACTATACAACAGCCCAAATCAATTAAAATTAGCTCATTTAATAGTGCATACAACTTCTGCCGATCAAATTTGATGACTTTTGCTATCAAGTATTTTATTCACAAACCTGAATACTGAGCAACACACATGACTAAATTTTTTGATGGATACTTTAAACTCTGTACTCTCAGAATTTAATACCCACATTAAAAAGTACAGCATATCATTTGGTGCAGATACCATCTTTCCATTAATGAATATATTACGTTAATTAAATTTCATATAAAATTAAAATAAATATTTAAAACATGTACAAATTTATTTGTTATGTAGTTCATTATTTCTTCTCCTAACCCACCACCTAACACGTTTTAAATATAATTTTTAAAAAATTTTGTAAGTTTGTTTCATAATGGACTTCACAGCAGTTCATCAGCCATGTGAAACTAACTTTTTGTGTAACTGCACACATGACGACTTCTGTCAATTTGTCCAAATAGCATTTCTCATCCAGTATTTCATCCACAACTTTAGCACATTGAGAAACACAGGTAATATAAGCCGTGTTTCTGTGCCCTCAGTGTACTCTCTGAATACAATACCCAGATGAGAAAGTTTATTTTTGTCATTGGAGCAGAGACCTGCTCTGGAGTCGTCACATGTACTATTGCCTAAAAGTTTTCTGGCAGTAAATCCACTTACATACGCTGTGGACAACCGATTCACATTAAATGAGACGTCAGGCTCTTTGTCACAAGTAACAGAATTGGTGTCAGCAGTGTATGGAGTAAATGAACTGCGTTTATCAGTTAGAATGTCGGAACCAAGGAAAGTTTGAAGATTACTTAAAAGATCTGCATCATCATCCAGGCAGTTAGCATTTTTAAGAGTCTCATATGCAAGCCCATTGATGATGCAGGTCTTAAGAGCATCAACAAACTGTGGCACAGTAGGATTATTATTGGCCAATTAGTATCAGCTGTTGACAACAGACGTTATAAAGTTGCTTGTGAAACCTTCTCGTAATTTTTTACTGATATATATTTTGTGTAATCAAGTAAGTACATTTTCAATTTTATAATCTATTTTGACTTTATTCCCTTTGAAACTGTATTCATAAGTCATTTAGGTTTATTTTTATATAATAATGAAACTTTCTCTTGTGAACTTACTTGTCTTTTTCCGTCGAACGCGTTTCGGCGTCGTGTTCGCCTTTGTCAGCTTAGAAACATATTTCTAAAAATATCTGAAAAACTAAGTTTTGGTGGTAACTTTGGTACAAATGTTTTTCTGGTTCAGATCGAGATTATGCCTCGAGAATACTTTAGAAAACTTGGGTATCTTTCCTATCGCAATTACACCGAGGAATCATTAGAGAAAGCAGTCGAATCTGTAATAAACCACAGTTTATCAATAAGGAAAGCTGCAGAAAAGTGAGTTTAATTTTTTTTACCAAAATAAAATGCATTTAGTACTTGAAATTAATCTGAGATTTGTATTTACACTTATTTTTCTTTCTTTTCTAGATACGGAATTGCTAAAAACACAATTGTGAACCACATCAATAAAAGGAAAATTGGTGACCGAGTGAGAAGCCCTGGTGGACAGGAGATTTTCACTATGGAAGAGGAGGCGATCATGGTCGCTCATATTGTGGCTACATCCACTTATGGGTTCCCAGTGACTGTGATGGATTTGAAGGTAATCGCACAATCATACCTTAATTCAATTGGGAGAAAAGTAAAAATTTTCAAAAACAATATTCCTGGACGAGCTTGGGTCGAGGGTTTTCTGAAAAGGCATCATGACATTTCAAGACGAGTGGCAAGAAACAGTTGGAGACGGTTTAAGTTCTCATTTTACCATTGATGTGCTCAAGTTGTGCCAAGAGCATAATGTAACCTTCGTAGCATTACCCCCACATACCTCTCATTTACTTCAGCCACTTGACGTTGCCTATTTCAGGTCAATGAAAGGTGAGTGGAGAAAGTTGTTAAATGAGTGGAAAGACACTCCCTATGGCAGAAGATGTGGAACTATTCCCAAGGAACAATTTCCTAAGCTGCTTAGTAAACTTTGGGATAACCTATTGGAGAAGGGTAAAGAAAATTTAAAATCTGGTTTTAAAAAATCCAGCATCTTTCCATTTGACAAAGAACCTGTCTTTTGAAGATTGAGCAACTTTGGTACATAGAGGGTGGCATTGGTACATGTGCATTTTTGAAATTCAAACGTTTCTGGCGGGCTTATTTTACATACCACCAAGATAGTATGGCTTCTATTTGATCAGCTGATTTTCCAACAGCAAACATCTGCTGTGCAATGCCTTCTTGATTTTTTTTTTAATGTTCGACGCCAATTAACACAGAGTACGAATATATAGAGGAGAAATCCAATGTTAAAATTTTGACTGAAGTCTCTAGCGCTCCTGGTGACTGTGTTGCCCACTAAGTGGAGCTAAATGATAATGCAGTATGGTCACGTGACTCCAGTATACTGTATTATCCTCTGCTGCATAGGCGGGAAATCTAAAAAAGGAAATGCTGCTAGGCTTTATTTGAAATTACTCTTAAACATTTACAGTTTCATCAGACATATTTTCATGTCATTGTAATTACAGAAAAATGTTAAAAAAAATGAATAATTACAGTGTTTCAAGGTAGACATGTAAAATGTCTAAAAACTTAAAAACATTTTAATCAAAATTTAGTAAGAAAATGCATGAAAAGTGAATTAAAAAATTAGAAAACTTACATTTACAAACCATTAATTGTACTAGTTACATCAACAAAGTAATTAGGTTTTTACAATTTTTAAGTACATGTGGCATCACAAAACATTCTGTGTATAAAACGTTAATAAAAATTTTTCTTTTAATAAACACTTGTTTACAAATAATTGAAAATGTCTTTGCTTTAATGAAAATACACTTTAATTGCCTTTGGTTTCAAGGATATTAATCATTTGTTTTTGAAAACCACTGTGCATTTTATTGACATAAGGTCACAAATAGTTGGTAAACACTTAGGTAAAAATCAAGGAAAAACAAATTTAAGTATTTTATTTTTATTTTTACTCAAAAACATTATAAATTACAAAAATACATACAGTGAGTAGAATTAACTAAGCAAATTTATAAAATATTACATAACACATAATAATTCAAATTCCAGTTCTACTAGTTACATACAAAAGTCAAACAAATCTACAAACACTTCACATTATGTACAAGACCTAACAGCTAATCACTACAGAACAATCTGAAATAATACAAATATATAAACGCAAACATTATTTTGAAATATTATACAAATGAAAAGACTTGAAGTTTATTATAAAAAACTTACTCAATAAAAATTCACAAAACATGACTAACACATAATACATTCAAATTTCAGCTCTACCACTTATATGCAAAACTCAACACTAATCTACAAACACTTCACATTATGTACAAGACCTAACAGCTAATCGCTACAGAACAATTTGAAATAATACAAATATATAAACGCAAACATTATTTTAAATTTTATACAAATGAACAGACTTGAAGTTATTATAAAAAACTTACACAATAAAAATTCACAGAACATGAAATAACGCATAATACATTCAAATTCCAGTTATACTAGTTACGTAAATATCACTATAATATTGACGACTCGGAACACAAAGTTTTTTATAAGTAAAAACGTAAAGTTTTACCTTACAGCCTAAACCGGCTTTCACCTATAGAAGGCTTCATCAGAGGCTGTCGTTAGTAGCGCTGCTCGTCTCGTTGTTGGCGACGAGAAAGTGTTTCGAAAAATTGAAGCTGTGTGTGTGTGGTGAGATGTGTTCGAATAATGCGTGCGATTTGAATTGTGTCTGTTCGTTTAGGATGTCGTTTTTATTTGTTTTTGTGTGTTTGTATATTTCTAATTGTTCTAGAGTGTCTAGTTTTCGGCCTTTTGTGTGTACGTGTAGTATGTTCATGTTATTGTCGATGTTTTTATATGTGTGGTTTGCTTCAATGAGGTGGTTTGCGAAGGTAGATTCTGTAGTGGTGTGGAGTGCTTTTGTGTGTTCAATGTATCTCTGTTTGAAGCTACGTCCTGTCTGGCCTATGTAGAATTTACTGCAATTTGAACAATTTAGTTTATATACACCGGGTAGATCGAATTTGTTTTGTGCTTTGGGCATGCGTTTTGATAGTGTGTGTTCTGTTTTGTTAGTAGTTTTATAAGCGATTCTGTATCCTGCTTTTTTGAATTTGTGGGCAATTTTTTCTGTTTGTTTGTTGATGTATGTTAGTGTTATGAATTTGTTGTTTTCTGTCTTTGTCTGTTGTTTGTTTTGTGTTTTGTGTAGGAGTTTACTGACTATTGTTCTGTCATAACCGTTAGATTCTGCTAGATATTTTATCGTGTTTAGTTCGTCTTTGTAGTCTATTTCATCTAAGGGGATGTTGTTAAGTCTATGTATCATGGTTCTAAAAGCAGCTAGTTTGTGTTGTATTGGGTGATTGGAGGTGTTGTGTATTAGTGTGTCAGTTGTAGTTGGTTTTCTGTATATACTGAATTTGTGCCTGTGTTCTAGTTTTGTGATGGAGAGGTCTAAGAAGTTTATGGTATTGTTGTGTTCGTATTCGGCAGTGAAGGTTATGTTTTTATGTATTTTGTTTATGTGCGTTAGTAACTGTTCACATTGTCTTTTGTTTCCCCTGTATAGTATTAGAATGTCATCAACGTATCTGTGCCAATATAGTATTTTATGTGAGTGTCTGTCATTGTTTGTGAGTATTTTTGTTTTTTCTAAGTGTTGGAGGAAGACTTCTGCTAGAATGCTGGATATGGGGGAGCCCATGGGTAGGCCATCGTTCTGTGTGTAGTATTTATTGTTATAAGTAAAGTAGTTTTGTTTTGTGATAATGTTCAGAGTTTCTGTTATTTCATTGATAAGTTCGTCTGGTGTGTTGTTCTGTTTGAGTTTGTTTTGTAGGATGGTGATTGTTTCAGAGATGGGGATGTTTGTGTACAGGTTTTTAATGTCAAAGGAGGCTAATGTGGCGTTATGGGGGATGTGTATGTCTTTTATTTTTGTTACTAGGTCAGTGTTGTTTTTTACTGCAATGTTGTTGTCTATTTGTGTGTGTTGTCTAATAATTTTGTCTAGATATTATTATATTCATTGAATATTATTATATATTCATATTATATATTCAAATTATGATATTCAAACCACCTCATTGAAGCAAACCACACATATAAAAACATCGACAATAACATGAACATACTACACGTACACACAAAAGGCCGAAAACTAGACACTCTAGAACAATTAGAAATATACAAACACACAAAAACAAATAAAAAAGACATCCTAAACGAACAGACACAATTCAAATCGCACGCATTATTCGAACACATCTCACCACACACACACAGCTTCAATCTTTCGAAACACTTTCTCGTCGCCAACAACAAGACGAGCAGCGCTACTAACGACAGCCTCTGATGAAGCCTTCTATAGGTGAAAGCCGGTTTAGGCTGTAAGGTAAAACTTTACGTTTTTACTTATAAAAAACTTTGTGTTCCGAGTCGTCAATATTATAGTGATATTTAGTTAAGTAACGGACACGTCATGGACAACGAAATCCAAGAATACTAGTTACATACAAAAAGTCAAACAAATCTACAAACACTTTGCCAGAACAATTTGAAATAATACAAATATATAAACCTAAACATTATTTTGAAATATTATACAAATGAACAGACTTGAAGTTTATTATCCAAAAACTGAATCAATAAAAATTCACAAAACATGACATAACAATAATACATTCAAACTTCAGTTTTACCACTTACAGTATATGCAAAACTCAACACAAATCTATAAACACTACACATTATGTACAAGACCTAACAGCTAAACACTACAGACAATTTGAAATTATACATATATATAAACATAAACATTATTTTGAAATACAGAAATCATCAGACTAAGAAGTTTATTGGCAAAAGACCCAGAAAACCTTTAGATTAATGAACTGCATAGAAGCCCAATATGAATTTAAAACCTAAATTGTTCGTGAATAGTACATTTGTCAATTCTGCCAATCAATTAAATTGATATACTGACATAAAGTACTTCGTTCACAAGATTAACACACTGATCCTTACAGAGCAGAGACCATCCTTACACCAAAGCAATACATTGTCATAATCAATTATTGGTCAATTATTTAGTGATTTTTAACGTACCTTTTTGTTTCAACTAAACAATTGCTTTTATGTCCGCACCATGAGACTATACATATTTTATAGGAGTCTACAAATGTTTTTACATGTCTGATAATGAACTATACAACAGCCCAAATCAATTAAAATTAGCTCATTTAATAGTGCATACAACTTCTGCCGATCAAATTTGATGACTTTTGCTATCAAGTATTTTATTCACAAACCTGAATACTGAGCAACACACATGACTAAATTTTTTGATGGATACGTTAAACTCTGTACTCTCAGAATTTAATACCCACATTAAAAAGTACATCATATCATTTGGTGCAGATACCATCTTTCCATTAATGAATATATTACGTTAATTAAATTTCATATAAAATTAAAATAAATATTTAAAACATGTACAAATTTATTTGTTATGTAGTTCATTATTTCTTCTCCTAACCCACCACCTAACACGTTTTAAATATAATTTTTAAAAAATGTTGTAAGTTTGTTTCATAATGGACTTCACAGCAATTCATCAGCCATGTGAAACTAACTTTTTGTGTAACTGCACACATGACGACTTCTGTCAATTTGTCCAAATAGCATTTCTCATCCAGTATTTCATCCACAACGTTAGCACATTGAGAAACACAGGTAATGTAAGCCGTGTTTCTGTGCCCTCAGTGTACTCTCTGAATAGAATACCCAGATGAGAAAGTTTATTTGTGTCATTGGAGCAGAGACCTGCTCTGGAGTCATCACTTGTACTATTGCCTAAAAGTTTTCTGGCAGTAAATCCACTTACATACGCTGTGGACAACCGATTCACATTAAATGAGACGTCAGGCTCTTTGTCACAAGTAACAGAATTGGTGTCAGCAGTGTATGGAGTAAATGCACTGCGTTTATCAGTTAGAATGTCAGAACCAAGGAAAGTTTGAAGATTACTTAAAAGATCTGCATCATCATCCAGGCAGTTAGCATTTTTAAGAGTCTGATATGCAAGCCCATTGATGATGCAGGTCTTAAGAGCATCAACAAACTGTGGCACAGTAGGATTATTATTGGCCAATTAGTATCAGCTGTTGACAACAGACGTTATAAAGTTGCTTGTGAAACCTTCTCGAAATTTTTTACTGATATATATTTTGTGTAAGCAAGTAAGTACATTTTCAATTTTATAATCTATTTTGACTTTATTCCCTTTGAAACTGTATTCATAAGTCATTTAGGTTTATTTTTATATAATAATGAAACTCTCTCTTGTGAACTTACTTGTCTTTTTCCGTCGAACGCGTTTCGGCGTCGTGTTCGCCTTTGTCAGCTTAGAAACATATTTCTAAAAATATTTGAAAAACTAAGTTTTGGTGGTAACTATGGTACAAATGTTTTTCTGGTTCAGATCGAGATTATGCCTCGAGAATACTTTAGAAAACTTGGGTATCTTTCCTATCGCAATTACACCGAGGAATCATTAGAGAAAGAAGTCGAATCTGTAATAAACCACAGTTTATCAATAAGGAAAGCTGCAGAAAAGTGAGTTTAAATTTTTTACCAAAATAAAATGCATTTAGTACTTGAAATTAATCTGAGATTTGTATTTACACTTATTTTTCTTTCTTTTCTAGATACGGAATTGCTAAAAACACGATTGTGAACCACATCAATAAAAGGAAAATTGGTGACCGAGTGAGAAGCCCTGGTGGACAGGAGATTTTCACTATGGAAGAGGAGGCGATCATGGTCGCTCATATTGTGGCTACATCCAGTTATGGGTTCGCAGTGACTGTGATGGATTTGAAGGTAATCGCACAATCATACCTTAATTCAATTGGGAGAAAAGTAAAAATTTTCAAAAACAATATTCCTGGACGAGCTTGGGTCGAGGGTTTTCTGAAAAGGCATCATGACATTTCAAGACGAGTGGCAAGAAACAGTTGGAGACGGTTTAAGTTCTCATTTTGCCATTGATGTGCTCAAGTTGTGCCAAGAGCATAATGTAACCTTCGTAGCATTACCCCCACATACCTCTCATTTACTTCAGCCACTTGACGTTGCCTATTTCAGGTCAATGAAAGGTGAGTGGAGAAAGTTGTTAAATGAGTGGAAAGACACTCCCTATGGCAGAAGATGTGGAACTATTCCCAAGGAACAATTTCCTAAGCTGCTTAGTAAACTTTGGGAGAACCTATTGGAGAAGGGTAAAGAAAATTTAAAATCTGGTTTTAAAAAATCCAGCATCTTTCCATTTGACAAAGAACCTGTCTTTCGAAGATTGAGCAACTTTGGTACATAGAGGGTGGCATTGGTACACGTGCATTTTTGAAATTCAAACGTTTCTGGCGGGCTTATTTTACATACCACCAACTTAGTATGGCTTCTATTTGATCAGCTGATTTTCCAACAGCAAACATCTGCTGTGCAATGCCTTCTTGATTTTTTTTTTAAGGTTAGATGCCAATTAACACAGAGTACGAATATATAGTGGAGAAATCCAATGTTAAAATTTTGACTGAAGTCTCTAGCGCTCCTGGTGACTGTGTTGCCCACTAAGTGGAGCTAAATGATAATGCAGTATGGTCACGTGACTCCAGTATACTGTATTATCCTCTGCTGCATAGGCGGGAAATCTAAAAAAGGAAATGCTGCTAGGCTTTATTTGAAATTACTCTTAAACGTTTACAGTTTCATCAGACATATTTTCATGTCATTGTAATTACAGAAAAATGTTAAAAAAAATGAATAATTACAGTGTTTCAAAGTAGACATGTAAAATGTCTAAAAACTTAAAAACATTTTAATCAAAATTTAGTAAGAAAATGCATGAAAAGTGAATTAAAAAATTAGAAAACTTGCATTTACAAACCATTAATTGTACTAGTTACATCAACAAAGTAATTAGGTTTTTACAATTTTTAAGTACATGTGGCATCACAAAACATTCTGTGTATAAAACGTTAATAAAAATTTTTCTTTTAATAAACCCTTGTTTACAAATAATTGAAAATGTCTTTGCTTTAATGAAAATACACTTTAATTGCCTTTGGTTTCAAGGATATTAATCATTTGTTTTTGAAAACCACTGTGCATTTTATTGACATAAGGTCACAAATAGTTGGTAAACACTTAGGTAAAAATCAAGGAAAAACAAATTTAAGTATTTTATTTTTATTTTTACTCAAAAACATTTTAAATTACAAAAATACATACAGTGAGTAGAATTAACTAAGCAAATTTATAAAATATTACATAACACATAATAATTCAAATTCCAGTTCTACTAGTTACATACAAAACTCAAACAAATCTACAAACACTTCACATTATGTACAAGACCTAACAGCTAATCACTACAGAACAATCTGAAATAATACAAATATATAAACGCAAACATTATTTTGAAATATTATACAAATGAAAAGACTTGAAGTTTATTATAAAAAACTTACTCAATAAAAATTCACAAAACATGACTAACACATAATACATTCAAATTTCAGCTCTACCACTTATATGCAAAACTCAACACTAATCAACAAACACTTCACATTATGTACAAGACCTAACAGCTAATCGCTACAGAACAATTTGAAATAATACAAATATATAAACGCAAACATTATTTTGAAATATTATACAAATGAACAGACTTGAAGTTATTATAAAAAACTTACTCAATAAAAATTCACAGAACATGAAATAACGCATAATACATTCAAATTCCAGTTATACTAGTTACATACAAAAAGTCAAACAAATCTACAAACACTTTGCCAGAACAATTTGAAATAATACAAATATATAAACCCAAACATTATTTTGAAATATTGTACAAATGAACAGACTTGAAGTTTATTATCCAAAAACTTAATCAATAGAAATTCACAAAACATGACATAACAATAATACATTCAAATTTCAGTTTTACCACTTACAGTATATGCAAAACTCAACACAAATCTATAAACACTACACATTATGTACAAGACCTAACAGCTAAACACTACAGACAATTTGTAATTATACATATATATAAACATAAACATTATTTTGAAATACAGAAATCATCAGACTAAGAAGTTTATTGGCAAAAGACCCAGAAAACCTTTAGATTAATGAACTGCATAGAAGCCCAATATGAATTTAAAACCTAAATTGTTCGTGAATAGTACATTTGTCAATTCTGCCAATCAATTAAATTGATATACTGACATAAAGTACTTCATTCACAAGATTAACACACTGATCCTTACAGAGCAGAGACCATCCTTACACCAAAGCAATACATTGTCATAATCAATTATTGGTCAATTATTTAGTGATTTTTAACATACCTTTTTGTTTAAACTAAACAATTGTTTTTATGTCCGCACCATGAGACTATACATATTTTATAGGAGTCTACAAATGTTTTTACATGTCTGATAATGAACTATACAACAGCCCAAATCAATTAAAATTAGCTCATTTAATAGTGCATACAACTTCTGCCGATCAAATTTGATGACTTTTGCTATCAAGTATTTTATTCACAAACCTGAATACTGAGCAACACACATGACTAAATTTTTTGATGGATACGTTAGACTCTGTACTCTCAGAATTGAATACCGACATTAAAAATTACAGCATATCATTTGGTGCAGATACCATCTTTCCATTAATGAATATATTACGTTAATTAAATTTCATATAAAATTAATATAAATATTTAAAACATGTACAAATTTATTTGTTATGTAGTTCATTGTTTCTTCTCCTAACCCACCACCTAACACGTTTTAAATATAATTTTTAAAAAATGTTGTAAGTTTGTTTCATAATGGACTTCACAGCAGTTCATCAGCCATGTGAAACTAACTTTTTGTGTAACTGCACACATGACGACTTCTGTCAATTTGTCCAAATAGCATTTCTCATCCAGTATTTCATCCACAACGTTAGCACATTGAGAAACACAGGTAATGTAAGCCGTGTTTCTGTGCCCTCAGTGTACTCTCTGAATAGAATACCCAGATGAGAAAGTTTATTTGTGTCATTGGAGCAGAGACCTGCTCTGGAGTCGTCACATGTGCAATTGCCTAAAAGTTTTCTGGCAGTGAATCCACTTACATACGCTGTGGACAACCGATTCACATTAAATGAGACGTCAGGCTCTTTGTCACAAGTAACAGAATTGGTGTCAGCAGTGTATGGAGTAAATGCACTGCGTTTATCAGTCAGAATGTCAGAACCAAGGAAAGTTTGAAGATTACTTAAAAGATCTGCATCATCATCATCCAGGCAGTTAGCATTTTTAAGATTCTGAAATGCAAGCCCATTGATGATGCAGGTCTTAAGAGCATCAACAAACTGTGGCACAGTAGGATTATTATTGGCCAATTAGTATCAGCTGTTGACAACAGACGTTATAAAGTTGCTTGTGAAACCTTCTCGAAATTTTTTACTGATATATATTTTGTGTAAGTAAGTAAGTACATTTTCAATTTTATAATCTATTTTGACTTTATTCCCTTTGAAACTGTATTCATAAGTCATTTAGGTTTATTTTTATATAATAATGAAACTTTCTCTTGTGAACTTACTTGTCTTTTTCCGTCGAACGCGTTTCGGCGTCGTGTTCGCCTTTGTCAGCTTAGAAACATATTTCTAAAAATATCTGAAAAACTAAGTGTTGGTGGTAACTTTGGTACAAATGTTTTTCTGGTTCAGATCGAGATTATGCCTCGAGAATGCTTTAGAAAACTTGGGTGTTCCTATCGCAATTACACCGAGGAATCATTAGACAGTCGAATCTGTAATAAACCACAGTTTATCAATAAGGAAAGCTGCAGAAAAGTGAGTTTAATTTTTTTTACCAAAATAACATGCATTTAGTACTTGAAATTAATCTGAGATTTGTATTTACACTTATTTTTCTTTCTTTTCTAAATACGGAATTGCTAAAAACACGATTGTGAACCACACCAATAAAAGGAAAATTGGTGACCGAGTAAGAAGCCCTGGTGGACAGGAGATAATCACTATGGATCATGGTGGCTCATATTGTGGCTACATCCACTTATGGGTTCCCAGTGACTGTGATGGATTTGAAGGTAATCGCACAATCATACCTTAATTCAATTGGGAGAAAAGTAAAAATTTTCAAAAACAATATTCCTGGACGAGCTTGGGTCGAGGGTTTTCTGAAAAGGCATCATGACATTTCAAGACGAGTGGCAAGAAACAGTTGGAGACGGTTTAAGTTCTCATTTTACCATTGATGTGCTCAAGTTGTGCCAAGAGCATAATGTAACCTTCGTAGCATTACCCCCACTTAACTCTCATTTACTTCAGCCACTTGACGTTGCCTATTTCAGGTCAATGAAAGGTGAGTGGAGAAAGTTGTTAAATGAGTGGAAAGACACTCCCTATGGCAGAAGATGTGCAACTATTCCCAAGGAACAATTTCCTAAACTGCTTAGTAAACTTTGGGATAACCTATTGGAGAAGGGTAAAGAAAATTTAAAATCTGGTTTTAAAAAATCCAGCATCTTTCCATTTGACAAAGAACCTGTCTTTCGAAGATTGAGCAACTTTGGTACATAGAGGGTGGCATTGGTACACGTGCATTTTTGAAATTCAAACGTTTCTGGCGGGCTTATTTTACATACCACCAAGATAGTATGGCTTCTATTTGATCAGCTGATTTTCCAACAGCAAACATCTGCTGTGCAATGCCTTCTTGATTTTTTTTTAAGGTTAGACGCCAATTAACACAGAGTACGAATATATAGTGGAGAAATCCAATGTTAAAATTTTGACTGAAGTCTCTAGCGCCCCTGATGACTGTGTTGCCCACTAAGTGGAGCTAAATGATAATGCAGTATGGTCACGTGACTCCAGTATACTGTATTATCCTCTGCTGCATAGGCGGGAAATCTAAAAAAGGAAATCCTGCTAGGCTTTATTTGAAATTACTCTTAAACGTTTACAGTTTCATCAGACATATTTTCATGTCATTGTAATTACAGAAAAATGTTTGAAAAAATGAATAATTACAATGTTTCAAGGTAGACATGTAAAATGTCTAAAAACTTAAAAACATTTTAATCAAAATTTAGTAAGAAAATGCATGAAAAGTGAATTAAAAAATTAGAAAACTTACATTTACAAACCATTAATTGTACTAGTTACATCAACAAAGTAATTAGGTTTTTACAATTTTTAAGTACATGTGGCATCAAAAAACATTCTGTGTATAAAACGTTAATAAAAATTTTTCTTTTAATAAACACTTGTTTACAAATAATTGAAAATGTCTTTGCTTTAATGAAAATGCACTTTAATTGCCTTTGGTTTCAAGGATATTAATCATTTGTTTTTGAAAACCACTGTGCATTTTATTGACATAAGGTCACAAATAGTTGGTAAACACTTAGGTAAAAATCAAGGAAAAACAAATTTAAGTATTTTATTTTTATTTTTACTCAAAAACATTTTAAATTACAAAAATACATACAGTGAGTAGAATTAACTAAGCAAATTTGTAAAATATTACATAACACATAATAATTCAAATTCCAGTTCTACTAGTTACATACAAAAGTCAAACAAATCTACAAACACTTCGCATTATGTACAAGACCTAACAGCTAATCACTACAGAACAATCTGAAATAATACAAATATATAAACGCAAACATTATTTTGAAATATTATATAAATGAAAAGACTTGAAGTTTATTATAAAAAACTTACTCAATAAAAATTCACAAAACATGACTAACACATAATACATTCAAATTTCAGCTCTACCACTTATATGCAAAACTCAACACTAATCTACAAACACTTCACATTATGTACAAGACCTAACAGCTAATCGCTACAGAACAATTTGAAATAATACAAATATATGAACGCAAACATTATTTTGAAATATTATACAAATGAACAGACTTGAAGTTATTATAAAAAACTTACTCAAAAATTCACAGAACATGAAATAATGCATAATACATTCAAATTCCAGTTATACTAGTTACATACAAAAAGTCAAAAAAATCTACAAACACTTTGCCAGAACAATTTGAAATAATACAAATATATAAACCCAAACATTATTTTGAAATATTATACAAATGAATAGACTTGAAGTTTATTATCCAAAAACTTAATCAATAAAAATTCACAAAACATGACATAACAATAATACATTCAAATTTCAGTTTTACCACTTACAGTATATGCAAAACTCAACACAAATCTATAAACACTACACATTATGTACAAGACCTAACAGCTAAACACTACAGACGATTTGAAATTATACATATATATAAACATAAACATTATTTTGAAATACAGAAATCAGCAGACTAAGAAGTTTATTGGCAAAAGACACAGAAAACCTTTAGATTAATGAACTGCATAGAAGCCCAATATGAATTTAAAACCTAAATTGTTCGTGAATGGTACATTTGTCAATTCTGCCAATCAATTAAATTGATATACTGACATAAAGTACTTCATTCACAAGATTAACACACTGATCCTTACAGAGCAGAGACCATCCTTACACCAAAGCAATACATTGTCATAATCAATTATTGGTCAATTATTTAGTGATTTTTAACATACCTTTTTGTTTCAACTAAACAATTGTTTTTATGTCCGCACCATGATACTATACATATTTTATAGGAGTCTACAAATGTTTTTACATGTCTGATAATGAACTATACAACAGCCCAAATCAATTAAAATTAGCTCATTTAATAGTGCATACAACTTCTGCCGATCAAATTTGATGACTTTTGCTATCAAGTATTTTATTCACAAACCTGAATACTGAGCAACACACATGACTAAATTTTTTGATGGATACGTTAGACTCTGTACTCTCAGAATTTAATACCGACATTAAAAAGTACAGCATATCATTTGGTGCAGATACCATCTTTCCATTAATGAATATATTACATTAATTAAATTTCATATAAAATTAATATAAATATTTAAAACATGTACAAATTTATTTGTTATGTAGTTCATTGTTTCTTCTCCTAACCCACCACCTAACACGTTTCAAATATAATTTTTAAAAAATTTTGTAAGTTTGTTTCATAATGGACTTCACAGCAGTTCATCAGCCATGTGAAACTAACTTTTTGTGTAACTGCACACATGACGACTTCTGTCAATTTGTCCAAATAGCATTTCTCATCCAGTATTTCATCCACAACGTTAGCACATTGAGAAACACAGGTAATGTAAGCCGTGTTTCTGTGCCCTCAGTGTACTCTCTGAATAGAATACCAAGATGAGAAAGTTTATTTGTGTCATTGGAGCAGAGACCTGCTCTGGAGTCGTCACATGTACTATTGTCTAAAAGTTTTCTGGCAGTGAATCCACTTACATACGCTGTGGACAACCGATTCACATTAAATGAGACGTCAGGCTCTTTGTCACAAGTAACAGAATTGGTGTCAGCAGTGTATGGAGTAAATGCACTGCGTTTATCAGTCAGAATGTCAGAACCAAGGAATGTTTGAAGATTACTTAAAAGATCTGCATCATCATCCAGGCAGTTAGCATTTTTAAGATTCTGAAATGCAAGCCCATTGATGATGCAGGTCTTAAGAGCATCAACAAACTGTGGCACAGTAGGTGGCTGATCCCGGCCCAAGTGGGCCGAAACAGTTTAAGAAAAGTAACGTCCCGCAAGTGCGGACCGGAAGAGTTAATTTGTTCAGCCCGAGCGGTCGAAAAAATTATGTATCTTGCATTAAATATTTGTCTGCTGGTCTTCCATTATGATTGAAGATGTTGTGTAGGATGTATTAAATTACATTAAGAAATAAGAGAAGTGGACTGTATACGAATAGTTTTAATAATTTGAATGATCACATTACAGCTGTAATAAATTGAAAGAAGGCTGGCTAATGCCGCATATTGAATCAATAATTAATAAATTTAGTTAAGAATGAAGTTGTGGCGCTAGTTGGCCATGATAGAAAATAGTAAGGCCTAAGGCCTACATCTAATGTCGACACTAACTTGACGGAAAGGTCCGGCGAACCGAACGCCGAGATTACTGAATGTGCACTGGTCAAAGTACGATTACGCGAACGTTGATGAGATATAAATCAGATTAGCCAACCTAGTAAAATAAAATCATCGCGCTACCGTCCATAAGCTGCCCGTCAAAAATCAAAAAGATTTTTTAATACATTCTTTAATAAATTATAATACATTTACAATTCAATTTGAAATAGTGGAGTTTTAATAATCAGAATCAGCTTCAAGGCTGAGTTGAACCTTGAGTTGAGATTAGATAACGGCCATCGGCCGCTAATTTGAGATAAGCATGCAGATAGGCGACTGTAGGCCAAGGTTTGGCAAACAGCTGTTTCATGTACCACTAAGTCTGGTTAACCAATATTACTGACACAAGTGCGCAGTACGTAACATTACAAAACATGAACGAAAAATACATAATATGCAAGTCATAGAGTTAGCTTAATGCTAGCTAAGGTCCGTAGACCTGTACAGAAGTTCATTACATGAATAAAATTGTTGTTGAACATGTTACAGTTGCATGTTTCATTGTATATTCAGGAGGGCGACATGTATCGACCTAAATACGCTATTCCTGAAGTTTCAGGAATTTACAATGTATGCCAACGTGTGAGCAAGCTAGATGCTGAATGTAGCCCAGATATGACGTGTATGTCATAATTTAAATAAAGAATTGTGCATGCTTACTTACAAAAATGAATAAAATATAAGTACAATATAAATAAATTAGACAAGGCAGTTACACACGGTAGACGCTTACAATAGTTTACATCGACACAATTTATGTGAATACAACAATAATAATTTGCATAATTACAAGATAAATAATTGTAATGTCAGCCAACAATACAATACTGAAATTACAGAAACAATTTAACAATTTAAGACATTCACAAAATAGTACATATTTATCAGCAACAATATAAAGAAATGAATGCATGGTTACTTGACAGCAAACATGCGAATATTATGTAATAACATTAATAAATAAGACCACCCAAAGACATGCAGTACACCCCATGAGATCAATGAAAGTGTGACATAGTATGCCACAAAAATTAACATACAATACAAATATTAAGATATCACCAGAACTGTGATACTCAGAAGCGTGCCATGACGCAAAATTGACAAAAATATTGTGACAATCCATCACAATCATGTTGACCAAATGGTCGTAATAAATAATAAGTCAATGGCGGAATAAAGCCGCATTGTGCTGTAACCATAGTGTCACATCTCGTCTCGCGCTGGCAATAGACATAGTTTATGTATTGGTCTCCGCAAAACACCCGTAGGCGTGCGAATGTCCACGACGCGAACCAAATTATCTGGGCCGGGAAATGTGGCGATGATCACGCCAAATTTCCAGGCTAATGGAGGCAAGTTGTCCTCAATGAGCAAGGCTAAGTCACCAATGGAAACATTATCTTTGGCAAACTTCCACTTGTGACGCTGTTGCAGCTGGTGCAAATAATCGCGAGACCACGCCTTCCAAGTGCCCTGGACAAACCTCTGAAGTAATTGCCAACGACCAAGGCGAGAAACAGGAACGTGAGAAAGGTCTGGGTCAGGAATCGCAGTTAGGGGCGCGCAGATCGAAAAATGGCCAGGTGTAAGTGGCACCGGGTCATTAACATCCGAAGAAATAGCAAATAAAGGTCGAGAGTTCAGACATGCCTCTATCTGAGACAAAACGGTTGTGAACTCTTCGAAGTTTAGTATAGATTTGCCTACCACGCGCCGCAAATGAAATTTCAAACTCTTGATGCCGCTCTCCCAAAGGCCACCGAAATGAGGTGAGGAGGGCGGAATAAATGACCATGATATCCCCTGAGAGGATGTGAATGACTTGATCGAGGTGATGGCATCCTTATCGTGCCAAAAGTTGTAAATGTCATGTAAGATGGTGCGGGCCTTCCTGAAGTTCGTGCCGTTGTCGGAGTACAGTTGACTAGGTATACCCCGACGTGGCATAAAACGACGTAAAGCAGCTATAAATGCGCTGGCAGTAAGGTCGGACACCAATTCCAGGTGAATAGCCCTAGTTGCTAAGCAAACAAACAGAGACACGTACGCCTTAGTAAGAGTTCTAGACTTGTGCCCGCCATGACGAATCATGAAGGGACCACCATAATCAACCGCGCAAAATAGAAACGGCCTTGAAGGAGTGACTCTAGGGGATGGCAAGATGCCAAGCCTCTGAACCTGCTGTGGCGCTAAACCTGATGCACTTGAGACACTTACGAATAATGGAACGGATGACTAGCCGGGCATTAACAATCCACCAACGTTGACGCAGTGAATGATGCACGAGCTGCGCACCAGCATGAAGCAAACGAATGTGTTCGCGTTCGATGATAAGGCGTGTGACATGCGCCGATGGGGGTAGTACGATAGGATGTTTCGAGTCGTAAGATAACTGGGAATGCTGCAATCGCCCGCCCACGCGTATCACTCCAGTGTCGTCAAGAAACGGGTCGAGAGAGGCTAACTTGCTTCTGATGGAAACAGAAGATCCGTTCCGAAGACAACTAATTTCGCCTGGGAAGTGGGTCGATTGAGATTGCCTTATAAAGAAATTAAGAGACTGATGAATTTCCGCAGGGGTCAGATCGCCCGAAAGCCTGTCCGCAGATGAGTGCCTAATATTTCTGATGAAACGAAAACAGTAAGCATATCTCAGCCGGTGTAAGGTATACACGTGTCAGCCGGTGTAACGAGGAAAAGTCCAACGATAAGTCAACAGCCAGGGTAGACATTAGCGAACGGTTATGTGTAGTTTTCTCTTCCGCGATGACTTCCGAAGATGATGGAGTGGCCGGTACGAAAGATGGGAAAGGATTAGACTCTGACGATTGAGACAGACAGCCAGGACCGTGCCACCAAAGCGAGCGATCGCGCAAAACGTCCGGGAGACACCCCCTAGAAATAATATCAGCAGGATTGCGTCGCGAATCAATGTGATGCCAGGTACAAGTTTGCGTGCGACGCTGAATTTCAGCAACCCTATTAGCGACGTATGTTTTCCAACGCGAAGACTGCGCATGAATCCAGTAAAGAGCCACCATAGAATCGGAATACAAATGTACATCCTCAATGAATGAATGAAGAGCAGGAATAATTTTAGACACAAGTCGCGATAATAACAAACAAGCGCAGAGCTCGATACGAGGTAATGACACTTGGCGCAAGGGAGCCACGCGAGATTTTGAACACAAAAGACGACAGGAAGCAGTAGCATCTTGATAAATGACTCGGACATACACACAACAGCCGAACCCTCTCTCGGAAGCATCCGAAAAACCATGCAACTGAACTGTAACCGCCTGATGGTTGCAACGAATAGATCGCGGGACCACTATTTTACCAATCAGACTTAATTTGTTACACAAAGAATGCCAATCCGACAGTGACTGACCGGAAAGCGGTTCATCCCAACTAAGCTTACAAAGCCAGAGTCGCTGCATGAAGTGTTTATACAAAAAGACAACTGGTCCGATTAAACCCAGTGGATCATATATTCCGGCGATTATTGAAAGAATTTGCCTCTTGGATATGCTATGAAGAACCAGAGATAGGTTGACATCAAACAAAAATGAATCAGCAGTGTTGTTCCAAAGAATGCCCAGGGTACGCACATTGTCCTGTTTATTTAGGGGTCGTGAAAGGTTGTGATGACTTGCGACCGCTGTGGGTTCATTTGATGCCCATTTGTGCAACGTGAAACCATATTGAGCAAGTAACGCACCTAGGTCGGATTTCAGATTAGTCAGATCGGGGATAGCGTCAGAACCGGTAAGTAGATCGTCTACATAAAAATCGTTAGTGATGGCTAAAGCCGCTTGGGGAAAGGAAGTTTGATTGTCTCTAGCAATTTGTAAAAGGCACCGTGTGGCCAAAAAGGAGGCGCTAGCCGTGCCGTAAGTTACTGTTCGCAGCGCGAAATGCTTAAGTGGTTCGAGGGGAGAGTCACGCCACAAAATACGCTGATAGTGACAGTCCTCTTCAGCAACGCGAATCTGACGATACATTTTTTCGATGTCAGCAATCAGGACATACTTATGTGTGCGAAACCGCAACAGAATAGAGAAGAGATCTTGCTGAACATTGGGGCCTACCAATAATAGGTCATTTAACGAAAGGCCATTTGTAGTCTTGGAGGAACCATCAAAGACAATGCGCAATTTTGTGGTCAAGCTAGAATGTTTAAACACGGCATGGTGAGGCAAGTAATAAATAAGTTATTTGACGATCCTAAATTGATAGCGCCATGATCAATGGGTGTCATGTGCCCAAGCTTCATGTATTCCCCGATAAAGTCTGCGTAGTCGCGAGCGAGCTTGGGATCGCGCCTGAATCGACGCTCCAAGTTTAAAAACCTTGATTCGGCACTTGTGTAGGATTCCCCTAAGTGAGGATTATCAGACTTGAATGGGAGCGACACTATAAATCTACCCTCGTGGTTGCGCTGAGTGTAGCGCATAAAATGCTCTTCGCAAGCCGACTCGCCATTAGGGGTATCGCCGGGGATCGTTTCTGCCTCCCAAAATCTCTCAAGAGATTGCAGGATTTGGCTGTCATTGTTCCTTGCCAAGAACGAAACAGCAGGACCCTGGGTGTGGCAGTGCTTGGGCAGATTGCCGGCCAAAATGTAACCCAGTTTTGTCTCCTGAATGATAGGGAAGTTGGGTCCGCGTGTGTACTTATTAGCTAATATTAAATCTAGATAAAATTGAGCCCCCAATAGTATGTCGATCTGTGAAGATATATTAAAATCTGGGTCGGCGAGAAAAATTTTGTTTGGAATGTGGAACCGGTTGATGTCAAACGATATTGAAGGCAGATTATGAGTTAAGTTAGATAAGACGGCAAATTTGGCGTCGAAACTATGTCTCTGATAGCGAGACATAATACGCATAGAAACAATGTCAGTAGCGCAACACGCTGTGTTGCTTATTCCTGTAATCGGAATATTAGATCGGGTTAGTTTGAGGTGCAATCTTTTCGCAAATGATTTCGTACAAAAATTGATCTGAGACCCGGCGTCAAGAAGTGCGCGCGCCTTATGCCTATTGCCAGCCTGATCAATGACATATACAACTGCAGTGGATAAAAGTACATTGTTTTTACACTGTAATTTAAATGAGCAGTAGTTACTGCTGGCAGCTGCTGATTTCGGCACGTAATTAGCGTGCAGCAAGGTGTGGTGACCCTTTGAACAAATTTTACAAACCTGGTTACTTTTTCAATTTGTTATCAAATGACCTGCTCTAAGGCAGTTAATACAACATTTATGGTTTGCCACCAATTGCCCCCGCTCAGCGGCACTTAATATGCGAAAATTATTACACATGTAAAGCGGGTGATCAGATTTACAGCACACACATGAATAATGCCTTGCCGTAGCATGATAACTCTTAAAGGTACTGCTGCCAGCAGTATTTCTTAAACTACATTTCTCAAACTTATTGTTTGGTTTTACACTAGGTTTATTGAATTGCTGTCCGGGTTCAATTGGCATAGTATTTTCTAAAAGCTGTCGGCGCAAATTCAAAAAATGAGTAAAGTCTTGAAAACTAGGCAAGTTGTCAGGGTCTATAGACTCCTTCCAACGTTTTAAAGTGATAGGGTCAAGTTTAGTGGAAAGCAATTGTATAGTAATAAACTCAAATAGGTTTACAGACAGCTTCATTGCCGCCAGCGAATTAACAGAAGACGTTATAGTATTCGTAAACTCAGCCAAGCTTTGGACTGAGTCCTTTATTGTGGACTTAACCTGAAGTAGGTTCTGTACATAATATTTTGCTAATATAAATGGATTATTGTACCTATCGGACAGCAAGTTCAACGCTATTACATAATTCTCTTGACAAATTGGTAATGATTTAATTAAGTCTAATGGTTCACACTTCACCGATGAATGCAAGTAATGCAGCTTCTGTACTGGTGTTAAATCTGATCTTGAATGCACCAGATCATTAAAAATTGAATAGAAATGTTGCCACTCAAGTATGTTGCCTGAGAAGCAGGGCAAACTTATCGGTTTTAAATGCACAGGCGTCGATAGTACAGGAGGCACAGTCTGAGTATTAACAGTGTCAAGAAGTTGTAAAATGTTTGCCTCAGTTGAGTATATCATTTCCTCAACCTCGACTCGGTCTGCCTGAGCAGTGCTCACGTCTTTACTTATAAGCTCTATCTCAGACTGTACTTCGTCGTACTTCGAGGCTAAGCTCTTAAGACTTTCTAATCTCACAGTCAAAAAATGTTTTGTGGTTAAATTAATGTCAAATGAATTTACCGCGGATTGTATCCGCACTATCGCGGACTTTAATCCGCCTCTCTTTCTGGTCAGCACCTTGAGGCCTTCCTCAGACATTCTTTTACGCACCTTATTACTGTTGCTGGTGGTACCTGGTCAGCGACGTCCCGCAGCGTCGGCTCCTTGATGATGATGGTGAACAGCTGGCAAGATGACCACCTTGAGGCACTGCAGCCGGCAGGAACTTGCTATCACGTTGCCTGAAGACGACGAGCGAAATGGCGACGCAAATCACGCCACGGTCGCATTAGCTGACGTGCTAACCCGCCCGTGATGGCCAGAAAAAGATACAAAAGACATTAAGTGGAAATCCAGGTCCGGAGTGACCAAAAATATGGCTGATCCCGGCCCAAGTGGGCCGAAACAGTTTAAGAAAAGTAACGTCCCGCAAGTGCGGACCGGAAGAGTTAATTTGTTCAGCCCGAGCGGGCGAAAATTATGTATCTTGCATTAAATATTTGTCTGCTGGTCTTCCATTATGATTGAAGATGTTGTGTAGGATGTATTAAATTACATTAAGAAATAAGAGAAGTGGACTGTATACGAATAGTTTTAATAATTTGAATGATCACATTACAGCTGTAATAAATTGAAAGAAGGCTGGCTAATGCCGCATATTGAATCAATAATTAATAAATTTAGTTAAGAATGAAGTTGTGGCGCTAGTTGGCCATGATAGAAAATAGTAAGGCCTAAGGCCTACATCTAATGTCGACACTAACTTGACGGAAAGGTCCGGCGAACCGAACGCCGAGATTACTGAATGTGCACTGGTCAAAGTACGATTACGCGAACGTTGATGAGATATAAATCAGATTAGCCAACCTAGTAAAATAAAATCATCGCGCTACCGTCCAGTAGGATTATTATTGGCCAATTAGTATCAGCTGTTGACAACAGACGTTATAAAGTTGCTTGTGAAACCTTCTCGAAATTTTTTACTGATATATATTTTGTGTAATCAAGTAAGTACATTTTCAATTTTATAATCTATTTTGACTTTATTCCCTTTGAAACTGTATTCATAAGTCATTTAGGTTTATTAGTTATATAATAATGAAACTTTCTCTTGTGAACTTACTTGTCTTTTTCCGTCGAACGCGTTTCGGCGTCGTGTTCGCCTTTGTCAGCTTAGAAACATATTTCTAAAAATATCTGAAAAACTAAGTTTTGGTGGTAACTTTGGTACAAATGTTTTTATGATTCAGATCGAGATTATGCCTCGAGAATACTTTAGAAAACTTGGGTGTCATTCCTATCGCAATTACACCGAGGAATCATTAGAGAAAGCAGTCGAATCTGTAATAAACCACAGTTTATCAATAAGGAAAGCTGCAGAAAAGTGAGTTTAATTTTTTTTACCAAAATAAAATGCATTTAGTACTTGAAATTAATCTGAGATTTGTATTTACACTTATTTTTCTTTCTTTTCTAGATACGGAATTGCTAAAAACACGATTGTGAACCACATCAATAAAAGGAAAATTGGTGACCGAGTGAGAAGCCCTGGTGGACAGGAGATTTTCACTATGGAAGAGGAGGCGATCATGGTCGCTCATATTGTGGCTACATCCACTTATGGGTTCCCAGTGACTGTGATGGATTTGAAGGTAATCGCACAATCATACCTTAATTCAATTGGGAGAAAAGTAAAAATTTTCAAAAACAATATTCCTGGACGAGCTTGGGTCGAGGGTTTTCTGAAAAGGCATCATGACATTTCAAGACGAGTGGCAAGAAACAGTTGGAGACGGTTTAAGTTCTCATTTTACCATTGATGTGCTCAAGTTGTGCCAAGAGCATAATGTAACCTTCGTAGCATTACCCCCACATACCTCTCATTTACTTCAGCCACTTGACGTTGCCTATTTCAGGTCAATGAAAGGTGAGTGGAGAAAGTTGTTAAATGAGTGGAAAGACACTCCCTATGGCAGAAGATGTGGAACTATTCCCAAGGAACAATTTCCTAAGCTGCTTAGTAAACTTTGGGAGAACCTATTGGAGAAGGGTAAAGAAAATTTAAAATCTGGTTTTAAAAAATCCAGCATCTTTCCATTTGACAAAGAACCTGTCTTTCGAAGATTGAGCAACTTTGGTACATAGAGGGTGGCATTGGTACATGTGCATTTTTGAAATTCAAACGTTTCTGGCGGGCTTATTTTACATACCACCAAGATATATTTGATCAGCTGATTTTCCAACAGCAAACATCTGCTGTGCAATGCCTTCTTGATTTTTTTTTAAGGTTAGACGCCAATTAACACAGAGTACGAATATATAGAGGAGAAATCCAATGTTAAAATTTTGACTGAAGTCTCTAGCGCTCCTGGTGACTGTGTTGCCCACTAAGTGGAGCTAAATGATAATGCAGTATGGTCACGTGACTCCAGTATACTGTATTATCCTCTGCTGCATAGGCGGGAAATCTAAAAAAGGAAATGCTGCTAGGCTTTATTTGAAATTACTCTTAAACGTTTACAGTTTCATCAGACATATTTTCATGTCATTGTAATTACAGAAAAATGTTAAAAAAATGAATAATTACAGTGTTTCAAGGTAGACATGTAAAATGTCTAAAAACTTAAAAACATTTTAATCAAAATTTAGTAAGAAAATGCATGAAAAGTGAATTAAAAAATTAGAAAACTTACATTTACAAACCATTAATTTTACTAGTTACATCAACAAAGTAATTAGGTTTTTACAATTTTTAAGTACATGTGGCATCACAAAACATTCTGTGTATAAAACGTTAATAAAAATTTTTCTTTTAATAAACACTTGTTTACAAATAATTGAAAATGTCTGCTTTAATGAAAATACACTTTAATTGCCTTTGGTTTCAAGGATATTAATCATTTGTTTTTGAAAACCACTGTGCATTTTATTGACATAAGGTCACAAATAGTTGGTAAACACTTAGGTAAAAATCAAGGAAAAACAAATTTAAGTATTTTATTTTTATTTTTACTCAAAAACATTTTAAATTACAAAAATACATACAGTGAGTAGAATTAACTAAGCAAATTTATAAAATATTACATAACACATAATAAATCAAATTCCAGTTCTACTAGTTACATACAAAACTCAAACAAATCTACAAACACTTCCATTATGTACAAGACCTAACAGCTAATCACTACAGAACAATCTGAAATAATACAAATATATAAACGCATACATTATTTTGAAATATTATACAAATGAAAAGACTTGAAGTTTATTATAAAAAACTTACTCAATAAAAATTCACAAAACATGACTAACACATAATACATTCAAATTTCAGCTCTACCACTTATATGCAAAACTCAACACTAATCTACAAACACTTCACATTATGTACAAGACCTAACAGCTAATCACTACAGAACAATCTGAAATAATACAAATATATAAACGCATACATTATTTTGAAATATTATACAAATGAAAAGACTTGAAGTTTATTATAAAAAACTTACTCAATAAAAATTCACAAAACATGACTAACACATAATACATTCAAATTTCAGCTCTACCACTTATATGCAAAACTCAACACTAATCTACAAACACTTCACATTATGTACAAGACCTAACAGCTAATCGCTACAGAACAATTTGAAATAATACAAATATATAAACACAAACATTATTTTGAAATATTATACAAATGAACAGACTTGAAGTTATTATAAAAAACTTACTCAATAAAAATTCACAGAACATGAAATAACGCATAATACATTCAAATTCCAGTTATACTAGTTACATACAAAAAGTCAAACAAATCTACAAACACTTTGCCAGAACAATTTGAAATAATACAAATATATAAACCTAAACATTATTTTGAAATATTATACAAATGAACAGACTTGAAGTTTATTATCCAAAAACTTAATCAATAAAAATTCACAAAACATGACATAACAATAATACATTCAAACTTCAGTTTTACCACTTACAGTATATGCAAAACTCAACACAAATCTATAAACACTACACATTATGTACAAGACCTAACAGCTAAACACTACAGACAATTTGAAATTATACATATATATAAACATAAACATTATTTTGAAATACAGAAATCATCAGACTAAGAAGTTTATTGGCAAAAGACCCAGAAAACGTTTAGATTAATGAACTGCATAGAAGCCCAATATGAATTTAAAACCTAAATTGTTCGTGAATAGTACATTTGTCAATTCTGCCAATCAATTAAATTGATATACTGACATAAAGTACTTCGTTCACAAGATTAACACACTGATCCTTACAGAGCAGAGACCATCCTTACACCAAAGCAATACATTGTCATAATCAATTATTGGTCAATTATTTAGTGATTTTTAACATACCTTTTTGTTTCAACTAAACAATTGCTTTTATGTCCGCACCATGAGACTATACATATTTTATAGGAGTCTACAAATGTTTTTACATGTCTGATAATGAACTATACAACAGCCCAAATCAATTAAAATTAGCTCATTTAATAGTGCATACAACTTCTGCCGATCAAATTTGATGACTTTTGCTATCAAGTATTTTATTCACAAACCTGAATACTGAGCAACACACATGACTAAATTTTTTGATGGATACGTTAAACTCTGTACTCTCAGAATTTAATACCCACATTAAAAAGTACATCATATCATTTGGTGCAGATACCATCTTTCCATTAATGAATATATTACGTTAATTAAATTTCATATAAAATTAAAATAAATATTTAAAACATGTACAAATTTAATTGTTATGTAGTTCATTATTTCTTCTCCTAACCCACCACCTAACACGTTTTAAATATAATTTTTAAAAAATTTTGTAAGTTTGTTTCATAATGGACTTCACAGCAGTTCATCAGCCATGTGAAACTAACTTTTTGTGTAACTGCACACATGACGACTTCTGTCAATTTGTCCAAATAGCATTTCTCATCCAGTATTTCATCCACAACTTTAGCACATTGAGAAACACAGGTAATATAAGCCGTGTTTCTGTGCCCTCAGTGTACTCTCTGAATACAATACCCAGATGAGAAAGTTTATTTTTGTCATTGGAGCAGAGACCTGCTCTGGAGTCGTCACATGTACTATTGCCTAAAAGTTTTCTGGCAGTAAATCCACTTACATACGCTGTGGACAACCGATTCACATTAAATGAGACGTCAGGCTCTTTGTCACAAGTAACAGAATTGGTGTCAGCAGTGTATGGAGTAAATGCACTGCGTTTATCAGTTAGAATGTCGGAACCAAGGAAAGTTTGAAGATTACTTAAAAGATCTGCATCATCATCCAGGCAGTTAGCATTTTTAAGAGTCTGATATGCAAGCCCATTGATGATGCAGGTCTTAAGAGCATCAACAAACTGTGGCACAGTAGGATTATTATTGGCCAATTAGTATCAGCTGTTGACAACAGACGTTATAAAGTTGCTTGTGAAACCTTCTCGTAATTTTTTACTGATATATATTTTGTGTAATCAAGTAAGTACATTTTCAATTTTATAATCTATTTTGACTTTATTCCCTTTGAAACTGTATTCATAAGTCATTTAGGTTTATTTTTATATAATAATGAAACTTTCTCTTGTGAACTTACTTGTCTTTTTCCGTCGAACGCGTTTCGGCGTCGTGTTCGCCTTTGTCAGCTTAGAAACATATTTCTAAAAATATCTGAAAAACTAAGTTTTGGTGGTGACTTTGGTACAAATGTTTTTCTGGTTCAGATCGAGATTATGCCTCGAGAATACTTTAGAAAACTTGGGTATCTTTCCTATCGCAATTACACCGAGGAATCATTAGAGAAAGCAGTCGAATCTGTAATAAACCACAGTTTATCAATAAGGAAAGCTGCAGAAAAGTGAGTTTAATTTTTTTTACCAAAATAAAATGCATTTAGTTCTTGAAATTAATCTGAGATTTGTATTTACACTTATTTTTCTTTCTTTTCTAGATACGGAATTGCTAAAAACACAATTGTGAACCACATCAATAAAAGGAAAATTGGTGACCGAGTGAGAAGCCCTGGTGGACAGGAGATTTTCACTATGGAAGAGGAGGCGATCATGGTCGCTCATATTGTGGCTACATCCACTTATGGGTTCGCAGTGACTGTGATGGATTTGAAGGTAATCGCACAATCATACCTTAATTCAATTGGGAGAAAAGTAAAAATTTTCAAAAACAATATTCCTGGACGAGCTTGGGTCGAGGGTTTTCTGAAAAGGCATCATGACATTTCAAGACGAGTGGCAAGAAACAGTTGGAGACGGTTTAAGTTCTCATTTTACCATTGATGTGCTCAAGTTGTGCCAAGAGCATAATGTAACCTTCGTAGCATTACCCCCACATACCTCTCATTTACTTCAGCCACTTGACGTTGCCTATTTCAGGTCAATGAAAGGTGAGTGGAGAAGGTTGTTAAATGAGTGGAAAGACACTCCCTATGGCAGAAGATGTGGAACTATTCCCAAGGAACAATTTCCTAAGCTGCTTAGTAAACTTTGGGATAACCTATTGGAGAAGGGTAAAGAAAATTTAAAATCTGGTTTTAAAAAATCCAGCATCTTTCCATTTGACAAAGAACCTGTCTTTCGAAGATTGAGCAACTTTGGTACATAGAGGGTGGCATTGGTACACGTGCATTTTTGAAATTCAAACGTTTCTGGCGGGCTTATTTTACATACCACCAAGATAGTATGGCTTCTATTTGATCAGCTGATTTTCCAACAGCAAACATCTGCTGTGCAATGCCTTCTTGATTTTTTTTTTAAGGTTAGACGCCAATTAACACAGAGTACGAATATATAGAGGAGAAATCCAATGTTAAAATTTTGACTGAAGTCTCTAGCGCTCCTGGTGACTGTGTTGCCCACTAAGTGGAGCTAAATGATAATGCAGTATGGTCACGTGACTCCAGTATACTGTATTATCCTCTGCTGCATAGGCGGGAAATCTAAAAAAGGAAATGCTGCTAGGCTTTATTTGAAATTACTCTTAAACGTTTACAGTTTCATCAGACATATTTTCATGTCATTGTAATTACAGAAAAATGTTTAAAAAAATGAATAATTACAATGTTTCAAGGTAGACATGTAAAATGTCTAAAAACTTAAAAACATTTTAATCAAAATTTAGTAAGAAAATGCATGAAAAGTGAATTAAAAAATTAGAAAACTTACATTTACAAACCATTAATTGTACTAGTTACATCAACAAAGTAATTAGGTTTTTACAATTTTTAAGTACATGTGGCATCACAAAACATTCTGTGTATAAAACGTTAATAAAAATTTTTCTTTTAATAAACCCTTGTTTACAAATAATTGAAAATGTCTTTGCTTTAATGAAAATACACTTTAATTGCCTTTGGTTTCAAGGATATTAATCATTTGTTTTTGAAAACCACTGTGCATTTTATTGACATAAGGTCACAAATAGTTGGTAAACACTTAGGTAAAAATCAAGGAAAAACAAATTTAAGTATTTTATTTTTATTTTTACTCAAAAACATTATAAATTACAAAAATACATACAGTGAGTAGAATTAACTAAGCAAATTTATAAAATATTACATAACACATAATAATTCAAATTCCAGTTCTACTAGTTACATACAAAAGTCATACAAATCTACAAACACTTCACATTATGTACAAGACCTAACAGCTAATCACTACAGAACAATCTGAAATAATACAAATATATAAACGCAAACATTATTTTGAAATATTATACAAATGAAAAGACTTGAAGTTTATTATAAAAAACTTACTCAATAAAAATTCACAAAACATGACTAACACATAATACATTCAAGTTTCAGCTCTACCACTTATATGCAAAACTCAACACTAATCTACAAACACTTCACATTATGTACAAGACCTAACAGCTAATCGCTACAGGACAATTTGAAATAATACAAATATATAAACGCAAACATTATTTTGAAATATTATACAAATGAACAGACTTGAAGTTATTATAAAAAACTTACACAATAAAAATTCACAGAACATGAAATAACGCATAATACATTCAAATTCCAGTTATACTAGTTACCTAAATATCACTATAATATTGACGACTCGGAACACAAAGTTTTTTATAAGTAAAAACGTAAAGTTTTACCTTACAGCCTAAACCGGCTTTCACCTATAGAAGGCTTCATCAGAGGCTGTCGTTAGTAGCGCTGCTCGTCTCGTTGTTGGCGACGAGAAAGTGTTTCAAAAAATTGAAGCTGTGTGTGTGTGGTGAGATGTGTTCGAATAATGCGTGCGATTTGAATTGTGTCTGTTCGTTTAGGATGTCGTTTTTATTTGTTTTTGTGTGTTTGTATATTTCTAATTGTTCTAGAGTGTCTAGTTTTCGGCCTTTTGTGTGTACGTGTAGTATGTTCATGTTATTGTCGATGTTTTTATATGTGTGGTTTGCTTCAATGAGGTGGTTTGCGAAGGTAGATTCTGTAGTGGTGTGGAGTGCTTTTGTGTGTTCAATGTATCTCTGTTTGAAGCTACGTCCTGTCTGGCCTATGTAGAATTTACTGCAATTTGAACAATTTAGTTTATATACACCGGGTAGATCGAATTTGTTTTGTGCTTTGGGCATGCGTTTTGATAGTGTGTGTTCTGTTTTGTTAGTAGTTTTATAAGCGATTCTGTATCCTGCTTTTTTGAATTTGTGGGCAATTTTTTCTGTTTGTTTGTTGATGTATGTTAGTGTTATGAATTTGTTGTTTTCTGTCTTTGTCTGTTGTTTGTTTTGTGTTTTGTGTAGGAGTTTACTGACTATTGTTCTGTCATAACCGTTAGATTCTGCTAGATATTTTATCGTGTTTAGTTCGTCTTTGTAGTCTATTTCATCTAAGGGGATGTTGTTAAGTCTATGTATCATGGTTCTAAAAGCAGCTAGTTTGTGTTGTATTGGGTGATTGGAGGTGTTGTGTATTAGTGTGTCAGTTGTAGTTGGTTTTCTGTATATACTGAATTTGTGCCTGTGTTCTAGTTTTGTGATGGAGAGGTCTAAGAAGTTTATGGTATTGTTGTGTTCGTATTCGGCAGTGAAGGTTATGTTTTTATGTATTTTGTTTATGTGCGTTAGTAACTGTTCACATTGTCTTTTGTTTCCCCTGTATAGTATTAGAATGTCATCAACGTATCTGTGCCAATATAGTATTTTATGTGAGTGTCTGTCATTGTTTGTGAGTATTTTTGTTTTTTCTAAGTGTTGGAGGAAGACTTCTGCTAGAATGCTGGAT
Source organism: Magicicada septendecula (assembly GCA_034769895.1). Taxonomy (NCBI): domain Eukaryota; kingdom Metazoa; phylum Arthropoda; class Insecta; order Hemiptera; family Cicadidae; genus Magicicada; species Magicicada septendecula. The sequence continues at coordinate 749,855,343 of CM068368.1, read as the reverse complement.
ATGGGGGAGCCCATGGGTAGGCCATCGTTCTGTGTGTAGTATTTATTGTTATAAGTAAAGTAGTTTTGTTTTGTGATAATGTTCAGAGTTTCTGTTATTTCATTGATAAGTTCGTCTGGTGTGTTGTTCTGTTTGAGTTTGTTTTGTAGGATGGTGATTGTTTCAGAGATGGGGATGTTTGTGTACAGGTTTTTAATGTCAAAGGAGGCTAATGTGGCGTTATGGGGGATGTGTATGTCTTTTATTTTTGTTACTAGGTCAGTGTTGTTTTTTACTGCAATGTTGTTGTCTATTTGTGTGTGTTGTCTAATAATTTTGTCTAGATATTATTATATTCATTGAATATTATTATATATTCATATTATATATTCAAATTATGATATTCAAACCACCTCATTGAAGCAAACCACACATATAAAAACATCGACAATAACATGAACATACTACACGTACACACAAAAGGCCAAAAACTAGACACTCTAGAACAATTAGAAATATACAAACACACAAAAACAAATAAAAAAGACATCCTAAACGAACAGACACAATTCAAATCGCACGCATTATTCGAACACATCTCACCACACACACACAGCTTCAATCTTTCGAAACACTTTCTCGTCGCCAACAACAAGACGAGCAGCGCTACTAACGACAGCCTCTGATGAAGCCTTCTATAGGTGAAAGCCGGTTTAGGCTGTAAGGTAAAACTTTACGTTTTTACTTATAAAAAACTTTGTGTTCCGAGTCGTCAATATTATAGTGATATTTAGTTAAGTAACGGACACGTCATGGACAACGAAATCCAAGAATACTAGTTACATACAAAAAGTCAAACAAATCTACAAACACTTTGCCAGAACAATTTGAAATAATACAAATATATAAACCTAAACATTATTTTGAAATATTATACAAATGAACAGACTTGAAGTTTATTATCCAAAAACTTAATCAATAAAAATTCACAAAACATGACATAACAATAATACATTCAAATTTCAGTTTTACCACTTACAGTATGTGCAAAACTCAACACAAATCTATAAACACTACACATTATGTACAAGACCTAACAGCTAAACACTACAGACAATTTGAAATTATACATATATATAAACATAAACATTATTTTGAAATAAAGAAATCATCAGACAAAGAAGTTTATTGGCAAAAGACCCAGAAAACCTTTAGATTAATGAACTGCATAGAAGCCCAATATGAATTTAAAACCTAAATTGTTCGTGAATAGTACATTTGTCAATTCTGCCAATCAATTAAATTGATATACTGACATAAAGTACTTCGTTCACAAGATTAACACACTGATCCTTACAGAGCAGAGACCATCCTTACACCAAAACATACATTGTCATAATCAATTATTGGTCAATTATTTAGTGATTTTTAACATACCTTTTTGTTTCAACTAAACAATTGCTTTTATGTCCACACCATGAGACTATACATATTTTATAGGAGTCTACAAATGTTTTTACATGTCTGATAATGAACTATACAACAGCCCAAATCAATTAAAATTAGCTCATTTAATAGTGCATACAACTTCTGCCGATCAAATTTGATGACTTTTGCTATCAAGTATTTTATTCACAAACCTGAATACTGAGCAACACACATGACTAAATTTTTTGATGGATACGTTAAACTCTGTACTCTCAGAATTTAATACCCACATTAAAAAGTACATCATATCATTTGGTGCAGATACCATCTTTCCATTAATGAATATATTACGTTAATTAAATTTCATATAAAATTAAAATAAATATTTAAAACATGTACAAATTTATTTGTTATGTAGTTCATTATTTCTTCTCCTAACCCACCACCTAACACGTTTTAAATATAATTTTTAAAAAATGTTGTAAGTTTGTTTCATAATGGACTTCACAGCAATTCATCAGCCATGTGAAACTAACTTTTTGTGTAACTGCACACATGACGACTTCTGTCAATTTGTCCAAATAGCATTTCTCATCCAGTATTTCATCCACAACGTTAGCACATTGAGAAACACAGGTAATGTAAGCCGTGTTTCTGTGCCCTCAGTGTACTCTCTGAATAGAATACCCAGATGAGAAAGTTTATTTGTGTCATTGGAGCAGAGACCTGCTCTGGAGTCATCACATGTACTATTGCCTAAAAGTTTTCTGGCAGTAAATCCACTTACATACGCTGTGGACAACCGATTCACATTAAATGGGACGTCAGGCTCTTTGTCACAAGTAACAGAATTGGTGTCAGCAGTGTATGGAGTAAATGCACTGCGTTTATCAGTTAGAATGTCAGAACCAAGGAAAGTTTGAAGATTACTTAAAAGATCTGCATCATCATCCAGGCAGTTAGCATTTTTAAGAGTCTGATATGCAAGCCCATTGATGATGCAGGTCTTAAGAGCATCAACAAACTGTGGCACAGTAGGATTATTATTGGCCAATTAGTATCAGCTGTTGACAACAGACGTTATAAAGTTGCTTGTGAAACCTTCTCGAAATTTTTTACTGATATATATTTTGTGTAAGCAAGTAAGTACATTTTCAATTTTATAATCTATTTTGACTTTATTCCCTTTGAAACTGTATTCATAAGTCATTTAGGTTTATTTTTATATAATAATGAAACTTTCTCTTGTGAACTTACTTGTCTTTTTCCGTCGAACGCGTTTCGGCGTCGTGTTCGCCTTTGTCAGCTTAGAAACATATTTCTAAAAATATCTGAAAAACTAAGTTTTGGTGGTGACTTTGGTACAAATGTTTTTCTGGTTCAGATCGAGATTATGCCTCGAGAATACTTTAGAAAACTTGGGTATCTTTCCTATCGCAATTACACCGAGGAATCATTAGAGAAAGAAGTCAAATCTGTAATAAACCAGAGTTTATCAATAAGGAAAGCTGCAGAAAAGTGAGTTTAAATTTTTTACCAAAATAAAATGCATTTAGTACTTGAAATTAATCTGATATTTGTATTTACACTTATTTTTCTTTCTTTTCTAGATACGGAATTGCTAAAAACACGATTGTGAACCACATCAATAAAAGGAAAATTGGTGACCGAGTGAGAAGCCCTGGTGGACAGGAGATTTTCACTATGGAAGAGGAGGCGATCATGGTCGCTCATATTGTGGCTACATCCACTTATGGGTTCGCAGTGACTGTGATGGATTTGAAGGTAATCGCACAATCATACCTTAATTCAATTGGGAGAAAAGTAAAAATTTTCAAAAACAATATTCCTGGACAAGCTTGGGTCGAGGGTTTTCTGAAAAGGCATCATGACATTTCAAGACGAGTGGCAAGAAACAGTTGGAGACGGTTTAAGTTCTCATTTTACCATTGATGTGCTCAAGTTGTGCCAAGAGCATAATGTAACCTTCGTAGCATTACCCCCACATAACTCTCATTTACTTCAGCCACTTGACGTTGCCTATTTCAGGTCAATGAAAGGTGAGTGGAGAAAGTTGTTAAATGAGTGGAAAGACACTCCCTATGGCAGAAGATGTGGAACTATTCCCAAGGAACAATTTCCTAAGCTGCTTAGTAAACTTTGGGATAACCTATTGGAGAAGGGTAAAGAAAATTTAAAATCTGGTTTTAAAAAATCCAGCATCTTTCCATTTGACAAAGAACCTGTCTTTCGAAGATTGAGCAACTTTGGTACATAGAGGGTGGCATTGGTACACGTGCATTTTTGAAATTCAAACGTTTCTGGCGGGCTTATTTTACATACCACCAAGATAGTATGGCTTCTATTTGATCAGCTGATTTTCCAACAGCAAACATCTGCTGTGCAATGCCTTCTTGATTTTTTTTTTAAGGTTAGACGCCAATTAACACAGAGTATGAATATATAGAGGAGAAATCCAATGTTAAAATTTTGACTGAAGTCTCTAGCGCTCCTGGTGACTGTGTTGCCCACTAAGTGGAGCTAAATGATAATGCAGTATGGTCACGTGACTCCAGTATACTGTATTATCCTCTGCTGCATAGGCGGGAAATCTAAAAAAGGAAATGCTGCTAGGCTTTATTTGAAATTACTCTTAAACGTTTACAGTTTCATCAGACATATTTTCATGTCATTGTAATTACAGAAAAATGTTAAAAAAAATGAATAATTACAGTGTTTCAAGGTAGACATGTAAAATGTCTAAAAACTTAAAAACATTTTAATCAAAATTTAGTAAGAAAATGCATGAAAAGTGAATTAAAAAATTAGAAAACTTGCATTTACAAACCATTAATTGTACTAGTTACATCAACAAAGTAATTAGGTTTTTACAATTTTTAAGTACATGTGGCATCACAAAACATTCTGTGTATAAAACGTTAATAAAAATTTTTCTTTTAATAAACCCTTGTTTACAAATAATTGAAAATGTCTTTGCTTTAATGAAAATACACTTTAATTGCCTTTGGTTTCAAGGATATTAATCATTTGTTTTTGAAAACCACTGTGCATTTTATTGACATAAGGTCACAAATAGTTGGTAAACACTTAGGTAAAAATCAAGGAAAAACAAATTTAAGTATTTTATTTTTATTTTTACTCAAAAACATTTTAAATTACAAAAATACATACAGTGAGTAGAATTAACTAAGCAAATTTATAAAATATTACATAACACATAATAATTCAAATTCCAGTTCTACTAGTTACATACAAAACTCAAACAAATCTACAAACACTTCACATTATGTACAAGACCTAACAGCTAATCACTACAGAACAATCTGAAATAATACAAATATATAAACGCAAACATTATTTTGAAATATTATACAAATGAAAAGACTTGAAGTTTATTATAAAAAACTTACTCAATAAAAATTCACAAAACATGACTAACACATAATACATTCAAATTTCAGCTCTACCACTTATATGCAAAACTCAACACTAATCTACAAACACTTCACATTATGTACAAGACCTAACAGCTAATCGCTACAGAACAATTTGAAATAATACAAATATATAAACCCAAACATTATTTTGAAATATTATACAAATGAACAGACTTGAAGTTATTATAAAAAACTTACTCAATAAAAATTCACAGAACATGCAATAACGCATAATACATTCAAATTCCAGTTATACTAGTTACATACAAAAAGTCAAACAAATCTACAAACACTTTGCCAGAACAATTTGAAATAATACAAATATATAAACCTAAACATTATTTTGAAATATTATACAAATGAACAGACTTGAAGTTTACTATCCAAAAACTTAATCAATAAAAATTCACAAAACATGACATAACAATAGTACATTCAAATTTCAGTTTTACCACTTACAGTATATGCAAAACTCAACACAAATCTATAAACACTACACATTATGTACAAGACCTAACAGCTAAACACTACAGACAATTTGAAATTATACATATATATAAACATAAACATTATTTTGAAATACACAAATCATCAGACTAAGAAGTTTATTGGCAAAAGACCCAGAAAACCTTTAGATTAATGAACTGCATAGAAGCCCAATATGAATTTAAAACCTAAATTGTTCGTGAATAGTACATTTGTCAATTCTGCCAATCAATTAAATTGATATACTGACATAAAGTACTTCGTTCACAAGATTAACACACTGATCCTTACAGAGCAAAGACCATCCTTACACCAAAGCAATACATTGTCATAATCAATTATTGGTCAATTATTTAGTGATTTTTAACATACCTTTTTGTTTCAACTAAACAATTGCTTTTATGTCCGCACCATGAGACTATACATATTTTATAGGAGTCTACAAATGTTTTTACATGTCTGATAATGAACTATACAACAGCCCAAATCAATTAAAATTAGCTCATTTAATAGTGCATACAACTTCTGCCGATCAAATTTGATGACTTTTGCTATCAAGTATTTTATTCACAAACTGAATACTGAGCAACACACATGACTAAATTTTTTGATGGATACGTTAAACTCTGTACTCTCAGAATTTAATACCCACATTAAAAAGTACAGCATATCATTTGGTGCAGATACCATCTTTCCATTAATGAATATATTACGTTAATTAAATTTCATATAAAATTAAAATAAATATTTAAAACATGTACAAATTTATTTGTTATGTAGTTCATTATTTCTTCTCCTAACCCACCACCTAACACGTTTTAAATATAATTTTTAAAAAATGTTGTAAGTTTGTTTCATAATGGACTTCACAGCAGTTCATCAGCCATGTGAAACTAACTTTTTGTGTAACTGCACACATGACGACTTCTGTCAATTTGTCCAAATAGCATTTCTCATCCAGTATTTCATCCACAACGTTAGCACATTGAGAAACACAGGTAATGTAAGCCGTGTTTCTGTGCCCTCAGTGTACTCTCTGAATAGAATACCCAGATGAGAAAGTTTATTTGTGTCATTGGAGCAGAGACCTGCTCTGGAGTCGTCACATGTACTATTGCCTACAAGTTTTCTGGCAGTAAATCCACTTACATACGCTGTGGACAACCGATTCACATTAAATGAGACGTCAGGCTCTTTGTCACAAGTAACAGAATTGGTGTCAGCAGTGTATGGAGTAAATGCACTGCGTTTATCAGTTAGAATGTCAGAACCAAGGAAAGTTTGAAGATTACTTAAAAGATCTGCATCATCATCCAGGCAGTTAGCATTTTTAAGATTCTGATATGCAAGCCCATTGATGATGCAGGTGTTAAGAGCATCAACAAACTGTGGCACAGTAGGATTATTATTGGCCAATTAGTATCAGCTGTTGACAACAGACGTTATAAAGTTGCTTGTGAAACCTTCTCGAAATTTTTTACTGATATATATTTTGTGTAATCAAGTAAGTACATTTTCAATTTTATAATCTATTTTGACTTTATTCCCTTTGAAACTGTATTCATAAGTTATTTAGGTTTATTTTTATATAATAATGAAACTTTCTCTTGTGAACTTACTTGTCTTTTTCCTTCGAATGCGTTTCGGCGTCGTGTTCGCCTTTGTCAGCTTAGAAACATATTTCTAAAAATATCTGAAAAACTAAGTTTTGGTGGTAACTTTGGTACAAATGTTTTTCTGGTTCAGATCGAGATTATGCCTCGAGAATACTTTGGAAAACTTGGGTGTCTTTCCTATCGCAATTACACCGAGGAATCATTAGAGAAAGCAGTCGAATCTGTAATAAACCAGAGTTTATCAATAAGGAAAGCTGCAGAAAAGTGAGTTTAAATTTTTTACCAAAATAAAATGCATTTAGTACTTGAAATTAATCTGAGATTTGTATTTACACTTATTTTTCTTTCTTTTCTAGATACGGAATTGCTAAAAACACGATTGTGAACCACATCAATAAAAGGAAAATTGGTGACCGAGTGAGAAGCCCTGGTGGACAGGAGATTTTCACTATGGAAGAGGAGGCGATCATGGTCGCTCATATTGTGGCTACATCCACTTATGGGTTCCCAGTGACTGTGATGGATTTGAAGGTAATCGCACAATCATACCTTAATTCAATTGGGAGAAAAGTAAAAATTTTCAAAAACAATATTCCTGGACAAGCTTGGGTCGAGGGTTTTCTGAAAAGGCATCATGACATTTCAAGACGAGTGGCAAGAAACAGTTGGAGACGGTTTAAGTTCTCATTTTACCATTGATGTGCTCAAGTTGTGCCAAGAGCATAATGTAACCTTCGTAGCATTACCCCCACATAACTCTCATTTACTTCAGCCACTTGACGTTGCCTATTTCAGGTCAATGAAAGGTGAGTGGAGAAAGTTGTTAAATGAGTGGAAAGACACTCCCTATGGCAGAAGATGTGGAACTATTCCCAAGGAACAATTTCCTAAGCTGCTTAGTAAACTTTGGGATAACCTATTGGAGAAGGGTAAAGAAAATTTAAAATCTGGTTTTAAAAAATCCAGCATCTTTCCATTTGACAAAGAACCTGTCTTTCGAAGATTGAGCAACTTTGGTACATAGAGGGTGGCATTGGTACACGTGCATTTTTGAAATTCAAACGTTTCTGGCGGGCTTATTTTACATACCACCAAGATAGTATGGCTTCTATTTGATCAGCTGATTTTCCAACAGCAAACATCTGCTGTGCAATGCCTTCTTGATTTTTTTTTTAAGGTTAGACGCCAATTAACACAGAGTATGAATATATAGAGGAGAAATCCAATGTTAAAATTTTGACTGAAGTCTCTAGCGCTCCTGGTGACTGTGTTGCCCACTAAGTGGAGCTAAATGATAATGCAGTATGGTCACGTGACTCCAGTATACTGTATTATCCTCTGCTGCATAGGCGGGAAATCTAAAAAAGGAAATGCTGCTAGGCTTTATTTGAAATTACTCTTAAACGTTTACAGTTTCATCAGACATATTTTCATGTCATTGTAATTACAGAAAAATGTTAAAAAAAATGAATAATTACAGTGTTTCAAGGTAGACATGTAAAATGTCTAAAAACTTAAAAACATTTTAATCAAAATTTAGTAAGAAAATGCATGAAAAGTGAATTAAAAAATTAGAAAACTTACATTTACAAACCATTAATTGTACTAGTTACATCAACAAAGTAATTAGGTTTTTACAATTTTTAAGTACATGTGGCATCACAAAACATTCTGTGTATAAAACGTTAATAAAAATTTTTCTTTTAATAAACCCTTGTTTACAAATAATTGAAAATGTCTTTGCTTTAATGAAAATACACTTTAATTGCCTTTGGTTTCAAGGATATTAATCATTTGTTTTTGAAAACCACTGTGCATTTTATTGACATAAGGTCACAAATAGTTGGTAAACACTTAGGTAAAAATCAAGGAAAAACAAATTTAAGTATTTTATTTTTATTTTTACTCAAAAACATTTTAAATTACAAAAATACATACAGTGAGTAGAATTAACTAAGCAAATTTATAAAATATTACATAACACATAATAATTCAAATTCCAGTTCTACTAGTTACATACAAAACTCAAACAAATCTACAAACACTTCACATTATGTACAAGACCTAACAGCTAATCACTACAGAACAATCTGAAATAATACAAATATATAAACGCAAACATTATTTTGAAATATTATACAAATGAAAAGACTTGAAGTTTATTATAAAAAACTTACTCAATAAAAATTCACAAAACATGACATAACAATAATACATTCAAATTTCAGTTTTACCACTTACAGTATATGCAAAACTCAACACTAATCAACAAACACTTCACATTATGTACAAGACCTAACAGCTAATCGCTACAGAACAATTTGAAATAATACAAATATATAAACGCAAACATTATTTTGAAATATTATACAAATGAACAGACTTGAAGTTATTATAAAAAACTTACTCAATAAAAATTCACAGAACATGAAATAACGCATAATACATTCAAATTCCAGTTATACTAGTTACATACAAAAAGTCAAACAAATCTACAAACACTTTGCCAGAACAATTTGAAATAATACAAATATATAAACCTAAACATTATTTTGAAATATTGTACAAATGAACAGACTTGAAGTTTATTATCCAAAAACTTAATCAATAAAAATTCACAAAACATGACATAACAATAATACATTCAAATTTCAGTTTTACCACTTACAGTATATGCAAAACTCAACACAAATCTATAAACACTACACATTATGTACAAGACCTAACAGCTAAACACTACAGACAATTTGAAATTATACATATATATAAACATAAACATTATTTTGAAATACAGAAATCATCAGAAAAAAAGTTTATTGGCAAAAGACCCAGAAAACCTTTAGATTAATGAACTGCATAGAAGCCCAATATGAATTTAAAACCTAAATTGTTCGTGAATAGTACATTTGTCAATTATGCCAATCAATTAAATTGATATACTGACATAAAGTACTTCGTTCACAAGATTAACACACTGATCCTTACAGAGCAGAGACCATCCTTACACCAAAGCAATACATTGTCATAATCAATTATTGGTCAATTATTTAGTGATTTTTAACATACCTTTTTGTTTCAACTAAACAATTGCTTTTATGTCCGCACCATGAGACTATACATATTTTATAGGAGTCTACAAATGTTTTTACATGTCTGATAATGAATTATACAACAGCCCAAATCAATTAAAATTAGCTCATTTAATAGTGCATACAACTTCTGCCGATCAAATTTGATGACTTTTGCTATCAAGTATTTTATTCACAAACCTGAATACTGAGCAACACACATGACTAAATTTTTTGATGGATACGTTAAACTCTGTACTCTCAGAATTTAATACCCAAATTAAAAAGTACATCATATCATTTGGTGCAGATACCATCTTTCCATTAATGAATATATTACGTTAATTAAATTTCATATAAAATTAAAATAAATATTTAAAACATGTACAAATTTAATTGTTATGTAGTTCATTATTTCTTCTCCTAACCCACCACCTAACACGTTTTAAATATAATTTTTAAAAAATGTAAGTTTTTTTCATAATGGACTTCACAGCAATTCATCAGCCATGTGAAACTAACTTTTTGTGTAACTGCACACATGACGACTTCTGTCAATTTGTCCAAATAGCATTTCTCATCCAGTATTTCATCCACAACGTTAGCACATTGAGAAACACAGGTAATGTAAGCCGTGTTTCTGTGCCCTCAGTGTACTCTCTGAATAGAATACCCAGATGAGAAAGTTTATTTGTGTCATTGGAGCAGAGACCTGCTCTGGAGTCATCACATGTACTATTGCCTAAAAGTTTTCTGACAGTAAATCCACTTACATACGCTGTGGACAACCGATTCACATTAAATGGGACATCAGGCTCTTTGTCACAAGTAACAGAATTGGTGTCAGCAGTGTATGGAGTAAATGCACTGCGGTTTATCAGTTAGAATGTCAGAACCAAGGAAAGTTTGAAGATTACTTAAAAGATTTGCATCATTATCCAGGCAGTTAGCATTTTTAAGAGTCTGATATGCAAGCCCATTGATGATGCAGGTGTTAAGAGCATCAACAAACTGTGGCACAGTAGGATTATTATTGGCCAATTAGTATCAGCTGTTGACAACAGACGTTATAAAGTTGCTTGTGAAACCTTCTCGAAATTTTTTACTGATATATATTTTGTGTAATCAAGTAAGTACATTTTCAATTTTATAATCTATTTTGACTTTATTCCCTTTGAAACTGTATTCATAAGTTATTTAGGTTTATTTTTATATAATAATGAAACTTTCTCTTGTGAACTTACTTGTCTTTTTCCGTCGAACGCGTTTCGGCGTCGTGTTCGCCTTTGTCAGCTTAGAAACATATTTCTAAAAATATCTGAAAAACTAAGTTTTGGTGGTAACTTTGGTACAAATGTTTTTCTGGTTCAGATCGAGATTATGCCTCGAGAATACTTTGGAAAACTTGGGTGTCTTTCCTATCGCAATTACACCGAGGAATCATTAGAGAAAGCAGTCGAATCTGTAATAAACCACAGTTTATCAATAAGGAAAGCTGCAGAAAAGTGAGTTTAAATTTTTTACCAAAATAAAATGCATTTAGTACTTGAAATTAATCTGAGATTTGTATTTACACTTATTTTTCTTTCTTTTCTAGATACGGAATTGCTAAAAACACGATTGTGAACCACATCAATAAAAGGAAAATTGGTGACCGAGTGAGAAGCCCTGGTGGACAGGAGATTTTCACTATGGAAGAGGAGGCGATCATGGTCGCTCATATTGTGGCTACATCCACTTATGGGTTCGCAGTGACTGTGATGGATTTGAAGGTAATCGCACAATCATACCTTAATTCAATTGGGAGAAAAGTAAAAATTTTCAAAAACAATATTCCTGGACGAGCTTGGGTCGAGGGTTTTCTGAAAAGGCATCATGACATTTCAAGACGAGTGGCAAGAAACAGTTGGAGACGGTTTAAGTTCTCATTTTACCATTGATGTGCTCAAGTTGTGCCAAGAGCATAATGTAACCTTCGTAGCATTACCCCCACATAACTCTCATTTACTTCAGCCACTTGACGTTGCCTATTTCAGGTCAATGAAAGGTGAGTGGAGAAAGTTGTTAAATGAGTGGAAAGACACTCCCTATGGCAGAAGATGTGGAACTATTCCCAAGGAACAATTTCCTAAGCTGCTTAGTAAACTTTGGGATAACCTATTGGAGAAGGGTAAAGAAAATTTAAAATCTGGTTTTAAAAAATCCAGCATCTTTCCATTTGACAAAGAACCTGTCTTTCGAAGATTGAGCAACTTTGGTACATAGAGGGTGGCATTGATACACGTGCATTTTTGAAATTCAAACGTTTCTGGCGGGCTTATTTTACATACCACCAAGATAGTATGGCTTCTATTTGATCAGCTGATTTTCCAACAGCAAACATCTGCTGTGCAATGCCTTCTTGATTTTTTTTTTAAGGTTAGACGCCAATTAACACAGAGTACGAATATATAGAGGAGAAATCCAATGTTAAAATTTTGACTGAAGTCTCTAGCGCTCCTGGTGACTGTGTTGCCCACTAAGTGGAGCTAAATGATAATGCAGTATGGTCACGTGACTCCAGTATACTGTATTATCCTCTGCTGCATAGGCGGGAAATCTAAAAAAGGAAATGCTGCTAGGCTTTATTTGAAATTACTCTTAAACGTTTACAGTTTCATCAGACATATTTTCATGTCATTGTAATTACAGAAAAATGTTAAAAAAAATGAATAATTACAGTGTTTCAAGGTAGACATGTAAAATGTCTAAAAACTTAAAAACATTTTAATCAAAATTTAGTAAGAAAATGCATGAAAAGTGAATTAAAAAATTAGAAAACTTGCATTTACAAACCATTAATTGTACTAGTTACATCAACAAAGTAATTAGGTTTTTACAATTTTTAAGTACAGGTGGCATCACAAAACATTCTGTGTATAAAACGTTAATAAAAATTTTTCTTTTAATAAACCCTTGTTTACAAATAATTGAAAATGTCTTTGCTTTAATGAAAATACACTTTAATTGCCTTTGGTTTCAAGGATATTAATCATTTGTTTTTGAAAACCACTGTGCATTTTATTGACATAAGGTCACAAATAGTTGGTAAACACTTAGGTAAAAATCAAGGAAAAACAAATTTAAGTATTTTATTTTTATTTTTACTCAAAAACATTTTAAATTACAAAAATACATACAGTGAGTAGAATTAACTAAGCAAATTTATAAAATATTACATAACACATAATAATTCAAATTCCAGTTCTACTAGTTACATACAAAACTCAAACAAATCTACAAACACTTCACATTATGTACAAGACCTAACAGCTAATCACTACAGAACAATCTGAAATAATACAAATATATAAACGCAAACATTATTTTGAAATATTATACAAATGAAAAGACTTGAAGTTTATTATAAAAAACTTACTCAATAAAAATTCACAAAACATGACTAACACATAATACATTCAAATTTCAGCTCTACCACTTATATGCAAAACTCAACACTAATCTACAAACACTTCACATTATGTACAAGACCTAACAGCTAATCGCTACAGAACAATTTGAAATAATACAAATATATAAACGCAAACATTATTTTGAAATATTATACAAATGAACAGACTTGAAGTTATTATAAAAAACTTACTCAATAAAAATTCACAGAACATGAAATAACGCATAATACATTCAAATTCCAGTTATACTAGTTACATACAAAAGTCAAACAAATCTACAAACACTTTGCCAGAACAATTTGAAATAATACAAATATATAAAGGTAAACATTATTTTGAAATATTATACAAATGAACAGACTTGACGTTTATTATCCAAAAACTTAATCAATAAAAATTCACAAAACATGACATAACAATAATACATTCAAATTTCAGTTTTACCACTTACAGTATATGCAAAACTCAACACAAATCTATAAACACTACACATTATGTACAAGACCTAACAGCTAAACACTACAGACAATTTGAAATTATACATATATATAAACATAAACATTATTTTGAAATACAGAAATCATCAGACAAAGAAGTTTATTGGCAAAAGACCCAGAAAACCTTTAGATTAATGAACTGCATAGAAGCCCAATATGAATTTAAAACCTAAATTCTTCGTGAATAGTACATTTGTCAATTCTGCCAATCAATTAAATTGATATACTGACATAAAGTACTTCGTTCACAAGATTAACACACTGATCCTTACAGAGCAGAGACCATCCTTACACCAAAGCAATACATTGTCATAATCAATTATTGGTCAATTATTTAGTGATTTTTAACATACCTTTTTGTTTCAACTAAACAATTGCTTTTATGTCCGCACCATGAGACTATACATATTTTATAGGAGTCTACAAATGTTTTTACATGTCTGATAATGAACTATACAACAGCCCAAATAAATTAAAATTAGCTCATTTAATAGTGCATACAACTTCTGCCGATCAAATTTGATGACTTTTGCTATCAAGTATTTTATTCACAAACCTGAATACTGAGCAACACACATGACTAAATTTTTTGATGGATACGTTAAACTCTGTACTCTCAGAATTTAATACCCACATTAAAAAGTACAGCATATCATTTGGTGCAGATACCATCTTTCCATTAATGAATATATTACGTTAATTAAATTTCATATAAAATTAAAATAAATATTTAAAACATGTACAAATTTATTTGTTATGTAGTTCATTATTTCTTCTCCTAACCCACCACCTAACACATTTTAAATATAATTTTTAAAAAATGTTGTAAGTTTGTTTCATAATGGACTTCACAGCAGTTCATCAGCCATGTGAAACTAACTTTTTGTGTAACTGCACACATGACGACTTCTGTCAATTTGTCCAAATAGCATTTCTCATCCAGTATTTCATCCACAACGTTAGCACATTGAGAAACACAGGTAATGTAAGCCGTGTTTCTGTGCCCTCAGTGTACTCTCTGAATAGAATACCCAGATGAGAAAGTTTATTTGTGTCATTGGAGCAGAGACCTGCTCTGGAGTCGTCACATGTACTATTGCCTAAAAGTTTTCTGGCAGTAAATCCACTTACATACGCTGTGGACAACCGATTCACATTAAATGAGACGTCAGGCTCTTTGTCACAAGTAACAGAATTGGTGTCAGCAGTGTATGGAGTAAATGCACTGTGTTTATCAGTTAGAATGTCAGAACCAAGGAAAGTTTGAAGATTACTTAAAAGATCTGCATCATCATCCAGGCAGTTAGCATTTTTAAGATTCTGATATGCAAGCCCATTGATGATGCAGGTGTTAAGAGCATCAACAAACTGTGGCACAGTAGGATTATTATTGGCCAATTAGTATCAGCTGTTGACAACAGACGTTATAAAGTTGCTTGTGAAACCTTCTCGAAATTTTTTACTGATATATATTTTGTGTAATCAAGTAAGTACATTTTCAATTTTATAATCTATTTTGACTTTATTCCCTTTGAAACTGTATTCATAAGTTATTTAGGTTTATTTTTATATAATAATGAAACTTTCTCTTGTGAACTTACTTGTCTTTTTCCGTCGAACGCGTTTCGGCGTCGTGTTCGCCTTTGTCAGCTTAGAAACATATTTCTAAAAATATCTGAAAAACTAAGTTTTGGTGGTAACTTTGGTACAAATGTTTTTCTGGTTCAGATCGAGATTATGCCTCGAGAATACTTTGGAAAACTTGGGTGTCTTTCCTATCGCAATTACACCGAGGAATCATTAGAGAAAGCAGTCGAATCTGTAATAAACCACAGTTTATCAATAAGGAAAGCTGCAGAAAAGTGAGTTTAAATTTTTTACCAAAATAAAATGCATTTAGTACTTGAAATTAATCTGAGATTTGTATTTACACTTATTTTTCTTTCTTTTCTAGATACGGAATTGCTAAAAACACGATTGTGAACCACATCAATAAAAGGAAAATTGGTGACCGAGTGAGAAGCCCTGGTGGACAGGAGATTTTCACTATGGAAGAGGAGGCGATCATGGTCGCTCATATTGTGGCTACATCCACTTATGGGTTCGCAGTGACTGTGATGGATTTGAAGGTAATCGCACAATCATACCTTAATTCAATTGGGAGAAAAGTAAAAATTTTCAAAAACAATATTCCTGGACGAGCTTGGGTCGAGGGTTTTCTGAAAAGGCATCATGACATTTCAAGACGAGTGGCAAGAAACAGTTGGAGACGGTTTAAGTTCTCATTTTACCATTGATGTGCTCAAGTTGTGCCAAGAGCATAATGTAACCTTCGTAGCATTACCCCCACATAACTCTCATTTACTTCAGCCACTTGACGTTGCCTATTTCAGGTCAATGAAAGGTGAGTGGAGAAAGTTGTTAAATGAGTGGAAAGACACTCCCTATGGCAGAAGATGTGGAACTATTCCCAAGGAACAATTTCCTATGCTGCTTAGTAAACTTTGGGATAACCTATTGGAGAAGGGTAAAGAAAATTTAAAATCTGGTTTTAAAAAATCCAGCATCTTTCCATTTGACAAAGAACCTGTCTTTCGAAGATTGAGCAACTTTGGTACATAGAGGGTGGCATTGGTACACGTGCATTTTTGAAATTCAAACGTTTCTGGCGGGCTTATTTTACATACCACCAAGATAGTATGGCTTCTATTTGATCAGCTGATTTTCCAACAGCAAACATCTGCTGTGCAATGCCTTCTTGATTTTTTTTTTAAGGTTAGACGCCAATTAACACAGAGTACGAATATATAGAGGAGAAATCCAATGTTAAAATTTTGACTGAAGTCTCTAGCGCTCCTGGTGACTGTGTTGCCCACTAAGTGGAGCTAAATGATAATGCAGTATGGTCACGTGACTCCAGTATACTGTATTATCCTCTGCTGCATAGGCGGGAAATCTAAAAAAGGAAATGCTGCTAGGCTTTATTTGAAATTACTCTTAAACGTTTACAGTTTCATCAGACATATTTTCATGTCATTGTAATTACAGAAAAATGTTAAAAAAAATGAATAATTACAGTGTTTCAAGGTAGACATGTAAAATGTCTAAAAACTTAAAAACATTTTAATCAAAATTTAGTAAGAAAATGCATGAAAAGTGAATTAAAAAATTAGAAAACTTGCATTTACAAACCATTAATTGTACTAGTTACATCAACAAAGTAATTAGGTTTTTACAATTTTTAAGTACAGGTGGCATCACAAAACATTCTGTGTATAAAACGTTAATAAAAATTTTTCTTTTAATAAACCCTTGTTTACAAATAATTGAAAATGTCTTTGCTTTAATGAAAATACACTTTAATTGCCTTTGGTTTCAAGGATATTAATCATTTGTTTTTGAAAACCACTGTGCATTTTATTGACATAAGGTCACAAATAGTTGGTAAACACTTAGGTAAAAATCAAGGAAAAACAAATTTAAGTATTTTATTTTTATTTTTACTCAAAAACATTTTAAATTACAAAAATACATACAGTGAGTAGAATTAACTAAGCAAATTTATAAAATATTACATAACACATAATAATTCAAATTCCAGTTCTACTAGTTACATACAAAACTCAAACAAATCTACAAACACTTCACATTATGTACAAGACCTAACAGCTAATCACTACAGAACAATCTGAAATAATACAAATATATAAACGCAAACATTATTTTGAAATATTATACAAATGAAAAGACTTGAAGTTTATTATAAAAAACTTACTCAATAAAAATTCACAAAACATGACTAACACATAATACATTCAAATTTCAGCTCTACCACTTATATGCAAAACTCAACACTAATCTACAAACACTTCACATTATGTACAAGACCTAACAGCTAATCGCTACAGAACAATTTGAAATAATACAAATATATAAACGCAAACATTATTTTGAAATATTATACAAATGAACAGACTTGAAGTTATTATAAAAAACTTACTCAATAAAAATTCACAGAACATGAAATAACGCATAATACATTCAAATTCCAGTTATACTAGTTACATACAAAAGTCAAACAAATCTACAAACACTTTGCCAGAACAATTTGAAATAATACAAATATATAAAGGTAAACATTATTTTGAAATATTATACAAATGAACAGACTTGAAGTTTATTATCCAAAAACTTAATCAATAAAAATTCACAAAACATGACATAACAATAATACATTCAAATTTCAGTTTTACCACTTACAGTATATGCAAAACTCAACACAAATCTATAAACACTACACATTATGTACAAGACCTAACAGCTAAACACTACAGACAATTTGAAATTATACATATATATAAACATAAACATTATTTTGAAATACAGAAATCATCAGACAAAGAAGTTTATTGGCAAAAGACCCAGAAAACCTTTAGATTAATGAACTGCATAGAAGCCCAATATGAATTTAAAACCTAAATTCTTCGTGAATAGTACATTTGTCAATTCTGCCAATCAATTAAATTGATATACTGACATAAAGTACTTCGTTCACAAGATTAACACACTGATCCTTACAGAGCAGAGACCATCCTTACACCAAAGCAATACATTGTCATAATCAATTATTGGTCAATTATTTAGTGATTTTTAACATACCTTTTTGTTTCAACTAAACAATTGCTTTTATGTCCGCACCATGAGACTATACATATTTTATAGGAGTCTACAAATGTTTTTACATGTCTGATAATGAACTATACAACAGCCCAAATAAATTAAAATTAGCTCATTTAATAGTGCATACAACTTCTGCCGATCAAATTTGATGACTTTTGCTATCAAGTATTTTATTCACAAACCTGAATACTGAGCAACACACATGACTAAATTTTTTGATGGATACGTTAAACTCTGTACTCTCAGAATTTAATACCCACATTAAAAAGTACAGCATATCATTTGGTGCAGATACCATCTTTCCATTAATGAATATATTACGTTAATTAAATTTCATATAAAATTAAAATAAATATTTAAAACATGTACAAATTTATTTGTTATGTAGTTCATTATTTCTTCTCCTAACCCACCACCTAACACGTTTTAAATATAATTTTTAAAAAATGTTGTAAGTTTGTTTCATAATGGACTTCACAGCAGTTCATCAGCCATGTGAAACTAACTTTTTGTGTAACTGCACACATGACGACTTCTGTCAATTTGTCCAAATAGCATTTCTCATCCAGTATTTCATCCACAACGTTAGCACATTGAGAAACACAGGTAATGTAAGCCGTGTTTCTGTGCCCTCAGTGTACTCTCTGAATAGAATACCCAGATGAGAAAGTTTATTTGTGTCATTGGAGCAGAGACCTGCTCTGGAGTCGTCACATGTACTATTGCCTAAAAGTTTTCTGGCAGTAAATCCACTTACATACGCTGTGGACAACCGATTCACATTAAATGAGACGTCAGGCTCTTTGTCACAAGTAACAGAATTGGTGTCAGCAGTGTATGGAGTAAATGCACTGTGTTTATCAGTTAGAATGTCAGAACCAAGGAAAGTTTGAAGATTACTTAAAAGATCTGCATCATCATCCAGGCAGTTAGCATTTTTAAGATTCTGATATGCAAGCCCATTGATGATGCAGGTGTTAAGAGCATCAACAAACTGTGGCACAGTAGGATTATTATTGGCCAATTAGTATCAGCTGTTGACAACAGACGTTATAAAGTTGCTTGTGAAACCTTCTCGAAATTTTTTACTGATATATATTTTGTGTAATCAAGTAAGTACATTTTCAATTTTATAATCTATTTTGACTTTATTCCCTTTGAAACTGTATTCATAAGTTATTTAGGTTTATTTTTATATAATAATGAAACTTTCTCTTGTGAACTTACTTGTCTTTTTCCGTCGAACGCGTTTCGGCGTCATGTTCGCCTTTGTCAGCTTAGAAACATATTTCTAAAAATATCTGAAAAACTAAGTTTTGGTGGTAACTTTGGTACAAATGTTTTTCTGGTTCAGATCGAGATTATGCCTCGAGAATACTTTGGAAAACTTGGGTGTCTTTCCTATCGCAATTACACCGAGGAATCATTAGAGAAAGCAGTCGAATCTGTAATAAACCACAGTTTATCAATAAGGAAAGCTGCAGAAAAGTGAGTTTAAATTTTTTACCAAAATAAAATGCATTTAGTACTTGAAATTAATCTGAGATTTGTATTTACACTTATTTTTCTTTCTTTTCTAGATACGGAATTGCTAAAAACACGATTGTGAACCACATCAATAAAAGGAAAATTGGTGACCGAGTGAGAAGCCCTGGTGGACAGGAGATTTTCACTATGGAAGAGGAGGCGATCATGGTCGCTCATATTGTGGCTACATCCACTTATGGGTTCGCAGTGACTGTGATGGATTTGAAGGTAATCGCACAATCATACCTTAATTCAATTGGGAGAAAAGTAAAAATTTTCAAAAACAATATTCCTGGACGAGCTTGGGTCGAGGGTTTTCTGAAAAGGCATCATGACATTTCAAGACGAGTGGCAAGAAACAGTTGGAGACGGTTTAAGTTCTCATTTTACCATTGATGTGCTCAAGTTGTGCCAAGAGCATAATGTAACCTTCGTAGCATTACCCCCACATAACTCTCATTTACTTCAGCCACTTGACGTTGCCTATTTCAGGTCAATGAAAGGTGAGTGGAGAAAGTTGTTAAATGAGTGGAAAGACACTCCCTATGGCAGAAGATGTGGAACTATTCCCAAGGAACAATTTCCTATGCTGCTTAGTAAACTTTGGGATAACCTATTGGAGAAGGGTAAAGAAAATTTAAAATCTGGTTTTAAAAAATCCAGCATCTTTCCATTTGACAAAGAACCTGTCTTTCGAAGATTGAGCAACTTTGGTACATAGAGGGTGGCATTGGTACACGTGCATTTTTGAAATTCAAACGTTTCTGGCGGGCTTATTTTACATACCACCAAGATAGTATGGCTTCTATTTGATCAGCTGATTTTCCAACAGCAAACATCTGCTGTGCAATGCCTTCTTGATTTTTTTTTTAAGGTTAGACGCCAATTAACACAGAGTACGAATATATAGAGGAGAAATCCAATGTTAAAATTTTGACTGAAGTCTCTAGCGCTCCTGGTGACTGTGTTGCCCACTAAGTGGAGCTAAATGATAATGCAGTATGGTCACGTGACTCCAGTATACTGTATTATCCTCTGCTGCATAGGCGGGAAATCTAAAAAAGGAAATGCTGCTAGGCTTTATTTGAAATTACTCTTAAACGTTTACAGTTTCATCAGACATATTTTCATGTCATTGTAATTACAGAAAAATGTTAAAAAAAATGAATAATTACAGTGTTTCAAGGTAGACATGTAAAATGTCTAAAAACTTAAAAACATTTTAATCAAAATTTAGTAAGAAAATGCATGAAAAGTGAATTAAAAAATTAGAAAACTTGCATTTACAAACCATTAATTGTACTAGTTACATCAACAAAGTAATTAGGTTTTTACAATTTTTAAGTACAGGTGGCATCACAAAACATTCTGTGTATAAAACGTTAATAAAAATTTTTCTTTTAATAAACCCTTGTTTACAAATAATTGAAAATGTCTTTGCTTTAATGAAAATACACTTTAATTGCCTTTGGTTTCAAGGATATTAATCATTTGTTTTTGAAAACCACTGTGCATTTTATTGACATAAGGTCACAAATAGTTGGTAAACACTTAGGTAAAAATCAAGGAAAAACAAATTTAAGTATTTTATTTTTATTTTTACTCAAAAACATTTTAAATTACAAAAATACATACAGTGAGTAGAATTAACTAAGCAAATTTATAAAATATTACATAACACATAATAATTCAAATTCCAGTTCTACTAGTTACATACAAAACTCAAACAAATCTACAAACACTTCACATTATGTACAAGACCTAACAGCTAATCACTACAGAACAATCTGAAATAATACAAATATATAAACGCAAACATTATTTTGAAATATTATACAAATGAAAAGACTTGAAGTTTATTATAAAAAACTTACTCAATAAAAATTCACAAAACATGACTAACACATAATACATTCAAATTTCAGCTCTACCACTTATATGCAAAACTCAACACTAATCTACAAACACTTCACATTATGTACAAGACCTAACAGCTAATCGCTACAGAACAATTTGAAATAATACAAATATATAAACGCAAACATTATTTTGAAATATTATACAAATGAACAGACTTGAAGTTATTATAAAAAACTTACTCAATAAAAATTCACAGAACATGAAATAACGCATAATACATTCAAATTCCAGTTATACTAGTTACATACAAAAGTCAAACAAATCTACAAACACTTTGCCAGAACAATTTGAAATAATACAAATATATAAAGGTAAACATTATTTTGAAATATTATACAAATGAACAGACTTGAAGTTTATTATCCAAAAACTTAATCAATAAAAATTCACAAAACATGACATAACAATAATACATTCAAATTTCAGTTTTACCACTTACAGTATATGCAAAACTCAACACAAATCTATAAACACTACACATTATGTACAAGACCTAACAGCTAAACACTACAGACAATTTGAAATTATACATATATATAAACATAAACATTATTTTGAAATACAGAAATCATCAGACAAAGAAGTTTATTGGCAAAAGACCCAGAAAACCTTTAGATTAATGAACTGCATAGAAGCCCAATATGAATTTAAAACCTAAATTCTTCGTGAATAGTACATTTGTCAATTCTGCCAATCAATTAAATTGATATACTGACATAAAGTACTTCGTTCACAAGATTAACACACTGATCCTTACAGAGCAGAGACCATCCTTACACCAAAGCAATACATTGTCATAATCAATTATTGGTCAATTATTTAGTGATTTTTAACATACCTTTTTGTTTCAACTAAACAATTGCTTTTATGTCCGCACCATGAGACTATACATATTTTATAGGAGTCTACAAATGTTTTTACATGTCTGATAATGAACTATACAACAGCCCAAATAAATTAAAATTAGCTCATTTAATAGTGCATACAACTTCTGCCGATCAAATTTGATGACTTTTGCTATCAAGTATTTTATTCACAAACCTGAATACTGAGCAACACACATGACTAAATTTTTTGATGGATACGTTAAACTCTGTACTCTCAGAATTTAATACCCACATTAAAAAGTACAGCATATCATTTGGTGCAGATACCATCTTTCCATTAATGAATATATTACGTTAATTAAATTTCATATAAAATTAAAATAAATATTTAAAACATGTACAAATTTATTTGTTATGTAGTTCATTATTTCTTCTCCTAACCCACCACCTAACACGTTTTAAATATAATTTTTAAAAAATGTTGTAAGTTTGTTTCATAATGGACTTCACAGCAGTTCATCAGCCATGTGAAACTAACTTTTTGTGTAACTGCACACATGACGACTTCTGTCAATTTGTCCAAATAGCATTTCTCATCCAGTATTTCATCCACAACGTTAGCACATTGAGAAACACAGGTAATGTAAGCCGTGTTTCTGTGCCCTCAGTGTACTCTCTGAATAGAATACCCAGATGAGAAAGTTTATTTGTGTCATTGGAGCAGAGACCTGCTCTGGAGTCGTCACATGTACTATTGCCTAAAAGTTTTCTGGCAGTAAATCCACTTACATACGCTGTGGACAACCGATTCACATTAAATGAGACGTCAGGCTCTTTGTCACAAGTAACAGAATTGGTGTCAGCAGTGTATGGAGTAAATGCACTGTGTTTATCAGTTAGAATGTCAGAACCAAGGAAAGTTTGAAGATTACTTAAAAGATCTGCATCATCATCCAGGCAGTTAGCATTTTTAAGATTCTGATATGCAAGCCCATTGATGATGCAGGTGTTAAGAGCATCAACAAACTGTGGCACAGTAGGATTATTATTGGCCAATTAGTATCAGCTGTTGACAACAGACGTTATAAAGTTGCTTGTGAAACCTTCTCGAAATTTTTTACTGATATATATTTTGTGTAATCAAGTAAGTACATTTTCAATTTTATAATCTATTTTGACTTTATTCCCTTTGAAACTGTATTCATAAGTTATTTAGGTTTATTTTTATATAATAATGAAACTTTCTCTTGTGAACTTACTTGTCTTTTTCCGTCGAACGCGTTTCGGCGTCGTGTTCGCCTTTGTCAGCTTAGAAACATATTTCTAAAAATATCTGAAAAACTAAGTTTTGGTGGTAACTTTGGTACAAATGTTTTTCTGGTTCAGATCGAGATTATGCCTCGAGAATACTTTGGAAAACTTGGGTGTCTTTCCTATCGCAATTACACCGAGGAATCATTAGAGAAAGCAGTCGAATCTGTAATAAACCACAGTTTATCAATAAGGAAAGCTGCAGAAAAGTGAGTTTAAATTTTTTACCAAAATAAAATGCATTTAGTACTTGAAATTAATCTGAGATTTGTATTTACACTTATTTTTCTTTCTTTTCTAGATACGGAATTGCTAAAAACACGATTGTGAACCACATCAATAAAAGGAAAATTGGTGACCGAGTGAGAAGCCCTGGTGGACAGGAGATTTTCACTATGGAAGAGGAGGCGATCATGGTCGCTCATATTGTGGCTACATCCACTTATGGGTTCGCAGTGACTGTGATGGATTTGAAGGTAATCGCACAATCATACCTTAATTCAATTGGGAGAAAAGTAAAAATTTTCAAAAACAATATTCCTGGACGAGCTTGGGTCGAGGGTTTTCTGAAAAGGCATCATGACATTTCAAGACGAGTGGCAAGAAACAGTTGGAGACGGTTTAAGTTCTCATTTTACCATTGATGTGCTCAAGTTGTGCCAAGAGCATAATGTAACCTTCGTAGCATTACCCCCACATAACTCTCATTTACTTCAGCCACTTGACGTTGCCTATTTCAGGTCAATGAAAGGTGAGTGGAGAAAGTTGTTAAATGAGTGGAAAGACACTCCCTATGGCAGAAGATGTGGAACTATTCCCAAGGAACAATTTCCTATGCTGCTTAGTAAACTTTGGGATAACCTATTGGAGAAGGGTAAAGAAAATTTAAAATCTGGTTTTAAAAAATCCAGCATCTTTCCATTTGACAAAGAACCTGTCTTTCGAAGATTGAGCAACTTTGGTACATAGAGGGTGGCATTGGTACACGTGCATTTTTGAAATTCAAACGTTTCTGGCGGGCTTATTTTACATACCACCAAGATAGTATGGCTTCTATTTGATCAGCTGATTTTCCAACAGCAAACATCTGCTGTGCAATGCCTTCTTGATTTTTTTTTTAAGGTTAGACGCCAATTAACACAGAGTACGAATATATAGAGGAGAAATCCAATGTTAAAATTTTGACTGAAGTCTCTAGCGCTCCTGGTGACTGTGTTGCCCACTAAGTGGAGCTAAATGATAATGCAGTATGGTCACGTGACTCCAGTATACTGTATTATCCTCTGCTGCATAGGCGGGAAATCTAAAAAAGGAAATGCTGCTAGGCTTTATTTGAAATTACTCTTAAACGTTTACAGTTTCATCAGACATATTTTCATGTCATTGTAATTACAGAAAAATGTTAAAAAAAATGAATAATTACAGTGTTTCAAGGTAGACATGTAAAATGTCTAAAAACTTAAAAACATTTTAATCAAAATTTAGTAAGAAAATGCATGAAAAGTGAATTAAAAAATTAGAAAACTTGCATTTACAAACCATTAATTGTACTAGTTACATCAACAAAGTAATTAGGTTTTTACAATTTTTAAGTACAGGTGGCATCACAAAACATTCTGTGTATAAAACGTTAATAAAAATTTTTCTTTTAATAAACCCTTGTTTACAAATAATTGAAAATGTCTTTGCTTTAATGAAAATACACTTTAATTGCCTTTGGTTTCAAGGATATTAATCATTTGTTTTTGAAAACCACTGTGCATTTTATTGACATAAGGTCACAAATAGTTGGTAAACACTTAGGTAAAAATCAAGGAAAAACAAATTTAAGTATTTTATTTTTATTTTTACTCAAAAACATTTTAAATTACAAAAATACATACAGTGAGTAGAATTAACTAAGCAAATTTATAAAATATTACATAACACATAATAATTCAAATTCCAGTTCTACTAGTTACATACAAAACTCAAACAAATCTACAAACACTTCACATTATGTACAAGACCTAACAGCTAATCACTACAGAACAATCTGAAATAATACAAATATATAAACGCAAACATTATTTTGAAATATTATACAAATGAAAAGACTTGAAGTTTATTATAAAAAACTTACTCAATAAAAATTCACAAAACATGACTAACACATAATACATTCAAATTTCAGCTCTACCACTTATATGCAAAACTCAACACTAATCTACAAACACTTCACATTATGTACAAGACCTAACAGCTAATCGCTACAGAACAATTTGAAATAATACAAATATATAAACGCAAACATTATTTTGAAATATTATACAAATGAACAGACTTGAAGTTATTATAAAAAACTTACTCAATAAAAATTCACAGAACATGAAATAACGCATAATACATTCAAATTCCAGTTATACTAGTTACATACAAAAGTCAAACAAATCTACAAACACTTTGCCAGAACAATTTGAAATAATACAAATATATAAAGGTAAACATTATTTTGAAATATTATACAAATGAACAGACTTGAAGTTTATTATCCAAAAACTTAATCAATAAAAATTCACAAAACATGACATAACAATAATACATTCAAATTTCAGTTTTACCACTTACAGTATATGCAAAACTCAACACAAATCTATAAACACTACACATTATGTACAAGACCTAACAGCTAAACACTACAGACAATTTGAAATTATACATATATATAAACATAAACATTATTTTGAAATACAGAAATCATCAGACAAAGAAGTTTATTGGCAAAAGACCCAGAAAACCTTTAGATTAATGAACTGCATAGAAGCCCAATATGAATTTAAAACCTAAATTCTTCGTGAATAGTACATTTGTCAATTCTGCCAATCAATTAAATTGATATACTGACATAAAGTACTTCGTTCACAAGATTAACACACTGATCCTTACAGAGCAGAGACCATCCTTACACCAAAGCAATACATTGTCATAATCAATTATTGGTCAATTATTTAGTGATTTTTAACATACCTTTTTGTTTCAACTAAACAATTGCTTTTATGTCCGCACCATGAGACTATACATATTTTATAGGAGTCTACAAATGTTTTTACATGTCTGATAATGAACTATACAACAGCCCAAATAAATTAAAATTAGCTCATTTAATAGTGCATACAACTTCTGCCGATCAAATTTGATGACTTTTGCTATCAAGTATTTTATTCACAAACCTGAATACTGAGCAACACACATGACTAAATTTTTTGATGGATACGTTAAACTCTGTACTCTCAGAATTTAATACCCACATTAAAAAGTACAGCATATCATTTGGTGCAGATACCATCTTTCCATTAATGAATATATTACGTTAATTAAATTTCATATAAAATTAAAATAAATATTTAAAACATGTACAAATTTATTTGTTATGTAGTTCATTATTTCTTCTCCTAACCCACCACCTAACACGTTTTAAATATAATTTTTAAAAAATGTTGTAAGTTTGTTTCATAATGGACTTCACAGCAGTTCATCAGCCATGTGAAACTAACTTTTTGTGTAACTGCACACATGACGACTTCTGTCAATTTGTCCAAATAGCATTTCTCATCCAGTATTTCATCCACAACGTTAGCACATTGAGAAACACAGGTAATGTAAGCCGTGTTTCTGTGCCCTCAGTGTACTCTCTGAATAGAATACCCAGATGAGAAAGTTTATTTGTGTCATTGGAGCAGAGACCTGCTCTGGAGTCGTCACATGTACTATTGCCTAAAAGTTTTCTGGCAGTAAATCCACTTACATACGCTGTGGACAACCGATTCACATTAAATGAGACGTCAGGCTCTTTGTCACAAGTAACAGAATTGGTGTCAGCAGTGTATGGAGTAAATGCACTGTGTTTATCAGTTAGAATGTCAGAACCAAGGAAAGTTTGAAGATTACTTAAAAGATCTGCATCATCATCCAGGCAGTTAGCATTTTTAAGATTCTGATATGCAAGCCCATTGATGATGCAGGTGTTAAGAGCATCAACAAACTGTGGCACAGTAGGATTATTATTGGCCAATTAGTATCAGCTGTTGACAACAGACGTTATAAAGTTGCTTGTGAAACCTTCTCGAAATTTTTTACTGATATATATTTTGTGTAATCAAGTAAGTACATTTTCAATTTTATAATCTATTTTGACTTTATTCCCTTTGAAACTGTATTCATAAGTTATTTAGGTTTATTTTTATATAATAATGAAACTTTCTCTTGTGAACTTACTTGTCTTTTTCCGTCGAACGCGTTTCGGCGTCGTGTTCGCCTTTGTCAGCTTAGAAACATATTTCTAAAAATATCTGAAAAACTAAGTTTTGGTGGTAACTTTGGTACAAATGTTTTTCTGGTTCAGATCGAGATTATGCCTCGAGAATACTTTGGAAAACTTGGGTGTCTTTCCTATCGCAATTACACCGAGGAATCATTAGAGAAAGCAGTCGAATCTGTAATAAACCACAGTTTATCAATAAGGAAAGCTGCAGAAAAGTGAGTTTAAATTTTTTTACCAAAATAAAATGCATTTAGTACTTGAAATTAATCTGAGATTTGTATTTACACTTATTTTTCTTTCTTTTCTAGATACGGAATTGCTAAAAACACGATTGTGAACCACATCAATAAAAGGAAAATTGGTGACCGAGTGAGAAGCCCTGGTGGACAGGAGATTTTCACTATGGAAGAGGAGGCGATCATGGTCGCTCATATTGTGGCTACATCCACTTATGGGTTCGCAGTGACTGTGATGGATTTGAAGGTAATCGCACAATCATACCTTAATTCAATTGGGAGAAAAGTAAAAATTTTCAAAAACAATATTCCTGGACGAGCTTGGGTCGAGGGTTTTCTGAAAAGGCATCATGACATTTCAAGACGAGTGGCAAGAAACAGTTGGAGACGGTTTAAGTTCTCATTTTACCATTGATGTGCTCAAGTTGTGCCAAGAGCATAATGTAACCTTCGTAGCATTACCCCCACATAACTCTCATTTACTTCAGCCACTTGACGTTGCCTATTTCAGGTCAATGAAAGGTGAGTGGAGAAAGTTGTTAAATGAGTGGAAAGACACTCCCTATGGCAGAAGATGTGGAACTATTCCCAAGGAACAATTTCCTATGCTGCTTAGTAAACTTTGGGATAACCTATTGGAGAAGGGTAAAGAAAATTTAAAATCTGGTTTTAAAAAATCCAGCATCTTTCCATTTGACAAAGAACCTGTCTTTCGAAGATTGAGCAACTTTGGTACATAGAGGGTGGCATTGGTACACGTGCATTTTTGAAATTCAAACGTTTCTGGCGGGCTTATTTTACATACCACCAAGATAGTATGGCTTCTATTTGATCAGCTGATTTTCCAACAGCAAACATCTGCTGTGCAATGCCTTCTTGATTTTTTTTTTAAGGTTAGACGCCAATTAACACAGAGTACGAATATATAGAGGAGAAATCCAATGTTAAAATTTTGACTGAAGTCTCTAGCGCTCCTGGTGACTGTGTTGCCCACTAAGTGGAGCTAAATGATAATGCAGTATGGTCACGTGACTCCAGTATACTGTATTATCCTCTGCTGCATAGGCGGGAAATCTAAAAAAGGAAATGCTGCTAGGCTTTATTTGAAATTACTCTTAAACGTTTACAGTTTCATCAGACATATTTTCATGTCATTGTAATTACAGAAAAATGTTAAAAAAAATGAATAATTACAGTGTTTCAAGGTAGACATGTAAAATGTCTAAAAACTTAAAAACATTTTAATCAAAATTTAGTAAGAAAATGCATGAAAAGTGAATTAAAAAATTAGAAAACTTGCATTTACAAACCATTAATTGTACTAGTTACATCAACAAAGTAATTAGGTTTTTACAATTTTTAAGTACAGGTGGCATCACAAAACATTCTGTGTATAAAACGTTAATAAAAATTTTTCTTTTAATAAACCCTTGTTTACAAATAATTGAAAATGTCTTTGCTTTAATGAAAATACACTTTAATTGCCTTTGGTTTCAAGGATATTAATCATTTGTTTTTGAAAACCACTGTGCATTTTATTGACATAAGGTCACAAATAGTTGGTAAACACTTAGGTAAAAATCAAGGAAAAACAAATTTAAGTATTTTATTTTTATTTTTACTCAAAAACATTTTAAATTACAAAAATACATACAGTGAGTAGAATTAACTAAGCAAATTTATAAAATATTACATAACACATAATAATTCAAATTCCAGTTCTACTAGTTACATACAAAACTCAAACAAATCTACAAACACTTCACATTATGTACAAGACCTAACAGCTAATCACTACAGAACAATCTGAAATAATACAAATATATAAACGCAAACATTATTTTGAAATATTATACAAATGAAAAGACTTGAAGTTTATTATAAAAAACTTACTCAATAAAAATTCACAAAACATGACTAACACATAATACATTCAAATTTCAGCTCTACCACTTATATGCAAAACTCAACACTAATCTACAAACACTTCACATTATGTACAAGACCTAACAGCTAATCGCTACAGAACAATTTGAAATAATACAAATATATAAACGCAAACATTATTTTGAAATATTATACAAATGAACAGACTTGAAGTTATTATAAAAAACTTACTCAATAAAAATTCACAGAACATGAAATAACGCATAATACATTCAAATTCCAGTTATACTAGTTACATACAAAAGTCAAACAAATCTACAAACACTTTGCCAGAACAATTTGAAATAATACAAATATATAAAGGTAAACATTATTTTGAAATATTATACAAATGAACAGACTTGAAGTTTATTATCCAAAAACTTAATCAATAAAAATTCACAAAACATGACATAACAATAATACATTCAAATTTCAGTTTTACCACTTACAGTATATGCAAAACTCAACACAAATCTATAAACACTACACATTATGTACAAGACCTAACAGCTAAACACTACAGACAATTTGAAATTATACATATATATAAACATAAACATTATTTTGAAATACAGAAATCATCAGACAAAGAAGTTTATTGGCAAAAGACCCAGAAAACCTTTAGATTAATGAACTGCATAGAAGCCCAATATGAATTTAAAACCTAAATTCTTCGTGAATAGTACATTTGTCAATTCTGCCAATCAATTAAATTGATATACTGACATAAAGTACTTCGTTCACAAGATTAACACACTGATCCTTACAGAGCAGAGACCATCCTTACACCAAAGCAATACATTGTCATAATCAATTATTGGTCAATTATTTAGTGATTTTTAACATACCTTTTTGTTTCAACTAAACAATTGCTTTTATGTCCGCACCATGAGACTATACATATTTTATAGGAGTCTACAAATGTTTTTACATGTCTGATAATGAACTATACAACAGCCCAAATAAATTAAAATTAGCTCATTTAATAGTGCATACAACTTCTGCCGATCAAATTTGATGACTTTTGCTATCAAGTATTTTATTCACAAACCTGAATACTGAGCAACACACATGACTAAATTTTTTGATGGATACGTTAAACTCTGTACTCTCAGAATTTAATACCCACATTAAAAAGTACAGCATATCATTTGGTGCAGATACCATCTTTCCATTAATGAATATATTACGTTAATTAAATTTCATATAAAATTAAAATAAATATTTAAAACATGTACAAATTTATTTGTTATGTAGTTCATTATTTCTTCTCCTAACCCACCACCTAACACGTTTTAAATATAATTTTTAAAAAATGTTGTAAGTTTGTTTCATAATGGACTTCACAGCAGTTCATCAGCCATGTGAAACTAACTTTTTGTGTAACTGCACACATGACGACTTCTGTCAATTTGTCCAAATAGCATTTCTCATCCAGTATTTCATCCACAACGTTAGCACATTGAGAAACACAGGTAATGTAAGCCGTGTTTCTGTGCCCTCAGTGTACTCTCTGAATAGAATACCCAGATGAGAAAGTTTATTTGTGTCATTGGAGCAGAGACCTGCTCTGGAGTCGTCACATGTACTATTGCCTAAAAGTTTTCTGGCAGTAAATCCACTTACATACGCTGTGGACAACCGATTCACATTAAATGAGACGTCAGGCTCTTTGTCACAAGTAACAGAATTGGTGTCAGCAGTGTATGGAGTAAATGCACTGTGTTTATCAGTTAGAATGTCAGAACCAAGGAAAGTTTGAAGATTACTTAAAAGAACTGCATCATCATCCAGGCAGTTAGCATTTTTAAGATTCTGATATGCAAGCCCATTGATGATGCAGGTGTTAAGAGCATCAACAAACTGTGGCACAGTAGGATTATTATTGGCCAATTAGTATCAGCTGTTGACAACAGACGTTATAAAGTTGCTTGTGAAACCTTCTCGAAATTTTTTACTGATATATATTTTGTGTAATCAAGTAAGTACATTTTCAATTTTATAATCTATTTTGACTTTATTCCCTTTGAAACTGTATTCATAAGTTATTTAGGTTTATTTTTATATAATAATGAAACTTTCTCTTGTGAACTTACTTGTCTTTTTCCGTCGAACGCGTTTCGGCGTCGTGTTCGCCTTTGTCAGCTTAGAAACATATTTCTAAAAATATCTGAAAAACTAAGTTTTGGTGGTAACTTTGGTACAAATGTTTTTCTGGTTCAGATCGAGATTATGCCTCGAGAATACTTTGGAAAACTTGGGTGTCTTTCCTATCGCAATTACACCGAGGAATCATTAGAGAAAGCAGTCGAATCTGTAATAAACCACAGTTTATCAATAAGGAAAGCTGCAGAAAAGTGAGTTTAAATTTTTTACCAAAATAAAATGCATTTAGTACTTGAAATTAATCTGAGATTTGTATTTACACTTATTTTTCTTTCTTTTCTAGATACGGAATTGCTAAAAACACGATTGTGAACCACATCAATAAAAGGAAAATTGGTGACCGAGTGAGAAGCCCTGGTGGACAGGAGATTTTCACTATGGAAGAGGAGGCGATCATGGTCGCTCATATTGTGGCTACATCCACTTATGGGTTCGCAGTGACTGTGATGGATTTGAAGGTAATCGCACAATCATACCTTAATTCAATTGGGAGAAAAGTAAAAATTTTCAAAAACAATATTCCTGGACGAGCTTGGGTCGAGGGTTTTCTGAAAAGGCATCATGACATTTCAAGACGAGTGGCAAGAAACAGTTGGAGACGGTTTAAGTTCTCATTTTACCATTGATGTGCTCAAGTTGTGCCAAGAGCATAATGTAACCTTCGTAGCATTACCCCCACATAACTCTCATTTACTTCAGCCACTTGACGTTGCCTATTTCAGGTCAATGAAAGGTGAGTGGAGAAAGTTGTTAAATGAGTGGAAAGACACTCCCTATGGCAGAAGATGTGGAACTATTCCCAAGGAACAATTTCCTAAGCTGCTTAGTAAACTTTGGGATAACCTATTGGAGAAGGGTAAAGAAAATTTAAAATCTGGTTTTAAAAAATCCAGCATCTTTCCATTTGACAAAGAACCTGTCTTTCGAAGATTGAGCAACTTTGGTACATAGAGGGTGGCATTGGTACACGTGCATTTTTGAAATTCAAACGTTTCTGGCGGGCTTATTTTACATACCACCAAGATAGTATGGCTTCTATTTGATCAGCTGATTTTCCAACAGCAAACATCTGCTGTGCAATGCCTTCTTGATTTTTTTTTTAAGGTTAGACGCCAATTAACACAGAGTACGAATATATAGAGGAGAAATCCAATGTTAAAATTTTGACTGAAGTCTCTAGCGCTCCTGGTGACTGTGTTGCCCACTAAGTGGAGCTAAATGATAATGCAGTATGGTCACGTGACTCCAGTATACTGTATTATCCTCTGCTGCATAGGCGGGAAATCTAAAAAAGGAAATGCTGCTAGGCTTTATTTGAAATTACTCTTAAATGTTTACAGTTTCATCAGACATATTTTCATGTCATTGTAATTACAGAAAAATGTTAAAAAAAAATGAATAATTACAGTGTTTCAAGGTAGACATGTAAAATGTCTAAAAACTTAAAAACATTTTAATCAAAATTTAGTAAGAAAATGCATGAAAAGTGAATTAAAAAATTAGAAAACTTGCATTTACAAACCATTAATTGTACTAGTTACATCAACAAAGTAATTAGGTTTTTACAATTTTTAAGTACAGGTGGCATCACAAAACATTCTGTGTATAAAACGTTAATAAAAATTTTTCTTTTAATAAACCCTTGTTTACAAATAATTGAAAATGTCTTTGCTTTAATGAAAATACACTTTAATTGCCTTTGGTTTCAAGGATATTAATCATTTGTTTTTGAAAACCACTGTGCATTTTATTGACATAAGGTCACAAATAGTTGGTAAACACTTAGGTAAAAATCAAGGAAAAACAAATTTAAGTATTTTATTTTTATTTTTACTCAAAAACATTTTAAATTACAAAAATACATACAGTGAGTAGAATTAACTAAGCAAATTTATAAAATATTACATAACACATAATAATTCAAATTCCAGTTCTACTAGTTACATACAAAACTCAAACAAATCTACAAACACTTCACATTATGTACAAGACCTAACAGCTAATCACTACAGAACAATCTGAAATAATACAAATATATAAACGCAAACATTATTTTGAAATATTATACAAATGAAAAGACTTGAAGTTTATTATAAAAAACTTACTCAATAAAAATTCACAAAACATGACTAACACATAATACATTCAAATTTCAGCTCTACCACTTATATGCAAAACTCAACACTAATCTACAAACACTTCACATTATGTACAAGACCTAACAGCTAATCGCTACAGAACAATTTGAAATAATACAAATATATAAACGCAAACATTATTTTGAAATATTATACAAATGAACAGACTTGAAGTTATTATAAAAAACTTACTCAATAAAAATTCACAGAACATGCAATAACGCATAATACATTCAAATTCCAGTTATACTAGTTACATACAAAAGTCAAACAAATCTACAAACACTTTGCCAGAACAATTTGAAATAATACAAATATATAAAGGTAAACATTATTTTGAAATATTATACAAATGAACAGACTTGAAGTTTATTATCCAAAAACTTAATCAATAAAAATTCACAAAACATGACATAACAATAATACATTCAAATTTCAGTTTTACCACTTACAGTATATGCAAAACTCAACACAAATCTATAAACACTACACATTATGTACAAGACCTAACAGCTAAACACTACAGACAATTTGAAATTATACATATATATAAACATAAACATTATTTTGAAATACAGAAATCATCAGACAAAGAAGTTTATTGGCAAAAGACCCAGAAAACCTTTAGATTAATGAACTGCATAGAAGCCCAATATGAATTTAAAACCTAAATTCTTCGTGAATAGTACATTTGTCAATTCTGCCAATCAATTAAATTGATATACTGACATAAAGTACTTCGTTCACAAGATTAACACACTGATCCTTACAGAGCAGAGACCATCCTTACACCAAAGCAATACATTGTCATAATCAATTATTGGTCAATTATTTAGTGATTTTTAACATACCTTTTTGTTTCAACTAAACAATTGCTTTTATGTCCGCACCATGAGACTATACATATTTTATAGGAGTCTACAAATGTTTTTACATGTCTGATAATGAACTATACAACAGCCCAAATAAATTAAAATTAGCTCATTTAATAGTGCATACAACTTCTGCCGTTCAAATTTGATGACTTTTGCTATCAAGTATTTTATTCACAAACCTGAATACTGAGCAACACACATGACTAAATTTTTTGATGGATACGTTAAACTCTGTACTCTCAGAATTTAATACCCACATTAAAAAGTACAGCATATCATTTGGTGCAGATACCATCTTTCCATTAATGAATATATTACGTTAATTAAATTTCATATAAAATTAAAATAAATATTTAAAACATGTACAAATTTATTTGTTATGTAGTTCATTATTTCTTCTCCTAACCCACCACCTAACACGTTTTAAATATAATTTTTAAAAAATGTTGTAAGTTTGTTTAATAATGGACTTCACAGCAGTTCATCAGCCATGTGAAACTAACTTTTTGTGTAACTGCACACATGACGACTTCTGTCAATTTGTCCAAATAGCATTTCTCATCCAGTATTTCATCCACAACGTTAGCACATTGAGAAACACAGGTAATGTAAGCCGTGTTTCTGTGCCCTCAGTGTACTCTCTGAATAGAATACCCAGATGAGAAAGTTTATTTGTGTCATTGGAGCAGAGACCTGCTCTGGAGTCGTCACATGTACTATTGCCTAAAAGTTTTCTGGCAGTAAATCCACTTACATACGCTGTGGACAACCGATTCACATTAAATGAGACGTCAGGCTCTTTGTCACAAGTAACAGAATTGGTGTCAGCAGTGTATGGAGTAAATGCACTGTGTTTATCAGTTAGAATGTCAGAACCAAGGAAAGTTTGAAGATTACTTAAAAGATCTGCATCATCATCCAGGCAGTTAGCATTTTTAAGATTCTGATATGCAAGCCCATTGATGATGCAGGTGTTAAGAGCATCAACAAACTGTGGCACAGTAGGATTATTATTGGCCAATTAGTATCAGCTGTTGACAACAGACGTTATAAAGTTGCTTGTGAAACCTTCTCGAAATTTTTTACTGATATATATTTTGTGTAATCAAGTAAGTACATTTTCAATTTTATAATCTATTTTGACTTTATTCCCTTTGAAACTGTATTCATAAGTTATTTAGGTTTATTTTTATATAATAATGAAACTTTCTCTTGTGAACTTACTTGTCTTTTTCCGTCGAACGCGTTTCGGCGTCGTGTTCGCCTTTGTCAGCTTAGAAACATATTTCTAAAAATATCTGAACAACTAAGTTTTGGTGGTGACTTTGGTACAAATGTTTTTCTGGTTCAGATCGAGATTATGCCTCGAGAATACTTTAGAAAACTTGGGTATCTTTCCTATCGCAATTACACCGAGGAATCATTAGAGAAAGCAGTCGAATCTGTACTAAACCACAGTTTATCAATAAGGAAAGCTGCAGAAAAGTGAGTTTAAATTTTTTACCAAAATAAAATGCATTTAGTACTTGAAATTAATCTGAGATTTGTATTTACACTTATTTTTCTTTCTTTTCTAGATACGGAATTGCTAAAAACACGATTGTGAACCACATCAATAAAAGGAAAATTGGTGACCGAGTGAGAAGCCCTGGTGGACAGGAGATTTTCACTATGGAAGAGGAGGCGATCATGGTCGCTCATATTGTGGCTACATCCACTTATGGGTTCCCAGTGACTGTGATGGATTTGAAGGTAATCGCACAATCATACCTTAATTCAATTGGGAGAAAAGTAAAAATTTTCAAAAACAATATTCCTGGACGAGCTTGGGTCGAGGGTTTTCTGAAAAGGCATCATGACATTTCAAGACGAGTGGCAAGAAACAGTTGGAGACGGTTTAAGTTCTCATTTTACCATTGATGTGCTCAAGTTGTGCCAAGAGCATAATGTAACCTTCGTAGCATTACCCCCACATACCCCTCATTTACTTCAGCCACTTGACGTTGCCTATTTCAGGTCAATGAAAGGTGAGTGGAGAAAGTTGTTAAATGAGTGGAAAGACACTCCCTATGGCAGAAGATGTGGAACTATTCCCAAGGAACAATTTCCTAAGCTGCTTAGTAAACTTTGGGATAACCTATTGGAGAAGGGTAAAGAAAATTTAAAATCTGGTTTTAAAAAATCCAGCATCTTTCCATTTGACAAAGAACCTGTCTTTCGAAGATTGAGCAACTTTGGTACATAGAGGGTGGCATTGGTACACGTGCATTTTTGAAATTCAAACGTTTCTGGCGGGCTTATTTTACATACCACCAAGATAGTATGGCTTCTATTTGATCAGCTGATTTTCCAACAGCAAACATCTGCTGTGCAATGCCTTCTTGATTTTTTTTTAAGGTTAGATGCCAATTAACACAGAGTACGAATATGTAGAGGGGAAATCCAATGTTAAAATTTTGACTGAAGTCTCTAGCGCTCCTGGTGACTGTGTTGCCCACTAAGTGGAGCTAAATGATAATGCAGTATGGTCACGTGACTCCAGTATACTGTATTATCCTCTGCTGCATAGGCGGGAAATCTAAAAAAGGAAATGCTGCTAGGCTTTATTTGAAATTACTCTTACACGTTTACAGTTTCATCAGACATATTTTCATGTCATTGTAATTACAGAAAAATGTTTAAAAAAATGAATAATTACAGTGTTTCAAGGTAGACATGTAAAATGTCTAAAAACTTAAAAACATTTTAATCAAAATTTAGTAAGAAAATGCATGAAAAGTGAATTAAAAAATTAGAAAACTTACATTTACAAACCATTAATTGTACTAGTTACATCAACAAAGTAATTAGGTTTTTACAATTTTTAAGTACATGAGGCATCACAAAACATTCTGTGTATAAAAAGTTAATAAAAATTTTTCTTTTAATAAACCCTTGTTTACAAATAATTGAAAATGTCTTTGCTTTAATGAAAATACACTTTAATTGCCTTTGGTTTCAAGGATATTAATCATTTGTTTTTGAAAACCACTGTGCATTTTATTGACATAAGGTCACAAATAGTTGGTAAACACTTAGGTAAAAATCAAGGAAAAACAAATTTAAGTATTTTATTTTTATTTTTACTCAAAAACATTTTAAATTACAAAA
This sequence comes from Magicicada septendecula, assembly GCA_034769895.1. NCBI lineage: Eukaryota > Metazoa > Arthropoda > Insecta > Hemiptera > Cicadidae > Magicicada > Magicicada septendecula. The sequence continues at coordinate 749,816,300 of CM068368.1, read as the reverse complement.
ATACATACAGTGAGTAGAATTAACTAAGCAAATTTATAAAATATTACATAACACATAATAATTCAAATTCCAGTTCTACTAGTTACATACAAAACTCAAACAAATCTACAAACACTTCACATTATGTACAAGACCTAACAGCTAATCACTACAGAACAATCTGAAATAATACAAATATATAAACGCAAACATTATTTTGAAATATTATACAAATGAACAGACTTGCAGTTATTATAAAAAACTTACTCAATAAAAATTCACAGAACATGAAATAATGCATTATACATTCACATTCCAGTTATACTAGTTACATACAAAAAGTCAAACAAATCTACAAACACTTTGCCAGAACAATTTGAAATAATACAAATATATAAACCTAAACATTATTTTGAAATATTATACAAATGAACAGACTTGAAGTTTATTATCCAAAAACTTAATCAATAAAAATTCACAAAACATGACATAACAATAGTACATTCAAATTTCAGTTTTACCACTTACAGTATATGCAAAACTCAACACAAATCTATAAACACTACACATTATGTACAAGACCTAACAGCTAAACACTACAGACAATTTGAAATTATACATATATATAAACATAAACATTATTTTGAAATACAGAAATCATCAGACTAAGAAGTTTATTGGCAAAAGACCCAGAAAACCTTTAGATTAATGAACTGCATAGAAGCCCAATATGAATTTAAAACCTAAATTCTTCGTGAATAGTACATTTGTCAATTCTGCCAATCAATTAATTGATATACTGACATAAAGTACTTCGTTCACAAGATTAACACACTGATCCTTACAGAGCAGAGACCATCCTTACACCAAAGCAATACATTGTCATAATCAATTATTGGTCAATTATTTAGTGATTTTTAACATACCTTTTTGTTTCAACTAAACAATTGCTTTTATGTCCGCACCATGAGACTATACATATTTTATAGGAGTCTACAAATGTTTTTACATGTCTGATAATGAACTATACAACAGCCCAAATCAATTAAAATTAGCTCATTTAATAGTGCATACAACTTCTGCCGTTCAAATTTGATGACTTTTGCTATTAAGTATTTTATTCACAAACTTGAATACTGAGCAACACACATGACTAAATTTTTTGATGGATACGTTAAACTCTGTACTCTCAGAATTTAATACCCACATTAAAAAGTACAGCATATCATTTGGTGCAGATACCATCTTTCCATTAATGAATATATTACGTTAATTAAATTTCATATAAAATTAAAATAAATATTTAAAACATGTACAAATTTATTTGTTATGTAGTTCATTATTTCTTCTCCTAACCCACCACCTAACACGTTTTAAATATAATTTTTAAAAAATGTTGTAAGTTTGTTTCATAATGGACTTCACAGCAGTTCATCAGCCATGTGAAACTAACTTTTTGTGTAACTGCACACATGACGACTTCTGTCAATTTGTCCAAATAGCATTTCTCATCCAGTATTTCATCCACAACGTTAGCACATTGAGAAACACAGGTAATGTAAGCCATGTTTCTGTGCCCTCAGTGTACTCTCTGAATAGAATACCCAGATGAGAAAGTTTATTTGTGTCATTGGAGCAGAGACCTGCTCTGGAGTCGTCACATGTACTATTGCCTAAAAGTTTTCTGGCAGTAAATCCACTTACATACGCTGTGGACAACCGATTCACATTAAATGAGACGTCAGGCTCTTTGTCACAAGTAACAGAATTGGTGTCAGCAGTGTATGGAGTAAATGCACTGTGTTTATCAGTTAGAATGTCAGAACCAAGGAAAGTTTGAAGATTACTTAAAAGATCTGCATCATCATCCAGGCAGTTAGCATTTTTAAGATTCTGATATGCAAGCCCATTGATGATGCAGTTCTTAAGAGCATCAACAAACTGTGGCACAGTAGGATTATTATTGGCCAATTAGTATCAGCTGTTGACAACAGATGTTATAAAGTTGTTTGTGAAACCTTCTCGAAATTTTTTACTGATATATATTTTGTGTAATCAAGTAATTACATTTTCAATTTTATAATCTATTTTGACTTTATTCCCTTTGAAACTGTATTCATAAGCTATTTAGGTTTATTTTTATATAATAATGAAACTTTCTCTTGTGAACTTACTTGTCTTTTTCCGTCGAACGCGTTTCGGCGTCGTGTTCGCCTTTGTCAGCTTAGAAACATATTTCTAAAAATATCTGAAAAACTAAGTTTTGGTGGTAACTTTGGTACAAATGTTTTTCTGGTTCAGATCGAGATTATGCCTCGAGAATACTTTGGAAAACTTGGGTGTCTTTCCTATCGCAATTACACCGAGGAATCATTAGAGAAAGCAGTCGAATCTGTAATAAACCACAGTTTATCAATAAGGAAAGCTGCAGAAAAGTGAGTTTAAATTTTTTACCAAAATAAAATGCATTTAGTACTTGAAATTAATCTGAGATTTGTATTTACACTTATTTTTCTTTCTTTTCTAGATACGGAATTGCTAAAAACACGATTGTGAACCACATCAATAAAAGGAAAATTGGTGACCGAGTGAGAAGCCTTGGTGGACAGGAGATTTTCACTATGGAAGAGGAGGCGATCATGGTCGCTCATATTGTGGCTACATCCACTTATGGGTTCGCAGTGACTGTGATGGATTTGAAGGTAATCGCACAATCATACCTTAATTCAATTGGGAGAAAAGTAAAAATTTTCAAAAACAATATTCCTGGACGAGCTTGGGTCGAGGGTTTTCTGAAAAGGCATCATGACATTTCAAGACGAGTGGCAAGAAACAGTTGGAGACGGTTTAAGTTCTCATTTTACCATTGATGTGCTCAAGTTGTGCCAAGAGCATAATGTAACCTTCGTAGCATTACCCCCACATAACTCTCATTTACTTCAGCCACTTGACGTTGCCTATTTCAGGTCAATGAAAGGTGAGTGGAGAAAGTTGTTAAATGAGTGGAAAGACACTCCCTATGGCAGAAGATGTGGAACTATTCCCAAGGAACAATTTCCTAAGCTGCTTAGTAAACTTTGGGATAACCTATTGGAGAAGGGTAAAGAAAATTTAAAATCTGGTTTTAAAAAATCCAGCATCTTTCCATTTGACAAAGAACCTGTCTTTCGAAGATTGAGCAACTTTGGTACATAGAGGGTGGCATTGGTACATGTGCATTTTTGAAATTCAAACGTTTCTGGCGGGCTTATTTTACATACCACCAAGATAGTATGGCTTCTATTTGATCAGCTGATTTTCCAACAGCAAACATCTGCTGTGCAATGCCTTCTTGATTTTTTTTTTAAGGTTAGACGCCAATTAACACTGAGTACGAATATATAGAGGAGAAATCCAATGTTAAAATTTTGACTGAAGTCTCTAGCGCTCCTGGTGACTGTGTTGCCAACTAAGTGGAGCTAAATGATAATGCAGTATGGTCACGTGACTCCAGTATACTGTATTATCCTCTGCTGCATAGGCGGGAAATCTAAAAAAGGAAATGCTGCTAGGCTTTATTTGAAATTACTCTTAAACGTTTACAGTTTCATCAGACATATTTTCATGTCATTGTAATTACAGAAAAATGTTAAAAAAAATGAATAATTACAGTGTTTCAAGGTAGACATGTAAAATGTCTAAAAACTTAAAAACATTTTAATCAAAATTTAGTAAGAAAATGCATGAAAAGTGAATTAAAAAATTAGAAAACTTACATTTACAAACCATTAATTGTACTAGTTACATCAACAAAGTAATTAGGTTTTTACAATTTTTAAGCACATGTGGCATCACAAAACATTCTGTGTATAAAACGTTAATAAAATTTTTCTTTTAATAAACCCTTGTTTACAAATAATTGAAAATGTCTTTGCTTTAATGAAAATACACTTTAATTGCCTTTGGTTTCAAGGATATTAATCATTTGTTTTTGAAAACCACTGTGCATTTTATTGACATAAGGTCACAAATAGTTGGTAAACACTTAGGTAAAAATCAAGGAAAAACAAATTTAAGTATTTTATTTTTATTTTTACTCAAAAACATTTTAAATTACAAAAATACATACAGTGAGTAGAATTAACTAAGCAAATTTATAAAATATTATATAACACATAATAATTCAAATTCCAGTTCTACTAGTTACATACAAAACTCAAACAAATCTACAAACACTTCACATTATGTACAAGACCTAACAGCTAATCACTACAGAACAATCTGAAATAATACAAATATATAAACGCAAACATTATTTTGAAATATTATACAAATGAAAAGACTTGAAGTTTATTATAAAAAACTTACTCAATAAAAATTCACAGAACATGAAATAACGCATAATACATTCAAATTCCAGTTATACTAGTTACATACAAAAAGTCAAACAAATCTACAAACACTTTGCCAGAACAATTTGAAATAATACAAATATATAAACCTAAACATTATTTTGAAATATTATACAAATGAACAGACTTGAAGTTTATTATCCAAAAACTTAATCAATAAAAATTCACAAAACATGACATAACAATAATACATTCAAATTTCAGTTTTACCACTTACAGTATATGCAAAACTCAACACAAATCTATAAACACTACACATTATGTACAAGACCTAACAGCTAAACACTACAGACAATTTGAAATTATACATATATATAAACATAAACATTATTTTGAAATACAGAAATCATCAGACTAAGAAGTTTATTGGCAAAAGACCCAGAAAACCTTTAGATTAATGAACTGCATAGAAGCCCAATATGAATTTAAAACCTAAATTGTTCGTGAATAGTACATTTGTCAATTCTGCCAATCAATTAAATTGATATACTGACATAAAGTACTTCGTTCACAAGATTAACACACTGATCCTTACAGAGCAGAGACCATCCTTAAACCAAAGCAATACATTGTCATAATCAATTATTGGTCAATTATTTAGTGATTTTTAACATACCTTTTTGTTTCAACTAAACAATTGCTTTTATGTCCGCACCATGAGACTATACATATTTTATAGGAGTCTACAAATGTTTTTACATGTCTGATAATGAACTATACAACAGCCCAAATCAATTAAAATTAGCTCATTTAATAGTGCATACAACTTCTGCCGATCAAATTTGATGACTTTTGCTATCAAGTATTTTATTCACAAACCTGAATACTGAGCAACACACATGACTAAATTTTTTGATGGATACGTTAAACTCTGTATTCTCAGAATTTAATACCCACATTAAAAAGTACAGCATATCATTTGGTGCAGATACCATCTTTCCATTAATGAATATATTACGTTAATTAAATTTCATATAAAATTAAAATAAATATTTAAAACATGTACAAATTTATTTGTTATGTAGTTCATTATTTCTTCTCCTAACCCACCACCTAACACGTTTTAAATATAATTTTTAAAAAATGTTGTAAGTTTGTTTCATAATGGACTTCACAGCAGTTCATCAGCCATGTGAAACTAACTTTTTGTGTAACTGCACACATGACGACTTCTGTCAATTTGTCCAAATAGCATTTCTCATCCAGTATTTCATCCACAACGTTAGCACATTGAGAAACACAGGTAATGTAAGCCATGTTTCTGTGCCCTCAGTGTACTCTCTGAATAGAATACCCAGATGAGAAAGTTTATTTGTGTCATTGGAGCAGAGACCTGCTCTGGAGTCGTCACATGTACTATTGCTTAAAAGTTTTCTGGCAGTAAATCCACTTACATATGCTGTGGACAACCGATTCACATTAAATGAGACGTCAGGCTCTTTGTCACAAGTAACAGAATTGGTGTCAGCAGTGTATGGAGTAAATGCACTGTGTTTATCAGTTAGAATGTCAGAACCAAGGAAAGTTTGAAGATTACTTAAAAGATCTGCATCATCATCCAGGCAGTTAGCATTTTTAAGATTCTGATATGCAAGCCCATTGATGATGCAGGTCTTAAGAGCATCAACAAACTGTGGCACAGTAGGATTATTATTGGCCAATTAGTATCAGCTGTTGACAACAGATGTTATAAAGTTGTTTGTGAAACCTTCTCGAAGTTTTTTACTGATATATATTTTGTGTAATCAAGTAAGTACATTTTCAATTTTATAATCTATTTTGACTTTATTCCCTTTGAAACTGTATTCATAAGCTATTTAGGTTTATTTTTATATAATAATGAAACTTTCTCTTGTGAACTTACTTGTCTTTTTCCGTCGAACGCGTTTCGGCGTCGTGTTCGCCTTTGTCAGCTTAGAAACATATTTCTAAAAATATCTGAAAAACTAAGTTTTGGTGGTAACTTTGGTACAAATGTTTTTCTGGTTCAGATCGAGATTATGCCTCGAGAATACTTTGGAAAACTTGGGTGTCTTTCCTATCGCAATTACACTGAGGAATCATTAGAGAAAGCAGTCGAATCTGTAATAAACCACAGTTTATCAATAAGGAAAGCTGCAGAAAAGTGAGTTTAAATTTTTTACCAAAATAAAATGCATTTAGTACTTGAAATTAATCTGAGATTTGTATTTACACTTATTTTTCTTTCTTTTCTAGATACGGAATTGCTAAAAACACGATTGTGAACCACATCAATAAAAGGAAAATTGGTGACCGAGTGAGAAGCCCTGGTGGACAGGAGATTTTCACTATGGAAGAGGAGGCGATCATGGTCGCTCATATTGTGGCTACATCCACTTATGGGTTCCCAGTGACTGTGATGGATTTGAAGGTAATCGCACAATCATACCTTAATTCAATTGGGAGAAAAGTAAAAATTTTCAAAAACAATATTCCTGGACGAGCTTGGGTCGAGGGTTTTCTGAAAAGGCATCATGACATTTCAAGACGAGTGGCAAGAAACAGTTGGAGACGGTTTAAGTTCTCATTTTACCATTGATGTGCTCAAGTTGTGCCAAGAGCATAATGTAACCTTCGTAGCATTACCCCCACATAACTCTCATTTACTTCAGCCACTTGACGTTGCCTATTTCAGGTCAATGAAAGGTGAGTGGAGAAAGTTGTTAAATGAGTGGAAAGACACTCCCTATGGCAGAAGATGTGGAACTATTCCCAAGGAACAATTTCCTAAGCTGCTTAGTAAACTTTGGGATAACCTATTGGAGAAGGGTAAAGAAAATTTAAAATCTGGTTTTAAAAAATCCAGCATCTTTCCATTTGACAAAGAACCTGTCTTTCGAAGATTGAGCAACTTTGGTACATAGAGGGTGGCATTGGTACATGTGCATTTTTGAAATTCAAACGTTTCTGGCGGGCTTATTTTACATACCACCAAGATAGTATGGCTTCTATTTGATCAGCTGATTTTCCAACAGCAAACATCTGCTGTGCAATGCCTTCTTGATTTTTTTTTTAAGGTTAGACGCCAATTAACACTGAGTACGAATATATAGAGGAGAAATCCAATGTTAAAATTTTGACTGAAGTCTCTAGCGCTCCTGGTGACTGTGTTGCCCACTAAGAGGAGCTAAATGATAATGCAGTATGGTCACGTGACTCCAGTATACTGTATTATCCTCTGCTGCATAGGCGGGAAATCTAAAAAAGGAAATGCTGCTAGGCTTTATTTGAAATTACTCTTAAACGTTTACAGTTTCATCAGACATATTTTCATGTCATTGTAATTACAGAAAAATGTTAAAAAAAATGAATAATTACAGTGTTTCAAGGTAGACATGTAAAATGTCTAAAAACTTAAAAACATTTTAATCAAAATTTAGTAAGAAAATGCATGAAAAGTGAATTAAAAAATTAGAAAACTTACATTTACAAACCATTAATTGTACTAGTTACATCAACAAAGTAATTAGGTTTTTACAATTTTTAAGTACATGTGGCATCACAAAACATTCTGTGTATAAAACGTTAATAAAATTTTTCTTTTAATAAACCCTTGTTTACAAATAATTGAAAATGTCTTTGCTTTAATGAAAATACACTTTAATTGCCTTTGGTTTCAAGGATATTAATCATTTGTTTTTGAAAACCACTGTGCATTTTATTGACATAAGGTCACAAATAGTTGGTAAACACTTAGGTAAAAATCAAGGAAAAACAAATTTAAGTATTTTATTTTTATTTTTACTCAAAAACATTTTAAATTACAAAAATACATACAGTGAGTAGAATTAACTAAGCAAATTTATAAAATATTACATAACACATAATAATTCAAATTCCAGTTCTACTAGTTACATACAAAACTCAAACAAATCTACAAACACTTCACATTATGTACAAGACCTAACAGCTAATCACTACAGAACAATCTGAAATAATACAAATATATAAACGCAAACATTATTTTGAAATATTATACAAATGAAAAGACTTGAAGTTTATTATAAAAAACTTACTCAATAAAAATTCACAGAACATGAAATAACGCATAATACATTCAAATTCCAGTTATACTAGTTACATACAAAAAGTCAAACAAATCTACAAACACTTTGCCAGAACAATTTGAAATAATACAAATATATAAACCTAAACATTATTTTGAAATATTATACAAATGAACAGACTTGAAGTTTATTATCCAAAAACTTAATCAATAAAAATTCACAAAACATGACATAACAATAATACATTCAAATTTCAGTTTTACCACTTACAGTATATGCAAAACTCAACACAAATCTATAAACACTACACATTATGTACAAGACCTAACAGCTAAACACTACAGACAATTTGAAATTATACATATATATAAACATAAACATTATTTTGAAATACAGAAATCATCAGACTAAGAAGTTTATTGGCAAAAGACCCAGAAAACCTTTAGATTAATGAACTGCATAGAAGCCCAATATGAATTTAAAACCTAAATTGTTCGTGAATAGTACATTTGTCAATTCTGCCAATCAATTAAATTGATATACTGACATAAAGTACTTCGTTCACAAGATTAACACACTGATCCTTACAGAGCAGAGACCATCCTTACACCAAAGCAATACATTGTCATAATCAATTATTGGTCAATTATTTAGTGATTTTTAACATACCTTTTTGTTTCAACTAAACAATTGCTTTTATGTCCGCACCATGAGACTATACATATTTTATAGGAGTCTACAAATGTTTTTACATGTCTGATAATGAACTATACAACAGCCCAAATCAATTAAAATTAGCTCATTTAATAGTGCATACAACTTCTGCCGATCAAATTTGATGACTTTTGCTATCAAGTATTTTATTCACAAACCTGAATACTGAGCAACACACATGACTAAATCTTTTGATGGATACGTTAAACTCTGTACTCTCAGAATTTAATACCCACATTAAAAAGTACAGCATATCATTTGGTGCAGATACCATCTTTCCATTAATGAATATATTACGTTAATTAAATTTCATATAAAATTAAAATAAATATTTAAAACATGTACAAATTTATTTGTTATGTAGTTCATTATTTCTTCTCCTAACCCACCACCTAACACGTTTTAAATATAATTTTTAAAAAATTTTGTAAGTTTGTTTCATAATGGACTTCACAGCAGTTCATCAGCCATGTGAAACTAACTTTTTGTGTAACTGCACACATGACGACTTCTGTCAATTTGTCCAAATAGCATTTCTCATCCAGTATTTCATCCACAACGTTAGCACATTGAGAAACACAGGTAATGTAAGCCATGTTTCTGTGCCCTCAGTGTACTCTCTGAATAGAATACCCAGATGAGAAAGTTTATTTGTGTCATTGGAGCAGAGACCTGCTCTGGAGTCGTCACATGTACTATTGCCTAAAAGTTTTCTGGCAGTAAATCCACTTACATACGCTGTGGACAACCGATTCACATTAAATGAGACGTCAGGCTCTTTGTCACAAGTAACAGAATTGGTGTCAGCAGTGTATGGAGTAAATGCACTGTGTTTATCAGTTAGAATGTCAGAACCAAGGAAAGTTTGAAGATTACTTAAAAGATCTGCATCATCATCCAGGCAGTTAGCATTTTTAAGATTCTGATATGCAAGCCCATTGATGATGCAGGTCTTAAGAGCATCAACAAACTGTGGCACAGTAGGATTATTATTGGCCAATTAGTATCAGCTGTTGACAACAGACGTTATAAAGTTGCTTGTGAAACCTTCTCGAAATTTTTTACTGATATATATTTTGTGTAATCAAGTAAGTACATTTTCAATTTTATAATCTATTTTGACTTTATTCCCTTTGAAACTGTATTCATAAGTTATTTAGGTTTATTTTTATATAATAATGAAACTTTCTCTTGTGAACTTACTTGTCTTTTTCTGTCGAACGCGTTTCGGCATCGTGTTCACCTTTGTCAGCTTAGAAACATATTTCTAAAAATATCTGAAAAACTAAGTTTTGGTGGTAACTTTGGTACAAATGTTTTTCTTGTTCAGATCGAGATTATGCCTCGAGAATACTTTAGAAAACTTGGGTGTCGTTCCTATCGCAATTACACCGAGGAATCATTAGAGAAAGCAGTCGAATCTGTAATAAACCACAGTTTATCAATAAGGAAAGCTGCAGAAAAGTGAGTTTTTTTATTTTACCAAAATAAAATGCATTTAGTACTTGAAATTAATCTGAGATTTGTATTTACACTTATTTTTCTTTCTTTTCTAGATACGGAATTGCTAAAAACACGATTGTGAACCACATCAATAAAAGGAAAATTGGTGACCGAGTGAGAAGCCCTGGTGGACAGGAGATTTTCATTATGGAAGTGGAGGCGATCATGGTCGCTCATATTGTGGCTACATCCACTTATGGGTTCCCAGTGACTGTGATGGATTTGAAGGTAATCGCACAATCATACCTTAATTCAATTGGGAGAAAAGTAAAAATTTTCAAAAACAATATTCCTGGACGAGCTTGGGTCGAGGGTTTTCTGAAAAGGCATCATGACATTTCAAGACGAGTGGCAAGAAACAGTTGGAGACGGTTTAAGTTCTCATTTTACCATTGATGTGCTCAAGTTGTGCCAAGAGCATAATGTAACCTTCGTAGCATTACCCCCACATAACTCTCATTTACTTCAGCCACTTGACGTTGCCTATTTCAGGTCAATGAAAGGTGAGTGGAGAAAGTTGTTAAATGAGTGGAAAGACACTCCCTATGGCAGAAGATGTGGAACTATTCCCAAGGAACAATTTCCTAAGCTGCTTAGTAAACTTTGGGATAACCTATTGGAGAAGGGTAAAGAAAATTTAAAATCTGGTTTTAAAAAATCCAGCATCTTTCCATTTGACAAAGAACCTGTCTTTCGAAGATTGAGCAACTTTGGTACATAGAGGGTGGCATTGGTACATGTGCATTTTTGAAATTCAAACGTTTCTGGCGGGCTTATTTTACATACCACCAAGATAGTATGGCTTCTATTTGATCAGCTGATTTTCCAACAGCAAACATCTGCTGTGCAATGCCTTCTTGATTTTTTTTTTAAGGTTAGACGCCAATTAACACAGAGTACGAATATATAGAGGAGAAATCCAATGTTAAAATTTTGACTGAAGTCTCTAGCGCTCCTGGTGACTGTGTTGCCCACTAAGAGGAGCTAAATGATAATGCAGTATGGTCACGTGACTCCAGTATACTGTATTATCCTCTGCTGCATAGGCGGGAAATCTAAAAAAGGAAATGCTGCTAGGCTTTATTTGAAATTACTCTTAAACGTTTACAGTTTCATCAGACATATTTTCATGTCATTGTAATTACAGAAAAATGTTAAAAAAAATGAATAATTACAGTGTTTCAAGGTAGACATGTAAAATGTCTAAAAACTTAAAAACATTTTAATCAAAATTTAGTAAGAAAATGCATGAAAAGTGAATTAAAAAATTAGAAAACTTACATTTACAAACCATTAATTGTACTAGTTACATCAACAAAGTAATTAGGTTTTTACAATTTTTAAGTACATGTGGCATCACAAAACATTCTGTGTATAAAACGTTAATAAAATTTTTCTTTTAATAAACCCTTGTTTACAAATAATTGAAAATGTCTTTGCTTTAATGAAAATACACTTTAATTGCCTTTGGTTTCAAGGATATTAATCATTTGTTTTTGAAAACCACTGTGCATTTTATTGACATAAGGTCACAAATAGTTGGTAAACACTTAGGTAAAAATCAAGGAAAAACAAATTTAAGTATTTTATTTTTATTTTTACTCAAAAACATTTTAAATTACAAAAATACATACAGTGAGTAGAATTAACTAAGCAAATTTATAAAATATTACATAACACATAATAATTCAAATTCCAGTTCTACTAGTTACATACAAAACTCAAACAAATCTACAAACACTTCACATTATGTACAAGACCTAACAGCTAATCACTACAGAACAATCTGAAATAATACAAATTTATAAACGCAAACATTATTTTGAAATATTATACAAATGAAAAGACTTGAAGTTTATTATAAAAAACTTACTCAATAAAAATTCACAGAACATGAAATAACGCATAATACATTCAAATTCCAGTTATACTAGTTACATACAAAAAGTCAAACAAATCTACAAACACTTTGCCAGAACAATTTGAAATAATACAAATATATAAACCTAAACATTATTTTGAAATATTATACAAATGAACAGACTTGAAGTTTATTATCCAAAAACTTAATCAATAAAAATTCACAAAACATGACATAACAATAATACATTCAAATTTCAGTTTTACCACTTACAGTATATGCAAAACTCAACACAAATCTATAAACACTACACATTATGTACAAGACCTAACAGCTAAACACTACAGACAATTTGAAATTATACATATATATAAACATAAACATTATTTTTAAATACAGAAATCATCAGACTAAGAAGTTTATTGGCAAAAGACCCAGAAAACCTTTAGATTAATGAACTGCATAGAAGCCCAATATGAATTTAAAACCTAAATTGTTCGTGAATAGTACATTTGTCAATTCTGCCAATCAATTAAATTGATATACTGACATAAAGTACTTCGTTCACAAGATTAACACACTGATCCTTACAGAGCAGAGACCATCCTTACACCAAAGCAATACATTGTCATAATCAATTATTGGTCAATTATTTAGTGATTTTTAACATACCTTTTTGTTTCAACTAAACAATTGCTTTTATGTCCGCACCATGAGACTATACATATTTTATAGGAGTCTACAAATGTTTTTACATGTCTGATAATGAACTATACAACAGCCCAAATCAATTAAAATTAGCTCATTTAATAGTGCATACAACTTCTGCCGATCAAATTTGATGACTTTTGCTATCAAGTATTTTATTCACAAACCTGAATACTGAGCAACACACATGACTAAATTTTTTGATGGATACGTTAAACTCTGTACTCTCAGAATTTAATACCCACATTAAAAAGTACAGCATATCATTTGGTGCAGATACCATCTTTCCATTAATGAATATATTACGTTAATTAAATTTCATATAAAATTAAAATAAATATTTAAAACATGTACAAATTTATTTGTTATGTAGTTCATTATTTCTTCTCCTAACCCACCACCTAACACGTTTTAAATATAATTTTTAAAAAATTTTGTAAGTTTGTTTCATAATGGACTTCACAGCAGTTCATCAGCCATGTGAAACTAACTTTTTGTGTAACTGCACACATGACGACTTCTGTCAATTTGTCCAAATAGCATTTCTCATCCAGTATTTCATCCACAACGTTAGCACATTGAGAAACACAGGTAATGTAAGCCATGTTTCTGTGCCCTCAGTGTACTCTCTGAATAGAATACCCAGATGAGAAAGTTTATTTGTGTCATTGGAGCAGAGACCTGCTCTGGAGTCGTCACATGTACTATTGCCTAAAAGTTTTCTGGCAGTAAATCCACTTACATACGCTGTGGACAACCGATTCACATTAAATGAGACGTCAGGCTCTTTGTCACAAGTAACAGAATTGGTGTCAGCAGTGTATGGAGTAAATGCACTGTGTTTATCAGTTAGAATGTCAGAACCAAGGAAAGTTTGAAGATTACTTAAAAGATCTGCATCATCATCCAGGCAGTTAGCATTTTTAAGATTCTGATATGCAAGCCCATTGATGATGCAGGTCTTAAGAGCATCAACAAACTGTGGCACAGTAGGATTATTATTGGCCAATTAGTATCAGCTGTAGACAACAGACGTTATAAAGTTGCTTGTGAAACCTTCTCGAAATTTTTTACTGATATATATTTTGTGTAATCAAGTAAGTACATTTTCAATTTTATAATCTATTTTGACTTTATTCCCTTTGAAACTGTATTCATAAGTTATTTAGGTTTATTTTTATATAATAATGAAACTTTCTCTTGTGAACTTACTTGTCTTTTTCCGTCGAATGCGTTTCGGCGTCGTGTTCGCCTTTGTCAGCTTAGAAACATATTTCTAAAAATATCTGAAAAACTAAGTTTTGGTGGTAACTTTGGTACAAATGTTTTTCTGGTTCAGATCGAGATTATGCCTCGAGAATACTTTGGAAAACTTGGGTGTCTTTCCTATCGCAATTACACCGAGGAATCATTAGAGAAAGCAGTCGAATCTGTAATAAACCACAGTTTATCAATAAGGAAAGCTGCAGAAAAGTGAGTTTTTTTATTTTACCAAAATAAAATGCATTTAGTACTTGAAATTAATCTGAGATTTGTATTTACACTTATTTTTCTTTCTTTTCTAGATACGGAATTGCTAAAAACACGATTGTGAACCACATCAATAAAAGGAAAATTGGTGACCGAGTGAGAAGCCCTGGTGGACAGGAGATTTTCACTATGGAAGAGGAGGCGATCATGGTCGCTCATATTGTGGCTACATCCACTTATGGGTTCCCAGTGACTGTGATGGATTTGAAGGTAATCGCACAATCATACCTTAATTCAATTGGGAGAAAAGTAAAAATTTTCAAAAACAATATTCCTGGACGAGCTTGGGTCGAGGGTTTTCTGAAAAGGCATCATGACATTTCAAGACGAGTGGCAAGAAACAGTTGGAGACGGTTTAAGTTCTCATTTTACCATTGATGTGCTCAAGTTGTGCCAAGAGCATAATGTAACCTTCGTAGCATTACCCCCACATAACTCTCATTTACTTCAGCCACTTGACGTTGCCTATTTCAGGTCAATGAAAGGTGAGTGGAGAAAGTTGTTAAATGAGTGGAAAGACACTCCCTATGGCAGAAGATGTGGAACTATTCCCAAGGAACAATTTCCTAAGCTGCTTAGTAAACTTTGGGATAACCTATTGGAGAAGGGTAAAGAAAATTTAAAATCTGGTTTTAAAAAATCCAGCATCTTTCCATTTGACAAAGAACCTGTCTTTCGAAGATTGAGCAACTTTGGTACATAGAGGGTGGCATTGGTACATGTGCATTTTTGAAATTCAAACGTTTCTGGCGGGCTTATTTTACATACCACCAAGATAGTATGGCTTCTATTTGATCAGCTGATTTTCCAACAGCAAACATCTGCTGTGCAATGCCTTCTTGATTTTTTTTTAAGGTTAGACGCCAATTAACACAGAGTACGAATATATAGAGGAGAAATCCAATGTTAAAATTTTGACTGAAGTCTCTAGCGCTCCTGGTGACTGTGTTGCCCACTAAGTGGAGCTAAATGATAATGCAGTATGGTCACGTGACTCCAGTATACTGTATTATCCTCTGCTGCATAGGCGGGAAATCTAAAAAAGGAAATGCTGCTAGGCTTTATTTGAAATTACTCTTAAACGTTTACAGTTTCATCAGACATATTTTCATGTCATTGTAATTACAGAAAAATGTCAAAAAAAATGAATAATTACAGTGTTTCAAGGTAGACATGTAAAATGTCTAAAAACTTAAAAACATTTTATTCAAAATTTAGTAAGAAAATGCATGAAAAGTGAATTAAAAAATTAGAAAACTTACATTTACAAACCATTAATTGTACTAGTTACATCAACAAAGTAATTAGGTTTTTACAATTTTTAAGTACATGTGGCATCACAAAACATTCTGTGTATAAAACGTTAATAAAAATTTTTCTTTTAATAAACCCTTGTTTACAAATAATTGAAAATGTCTTTGCTTTAATGAAAATACACTTTAATTGCCTTTGGTTTCAAGGATATTAATCATTTGTTTTTGAAAACCACTGCGCATTTTATTGACATAAGGTCACAAATAGTTGGTAAACACTTAGGTAAAAATCAAGGAAAAACAAATTTAAGTATTTTATTTTTATTTTTACTCAAAAATATTTTAAATTACAAAAATACATACAGTGAGTAGAATTAACTAAGCAAATTTATAATATATTACATAACACATAATAATTCAAATTCCAGTTCTACTAGTTACATACAAAAAGTCAAACAATTCTACAAACACTTTGCCAGAAAAATTTGAAATAATACAAATATATAAACCTAAACATTATTTTGAAATATTATACAAATGAACAGACTTGAAGTTTATTATCCAAAAACTTAATCAATAAAAATTCACAAAACATGACATAACAATAATACATTCAAATTTCAGTTTTACCACTTACAGTATATGCAAAACTCAACACAAATCTATAAACACTACACATTATGTACAAGACCTAACAGCTAAACACTACAGACAATTTGAAATTATACATATATATAAACATAAACATTATTTTGAAATACAGAAATCATCAGACTAAGAAGTTTATTGGCAAAAGACCCAGAAAACCTTTAGATTAATGAACTGCATAGAAGCCCAATATGAATTTAAAACCTAAATTGTTCGTGAATAGTACATTTGTCAATTCTGCCAATCAATTAAATTGATATACTGACATAAAGTACTTCGTTCACAAGATTAACACACTGATCCTTACAGAGCAGAGACCATCCTTACACCAAAGCAATACATTGTCATAATCAATTATTGGTCAATTATTTAGTGATTTTTAACATACCTTTTTGTTTCAACTAAACAATTGCTTTTATGTCCGCACCATGAGACTATACATATTTTATAGGAGTCTACAAATGTTTTTACATGTCTGATAATGAACTATACAACAGCCCAAATCAATTAAAATTAGCTCATTTAATAGTGCATACAACTTCTGCCGATCAAATTTGATGACTTTTGCTAT
This sequence comes from Magicicada septendecula, assembly GCA_034769895.1. Taxonomy (NCBI): domain Eukaryota; kingdom Metazoa; phylum Arthropoda; class Insecta; order Hemiptera; family Cicadidae; genus Magicicada; species Magicicada septendecula. The sequence continues at coordinate 749,799,114 of CM068368.1, read as the reverse complement.
CAAGTATTTTATTCACAAACCTGAATACTGAGCAACACACATGACTAAATTTTTTGATGGATACGTTAAACTCTGTACTCTCAGAATTTAATACCCACATTAAAAAGTACAGCATATCATTTGGTGCAGATACCATCTTTCCATTAATGAATATATTACGTTAATTAAATTTCATATAAAATTAAAATAAATATTTAAAACATGTACAAATTTATTTGTTATGTAGTTCATTATTTCTTCTCCTAACCCACCACCTAACACGTTTTAAATATAATTTTTAAAAAATTTTGTAAGTTTGTTTCATAATGGACTTTACAGCAGTTCATCAGCCATGTGAAACTAACTTTTTGTGTAACTGCACACATGACGACTTCTGTCAATTTGTCCAAATAGCATTTCTCATCCAGTATTTCATCCACAACGTTAGCACATTGAGAAACACAGGTAATGTAAGCCATGTTTCTGTGCCCTCAGTGTACTCTCTGAATAGAATACCCAGATGAGAAAGTTTATTTGTGTCATTGGAGCAGAGACCTGCTCTGGAGTCGTCACATGTACTATTGCCTAAAAGTTTTCTGGCAGTAAATCCACTTACATACGCTGTGGACAACCGATTCACATTAAATGAGACGTCAGGCTCTTTGTCACAAGTAACAGAATTGGTGTCAGCAGTGTATGGAGTAAATGCACTGTGTTTATCAGTTAGAATGTCAGAACCAAGGAAAGTTTGAAGATTACTTAAAAGATCTGCATCATCATCCAGGCAGTTAGCATTTTTAAGATTCTGATATGCAAGCCCATTGATGATGCAGGTCTTAAGAGCATCAACAAACTGTGGCACAGTAGGATTATTATTGGCCAATTAGTATCAGCTGTTGACAACAGACGTTATAAAGTTGCTTGTGAAACCTTCTCGAAATTTTTTACTGATATATATTTTGTGTAATCAAGTAAGTACATTTTCAATTTTATAATCTATTTTGACTTTATTCCCTTTGAAACTGTATTCATAAGTTATTTAGGTTTATTTTTATATAATAATGAAACTTTCTCTTGTGAACTTACTTGTCTTTCTCCGTCGAACGCGTTTCGGCGTCGTGTTCACCTTTGTCAGCTTAGAAACATATTTATAAAAATATCTGAAAAACTAAGTTTTGGTGGTAACTTTGGTACAAATGTTTTTCTGGTTCAGGTCGAGATTATGCCTCGAGAATACTTTGGAAAACTTGGGTGTCTTTCCTATCGCAATTACACCGAGGAATCATTAGAGAAAGCAGTCAAATCTGTAATAAACCACAGTTTATCAATAAGGAAAGCTGCAGAAAAGTGAGTTTAAATTTTTTACCAAAATAAAATGCATTTAGTACTTGAAATTAATCTGAGATTTGTATTTACACTTATTTTTCTTTCTTTTCTAGATACGGAATTGCTAAAAACACGATTGTGAACCACATCAATAAAAGGAAAATTGGTGACCGAGTGAGAAGCCCTGGTGGACAGGAGATTTTCACTATGGAAGAGGAGGCGATCATGGTCGCTCATATTGTGGCTACATCCACTTATGGGTTCCCAGTGACTGTGATGGATTTGAAGGTAATCGCACAATCATACCTTAATTCAATTGGGAGAAAAGTAAAAATTTTCAAAAACAATATTCCTGGACGAGCTTGGGTCGAGGGTTTTCTGAAAAGGCATCATGACATTTCAAGACGAGTGGCAAGAAACAGTTGGAGACGGTTTAAGTTCTCATTTTACCATTGATGTGCTCAAGTTGTGCCAAGAGCATAATGTAACCTTCGTAGCATTACCCCCACATAACTCTCATTTACTTCAGCCACTTGACGTTGCCTATTTCAGGTCAATGAAAGGTGAGTGGAGAAAGTTGTTAAATGAGTGGAAAGACACTCCCTATGGCAGAAGATGTGGAACTATTCCCAAGGAACAATTTCCTAAGCTGCTTAGTAAACTTTGGGATAACCTATTGGAGAAGGGTAAAGAAAATTTAAAATCTGGTTTTAAAAAATCCAGCATCTTTCCATTTGACAAAGAACCTGTCTTTCGAAGATTGAGCAACTAAGGTACATAGAGGGTGGCATTGGTACATGTGCATTTTTGAAATTCAAACGTTTCTGGCGGGCTTATTTTACATACCACCAAGATAGTATGGCTTCTATTTGATCAGCTGATTTTCCAACAGCAAACATCTGCTGTGCAATGCCTTCTTGATTTTTTTTTTAAGGTTAGACGCCAATTAACACAGAGTACGAATATATAGAGGAGAAATCCAATGTTAAAATTTTAACTGAAGTCTCTAGCGCTCCTGGTGACTGTGTTGCCCACTAAGTGGAGCTAAATGATAATGCAGTATGGTCACGTGACTCCAGTATACTGTATTATCCTCTGCTGCATAGGCGGGAAATCTAAAAAAGGAAATGCTGCTAGGCTTTATTTGAAATTACTCTTAAACGTTTACAGTTTCATCAGACATATTTTCATGTCATTGTAATTACAGAAAAATGTTAAAAAAAATGAATAATTACAGTGTTTCAAGGTAGACATGTAAAATGTCTAAAAACTTAAAAACATTTTAATCAAAATTTAGTAAGAAAATGCATGAAAAGTGAATTAAAAAATTAGAAAACTTACATTTACAAACCATTAATTGTACTAGTTACATCAACAAAGTAATTAGGTTTTTACAGTTTTTAAGTACATGTGGCATCACAAAACATTCTGTGTATAAAACGTTAATAAAATTTTTCTTTTAATAAACCCTTGTTTACAAATAATTGAAAATGTCTTTGCTTTAATGAAAATACACTTTAATTGCCTTTGGTTTCAAGGATATTAATCATTTGTTTTTGAAAACCACTGTGCATTTTATTGACATAAGGTCACAAATAGTTGGTAAAAACTTAGGTAAAAATCAAGGAAAAACAAATTTAAGTATTTTATTTTTATTTTGACTCAAAAATATTTTAAATTACAAAAATACATACAGTGAGTAGAATTAACTAAGCAAATTTATAATATATTACATAACACATAATAATTCAAATTCCAGTTCTACTAGTTACATACAAAAAGTCAAACAAATCTACAAACACTTTGCCAGAACAATTTGAAATAATACAAATATATAAACCTAAACATTATTTTGAAATATTATACAAATGAACAGACTTGAACTTTATTATCTAAAAACTTAATCAATAAAAATTCACAAAACATGACATAACAATAATACATTCAAATTTCAGTTTTACCACTTACAGTATATGCAAAACTCAACACAAATCTATAAACACTACACATTATGTACAAGACCTAACAGCTAAACACTACAGACAATTTGAAATTATACATATATATAAACATAAACATTATTTTGAAATACAGAAATCATCAGACTAAGAAGTTTATTGGCTAAAGACCCCGAAAACCTTTAGATTAATGAACTGCATAGAAGCCCAATATGAATTTAAAACCTAAATTGTTCGTGAATAGTACATTTGTCAATTCTGCCAATCAATTAAATTGATATACTGACATAAAGTACTTCGTTCACAAGAGTAACACACTGATTCTTACAGAGCAGAGACCATCCTTACACCAAAGCAATACATTGTCATAATCAATTATTGGTCAATTATTTAGTGATTTTTAACATACCTTTTTGTTTCAACTAAACAATTGCTTTTATGTCCGCACCATGAGACTAAACATATTTTATAGGAGTCTACAAATGTTTTTACATGTCTGATAATGAACTATACAACAGCCCAAATCAATTAAAATTAGCTCATTTAATAGTGCATACAACTTCTGCCAATCAAATTTGATGACTTTTGCTATCAAGTATTTTATTCACAAACCTGAATACTGAGCAACACACATGACTAAATTTTTTTATGGATACGTTAAACTCTGTACTCTCAGAATTTAATACCCACATTAAAAAGTACAGCATATCATTTGGTGCAGATACCATCTTTCCATTAATGAATATATTACGTTAATTAAATTTCATATAAAATTAAAATAAATATTTAAAACATGTACAAATTTATTTGTTATGTAGTTCATTATTTCTTCTCCTAACCTACCACCTAACACGTTTTAAATATAATTTTTAAAAAATGTTGTAAGTTTGTTTCATAATGGACTTCACAGCAGTTCATCAGCCATGTGGAACTAACTTTTTGTGTAACTGTACACATGACGACTTCTTTCAATTTGTCCAAATAGCATTTCTCATCCAGTATTTCATCCACAACGTTAGCACATTGAGAAACACAGGTAATGTAAGCCGTGTTTCTGTGCCCTCAGTGTACTCTCAGAATAGAATACCCAGATGAGAAAGTTTATTTGTGTCATTGGAGCAGAGACCTGCTCTGGAGTCGTCACATGTACTATTGCCTAAAAGTTTTCTGGCAGTAAATCCACTTACATACGCTGTGGACAACCGATTCACATTAAATGAGACGTCAGGCTCTTTGTCACAAGTAACAGAATTGGTGTCAGCAGTGTATTGAGTAAATGCACTGTGTTTATCAGTTAGAATGTCAGAACCAAGGAAAGTTTGAAGATTACTTAAAAGATCTGCATCATCATCCAGGCAGTTAGCATTTTTAAGATTCTGATATGCAAGCCCATTGATGATGCAGGTGTTAAGAGCATCAACAAACTGTGGCACAGTAGGATTATTATTGGCCAATTAGTATCAGCTGTTGACAACAGACGTTATAAAGTTGCTTGTGAAACCTTCTCGAAATTTTTTACTGATATATATTTTGTGTAATCAAGTAAGTACATTTTCTATTTTATAATCTATTTTGACTTTATTCCCTTTGAAACTGTATTCATAAGTTATTTAGGTTTATTTTTATATAATAATGAAACTTTCTCTTGTGAACTTACTTGTCTTTTTCCGTCGAACGCGTTTCGGCGTCGTGTTCGCCTTTGTCAGCTTAGAAACATATTTCTAAAAATATCTGAAAAACTAAGTTTTGGTGGTAACTTTGGTACAAATGTTTTTCTGGTTCAGATCGAGATTATGCCTCGAGAATACTTTGGAAAACTTGGGTGTCTTTCCTATCGCAATTACACCAAGGAATCATTAGAGAAAGCAGTCGAATCTGTAATAAACCACAGTTCATCAATAAGGAAAGCTGCAGAAAAGTGAGTTTAATTTTTTTACCAAAATAAAATGCATTTAGTACTTGAAATTAATCTGAGATTTGTATTTACACTTATTTTTCTTTCTTTTCTAGATACGGAATTGCTAAAAACACGATTGTGAACCACATCAATAAAAGGAAAATTGGTGACCGAGTGAGAAGCCCTGGTGGACAGGAGATTTTCACTATGGAAGAGGAGGCGATCATGGTCGCTCATATTGTGGCTACATCCACTTATGGGTTCCCAGTGACTGTGATGGATTTGAAGGTAATCGCACAATCATACCTTAATTCAATTGGGAGAAAAGTAAAAATTTTCAAAAACAATATTCCTGGACGAGCTTGGGTCGAGGGTTTTCTGAAAAGGCATCATGACATTTCAAGACGAGTGGCAAGAAACAGTTGGAGACGGTTTAAGTTCTCATTTTACCATTGATGTGCTCAAGTTGTGCCAAGAGCATAATGTAACCTTCGTAGCATTACCCCCACATAACTCTCATTTACTTCAGCCACTTGACGTTGCCTATTTCAGGTCAATGAAAGGTGAGTGGAGAAAGTTGTTAAATGAGTGGAAAGACACTCCCTATGGCAGAAGATGTGGAACTATTCCCAAGGAACAATTTCCTAAGCTGCTTAGTAAACTTTGGGATAACCTATTGGAGAAGGGTAAAGAAAATTTAAAATCTGGTTTTAAAAAATCCAGCATCTTTCCATTTGGCAAAGAACCTGTCTTTCGAAGATTGAGCAACTTTGGTACATAGAGGGTGGCATTGGTACATGTGCATTTTTGAAATTCAAACGTTTCTGGCGGGCTTATTTTACATACCACCAAGATAGTATGGCTTCTATTTGATCAGCTGATTTTCCAACAGCAAACATCTGCTGTGCAATGCCTTCTTGATTTTTTTTTTAAGGTTAGACGCCAATTAACACAGAGTACGAATATATAGAGGAGAAATCCAATGTTAAAATTTTGACTGAAGTCTCTAGCGCTCCTGGTGACTGTGTTGCCCACTAAGTGGAGCTAAATGATAATGCAGTATGGTCACGTGACTCCAGTATACTGTATTATCCTCTGCTGCATAGGCGGGAAATCTAAAAAAGGAAATGCTGCTAGGCTTTATTTAAAATTACTCTTAAACGTTTACAGTTTCATCAGACATATTTTCATGTCATTGTAATTACAGAAAAATGTTTAAAAAAATGAATAATTACAGTGTTTCAAGGTAGACATGTAAAATGTCTAAAAACTTAAAAACATTTTAATCAAAATTTAGTAAGAAAATGCATGAAAAGTGAATTAAAAAATTAGAAAACTTACATTTACAAACCATTAATTGTACTAGTTACATCAACAAAGTAATTAGGTTTTTACAGTTTTTAAGTACATGTGGCATCACAAAACATTCTGTGTATAAAACGTTAATAAAATTTTTCTTTTAATAAACCCTTGTTTACAAATAATTGAAAATGTCTTTGCTTTAATGAAAATACACTTTAATTGCCTTTGGTTTCAAGGATATTAATCATTTGTTTTTGAAAACCACTGTGCATTTTATTGACATAAGGTCACAAATAGTTGGTAAACACTTAGGTAAAAATCAAGGAAAAACAAATTTAAGTATTTTTTTTTATTTTTACTCAAAAATATTTTAAATTACAAAAATACATACAGTGAGTAGAATTAACTAAGCAAATTTATAATATATTACATAACACATAATAATTCAATTTCCAGTTCTACTAGTTACATACAAAAAGTCAAACAAATCTACAAACACTTTGCCAGAACAATTTGAAATAATACAAATATATAAACCTAAACATTATTTTGAAATATTATACAAATGAACAGACTTGAAGTTTATTATCCAAAAACTTAATCAATAAAAATTCACAAAACATGACATAACAATAATACATTCAAATTTCAGTTTTACCACTTACAGTATATGCAAAACTCAACACAAATCTATAAACACTACACATTATGTACAAGACCTAACAGCTAAACACTACAGACAATTTGAAATTATACATATATATAAACATAAACATTATTTTGAAATACAGAAATCATCAGACTAAGAAGTTTATTGGCAAAAGACCCAGAAAACCTTTAGATTAATGAACTGCATAGAAGCCCAATATGAATTTAAAACCTAAATTGTTCGTGAATAGTACATTTGTCAATTCTGCCAATCAATTAAATTGATATACTGACATAAAGTACTTCGTTCACAAGATTAACACACTGATCCTTACAGAGCAGAGACCATCCTTACACCAAAGCAATACATTGTCATAATCAATTATTGGTCAATTATTTAGTGATTTTTAACATACCTTTTTGTTTCAACTAAACAATTGCTTTTATGTCCGCACCATGAGACTATACATATTTTATAGGAGTCTACAAATGTTTTTACATGTCTGATAATGAACTATACAACAGCCCAAATCAATTAAAATTAGCTCATTTAATAGTGCATACAACTTCTGCCGATCAAATTTGATGACTTTTGCTATCAAGTATTTTATTCACAAACCTGAATACTGAGCAACACACATGACTAAATTTTTTGATGGATACGTTAAACTCTGTACTCTCAGAATTTAATACCCACATTAAAAAGTACAGCATATCATTTGTTGCAGATACCATCTTTCCATTAATGAATATATTACATTAATTAAATTTCATATAAAACTAAAATAAATATTTAAAACATGTACAAGTTTATTTGTTATGTAGTTCATTATTTCTTCTCCTAACCCACCACCTAACACGTTTTAAATATAATTTTTAAAAAATTTTGTAAGTTTGTTTCATAATGAACTTCACAGCAGTTCATCAGCCATGTGAAACTAACTTTTTGTGTAACTGTACACATGACGACTTCTTTCAATTTGTCCAAATAGCATTTCTCATCCAGTATTTCATCCACAACGTTAGCACATTGAGAAACACAGGTAATGTAAGCCGTGTTTCTGTGCCCTCAGTGTACTCTCTGAATAGAATACCCAGATGAGAAAGTTTATTTGTGTCATTGGAGCAGAGACCTGCTCTGGAGTCGTCACATGTACTATTGCCTAAAAGTTTTCTGGCAGTAAATCCACTTACATACGCTGTGGACAACCGATTCACATTAAATGAGACGTCAGGCTCTTTGTCACAAGTAACAGAATTGGTGTCAGCAGTGTATGGAGTAAATGCACTGTGTTTATCAGTTAGAATGTCATAACCAAGGAAAGTTTGAAGATTACTTAAAAGATCTGCATCATCATCCAGGCAGTTAGCATTTTTAAGATTCTGATATGCAAGCCCATTGATGATGCAGGTGTTAAGAGCATCAACAAACTGTGGCACAGTAGGATTATTATTGGCCAATTAGTATCAGCTGTTGACAACAGACGTTATAAAGTTGCTTGTGAAACCTTCTCGAAATTTTTTACTGATATATATTTTGTGTAATCAAGTAAGTACATTTTCAATTTTATAATCTATTTTGACTTTATTCCCTTTGAAACTGTATTCATAAGTTATTTAGGTTTATTTTTATATAATAATGAAACTTTCTCTTGTGAACTTACTTGTCTTTTTCCGTCGAACGCGTTTCGGCGTCGTGTTCGCCTTTGTCAGCTTAGAAACATATTTCTAAAAATATCTGAAAAACTAAGTTTTGGTGGTAACTTTGGTACAAATGTTTTTCTGGTTCAGATCGAGATTATGCCTCGAGAATACTTTGGAAAACTTGGGTGTCTTTCCTATCGCAATTACACCAAGGAATCATTAGAGAAAGCAGTCGAATCTGTAATAAACCACAGTTCATCAATAAGGAAAGCTGCAGAAAAGTGAGTTTAAATTTTTTACCAAAATAAAATGCATTTAGTACTTGAAATTAATCTGAGATTTGTATTTACACTTATTTTTCTTTCTTTTCTAGATACGGAATTGCTAAAAACACGATTGTGAACCACATCAATAAAAGGAAAATTGGTGACCGAGTGAGAAGCCCTGGTGGACAGGAGATTTTCACTATGGAAGAGGAGGTGATCATGGTCGCTCATATTGTGGCTACATCCACTTATGGGTTCCCAGTGACTGTGATGGATTTGAAGGTAATCGCACAATCATACCTTAATTCAATTGGGAGAAAAGTAAAAATTTTCAAAAACAATATTCCTGGACGAGCTTGGGTCGAGGGTTTTCTGAAAAGGCATCATGACATTTCAAGACGAGTGGCAAGAAACAGTTGGAGACGGTTTAAGTTCTCATTTTACCATTGATGTGCTCAAGTTGTGCCAAGAGCATAATGTAACCTTCGTAGCATTACCCCCACATAACTCTCATTTACTTCAGCCACTTGACGTTGCCTATTTCAGGTCAATGAAAGGTGAGTGGAGAAAGTTGTTAAATGAGTGGAAAGACACTCCCTATGGCAGAAGATGTGGAACTATTCCCAAGGAACAATTTCCTAAGCTGCTTAGTAAACTTTGGGATAACCGATTGGAGAAGGGTAAAGAAAATTTAAAATCTGGTTTTAAAAAATCCAGCATCTTTCCATTTGACAAAGAACCTGTCTTTCGAAGATTGAGCAACTTTGGTACATAGAGGGTGGCATTGGTACATGTGCATTTTTGAAATTCAAACGTTTCTGGCGGGCTTATTTTACATACCACCAAGATAGTATGGCTTCTATTTGATCAGCTGATTTTCCAACAGCAAACATCTGCTGTGCAATGCCTTCTTGATTTTTTTTTTAAGGTTAGACGCCAATTAACACAGAGTACGAATATATAGAGGAGAAATCCAATGTTAAAATTTTGACTGAAGTCTCTAGCGCTCCTGGTGACTGTGTTGCCCACTAAGTGGAGCTAAATGATAATGCAGTATGGTCACGTGACTCCAGTATACTGTATTATCCTCTGCTGCATAGGCGGGAAATCTAAAAAAGGAAATGCTGCTAGGCTTTATTTGAAATTACTCTTAAACGTTTACAGTTTCATCAGACATATTTTCATGTCATTGTAATTACAGAAAAATGTTAAAAAAAATGAATAATTACAGTGTTTCAAGGTAGACATGTAAAATGTCTAAAAACTTAAAAACATTTTAATCAAAATTTAGTAAGAAAATGCATGAAAAGTGAATTAAAAAATTAGAAAACTTACATTTACAAACCATTAATTGTACTAGTTACATCAACAAAGTAATTAGGTTTTTACAGTTTTTAAGTACATGTGGCATCACAAAACATTCTGTGTATAAAACGTTAATAAAATTTTTCTTTTAATAAACCCTTGTTTACAAATAATTGAAAATGTCTTTGCTTTAATGAAAATACACTTTAATTGCCTTTGGTTTCAAGGATATTAATCATTTGTTTTTGAAAACCACTGTGCATTTTATTGACATAAGGTCACAAATAGTTGGTAAACACTTAGGTAAAAATCAAGGAAAAACAAATTTAAGTATTTTATTTTTATTTTTACTCAAAAATATTTTAAATTACAAAAATACATACAGTGAGTAGAATTAACTAAGCAAATTTATAATATATTACATAACACATAATAATTCAAATTCCAGTTCTACTAGTTACATACAAAAAGTCAAACAAATCTACAAACACTTTGCCAGAACAATTTGAAATAATACAAATATATAAACCTAAACATTATTTTTATTTATTATACAAATGAACAGACTTGAAGTTTATTATCCAAAAACTTAATCAATAAAAATTCACAAAACATGACATAACAATAATACATTCAAATTTCAGTTTTACCACTTACAGTATATGCAAAACTCAACACAAATCTATAAACACTACACATTATGTACAAGACCTAACAGCTAAACACTACAGACAATTTGAAATTATACATATATATAAACATAAACATTATTTTGAAATACAGAAATCATCAGACTAAGAAGTTTATTGGCTAAAGACCCCGAAAACCTTTAGATTAATGAACTGCATAGAAGCCCAATATGAATTTAAAACCTAAATTGTTCGTGAATAGTACATTTGTCAATTCTGCCAATCAATTAAATTGATATACTGACATAAAGTACTTCGTTCACAAGAGTAACACACTGATTCTTACAGAGCAGAGACCATCCTTACACCAAAGCAATACATTGTCATAATCAATTATTGGTCAATTATTTAGTGATTTTTAACATACCTTTTTGTTTCAACTAAACAATTGCTTTTATGTCCGCACCATGAGACTAAACATATTTTATAGGAGTCTACAAATGTTTTTACATGTCTGATAATGAACTATACAACAGCCCAAATCAATTAAAATTAGCTCATTTAATAGTGCATACAACTTCTGCCAATCAAATTTGATGACTTTTGCTATCAAGTATTTTATTCACAAACCTGAATACTGAGCAACACACATGACTAAATTTTTTGATGGATACGTTAAACTCTGTACTCTCAGAATTTAATACCCACATTAAAAAGTACAGCATATCATTTGGTGCAGATACCATCTTTCCATTAATGAATATATTACGTTAATTAAATTTCATATAAAATTAAAATAAATATTTAAAAAATGTACAAATTTATTTGTTATGTAGTTCATTATTTCTTCTCCTAACCCACCACCTAACACGTTTTAAATATAATTTTTAAAAAATTTTGTAAGTTTGTTTCATAATGGACTTCACAGCAGTTCATCAGCCATGTGGAACTAACTTTTTGTGTAACTGTACACATGACGACTTCTTCCAATTTGTCCAAATAGCATTTCTCATCCAGTATTTCATCCACAACTTTAGCACATTGAGAAACACAGGTAATGTAAGCCGTGTTTCTGTGCCCTCAGTGTACTCTCAGAATAGAATACCCAGATGAGAAAGTTTATTTGTGTCATTGGAGCAGAGACCTGCTCTGGAGTCGTCACATGTACTATTGCCTAAAAGTTTTCTGGCAGTAAATCCACTTACATACGCTGTGGACAACCGATTCACATTAAATGAGACGTCAGGCTCTTTGTCACAAGTAACAGAATTGGTGTCAGCAGTGTATGGAGTAAATGCACTGTGTTTATCAGTTAGACTGTCAGAACCAAGGAAAGTTTGAAGATTACTTAAAAGATCTGCATCATCATCCAGGCAGTTAGCATTTTTAAGATTCTGATATGCAAGCCCATTGATGATGCAGGTGTTAAGAGCATCAACAAACTGTGGCACAGTAGGATTATTATTGGCCAATTAGTATCAGCTGTTGACAACAGACGTTATAAAGTTGCTTGTGAAACCTTCTCGAAATTTTTTACTGATATATATTTTGTGTAATCAAGTAAGTACATTTTCAATTTTATAATCTATTTTGACTTTATTCCCTTTGAAACTGTATTCATAAGTTATTTAGGTTTATTTTTATATAATAATGAAACTTTCTCTTGTGAACTTACTTGTCTTTTTCCGTCGAACGCGTTTCGGCGTCGTGTTCGCCTTTGTCAGCTTAGAAACATATTTCTAAAAATATCTGAAAAACTAAGTTTTGGTGGTAACTTTGGTACAAATGTTTTTCTGGTTCAGATCGAGATTATGCCTCGAGAATACTTTGGAAAACTTGGGTGTCTTTCCTATCGCAATTACACCAAGGAATCATTAGAGAAAGCAGTCGAATCTGTAATAAACCACAGTTCATCAATAAGGAAAGCTGCAGAAAAGTGAGTTTAAATTTTTTACCAAAATAAAATGCATTTAGTACTTGAAATTAATCTGAGATTTGTATTTACACTTATTTTTCTTTCTTTTCTAGATACGGAATTGCTAAAAACACGATTGTGAACCACATCAATAAAAGGAAAATTGGTGACCGAGTGAGAAGCCCTGGTGGACAGGAGATTTTCACTATGGAAGAGGAGGCGATCATGGTCGCTCATATTGTGGCTACATCCACTTATGGGTTCCCAGTGACTGTGATGGATTTGAAGGTAATCGCACAATCATACCTTAATTCAATTGGGAGAAAAGTAAAAATTTTCAAAAACAATATTCCTGGACGAGCTTGGGTCGAGGGTTTTCTGAAAAGGCATCATGACATTTCAAGACGAGTGGCAAGAAACAGTTGGAGACGGTTTAAGTTCTCATTTTACCATTGATGTGCTCAAGTTGTGCCAAGAGCATAATGTAACCTTCGTAGCATTACCCCCACATAACTCTCATTTACTTCAGCCACTTGACGTTGCCTATTTCAGGTCAATGAAAGGTGAGTGGAGAAAGTTGTTAAATGAGTGGAAAGACACTCCCTATGGCAGAAGATGTGGAACTATTCCCAAGGAACAATTTCCTAAGCTGCTTAGTAAACTTTGGGATAACCTATTGGAGAAGGGTAAAGAAAATTTAAAATCTGGTTTTAAAAAATCCAGCATCTTTCCATTTGACAAAGAACCTGTCTTTCGAAGATTGAGCAACTTTGGTACATAGAGGGTGGCATTGGTACATGTGCATTTTTGAAATTCAAACGTTTCTGGCGGGCTTATTTTACATACCACCAAGATAGTATGGCTTCTATTTGATCAGCTGATTTTCCAACAGCAAACATCTGCTGTGCAATGCCTTCTTGATTTTTTTTTTAAGGTTAGATGCCAATTAACACAGAGTACGAATATATAGAGGAGAAATCCAATGTTAAAATTTTGACTGAAGTCTCTAGCGCTCCTGGTGACTGTGTTGCCCACTAAGTGGAGCTAAATGATAATGCAGTATGGTCACGTGACTCCAGTATACTGTATTATCCTCTGCTGCATAGGCGGGAAATCTAAAAAAGGAAATGCTGCTAGGCTTTATTTGAAATTACTCTTAAACATTTACAGTTTCATCAGACATATTTTCATGTCATTGTAATTACAGAAAAATGTTAAAAAAAATGAATAATTACAGTGTTTCAAGGTAGACATGTAAAATGTCTAAAAACTTAAAAACATTTTAATCAAAATTTAGAAAGAAAATGCATGAAAAGTGAATTAAAAAATTAGAAAACTTACATTTACAAACCATTAATTGTACTAGTTACATCAACAAAGTAATTAGGTTTTTACAGTTTTTAAGTACATGTGGCATCACAAAACATTCTGTGTATAAAACGTTAATAAAATTTTTCTTTTAATAAACCCTTGTTTACAAATAATTGAAAATGTCTTTGCTTTAATGAAAATACACTTTAATTGCCTTTGGTTTCAAGGATATTAATCATTTGTTTTTGAAAACCACTGTGCATTTTATTGACATAAGGTCACAAATAGTTGGTAAACACTTAGGTAAAAATCAAGGAAAAACAAATTTAAGTATTTTATTTTTATTTTTACTCAAAAATATTTTAAATTACAAAAATACATACAGTGAGTAGAATTAACTAAGCAAATTTATAATATATTACATAACACATAATAATTCAAATTCCAGTTCTACTAGTTACATACAAAAAGTCAAACAAATCTACAAACACTTTGCCAGAACAATTTGAAATAATACAAATATATAAACCTAAACATTATTTTGAAATATTATACAAATGAACAGACTTGAAGTTTATTATCCAAAAACTTAATCAATAAAAATTCACAAAACATGACATAACAATAATACATTCAAATTTCAGTTTTACCACTTACAGTATATGCAAAACTCAACACAAATCTATAAACACTACACATTATGTACAAGACCTAACAGCTAAACACTACAGACAATTTGAAATTATACATATATATAAACATAAACATTATTTTGAAATACAGAAATCATCAGACTAAGAAGTTTATTGGCTAAAGACCCCGAAAACCTTTAGATTAATGAACTGCATAGAAGCCCAATATGAATTTAAAACCTAAATTGTTCGTGAATAGTACATTTGTCAATTCTGCCAATCAATTAAATTGATATACTGACATAAAGTACTTCGTTCACAAGAGTAACACACTGATTCTTACAGAGCAGAGACCATCCTTACACCAAAGCAATACATTGTCATAATCAATTATTGGTCAATTATTTAGTGATTTTTAACATACCTTTTTGTTTCAACTAAACAATTGCTTTTATGTCCGCACCATGAGACTAAACATATTTTATAGGAGTCTACAAATGTTTTTACATGTCTGATAATGAACTATACAACAGCCCAAATCAATTAAAATTAGCTCATTTAATAGTGCATACAACTTCTGCCAATCAAATTTGATGACTTTTGCTATCAAGTATTTTATTCACAAACCTGAATACTGAGCAACACACATGACTAAATTTTTTGATGGATACGTTAAACTCTGTACTCTCAGAATTTAATACCCACATTAAAAAGTACAGCATATCATTTGGTGCAGATACCATCTTTCCATTAATGAATATATTACGTTAATTAAATTTCATATAAAATTAAAATAAATATTTAAAACATGTACAAATTTATTTGTCATGTAGTTCATTATTTCTTCTCCTAACCCACCACCTAACACGTTTTAAATATAATTTTTAAAAAATGTTGTAAGTTTGTTTCATAATGGACTTCACAGCAGTTCATCAGCCATGTGGAACTAACTTTTTGTGTAACTGTACACATGACGACTTCTTTCAATTTGTCCAAATAGCATTTCTCATCCAGTATTTCATCCACAACGTTAGCACATTGAGAAACACAGGTAATGTAAGCCATGTTTCTGTGCCCTCAGTGTACTCTCTGAATAGAATACCCAGATGAGAAAGTTTATTTGTGTCATTGGAGCAGAGACCTGCTCTGGAGTCGTCACATGTACTATTGCCTAAAAGTTTTCTGGCAGTAAATCCACTTACATACGCTGTGGACAACCGATTCACATTAAATGAGACGTCAGGCTCTTTGTCACAAGTAACAGAATTGGTGTCAGCAGTGTATGGAGTAAATGCACTGTGTTTATCAGTTAGACTGTCAGAACCAAGGAAAGTTTGAAGATTACTTAAAAGATCTGCATCATCATCCAGGCAGTTAGCATTTTTAAGATTCTGATATGCAAGCCCATTGATGATGCAGGTGTTAAGAGCATCAACAAACTGTGGCACAGTAGGATTATTATTGGCCAATTAGTATCAGCTGTTGACAACAGACGTTATAAAGTTGCTTGTGAAACCTTCTCGAAATTTTTTACTGATATATATTTTGTGTAATCAAGTAAGTACATTTTCAATTTTATAATCTATTTTGACTTTATTCCCTTTGAAACTGTATTCATAAGTTATTTAGGTTTATTTTTATATAATAATGAAACTTTCTCTTGTGAACTTACTTGTCTTTTTCCGTCGAACGCGTTTCGGCGTCGTGTTCGCCTTTGTCAGCTTAGAAACATATTTCTAAAAATATCTGAAAAACTAAGTTTTGGTGGTAACTTTGGTACAAATGTTTTTCTGGTTCAGATCGAGATTATGCCTCGAGAATACTTTGGAAAACTTGGGTGTCTTTCCTATCGCAATTACACCAAGGAATCATTAGAGAAAGCAGTCGAATCTGTAATAAACCACAGTTCATCAATAAGGAAAGCTGCAGAAAAGTGAGTTTAAATTTTTTACCAAAATAAAATGCATTTAGTACTTGAAATTAATCTGAGATTTGTATTTACACTTATTTTTCTTTCTTTTCTAGATACGGAATTGCTAAAAACACGATTGTGAACCACATCAATAAAAGGAAAATTGGTGACCGAGTGAGAAGCCCTGGTGGACAGGAGATTTTCACTATGGAAGAGGAGGCGATCATGGTCGCTCATATTGTGGCTACATCCACTTATGGGTTCCCAGTGACTGTGATGGATTTGAAGGTAATCGCACAATCATACCTTAATTCAATTGGGAGAAAAGTAAAAATTTTCAAAAACAATATTCCTGGACGAGCTTGGGTCGAGGGTTTTCTGAAAAGGCATCATGACATTTCAAGACGAGTGGCAAGAAACAGTTGGAGACGGTTTAAGTTCTCATTTTACCATTGATGTGCTCAAGTTGTGCCAAGAGCATAATGTAACCTTCGTAGCATTACCCCCACATAACTCTCATTTACTTCAGCCACTTGACGTTGCCTATTTCAGGTCAATGAAAGGTGAGTGGAGAAAGTTGTTAAATGTGTGGAAAGACACTCCCTATGGCAGAAGATGTGGAACTATTCCCAAGGAACAATTTCCTAAGCTGCTTAGTAAACTTTGGGATAACCTATTGGAGAAGGGTAAAGAAAATTTAAAATCTGGTTTTAAAAAATCCAGCATCTTTCCATTTGACAAAGAACCTGTCTTTCGAAGATTGAGCAACTTTGGTACATAGAGGGTGGCATTGGTACATGTGCATTTTTGAAATTCAAACGTTTCTGGCGGGCTTATTTTACATACCACCAAGATAGTATGGCTTCTATTTGATCAGCTGATTTTCCAACAGCAAACATCTGCTGTGCAATGCCTTCTTGATTTTTTTTTTAAGGTTAGACGCCAATTAACACAGAGTACGAATATATAGAGGAGAAATCCAATGTTAAAATTTTGACTGAAGTCTCTAGCGCTCCTGGTGACTGTGTTGCCCACTAAGTGGAGCTAAATGATAATGCAGTATGGTCACGTGACTCCAGTATACTGTATTATCCTCTGCTGCATAGGCGGGAAATCTAAAAAAGGAAATGCTGCTAGGCTTTATTTGAAATTACTCTTAAACATTTACAGTTTCATCAGACATATTTTCATGTCATTGTAATTACAGAAAAATGTTAAAAAAAATGAATAATTACAGTGTTTCAAGGTAGACATGTAAAATGTCTAAAAACTTAAAAACATTTTAATCAAAATTTAGAAAGAAAATGCATGAAAAGTGAATTAAAAAATTAGAAAACTTACATTTACAAACCATTAATTGTACTAGTTACATCAACAAAGTAATTAGGTTTTTACAGTTTTTAAGTACATGTGGCATCACAAAACATTCTGTGTATAAAACGTTAATAAAATTTTTCTTTTAATAAACCCTTGTTTACAAATAATTGAAAATGTCTTTGCTTTAATGAAAATACACTTTAATTGCCTTTGGTTTCAAGGATATTAATCATTTGTTTTTGAAAACCACTGTGCATTTTATTGACATAAGGTCACAAATAGTTGGTAAACACTTAGGTAAAAATCAAGGAAAAACAAATTTAAGTATTTTATTTTTATTTTTACTCAAAAATATTTTAAATTACAAAAATACATACAGTGAGTAGAATTAACTAAGCAAATTTATAATATATTACATAACACATAATAATTCAAATTCCAGTTCTACTAGTTACATACAAAAAGTCAAACAAATCTACAAACACTTTGCCAGAACAATTTGAAATAATACAAATATATAAACCTAAACATTATTTTTATTTATTATACAAATGAACAGACTTGAAGTTTATTATCCAAAAACTTAATCAATAAAAATTCACAAAACATGACATAACAATAATACATTCAAATTTCAGTTTTACCACTTACAGTATATGCAAAACTCAACACAAATCTATAAACACTACACATTATGTACAAGACCTAACAGCTAAACACTACAGACAATTTGAAATTATACATATATATAAACATAAACATTATTTTGAAATACAGAAATCATCAGACTAAGAAGTTTATTGGCTAAAGACCCCGAAAACCTTTAGATTAATGAACTGCATAGAAGCCCAATATGAATTTAAAACCTAAATTGTTCGTGAATAGTACATTTGTCAATTCTGCCAATCAATTAAATTGATATACTGACATAAAGTACTTCGTTCACAAGAGTAACACACTGATTCTTACAGAGCAGAGACCATCCTTACACCAAAGCAATACATTGTCATAATCAATTATTGGTCAATTATTTAGTGATTTTTAACATACCTTTTTGTTTCAACTAAACAATTGCTTTTATGTCCGCACCATGAGACTAAACATATTTTATAGGAGTCTACAAATGTTTTTACATGTCTGATAATGAACTATACAACAGCCCAAATCAATTAAAATTAGCTCATTTAATAGTGCATACAACTTCTGCCAATCAAATTTGATGACTTTTGCTATCAAGTATTTTATTCACAAACCTGAATACTGAGCAACACACATGACTAAATTTTTTGATGGATACGTTAAACTCTGTACTCTCAGAATTTAATACCCACATTAAAAAGTACAGCATATCATTTGGTGCAGATACCATCTTTCCATTAATGAATATATTACGTTAATTAAATTTCATATAAAATTAAAATAAATATTTAAAACATGTACAAATTTATTTGTCATGTAGTTCATTATTTCTTCTCCTAACCCACCACCTAACACGTTTTAAATATAATTTTTAAAAAATTTTGTAAGTTTGTTTCATAATGGACTTCACAGCAGTTCATCAGCCATGTGGAACTAACTTTTTGTGTAACTGTACACATGACGACTTCTTTCAATTTGTCCAAATAGCATTTCTCATCCAGTATTTCATCCACAACGTTAGCACATTGAGAAACACAGGTAATGTAAGCCGTGTTTCTGTGCCCTCAGTGTACTCTCTGAATAGAATACCCAGATGAGAAAGTTTATTTGTGTCATTGGAGCAGAGACCTGCTCTGGAGTCGTCACATGTACTATTGCCTAAAAGTTTTCTGGCAGTAAATCCACTTACATACGCTGTGGACAACCGATTCACATTAAATGAGACGTCAGGCTCTTTGTCACAAGTAACAGAATTGGTGTCAGCAGTGTATGGAGTAAATGCACTGTGTTTATCAGTTAGACTGTCAGAACCAAGGAAAGTTTGAAGATTACTTAAAAGATCTGCATCATCATCCAGGCAGTTAGCATTTTTAAGATTCTGATATGCAAGCCCATTGATGATGCAGGTGTTAAGAGCATCAACAAACTGTGGCACAGTAGGATTATTATTGGCCAATTAGTATCAGCTGTTGACAACAGACGTTATAAAGTTGCTTGTGAAACCTTCTCGAAATTTTTTACTGATATATATTTTGTGTAATCAAGTAAGTACATTTTCAATTTTATAATCTATTTTGACTTTATTCCCTTTGAAACTGTATTCATAAGTTATTTAGGTTTATTTTTATATAATAATGAAACTTTCTCTTGTGAACTTACTTGTCTTTTTCCGTCGAACGCGTTTCGGCGTCGTGTTCGCCTTTGTCAGCTTAGAAACATATTTCTAAAAATATCTGAAAAACTAAGTTTTGGTGGTAACTTTGGTACAAATGTTTTTCTGGTTCAGATCGAGATTATGCCTCGAGAATACTTTGGAAAACTTGGGTGTCTTTCCTATCGCAATTACACCAAGGAATCATTAGAGAAAGCAGTCGAATCTGTAATAAACCACAGTTCATCAATAAGGAAAGCTGCAGAAAAGTGAGTTTAAATTTTTTACCAAAATAAAATGCATTTAGTACTTGAAATTAATCTGAGATTTGTATTTACACTTATTTTTCTTTCTTTTCTAGATACGGAATTGCTAAAAACACGATTGTGAACCACATCAATAAAAGGAAAATTGGTGACCGAGTGAGAAGCCCTGGTGGACAGGAGATTTTCACTATGGAAGAGGAGGCGATCATGGTCGCTCATATTGTGGCTACATCCACTTATGGGTTCCCAGTGACTGTGATGGATTTGAAGGTAATCGCACAATCATACCTTAATTCAATTGGGAGAAAAGTAAAAATTTTCAAAAACAATATTCCTGGACGAGCTTGGGTCGAGGGTTTTCTGAAAAGGCATCATGACATTTCAAGACGAGTGGCAAGAAACAGTTGGAGACGGTTTAAGTTCTCATTTTACCATTGATGTGCTCAAGTTGTGCCAAGAGCATAATGTAACCTTCGTAGCATTACCCCCACATAACTCTCATTTACTTCAGCCACTTGACGTTGCCTATTTCAGGTCAATGAAAGGTGAGTGGAGAAAGTTGTTAAATGTGTGGAAAGACACTCCCTATGGCAGAAGATGTGGAACTATTCCCAAGGAACAATTTCCTAAGCTGCTTAGTAAACTTTGGGATAACCTATTGGAGAAGGGTAAAGAAAATTTAAAATCTGGTTTTAAAAAATCCAGCATCTTTCCATTTGACAAAGAACCTGTCTTTCGAAGATTGAGCAACTTTGGTACATAGAGGGTGGCATTGGTACATGTGCATTTTTGAAATTCAAACGTTTCTGGCGGGCTTATTTTACATACCACCAAGATAGTATGGCTTCTATTTGATCAGCTGATTTTCCAACAGCAAACATCTGCTGTGCAATGCCTTCTTGATTTTTTTTTTAAGGTTAGACGCCAATTAACACAGAGTACGAATATATAGAGGAGAAATCCAATGTTAAAATTTTGACTGAAGTCTCTAGCGCTCCTGGTGACTGTGTTGCCCACTAAGTGGAGCTAAATGATAATGCAGTATGGTCACGTGACTCCAGTATACTGTATTATCCTCTGCTGCATAGGCGGGAAATCTAAAAAAGGAAATGCTGCTAGGCTTTATTTGAAATTACTCTTAAACATTTACAGTTTCATCAGACATATTTTCATGTCATTGTAATTACAGAAAAATGTTAAAAAAAATGAATAATTACAGTGTTTCAAGGTAGACATGTAAAATGTCTAAAAACTTAAAAACATTTTAATCAAAATTTAGAAAGAAAATGCATGAAAAGTGAATTAAAAAATTAGAAAACTTACATTTACAAACCATTAATTGTACTAGTTACATCAACAAAGTAATTAGGTTTTTACAGTTTTTAAGTACATGTGGCATCACAAAACATTCTGTGTATAAAACGTTAATAAAATTTTTCTTTTAATAAACCCTTGTTTACAAATAATTGAAAATGTCTTTGCTTTAATGAAAATACACTTTAATTGCCTTTGGTTTCAAGGATATTAATCATTTGTTTTTGAAAACCACTGTGCATTTTATTGACATAAGGTCACAAATAGTTGGTAAACACTTAGGTAAAAATCAAGGAAAAACAAATTTAAGTATTTTATTTTTATTTTTACTCAAAAATATTTTAAATTACAAAAATACATACAGTGAGTAGAATTAACTAAGCAAATTTATAATATATTACATAACACATAATAATTCAAATTCCAGTTCTACTAGTTACATACAAAAAGTCAAACAAATCTACAAACACTTTGCCAGAACAATTTGAAATAATACAAATATATAAACCTAAACATTATTTTTATTTATTATACAAATGAACAGACTTGAAGTTTATTATCCAAAAACTTAATCAATAAAAATTCACAAAACATGACATAACAATAATACATTCAAATTTCAGTTTTACCACTTACAGTATATGCAAAACTCAACACAAATCTATAAACACTACACATTATGTACAAGACCTAACAGCTAAACACTACAGACAATTTGAAATTATACATATATATAAACATAAACATTATTTTGAAATACAGAAATCATCAGACTAAGAAGTTTATTGGCTAAAGACCCCGAAAACCTTTAGATTAATGAACTGCATAGAAGCCCAATATGAATTTAAAACCTAAATTGTTCGTGAATAGTACATTTGTCAATTCTGCCAATCAATTAAATTGATATACTGACATAAAGTACTTCGTTCACAAGAGTAACACACTGATTCTTACAGAGCAGAGACCATCCTTACACCAAAGCAATACATTGTCATAATCAATTATTGGTCAATTATTTAGTGATTTTTAACATACCTTTTTGTTTCAACTAAACAATTGCTTTTATGTCCGCACCATGAGACTAAACATATTTTATAGGAGTCTACAAATGTTTTTACATGTCTGATAATGAACTATACAACAGCCCAAATCAATTAAAATTAGCTCATTTAATAGTGCATACAACTTCTGCCAATCAAATTTGATGACTTTTGCTATCAAGTATTTTATTCACAAACCTGAATACTGAGCAACACACATGACTAAATTTTTTGATGGATACGTTAAACTCTGTACTCTCAGAATTTAATACCCACATTAAAAAGTACAGCATATCATTTGGTGCAGATACCATCTTTCCATTAATGAATATATTACGTTAATTAAATTTCATATAAAATTAAAATAAATATTTAAAACATGTACAAATTTATTTGTCATGTAGTTCATTATTTCTTCTCCTAACCCACCACCTAACACGTTTTAAATATAATTTTTAAAAAATTTTGTAAGTTTGTTTCATAATGGACTTCACAGCAGTTCATCAGCCATGTGGAACTAACTTTTTGTGTAACTGTACACATGACGACTTCTTTCAATTTGTCCAAATAGCATTTCTCATCCAGTATTTCATCCACAACGTTAGCACATTGAGAAACACAGGTAATGTAAGCCGTGTTTCTGTGCCCTCAGTGTACTCTCTGAATAGAATACCCAGATGAGAAAGTTTATTTGTGTCATTGGAGCAGAGACCTGCTCTGGAGTCGTCACATGTACTATTGCCTAAAAGTTTTCTGGCAGTAAATCCACTTACATACGCTGTGGACAACCGATTCACATTAAATGAGACGTCAGGCTCTTTGTCACAAGTAACAGAATTGGTGTCAGCAGTGTATGGAGTAAATGCACTGTGTTTATCAGTTAGACTGTCAGAACCAAGGAAAGTTTGAAGATTACTTAAAAGATCTGCATCATCATCCAGGCAGTTAGCATTTTTAAGATTCTGATATGCAAGCCCATTGATGATGCAGGTGTTAAGAGCATCAACAAACTGTGGCACAGTAGGATTATTATTGGCCAATTAGTATCAGCTGTTGACAACAGACGTTATAAAGTTGCTTGTGAAACCTTCTCGAAATTTTTTACTGATATATATTTTGTGTAATCAAGTAAGTACATTTTCAATTTTATAATCTATTTTGACTTTATTCCCTTTGAAACTGTATTCATAAGTTATTTAGGTTTATTTTTATATAATAATGAAACTTTCTCTTGTGAACTTACTTGTCTTTTTCCGTCGAACGCGTTTCGGCGTCGTGTTCGCCTTTGTCAGCTTAGAAACATATTTCTAAAAATATCTGAAAAACTAAGTTTTGGTGGTAACTTTGGTACAAATGTTTTTCTGGTTCAGATCGAGATTATGCCTCGAGAATACTTTGGAAAACTTGGGTGTCTTTCCTATCGCAATTACACCAAGGAATCATTAGAGAAAGCAGTCGAATCTGTAATAAACCACAGTTCATCAATAAGGAAAGCTGCAGAAAAGTGAGTTTAAATTTTTTACCAAAATAAAATGCATTTAGTACTTGAAATTAATCTGAGATTTGTATTTACACTTATTTTTCTTTCTTTTCTAGATACGGAATTGCTAAAAACACGATTGTGAACCACATCAATAAAAGGAAAATTGGTGACCGAGTGAGAAGCCCTGGTGGACAGGAGATTTTCACTATGGAAGAGGAGGCGATCATGGTCGCTCATATTGTGGCTACATCCACTTATGGGTTCCCAGTGACTGTGATGGATTTGAAGGTAATCGCACAATCATACCTTAATTCAATTGGGAGAAAAGTAAAAATTTTCAAAAACAATATTCCTGGACGAGCTTGGGTCGAGGGTTTTCTGAAAAGGCATCATGACATTTCAAGACGAGTGGCAAGAAACAGTTGGAGACGGTTTAAGTTCTCATTTTACCATTGATGTGCTCAAGTTGTGCCAAGAGCATAATGTAACCTTCGTAGCATTACCCCCACATAACTCTCATTTACTTCAGCCACTTGACGTTGCCTATTTCAGGTCAATGAAAGGTGAGTGGAGAAAGTTGTTAAATGTGTGGAAAGACACTCCCTATGGCAGAAGATGTGGAACTATTCCCAAGGAACAATTTCCTAAGCTGCTTAGTAAACTTTGGGATAACCTATTGGAGAAGGGTAAAGAAAATTTAAAATCTGGTTTTAAAAAATCCAGCATCTTTCCATTTGACAAAGAACCTGTCTTTCGAAGATTGAGCAACTTTGGTACATAGAGGGTGGCATTGGTACATGTGCATTTTTGAAATTCAAACGTTTCTGGCGGGCTTATTTTACATACCACCAAGATAGTATGGCTTCTATTTGATCAGCTGATTTTCCAACAGCAAACATCTGCTGTGCAATGCCTTCTTGATTTTTTTTTTAAGGTTAGACGCCAATTAACACAGAGTACGAATATATAGAGGAGAAATCCAATGTTAAAATTTTGACTGAAGTCTCTAGCGCTCCTGGTGACTGTGTTGCCCACTAAGTGGAGCTAAATGATAATGCAGTATGGTCACGTGACTCCAGTATACTGTATTATCCTCTGCTGCATAGGCGGGAAATCTAAAAAAGGAAATGCTGCTAGGCTTTATTTGAAATTACTCTTAAACATTTACAGTTTCATCAGACATATTTTCATGTCATTGTAATTACAGAAAAATGTTAAAAAAAATGAATAATTACAGTGTTTCAAGGTAGACATGTAAAATGTCTAAAAACTTAAAAACATTTTAATCAAAATTTAGAAAGAAAATGCATGAAAAGTGAATTAAAAAATTAGAAAACTTACATTTACAAACCATTAATTGTACTAGTTACATCAACAAAGTAATTAGGTTTTTACAGTTTTTAAGTACATGTGGCATCACAAAACATTCTGTGTATAAAACGTTAATAAAATTTTTCTTTTAATAAACCCTTGTTTACAAATAATTGAAAATGTCTTTGCTTTAATGAAAATACACTTTAATTGCCTTTGGTTTCAAGGATATTAATCATTTGTTTTTGAAAACCACTGTGCATTTTATTGACATAAGGTCACAAATAGTTGGTAAACACTTAGGTAAAAATCAAGGAAAAACAAATTTAAGTATTTTATTTTTATTTTTACTCAAAAATATTTTAAATTACAAAAATACATACAGTGAGTAGAATTAACTAAGCAAATTTATAATATATTACATAACACATAATAATTCAAATTCCAGTTCTACTAGTTACATACAAAAAGTCAAACAAATCTACAAACACTTTGCCAGAACAATTTGAAATAATACAAATATATAAACCTAAACATTATTTTTATTTATTATACAAATGAACAGACTTGAAGTTTATTATCCAAAAACTTAATCAATAAAAATTCACAAAACATGACATAACAATAATACATTCAAATTTCAGTTTTACCACTTACAGTATATGCAAAACTCAACACAAATCTGTAAACACTACACATTATGTACAAGACCTAACAGCTAAACACTACAGACAATTTTAAATTATACATATATATAAACATAAACATTATTTTGAAATACAGAAATCATCAGACTAAGAAGTTTATTGGCTAAAGACCCCGAAAACCTTTAGATTAATGAACTGCATAGAAGCCCAATATGAATTTAAAACCTAAATTGTTCGTGAATAGTACATTTGTCAATTCTGCCAATCAATTAAATTGATATACTGACATAAAGTACTTCGTTCACAAGAGTAACACACTGATTCTTACAGAGCAGAGACCATCCTTACACCAAAGCAATACATTGTCATAATCAATTATTGGTCAATTATTTAGTGATTTTTAACATACCTTTTTGTTTCAACTAAACAATTGCTTTTATGTCCGCACCATGAGACTAAACATATTTTATAGGAGTCTACAAATGTTTTTACATGTCTGATAATGAACTATACAACAGCCCAAATCAATTAAAATTAGCTCATTTAATAGTGCATACAACTTCTGCCAATCAAATTTGATGACTTTTGCTATCAAGTATTTTATTCACAAACCTGAATACTGAGCAACACACATGACTAAATTTTTTGATGGATACGTTAAACTCTGTACTCTCAGAATTTAATACCCACATTAAAAAGTACAGCATATCATTTGGTGCAGATACCATCTTTCCATTAATGAATATATTACGTTAATTAAATTTCATATAAAATTAAAATAAATATTTAAAACATGTACAAATTTATTTGTCATGTAGTTCATTATTTCTTCTCCTAACCCACCACCTAACACGTTTTAAATATAATTTTTAAAAAATTTTGTAAGTTTGTTTCATAATGGACTTCACAGCAGTTCATGAGCCATGTGGAACTAACTTTTTGTGTAACTGTACACATGACGACTTCTTTCAATTTGTCCAAATAGCATTTCTCATCCAGTATTTCATCCACAACGTTAGCACATTGAGAAACACAGGTAATGTAAGCCGTGTTTCTGTGCCCTCAGTGTACTCTCAGAATAGAATACCCAGATGAGAAAGTTTATTTGTGTCATTGGAGCAGAGACCTGCTCTGGAGTCGTCACATGTACTATTGCCTAAAAGTTTTCTGGCAGTAAATCCACTTACATACGCTGTGGACAACCGATTCACATTAAATGAGACGTCAGGCTCTTTGTCACAAGTAACAGAATTGGTGTCAGCAGTGTATGGAGTAAATGCACTGTGTTTATCAGTTAGACTGTCAGAACCAAGGAAAGTTTGAAGATTACTTAAAAGATCTGCATCATCATCCAGGCAGTTAGCATTTTTAAGATTCTGATATGCAAGCCCATTGATGATGCAGGTGTTAAGAGCATCAACAAACTGTGGCACAGTAGGATTATTATTGGCCAATTAGTATCAGCTGTTGACAACAGACGTTATAAAGTTGCTTGTGAAACCTTCTCGAAATTTTTTACTGATATATATTTTGTGTAATCAAGTAAGTACATTTTCAATTTTATAATCTATTTTGACTTTATTCCCTTTGAAACTGTATTCATAAGTTATTTAGGTTTATTTTTATATAATAATGAAACTTTCTCTTGTGAACTTACTTGTCTTTTTCCGTCGAACGCGTTTCGGCGTCGTGTTCGCCTTTGTCAGCTTAGAAACATATTTCTAAAAATATCTGAAAAACTAAGTTTTGGTGGTAACTTTGGTACAAATGTTTTTCTGGTTCAGATCGAGATTATGCCTCGAGAATACTTTGGAAAACTTGGGTGTCTTTCCTATCGCAATTACACCAAGGAATCATTAGAGAAAGCAGTCGAATCTGTAATAAACCACAGTTCATCAATAAGGAAAGCTGCAGAAAAGTGAGTTTAAATTTTTTACCAAAATAAAATGCATTTAGTACTTGAAATTAATCTGAGATTTGTATTTACACTTATTTTTCTTTCTTTTCTAGATACGGAATTGCTAAAAACACGATTGTGAACCACATCAATAAAAGGAAAATTGGTGACCGAGTGAGAAGCCCTGGTGGACAGGAGATTTTCACTATGGAAGAGGAGGCGATCATGGTCGCTCATATTGTGGCTACATCCACTTATGGGTTCCCAGTGACTGTGATGGATTTGAAGGTAATCGCACAATCATACCTTAATTCAATTGGGAGAAAAGTAAAAATTTTCAAAAACAATATTCCTGGACGAGCTTGGGTCGAGGGTTTTCTGAAAAGGCATCATGACATTTCAAGACGAGTGGCAAGAAACAGTTGGAGACGGTTTAAGTTCTCATTTTACCATTGATGTGCTCAAGTTGTGCCAAGAGCATAATGTAACCTTCGTAGCATTACCCCCACATAACTCTCATTTACTTCAGCCACTTGACGTTGCCTATTTCAGGTCAATGAAAGGTGAGTGGAGAAAGTTGTTAAATGTGTGGAAAGACACTCCCTATGGCAGAAGATGTGGAACTATTCCCAAGGAACAATTTCCTAAGCTGCTTAGTAAACTTTGGGATAACCTATTGGAGAAGGGTAAAGAAAATTTAAAATCTGGTTTTAAAAAATCCAGCATCTTTCCATTTGACAAAGAACCTGTCTTTCGAAGATTGAGCAACTTTGGTACATAGAGGGTGGCATTGGTACATGTGCATTTTTGAAATTCAAACGTTTCTGGCGGGCTTATTTTACATACCACCAAGATAGTATGGCTTCTATTTGATCAGCTGATTTTCCAACAGCAAACATCTGCTGTGCAATGCCTTCTTGATTTTTTTTTTAAGGTTAGACGCCAATTAACACAGAGTACGAATATATAGAGGAGAAATCCAATGTTAAAATTTTGACTGAAGTCTCTAGCGCTCCTGGTGACTGTGTTGCCCACTAAGTGGAGCTAAATGATAATGCAGTATGGTCACGTGACTCCAGTATACTGTATTATCCTCTGCTGCATAGGCGGGAAATCTAAAAAAGGAAATGCTGCTAGGCTTTATTTGAAATTACTCTTAAACATTTACAGTTTCATCAGACATATTTTCATGTCATTGTAATTACAGAAAAATGTTTAAAAAAATGAATAATTACAGTGTTTCAAGGTAGACATGTAAAATGTCTAAAAACTTAAAAACATTTTAATCAAAATTTAGAAAGAAAATGCATGAAAAGTGAATTAAAAAATTAGAAAACTTACATTTACAAACCATTAATTGTACTAGTTACATCAACAAAGTAATTAGGTTTTTACAGTTTTTAAGTACATGTGGCATCACAAAACATTCTGTGTATAAAACGTTAATAAAATTTTTCTTTTAATAAACCCTTGTTTACAAATAATTGAAAATATCTTTGCTTTAATGAAAATACACTTTAATTGCCTTTGGTTTCAAGGATATTAATCATTTGTTTTTGAAAACCACTGTGCATTTTATTGACATAAGGTCACAAATAGTTGGTAAACACTTAGGTAAAAATCAAGGAAAAACAAATTTAAGTATTTTATTTTTATTTTTACTCAAAAATATTTTAAATTACAAAAATACATACAGTGAGTAGAATTAACTAAGCAAATTTATAATATATTACATAACACATAATAATTCAAATTCCAGTTCTACTAGTTACATACAAAAAGTCAAACAAATCTACAAACACTTTGCCAGAACAATTTGAAATAATACAAATATATAAACCTAAACATTATTTTTATTTATTATACAAATGAACAGACTTGAAGTTTATTATCCAAAAACTTAATCAATAAAAATTCACAAAACATGACATAACAATAATACATTCAAATTTCAGTTTTACCACTTACAGTATATGCAAAACTCAACACAAATCTATAAACACTACACATTATGTACAAGACCTAACAGCTAAACACTACAGACAATTTGAAATTATACATATATATAAACATAAACATTATTTTGAAATACAGAAATCATCAGACTAAGAAGTTTATTGGCTAAAGACCCCGAAAACCTTTAGATTAATGAACTGCATAGAAGCCCAATATGAATTTAAAACCTAAATTGTTCGTGAATAGTACATTTGTCAATTCTGCCAATCAATTAAATTGATATACTGACATAAAGTACTTCGTTCACAAGAGTAACACACTGATTCTTACAGAGCAGAGACCATCCTTACACCAAAGCAATACATTGTCATAATCAATTATTGGTCAATTATTTAGTGATTTTTAACATACCTTTTTGTTTCAACTAAACAATTGCTTTTATGTCCGCACCATGAGACTAAACATATTTTATAGGAGTCTACAAATGTTTTTACATGTCTGATAATGAACTATACAACAGCCCAAATCAATTAAAATTAGCTCATTTAATAGT
Source organism: Magicicada septendecula (assembly GCA_034769895.1). Lineage (NCBI taxonomy): Eukaryota > Metazoa > Arthropoda > Insecta > Hemiptera > Cicadidae > Magicicada > Magicicada septendecula. The sequence goes on along the minus strand of CM068368.1, from coordinate 749,768,316 downwards.
GCATACAACTTCTGCCAATCAAATTTGATGACTTTTGCTATCAAGTATTTTATTCACAAACCTGAATACTGAGCAACACACATGACTAAATTTTTTGATGGATACGTTAAACTCTGTACTCTCAGAATTTAATACCCACATTAAAAAGTACAGCATATCATTTGGTGCAGATACCATCTTTCCATTAATGAATATATTACGTTAATTAAATTTCATATAAAATTAAAATAAATATTTAAAACATGTACAAATTTATTTGTCATGTAGTTCATTATTTCTTCTCCTAACCCACCACCTAACACGTTTTAAATATAATTTTTAAAAAATTTTGTAAGTTTGTTTCATAATGGACTTCACAGCAGTTCATCAGCCATGTGGAACTAACTTTTTGTGTAACTGTACACATGACGACTTCTTTCAATTTGTCCAAATAGCATTTCTCATCCAGTATTTCATCCACAACGTTAGCACATTGAGAAACACAGGTAATGTAAGCCGTGTTTCTGTGCCCTCAGTGTACTCTCTGAATAGAATACCCAGATGAGAAAGTTTATTTGTGTCATTGGAGCAGAGACCTGCTCTGGAGTCGTCACATGTACTATTGCCTAAAAGTTTTCTGGCAGTAAATCCACTTACATACGCTGTGGACAACCGATTCACATTAAATGAGACGTCAGGCTCTTTGTCACAAGTAACAGAATTGGTGTCAGCAGTGTATGGAGTAAATGCACTGTGTTTATCAGTTAGACTGTCAGAACCAAGGAAAGTTTGAAGATTACTTAAAAGATCTGCATCATCATCCAGGCAGTTAGCATTTTTAAGATTCTGATATGCAAGCCCATTGATGATGCAGGTGTTAAGAGCATCAACAAACTGTGGCACAGTAGGATTATTATTGGCCAATTAGTATCAGCTGTTGACAACAGACGTTATAAAGTTGCTTGTGAAACCTTCTCGAAATTTTTTACTGATATATATTTTGTGTAATCAAGTAAGTACATTTTCAATTTTATAATCTATTTTGACTTTATTCCCTTTGAAACTGTATTCATAAGTTATTTAGGTTTATTTTTATATAATAATGAAACTTTCTCTTGTGAACTTACTTGTCTTTTTCCGTCGAACGCGTTTCGGCGTCGTGTTCGCCTTTGTCAGCTTAGAAACATATTTCTAAAAATATCTGAAAAACTAAGTTTTGGTGGTAACTTTGGTACAAATGTTTTTCTGGTTCAGATCGAGATTATGCCTCGAGAATACTTTGGAAAACTTGGGTGTCTTTCCTATCGCAATTACACCAAGGAATCATTAGAGAAAGCAGTCGAATCTGTAATAAACCACAGTTCATCAATAAGGAAAGCTGCAGAAAAGTGAGTTTAAATTTTTTACCAAAATAAAATGCATTTAGTACTTGAAATTAATCTGAGATTTGTATTTACACTTATTTTTCTTTCTTTTCTAGATACGGAATTGCTAAAAACACGATTGTGAACCACATCAATAAAAGGAAAATTGGTGACCGAGTGAGAAGCCCTGGTGGACAGGAGATTTTCACTATGGAAGAGGAGGCGATCATGGTCGCTCATATTGTGGCTACATCCACTTATGGGTTCCCAGTGACTGTGATGGATTTGAAGGTAATCGCACAATCATACCTTAATTCAATTGGGAGAAAAGTAAAAATTTTCAAAAACAATATTCCTGGACGAGCTTGGGTCGAGGGTTTTCTGAAAAGGCATCATGACATTTCAAGACGAGTGGCAAGAAACAGTTGGAGACGGTTTAAGTTCTCATTTTACCATTGATGTGCTCAAGTTGTGCCAAGAGCATAATGTAACCTTCGTAGCATTACCCCCACATAACTCTCATTTACTTCAGCCACTTGACGTTGCCTATTTCAGGTCAATGAAAGGTGAGTGGAGAAAGTTGTTAAATGTGTGGAAAGACACTCCCTATGGCAGAAGATGTGGAACTATTCCCAAGGAACAATTTCCTAAGCTGCTTAGTAAACTTTGGGATAACCTATTGGAGAAGGGTAAAGAAAATTTAAAATCTGGTTTTAAAAAATCCAGCATCTTTCCATTTGACAAAGAACCTGTCTTTCGAAGATTGAGCAACTTTGGTACATAGAGGGTGGCATTGGTACATGTGCATTTTTGAAATTCAAACGTTTCTGGCGGGCTTATTTTACATACCACCAAGATAGTATGGCTTCTATTTGATCAGCTGATTTTCCAACAGCAAACATCTGCTGTGCAATGCCTTCTTGATTTTTTTTTTAAGGTTAGACGCCAATTAACACAGAGTACGAATATATAGAGGAGAAATCCAATGTTAAAATTTTGACTGAAGTCTCTAGCGCTCCTGGTGACTGTGTTGCCCACTAAGTGGAGCTAAATGATAATGCAGTATGGTCACGTGACTCCAGTATACTGTATTATCCTCTGCTGCATAGGCGGGAAATCTAAAAAAGGAAATGCTGCTAGGCTTTATTTGAAATTACTCTTAAACATTTACAGTTTCATCAGACATATTTTCATGTCATTGTAATTACAGAAAAATGTTAAAAAAAATGAATAATTACAGTGTTTCAAGGTAGACATGTAAAATGTCTAAAAACTTAAAAACATTTTAATCAAAATTTAGAAAGAAAATGCATGAAAAGTGAATTAAAAAATTAGAAAACTTACATTTACAAACCATTAATTGTACTAGTTACATCAACAAAGTAATTAGGTTTTTACAGTTTTTAAGTACATGTGGCATCACAAAACATTCTGTGTATAAAACGTTAATAAAATTTTTCTTTTAATAAACCCTTGTTTACAAATAATTGAAAATGTCTTTGCTTTAATGAAAATACACTTTAATTGCCTTTGGTTTCAAGGATATTAATCATTTGTTTTTGAAAACCACTGTGCATTTTATTGACATAAGGTCACAAATAGTTGGTAAACACTTAGGTAAAAATCAAGGAAAAACAAATTTAAGTATTTTATTTTTATTTTTACTCAAAAATATTTTAAATTACAAAAATACATACAGTGAGTAGAATTAACTAAGCAAATTTATAATATATTACATAACACATAATAATTCAAATTCCAGTTCTACTAGTTACATACAAAAAGTCAAACAAATCTACAAACACTTTGCCAGAACAATTTGAAATAATACAAATATATAAACCTAAACATTATTTTTATTTATTATACAAATGAACAGACTTGAAGTTTATTATCCAAAAACTTAATCAATAAAAATTCACAAAACATGACATAACAATAATACATTCAAATTTCAGTTTTACCACTTACAGTATATGCAAAACTCAACACAAATCTATAAACACTACACATTATGTACAAGACCTAACAGCTAAACACTACAGACAATTTGAAATTATACATATATATAAACATAAACATTATTTTGAAATACAGAAATCATCAGACTAAGAAGTTTATTGGCTAAAGACCCCGAAAACCTTTAGATTAATGAACTGCATAGAAGCCCAATATGAATTTAAAACCTAAATTGTTCGTGAATAGTACATTTGTCAATTCTGCCAATCAATTAAATTGATATACTGACATAAAGTACTTCGTTCACAAGAGTAACACACTGATTCTTACAGAGCAGAGACCATCCTTACACCAAAGCAATACATTGTCATAATCAATTATTGGTCAATTATTTAGTGATTTTTAACATACCTTTTTGTTTCAACTAAACAATTGCTTTTATGTCCGCACCATGAGACTAAACATATTTTATAGGAGTCTACAAATGTTTTTACATGTCTGATAATGAACTATACAACAGCCCAAATCAATTAAAATTAGCTCATTTAATAGTGCATACAACTTCTGCCAATCAAATTTGATGACTTTTGCTATCAAGTATTTTATTCACAAACCTGAATACTGAGCAACACACATGACTAAATTTTTTGATGGATACGTTAAACTCTGTACTCTCAGAATTTAATACCCACATTAAAAAGTACAGCATATCATTTGGTGCAGATACCATCTTTCCATTAATGAATATATTACGTTAATTAAATTTCATATAAAATTAAAATAAATATTTAAAACATGTACAAATTTATTTGTCATGTAGTTCATTATTTCTTCTCCTAACCCACCACCTAACACGTTTTAAATATAATTTTTAAAAAATTTTGTAAGTTTGTTTCATAATGGACTTCACAGCAGTTCATCAGCCATGTGGAACTAACTTTTTGTGTAACTGTACACATGACGACTTCTTTCAATTTGTCCAAATAGCATTTCTCATCCAGTATTTCATCCACAACGTTAGCACATTGAGAAACACAGGTAATGTAAGCCGTGTTTCTGTGCCCTCAGTGTACTCTCTGAATAGAATACCCAGATGAGAAAGTTTATTTGTGTCATTGGAGCAGAGACCTGCTCTGGAGTCGTCACATGTACTATTGCCTAAAAGTTTTCTGGCAGTAAATCCACTTACATACGCTGTGGACAACCGATTCACATTAAATGAGACGTCAGGCTCTTTGTCACAAGTAACAGAATTGGTGTCAGCAGTGTATGGAGTAAATGCACTGTGTTTATCAGTTAGACTGTCAGAACCAAGGAAAGTTTGAAGATTACTTAAAAGATCTGCATCATCATCCAGGCAGTTAGCATTTTTAAGATTCTGATATGCAAGCCCATTGATGATGCAGGTGTTAAGAGCATCAACAAACTGTGGCACAGTAGGATTATTATTGGCCAATTAGTATCAGCTGTTGACAACAGACGTTATAAAGTTGCTTGTGAAACCTTCTCGAAATTTTTTACTGATATATATTTTGTGTAATCAAGTAAGTACATTTTCAATTTTATAATCTATTTTGACTTTATTCCCTTTGAAACTGTATTCATAAGTTATTTAGGTTTATTTTTATATAATAATGAAACTTTCTCTTGTGAACTTACTTGTCTTTTTCCGTCGAACGCGTTTCGGCGTCGTGTTCGCCTTTGTCAGCTTAGAAACATATTTCTAAAAATATCTGAAAAACTAAGTTTTGGTGGTAACTTTGGTACAAATGTTTTTCTGGTTCAGATCGAGATTATGCCTCGAGAATACTTTGGAAAACTTGGGTGTCTTTCCTATCGCAATTACACCAAGGAATCATTAGAGAAAGCAGTCGAATCTGTAATAAACCACAGTTCATCAATAAGGAAAGCTGCAGAAAAGTGAGTTTAAATTTTTTACCAAAATAAAATGCATTTAGTACTTGAAATTAATCTGAGATTTGTATTTACACTTATTTTTCTTTCTTTTCTAGATACGGAATTGCTAAAAACACGATTGTGAACCACATCAATAAAAGGAAAATTGGTGACCGAGTGAGAAGCCCTGGTGGACAGGAGATTTTCACTATGGAAGAGGAGGCGATCATGGTCGCTCATATTGTGGCTACATCCACTTATGGGTTCCCAGTGACTGTGATGGATTTGAAGGTAATCGCACAATCATACCTTAATTCAATTGGGAGAAAAGTAAAAATTTTCAAAAACAATATTCCTGGACGAGCTTGGGTCGAGGGTTTTCTGAAAAGGCATCATGACATTTCAAGACGAGTGGCAAGAAACAGTTGGAGACGGTTTAAGTTCTCATTTTACCATTGATGTGCTCAAGTTGTGCCAAGAGCATAATGTAACCTTCGTAGCATTACCCCCACATAACTCTCATTTACTTCAGCCACTTGACGTTGCCTATTTCAGGTCAATGAAAGGTGAGTGGAGAAAGTTGTTAAATGTGTGGAAAGACACTCCCTATGGCAGAAGATGTGGAACTATTCCCAAGGAACAATTTCCTAAGCTGCTTAGTAAACTTTGGGATAACCTATTGGAGAAGGGTAAAGAAAATTTAAAATCTGGTTTTAAAAAATCCAGCATCTTTCCATTTGACAAAGAACCTGTCTTTCGAAGATTGAGCAACTTTGGTACATAGAGGGTGGCATTGGTACATGTGCATTTTTGAAATTCAAACGTTTCTGGCGGGCTTATTTTACATACCACCAAGATAGTATGGCTTCTATTTGATCAGCTGATTTTCCAACAGCAAACATCTGCTGTGCAATGCCTTCTTGATTTTTTTTTTAAGGTTAGACGCCAATTAACACAGAGTACGAATATATAGAGGAGAAATCCAATGTTAAAATTTTGACTGAAGTCTCTAGCGCTCCTGGTGACTGTGTTGCCCACTAAGTGGAGCTAAATGATAATGCAGTATGGTCACGTGACTCCAGTATACTGTATTATCCTCTGCTGCATAGGCGGGAAATCTAAAAAAGGAAATGCTGCTAGGCTTTATTTGAAATTACTCTTAAACATTTACAGTTTCATCAGACATATTTTCATGTCATTGTAATTACAGAAAAATGTTAAAAAAAATGAATAATTACAGTGTTTCAAGGTAGACATGTAAAATGTCTAAAAACTTAAAAACATTTTAATCTAAATTTAGAAAGAAAATGCATGAAAAGTGAATTAAAAAATTAGAAAACTTACATTTACAAACCATTAATTGTACTAGTTACATCAACAAAGTAATTAGGTTTTTACAGTTTTTAAGTACATGTGGCATCACAAAACATTCTGTGTATAAAACGTTAATAAAATTTTTCTTTTAATAAACCCTTGTTTACAAATAATTGAAAATGTCTTTGCTTTAATGAAAATACACTTTAATTGCCTTTGGTTTCAAGGATATTAATCATTTGTTTTTGAAAACCACTGTGCATTTTATTGACATAAGGTCACAAATAGTTGGTAAACACTTAGGTAAAAATCAAGGAAAAACAAATTTAAGTATTTTATTTTTATTTTTACTCAAAAATATTTTAAATTACAAAAATACATACAGTGAGTAGAATTAACTAAGCAAATTTATAATATATTACATAACACATAATAATTCAAATTCCAGTTCTACTAGTTACATACAAAAAGTCAAACAAATCTACAAACACTTTGCCAGAACAATTTGAAATAATACAAATATATAAACCTAAACATTATTTTTATTTATTATACAAATGAACAGACTTGAAGTTTATTATCCAAAAACTTAATCAATAAAAATTCACAAAACATGACATAACAATAATACATTCAAATTTCAGTTTTACCACTTACAGTATATGCAAAACTCAACACAAATCTATAAACACTACACATTATGTACAAGACCTAACAGCTAAACACTACAGACAATTTGAAATTATACATATATATAAACATAAACATTATTTTGAAATACAGAAATCATCAGACTAAGAAGTTTATTGGCTAAAGACCCCGAAAACCTTTAGATTAATGAACTGCATAGAAGCCCAATATGAATTTAAAACCTAAATTGTTCGTGAATAGTACATTTGTCAATTCTGCCAATCAATTAAATTGATATACTGACATAAAGTACTTCGTTCACAAGAGTAACACACTGATTCTTACAGAGCAGAGACCATCCTTACACCAAAGCAATACATTGTCATAATCAATTATTGGTCAATTATTTAGTGATTTTTAACATACCTTTTTGTTTCAACTAAACAATTGCTTTTATGTCCGCACCATGAGACTAAACATATTTTATAGGAGTCTACAAATGTTTTTACATGTCTGATAATGAACTATACAACAGCCCAAATCAATTAAAATTAGCTCATTTAATAGTGCATACAACTTCTGCCAATCAAATTTGATGACTTTTGCTATCAAGTATTTTATTCACAAACCTGAATACTGAGCAACACACATGACTAAATTTTTTGATGGATACGTTAAACTCTGTACTCTCAGAATTTAATACCCACATTAAAAAGTACAGCATATCATTTGGTGCAGATACCATCTTTCCATTAATGAATATATTACGTTAATTAAATTTCATATAAAATTAAAATAAATATTTAAAACATGTACAAATTTATTTGTCATGTAGTTCATTATTTCTTCTCCTAACCCACCACCTAACACGTTTTAAATATAATTTTTAAAAAATTTTGTAAGTTTGTTTCATAATGGACTTCACAGCAGTTCATCAGCCATGTGGAACTAACTTTTTGTGTAACTGTACACATGACGACTTCTTTCAATTTGTCCAAATAGCATTTCTCATCCAGTATTTCATCCACAACGTTAGCACATTGAGAAACACAGGTAATGTAAGCCGTGTTTCTGTGCCCTCAGTGTACTCTCTGAATAGAATACCCAGATGAGAAAGTTTATTTGTGTCATTGGAGCAGAGACCTGCTCTGGAGTCGTCACATGTACTATTGCCTAAAAGTTTTCTGGCAGTAAATCCACTTACATACGCTGTGGACAACCGATTCACATTAAATGAGACGTCAGGCTCTTTGTCACAAGTAACAGAATTGGTGTCAGCAGTGTATGGAGTAAATGCACTGTGTTTATCAGTTAGACTGTCAGAACCAAGGAAAGTTTGAAGATTACTTAAAAGATCTGCATCATCATCCAGGCAGTTAGCATTTTTAAGATTCTGATATGCAAGCCCATTGATGATGCAGGTGTTAAGAGCATCAACAAACTGTGGCACAGTAGGATTATTATTGGCCAATTAGTATCAGCTGTTGACAACAGACGTTATAAAGTTGCTTGTGAAACCTTCTCGAAATTTTTTACTGATATATATTTTGTGTAATCAAGTAAGTACATTTTCAATTTTATAATCTATTTTGACTTTATTCCCTTTGAAACTGTATTCATAAGTTATTTAGGTTTATTTTTATATAATAATAAAACTTTCTCTTGTGAACTTACTTGTCTTTTTCCGTCGAACGCGTTTCGGCGTCGTGTTCGCCTTTGTCAGCTTAGAAACATATTTCTAAAAATATCTGAAAAACTAAGTTTTGGTGGTAACTTTGGTACAAATGTTTTTCTGGTTCAGATCGAGATTATGCCTCGAGAATACTTTGGAAAACTTGGGTGTCTTTCCTATCGCAATTACACCAAGGAATCATTAGAGAAAGCAGTCGAATCTGTAATAAACCACAGTTCATCAATAAGGAAAGCTGCAGAAAAGTGAGTTTAAATTTTTTACCAAAATAAAATGCATTTAGTACTTGAAATTAATCTGAGATTTGTATTTACACTTATTTTTCTTTCTTTTCTAGATACGGAATTGCTAAAAACACGATTGTGAACCACATCAATAAAAGGAAAATTGGTGACCGAGTGAGAAGCCCGATTGAGAAGAAGAAGGTGGACAGGAGATTTTCACTATGGAAGAGGAGGCGATCATGGTCGCTCATATTGTGGCTACATCCACTTATGGGTTCCCAGTGACTGTGATGGATTTGAAGGTAATCGCACAATCATACCTTAATTCAATTGGGAGAAAAGTAAAAATTTTCAAAAACAATATTCCTGGACGAGCTTGGGTCGAGGGTTTTCTGAAAAGGCATCATGACATTTCAAGACGAGTGGCAAGAAACAGTTGGAGACGGTTTAAGTTCTCATTTTACCATTGATGTGCTCAAGTTGTGCCAAGAGCATAATATAACCTTCGTAGCATTACCCCCACATAACTCTCATTTACTTCAGCCACTTGACGTTGCCTATTTCAGGTCAATGAAAGGTGAGTGGAGAAAGTTGTTAAATGTGTGGAAAGACACTCCCTATGGCAGAAGATGTGGAACTATTCCCAAGGAACAATTTCCTAAGCTGCTTAGTAAACTTTGGGATAACCTATTGGAGAAGGGTAAAGAAAATTTAAAATCTGGTTTTAAAAAATCCAGCATCTTTCCATTTGACAAAGAACCTGTCTTTCGAAGATTGAGCAACTTTGGTACATAGAGGGTGGCATTGGTACATGTGCATTTTTGAAATTCAAACGTTTCTGGCGGGCTTATTTTACATACCACCAAGATAGTATGGCTTCTATTTGATCAGCTGATTTTCCAACAGCAAACATCTGCTGTGCAATGCCTTCTTGATTTTTTTTTTAAGGTTAGACGCCAATTAACACAGAGTACGAATATATAGAGGAGAAATCCAATGTTAAAATTTTGACTGAAGTCTCTAGCGCTCCTGGTGACTGTGTTGCCCACTAAGTGGAGCTAAATGATAATGCAGTATGGTCACGTGACTCCAGTATACTGTATTATCCTCTGCTGCATAGGCGGGAAATCTAAAAAAGGAAATGCTGCTAGGCTTTATTTGAAATTACTCTTAAACATTTACAGTTTCATCAGACATATTTTCATGTCATTGTAATTACAGAAAAATGTTAAAAAAAATGAATAATTACAGTGTTTCAAGGTAGACATGTAAAATGTCTAAAAACTTAAAAACATTTTAATCAAAATTTAGAAAGAAAATGCATGAAAAGTGAATTAAAAAATTAGAAAACTTACATTTACAAACCATTAATTGTACTAGTTACATCAACAAAGTAATTAGGTTTTTACAGTTTTTAAGTACATGTGGCATCACAAAACATTCTGTGTATAAAACGTTAATAAAATTTTTCTTTTAATAAACCCTTGTTTACAAATAATTGAAAATGTCTTTGCTTTAATGAAAATACACTTTAATTGCCTTTGGTTTCAAGGATATTAATCATTTGTTTTTGAAAACCACTGTGCATTTTATTGACATAAGGTCACAAATAGTTGGTAAACACTTAGGTAAAAATCAAGGAAAAACAAATTTAAGTATTTTATTTTTATTTTTACTCAAAAATATTTTAAATTACAAAAATACATACAGTGAGTAGAATTAACTAAGCAAATTTATAATATATTACATAACACATAATAATTCAAATTCCAGTTCTACTAGTTACATACAAAAAGTCAAACAAATCTACAAACACTTTGCCAGAACAATTTGAAATAATACAAATATATAAACCTAAACATTATTTTGAAATATTATACAAATGAACAGACTTGAAGTTTATTATCCAAAAACTTAATCAATAAAAATTCACAAAACATGACATAACAATAATACATTCAAATTTCAGTTTTACCACTTACAGTATATGCAAAACTCAACACAAATCTATAAACACTACACATTATGTACAAGACCTAACAGCTAAACACTACAGACAATTTGAAATTATACATATATATAAACATAAACATTATTTTGAAATACAGAAATCATCAGACTAAGAAGTTTATTGGCTAAAGACCCTGAAAACCTTTAGATTAATGAACTGCATAGAAGCCCAATATGAATTTAAAACCTAAATTGTTCGTGAATAGTACATTTGTCAATTCTGCCAATCAATTAAATTGATATACTGACATAAAGTACTTCATTCACAAGAGTAACACACTGATTCTTACAGAGCAGAGACCATCCTTACACCAAAGCAATACATTGTCATAATCAATTATTGGTCAATTATTTAGTGATTTTTAACATACCTTTTTGTTTCAACTAAACAATTGCTTTTATGTCCGCACCATGAGACTAAACATATTTTATAGGAGTCTACAAATGTTTTTACATGTCTGATAATGAACTATACAACAGCCCAAATCAATTAAAATTAGCTCATTTAATAGTGCATACAACTTCTGCCAATCAAATTTGATGACTTTTGCTATCAAGTATTTTATTCACAAACCTGAATACTGAGCAACACACATGACTAAATTTTTTGATGGATACGTTAAACTCTGTACTCTCAGAATTTAATACCCACATTAAAAAGTACAGCATATCATTTGGTGCAGATACCATCTTTCCATTAATGAATATATTACGTTAATTAAATTTCATATAAAATTAAAATAAATATTTAAAACATGTACAAATTTATTTGTTATGTAGTTCATTATTTCTTCTCCTAACCCACCACCTAACACGTTTTAAATATAATTTTTAAAAAATTTTGTAAGTTTGTTTAATAATGGACTTCACAGCAGTTCATCAGCCATGTGGAACTAACTTTTTGTGTAACTGTACACATGACGACTTCTTTCAATTTGTCCAAATAGCATTTCTCATCCAGTATTTCATCCACAACGTTAGCACATTGAGAAACACAGGTAATGTAAGCCGTGTTTCTGTGCCCTCAGTGTACTCTCAGAATAGAATACCCAGATGAGAAAGTTTATTTGTGTCATTGGAGCAGAGACCTGCTCTGGAGTCGTCACATGTACTATTGCCTAAAAGTTTTCTGGCAGTAAATCCACTTACATACGCTGTGGACAACCGATTCACATTAAATGAGACGTCAGGCTCTTTGTCACAAGTAACAGAATTGGTGTCAGCAGTGTATGGAGTAAATGCACTGTGTTTATCAGTTAGAATGTCAGAACCAAGGAAAGTTTGAAGATTACTTAAAAGATCTGCATCATCATCCAGGCAGTTAGCATTTTTAAGATTCTGAAATGCAAGCCCATTGATGATGCAGGTCTTAAGAACATCAACAAACTGTGGCACAGTAGGATTATTATTGGCCAATTAGTATCAGCTGTTGACAACAGACGTTATAAAGTTGCTTGTGAAACCTTCTCGAAATTTTTTACTGATATATATTTTGTGTAATCAAGTAAGTACATTTTCAATTTTATAATCTATTTTGACTTTATTCCCTTTGTAACTGTATTCATAAGTTATTTAGGTTTATTTTTATATAATAATGAAACTTTCTCTTGTGAACTTACTTGTCTTTTTCCGTCGAACGCGTTTCGGCGTCGTGTTCGCCTTTGTCAGCTTAGAAACATATTTCTAAAAATATCTGAAAAACTAAGTTTTGGTGGTAACTTTGGTACAAATGTTTTTCTGGTTCAGATCGAGATTATGCCTCGAGAATACTTTGGAAAACTTGGGTGTCTTTCCTATCGCAATTACACCAAGGAATCATTAGAGAAAGCAGTCGAATCTGTAATAAACCACAGTTCATCAATAAGGAAAGCTGCAGAAAAGTGAGTTTAAATTTTTTACCAAAATAAAATGCATTTAGTACTTGAAATTAATCTGAGATTTGTATTTACACTTATTTTTCTTTCTTTTCTAGATACGGAATTGCTAAAAACACGATTGTGAACCACATCAATAAAAGGAAAATTGGTGACCGAGTGAGAAGCCCTGGTGGACAGGAGATTTTCACTATGGAAGAGGAGGCGATCATGGTCGCTCATATTGTGGCTACATCCACTTATGGGTTCCCAGTGACTGTGATGGATTTGAAGGTAATCGCACAATCATACCTTAATTCAATTGGGAGAAAAATAAAAATTTTCAAAAACAATATTCCTGGACGAGCTTGGGTCGAGGGTTTTCTGAAAAGGCATCATGACATTTCAAGACGAGTGGCAAGAAACAGTTGGAGACGGTTTAAGTTCTCATTTTACCATTGATGTGCTCAAGTTGTGCCAAGAGCATAATGTAACCTTCGTAGCATTACCCCCACATAACTCTCATTTACTTCAGCCACTTGACGTTGCCTATTTCAGGTCAATGAAAGGTGAGTGGAGAAAGTTGTTAAATGAGTGGAAAGACACTCCCTATGGCAGAAGATGTGGAACTATTCCCAAGGAACAATTTCCTAAGCTGCTTAGTAAACTTTGGGATAACCTATTGGAGAAGGGTAAAGAAAATTTAAAATCTGGTTTTAAAAAATCCAGCATCTTTCCATTTGACAAAGAACCTGTCTTTCGAAGATTGAGCAACTTTGGTACATAGAGGGTGGCATTGGTACATGTGCATTTTTGAAATTCAAACGTTTCTGGCGGGCTTATTTTACATACCACCAAGATAGTATGGCTTCTATTTGATCAGCTGATTTTCCAACAGCAAACATCTGCTGTGCAATGCCTTCTTGATTTTTTTTTTAAGGTTAGACGCCAATTAACACAGAGTACGAATATATAGAGGAGAAATCCAATGTTAAAATTTTGACTGAAGTCTCTAGCGCTCCTGGTGACTGTGTTGCCCACTAAGTGGAGCTAAATGATAATGCAGTATGGTCACGTGACTCCAGTATACTGTATTATCCTCTGCTGCATAGGCGGGAAATCTAAAAAAGGAAATGCTGCTAGGCTTTATTTGAAATTACTCTTAAACATTTACAGTTTCATCAGACATATTTTCATGTCATTGTAATTACAGAAAAATGTTAAAAAAAATGAATAATTACAGTGTTTCAAGGTAGACATGTAAAATGTCTAAAAACTTAAAAACATTTTAATCAAAATTTAGAAAGAAAATGCATGAAAAGTGAATTAAAAAATTAGAAAACTTACATTTACAAACCATTAATTGTACTAGTTACATCAACAAAGTAATTAGGTTTTTACAGTTTTTAAGTACATGTGGCATCACAAAACATTCTGTGTATAAAACGTTAATAAAATTTTTCTTTTAATAAACCCTTGTTTACAAATAATTGAAAATGTCTTTGCTTTAATGAAAATACACTTTAATTGCCTTTGGTTTCAAGGATATTAATCATTTGTTTTTGAAAACCACTGTGCATTTTATTGACATAAGGTCACAAATAGTTGGTAAACACTTAGGTAAAAATCAAGGAAAAACAAATTTAAGTATTTTATTTTTATTTTTACTCAAAAATATTTTAAATTACAAAAATACATACAGTGAGTAGAATTAACTAAGCAAATTTATAATATATTACATAACACATAATAATTCAAATTCCAGTTCTACTAGTTACATACAAAAAGTCAAACAAATCTACAAACACTTTGCCAGAACAATTTGAAATAATACAAATATATAAACCTAAACATTATTTTGAAATATTATACAAATGAACAGACTTGAAGTTTATTATCCAAAAACTTAATCAATAAAAATTCACAAAACATGACATAACAATAATACATTCAAATTTCAGTTTTACCACTTACAGTATATGCAAAACTCAACACAAATCTATAAACACTACACATTATGTACAAGACCTAACAGCTAAACACTACAGACAATTTGAAATTATACATATATATAAACATAAACATTATTTTGAAATACAGAAATCATCAGACTAAGAAGTTTATTGGCTAAAGACCCTGAAAACCTTTAGATTAATGAACTGCATAGAAGCCCAATATGAATTTAAAACCTAAATTGTTCGTGAATAGTACATTTGTCAATTCTGCCAATCAATTAAATTGATATACTGACATAAAGTACTTCGTTCACAAGAGTAACACACTGATTCTTACAGAGCAGAGACCATCCTTACACCAAAGCAATACATTGTCATAATCAATTATTGGTCAATTATTTAGTGATTTTTAACATACCTTTTTGTTTCAACTAAACAATTGCTTTTATGTCCGCACCATGAGACTAAACATATTTTATAGGAGTCTACAAATGTTTTTACATGTCTGATAATGAACTATACAACAGCCCAAATCAATTAAAATTAGCTCATTTAATAGTGCATACAACTTCTGCCAATCAAATTTGATGACTTTTGCTATCAAGTATTTTATTCACAAACCTGAATACTGAGCAACACACATGACTAAATTTTTTGATGGATACGTTAAACTCTGTACTCTCAGAATTTAATACCCACATTAAAAAGTACAGCATATCATTTGGTGCAGATACCATCTTTCCATTAATGAATATATTACGTTAATTAAATTTCATATAAAATTAAAATAAATATTTAAAACATGTACAAATTTATTTGTTATGTAGTTCATTATTTCTTCTCCTAACCCACCACCTAACACGTTTTAAATATAATTTTTAAAAAATTTTGTAAGTTTGTTTAATAATGGACTTCACAGCAGTTCATCAGCCATGTGGAACTAACTTTTTGTGTAACTGTACACATGACGACTTCTTTCAATTTGTCCAAATAGCATTTCTCATCCAGTATTTCATCCACAACGTTAGCACATTGAGAAACACAGGTAATGTAAGCCGTGTTTCTGTGCCCTCAGTGTACTCTCAGAATAGAATACCCAGATGAGAAAGTTTATTTGTGTCATTGGAGCAGAGACCTGCTCTGGAGTCGTCACATGTACTATTGCCTAAAAGTTTTCTGGCAGTAAATCCACTTACATACGCTGTGGACAACCGATTCACATTAAATGAGACGTCAGGCTCTTTGTCACAAGTAACAGAATTGGTGTCAGCAGTGTATGGAGTAAATGCACTGTGTTTATCAGTTAGAATGTCAGAACCAAGGAAAGTTTGAAGATTACTTAAAAGATCTGCATCATCATCCAGGCAGTTAGCATTTTTAAGATTCTGAAATGCAAGCCCATTGATGATGCAGGTCTTAAGAACATCAACAAACTGTGGCACAGTAGGATTATTATTGGCCAATTAGTATCAGCTGTTGACAACAGACGTTATAAAGTTGCTTGTGAAACCTTCTCGAAATTTTTTACTGATATATATTTTGTGTAATCAAGTAAGTACATTTTCAATTTTATAATCTATTTTGACTTTATTCCCTTTGTAACTGTATTCATAAGTTATTTAGGTTTATTTTTATATAATAATGAAACTTTCTCTTGTGAACTTACTTGTCTTTTTCCGTCGAACGCGTTTCGGCGTCGTGTTCGCCTTTGTCAGCTTAGAAACATATTTCTAAAAATATCTGAAAAACTAAGTTTTGGTGGTAACTTTGGTACAAATGTTTTTCTGGTTCAGATCGAGATTATGCCTCGAGAATACTTTGGAAAACTTGGGTGTCTTTCCTATCGCAATTACACCAAGGAATCATTAGAGAAAGCAGTCGAATCTGTAATAAACCACAGTTCATCAATAAGGAAAGCTGCAGAAAAGTGAGTTTAAATTTTTTACCAAAATAAAATGCATTTAGTACTTGAAATTAATCTGAGATTTGTATTTACACTTATTTTTCTTTCTTTTCTAGATACGGAATTGCTAAAAACACGATTGTGAACCACATCAATAAAAGGAAAATTGGTGACCGAGTGAGAAGCCCTGGTGGACAGGAGATTTTCACTATGGAAGAGGAGGCGATCATGGTCGCTCATATTGTGGCTACATCCACTTATGGGTTCCCAGTGACTGTGATGGATTTGAAGGTAATCGCACAATCATACCTTAATTCAATTGGGAGAAAAATAAAAATTTTCAAAAACAATATTCCTGGACGAGCTTGGGTCGAGGGTTTTCTGAAAAGGCATCATGACATTTCAAGACGAGTGGCAAGAAACAGTTGGAGACGGTTTAAGTTCTCATTTTACCATTGATGTGCTCAAGTTGTGCCAAGAGCATAATGTAACCTTCGTAGCATTACCCCCACATAACTCTCATTTACTTCAGCCACTTGACGTTGCCTATTTCAGGTCAATGAAAGGTGAGTGGAGAAAGTTGTTAAATGAGTGGAAAGACACTCCCTATGGCAGAAGATGTGGAACTATTCCCAAGGAACAATTTCCTAAGCTGCTTAGTAAACTTTGGGATAACCTATTGGAGAAGGGTAAAGAAAATTTAAAATCTGGTTTTAAAAAATCCAGCATCTTTCCATTTGACAAAGAACCTGTCTTTCGAAGATTGAGCAACTTTGGTACATAGAGGGTGGCATTGGTACATGTGCATTTTTGAAATTCAAACGTTTCTGGCGGGCTTATTTTACATACCACCAAGATAGTATGGCTTCTATTTGATCAGCTGATTTTCCAACAGCAAACATCTGCTGTGCAATGCCTTCTTGATTTTTTTTTTAAGGTTAGACGCCAATTAACACAGAGTACGAATATATAGAGGAGAAATCCAATGTTAAAATTTTGACTGAAGTCTCTAGCGCTCCTGGTGACTGTGTTGCCCACTAAGTGGAGCTAAATGATAATGCAGTATGGTCACGTGACTCCAGTATACTGTATTATCCTCTGCTGCATAGGCGGGAAATCTAAAAAAGGAAATGCTGCTAGGCTTTATTTGAAATTACTCTTAAACATTTACAGTTTCATCAGACATATTTTCATGTCATTGTAATTACAGAAAAATGTTAAAAAAAATGAATAATTACAGTGTTTCAAGGTAGACATGTAAAATGTCTAAAAACTTAAAAACATTTTAATCAAAATTTAGAAAGAAAATGCATGAAAAGTGAATTGAAAAATTAGAAAACTTACATTTACAAACCATTAATTGTACTAGTTACATCAACAAAGTAATTAGGTTTTTACAGTTTTTAAGTACATGTGGCATCACAAAACATTCTGTGTATAAAACGTTAATAAAATTTTTCTTTTAATAAACCCTTGTTTACAAATAATTGAAAATGTCTTTGCTTTAATGAAAATACACTTTAATTGCCTTTGGTTTCAAGGATATTAATCATTTGTTTTTGAAAACCACTGTGCATTTTATTGACATAAGGTCACAAATAGTTGGTAAACACTTAGGTAAAAATCAAGGAAAAACAAATTTAAGTATTTTATTTTTATTTTTACTCAAAAATATTTTAAATTACAAAAATACATACAGTGAGTAGAATTAACTAAGCAAATTTATAATATATTACATAACACATAATAATTCAAATTCCAGTTCTACTAGTTACATACAAAAAGTCAAACAAATCTACAAACACTTTGCCAGAACAATTTGAAATAATACAAATATATAAACCTAAACATTATTTTGAAATATTATACAAATGAACAGACTTGAAGTTTATTATCCAAAAACTTAATCAATAAAAATTCACAAAACATGACATAACAATAATACA
Organism: Magicicada septendecula; assembly: GCA_034769895.1. NCBI lineage: Eukaryota > Metazoa > Arthropoda > Insecta > Hemiptera > Cicadidae > Magicicada > Magicicada septendecula. The sequence goes on along the minus strand of CM068368.1, from coordinate 749,749,593 downwards.
TTCAAATTTCAGTTTTACCACTTACAGTATATGCAAAACTCAACACAAATCTATAAACACTACACATTATGTACAAGACCTAACAGCTAAACACTACAGACAATTTGAAATTATACATATATATAAACATAAACATTATTTTGAAATACAGAAATCATCAGACTAAGAAGTTTATTGGCTAAAGACCCTGAAAACCTTTAGATTAATGAACTGCATAGAAGCCCAATATGAATTTAAAACCTAAATTGTTCGTGAATAGTACATTTGTCAATTCTGCCAATCAATTAAATTGATATACTGACATAAAGTACTTCGTTCACAAGAGTAACACACTGATTCTTACAGAGCAGAGACCATCCTTACACCAAAGCAATACATTGTCATAATCAATTATTGGTCAATTATTTAGTGATTTTTAACATACCTTTTTGTTTCAACTAAACAATTGCTTTTATGTCCGCACCATGAGACTAAACATATTTTATAGGAGTCTACAAATGTTTTTACATGTCTGATAATGAACTATACAACAGCCCAAATCAATTAAAATTAGCTCATTTAATAGTGCATACAACTTCTGCCAATCAAATTTGATGACTTTTGCTATCAAGTATTTTATTCACAAACCTGAATACTGAGCAACACACATGACTAAATTTTTTGATGGATACGTTAAACTCTGTACTCTCAGAATTTAATACCCACATTAAAAAGTACAGCATATCATTTGGTGCAGATACCATCTTTCCATTAATGAATATATTACGTTAATTAAATTTCATATAAAATTAAAATAAATATTTAAAACATGTACAAATTTATTTGTTATGTAGTTCATTATTTCTTCTCCTAACCCACCACCTAACACGTTTTAAATATAATTTTTAAAAAATTTTGTAAGTTTGTTTAATAATGGACTTCACAGCAGTTCATCAGCCATGTGGAACTAACTTTTTGTGTAACTGTACACATGACGACTTCTTTCAATTTGTCCAAATAGCATTTCTCATCCAGTATTTCATCCACAACGTTAGCACATTGAGAAACACAGGTAATGTAAGCCGTGTTTCTGTGCCCTCAGTGTACTCTCAGAATAGAATACCCAGATGAGAAAGTTTATTTGTGTCATTGGAGCAGAGACCTGCTCTGGAGTCGTCACATGTACTATTGCCTAAAAGTTTTCTGGCAGTAAATCCACTTACATACGCTGTGGACAACCGATTCACATTAAATGAGACGTCAGGCTCTTTGTCACAAGTAACAGAATTGGTGTCAGCAGTGTATGGAGTAAATGCACTGTGTTTATCAGTTAGAATGTCAGAACCAAGGAAAGTTTGAAGATTACTTAAAAGATCTGCATCATCATCCAGGCAGTTAGCATTTTTAAGATTCTGAAATGCAAGCCCATTGATGATGCAGGTCTTAAGAACATCAACAAACTGTGGCACAGTAGGATTATTATTGGCCAATTAGTATCAGCTGTTGACAACAGACGTTATAAAGTTGCTTGTGAAACCTTCTCGAAATTTTTTACTGATATATATTTTGTGTAATCAAGTAAGTACATTTTCAATTTTATAATCTATTTTGACTTTATTCCCTTTGTAACTGTATTCATAAGTTATTTAGGTTTATTTTTATATAATAATGAAACTTTCTCTTGTGAACTTACTTGTCTTTTTCCGTTGAACGCGTTTCGGCGTCGTGTTCGCCTTTGTCAGCTTAGAAACATATTTCTAAAAATATCTGAAAAACTAAGTTTTGGTGGTAACTTTGGTACAAATGTTTTTCTGGTTCAGATCGAGATTATGCCTCGAGAATACTTTGGAAAACTTGGGTGTCTTTCCTATCGCAATTACACCAAGGAATCATTAGAGAAAGCAGTCGAATCTGTAATAAACCACAGTTCATCAATAAGGAAAGCTGCAGAAAAGTGAGTTTAAATTTTTTACCAAAATAAAATGCATTTAGTACTTGAAATTAATCTGAGATTTGTATTTACACTTATTTTTCTTTCTTTTCTAGATACGGAATTGCTAAAAACACGATTGTGAACCACATCAATAAAAGGAAAATTGGTGACCGAGTGAGAAGCCCTGGTGGACAGGAGATTTTCACTATGGAAGAGGAGGCGATCATGGTCGCTCATATTGTGGCTACATCCACTTATGGGTTCCCAGTGACTGTGATGGATTTGAAGGTAATCGCACAATCATACCTTAATTCAATTGGGAGAAAAATAAAAATTTTCAAAAACAATATTCCTGGACGAGCTTGGGTCGAGGGTTTTCTGAAAAGGCATCATGACATTTCAAGACGAGTGGCAAGAAACAGTTGGAGACGGTTTAAGTTCTCATTTTACCATTGATGTGCTCAAGTTGTGCCAAGAGCATAATGTAACCTTCGTAGCATTACCCCCACATAACTCTCATTTACTTCAGCCACTTGACGTTGCCTATTTCAGGTCAATGAAAGGTGAGTGGAGAAAGTTGTTAAATGAGTGGAAAGACACTCCCTATGGCAGAAGATGTGGAACTATTCCCAAGGAACAATTTCCTAAGCTGCTTAGTAAACTTTGGGATAACCTATTGGAGAAGGGTAAAGAAAATTTAAAATCTGGTTTTAAAAAATCCAGCATCTTTCCATTTGACAAAGAACCTGTCTTTCGAAGATTGAGCAACTTTGGTACATAGAGGGTGGCATTGGTACATGTGCATTTTTGAAATTCAAACGTTTCTGGCGGGCTTATTTTACATACCACCAAGATAGTATGGCTTCTATTTGATCAGCTGATTTTCCAACAGCAAACATCTGCTGTGCAATGCCTTCTTGATTTTTTTTTTAAGGTTAGACGCCAATTAACACAGAGTACGAATATATAGAGGAGAAATCCAATGTTAAAATTTTGACTGAAGTCTCTAGCGCTCTTGGTGACTGTGTTGCCCACTAAGTGGAGCTAAATGATAATGCAGTATGGTCACGTGACTCCAGTATACTGTATTATCCTCTGCTGCATAGGCGGGAAATCTAAAAAAGGAAATGCTGCTAGGCTTTATTTGAAATTACTCTTAAACATTTACAGTTTCATCAGACATATTTTCATGTCATTGTAATTACAGAAAAATGTTAAAAAAAATGAATAATTACAGTGTTTCAAGGTAGACATGTAAAATGTCTAAAAACTTAAAAACATTTTAATCAAAATTTAGTAAGAAAATGCATGAAAAGTGAATTAAAAAATTAGAAAACTTACATTTACAAACCATTAATTGTACTAGTTACATCAACAAAGTAATTAGGTTTTTACAGTTTTTAAGTACATGTGGCATCACAAAACATTCTGTGTATAAAACGTTAATAAAATTTTTCTTTTAATAAACCCTTGTTTACAAATAATTGAAAATGTCTTTGCTTTAATGAAAATACACTTTAATTGCCTTTGGTTTCAAGGATATTAATCATTTGTTTTTGAAAACCACTGTGCATTTTATTGACATAAGGTCACAAATAGTTGGTAAACACTTAGGTAAAAATCAAGGAAAAACAAATTTAAGTATTTTATTTTTATTTTTACTCAAAAATATTTTAAATTACAAAAATACATACAGTGAGTAGAATTAACTAAGCAAATTTATAATATATTACATAACACATAATAATTCAAATTCCAGTTCTACTAGTTACATACAAAAAGTCAAACAAATCTACAAACACTTTGCCAGAACAATTTGAAATAATACAAATATATAAACCTAAACATTATTTTGAAATATTATACAAATGAACAGACTTGAAGTTTATTATCCAAAAACTTAATCAATAAAAATTCACAAAACATGACATAACAATAATACATTCAAATTTCAGTTTTACCACTTACAGTATATGCAAAACTCAACACAAATCTATAAACACTACACATTATGTACAAGACCTAACAGCTAAACACTACAGACAATTTGAAATTATACATATATATAAACATAAACATTATTTTGAAATACAGAAATCATCAGACTAAGAAGTTTATTGGTTAAAGACCCCGAAAACCTTTAGATTAATGAACTGCATAGAAGCCCAATATGAATTTAAAACCTAAATTGTTCGTGAATAGTACATTTGTCAATTCTGCCAATCAATTAAATTGATATACTGACATAAAGTACTTCGTTCACAAGAGTAACACACTGATTCTTACAGAGCAGAGACCATCCTTACACCAAAGCAATACATTGTCATAATCAATTATTGGTCAATTATTTAGTGATTTTTAACATACCTTTTTGTTTCAACTAAACAATTGCTTTTATGTCCGCACCATGAGACTAAACATATTTTATAGGAGTCTACAAATGTTTTTACATGTCTGATAATGAACTATACAACAGCCCAAATCAATTAAAATTAGCTCATTTAATAGTGCATACAACTTCTGCCAATCAAATTTGATGACTTTTGCTATCAAGTATTTTATTCACAAACCTGAATACTGAGCAACACACATGACTAAATTTTTTGATGGATACGTTAAACTCTGTACTCTCAGAATTTAATACCCACATTAAAAAGTACAGCATATCATTTGGTGCAGATACCATCTTTCCATTAATGAATATATTACGTTAATTAAATTTCATATAAAATTAAAATAAATATTTAAAACATGTACAAATTTATTTGTTATGTAGTTCATTATTTCTTCTCCTAACCCACCACCTAACACGTTTTAAATATAATTTTTAAAAAATTTTGTAAGTTTGTTTCATAATGGACTTCACAGCAGTTCATCAGCCATGTGGAACTAACTTTTTGTGTAACTGTACACATGACGACTTCTTTCAATTTGTCCAAATAGCATTTCTCATCCAGTATTTCATCCACAACGTTAGCACATTGAGAAACACAGGTAATGTAAGCCGTGTTTCTGTGCCCTCAGTGTACTCTCAGAATAGAATACCCAGATGAGAAAGTTTATTTGTGTCATTGGAGCAGAGACCTGCTCTGGAGTCGTCACATGTACTATTGCCTAAAAGTTTTCTGGCAGTAAATCCACTTACATACGCTGTGGACAACCGATTCACATTAAATGAGACGTCAGGCTCTTTGTCACAAGTAACAGAATTGGTGTCAGCAGTGTATGGAGTAAATGCACTGTGTTTATCAGTTAGAATGTCAGAACCAAGAAAAGTTTGAAGATTACTTAAAAGATCTGCATCATCATCCAGGCAGTTAGCATTTTTAAGATTCTGATATGCAAGCCCATTGATGATGCAGGTCTTAAGAGCATCAACAAACTGTGGCACAGTAGGATTATTATTGGCCAATTAGTATCAGCTGTTGACAACAGACGTTATAAAGTTGCTTGTGAAACCTTCTCGAAATTTTTTACTGATATATATTTTGTGTAATCAAGTAAGTACATTTTCAATTTTATAATCTATTTTGACTTTATTCCCTTTGAAACTGTATTCATAAGTTATTTAGGTTTATTTTTATATAATAATGAAACTTTCTCTTGTGAACTTACTTGTCTTTTTCCGTCGAACGCGTTTCGGCGTCGTGTTCGCCTTTGTCAGCTTAGAAACATATTTCTAAAAATATCTGAAAAACTAAGTTTTGGTGGTAACTTTGGTACAAATGTTTTTCTGGTTCAGATCGAGATTATGCCTCGAGAATACTTTGGAAAACTTGGGTGTCTTTCCTATCGCAATTACACCAAGGAATCATTAGAGAAAGCAGTCGAATCTGTAATAAACCACAGTTCATCAATAAGGAAAGCTGCAGAAAAGTGAGTTTAAATTTTTTACCAAAATAAAATGCATTTAGTACTTGAAATTAATCTGAGATTTGTATTTACACTTATTTTTCTTTCTTTTCTAGATACAGAATTGCTAAAAACACGATTGTGAACCACATCAATAAAAGGAAAATTGGTGACCGAGTGAGAAGCCCTGGTGGACAGGAGATTTTCACTATGGAAGAGGAGGCGATCATGGTCGCTCATATTGTGGCTACATCCACTTATGGGTTCCCAGTGACTGTGATGGATTTGAAGGTAATCGCACAATCATACCTTAATTCAATTGGGAGAAAAGTAAAAATTTTCAAAAACAATATTCCTGGACGAGCTTGGGTCGAGGGTTTTCTGAAAAGGCATCATGACATTTCAAGACGAGTGGCAAGAAACAGTTGGAGACGGTTTAAGTTCTCATTTTACCATTGATGTGCTCAAGTTGTGCCAAGAGCATAATGTAACCTTCGTAGCATTACCCCCACATAACTCTCATTTACTTCAGCCACTTGACGTTGCCTATTTCAGGTCAATGAAAGGTGAGTGGAGAAAGTTGTTAAATGAGTGGAAAGACACTCCCTATGGCAGAAGATGTGGAACTATTCCCAAGGAACAATTTCCTAAGCTGCTTAGTAAACTTTGGGATAACCTATTGGAGAAGGGTAAAGAAAATTTAAAATCTGGTTTTAAAAAATCCAGCATCTTTCCATTTGACAAAGAACCTGTCTTTAGAAGATTGAGCAACTTTGGTACATAGAGGGTGGCATTGGTACATGTGCATTTTTGAAATTCAAACTTTTCTGGCGGGCTTATTTTACATACCACCAAGATAGTATGGCTTCTATTTGATCAGCTGATTTTCCAACAGCAAACATCTGCTGTGCAATGCCTTCTTGATTTTTTTTTTAAGGTTAGACGCCAATTAACACAGAGTACGAATATATAGAGGAGAAATCCAATGTTAAAATTTTGACTGAAGTCTCTAGCGCTCCTGGTGACTGTGTTGCCCACTAAGTGGAGCTAAATGATAATGCAGTATGGTCACGTGACTCCAGTATACTGTATTATCCTCTGCTGCATAGGCGGGAAATCTAAAAAAGGAAATGCTGCTAGGCTTTATTTGAAATTACTCTTAAACATTTACAGTTTCATCAGACATATTTTCATGTCATTGTAATTACAGAAAAATGTTAAAAAAAATGAATAATTACAGTGTTTCAAGGTAGACATGTAAAATGTCTAAAAACTTAAAAACATTTTAATCAAAATTTAGTAAGAAAATGCATGAAAAGTGAATTAAAAAATTAGAAAACTTACATTTACAAACCATTAATTGTACTAGTTACATCAACAAAGTAATTAGGTTTTTACAGTTTTTAAGTACATGTGGCATCACAAAACATTCTGTGTATAAAACGTTAATAAAATTTTTCTTTTAATAAACCCTTGTTTACAAATAATTGAAAATGTCTTTGCTTTAATGAAAATACACTTTAATTGCCTTTGGTTTCAAGGATATTAATCATTTGTTTTTGAAAACCACTGTGCATTTTATTGACATAAGGTCACAAATAGTTGGTAAACACTTAGGTAAAAATCAAGGAAAAACAAATTTAAGTATTTTATTTTTATTTTGACTCAAAAATATTTTAAATTACAAAAATACATACAGTGAGTAGAATTAACTAAGCAAATTTATAATATATTACATAACACATAATAATTCAAATTCCAGTTCTACTAGTTACATACAAAAAGTCAAACAAATCTACAAACACTTTGCCAGAACAATTTGAAATAATACAAATATATAAACCTAAACATTATTTTGAAATATTATACAAATGAACAGACTTGAAGTTTATTATCCAAAAACTTAATCAATAAAAATTCACAAAACATGACATAACAATAATACATTCAAATTTCAGTTTTACCACTTACAGTATATGCAAAACTCAACACAAATCTATAAACACTACACATTATGTACAAGACCTAACAGCTAAACACTACAGACAATTTGAAATTATACATATATATAAACATAAACATTATTTTGAAATACAGAAATCATCAGACTAAGAAGTTTATTGGTTAAAGACCCCGAAAACCTTTAGATTAATGAACTGCATAGAAGCCCAATATGAATTTAAAACCTAAATTGTTCGTGAATAGTACATTTGTCAATTCTGCCAATCAATTAAATTGATATACTGACATAAAGTACTTCGTTCACAAGAGTAACACACTGATTCTTACAGAGCAGAGACCATCCTTACACCAAAGCAATACATTGTCATAATCAATTATTGGTCAATTATTTAGTGATTTTTAACATACCTTTTTGTTTCAACTAAACAATTGCTTTTATGTCCGCACCATGAGACTAAACATATTTTATAGGAGTCTACAAATGTTTTTACATGTCTGATAATGAACTATACAACAGCCCAAATCAATTAAAATTAGCTCATTTAATAGTGCATACAACTTCTGCCAATCAAATTTGATGACTTTTGCTATCAAGTATTTTATTCACAAACCTGAATACTGAGCAACACACATGACTAAATTTTTTGATGGATACGTTAAACTCTGTACTCTCAGAATTTAATACCCACATTAAAAAGTACAGCATATCATTTGGTGCAGATACCATCTTTCCATTAATGAATATATTACGTTAATTAAATTTCATATAAAATTAAAATAAATATTTAAAACATGTACAAATTTATTTGTTATGTAGTTCATTATTTCTTCTCCTAACCCACCACCTAACACGTTTTAAATATAATTTTTAAAAAATTTTGTAAGTTTGTTTCATAATGGACTTCACAGCAGTTCATCAGCCATGTGGAACTAACTTTTTGTGTAACTGTACACATGACGACTTCTTTCAATTTGTCCAAATAGCATTTCTCATCCAGTATTTCATCCACAACGTTAGCACATTGAGAAACACAGGTAATGTAAGCCGTGTTTCTGTGCCCTCAGTGTACTCTCAGAATAGAATACCCAGATGAGAAAGTTTATTTGTGTCATTGGAGCAGAGACCTGCTCTGGAGTCGTCACATGTACTATTGCCTAAAAGTTTTCTGGCAGTAAATCCACTTACATACGCTGTGGACAACCGATTCACATTAAATGAGACGTCAGGCTCTTTGTCACAAGTAACAGAATTGGTGTCAGCAGTGTATGGAGTAAATGCACTGTGTTTATCAGTTAGAATGTCAGAACCAAGAAAAGTTTGAAGATTACTTAAAAGATCTGCATCATCATCCAGGCAGTTAGCATTTTTAAGATTCTGATATGCAAGCCCATTGATGATGCAGGTCTTAAGAGCATCAACAAACTGTGGCACAGTAGGATTATTATTGGCCAATTAGTATCAGCTGTTGACAACAGACGTTATAAAGTTGCTTGTGAAACCTTCTCGAAATTTTTTACTGATATATATTTTGTGTAATCAAGTAAGTACATTTTCAATTTTATAATCTATTTTGACTTTATTCCCTTTGAAACTGTATTCATAAGTTATTTAGGTTTATTTTTATATAATAATGAAACTTTCTCTTGTGAACTTACTTGTCTTTTTCCGTCGAACGCGTTTCGGCGTCGTGTTCGCCTTTGTCAGCTTAGAAACATATTTCTAAAAATATCTGAAAAACTAAGTTTTGGTGGTAACTTTGGTACAAATGTTTTTCTGGTTCAGATCGAGATTATGCCTCGAGAATACTTTGGAAAACTTGGGTGTCTTTCCTATCGCAATTACACCAAGGAATCATTAGAGAAAGCAGTCGAATCTGTAATAAACCACAGTTCATCAATAAGGAAAGCTGCAGAAAAGTGAGTTTAAATTTTTTACCAAAATAAAATGCATTTAGTACTTGAAATTAATCTGAGATTTGTATTTACACTTATTTTTCTTTCTTTTCTAGATACAGAATTGCTAAAAACACGATTGTGAACCACATCAATAAAAGGAAAATTGGTGACCGAGTGAGAAGCCCTGGTGGACAGGAGATTTTCACTATGGAAGAGGAGGCGATCATGGTCGCTCATATTGTGGCTACATCCACTTATGGGTTCCCAGTGACTGTGATGGATTTGAAGGTAATCGCACAATCATACCTTAATTCAATTGGGAGAAAAGTAAAAATTTTCAAAAACAATATTCCTGGACGAGCTTGGGTCGAGGGTTTTCTGAAAAGGCATCATGACATTTCAAGACGAGTGGCAAGAAACAGTTGGAGACGGTTTAAGTTCTCATTTTACCATTGATGTGCTCAAGTTGTGCCAAGAGCATAATGTAACCTTCGTAGCATTACCCCCACATAACTCTCATTTACTTCAGCCACTTGACGTTGCCTATTTCAGGTCAATGAAAGGTGAGTGGAGAAAGTTGTTAAATGAGTGGAAAGACACTCCCTATGGCAGAAGATGTGGAACTATTCCCAAGGAACAATTTCCTAAGCTGCTTAGTAAACTTTGGGATAACCTATTGGAGAAGGGTAAAGAAAATTTAAAATCTGGTTTTAAAAAATCCAGCATCTTTCCATTTGACAAAGAACGTGTCTTTAGAAGATTGAGCAACTTTGGTACATAGAGGGTGGCATTGGTACATGTGCATTTTTGAAATTCAAACTTTTCTGGCGGGCTTATTTTACATACCACCAAGATAGTATGGCTTCTATTTGATCAGCTGATTTTCCAACAGCAAACATCTGCTGTGCAATGCCTTCTTGATTTTTTTTTTAAGGTTAGACGCCAATTAACACAGAGTACGAATATATAGAGGAGAAATCCAATGTTAAAATTTTGACTGAAGTCTCTAGCGCTCCTGGTGACTGTGTTGCCCACTAAGTGGAGCTAAATGATAATGCAGTATGGTCACGTGACTCCAGTATACTGTATTATCCTCTGCTGCATAGGCGGGAAATCTAAAAAAGGAAATGCTGCTAGGCTTTATTTGAAATTACTCTTAAACATTTACAGTTTCATCAGACATATTTTCATGTCATTGTAATTACAGAAAAATGTTAAAAAAAATGAATAATTACAGTGTTTCAAGGTAGACATGTAAAATGTCTAAAAACTTAAAAACATTTTAATCAAAATTTAGTAAGAAAATGCATGAAAAGTGAATTAAAAAATTAGAAAACTTACATTTACAAACCATTAATTGTACTAGTTACATCAACAAAGTAATTAGGTTTTTACAGTTTTTAAGTACATGTGGCATCACAAAACATTCTGTGTATAAAACGTTAATAAAATTTTTCTTTTAATAAACCCTTGTTTACAAATAATTGAAAATGTCTTTGCTTTAATGAAAATACACTTTAATTGCCTTTGGTTTCAAGGATATTAATCATTTGTTTTTGAAAACCACTGTGCATTTTATTGACATAAGGTCACAAATAGTTGGTAAACACTTAGGTAAAAATCAAGGAAAAACAAATTTAAGTATTTTATTTTTATTTTGACTCAAAAATATTTTAAATTACAAAAATACATACAGTGAGTAGAATTAACTAAGCAAATTTATAATATATTACATAACACATAATAATTCAAATTCCAGTTCTACTAGTTACATACAAAAAGTCAAACAAATCTACAAACACTTTGCCAGAACAATTTGAAATAATACAAATATATAAACCTAAACATTATTTTTATTTATTATACAAATGAACAGACTTGAAGTTTATTATCCAAAAACTTAATCAATAAAAATTCACAAAACATGACATAACAATAATACATTCAAATTTCAGTTTTACCACTTACAGTATATGCAAAACTCAACACAAATCTATAAACACTACACATTATGTACAAGACCTAACAGCTAAACACTACAGACAATTTGAAATTATACATATATATAAACATAAACATTATTTTGAAATACAGAAATCATCAGACTAAGAAGTTTATTGGTTAAAGACCCCGAAAACCTTTAGATTAATGAACTGCATAGAAGCCCAATATGAATTTAAAACCTAAATTGTTCGTGAATAGTACATTTGTCAATTCTGCCAATCAATTAAATTGATATACTGACATAAAGTACTTCGTTCACAAGAGTAACACACTGATTCTTACAGAGCAGAGACCATCCTTACACCAAAGCAATACATTGTCATAATCAATTATTGGTCAATTATTTAGTGATTTTTAACATACCTTTTTGTTTCAACTAAACAATTGCTTTTATGTCCGCACCATGAGACTAAACATATTTTATAGGAGTCTACAAATGTTTTTACATGTCTGATAATGAACTATACAACAGCCCAAATCAATTAAAATTAGCTCATTTAATAGTGCATACAACTTCTGCCAATCAAATTTGATGACTTTTGCTATCAAGTATTTTATTCACAAACCTGAATACTGAGCAACACACATGACTAAATTTTTTGATGGATACGTTAAACTCTGTACTCTCAGAATTTAATACCCACATTAAAAAGTACAGCATATCATTTGGTGCAGATACCATCTTTCCATTAATGAATATATTACGTTAATTAAATTTCATATAAAATTAAAATAAATATTTAAAACATGTACAAATTTATTTGTTATGTAGTTCATTATTTCTTCTCCTAACCCACCACCTAACACGTTTTAAATATAATTTTTAAAAAATTTTGTAAGTTTGTTTCATAATGGACTTCACAGCAGTTCATCAGCCATGTGGAACTAACTTTTTGTGTAACTGTACACATGACGACTTCTTTCAATTTGTCCAAATAGCATTTCTCATCCAGTATTTCATCCACAACGTTAGCACATTGAGAAACACAGGTAATGTAAGCCGTGTTTCTGTGCCCTCAGTGTACTCTCAGAATAGAATACCCAGATGAGAAAGTTTATTTGTGTCATTGGAGCAGAGACCTGCTCTGGAGTCGTCACATGTACTATTGCCTAAAAGTTTTCTGGCAGTAAATCCACTTACATACGCTGTGGACAACCGATTCACATTAAATGAGACGTCAGGCTCTTTGTCACAAGTAACAGAATTGGTGTCAGCAGTGTATGGAGTAAATGCACTGTGTTTATCAGTTAGAATGTCAGAACCAAGAAAAGTTTGAAGATTACTTAAAAGATCTGCATCATCATCCAGGCAGTTAGCATTTTTAAGATTCTGATATGCAAGCCCATTGATGATGCAGGTCTTAAGAGCATCAACAAACTGTGGCACAGTAGGATTATTATTGGCCAATTAGTATCAGCTGTTGACAACAGACGTTATAAAGTTGCTTGTGAAACCTTCTCGAAATTTTTTACTGATATATATTTTGTGTAATCAAGTAAGTACATTTTCAATTTTATAATCTATTTTGACTTTATTCCCTTTGAAACTGTATTCATAAGTTATTTAGGTTTATTTTTATATAATAATGAAACTTTCTCTTGTGAACTTACTTGTCTTTTTCCGTCGAACGCGTTTCGGCGTCGTGTTCGCCTTTGTCAGCTTAGAAACATATTTCTAAAAATATCTGAAAAACTAAGTTTTGGTGGTAACTTTGGTACAAATGTTTTTCTGGTTCAGATCGAGATTATGCCTCGAGAATACTTTGGAAAACTTGGGTGTCTTTCCTATCGCAATTACACCAAGGAATCATTAGAGAAAGCAGTCGAATCTGTAATAAACCACAGTTCATCAATAAGGAAAGCTGCAGAAAAGTGAGTTTAAATTTTTTACCAAAATAAAATGCATTTAGTACTTGAAATTAATCTGAGATTTGTATTTACACTTATTTTTCTTTCTTTTCTAGATACAGAATTGCTAAAAACACGATTGTGAACCACATCAATAAAAGGAAAATTGGTGACCGAGTGAGAAGCCCTGGTGGACAGGAGATTTTCACTATGGAAGAGGAGGCGATCATGGTCGCTCATATTGTGGCTACATCCACTTATGGGTTCCCAGTGACTGTGATGGATTTGAAGGTAATCGCACAATCATACCTTAATTCAATTGGGAGAAAAGTAAAAATTTTCAAAAACAATATTCCTGGACGAGCTTGGGTCGAGGGTTTTCTGAAAAGGCATCATGACATTTCAAGACGAGTGGCAAGAAACAGTTGGAGACGGTTTAAGTTCTCATTTTACCATTGATGTGCTCAAGTTGTGCCAAGAGCATAATGTAACCTTCGTAGCATTACCCCCACATAACTCTCATTTACTTCAGCCACTTGACGTTGCCTATTTCAGGTCAATGAAAGGTGAGTGGAGAAAGTTGTTAAATGAGTGGAAAGACACTCCCTATGGCAGAAGATGTGGAACTATTCCCAAGGAACAATTTCCTAAGCTGCTTAGTAAACTTTGGGATAACCTATTGGAGAAGGGTAAAGAAAATTTAAAATCTGGTTTTAAAAAATCCAGCATCTTTCCATTTGACAAAGAACCTGTCTTTAGAAGATTGAGCAACTTTGGTACATAGAGGGTGGCATTGGTACATGTGCATTTTTGAAATTCAAACTTTTCTGGCGGGCTTATTTTACATACCACCAAGATAGTATGGCTTCTATTTGATCAGCTGATTTTCCAACAGCAAACATCTGCTGTGCAATGCCTTCTTGATTTTTTTTTTAAGGTTAGACGCCAATTAACACAGAGTACGAATATATAGAGGAGAAATCCAATGTTAAAATTTTGACTGAAGTCTCTAGCGCTCCTGGTGACTGTGTTGCCCACTAAGTGGAGCTAAATGATAATGCAGTATGGTCACGTGACTCCAGTATACTGTATTATCCTCTGCTGCATAGGCGGGAAATCTAAAAAAGGAAATGCTGCTAGGCTTTATTTGAAATTACTCTTAAACATTTACAGTTTCATCAGACATATTTTCATGTCATTGTAATTACAGAAAAATGTTAAAAAAAATGAATAATTACAGTGTTTCAAGGTAGACATGTAAAATGTCTAAAAACTTAAAAACATTTTAATCAAAATTTAGTAAGAAAATGCATGAAAAGTGAATTAAAAAATTAGAAAACTTACATTTACAAACCATTAATTGTACTAGTTACATCAACAAAGTAATTAGGTTTTTACAGTTTTTAAGTACATGTGGCATCACAAAACATTCTGTGTATAAAACGTTAATAAAATTTTTCTTTTAATAAACCCTTGTTTACAAATAATTGAAAATGTCTTTGCTTTAATGAAAATACACTTTAATTGCCTTTGGTTTCAAGGATATTAATCATTTGTTTTTGAAAACCACTGTGCATTTTATTGACATAAGGTCACAAATAGTTGGTAAACACTTAGGTAAAAATCAAGGAAAAACAAATTTAAGTATTTTATTTTTATTTTGACTCAAAAATATTTTAAATTACAAAAATACATACAGTGAGTAGAATTAACTAAGCAAATTTATAATATATTACATAACACATAATAATTCAAATTCCAGTTCTACTAGTTACATACAAAAAGTCAAACAAATCTACAAACACTTTGCCAGAACAATTTGAAATAATACAAATATATAAACCTAAACATTATTTTTATTTATTATACAAATGAACAGACTTGAAGTTTATTATCCAAAAACTTAATCAATAAAAATTCACAAAACATGACATAACAATAATACATTCAAATTTCAGTTTTACCACTTACAGTATATGCAAAACTCAACACAAATCTATAAACACTACACATTATGTACAAGACCTAACAGCTAAACACTACAGACAATTTGAAATTATACATATATATAAACATAAACATTATTTTGAAATACAGAAATCATCAGACTAAGAAGTTTATTGGCTAAAGACCCCGAAAACCTTTAGATTAATGAACTGCATAGAAGCCCAATATGAATTTAAAACCTAAATTGTTCGTGAATAGTACATTTGTCAATTCTGCCAATCAATTAAATTGATATACTGACATAAAGTACTTCGTTCACAAGAGTAACACACTGATTCTTACAGAGCAGAGACCATCCTTACACCAAAGCAATACATTGTCATAATCAATTATTGGTCAATTATTTAGTGATTTTTAACATACCTTTTTGTTTCAACTAAACAATTGCTTTTATGTCCGCACCATGAGACTAAACATATTTTATAGGAGTCTACAAATGTTTTTACATGTCTGATAATGAACTATACAACAGCCCAAATCAATTAAAATTAGCTCATTTAATAGTGCATACAACTT
Organism: Magicicada septendecula; assembly: GCA_034769895.1. Classification (NCBI taxonomy): domain Eukaryota; kingdom Metazoa; phylum Arthropoda; class Insecta; order Hemiptera; family Cicadidae; genus Magicicada; species Magicicada septendecula. The sequence continues at coordinate 749,733,596 of CM068368.1, read as the reverse complement.
CTGCCAATCAAATTTGATGACTTTTGCTATCAAGTATTTTATTCACAAACCTGAATACTGAGCAACACACATGACTAAATTTTTTGATGGATACGTTAAACTCTGTACTCTCAGAATTTAATACCCACATTAAAAAGTACAGCATATCATTTGGTGCAGATACCATCTTTCCATTAATGAATATATTACGTTAATTAAATTTCATATAAAATTAAAATAAATATTTAAAACATGTACAAATTTATTTGTCATGTAGTTCATTATTTCTTCTCCTAACCCACCACCTAACACGTTTTAAATATAATTTTTAAAAAATTTTGTAAGTTTGTTTCATAATGGACTTCACAGCAGTTCATCAGCCATGTGGAACTAACTTTTTGTGTAACTGTACACATGACGACTTCTTTCAATTTGTCCAAATAGCATTTCTCATCCAGTATTTCATCCACAACGTTAGCACATTGAGAAACACAGGTAATGTAAGCCGTGTTTCTGTGCCCTCAGTGTACTCTCAGAATAGAATACCCAGATGAGAAAGTTTATTTGTGTCATTGGAGCAGAGACCTACTCTGGAGTCGTCACATGTACTATTGCCTAAAAGTTTTCTGGCAGTAAATCCACTTACATACGCTGTGGACAACCGATTCACATTAAATGAGACGTCAGGCTCTTTGTCACAAGTAACAGAATTGGTGTCAGCAGTGTATGGAGTAAATGCACTGTGTTTATCAGTTAGAATGTCAGAACCAAGGAAAGTTTGAAGATTACTTAAAAGATCTGCATCATCATCCAGGCAGTTAGCATTTTTAAGATTCTGATATGCAAGCCCATTGATGATGCAGGTCTTAAGAGCATCAACAAACTGTGGCACAGTAGGATTATTATTGGCCAATTAGTATCAGCTGTTGACAACAGACGTTATAAAGTTGCTTGTGAAACCTTCTCGAAATTTTTTACTGATATATATTTTGTGTAATCAAGTAAGTACATTTTCAATTTTATAATCTATTTTGACTTTATTCCCTTTGAAACTGTATTCATAAGTTATTTAGGTTTATTTTTATATAATAATGAAACTTTCTCTTGTGAACTCACTTGTCTTTTTCCGTCGAACGCGTTTCGGCGTCGTGTTCGCCTTTGTCAGCTTAGAAACATATTTCTAAAAATATCTGAAAAACTAAGTTTTGGTGGTAACTTTGGTACAAATGTTTTTCTGGTTCAGATCGAGATTATGCCTCGAGAATACTTTGGAAAACTTGGGTGTCTTTCCTATCGCAATTACACCAAGGAATCATTAGAGAAAGCAGTCGAATCTGTAATAAACCACAGTTCATCAATAAGGAAAGCTGCAGAAAAGTGAGTTTAAATTTTTTACCAAAATAAAATGCATTTAGTACTTGAAATTAATCTGAGATTTGTATTTACACTTATTTTTCTTTCTTTTCTAGATACGGAATTGCTAAAAACACGATTGTGAACCACATCAATAAAAGGAAAATTGGTGACCGAGTGAGAAGCCCTGGTGGACAGGAGATTTTCACTATGGAAGAGGAGGCGATCATGGTCGCTCATATTGTGGCTACATCCACTTATGGGTTCCCAGTGACTGTGATGGATTTGAAGGTAATCGCACAATCATACCTTAATTCAATTGGGAGAAAAGTAAAAATTTTCAAAAACAATATTCCTGGACGAGCTTGGGTCGAGGGTTTTCTGAAAAGGCATCATGACATTTCAAGACGAGTGGCAAGAAACAGTTGGAGACGGTTTAAGTTCTCATTTTACCATTGATGTGCTCAAGTTGTGCCAAGAGCATAATGTAACCTTCGTAGCATTACCCCCACATAACTCTCATTTACTTCAGCCACTTGACGTTGCCTATTTCAGGTCAATGAAAGGTGAGTGGAGAAAGTTGTTAAATGAGTGGAAAGACACTCCCTATGGCAGAAGATGTGGAACTATTCCCAAGGAACAATTTCCTAAGCTGCTTAGTAAACTTTGGGATAACCTATTGGAGAAGGGTAAAGAAAATTTAAAATCTGGTTTTAAAAAATCCAGCATCTTTCCATTTGACAAAGAACCTGTCTTTCGAAGATTGAGCAACTTTGGTACATAGAGGGTGGCATTGGTACATGTGCATTTTTGAAATTCAAACTTTTCTGGCGGGCTTATTTTACATACCACCAAGATAGTATGGCTTCTATTTGATCAGCTGATTTTCCAACAGCAAACATCTGCTGTGCAATGCCTTCTTGATTTTTTTTTTAAGGTTAGACGCCAATTAACACAGAGTACGAATATATAGAGGAGAAACCCAATGTTAAAATTTTGACTGAAGTCTCTAGCGCTCCTGGTGACTGTGTTGCCCACTAAGTGGAGCTAAATGATAATGCAGTATGGTCACGTGACTCCAGTATACTGTATTATCCTCTGCTGCATAGGCGGGAAATCTAAAAAAGGAAATGCTGCTAGGCTTTATTTGAAATTACTCTTAAACATTTACAGTTTCATCAGACATATTTTCATGTCATTGTAATTACAGAAAAATGTTAAAAAAAATGAATAATTACAGTGTTTCAAGGTAGACATGTAAAATGTCTAAAAACTTAAAAACATTTTAATCAAAATTTAGTAAGAAAATGCATGAAAAGTGAATTAAAAAATTAGAAAACTTACATTTACAAACCATTAATTGTACTAGTTACATCAACAAAGTAATTAGGTTTTTACAGTTTTTAAGTACATGTGGCATCACAAAACATTCTGTGTATAAAACGTTAATAAAATTTTTCTTTTAATAAACCCTTGTTTACAAATAATTGAAAATGTCTTTGCTTTAATGAAAATACACTTTAATTGCCTTTGGTTTCAAGGATATTAATCATTTGTTTTTGAAAACCACTGTGCATTTTATTGACATAAGGTCACAAATAGTTGGTAAACACTTAGGTAAAAATCAAGGAAAAACAAATTTAAGTATTTTATTTTTATTTTTACTCAAAAATATTTTAAATTACAAAAATACATACAGTGAGTAGAATTAACTAAGCAAATTTATAATATATTACATAACACATAATAATTCAAATTCCAGTTCTACTAGTTACATACAAAAAGTCAAACAAATCTACAAACACTTTGCCAGAACAATTTGAAATAATACAAATATATAAACCTAAACATTATTTTTATTTATTATACAAATGAACAGACTTGAAGTTTATTATCCAAAAACTTAATCAATAAAAATTCACAAAACATGACATAACAATAATACATTCAAATTTCAGTTTTACCACTTACAGTATATGCAAAACTCAACACAAATCTATAAACACTACACATTATGTACAAGACCTAACAGCTAAACACTACAGACAATTTGAAATTATACATATATATAAACATAAACATTATTTTGAAATACAGAAATCATCAGACTAAGAAGTTTATTGGCTAAAGACCCCGAAAACCTTTAGATTAATGAACTGCATAGAAGCCCAATATGAATTTAAAACCTAAATTGTTCGTGAATAGTACATTTGTCAATTCTGCCAATCAATTAAATTGATATACTGACATAAAGTACTTCGTTCACAAGAGTAACACACTGATTCTTACAGAGCAGAGACCATCCTTACACCAAAGCAATACATTGTCATAATCAATTATTGGTCAATTATTTAGTGATTTTTAACATACCTTTTTGTTTCAACTAAACAATTGCTTTTATGTCCGCACCATGAGACTAAACATATTTTATAGGAGTCTACAAATGTTTTTACATGTCTGATAATGAACTATACAACAGCCCAAATCAATTAAAATTAGCTCATTTAATAGTGCATACAACTTCTGCCAATCAAATTTGATGACTTTTGCTATCAAGTATTTTATTCACAAACCTGAATACTGAGCAACACACATGACTAAATTTTTTGATGGATACGTTAAACTCTGTACTCTCAGTATTTAATACCCACATTAAAAAGTACAGCATATCATTTGGTGCAGATACCATCTTTCCATTAATGAATATATTACGTTAATTAAATTTCATATAAAATTAAAATAAATATTTAAAACATGTACAAATTTATTTGTTATGTAGTTCATTATTTCTTCTCCTAACCCACCACCTAACACGTTTTAAATATAATTTTTAAAAAATTTTGTAAGTTTGTTTCATAATGGACTTCACAGCAGTTCATCAGCCATGTGGAACTAACTTTTTGTGTAACTGTACACATGACGACTTCTTTCAATTTGTCCAAATAGCATTTCTCATCCAGTATTTCATCCACAACGTTAGCACATTGAGAAACACAGGTAATGTAAGCCGTGTTTCTGTGCCCTCAGTGTACTCTCTGAATAGAATACCCAGATGAGAAAGTTTATTTGTGTCATTGGAGCAGAGACCTGCTCTGGAGTCGTCACATGTACTTTTGCCTAAAAGTTTTCTGGCAGTAAATCCACTTACATACGCTGTGGACAACCGATTCATATTAAATGAGACGTCAGGCTCTTTGTCACAAGTAACAGAATTGGTGTCAGCAGTGTATGGAGTAAATGCACTGTGTTTATCAGTTAGAATGTCAGAACCAAGGAAAGTTTGAAGATTACTTAAAAGATCTGCATCATCATCCAGGCAGTTAGCATTTTTAAGATTCTGATATGCAAGCCCATTGATGATGCAGGTCTTAAGAGCATCAACAAACTTTGGCACAGTAGGATTATTATTGGCCAATTAGTATCAGCTGTTGACAACAGACGTTATAAAGTTGCTTGTGAAACCTTCTCGAAATTTTTTACTGATATATATTTTGTGTAATCAAGTAAGTACATTTTCAATTTTATAATCTATTTTGACTTTATTCCCTTTGAAACTGTATTCATAAGTTATTTAGGTTTATTTTTATATAATAATGAAACTTTCTCTTGTGAACTTACTTGTCTTTTTCCGTCGAACGCGTTTCGGCGTCGTGTTCGCCTTTGTCAGCTTAGAAACATATTTCCAAAAATATCTGAAAAACTAAGTTTTGGTGGTAACTTTGGTACAAATGTTTTTCTGGTTCAGATCGAGATTATGCCTCGAGAATACTTTGGAAATCTTGGGTGTCTTTCCTATCGCAATTACACCGAGGAATCATTAGAGAAAGCAGTCGAATCTGTAATAAACCAAAGTTCATCAATAAGGAAAGCTGCAGAAAAGTGAGTTTAAATTTTTTACCAAAATAATATGCATTTAGTACTTGAAATTAATCTGAGATTTGTATTTACACTTATTTTTCTTTCTTTTCTAGATACGGAATTGCTAAAAACACGATTGAGAACCACATCAATAAAAGGAAAATTGGCGACCGAGTGAGAAGCCCTGGTTGACAGGAGATTTTCACTATGGAAGAGGAGGCGATCATGGTCGCTCATATTGTGGCTACATCCACTTATGGGTTCCCAGTGACTGTGATGGATTTGAAGGTAATCGCACAATCATACCTTAATTCAATTGGGAGAAAAGTAAAAATTTTCAAAAACAATATTCCTGGACGAGCTTGGGTCAAGGGTTTTCTGAAAAGGCATCATGACATTTCAAGACGAGTGGCAAGAAACAGTTGGAGACGGTTTAAGTTCTCATTTTACCATTGATGTGCTCAAGTTGTGCCAAGAGCATAATGTAACCTTCGTAGCATTACCCCCACATAACTCTCATTTACTTCAGCCACTTGACGTTGCCTATTTCAGGTCAATGAAAGGTGAGTGGAGAAAGTTGTTAAATGAGTGGAAAGACACTCCCTATGGCAGAAGATGTGGAACTATTCCCAAGGAACAATTTCCTAAGCTGCTTAGTAAACTTTGGGATAACCTATTGGAGAAGGGTAAAGAAAATTTAAAATCTGGTTTTAAAAAATCCAGCATCTTTCCATTTGACAAAGAACCTGTCTTTCGAAGATTGAGCAACTTTGGTACATAGAGGGTGGCATTGGTACATGTGCATTTTCGAAATTCAAACATTTCTGGCGGGCTTATTTTACATACCACCAAGATAGTATGGCTTCTATTTGATCAGCTGATTTTCCAACAGCAAACATCTGCTGTGCAATGCCTTCTTGATTTTTTTTTTAAGGTTAGACGCCAATTAACACAGAGTACGAATATATAGAGGAGAAATCCAATGTTAAAATTTTGACTGAAGTCTCTAGCGCTCCTGGTGACTGTGTTGCCCACTAAGTGGAGCTAAATGATAATGCAGTATGGTCACGTGACTCCAGTATACTGTATTATCCTCTGCTGCATAGGCGAGAAATCTAAAAAAGGAAATGCTGCTAGGCTTTATTTGAAATTACTCTTAAACGTTTACAGTTTCATCAGACATATTTTCATGTCATTGTAATTACAGAAAAATGTTAAAAAAAATTAATAATTACAGTGTTTCAAGGTAGACATGTAAAATGTCTAAAAACTTAAAAACATTTTAATCAAAATTAGTAAGAAAATGCAGGAAAAGTGAATTAAAAAATTAGAAAACTTACATTTACAAACCATTAATTGTACTAGTTACATCAACAAAGTAATTAGGTTTTTACAATTTTTAAGTACATGTGGCATCACAAAACATTCTGTGTATAAAACGTTAATAAAAATTTTTCTTTTAATAAACCCTTGTTTACAAATAATTGAAAATGTCTTTGCTTTAATGGAAATACACTTTAATTGCCTTTGGTTTCAAGGATATTAATAATTTGTTTTTGAAAACCACTGTGCATTTTATTGACATAAGGTCACAAATAGTTGGTAAACACTTAGGTAAAAATCAAGGAAGAACAAATTTAAGTATTTTATTTTTATTTTTACTCAAAAATATTTTAAATTACAAAAATACATACAGCGAGTAGAATTAACTAAGCAAATTTATAATATGTTACATAACACATAATAATTCAAATTCCAGTTCTACTAGTTACATACAAAAAGTCAAACAAATCTACAAACACTTTGCCAGAACAATTTGAAATAATACAAATATATAAACCTAAACATTATTTTTATTTATTATACAAATGAACAGACTTGAAGTTTATTATCCAAAAACTTAATCAATAAAAATTCACAAAACATGACATAACAATAATACATTCAAATTTCAGTTTTACCACTTACAGTATATGCAAAACTCAACACAAATCTATAAACACTACACATTATGTACAAGACCTAACAGCTAAACACTACAGACAATTTGAAATTATACATATATATAAACATAAACATTATTTTGAAATACAGAAATCATCAGACAAAGAAGTTTATTGGCAAAAGACCCAGAAAACATTTAGATTAATGAACTGCATAGAAGCCCAATATGAATTTGAAACCTAAATTGTTCGTGAATAGTACATTTGTCAATTCTGCCAATCAATTAAATTGATATACTGACATAAAGTACTTCGTTCACAAGATTAACACACTGATCCTTACAGAGCAGAACCATCCTTACACCAAAGCAATACATTGTCATAATCAATTATTGGTCAATTATTTAGTGATTTTTAACATACCTTTTTGTTTCAACTAAACAATTGCTTTTATGTCCACACCATGAGACTATACATATTTTATAGGAGTCAACAAATGTTTTTACATGTCTGATAATGAACTATACAGCAGCCCAAATCAATTAAAATTAGCTCATTTAAAAGTACATACAACTTCTGCCGATCAAATTTGATGACTTTTGCTATCAAGTATTTTATTCACAAACCTGAATACTGAGCAACACACATGACTAAATTTTTTGATGGATACGTTACACTCTGTACTCTCAGAATTTAATACCGACATTAAAAAGTACAGCATATCATTTGGTGCAGATACCGTCTTTCCATTAATGAATATATTACGTTAATTAAATTTCATGTAAAATTAAAATAAATATTTAAAACATGTACAAATTTATTTGTTATGTAGTTCATTATTTCTTCTCCTAACCCACCACCTAACACATTTTAAATATAATTTTAAAAAAATTTTGTAAGTTTGTTTCATAATGGACTTCACAGCAGTTCATCAGCCATGTGAAACTAACTTTTTGTGTAACTGCACACATGACGACTTCTGTTAATTTGTCCAAATAGCATTTCTCATCCAGTATTTCATCCACAACGTTAGCACATTGAGAAACACAGGTAATGTAAGCCGTGTTTCTGTGCCCTCAGTGTACTCTCTGAATAGAATACCCAGATGAGAAAGTTTATTTGTGTCATTGGAGCAGAGACCTGCTCTGGAGTCGTCACATGTACTATTGCCTAAAAGTTTTCTGGCAGTAAATCCACTTACATACGCTGTGGACAACCGATTCACATTAAATGAGACGTCAGGCTCTTTGTCACAAGTAGCAGAATTGGTGTCAGCAGTGTATGGAGTAAATGCACTGTGTTTATCAGTTAGAATGTCAGAACCAAGGAAAGTTTGAAGATTACTTAAAAGATCTGCATCATCATCCAGGCAGTTAGCATTTTTAAGATTCTGATATGCAAGCCCATTGATGATGCAGGTCTTAAGAGCATCAACAAACTGTGGCACAGTAGGATTATTATTGGCCAATTAGTATCAGCTGTTGACAACAGACGTTATAAAGTTGCTTGTGAAACCTTCTCGAAATTTTTTACTGATATATATTTTGTGTAATCAAGTAAGTACATTTTCAATTTTATAATCTATTTTGACTTTATTCCCTTTGAAACTGTATTCATAAGTTATTTAGGTTTATTTTTATATAATAATGAAACTTTCTCTTGTGAACTTACTTGTCTTTTTCCGTCGAACGCGTTTCGGCGTCATGTTCGCCTTTGTCAGCTTAGAAACATATTTCTAAAAATATCTGAAAAACTAAGTTTTGGTGGTAACTTTGGTACAAATGTTTTTCTGGTTCAGATCGAGATTATGCCTCGAGAATACTTTGGAAAACTTGGGTGTCTTTCCTATTGCAATTACACCGAGGAATCATTAGAGAAAGCAGTCGAATCTGTAATAAACCACAGTTTATCAATAAGGAAAGCTGCAGAAAAGTGAGTTTAAATTTTTTACCAAAATAAAATGCATTTAGTACTTGAAATTAATCTGAGATTTGTATTTACACTTATTTTTCTTTCTTTTCTAGATACGGAATTGCTAAAAACACGATTGTGAACCACATCAATAAAAGGAAAATTGGTGACCGAGTGAGAAGCCCTGGTGGACAGGAGATTTTCACTATGGAAGAGGAGGCGATCATGGTCGCTCATATTGTGGCTACATCCACTTATGGGTTCCCAGTGACTGTGATGGATTTGAAGGTAATCGCACAAACATACCTTAATTCAATTGGGAGAAAAGTAAAAATTTTCAAAAACAATATTCCTGGACGAGCTTGGGTCGAGGGTTTTCTGAAAAGGCATCATGACATTTCAAGACGAGTGGCAAGAAACAGTTGGAGACGGTTTAAGTTCTCCTTTTACCATTGATGTGCTCAAGTTGTGCCAAGAGCATAATGTAACCTTCGTAGCATTACCCCCACATAACTCTCATTTACTTCAGCCACTTGACGTTGCCTATTTCAGGTCAATGAAAGGTGAGTGGAGAAAGTTGTTAAATGAGTGACCCTATGGCAGAAGATGTGGAACTATTCCCAAGGAACAATTTCCTAAGCTGCTTAGTAAACTTTGGGATAACCTATTGGAGAAGGGTAAAGAAAATTTAAAATCTGGTTTTAAAAAACCAGAATCTTTCCATTTGACAAAGAACCTGTCTTTCGAAGATTGAGCAACTTGGGTACATAGAGGGTGGCATTGGTACATGTGCATTTTTGAAATTCAAACGTTTCTGGCGGGCTTATTTTACATACCACCAAGATAGTATGGCTTCTATTTGATCAGCTGATTTTCCAACAGCAAACATCTGCTGTGCAATGCCTTCTTGATTTTTTTTTTAAGGTTAGACGCCAATTAACACAGAGTACGAATATATAGAGGAGAAATCCAATGTTAAAATTTTGACTGAAGTCTCTAGCGCTCCTGGTGACTGTGTTGCCCACTAAGTGGAGCTAAATGATAATGCAGTATGGTCACGTGACTCCAGTATACTGTATTATCCTCTGCTGCATAGGCGGGAAATCTAAAAAAGGAAATACTGCTAGGCTTTATTTGAAATTACTCTTAAACGTTTACAGTTTCATCAGACATATTTTCATGTCATTGTAATTACAGAAAAATGTTAAAAAAAATGAATAATTACAGTGTTTCAAGGTAGACATATAAAATGTCTAAAAACTTAAAAACATTTTAATCAAAATTTAGTAAGAAAATGCATGAAAAGTGAATTAAAAAATTAGAAAACTTACATTTACAAACCATTAATTGTACTAGTTACATCAACAAAGTAATTAGGTTTTTACAATTTTTAAGTACATGTGGCATCACAAAACATTCTGTGTATAAAACGTTAATAAAAATTTTTCTTTTAATAAACCCTTGTTTACAAATAATTGAAAATGTCTTTGCTTTAATGAAAATACACTTTAATTGCCTTTGGTTTCAAGGATATTAATCATTGGTTTTTGAAAACCACTGTGCATTTTATTGACATAAGGTCACAAATAGTTGGTAAACACTTAGGTAAAAATCAAGGAAAAACAAATTTAAGTATTTTATTTTTATTTTTACTCAAAAATATTTTAAATTACAAAAATACATACAGTGAGTAGAATTAACTAAGCAAATTTATAATATATTACATAACACATAATAATTCAAATTCCAGTTCTACTAGTTACATACAAAAAGTCAAACAACTCTACAAACACTTTGCCAGAACAATTTGAAATAATACAAATATATAAACCTAAACATTATTTTGATTTATTATACAAATGAACAGACTTGAAGTTTATTATCCAAAAACTTAATCAATAAAAATTCACAAAACATGACATAACAATAATACATTCAAATTTCAGTTTTACCACTTACAGTATATGCAAAACTCAACACAAATCTATAAACACTACACATTATGTACAAGACCTAACAGCTAAACACTACAGACAATTTGAAATTATACATATATATAAACATAAACATTATTTTGAAATACAGAAATCATCAGACAAAGAAGTTTATTGGCAAAAGACCCAGAAAACATTTGGATTAATGAACTGCATAGAAGCCCAATATGAATTTAAAACCTAAATTCTTCGTGAATAGTACATTTGTCAATTCTGCCAATCAATTAAATTGATATACTGACATAAAGTACTTCGTTCACAAGATTAACACACTGATCCTTACAGAGCAGAGACCATCCTTACACCAAAGCAATACATTGTCATAATCAATTATTGGTCAATTATTTAGTGATTTTTAACATACCTTTTTGTTTCAACTAAACAATTGCTTTTATGTCCACACCATGAGACTATACATATTTTATAGGAGTCAACAAATGTTTTTACATGTCTGATAATGAACTATACAGCAGCCCAAATCAATTAACATTAGCTCATTTAAAAGTACATACAACTTCTGCCGATCAAATTTGATGACTTTTGCTATCAAGTATTTTATTCACAAACCTGAATACTGAGCAACACACATGACTAAATTTTTTGATGGATACGTTAGACTCTGTACTCTCAGAATTTAATACCGACATTAAAAAGTACAGCATATCATTTGGTGCAGATACCGTCTTTCCATTAATGAATATATTACGTTAATTAAATTTCATATAAAATTAAAATAAATATTTAAAACATGTACAAATTTATTTGTTATGTAGTTCATTATTTCTTCTCCTAACCCACCACCTAACACATTTTAAATATAATTTTAAAAAAATTTTGTAAGTTTGTTTCATAATGGACTTCACAGCAGTTCATCAGCCATGTGAAACTAACTTTTTGTGTAACTGCACACATGACGACTTCTGTTAATTTGTCCAAATAGCATTTCTCATCCAGTATTTCATCCACAACGTTAGCACATTGAGAAACACAGGTAATGTAAGCCGTGTTTCTGTGCCCTCAGTGTACTCTCTGAATAGAATACCCAGATGAGAAAGTTTATTTGTGTCATTGGAGCAGAGACCTGCTCTGGAGTCGTCACATGTACTATTGCCTAAAAGTTTTCTGGCAGTAAATCCACTTACATACGCTGTGGACAACCGATTCACATTAAATGAGACGTCAGGCTCTTTGTCACAAGTAACAGAATTGGTGTCAGCAGTGTATGGAGTAAATGCACTGCGTTTATCAGTTAGAATGTCAGAACCAAGGAAAGTTTGAAGATTACTTAAAAGATCTGCATCATCATCCAGGCAGTTAGCATTTTTAAGAGTCTGATATGCAAGCCCATTGATGATGCAGGTCTTAAGAGCATCAACAAACTGTGGCACAGTAGGATTATTATTGGCCAATTAGTATCAGCTGTTGACAACAGACGTTATAAAGTTGCTTGTGAAACCTTCTCGAAATTTTTTACTGATATATATTTTGTGTAAGCAAGTAAGTACATTTTCAATTTTATAATCTATTTTGACTTTATTCCCTTTGAATCTGTATTCATAAGTCATTTAGTTTTATTTTTATATAATAATGAAACTTTCTCTTGTGAACTTACTTGTCTTTTTCCGTCGAACGCGTTTCGGCGTCGTGTTCGCCTTTGTCAGCTTAGAAACATATTTCTAAAAATATCTGAACAACTAAGTTTTGGTGGTGACTTTGGTACAAATGTTTTTCTGGTTCAGATCGAGATTATGCCTCGAGAATACTTTGGAAAACTTGGGTATCTTTCCTATCGCAATTACACCAAGGAATCATTAGAGAAAGCAGTCGAATCTGTAATAAACCACAGTTTATCAATAAGGAAAGCTGCAGAAAAGTGAGTTTAAATTTTTTACCAAAATAAAATGCATTTAGTACTTGAAATTAATCTGAGATTTGTATTTACACTTATTTTTCTTTCTTTTCTAGATACGGAATTGCTAAAAACACGATTGTGAACCACATCAATAAAAGGAAAATTGGTGACCGAGTGAGAAGCCCTGGTGGACAGGAGATTTTCACTATGGAAGAGGAGGCGATCATGGTCGCTCATATTGTGGCTACATCCACTTATGGGTTCCCAGTGACTGTGATGGATTTGAAGGTAATCGCACAATCATACCTTAATTCAATTGGGAGAAAAGTAAAAATTTTCAAAAACAATATTCCTGGACGAGCTTGGGTCGAGGGTTTTCTGAAAAGGCATCATGACATTTCAAGACGAGTGGCAAGAAACAGTTGGAGACGGTTTAAGTTCTCCTTTTACCATTGATGTGCTCAAGTTGTGCCAAGAGCATAATGTAACCTTCGTAGCATTACCCCCACATAACTCTCATTTACTTCAGCCACTTGACGTTGCCTATTTCAGGTCAATGAAAGGTGAGTGGAGAAAGTTGTTAAATGAGTGGAAAGACACTCCCTATGGCAGAAGATGTGGAACTATTCCCAAGGAACAATTTCCTAAGCTGCTTAGTAAACTTTGGGATAACCTATTGGAGAAGGGTAAAGAAAATTTAAAATCTGGTTTTAAAAAATCCAGCATCTTTGCATTTGACAAAGAACCTGTCTTTCGAAGATTGAGCAACTTTGGTACATAGAGGGTGGCATTGGTACATGTGCATTTTTGAAATTCAAACGTTTCTGGCGGGCTTATTTTACATACCACCAAGATAGTATGGCTTCTATTTGATCAGCTGATTTTCCAACAGCAAACATCTGCTGTGCAATGCCTTCTTGATTTTTTTTTTAAGGTTAGATGCCAATTAACACAGAGTACGAATATATAGAGGAGAAATCCAATGTTAAAATTTTGACTGAAGTCTCTAGCGCTCCTGGCGACTGTGTTGCCCACTACGTGGAGCTAAATGATAATGCAGTATGGTCACGTGACTCCAGTATACTGTATTATCCTCTGCTGCATAGGCGGGAAATCTAAAAAAGGAAATACTGCTAGGCTTTATTTGAAATTACTCTTAAACGTTTACAGTTTCATCAGACATATTTTCATGTCATTGTAATTACAGAAAAATGTTAAAAAAAATTAATAATTACAGTGTTTCAAGGTAGACATGTAAAATGTCTAAAAACTTAAAAACATTTTAATCAAAATTTAGTAAGAAAATGCATGAAAAGTGAATTAAAAAATTAGAAAACTTACATTTACAAACCATTAATTGTACTAGTTACATCAACAAAGTAATTAGGTTTTTACAATTTTTAAGTACATGTGGCATCACAAAACATTCTGTGTATAAAACGTTAATAAAAATTTTTCTTTTAATAAACCCTTGTTTACAAATAATTGAAAATGTCTTTGCTTTAATGAAAATACACTTTAATTGCCTTTGGTTTCAAGGATATTAATCATTTGTTTTTGAAAACCACTGTGCATTTTATTGACATAAGGTCACAAATAGTTGGTAAACACTTAGGTAAAAATCAAGGAAAAACAAATTTAAGTATTTTATTTTTATTTTGACTCAAAAATATTTTAAATTACAAAAATACATACAGTGAGTAGAATTAACTAAGCAAATTTATAATATATTACATAACACATAATAATTCAAATTCCAGTTCTACTAGTTACATACAAAAAGTCAAACAAATCTACAAACACTTTGCCAGAACAATTTGAAATAATACAAATATATAAACCTAAACATTATTTTGAAATATTATACAAATGAACAGACTTGAAGTTTATTATCCAAAAACTTAATCAATAAAAATTCACAAAACATGACATAACAATAATACATTCAAATTTCAGTTTTACCACTTACAGTATATGCAAAACTCAACACAAATCTATAAACACTACACATTATGTACAAGACCTAACAGCTAAACACTACAGACAATTTGAAATTATACATATATATAAACATAAACATTATTTTGAAATACAGAAATCATCAGACAAAGAAGTTTATTGGCAAAAGACCCAGAAAACATTTAGATTAATGAACTGCATAGAAGCCCAATATGAATTTAAAACCTAAATTGTTCGTGAATAGTACATTTGTCAATTCTGCCAATCAATTAAATTGATATACTGACATAAAGTACTTCGTTCACAAGATTAACACACTGATCCTTACAGAGCAGAGACCATCCTTACACCAAAGCAATACATTGTCATAATCAATTATTGGTCAATTATTTAGTGATTTTTAACATACCTTTTTGTTTCAACTAAACAATTGCTTTTATGTCCACACCATGAGACTATACATATTTTATAGGAGTCAACAAATGTTTTTACATGTCTGATAATGAACTATACAGCAGCCCAAATCAATTAACATTAGCTCATTTAAAAGTACATACAACTTCTGCCGATCAAATTTGATGACTTTTGCTATCAAGTATTTTATTCACAAACCTGAATACTGAGCAACACACATGACTAAATTTTTTGATGGATACGTTAGACTCTGTACTCTCAGAATTTAATACCGACATTAAAAAGTACAGCATATCATTTGGTGCAGATACCGTCTTTCCATTAATGAATATATTACGTTAATTAAATTTCATATAAAATTAAAATAAATATTTAAAACATGTACAAATTTATTTGTTATGTAGTTCATTATTTCTTCTCCTAACCCACCACCTAACACATTTTAAATATAATTTTAAAAAAATTTTGTAAGTTTGTTTCATAATGGACTTCACAGCAGTTCATCAGCCATGTGAAACTAACTTTTTGTGTAACTGCACACATGACGACTTCTGTTAATTTGTCCAAATAGCATTTCTCATCCAGTATTTCATCCACAACGTTAGCACATTGAGAAACACAGGTAATGTAAGCCGTGTTTCTGTGCCCTCAGTGTACTCTCTGAATAGAATACCCAGATGAGAAAGTTTATTTGTGTCATTGGAGCAGAGACCTGCTCTGGAGTCGTCACATGTACTATTGCCTAAAAGTTTTCTGGCAGTAAATCCACTTACATACGCTGTGGACAACCGATTCACATTAAATGAGACGTCAGGCTCTTTGTCACAAGTAACAGAATTGGTGTCAGCAGTGTATGGAGTAAATGCACTGTGTTTATCAGTTAGAATGTCAGAACCAAGGAAAGTTTGAAGATTACTTAAAAGATCTGCATCATCATCCAGGCAGTTAGCATTTTTAAGATTCTGATATGCAAGCCCATTGATGATGCAGGTCTTAAGAGCATCAACAAACTGTGGCACAGTAGGATTATTATTGGCCAATTAGTATCAGCTGTTGACAACAGACGTTATAAAGTTGCTTGTGAAACCTTCTCGAAATTTTTTACTGATATATATTTTGTGTAATCAAGTAAGTACATTTTCAATTTTATAATCTATTTTGACTTTATTCCCTTTGAAACTGTATTCATAAGTTATTTAGGTTTATTTTTATATAATAATGAAACTTTCTCTTGTGAACTTACTTGTCTTTTTCCGTCGAACGCGTTTCGGCGTCGTGTTCGCCTTTGTCAGCTTAGAAACATATTTCTAAAAATATCTGAAAAACTAAGTTTTGGTGGTAACTTTGGTACAAATGTTTTTCTGGTTCAGATCGAGATTATGCCTCGAGAATACTTTGGAAAACTTGGGTGTCTTTCCTATCGCAATTACACCGAGGAATCATTAGAGAAAGCAGTCGAATCTGTAATAAACCACAGTTTATCAATAAGGAAAGCTGCAGAAAAGTGAGTTTAAATTTTTTACCAAAATAAAATGCATTTAGTACTTGAAATTAATCTGAGATTTGTATTTACACTTATTTTTCTTTCTTTTCTAGATACGGAATTGCTAAAAACACGATTGTGAACCACATCAATAAAAGGAAAATTGGTGACCGAGTGAGAAGCCCTGGTGGACAGGAGATTTTCACTATGGAAGAGGAGGCGATCATGGTCGCTCATATTGTGGCTACATCCACTTATGGGTTCCCAGTGACTGTGATGGATTTGAAGGTAATCGCACAAACATACCTTAATTCAATTGGGAGAAAAGTAAAAATTTTCAAAAACAATATTCCTGGACGAGCTTGGGTCGAGGGTTTTCTGAAAAGGCATCATGACATTTCAAGACGAGTGGCAAGAAACAGTTGGAGACGGTTTAAGTTCTCCTTTTACCATTGATGTGCTCAAGTTGTGCCAAGAGCATAATGTAACCTTCGTAGCATTACCCCCACATAACTCTCATTTACTTCAGCCACTTGACGTTGCCTATTTCAGGTCAATGAAAGGTGAGTGGAGAAAGTTGTTAAATGAGTGACCCTATGGCAGAAGATGTGGAACTATTCCCAAGGAACAATTTCCTAAGCTGCTTAGTAAACTTTGGGATAACCTATTGGAGAAGGGTAAAGAAAATTTAAAATCTGGTTTTAAAAAATCCAGCATTTTTGCATTTGACAAAGAACCTGTCTTTCGAAGATTGAGCAACTTTGGTACATAGAGGGTGGCATTGGTACATGTGCATTTTTGAAATTCAAACTTTTCTGGCGGGCTTATTTTACATACCACCAAGATAGTATGGCTTCTATTTGATCAGCTGATTTTCCAACAGCAAACATCTGCTGTGCAATGCCTTCTTGATTTTTTTTTTTAAGGTTAGATGCCAATTAACACAGAGTACGAATATATAGAGGAGAAATCCAATGTTAAAATTTTGACTGAAGTCTCTAGCGCTCCTGGTGACTGTGTTGCCCACTAAGTGGAGCTAAATGATAATGCAGTATGGTCACGTGACTCCAGTATACTGTATTATCCTCTGCTGCATAGGCGGGAAATCTAAAAAAGGAAATGCTTCTAGGCTTTATTTGAAATTACTCTTAAGCGTTTACAGTTTCATCAGACATATTTTCATGTCATTGTAATTACAGAAAAATGTTTAAAAAAATTAATAATTACAGTGTTTCAAGGTAGACATGTAAAATGTCTAAAAACTTAAAAACATTTTAATCAAAATTTAGTAAGAAAATGCATGAAAAGTGAATTAAAAAATTAGAAAACTTACATTTACAAACCATTAATTGTACTAGTTACATCAACAAAGTAATTAGGTTTTTACAATTTTTAAGTACATGTGGCATCACAAAACATTCTGTGTATAAAACGTTAATAAAAATTTTTCTTTTAATAAACCCTTGTTTACAAATAATTGAAAATGTCTT
Source organism: Magicicada septendecula (assembly GCA_034769895.1). NCBI lineage: Eukaryota > Metazoa > Arthropoda > Insecta > Hemiptera > Cicadidae > Magicicada > Magicicada septendecula. Next base: position 749,715,360 of record CM068368.1, on the reverse strand, counting down.
TGCTTTAATGAAAATACACTTTAATTGCCTTTGGTTTCAAGGATATTAATCATTTGTTTTTGAAAACCACTGTGCATTTTATTGACATAAGGTCACAAATAGTTGGTAAACACTTAGGTAAAAATCAAGGAAAAACAAATTTAAGTATTTTATTTTTATTTTGACTCAAAAATATTTTAAATTACAAAAATACATACAGTGAGTAGAATTAACTAAGCAAATTTATAATATATTACATAACACATAATAATTCAAATTCCAGTTCTACTAGTTACATACAAAAAGTCAAACAAATCTACAAACACTTTGCCAGAACAATTTGAAATAATACAAATATATAAACCTAAACATTATTTTGAAATATTATACAAATGAACAGACTTGAAGTTTATTATCCAAAAACTTAATCAATAAAAAATCACAAAACATGACATAACAATAATACATTCAAATTTCAGTTTTACCACTTACAGTATATGCAAAACTCAACACAAATCTATAAACACTACACATTATGTACAAGACCTAACAGCTAAACACTACAGACAATTTGAAATTATACATATATATAAACATAAACATTATTTTGAAATACAGAAATCATCAGACAAAGAAGTTTATTGGCAAAAGACCCAGAAAACATTTAGATTAATGAACTGCATAGAAGCCCAATATGAATTTAAAACCTAAATTGTTCGTGAATAGTACATTTGTCAATTCTGCCAATCAATTAAATTGATATACTGACATAAAATACTTCGTTCACAAGATTAACACACTGATCCTTACAGAGCAGAGACCATCCTTACACCAAAGCAATACATTGTCATAATCAATTATTGGTCAATTATTTAGTGATTTTTAACATACCTTTTTGTTTCAACTAAACAATTGCTTTTATGTCCTCACCATGAGACTATACATATTTTATAGGAGTCAACAAATGTTTTTACATGTCTGATAATGAACTATACAGCAGCCCAAATCAATTAACATTAGCTCATTTAAAAGTACATACAACTTCTGCCGATCAAATTTGATGACTTTTGCTATAAAGTATTTTATTCACAAACCTGAATACTGAGCAACACACATGACTAAATTTTTTGATGGATACGTTAGACTCTGTACTCTCAGAATTTAATACCGACATTAAAAAGTACAGCATATCATTTGGTGCAGATACCGTCTTTCCATTAATGAATATATTACGTTAATTAAATTTCATATAAAATTAAAATAAATATTTAAAACATGTACAAATTTACTTGTTATGTAGTTCATTATTTCTTCTCCTAACCCACCACCTAACACATTTTAAATATAATTTTAAAAAAATTTTGTAAGTTTGTTTCATAATGGACTTCACAGCAGTTCATCAGCCATGTGAAACTAACTTTTTGTGTAACTGCACACATGACGACTTCTGTTAATTTGTCCAAATAGCATTTCTCATCCAGTATTTCATCCACAACGTTAGCACATTGAGAAACACAGGTAATGTAAGCCGTGTTTCTGTGCCCTCAGTGTACTCTCTGAATAGAATACCCAGATGAGAAAGTTTATTTGTGTCATTGGAGCAGAGACCTGCTCTGGAGTCGTCACATGTACTATTGCCTAAAAGTTTTCTGGCAGTAAATCCACTTACATACGCTGTGGACAACCGATTCACATTAAATGAGACGTCAGGCTCTTTGTCACAAGTAACAGAATTGGTGTCAGCAGTGTATGGAGTAAATGCACTGTGTTTATCAGTTAGAATGTCAGAACCAAGGAAAGTTTGAAGATTACTTAAAAGATCTGCATCATCATCCAGGCAGTTAGCATTTTTAAGATTCTGATATGCAAGCCCATTGATGATGCAGGTCTTAAGAGCATCAACAAACTGTGGCACAGTAGGATTATTATTGGCCAATTAGTATCAGCTGTTGACAACAGACGTTATAAAGTTGCTTGTGAAACCTTCTCGAAATTTTTTACTGATATATATTTTGTGTAATCAAGTAAGTACATTTTCAATTTTATAATCTATTTTGACTTTATTCCCTTTGAAACTGTATTCATAAGTTATTTAGGTTTATTTTTATATAATAATGAAACTTTCTCTTGTGAACTTACTTGTCTTTTTCCGTCGAACGCGTTTCGGCGTCGTGTTCGCCTTTGTCAGCTTAGAAACATATTTCTAAAAATATCTGAAAAACTAAGTTTTGGTGGTAACTTTGGTACAAATGTTTTTCTGGTTCAGATCGAGATTATGCCTCGAGAATACTTTGGAAAACTTGGGTGTCTTTCCTATCGCAATTACACCGAGGAATCATTAGAGAAAGCAGTCGAATCTGTAATAAACCACAGTTTATCAATAAGGAAAGCTGCAGAAAAGTGAGTTTAAATTTTTTACCAAAATAAAATGCATTTAGTACTTGAAATTAATCTGAGATTTGTATTTACACTTATTTCTCTTTCTTTTCTAGATACGGAATTGCTAAAAACACGATTGTGAACCACATCAATAAAAGGAAAATTGGTGACCGAGTGAGAAGCCCTGGTGGACAGGAGATTTTCACTATGGAAGAGGAGGCGATCATGGTCGCTCATATTGTGGCTACATCCACTTATGGGTTCCCAGTGATGTGATGGATTTGAAGGTAATCGCACAATCATACCTTAATTCAATTGGGAGAAAAGTAAAAATTTTCAAAAACAATATTCCTGGACGAGCTTGGGTCGAGGGTTTTCTGAAAAGGCATCATGACATTTCAAGACGAGTGGCAAGAAACAGTTGGAGACGGTTTAAGTTCTCATTTTACCATTGATGTGCTCAAGTTGTGCCAAGAGCATAATGTAACCTTCGTAGCATTACCCCCACATAACTCTCATTTACTTCAGCCACTTGACGTTGCCTATTTCAGGTCAATGAAAGGTGAGTGGAGAAAGTTGTTAAATGAGTGACCCTATGGCAGAAGATGTGGAACTATTCCCAAGGAACAATTTCCTAAGCTGCTTAGTAAACTTTGGGATAACCTATTGGAGAAGGGTAAAGAAAATTTAAAATCTGGTTTTAAAAAATCCAGCATTTTTGCATTTGACAAAGAACCTGTCTTTCGAAGATTGAGCAACTTTGGTACATAGAGGGTGGCATTGGTACATGTGCATTTTTGAAATTCAAACTTTTCTGGCGGGCTTATTTTACATACCACCAAGATAGTATGGCTTCTATTTGATCAGCTGATTTTCCAACAGCAAACATCTGCTGTGCAATGCCTTCTTGATTTTTTTTTTTAAGGTTAGATGCCAATTAACACAGAGTACGAATATATAGAGGAGAAATCCAATGTTAAAATTTTGACTGAAGTCTCTAGCGCTCCTGGTGACTGTGTTGCCCACTAAGTGGAGCTAAATGATAATGCAGTATGGTCACGTGACTGCAGTATACTGTATTATCCTCTGCTGCATAGGCGGGAAATCTAAAAAAGGAAATGCTTCTAGGCTTTATTTGAAATTACTCTTAAGCGTTTACAGTTTCATCAGACATATTTTCATGTCATTGTAATTACAGAAAAATGTTTAAAAAAATTAATAATTACAGTGTTTCAAGGTAGACATGTAAAATGTCTAAAAACTTAAAAACATTTTAATCAAAATTTAGTAAGAAAATGCATGAAAAGTGAATTAAAAAATTAGAAAACTTACATTTACAAACCATTAATTGTACTAGTTACATCAACAAAGTAATTAGGTTTTTACAATTTTTAAGTACATGTGGCATCACAAAACATTCTGTGTATAAAACGTTAATAAAAATTTTTCTTTTAATAAACCCTTGTTTACAAATAATTGAAAATGTCTTTGCTTTAATGAAAATACACTTTAATTGCCTTTGGTTTCAAGGATATTAATCATTTGTTTTTGAAAACCACTGTGCATTTTATTGACATAAGGTCACAAATAGTTGGTAAACACTTAGGTAAAAATCAAGGAAAAACAAATTTAAGTATTTTATTTTTATTTTGACTCAAAAATATTTTAAATTACAAAAATACATACAGTGAGTAGAATTAACTAAGCAAATTTATAATATATTACATAACACATAATAATTCAAATTCCAGTTCTACTAGTTACATACAAAAAGTCAAACAAATCTACAAACACTTTGCCAGAACAATTTGAAATAATACAAATATATAAACCTAAACATTATTTTGAAATATTATACAAATGAACAGACTTGAAGTTTATTATCCAAAAACTTAATCAATAAAAAATCACAAAACATGACATAACAATAATACATTCAAATTTCAGTTTTACCACTTACAGTATATGCAAAACTCAACACAAATCTATAAACACTACACATTATGTACAAGACCTAACAGCTAAACACTACAGACAATTTGAAATTATACATATATATAAACATAAACATTATTTTGAAATACAGAAATCATCAGACAAAGAAGTTTATTGGCAAAAGACCCAGAAAACATTTAGATTAATGAACTGCATAGAAGCCCAATATGAATTTAAAACCTAAATTGTTCGTGAATAGTACATTTGTCAATTCTGCCAATCAATTAAATTGATATACTGACATAAAATACTTCGTTCACAAGATTAACACACTGATCCTTACAGAGCAGAGACCATCCTTACACCAAAGCAATACATTGTCATAATCAATTATTGGTCAATTATTTAGTGATTTTTAACATACCTTTTTGTTTCAACTAAACAATTGCTTTTATGTCCTCACCATGAGACTATACATATTTTATAGGAGTCAACAAATGTTTTTACATGTCTGATAATGAACTATACAGCAGCCCAAATCAATTAACATTAGCTCATTTAAAAGTACATACAACTTCTGCCGATCAAATTTGATGACTTTTGCTATAAAGTATTTTATTCACAAACCTGAATACTGAGCAACACACATGACTAAATTTTTTGATGGATACGTTAGACTCTGTACTCTCAGAATTTAATACCGACATTAAAAAGTACAGCATATCATTTGGTGCAGATACCGTCTTTCCATTAATGAATATATTACGTTAATTAAATTTCATATAAAATTAAAATAAATATTTAAAACATGTACAAATTTATTTGTTATGTAGTTCATTATTTCTTCTCCTAACCCACCACCTAACACATTTTAAATATAATTTTAAAAAAATTTTGTAAGTTTGTTTCATAATGGACTTCACAGCAGTTCATCAGCCATGTGAAACTAACTTTTTGTGTAACTGCACACATGACGACTTCTGTTAATTTGTCCAAATAGCATTTCTCATCCAGTATTTCATCCACAACGTTAGCACATTGAGAAACACAGGTAATGTAAGCCGTGTTTCTGTGCCCTCAGTGTACTCTCTGAATAGAATACCCAGATGAGAAAGTTTATTTGTGTCATTGGAGCAGAGACCTGCTCTGGAGTCGTCACATGTACTATTGCCTAAAAGTTTTCTGGCAGTAAATCCACTTACATACGCTGTGGACAACCGATTCACATTAAATGAGACGTCAGGCTCTTTGTCACAAGTAACAGAATTGGTGTCAGCAGTGTATGGAGTAAATGCACTGTGTTTATCAGTTAGAATGTCAGAACCAAGGAAAGTTTGAAGATTACTTAAAAGATCTGCATCATCATCCAGGCAGTTAGCATTTTTAAGATTCTGATATGCAAGCCCATTGATGATGCAGGTCTTAAGAGCATCAACAAACTGTGGCACAGTAGGATTATTATTGGCCAATTAGTATCAGCTGTTGACAACAGACGTTATAAAGTTGCTTGTGAAACCTTCTCGAAATTTTTTACTGATATATATTTTGTGTAATCAAGTAAGTACATTTTCAATTTTATAATCTATTTTGACTTTATTCCCTTTGAAACTGTATTCATAAGTTATTTAGGTTTATTTTTATATAATAATGAAACTTTCTCTTGTGAACTTACTTGTCTTTTTCCGTCTAACGCGTTTCGGCGTCGTGTTCGCCTTTGTCAGCTTAGAAACATATTTCTAAAAATATCTGAAAAACTAAGTTTTGGTGGTAACTTTGGTACAAATGTTTTTCTGGTTCAGATCGAGATTATGCCTCGAGAATACTTTGGAAAACTTGGGTGTCTTTCCTATCGCAATTACACCGAGGAATCATTAGAGAAAGCAGTCGAATCTGTAATAAACCACAGTTTATCAATAAGGAAAGCTGCAGAAAAGTGAGTTTAAATTTTTTACCAAAATAAAATGCATTTAGTACTTGAAATTAATCTGAGATTTGTATTTACACTTATTTCTCTTTCTTTTCTAGATACGGAATTGCTAAAAACACGATTGTGAACCACATCAATAAAAGGAAAATTGGTGACCGAGTGAGAAGCCCTGGTGGACAGGAGATTTTCACTATGGAAGAGGAGGCGATCATGGTCGCTCATATTGTGGCTACATCCACTTATGGGTTCCCAGTGATGTGATGGATTTGAAGGTAATCGCACAATCATACCTTAATTCAATTGGGAGAAAAGTAAAAATTTTCAAAAACAATATTCCTGGACGAGCTTGGGTCGAGGGTTTTCTGAAAAGGCATCATGACATTTCAAGACGAGTGGCAAGAAACAGTTGGAGACGGTTTAAGTTCTCATTTTACCATTGATGTGCTCAAGTTGTGCCAAGAGCATAATGTAACCTTCGTAGCATTACCCCCACATAACTCTCATTTACTTCAGCCACTTGACGTTGCCTATTTCAGGTCAATGAAAGGTGAGAGGAGAAAGTTGTTAAATGAGTGTAAAGACACTCCCTATGGCAGAAGATGTGGAACTATTCCCAAGGAACAATTTCCTAAGCTGCTTAGTACACTTTGGGATAACCTATTGGAGAAGGGTAAAGAAAATTTAAAATCTAGTTTTAAAAAACCAGAATCTTTCCATTTGACAAAGAACCTGTCTTTCGAAGATTGAGCAACTTGGGTACATAGAGGGTGGCATTGGTACATGTGCATTTTTGAAATTCAAACGTTTCTGGCGGGCTTATTTTACATACCACCAAGATAGTATGGCTTCTATTTGATCAGCTGATTTTCCAACAGCAAACATCTGCTGTGCAATGCCTTCTTGATTTTTTTTTTTAAGGTTAGACGCCAATTAACACAGAGTACGAATATATAGAGGAGAAATCCAATGTTAAAATTTTGACTGAAGTCTCTAGCGCTCCTGGTGACTGTGTTGCCCACTAAGTGGAGCTAAATGATAATGCAGTATGGTCACGTGACTCCAGTATACTGTATTATCCTCTGCTGCATAGGCGGGTAATCTAAAAAAGGAAATGCTGCTAGGCTTTATTTGAAATTACTCTGAAACGTTTACAGTTTCATCAGACATATTTTCATGTCATTGTAATTACAGAAATATGTTAAAAAAAAATGAATAATTACAGTGTTTCAAGGTAGACATGTAAAATGTCTAAAAACTTAAAAACATTTTAATCAAAATTTAGTAAGAAAATGCATGAAAAGTGAATTAAAAAATTAGAAAACTTACATTTACAAACCATTAATTGTACTAGTTACATCAACAAAGTAATTAGGTTTTTACAATTTTTAAGTACATGTGGCATCACAAAACATTCTGTGTATAAAACGTTAATAAAAATTTTTCTTTTAATAAACCCTTGTTTACAAATAATTGAAAATGTCTTTGCTTTAATGAAAATACACTTTAATTGCCTTTTGTTTCAAGGATATTAATAATTTGTTTTTGAAAACCACTGTGCATTTTATTGACATAAGGTCACAAATAGTTGGTAAACACTTAGGTAAAAATCAAGGAAAAACAAATTTAAGTATTTTATTTTTATTTTTACTCAAAAATATTTTAAATTACAAAAATACATACAGTGAGTAGAATTAACTAAGCAAATTTATAAAATATTACATAACACATAATAATTCAAATTCCAGTTCTACTAGTTACATACAAAAAGTCAAACAAATCTACAAACACTTTGCCAGAACAATTTGAAATAATACAAATATATAAACCTAAACATTATTTTGAAATATTATACAAATGAACAGACTTGAAGTTTATTATCCAAAAACTTAATCAATAAAAAATCACAAAACATGACATAACAATAATACATTCAAATTTCAGTTTTACCACTTACAGTATATGCAAAACTCAACACAAATCTATAAACACTACACATTATGTACAAGACCTAACAGCTAAACACTACAGACAATTTGAAATTATACATATATATAAACATAAACATTATTTTGAAATACAGAAATCATCAGACAAAGAAGTTTATTGGCAAAAGACCCAGAAAACATTTAGATTAATGAACTGCATAGAAGCCCAATATGAATTTAAAACCTAAATTGTTCGTGAATAGTACATTTGTCAATTCTGCCAATCAATTAAATTGATATACTGACATAAAATACTTCGTTCACAAGATTAACACACTGATCCTTACAGAGCAGAGACCATCCTTACACCAAAGCAATACATTGTCATAATCAATTATTGGTCAATTATTTAGTGATTTTTAACATACCTTTTTGTTTCAACTAAACAATTGCTTTTATGTCCTCACCATGAGACTATACATATTTTATAGGAGTCAACAAATGTTTTTACATGTCTGATAATGAACTATACAGCAGCCCAAATCAATTAACATTAGCTCATTTAAAAGTACATACAACTTCTGCCGATCAAATTTGATGACTTTTGCTATAAAGTATTTTATTCACAAACCTGAATACTGAGCAACACACATGACTAAATTTTTTGATGGATACGTTAGACTCTGTACTCTCAGAATTTAATACCGACATTAAAAAGTACAGCATATCATTTGGTGCAGATACCGTCTTTCCATTAATGAATATATTACGTTAATTAAATTTCATATAAAATTAAAATAAATATTTAAAACATGTACAAATTTATTTGTTATGTAGTTCATTATTTCTTCTCCTAACCCACCACCTAACACATTTTAAATATAATTTTAAAAAAATTTTGTAAGTTTGTTTCATAATGGACTTCACAGCAGTTCATCAGCCATGTGAAACTAACTTTTTGTGTAACTGCACACATGACGACTTCTGTTAATTTGTCCAAATAGCATTTCTCATCCAGTATTTCATCCACAACGTTAGCACATTGAGAAACACAGGTAATGTAAGCCGTGTTTCTGTGCCCTCAGTGTACTCTCTGAATAGAATACCCAGATGAGAAAGTTTATTTGTGTCATTGGAGCAGAGACCTGCTCTGGAGTCGTCACATGTACTATTGCCTAAAAGTTTTCTGGCAGTAAATCCACTTACATACGCTGTGGACAACCGATTCACATTAAATGAGACGTCAGGCTCTTTGTCACAAGTAACAGAATTGGTGTCAGCAGTGTATGGAGTAAATGCACTGTGTTTATCAGTTAGAATGTCAGAACCAAGGAAAGTTTGAAGATTACTTAAAAGATCTGCATCATCATCCAGGCAGTTAGCATTTTTAAGATTCTGATATGCAAGCCCATTGATGATGCAGGTCTTAAGAGCATCAACAAACTGTGGCACAGTAGGATTATTATTGGCCAATTAGTATCAGCTGTTGACAACAGACGTTATAAAGTTGCTTGTGAAACCTTCTCGAAATTTTTTACTGATATATATTTTGTGTAATCAAGTAAGTACATTTTCAATTTTATAATCTATTTTGACTTTATTCCCTTTGAAACTGTATTCATAAGTTATTTAGGTTTATTTTTATATAATAATGAAACTTTCTCTTGTGAACTTACTTGTCTTTTTCCGTCGAACGCGTTTCGGCGTCGTGTTCGCCTTTGTCAGCTTAGAAACATATTTCTAAAAATATCTGAAAAACTAAGTTTTGGTGGTAACTTTGGTACAAATGTTTTTCTGGTTCAGATCGAGATTATGCCTCGAGAATACTTTGGAAAACTTGGGTGTCTTTCCTATCGCAATTACACCGAGGAATCATTAGAGAAAGCAGTCGAATCTGTAATAAACCACAGTTTATCAATAAGGAAAGCTGCAGAAAAGTGAGTTTAAATTTTTTACCAAAATAAAATGCATTTAGTACTTGAAATTAATCTGAGATTTGTATTTACACTTATTTCTCTTTCTTTTCTAGATACGGAATTGCTAAAAACACGATTGTGAACCACATCAATAAAAGGAAAATTGGTGACCGAGTGAGAAGCCCTGGTGGACAGGAGATTTTCACTATGGAAGAGGAGGCGATCATGGTCGCTCATATTGTGGCTACATCCACTTATGGGTTCCCAGTGATGTGATGGATTTGAAGGTAATCGCACAATCATACCTTAATTCAATTGGGAGAAAAGTAAAAATTTTCAAAAACAATATTCCTGGACGAGCTTGGGTCGAGGGTTTTCTGAAAAGGCATCATGACATTTCAAGACGAGTGGCAAGAAACAGTTGGAGACGGTTTAAGTTCTCATTTTACCATTGATGTGCTCAAGTTGTGCCAAGAGCATAATGTAACCTTCGTAGCATTACCCCCACATAACTCTCATTTACTTCAGCCACTTGACGTTGCCTATTTCAGGTCAATGAAAGGTGAGAGGAGAAAGTTGTTAAATGAGTGGAAAGACACTCCCTATGGCAGAAGATGTGGAACTATTCCCAAGGAACAATTTCCTAAGCTGCTTAGTACACTTTGGGATAACCTATTGGAGAAGGGTAAAGAAAATTTAAAATCTAGTTTTAAAAAACCAGAATCTTTCCATTTGACAAAGAACCTGTCTTTCGAAGATTGAGCAACTTGGGTACATAGAGGGTGGCATTGGTACATGTGCATTTTTGAAATTCAAACGTTTCTGGCGGGCTTATTTTACATACCACCAAGATAGTATGGCTTCTATTTGATCAGCTGATTTTCCAACAGCAAACATCTGCTGTGCAATGCCTTCTTGATTTTTTTTTTTAAGGTTAGACGCCAATTAACACAGAGTACGAATATATAGAGGAGAAATCCAATGTTAAAATTTTGACTGAAGTCTCTAGCGCTCCTGGTGACTGTGTTGCCCACTAAGTGGAGCTAAATGATAATGCAGTATGGTCACGTGACTCCAGTATACTGTATTATCCTCTGCTGCATAGGCGGGAAATCTAAAAAAGGAAATGCTGCTAGGCTTTATTTGAAATTACTCTGAAACGTTTACAGTTTCATCAGACATATTTTCATGTCATTGTAATTACAGAAATATGTTAAAAAAAAATGAATAATTACAGTGTTTCAAGGTAGACATGTAAAATGTCTAAAAACTTAAAAACATTTTAATCAAAATTTAGTAAGAAAATGCATGAAAAGTGAATTAAAAAATTAGAAAACTTACATTTACAAACCATTAATTGTACTAGTTACATCAACAAAGTAATTAGGTTTTTACAATTTTTAAGTACATGTGGCATCACAAAACATTCTGTGTATAAAACGTTAATAAAAATTTTTCTTTTAATAAACCCTTGTTTACAAATAATTGAAAATGTCTTTGCTTTAATGAAAATACACTTTAATTGCCTTTTGTTTCAAGGATATTAATAATTTGTTTTTGAAAACCACTGTGCATTTTATTGACATAAGGTCACAAATAGTTGGTAAACACTTAGGTAAAAATCAAGGAAAAACAAATTTAAGTATTTTATTTTTATTTTTACTCAAAAATATTTTAAATTACAAAAATACATACAGTGAGTAGAATTAACTAAGCAAATTTATAAAATATTACATAACACATAATAATTCAAATTCCAGTTCTACTAGTTACATACAAAAAGTCAAACAAATCTACAAACACTTTGCCAGAACAATTTGAAATAATACAAATATATAAACCTAAACATTATTTTGATTTATTATACAAATGAACAGACTTGAAGTTTATTATCCAAAAACTTAATCAATAAAAATTCACAAAACATGACATAACAATAATACATTCAAATTTCAGTTTTACCACTTACAGTATATGCAAAACTCAACACAAATCTATAAACACTACACATTATGTACAAGACCTAACAGCTAAACACTACAGACAATTTGAAATTATACATATATATAAACATAAACATTATTTTGAAATACAGAAATCATCAGACTAAGAAGTTTATTGGCAAAAGACCCAGAAAACCTTTAGATTAATGAACTGCATAGAAGCCCAATATGAATTTAAAACCTAAATTGTTCGTGAATAGTACATTTGTCAATTCTGCCAATCAATTAAATTGATATACTGACATAAAGTACTTCGTTCACAAGATTAACACACTGATCCTTACAGAGCAGAGACCATCCTTACACCAAAGCAATACATTGTCATAATCAATTATTGGTCAATTATTTAGTGATTTTTAACATACCTTTTTGTTTCAACTAAACAATTTCTTTTATGTCCGCACCATGAGACTATACATATTTTATAGGAGTCTACAAATGTTTTTACATGTCTGATAATGAACTATACAGCAGCCCAAATCAATTAAAATTAGCTCATTTAAAAGTACATACAACTTCTGCCGATCAAATTTGATGACTTTTGCTATCAAGTATTTTATTCACAAACCTGAATACTGAGCAACACACATGACAAAATTTTTTGATTTATACGTTAGACTCTGTACTCTCAGAATTTAATACCGACATTAAAAAGTACAGCATATCATTTGGTGCAGATACCGTCTTTCCATTAATGAATATATTACGTTAATTAAATTTCATATAAAATTAAAATAAATATTTAAAACATGTACAAATTTATTTGTTATGTAGTTCATTATTTCTTCTCCTAACCCACCACCTAACACATTTTAAATATAATTTTTAAAAAATTTTGTAAGTTTGTTTCATAATGGACTTCACAGCAGTTCATCAGCCATGTGAAACTAACTTTTTGTGTAACTGCACACATGACGACTTCTGTTAATTTGTCCAAATAGCATTTCTCATCCAGTATTTCATCCACAACGTTAGCACATTGAGAAACACAGGTAATGTAAGCCGTGTTTCTGTGCCCTCAGTGTACTCTCTGAATAGAATACCCAAATGAGAAAGTTTATTTGTGTCATTGGAGCAGAGACCTGCTCTGGAGTCGTCACATGTACTATTGCCTAAAAGTTTTCTGGCAGTAAATCCACTTACATACGCTGTGGACAACCGATTCACATTAAATGAGACGTCAGGCTCTTTGTCACAAGTAACAGAATTGGTGTCAGCAGTGTATGGAGTAAATGCACTGCGTTTATCAGTTAGAATGTCAGAACCAAGGAAAGTTTGAAGATTACTTAAAAGATCTGCATCATCATCCAGGCAGTTAGCATTTTTAAGAGTCTGATATGCAAGCCCATTGATGATGCAGGTCTTAAGAGCATCAACAAACTGTGGCACAGTAGGATTATTATTGGCCAATTAGTATCAGCTGTTGACAACAGACGTTATAAACTTGCTTGTGAAACCTTCTCGAAATTTTTTACTGATATATATTTTGTGTAAGCAAGTAAGTACATTTTCAATTTTATAATCTATTTTGACTTTATTCCCTTTGAAACTGTATTCATAAGTCATTTAGTTTTATTTTTATATAATAATGAAACTTTCTCTTGTGAACTTACTTGTCTTTTTCCGTCGAACGCGTTTCGGCGTCGTGTTCGCCTTTGTCAGCTTATAAACATATTTCTAAAAATATCTGAACAACTAAGTTTTGGTGGTGACTTTGGTACAAATGTTTTTCTGGTTCAGATCGAGATTATGCCTCGAGAATACTTTAGAAAACTTGGGTATCTTTCCTATCGCAATTACACCAAGGAATCATTAGAGAAAGCAGTCGAATCTGTAATAAACCACAGTTTATCAATAAGGAAAGCTGCAGAAAAGTGAGTTTAAATTTTTTACCAAAATAAAATGCATTTAGTACTTGAAATTAATCTGAGATTTGTATTTACACTTATTTTTCTTTCTTTTCTAGATACGGAATTGCTAAAAACACGATTGTGAACCACATCAATAAAAGGAAAATTGGTGACCGAGTGAGAAGCCCTGGTGGACAGGAGATTTTCACTATGGAAGAGGAGGCGATCATGGTCGCTCATATTGTGGCTACATCCACTTATGGGTTCCCAGTGACTGTGATGGATTTGAAGGTAATCGCACAATCATACCTTAATTCAATTGGGAGAAAAGTAAAAAATTTTCAAAAACAATATTCCTGGACGAGCTTGGGTCGAGGGTTTTCTGAAAAGGCATCATGACATTTCAAGACGAGTGGCAAGAAACAGTTGGAGACGGTTTAAGTTCTCCTTTTACCATTGATGTGCTCAAGTTGTGCCAAGAGCATAATGTAACCTTCGTAGCATTACCCCCACATAACTCTCATTTACTTCAGCCACTTGACGTTGCCTATTTCAGGTCAATGAAAGGTGAGTGGAGAAAGTTGTTAAATGAGTGGAAAGACACTCCCTATGGCAGAAGATGTGGAACTATTCCCAAGGAACAATTTCCTAAGCTGCTTAGTAAACTTTGGGATAACCTATTGGAGAAGGGTAAAGAAAATTTAAAATCTGGTTTTAAAAAATCCAGCATCTTTCCATTTGACAAAGAATCTGTCTTTCGAAGATTGAGCAACTTTGGTACATAGAGGGTGGCATTGGTACATGTGCATTTTTGAAATTCAAACGTTTCTGGCGGGCTTATTTTACATACCACCAAGATAGTATGGCTTCTATTTGATCAGCTGATTTTCCAACAGGAAACATCTGCTGTGCAATGCCTTCTTGATTTTTTTTTTAAGGTTAGATGCCAATTAACACAGAGTACGAATATATAGAGGAGAAATCCAATGTTAAAATTTTGACTGAAGTCTCTAGCGCTCCTGGTGACTGTGTTGCCCACTAAGTGGAGCTAAATGATAATGCAGTATGGTCACGTGACTCCAGTATACTGTATTATCCTCTGCTGCATAGGCGGGAAATCTAAAAAAGGAAATGCTTCTAGGCTTTATTTGAAATTACTCTTAAACGTTTACAGTTTCATCAGACATATTTTCATGTCATTGTAATTACAGAAAAATGTTAAAAAAAATTAATAATTACAGTGTTTCAAGGTAGACATGTAAAATGTCTAAAAACTTAAAAACATTTTAATCAAAATTTAGTAAGAAAATGCATGAAAAGTGAATTAAAAAATTAGAAAACTTACATTTACAAACCATTAATTGTACTAGTTACATCAACAAAGTAATTAGGTTTTTACAATTTTTAAGTACATGTGGCATCACAAAACATTCTGTGTATAAAACGTTAATAAAAATTTTTCTTTTAATAAACCCTTGTTTACAAATAATTGAAAATGTCTTTGCTTTAATGAAAATACACTTTAATTGCCTTTTGTTTCAAGGATATTAATAATTTGTTTTTGAAAACCACTGTGCATTTTATTGACATAAGGTCACAAATAGTTGGTAAACACTTAGGTAAAAATCAAGGAAAAACAAATTTAAGTATTTTATTTTTATTTTTACTCAAAAATATTTTAAATTACAAAAATACATACAGTGAGTAGAATTAACTAAGCAAATTTATAAAATATTACATAACACATAATAATTCAAATTCCAGTTCTACTAGTTACATACAAAAAGTCAAACAAATCTACAAACACTTTGCCAGAACAATTTGAAATAATACAAATATATAAACCTAAACATTATTTTGATTTATTATACAAATGAACAGACTTGAAGTTTATTATCCAAAAACTTAATCAATAAAAATTCACAAAACATGACATAACAATAATACATTCAAATTTCAGTTTTACCACTTACAGTATATGCAAAACTCAACACAAATCTATAAACACTACACATTATGTACAAGACCTAACAGCTAAACACTACAGACAATTTGAAATTATACATATATATAAACATAAACATTATTTTGAAATACAGAAATCATCAGACTAAGAAGTTTATTGGCAAAAGACCCAGAAAACCTTTAGATTAATGAACTGCATAGAAGCCCAATATGAATTTAAAACCTAAATTGTTCGTGAATAGTACATTTGTCAATTCTGCCAATCAATTAAATTGATATACTGACATAAAGTACTTCGTTCACAAGATTAACACACTGATCCTTACAGAGCAGAGACCATCCTTACACCAAAGCAATACATTGTCATAATCAATTATTGGTCAATTATTTAGTGATTTTTAACATACCTTTTTGTTTCAACTAAACAATTGCTTTTATGTCCGCACCATGAGACTATACATATTTTATAGGAGTCTACAAATGTTTTTACATGTCTGATAATGAACTATACAACAGCCCAAATCAATTAAAATTAGCTCATTTAATAGTGCATACAACTTCTGCCGATCAAATTTGATGACTTTTGCTATCAAGTATTTTATTCACAAACCTGAATACTGAGCAACACACATGACAAAATTTTTTGATGGATACGTTAGACTCTGTACTCTCAGAATTTAATACCGACATTAAAAAGTACAGCATATATTTGGTGCAGATACCGTCTTTCCATTAATGAATATATTACGTTAATTAAATTTCATATAAAATTAAAATAAATATTTAAAACATGTACAAATTTATTTGTTATGTAGTTCATTATTTCTTCTCCTAACCCACCACCTAACACATTTTAAATATAATTTTTAAAAAATTTTGTAAGTTTGTTTCATAATGGACTTCACAGCAGTTCATCAGCCATGTGAAACTAACTTTTTGTGTAACTGCACACATGACGACTTCTGTTAATTTGTCCAAATAGCATTTCTCATCCAGTATTTCATCCACAACGTTAGCACATTGAGAAACACAGGTAATGTAAGCCTTGTTTCTGTGCCCTCAGTGTACTCTCTGAATAGAATACCCAAATGAGAAAGTTTATTTGTGTCATTGGAGCAGAGACCTGCTCTGGAGTCGTCACATGTACTATTGCCTAAAAGTTTTCTGGCAGTAAATCCACTTACATACGCTGTGGACAACCGATTCACATTAAATGAGACGTCAGGCTCTTTGTCTCAAGTAACAGAATTGGTGTCAGCAGTGTATGGAGTAAATGCACTGCGTTTATCAGTTAGAATGTCAGAACCAAGGAAAGTTTGAAGATTACTTAAAAGATCTGCATCATCATCCAGGCAGTTAGCATTTTTAAGAGTCTGATATGCAAGCCCATTGATGATGCAGGTCTTAAGAGCATCAACAAACTGTGGCACAGTAGGATTATTATTGGCCAATTAGTATCAGCTGTTGACAACAGACGTTATAAAGTTGCTTGTGAAACCTTCTCGAAATTTTTTACTGATATATATTTTGTGTAAGCAAGTAAGTACATTTTCAATTTTATAATCTATTTTGACTGTATTCCCTTTGAAACTGTATTCATAAGTCATTTAGGTTTATTTTTATATAATAATGAAACTTTCTCTTGTGAACTTACTTGTCTTTTTCCGTCGAACGCGTTTCGGCGTCGTGTTCACCTTTGTCAGCTTAGAAACATATTTCTAAAAATATCTGAAAAACTAAGTTTTGGTGGTGACTTTGGTACAAATGTTTTTCTGGTTCAAATCGAGATTATGCCTCGAGAATACTTTAGAAAACTTGGGTATCTTTCCTATCGCAATTACACCGAGGAATCATTAGAGAAAGCAGTCGAATCTGTAATAAACCACAGTTTATCAATAAGGAAAGCTGCAGAAAAGTGAGTTTAAATTTTTTACCAAAATAAAATGCATTTAGTACTTGAAATTAATCTGAGATTTGTATTTACACTTATTTTTCTTTCTTTTCTAGATACGGAATTGCTAAAAACACGATTGTGAACCACATCAATAAAAGGAAAATTGGTGACCGAGTGAGAAGCCCTGGTGGACAGGAGATTTTCACTATGGAAGAGGAGGCGATCATGGTCGCTCATATTGTGGCTACATCCACTTATGGGTTCCCAGTGACTGTGATGGATTTGAATGTAATCGCACAATCATACCTTAATTCAATTGGGAGAAAAGTAAAAATTTTCAAAAACAATATTCCTGGACGAGCTTGGGTCGAGGGTTTTCTGAAAAGGCATCAGGACATTTCAAGACGAGTGGCAAGAAACAGTTGGAGATGGTTTAAGTTCTCCTTTTACCATTGATGTGCTCAAGTTGTGCCAAGAGCATAATGTAACCTTCGTAGCATTACCCCCACATAACTCTCATTTACTTCAGCCACTTGACGTTGCCTATTTCAGGTCAATGAAAGGTGAGTGGAGAAAGTTGTTAAATGAGTGGAAAGACACTCCCTATGGCAGAAGATGTGGAACTATTCCCAAGGAACAATTTCCTAAGCTGCTTAGTAAACTTTGGGATAACCTATTGGAGAAGGGTAAAGAAAATTTAAAATCTGGTTTTAAAAAATCCAGCATCTTTGCATTTGACAAAGAATCTGTCTTTCGAAGATTGAGCAACTTTGGTACATAGAGGGTGGCATTGGTACATGTGCATTTTTGAAATTCAAACGTTTCTGGCGGGCTTATTTTACATACCACCAAGATAGTATGGCTTCTATTTGATCAGCTGATTTTCCAACAGGAAACATCTGCTGTGCAATGCCTTCTTGATTTTTTTTTTAAGGTTAGATGCCAATTAACACAGAGTACGAATATATAGAGGAGAAATCCAATGTTAAAATTTTGACTGAAGTCTCTAGCGCTCCTGGTGACTGTGTTGCCCACTAAGTGGAGCTAAATGATAATGCAGTATGGTCACGTGACTCCAGTATACTGTATTATCCTCTGCTGCATAGGCGGGAAATCTAAAAAAGGAAATGCTTCTAGGCTTTATTTGAAATTACTCTTAAACGTTTACAGTTTCATCAGACATATTTTCATGTCATTGTAATTACAGAAAAATGTTAAAAAAAATTAATAATTACAGTGTTTCAAGGTAGACATGTAAAATGTCTAAAAACTTAAAAACATTTTAATCAAAATTTAGTAAGAAAATGCATGAAAAGTGAATTAAAAAATTAGAAAACTTACATTTACAAACCATTAATTGTACTAGTTACATCAACAAAGTAATTAGGTTTTTACAATTTTTAAGTACATGTGGCATCACAAAACATTCTGTGTATAAAACGTTAATAAAAATTTTTCTTTTAATAAACCCTTGTTTACAAATAATTGAAAATGTCTTTGCTTTAATGAAAATACACTTTAATTGCCTTTTGTTTCAAGGATATTAATAATTTGTTTTTGAAAACCACTGTGCATTTTATTGACATAAGGTCACAAATAGTTGGTAAACACTTAGGTAAAAATCAAGGAAAAACAAATTTAAGTATTTTATTTTTATTTTTACTCAAAAATATTTTAAATTACAAAAATACATACAGTGAGTAGAATTAACTAAGCAAATTTATAATATATTACATAACACATAATAATTCAAATTCCAGTTCTACTAGTTACATACAAAAAGTCAAACAAATCTACAAACACTTTGCCAGAACAATTTGAAATAATACAAATATATAAACCTAAACATTATTTTGATTTATTATACAAATGAACAGACTTGAAGTTTATTATCCAAAAACTTAATCAATAAAAATTCACAAAACATGACATAACAATAATACATTCAAATTTCAGTTTTACCACTTACAGTATATGCAAAACTCAACACAAATCTATAAACACTACACATTATGTACAAGACCTAACAGCTAAACACTACAGACAATTTGAAATTATACATATATATAAACATAAACATTATTTTGAAATACAGAAATCATCAGACTAAGAAGTTTATTGGCAAAAGACCCAGAAAACCTTTAGATTAATGAACTGCATAGAAGCCCAATATGAATTTAAAACCTAAATTGTTCGTGAATAGTACATTTGTCAATTCTGCCAATCAATTAAATTGATATACTGACATAAAGTACTTCGTTCACAAGATTAACACACTGATCCTTACAGAGCAGAGACCATCCTTACACCAAAGCAATACATTGTCATAATCAATTATTGGTCAATTATTTAGTGATTTTTAACATACCTTTTTGTTTCAACTAAACAATTGCTTTTATGTCCGCACCATGAGACTATACATATTTTATAGGAGTCTACAAATGTTTTTACATGTCTGATAATGAACTATACAACAGCCCAAATCAATTAAAATTAGCTCATTTAATAGTGCATACAACTTCTGCCGATCAAATTTGATGACTTTTGCTATCAAGTATTTTATTCACAAACCTGAATACTGAGCAACACACATGACAAAATTTTTTGATGGATACGTTAGACTCTGTACTCTCAGAATTTAATACCGACATTAAAAAGTACAGCATATATTTGGTGCAGATACCGTCTTTCCATTAATGAATATATTACGTTAATTAAATTTCATATAAAATTAAAATAAATATTTAAAACATGTACAAATTTATTTGTTATGTAGTTCATTATTTCTTCTCCTAACCCACCACCTAACACATTTTAAATATAATTTTTAAAAAATTTTGTAAGTTTGTTTCATAATGGACTTCACAGCAGTTCATCAGCCATGTGAAACTAACTTTTTGTGTAACTGCACACATGACGACTTCTGTTAATTTGTCCAAATAGCATTTCTCATCCAGTATTTCATCCACAACGTTAGCACATTGAGAAACACAGGTAATGTAAGCCTTGTTTCTGTGCCCTCAGTGTACTCTCTGAATAGAATACCCAAATGAGAAAGTTTATTTGTGTCATTGGAGCAGAGACCTGCTCTGGAGTCGTCACATGTACTATTGCCTAAAAGTTTTCTGGCAGTAAATCCACTTACATACGCTGTGGACAACCGATTCACATTAAATGAGACGTCAGGCTCTTTGTCTCAAGTAACAGAATTGGTGTCAGCAGTGTATGGAGTAAATGCACTGCGTTTATCAGTTAGAATGTCAGAACCAAGGAAAGTTTGAAGATTACTTAAAAGATCTGCATCATCATCCAGGCAGTTAGCATTTTTAAGAGTCTGATATGCAAGCCCATTAATGATGCAGGTCTTAAGAGCATCAACAAACTGTGGCACAGTAGGATTATTATTGGCCAATTAGTATCAGCTGTTGACAACAGACGTTATAAAGTTGCTTGTGAAACCTTCTCGAAATTTTTTACTGATATATATTTTGTGTAAGCAAGTAAGTACATTTTCAATTTTATAATCTATTTTGACTGTATTCCCTTTGAAACTGTATTCATAAGTCATTTAGGTTTATTTTTATATAATAATGAAACTTTCTCTTGTGAACTTACTTGTCTTTTTCCGTCGAACGCGTTTCGGCGTCGTGTTCACCTTTGTCAGCTTAGAAACATATTTCTAAAAATATCTGAAAAACTAAGTTTTGGTGGTGACTTTGGTACAAATGTTTTTCTGGTTCAGATCGAGATTATGCCTCGAGAATACTTTAGAAAACTTGGGTATCTTTCCTATCGCAATTACACCGAGGAATCATTAGAGAAAGCAGTCGAATCTGTAATAAACCACAGTTTATCAATAAGGAAAGCTGCAGAAAAGTGAGTTTAAATTTTTTACCAAAATAAAATGCATTTAGTACTTGAAATTAATCTGAGATTTGTATTTACACTTATTTTTCTTTCTTTTCTAGATACGGAATTGCTAAAAACACGATTGTGAACCACATCAATAAAAGGAAAATTGGTGACCGAGTGAGAAGCCCTGGTGGACAGGAGATTTTCACTATGGAAAGGAGGCGATCATGGTCGCTCATATTGTGGCTACATCCACTTATGGGTTCCCAGTGACTGTGATGGATTTGAATGTAATCGCACAATCATACCTTAATTCAATTGGGAGAAAAGTAAAAATTTTCAAAAACAATATTCCTGGACGAGCTTGGGTCGAGGGTTTTCTGAAAAGGCATCATGACATTTCAAGACGAGAGGCAAGAAACAGTTGGAGACGGTTTAAGTTCTCATTTTACCATTGATGTGCTCAAGTTGTGCCAAGAGCATAATGTAACCTTCGTAGCATTACCCCCACATACCCCTCATTTACTTCAGCCACTTGACGTTGCCTATTTCAGGTCAATGAAAGGTGAGTGGAGAAAGTTGTTAAATGAGTGGAAAGACACTCCCTATGGCAGAAGATGTGGAACTATTCCCAAGGAACAATTTCCTAAGCTGCTTAGTAAACTTTGGGATAACCTATTGGAGAAGGGTAAAGAAAATTTAAAATCTGGTTTTAAAAAATCCAGCATCTTTCCATTTGACAAAGAACCTGTCTTTCGAAGATTGAACAACTTTGGTACATAGAGGGTGGCATTGGTACATGTGCATTTTTGAAATTCAAACGTTTCTGGGGGGCTTATTTTACATACCACCAAGATAGTATGGCTTCTATTTGATCAGCTGATTTTCCAACAGCAAACATCTGCTGTGCAATGCCTTCTTGATTTTTTTTTAAGGTTAGACGCCAATTAACACAGAGTACGAATATATAGAGGAGAAATCCAATGTTAAAATTTTGACTGATGTCTCTAGCGCTCCTGGTGACTGTGTTGCCCACTAAGTGGAGCTAAATGATAATGCAGTATGGTCACGTGACTCCAGTATACTGTATTATCCTCTGCTGCATAGGCGGGAAATCTAAAAAAGGAAATGCTGCTAGGCTTTATTTGAAATTACTCTGAAACGTTTACAGTTTCATCAGACATATTTTCATGTCATTGTAATTACAGAAAAATGTTAAAAAAAATGAATAATTACAGTGTTTCAAGGTAGACATGTAAAATGTCTAAAAACTTAAAAACATTTTAATCAAAATTTAGTAAGAAAATGCATGAAAAGTGAATTAAAAAATTAGAAAACTTACATTTACAAACCATTAATTGTACTAGTTACATCAACAAAGTAATTAGGTTTTTACAATTTTTAAGTACATGTGGCATCACAAAACATTCTGTGTATAAAACGTTAATAAAAATTTTTCTTTTAATAAACCCTTGTTTACAAATAATGGAAAATGTCTTTGCTTTAATGAAAATACACTTTAATTGCCTTTGGTTTCAAGGATATTAATCATTTGTTTTTGAAAACCACTGTGCATTTTATTGACATAAGGTCACAAATAGTTGGTAAACACTTAGGTAAAAATCAAGGAAAAACAAATTTAAGTATTTTATTTTTATTTTTACTCAAAAATATTTTAAATTACAAAAATACATACAGTGAGTAGAATTAACTAAGCAAATTTATAATATATTACATAACACATAATAATTCAAATTCCAGTTCTACTAGTTACATACAAAAAGTCAAACAAATCTACAAACACTTTGCCAGAACAATTTGAAATAATACAAATATATAAACCTAAACATTATTTTGATTTATTATACAAATGAACAGACTTGAAGTTTATTATAAAAAACTTACTCAATAAAAATTCACAAAACATGACTAACACATAATACATTCAAATTTCAGCTCTACCACTTATATGCAAAACTCAACACTAATCTACAAACACTTCACATTATGTACAAGACCTAACAGCTAATCACTACAGAACAATCTGAAATAATACAAATATATAAACGCAAACATTATTTTGAAATATTATACAAATGAAAAGACTTGAAGTTTATTATAAAAAACTTACTCAATAAAAATTCACAAAACATGACTAACACATAATACATTCAAATTTCAGCTCTACCACTTATATGCAAAACTCAACACTAATCTACAAACACTTCACATTATGTACAAGACCTAACAGCTAATCGCTACAGAACAATTTGAAATAATACAAATATATAAACACAAACATTATTTTGAAATATTATACAAATGAACAGACTTGAAGTTATTATAAAAAACTTACTCAATAAAAATTCACAGAACATGAAATAACGCATAATACATTCAAATTCCAGTTATACTAGTTACATACAAAAAGTCAAACAAATCTACAAACACTTTGCCAGAACAATTTGAAATAATACAAATATATAAACCCAAACATTATTTTGAAATATTATACAAATGAACAGACTTGAAGTTCATTATCCAAAAACTTAATCAATAAAAATTCACAAAACATGACATAACAATAATACATTCAAATTTCAGTTTTACCACTTACAGTATATGCAAAACTCAACACAAATCTATAAACACTACACATTATGTACAAGACCTAACAGCTAAACACTACAGACAATTTGAAATTATACATATATATAAACATAAACATTATTTTGAAATACAGAAATCATCAGACAAAGAAGTTTATTGGCAAAAGACCCAGAAAACCTTTAGATTAATGAACTGCATAGAAGCCCAATATGAATTTAAAACCTAAATTGTTCGTGAATAGTACATTTGTCAATTCTGCCAATCAATTAAATTGATATACTGACAAAGTACTTCATTCACAAGATTAACACACTGATCCTTACAGAGCAGAGACCATCCTTACACCAAAGCAATACATTGTCATAATCAATTATTGGTCAATTATTTAGTGATTTTTAACATACCTTTTTGTTTCAACTAAACAATTGTTTTTATGTCCGCACCATGAGACTATACATATTTTATAGGAGTCTACAAATGTTTTTACATGTCTGATAATGAACTATACAGCAGCCCAAATCAATTAAAATTAGCTCATTTAAAAGTACATACAACTTCTGCCGATCAAATTTGATGACTTTTGCTATCAAGTATTTTATTCACAAACCTGAATACTGAGCAACACACATGACTAAATTTTTTGATGGATACGTTAGACTCTGTACTCTCAGAATTTAATACCGACATTAAAAAGTACAGCATATCATTTGGTGCAGATACCGTCTTTCCATTAATGAATATATTACGTTAATTAAATTTCATATAAAATTAAAATAAATATTTAAAACATGTACAAATTTATTTGTTATGTAGTTCATTATTTCTTCTCCTAACCCACCACCTAACACGTTTTAAAAATAATTTTTAAAAAATGTTGTAAGTTTGTTTCATAATATACTTCACAGCAGTTCATCAGCCATGTGAAACTAACTTTTTGTGTAACTGTACACATGACGACTTCTTTCAATTTGTCCAAATAGCATTTCTCATCCAGTATTTCATCCACAACGTTAGCACATTGAGAAACACAGGTAATGTAAGTCGTGTTTCTGTGCCCTCAGTGTACTCTCTGAATACCCAGATGAGAAAGTTTATTTGTGTCATTGGAGCAGAGACCTGCTCTGGAGTCGTCACATGTACTATTGCCTAAAAGTTTTCTGGCAGTAAATCCACTTACATACGCTGTGGACAACCGATTCACATTAAATGAGACGTCAGGCTCTTTGTCACAAGTAACAGAATTGGTGTCAGCAGTGTATGGAGTAAATGCACTGCATTTATCAGTTAGAATGTCAGAACCAAGGAAAGTTTGAAGATTACTTAAAAGATCTGCATCATCATCCAGGCAGTTAGCCTTTTTAAGAGTCTGATATGCAAGCCCATTGATGATGCAGGTCTTAAGAGCATCAACAAACTGTGGCACAGTAGGATTATTATTGGCCAATTAGTATCAGCTGTTGACAACAGACATTATAAAGTTGCTTGTGAAACCTTCTCGAAATTTTTTACTGATATATATTTTGTGTAAGCAAGTAAGTACATTTTCAATTTTATAATCTATTTTGACTTTATTCCCTTTGAAACTGTATTCATAAGTCATTTAGGTTTATTTTTATATAATAATGAAACTTTCTCTTGTGAACTTACTTGTCTTTTTCCGTCGAACGCGTTTCGGCGTCGTGTTCGCCTTTGTCAGCTTAGAAACATTTCTAAAAATATCTGAAAAACTAAGTTTTGGTGGTGACTTTGGTACAAATGTTTTTCTGGTTCAGATCGAGATTATGCCTCGAGAATACTTTAGAAAACTTGGGTATCTTTCCTATCGCAATTACACCGAGGAATCATTAGAGAAAGCAGTCGAATCTGTAATAAACCACAGTTTATCAATAAGGAAAGCTGCAGAAAAGTGAGTTTAAATTTTTTACCAAAATAAAATGCATTTAGTACTTGAAATTAATCTGAGATTTGTATTTACACTTATTTTTCTTTCTTTTCTAGATACGGAATTGCTAAAAACACGATTGTGAACCACATCAACAAAAGGAAAATTGGTGACCGAGTGAGAAGGCCTGGTGGACAGGAGATTTTCACTATGGAAGAGGAGGCGATCATGGTCGCTCATATTGTGGCTACATCCACTTATGGGTTCCCAGTGACTGTGATGGATTTGAAGGTAATCGCACAATCATACCTTAATTCAATTGGGAGAAAAGTAAAAATTTTCAAAAACAATATTCCTGGACGAGCTTGGGTCGAGGGTTTTCTGAAAAGGCATCATGACATTTCAAGACGAGTGGCAAGAAACAGTTGGAGATGGTTTAAGTTCTCATTTTACCATTGATGTGCTCAAGTTGTGCCAAGAGCATAATGTAACCTTCGTAGCATTACCCCCACATACCCCTCATTTACTTCAGCCACTTGACGTTGCCTATTTCAGGTCAATGAAAGGTGAGTGGAGAAAGTTGTTAAATGAGTGGAAAGACACTCCCTATGGCAGAAGATGTGGAACTATTCCCAAGGAACAATTTCCTAAGCTGCTTAGTAAACTTTGGGATAACCTATTGGAGAAGGGTAAAGAAAATTTAAAATCTGGTTTTAAAAAATCCAGCATTTTTCCATTTGACAAAGAACCTGTCTTTCGAAGATTGAGCAACTTTGGTACATAGAGGGTGGCATTGGTACACGTGCATTTTTGAAATTCAAACGTTTCTGGCGGGGTTATTTTACATACCACCAAGATAGTATGGCTTCTATTTGATCAGCTGATTTTCCAACAGCAAACATCTGCTGTGCAATGCCTTCTTGATTTTTTTTTTAAGGTTAGACGCCAATTAACACAGAGTACGAATATATAGAGGAGAAATCCAATGTTAAAATTTTGACTGAAGTCTCTAGCGCTCCTGGTGACTGTGTTGCCCACTAAGTGGAGCTAAATGATAATGCAGTATGGTCACGTGACTCCAGTATACTGTATTATCCTCTGCTGCATAGGCGGGAAATCTAAAAAAGGAAATGCTGCTAGGCTTTATTTGAAATTACTCTTAAACATTTACAGTTTCATCAGACATATTTTCATGTCATTGTAATTACAGAAAAATGTTAAAAAAAATGAATAATTACAGTGTTTCAAGGTAGACATGTAAAATGTCTAAAAACTTAAAAACATTTTAATCAAAATTTAGTAAGAAAATGCATGAAAAGTGAATTAAAAAATTAGAAAACTTACATTTACAAACCATTAATTGTACTAGTTACATCAACAAAGTAATTAGGTTTTTACAATTTTTAAGTACATGTGGCATCACAAAACATTCTGTGTATAAAACGTTAATAAAAATTTTTTTTTTAATAAACCCTTGTTTACAAATAATTGAAAATGTCTTTGCTTTAATGAAAATACACTTTAATTGCCTTTGGTTTCAAGGATATTAATTATTTGTTTTTGAAAACCACTGTGCATTTTATTGACATAAGGTCACAAATAGTTGGTAAAAACTTAGGTAAAAATCAAGGAAAAACAAATTTAAGTATTTTATTTTTATTTTTACTCAAAAACATTTTAAATTACAAAAATACATACAGTGAGTAGAATTAACTAAGCAAATTTATAAAATATTACATAACACATAATAATTCAAATTCCAGTTCTACTAGTTACATACAAAAGTCAAACAAATCTACAAACACTTCACATTATGTACAAGACCTAACAGCTAATCACTACAGAACAATCTGAAATAATACAAATATATAAACGCAAACATTATTTTGAAATATTATACAAATGAAAAGACTTGAAGTTTATTATAAAAAACTTACTCAATAAAAATTCACAAAACATGACTAACACATAATACATTCAAATTTCAGCTCTACCACTTATATGCAAAACTCAACACTAATCTACAAACACTTCACATTATGTACAAGACCTAACAGCTAATCGCTACAGAACAATTTGAAATAATACAAATATATAAACACAAACATTATTTTGAAATATTATACAAATGAACAGACTTGAAGTTATTATAAAAAACTTACTCAATAAAAATTCACAGAACATGAAATAACGCATAATACATTCAAATTCCAGTTATACTAGTTACATACAAAAAGTCAAACAAATCTACAAACACTTTGCCAGAACAATTTGAAATAATACAAATATATAAACCCAAACATTATTTTGAAATATTATACAAATGAACAGACTTGAAGTTCATTATCCAAAAACTTAATCAATAAAAATTCACAAAACATGACATAACAATAATACATTCAAATTTCAGTTTTACCACTTACAGTATATGCAAAACTCAACACAAATCTATAAACACTACACATTATGTACAAGACCTAACAGCTAAACACTACAGACAATTTGAAATTATACATATATATAAACATAAACATTATTTTGAAATACAGAAATCATCAGACAAAGAAGTTTATTGGCAAAAGACCCAGAAAACCTTTAGATTAATGAACTGCATAGAAGCCCAATATGAATTTAAAACCTAAATTGTTCGTGAATAGTACATTTGTCAATTCTGCCAATCAATTAAATTGATATACTGACAAAGTACTTCATTCACAAGATTAACACACTGATCCTTACAGAGCAGAGACCATCCTTACACCAAAGCAATACATTGTCATAATCAATTATTGGTCAATTATTTAGTGATTTTTAACATACCTTTTTGTTTCAACTAAACAATTGTTTTTATGTCCGCACCATGAGGCTATACATATTTTATGGGAGTCTACAAATGTTTTTACATGTCTGATAATGAACTATACAGCAGCCCAAATCAATTAAAATTAGCTCATTTAAAAGTACATACAACTTCTGCCGATCAAATTTGATGACTTTTGCTATCAAGTATTTTATTCACAAACCTGAATACTGAGCAACACACATGACTAAATTTTTTGATGGATACGTTAGACTCTGTACTCTCAGAATTTAATACCGACATTAAAAAGTGCAGCATATATTTGGTGCAGATACCGTCTTTCCATTAATGAATATATTACGTTAATTAAATTTCATATAAAATTAAAATAAATATTTAAAACATGTACAAATTTATTTGTTATGTAGTTCATTATTTCTTCTCCTAACCCACCACCTAACACATTTTAAATATAATTTTTAAAAAATTTTGTAAGTTTGTTTCATAATGGACTTCACAGCAGTTCATCAGCCATGTGAAACTAACTTTTTGTGTAACTGCACACATGACGACTTCTGTTAATTTGTGCAAATAGCATTTCTCATCCAGTATTTCATCCACAACGTTAGCACATTGAGAAACACAGGTAATGTAAGCCGTGTTTCTGTGCCCTCAGTGTACTCTCTGAATACCCAGATGAGAAAGTTTATTTGTGTCATTGGAGCAGAGACCTGCTCTGGAGTCGTCACATGTACTATTGCCTAAAAGTTTTCTGGCAGTAAATCCACTTACATACGCTGTGGACAACCGATTCACATTAAATGAGACGTCAGGCTCTTTGTCACAAGTAACAGAATTGGTGTCAGCAGTGTATGGAGTAAATGCACTGCGTTTATCAGTTAGAATGTCAGAACCAAGGAAAGTTTGAAGATTACTTAAAAGATCTGCATCATCATCCAGGCAGTTAGCATTTTTAAGAGTCTGATATGCAAGCCCATTGATGATGCAGGTCTTAAGAGCATCAACAAACTGTGGCACAGTAGGATTATTATTGGCCAATTAGTATCAGCTGTTGACAACAGACATTATAAAGTTGCTTGTGAAACCTTCTCGAAATTTTTTACTGATATATATTTTGTGTAAGCAAGTAAGTACATTTTCAATTTTATAATCTATTTTGACTTTATTCCCTTTGAAACTGTATTCATAAGTCATTTAGGTTTATTTTTATGTAATAATGAAACTTTCTCTTGGGAACTTACTTGTCTTTTTCCGTCGAACGCGTTTCGGCGTCGTGTTCGCCTTTGTCAGCTTAGAAACATATTTCTAAAAATATCTGAAAAACTAAGTTTTGGTGGTGACTTTGGTACAAATGTTTTTCTGGTTCAGATCGAGATTATGCCTCGAGAATACTTTAGAAAACTTGGGTATCTTTCCTATCGCAATTACACCGAGGAATCATTAGAGAAAGCAGTCGAATCTGTAATAAACGACAGTTTATCAATAAGGAAAGCTGCAGAAAAGTGAGTTTAAATTTTTTACCAAAATAAAATGCATTTAGTACTTGAAATTAATCTGAGATTTGTATTTACACTTATTTTCTTTCTTTTCTAGATACGGAATTGCTAAAAACACGATTGTGAACCACATCAACAAAAGGAAAATTGGTGACCGAGTGAGAAGCCCTGGTGGACAGGAGATTTTCACTATGGAAGAGGAGGCGATCATGGTCGCTCATATTGTGGCTACATCCACTTATGGGTTCCCAGTGACTGTGATGGATTTGAAGGTAATCGCACAATCATACCTTAATTCAATTGGGAGAAAAGTAAAAATTTTCAAAAACAATATTCCTGGACGAGCTTGGGTCGAGGGTTTTCTGAAAAGGCATCAGGACATTTCAAGACGAGTGGCAAGAAACAGTTGGAGATGGTTTAAGTTCTCATTTTACCATTGATGTGCTCAAGTTGTGCCAAGAGCATAATGCAACCTTCGTAGCATTACCCCCACATACCCCTCATTTACTTCAGCCACTTGACGTTGCCTATTTCAGGTCAATGAAAGGTGAGTGGAGAAAGTTGTTAAATGAGTGGAAAGACACTCCCTATGGCAGAAGATGTGGAACTATTCCCAAGGAACAATTTCCTAAGCTGCTTAGTAAACTTTGGGATAACCTATTGGAGAAGGGTAAAGAAAATTTAAAATCTGGTTTTAAAAAATCCAGCATTTTTCCATTTGACAAAGAACCTGTCTTTCGAAGATTGAGCAACTTTGGTACATAGAGGGTGGCATTGGTACACGTGCATTTTTGAAATTCAAACGTTTCTGGCGGGGTTATTTTACATACCACCAAGATAGTATGGCTTCTATTTGATCAGCTGATTTTCCAACAGCAAACATCTGCTGTGCAATGCCTTCTTGATTTTTTTTTTAAGGTTAGACGCCAATTAACACAGAGTACAAATATATAGAGGAGAAATCCAATGTTAAAAATTTGACTGAAGTCTCTAGCGCTCCTGGTGACTGTGTTGCCCACTAAGTGGAGCTAAATGATAATGCAGTATGGTCACGTGACTCCAGTATACTGTATTATCCTCTGCTGCATAGGCGGGAAATCTAAAAAAGGAAATGCTGCTAGGCTTTATTTGAAATTACTCTTAAACATTTACAGTTTCATCAGACATATTTTCATGTCATTGTAATTACAGAAAAATGTTTAAAAAAATGAATAATTACAGTGTTTCAAGGTAGACATGTAAAATGTCTAAAAACTTAAAAACATTTTAATCAAAATTTAGTAAGAAAATGCATGAAAAGTGAATTAAAAAATTAGAAAACTTACATTTACAAACCATTAATTGTACTAGTTACATCAACAAAGTAATTAGGTTTTTACAATTTTTAAGTACATGTGGCATCACAAAACATTCTGTGTATAAAACGTTAATAAAAATTTTTCTTTTAATAAACCCTTGTTTACAAATAATTGAAAATGTCTTTGCTTTAATGAAAATACACTTTAATTGCCTTTGGTTTCAAGGATATTAATCATTGGTTTTTGAAAACCACTGTGCATTTTATTGACATAAGGTCACAAATAGTTGGTAAACACTTAGGTAAAAATCAAGGAAAAACAAATTTAAGTATTTTATTTTTATTTTTACTCAAAAACATTTTAAATTACAAAAATACATACAGTGAGTAGAATTAACTAAGCAAATTTATAAAATATTACATAACACATAATAATTCAAATTCCAGTTCTACTAGTTACATACAAAAGTCAAACAAATCTACAAACACTTCACATTATGTACAAGACCTAACAGCTAATCACTACAGAACAATCTGAAATAATACAAATATATAAACGCAAACATTATTTTGAAATATTATACAAATGAAAAGACTTGAAGTTTATTATAAAAAACTTACTCAATAAAAATTCACAAAACATGACTAACACATAATACATTCAAATTTCAGCTCTACCACTTATATGCAAAACTCAACACTAATCTACAAACACTTCACATTATGTACAAGACCTAACAGCTAATCGCTACAGAACAATTTGAAATAATACAAATATATAAACACAAACATTATTTTGAAATATTATACAAATGAACAGACTTGAAGTTATTATAAAAAACTTACTCAATAAAAATTCACAGAACATGAAATAACGCATAATACATTCAAATTCCAGTTATACTAGTTACATACAAAAAGTCAAACAAATCTACAAACACTTTGCCAGAACAATTTGAAATAATACAAATATATAAACCCAAACATTATTTTGAAATATTATACAAATGAACAGACTTGAAGTTCATTATCCAAAAACTTAATCAATAAAAATTCACAAAACATGACATAACAATAATACATTCAAATTTCAGTTTTACCACTTACAGTATATGCAAAACTCAACACAAATCTATAAACACTACACATTATGTACAAGACCTAACAGCTAAACACTACAGACAATTTGAAATTATACATATATATAAACATAAACATTATTTTGAAATACAGAAATCATCAGACAAAGAAGTTTATTGGCAAAAGACCCAGAAAACCTTTAGATTAATGAACTGCATAGAAGCCCAATATGAATTTAAAACCTAAATTGTTCGTGAATAGTACATTTGTCAATTCTGCCAATCAATTAAATTGATATACTGACAAAGTACTTCATTCACAAGATTAACACACTGATCCTTACAGAGCAGAGACCATCCTTACACCAAAGCAATACATTGTCATAATCAATTATTGGTCAATTATTTAGTGATTTTTAACATACCTTTTTGTTTCAACTAAACAATTGTTTTTATGTCCGCACCATGAGGCTATACATATTTTATGGGAGTCTACAAATGTTTTTACATGTCTGATAATGAACTATACAGCAGCCCAAATCAATTAAAATTAGCTCATTTAAAAGTACATACAACTTCTGCCGATCAAATTTGATGACTTTTGCTATCAAGTATTTTATTCACAAACCTGAATACTGAGCAACACACATGACTAAATTTTTTGATGGATACGTTAGACTCTGTACTCTCAGAATTTAATACCGACATTAAAAAGTGCAGCATATATTTGGTGCAGATACCGTCTTTCCATTAATGAATATATTACGTTAATTAAATTTCATATAAAATTAAAATAAATATTTAAAACATGTACAAATTTATTTGTTATGTAGTTCATTATTTCTTCTCCTAACCCACCACCTAACACATTTTAAATATAATTTTTAAAAAATTTTGTAAGTTTGTTTCATAATGGACTTCACAGCAGTTCATCAGCCATGTGAAACTAACTTTTTGTGTAACTGCACACATGACGACTTCTGTTAATTTGTGCAAATAGCATTTCTCATCCAGTATTTCATCCACAACGTTAGCACATTGAGAAACACAGGTAATGTAAGCCGTGTTTCTGTGCCCTCAGTGTACTCTCTGAATACCCAGATGAGAAAGTTTATTTGTGTCATTGGAGCAGAGACCTGCTCTGGAGTCGTCACATGTACTATTGCCTAAAAGTTTTCTGGCAGTAAATCCACTTACATACGCTGTGGACAACCGATTCACATTAAATGAGACGTCAGGCTCTTTGTCACAAGTAACAGAATTGGTGTCAGCAGTGTATGGAGTAAATGCACTGCGTTTATCAGTTAGAATGTCAGAACCAAGGAAAGTTTGAAGATTACTTAAAAGATCTGCATCATCATCCAGGCAGTTAGCATTTTTAAGAGTCTGATATGCAAGCCCATTGATGATGCAGGTCTTAAGAGCATCAACAAACTGTGGCACAGTAGGATTATTATTGGCCAATTAGTATCAGCTGTTGACAACAGACATTATAAAGTTGCTTGTGAAACCTTCTCGAAATTTTTTACTGATATATATTTTGTGTAAGCAAGTAAGTACATTTTCAATTTTATAATCTATTTTGACTTTATTCCCTTTGAAACTGTATTCATAAGTCATTTAGGTTTATTTTTATGTAATAATGAAACTTTCTCTTGGGAACTTACTTGTCTTTTTCCGTCGAACGCGTTTCGGCGTCGTGTTCGCCTTTGTCAGCTTAGAAACATATTTCTAAAAATATCTGAAAAACTAAGTTTTGGTGGTGACTTTGGTACAAATGTTTTTCTGGTTCAGATCGAGATTATGCCTCGAGAATACTTTAGAAAACTTGGGTATCTTTCCTATCGCAATTACACCGAGGAATCATTAGAGAAAGCAGTCGAATCTGTAATAAACGACAGTTTATCAATAAGGAAAGCTGCAGAAAAGTGAGTTTAAATTTTTTACCAAAATAAAATGCATTTAGTACTTGAAATTAATCTGAGATTTGTATTTACACTTATTTTCTTTCTTTTCTAGATACGGAATTGCTAAAAACACGATTGTGAACCACATCAACAAAAGGAAAATTGGTGACCGAGTGAGAAGCCCTGGTGGACAGGAGATTTTCACTATGGAAGAGGAGGCGATCATGGTCGCTCATATTGTGGCTACATCCACTTATGGGTTCCCAGTGACTGTGATGGATTTGAAGGTAATCGCACAATCATACCTTAATTCAATTGGGAGAAAAGTAAAAATTTTCAAAAACAATATTCCTGGACGAGCTTGGGTCGAGGGTTTTCTGAAAAGGCATCAGGACATTTCAAGACGAGTGGCAAGAAACAGTTGGAGATGGTTTAAGTTCTCATTTTACCATTGATGTGCTCAAGTTGTGCCAAGAGCATAATGCAACCTTCGTAGCATTACCCCCACATACCCCTCATTTACTTCAGCCACTTGACGTTGCCTATTTCAGGTCAATGAAAGGTGAGTGGAGAAAGTTGTTAAATGAGTGGAAAGACACTCCCTATGGCAGAAGATGTGGAACTATTCCCAAGGAACAATTTCCTAAGCTGCTTAGTAAACTTTGGGATAACCTATTGGAGAAGGGTAAAGAAAATTTAAAATCTGGTTTTAAAAAATCCAGCATTTTTCCATTTGACAAAGAACCTGTCTTTCGAAGATTGAGCAACTTTGGTACATAGAGGGTGGCATTGGTACACGTGCATTTTTGAAATTCAAACGTTTCTGGTGGGGTTATTTTACATACCACCAAGATAGTATGGCTTCTATTTGATCAGCTGATTTTCCAACAGCAAACATCTGCTGTGCAATGCCTTCTTGATTTTTTTTTTAAGGTTAGACGCCAATTAACACAGAGTACAAATATATAGAGGAGAAATCCAATGTTAAAAATTTGACTGAAGTCTCTAGCGCTCCTGGTGACTGTGTTGCCCACTAAGTGGAGCTAAATGATAATGCAGTATGGTCACGTGACTCCAGTATACTGTATTATCCTCTGCTGCATAGGCGGGAAATCTAAAAAAGGAAATGCTGCTAGGCTTTATTTGAAATTACTCTTAAACATTTACAGTTTCATCAGACATATTTTCATGTCATTGTAATTACAGAAAAATGTTTAAAAAAATGAATAATTACAGTGTTTCAAGGTAGACATGTAAAATGTCTAAAAACTTAAAAACATTTTAATCAAAATTTAGTAAGAAAATGCATGAAAAGTGAATTAAAAAATTAGAAAACTTACATTTACAAACCATTAATTGTACTAGTTACATCAACAAAGTAATTAGGTTTTTACAATTTTTAAGTACATGTGGCATCACAAAACATTCTGTGTATAAAACGTTAATAAAAATTTTTCTTTTAATAAACCCTTGTTTACAAATAATTGAAAATGTCTTTGCTTTAATGAAAATACACTTTAATTGCCTTTGGTTTCAAGGATATTAATCATTGGTTTTTGAAAACCACTGTGCATTTTATTGACATAAGGTCACAAATAGTTGGTAAACACTTAGGTAAAAATCAAGGAAAAACAAATTTAAGTATTTTATTTTTATTTTTACTCAAAAACATTTTAAATTACAAAAATACATACAGTGAGTAGAATTAACTAAGCAAATTTATAAAATATTACATAACACATAATAATTCAAATTCCAGTTCTACTAGTTACATACAAAAGTCAAACAAATCTACAAACACTTCACATTATGTACAAGACCTAACAGCTAATCACTACAGAACAATCTGAAATAATACAAATATATAAACGCAAACATTATTTTGAAATATTATACAAATGAAAAGACTTGAAGTTTATTATAAAAAACTTACTCAATAAAAATTCACAAAACATGACTAACACATAATACATTCAAATTTCAGCTCTACCACTTATATGCAAAACTCAACACTAATCTACAAACACTTCACATTATGTACAAGACCTAACAGCTAATCGCTACAGAACAATTTGAAATAATACAAATATATAAACACAAACATTATTTTGAAATATTATACAAATGAACAGACTTGAAGTTATTATAAAAAACTTACTCAATAAAAATTCACAGAACATGAAATAACGCATAATACATTCAAATTCCAGTTATACTAGTTACATACAAAAAGTCAAACAAATCTACAAACACTTTGCCAGAACAATTTGAAATAATACAAATATATAAACCCAAACATTATTTTGAAATATTATACAAATGAACAGACTTGAAGTTCATTATCCAAAAACTTAATCAATAAAAATTCACAAAACATGACATAACAATAATACATTCAAATTTCAGTTTTACCACTTACAGTATATGCAAAACTCAACACAAATCTATAAACACTACACATTATGTACAAGACCTAACAGCTAAACACTACAGACAATTTGAAATTATACATATATATAAACATAAACATTATTTTGAAATACAGAAATCATCAGACAAAGAAGTTTATTGGCAAAAGACCCAGAAAACCTTTAGATTAATGAACTGCATAGAAGCCCAATATGAATTTAAAACCTAAATTGTTCGTGAATAGTACATTTGTCAATTCTGCCAATCAATTAAATTGATATACTGACAAAGTACTTCATTCACAAGATTAACACACTGATCCTTACAGAGCAGAGACCATCCTTACACCAAAGCAATACATTGTCATAATCAATTATTGGTCAATTATTTAGTGATTTTTAACATACCTTTTTGTTTCAACTAAACAATTGTTTTTATGTCCGCACCATGAGAC
Organism: Magicicada septendecula; assembly: GCA_034769895.1. Lineage (NCBI taxonomy): Eukaryota > Metazoa > Arthropoda > Insecta > Hemiptera > Cicadidae > Magicicada > Magicicada septendecula. The sequence goes on along the minus strand of CM068368.1, from coordinate 749,677,780 downwards.
TATACATATTTTATAGGAGTCTACAAATGTTTTTACATGTCTGATAATGAACTATACAGCAGCCCAAATCAATTAAAATTAGCTCATTTAAAAGTACATACAACTTCTGCCGATCAAATTTGATGACTTTTGCTATCAAGTATTTTATTCACAAACCTGAATACTGAGCAACACACATGACTAAATTTTTTGATGGATACGTTAGACTCTGTACTCTCAGAATTTAATACCGACATTAAAAAGTACAGCATATATTTGGTGCAGATACCGTCTTTCCATTAATGAATATATTACGTTAATTAAATTTCATATAAAATTAAAATAAATATTTAAAACATGTACAAATTTATTTGTTATGTAGTTCATTATTTCTTCTCCTAACCCACCACCTAACACATTTTAAATATAATTTTTAAAAAATTTTGTAAGTTTGTTTCATAATGGACTTCACAGCAGTTCATCAGCCATGTGAAACTAACTTTTTGTGTAACTGCACACATGACGACTTCTGTTAATTTGTCCAAATAGCATTTCTCATCCAGTATTTCATCCACAACGTTAGCACATTGAGAAACACAGGTAATGTAAGCCGTGTTTCTGTGCCCTCAGTGTACTCTGTGAATAGAATACCCAGATGAGAAAGTTTATTTGTGTCATTGGAGCAGAGACCTGCTCTGGAGTCGTCACATGTACTATTGCCTAAAAGTTTTCTGGCAGTAAATCCACTTACATACGCTGTGGACAACCGATTCACATTAAATGAGACGTCAGGCTCTTTGTCACAAGTAACAGAATTGGTGTCAGCAGTGTATGTAGTAAATGCACTGCGTTTATCAGTTAGAATTTCAGAACCAAGGAAAGTTTGAAGATTACTTAAAAGATCTGCATCATCATCCAGGCAGTTAGCCTTTTTAAGAGTCTGATATGCAAGCCCATTGATGATGCAGGTCTTAAGAGCATCAACAAACTGTGGCACAGTAGGATTATTATTGGCCAATTAGTATCAGCTGTTGACAACAGACATTATAAAGTTGGTTGTGAAACCTTCTCGAAATTTTTTACTGATATATATTTTGTGTAAGCAAGTAAGTACATTTTCAATTTTATAATCTATTTTGACTTTATTCCCTTTGAAACTGTATTCATAAGTCATTTAGGTTTATTTTTATATAATAATGAAACTTTCTCTTGGGAACTTACTTGTCTTTTTCCGTCGAACGCGTTTCGGCGTCGTGTTCGCCTTTGTCAGCTTAGAAACATATTTCTAAAAATATCTGAAAAACTAAGTTTTGGTGGTGACTTTGGTACAAATGTTTTTCTGGTTCAGATCGAGATTATGCCTCGAGAATACTTTAGAAAACTTGGGTATCTTTCCTATCGCAATTACACCGAGGAATCATTAGAGAAAGCAGTCGAATCTGTAATAAACGACAGTTTATCAATAAGGAAAGCTGCAGAAAAGTGAGTTTAAATTTTTTACCAAAATAAAATGCATTTAGTACTTGAAATTAATCTGAGATTTGTATTTACACTTATTTTCTTTCTTTTCTAGATACGGAATTGCTAAAAACACGATTGTGAACCACATCAACAAAAGGAAAATTGGTGACCGAGTGAGAAGCCCTGGTGGACAGGAGATTTTCACTATGGAAGAGGAGGCGATCATGGTCGCTCATATTGTGGCTACATCCACTTATGGGTTCCCAGTGACTGTGATGGATTTGAAGGTAATCGCACAATCATACCTTAATTCAATTGGGAGAAAAGTAAAAATTTTCAAAAACAATATTCCTGGACGAGCTTGGGTCGAGGGTTTTCTGAAAAGGCATCAGGACATTTCAAGACGAGTGGCAAGAAACAGTTGGAGATGGTTTAAGTTCTCATTTTACCATTGATGTGCTCAAGTTGTGCCAAGAGCATAATGCAACCTTCGTAGCATTACCCCCACATACCCCTCATTTACTTCAGCCACTTGACGTTGCCTATTTCAGGTCAATGAAAGGTGAGTGGAGAAAGTTGTTAAATGAGTGGAAAGACACTCCCTATGGCAGAAGATGTGGAACTATTCCCAAGGAACAATTTCCTAAGCTGCTTAGTAAACTTTGGGATAACCTATTGGAGAAGGGTAAAGAAAATTTAAAATCTGGTTTTAAAAAATCCAGCATTTTTCCATTTGACAAAGAACCTGTCTTTCGAAGATTGAGCAACTTTGGTACATAGAGGGTGGCATTGGTACACGTGCATTTTTGAAATTCAAACGTTTCTGGTGGGGTTATTTTACATACCACCAAGATAGTATGGCTTCTATTTGATCAGCTGATTTTCCAACAGCAAACATCTGCTGTGCAATGCCTTCTTGATTTTTTTTTTAAGGTTAGACGCCAATTAACACAGAGTACAAATATATAGAGGAGAAATCCAATGTTAAAAATTTGACTGAAGTCTCTAGCGCTCCTGGTGACTGTGTTGCCCACTAAGTGGAGCTAAATGATAATGCAGTATGGTCACGTGACTCCAGTATACTGTATTATCCTCTGCTGCATAGGCGGGAAATCTAAAAAAGGAAATGCTGCTAGGCTTTATTTGAAATTACTCTTAAACATTTACAGTTTCATCAGACATATTTTCATGTCATTGTAATTACAGAAAAATGTTTAAAAAAATGAATAATTACAGTGTTTCAAGGTAGACATGTAAAATGTCTAAAAACTTAAAAACATTTTAATCAAAATTTAGTAAGAAAATGCATGAAAAGTGAATTAAAAAATTAGAAAACTTACATTTACAAACCATTAATTGTACTAGTTACATCAACAAAGTAATTAGGTTTTTACAATTTTTAAGTACATGTGGCATCACAAAACATTCTGTGTATAAAACGTTAATAAAAATTTTTCTTTTAATAAACCCTTGTTTACAAATAATTGAAAATGTCTTTGCTTTAATGAAAATACACTTTAATTGCCTTTGGTTTCAAGGATATTAATCATTGGTTTTTGAAAACCACTGTGCATTTTATTGACATAAGGTCACAAATAGTTGGTAAACACTTAGGTAAAAATCAAGGAAAAACAAATTTAAGTATTTTATTTTTATTTTTACTCAAAAACATTTTAAATTACAAAAATACATACAGTGAGTAGAATTAACTAAGCAAATTTATAAAATATTACATAACACATAATAATTCAAATTCCAGTTCTACTAGTTACATACAAAAGTCAAACAAATCTACAAACACTTCACATTATGTACAAGACCTAACAGCTAATCACTACAGAACAATCTGAAATAATACAAATATATAAACGCAAACATTATTTTGAAATATTATACAAATGAAAAGACTTGAAGTTTATTATAAAAAACTTACTCAATAAAAATTCACAAAACATGACTAACACATAATACATTCAAATTTCAGCTGTACCACTTATATGCAAAACTCAACACTAATCTACAAACACTTCACATTATGTACAAGACCTAACAGCTAATCGCTACAGAACAATTTGAAATAATACAAATATATAAACACAAACATTATTTTGAAATATTATACAAATGAACAGACTTGAAGTTATTATAAAAAACTTACTCAATAAAAATTCACAGAACATGAAATAACGCATAATACATTCAAATTCCAGTTATACTAGTTACATACAAAAAGTCAAACAAATCTACAAACACTTTGCCAGAACAATTTGAAATAATACAAATATATAAACCCAAACATTATTTTGAAATATTATACAAATGAACAGACTTGAAGTTCATTATCCAAAAACTTAATCAATAAAAATTCACAAAACATGACATAACAATAATACATTCAAATTTCAGTTTTACCACTTACAGTATATGCAAAACTCAACACAAATCTATAAACACTACACATTATGTACAAGACCTAACAGCTAAACACTACAGACAATTTGAAATTATACATATATATAAACATAAACATTATTTTGAAATACAGAAATCATCAGACAAAGAAGTTTATTGGCAAAAGACCCAGAAAACCTTTAGATTAATGAACTGCATAGAAGCCCAATATGAATTTAAAACCTAAATTGTTCGTGAATAGTACATTTGTCAATTCTGCCAATCAATTAAATTGATATACTGACAAAGTACTTCATTCACAAGATTAACACACTGATCCTTACAGAGCAGAGACCATCCTTACACCAAAGCAATACATTGTCATAATCAATTATTGGTCAATTATTTAGTGATTTTTAACATACCTTTTTGTTTCAACTAAACAATTGTTTTTATGTCCGCACCATGAGACTATACATATTTTATAGGAGTCTACAAATGTTTTTACATGTCTGATAATGAACTATACAGCAGCCCAAATCAATTAAAATTAGCTCATTTAAAAGTACATACAACTTCTGCCGATCAAATTTGATGACTTTTGCTATCAAGTATTTTATTCACAAACCTGAATACTGAGCAACACACATGACTAAATTTTTTGATGGATACGTTAGACTCTGTACTCTCAGAATTTAATACCGACATTAAAAAGTACAGCATATATTTGGTGCAGATACCGTCTTTCCATTAATGAATATATTACGTTAATTAAATTTCATATAAAATTAAAATAAATATTTAAAACATGTACAAATTTATTTGTTATGTAGTTCATTATTTCTTCTCCTAACCCACCACCTAACACATTTTAAATATAATTTTTAAAAAATTTTGTAAGTTTGTTTCATAATGGACTTCACAGCAGTTCATCAGCCATGTGAAACTAACTTTTTGTGTAACTGCACACATGACGACTTCTGTTAATTTGTCCAAATAGCATTTCTCATCCAGTATTTCATCCACAACGTTAGCACATTGAGAAACACAGGTAATGTAAGCCGTGTTTCTGTGCCCTCAGTGTACTCTGTGAATAGAATACCCAGATGAGAAAGTTTATTTGTGTCATTGGAGCAGAGACCTGCTCTGGAGTCGTCACATGTACTATTGCCTAAAAGTTTTCTGGCAGTAAATCCACTTACATACGCTGTGGACAACCGATTCACATTAAATGAGACGTCAGGCTCTTTGTCACAAGTAACAGAATTGGTGTCAGCAGTGTATGTAGTAAATGCACTGCGTTTATCAGTTAGAATTTCAGAACCAAGGAAAGTTTGAAGATTACTTAAAAGATCTGCATCATCATCCAGGCAGTTAGCCTTTTTAAGAGTCTGATATGCAAGCCCATTGATGATGCAGGTCTTAAGAGCATCAACAAACTGTGGCACAGTAGGATTATTATTGGCCAATTAGTATCAGCTGTTGACAACAGACATTATAAAGTTGGTTGTGAAACCTTCTCGAAATTTTTTACTGATATATATTTTGTGTAAGCAAGTAAGTACATTTTCAATTTTATAATCTATTTTGACTTTATTCCCTTTGAAACTGTATTCATAAGTCATTTAGGTTTATTTTTATATAATAATGAAACTTTCTCTTGGGAACTTACTTGTCTTTTTCCGTCGAACGCGTTTCGGCGTCGTGTTCGCCTTTGTCAGCTTAGAAACATATTTCTAAAAATATCTGAAAAACTAAGTTTTGGTGGTGACTTTGGTACAAATGTTTTTCTGGTTCAGATCGAGATTATGCCTCGAGAATACTTTAGAAAACTTGGGTATCTTTCCTATCGCAATTACACCGAGGAATCATTAGAGAAAGCAGTCGAATCTGTAATAAACCACTGTTTATCAATAAGGAAAGCTGCAGAAATTGAGTTTAAATTTTTTAACAAAATAAAATGCATTTAGTACTTGAAATTAATCTGAGATTTGTATTTACACTTATTTTTCTTTCTTTTCTAGATACGGAATTGCTAAAAACACGATTGTGAACCACATCAATAAAAGGAAAATTGGTGACCGAGTGAGAAGCCCTGGTGGACAGGAGATTTTCACTATGGAAGAGGAGGCGATCATGGTCGCTCATATTGTGGCTACATCCACTTATGGGTTCCCAGTGACTGTGATGGATTTGAAGGTAATCGCACAATCATACCTTAATTCAATTGGGAGAAAAGTAAAAATTTTCAAAAACAATATTCCTGTACGAGCTTGGGTCGAGGGTTTTCTGAAAAGGCATCATGACATTTCAAGACGAGTGGCAAGAAACAGTTGGAGATGGTTTAAGTTCTCATTTTACCATTGATGTGCTCAAGTTGTGCCAAGAGCATAATGTAACCTTCGTAGCATTACCCCCTCATACCCCTCATTTACTTCAGCCACTTGACGTTGCCTATTTCAGGTCAATGAAAGGTGAGTGGAGAAAGTTGTTAAATGAGTGGAAAGACACTCCCTATGGCAGAAGATGTGGAACTATTCCCAAGGAACAATTTCCTAAGCTGCTTAGTAAACTTTGGGATAACCTATTGGAGAAGGGTAAAGAAAATTTAAAATCTGGTTTTAAAAAATCCAGCATTTTTCCATTTGACAAAGAACCTGTCTTTCGAAGATTGAGCAACTTTGGTACATAGAGGGTGGCATTGGTACACGTGCATTTTTGAAATTCAAACGTTTCTGGCGGGCTTATTTTACATACCACCAAGATAGTATGGCTTCTATTTGATCAGCTGATTTTCCAACAGCAAACATCTGCTGTGCAATGCCTTCTTGATTTTTTTTTTAAGGTTAGACGCCAATTAACACAGAGTACGAATATATAGAGGAGAAATCCAATGTTAAAATTTTGACTGAAGTCTCTAGCGCTCCTGGTGACTGTGTTGCCCACTAAGTGGAGCTAAATGATAATGCAGTATGGTCACGTGACTCCAGTATACTGTATTATCCTCTGCTGCATAGGCGGGAAATCTAAAAAAGGAAATGCTGCTAGGCTTTATTTGAAATTACTCTTAAACATTTACAGTTTCATCAGACATATTTTCATGTCATTGTAATTACAGAAAAATGTTAAAAAAAATGAATAATTACAGTGTTTCAAGGTAGACATGTAAAATGTCTAAAAACTTAAAAACATTTTAATCAAAATTTAGTAAGAAAATGCATGAAAAGTGAATTAAAAAATTAGAAAACTTACATTTACAAACCATTAATTGTACTAGTTACATCAACAAAGTAATTAGGTTTTTACAATTTTTAAGTACATGTGGCATCACAAAACATTCTGTGTATAAAACGTTAATAAAAATTTTTCTTTTAATAAACCCTTGTTTACAAATAATTGAAAATGTCTTTGCTTTAATGAAAATACACTTTAATTGCCTTTGGTTTCAAGGATATTAATCATTTGTTTTTGAAAACCACTGTGCATTTTATTGACATAAGGTCACAAATAGTTGGTAAACACTTAGGTAAAAATCAAGGAAAAACAAATTTAAGTATTTTATTTTTATTTTTACTCAAAAACATTTTAAATTACAAAAATACATACAGTGAGTAGAATTAACTAAGCAAATTTATAAAATATTACATAACACATAATAATTCAAATTCCAGTTCTACTAGTTACATACAAAAGTCAAACAAATCTACAAACACTTCACATTATGTACAAGACCTAACAGCTAATCACTACAGAACAATCTGAAATAATACAAATATATAAACGCAAACATTATTTTGAAATATTATACAAATGAAAAGACTTGAAGTTTATTATAAAAAACTTACTCAATAAAAATTCACAAAACATGACTAACACATAATACATTCAAATTTCAGCTGTACCACTTATATGCAAAACTCAACACTAATCTACAAACACTTCACATTATGTACAAGACCTAACAGCTAATCGCTACAGAACAATTTGAAATAATACAAATATATAAACACAAACATTATTTTGAAATATTATACAAATGAACAGACTTGAAGTTATTATAAAAAACTTACTCAATAAAAATTCACAGAACATGAAATAACGCATAATACATTCAAATTCCAGTTATACTAGTTACATACAAAAAGTCAAACAAATCTACAAACACTTTGCCAGAACAATTTGAAATAATACAAATATATAAACCCAAACATTATTTTGAAATATTATACAAATGAACAGACTTGAAGTTCATTATCCAAAAACTTAATCAATAAAAATTCACAAAACATGACATAACAATAATACATTCAAATTTCAGTTTTACCACTTACAGTATATGCAAAACTCAACACAAATCTATAAACACTACACATTATGTACAAGACCTAACAGCTAAACACTACAGACAATTTGAAATTATACATATATATAAACATAAACATAATTTTGAAATACAGAAATCATCAGACAAAGAAGATTATTGGCAAAAGACCCAGAAAACCTTTAGATTAATGAACTGCATAGAAGCCCAATATGAATTTAAAACCTAAATTGTTCGTGAATAGTACATTTGTCAATTCTGCCAATCAATTAAATTGATATACTGACAAAGTACTTCATTCACAAGATTAACACACTGATCCTTACAGAGCAGAGACCATCCTTACACCAAAGCAATACATTGTCATAATCAATTATTGGTCAATTATTTAGTGATTTTTAACATACCTTTTTGTTTCAACTAAACAATTGTTTTTATGTCCGCACCATGAGGCTATACATATTTTATGGGAGTCTACAAATGTTTTTACATGTCTGATAATGAACTATACAGCAGCCCAAATCAATTAAAATTAGCTCATTTAAAAGTACATACAACTTCTGCCGATCAAATTTGATGACTTTTGCTATCAAGTATTTTATTCACAAACCTGAATACTGAGCAACACACATGACTAAATTTTTTGATGGATACGTTAGACTCTGTACTCTCAGAATTTAATACCGACATTAAAAAGTGCAGCATATATTTGGTGCAGATACCGTCTTTCCATTAATGAATATATTACGTTAATTAAATTTCATATAAAATTAAAATAAATATTTAAAACATGTACAAATTTATTTGTTATGTAGTTCATTATTTCTTCTCCTAACCCACCACCTAACACATTTTAAATATAATTTTTAAAAAATTTTGTAAGTTTGTTTCATAATGGACTTCACAGCAGTTCATCAGCCATGTGAAACTAACTTTTTGTGTAACTGCACACATGACGACTTCTGTTAATTTGTGCAAATAGCATTTCTCATCCAGTATTTCATCCACAACGTTAGCACATTGAGAAACACAGGTAATGTAAGCCGTGTTTCTGTGCCCTCAGTGTACTCTCTGAATACCCAGATGAGAAAGTTTATTTGTGTCATTGGAGCAGAGACCTGCTCTGGAGTCGTCACATGTACTATTGCCTAAAAGTTTTCTGGCAGTAAATCCACTTACATACGCTGTGGACAACCGATTCACATTAAATGAGACGTCAGGCTCTTTGTCACAAGTAACAGAATTGGTGTCAGCAGTGTATGGAGTAAATGCACTGCGTTTATCAGTTAGAATGTCAGAACCAAGGAAAGTTTGAAGATTACTTAAAAGATCTGCATCATCATCCAGGCAGTTAGCATTTTTAAGAGTCTGATATGCAAGCCCATTGATGATGCAGGTCTTAAGAGCATCAACAAACTGTGGCACAGTAGGATTATTATTGGCCAATTAGTATCAGCTGTTGACAACAGACATTATAAAGTTGCTTGTGAAACCTTCTCGAAATTTTTTACTGATATATATTTTGTGTAAGCAAGTAAGTACATTTTCAATTTTATAATCTATTTTGACTTTATTCCCTTTGAAACTGTATTCATAAGTCATTTAGGTTTATTTTTATGTAATAATGAAACTTTCTCTTGGGAACTTACTTGTCTTTTTCCGTCGAACGCGTTTCGGCGTCGTGTTCGCCTTTGTCAGCTTAGAAACATATTTCTAAAAATATCTGAAAAACTAAGTTTTGGTGGTGACTTTGGTACAAATGTTTTTCTGGTTCAGATCGAGATTATGCCTCGAGAATACTTTAGAAAACTTGGGTATCTTTCCTATCGCAATTACACCGAGGAATCATTAGAGAAAGCAGTCGAATCTGTAATAAACGACAGTTTATCAATAAGGAAAGCTGCAGAAAAGTGAGTTTAAATTTTTTACCAAAATAAAATGCATTTAGTACTTGAAATTAATCTGAGATTTGTATTTACACTTATTTTCTTTCTTTTCTAGATACGGAATTGCTAAAAACACGATTGTGAACCACATCAACAAAAGGAAAATTGGTGACCGAGTGAGAAGCCCTGGTGGACAGGAGATTTTCACTATGGAAGAGGAGGCGATCATGGTCGCTCATATTGTGGCTACATCCACTTATGGGTTCCCAGTGACTGTGATGGATTTGAAGGTAATCGCACAATCATACCTTAATTCAATTGGGAGAAAAGTAAAAATTTTCAAAAACAATATTCCTGGACGAGCTTGGGTCGAGGGTTTTCTGAAAAGGCATCAGGACATTTCAAGACGAGTGGCAAGAAACAGTTGGAGATGGTTTAAGTTCTCATTTTACCATTGATGTGCTCAAGTTGTGCCAAGAGCATAATGCAACCTTCGTAGCATTACCCCCACATACCCCTCATTTACTTCAGCCACTTGACGTTGCCTATTTCAGGTCAATGAAAGGTGAGTGGAGAAAGTTGTTAAATGAGTGGAAAGACACTCCCTATGGCAGAAGATGTGGAACTATTCCCAAGGAACAATTTCCTAAGCTGCTTAGTAAACTTTGGGATAACCTATTGGAGAAGGGTAAAGAAAATTTAAAATCTGGTTTTAAAAAATCCAGCATTTTTCCATTTGACAAAGAACCTGTCTTTCGAAGATTGAGCAACTTTGGTACATAGAGGGTGGCATTGGTACACGTGCATTTTTGAAATTCAAACGTTTCTGGCGGGGTTATTTTACATACCACCAAGATAGTATGGCTTCTATTTGATCAGCTGATTTTCCAACAGCAAACATCTGCTGTGCAATGCCTTCTTGATTTTTTTTTTAAGGTTAGACGCCAATTAACACAGAGTACAAATATATAGAGGAGAAATCCAATGTTAAAAATTTGACTGAAGTCTCTAGCGCTCCTGGTGACTGTGTTGCCCACTAAGTGGAGCTAAATGATAATGCAGTATGGTCACGTGACTCCAGTATACTGTATTATCCTCTGCTGCATAGGCGGGAAATCTAAAAAAGGAAATGCTGCTAGGCTTTATTTGAAATTACTCTTAAACATTTACAGTTTCATCAGACATATTTTCATGTCATTGTAATTACAGAAAAATGTTTAAAAAAATGAATAATTACAGTGTTTCAAGGTAGACATGTAAAATGTCTAAAAACTTAAAAACATTTTAATCAAAATTTAGTAAGAAAATGCATGAAAAGTGAATTAAAAAATTAGAAAACTTACATTTACAAACCATTAATTGTACTAGTTACATCAACAAAGTAATTAGGTTTTTACAATTTTTAAGTACATGTGGCATCACAAAACATTCTGTGTATAAAACGTTAATAAAAATTTTTCTTTTAATAAACCCTTGTTTACAAATAATTGAAAATGTCTTTGCTTTAATGAAAATACACTTTAATTGCCTTTGGTTTCAAGGATATTAATCATTGGTTTTTGAAAACCACTGTGCATTTTATTGACATAAGGTCACAAATAGTTGGTAAACACTTAGGTAAAAATCAAGGAAAAACAAATTTAAGTATTTTATTTTTATTTTTACTCAAAAACATTTTAAATTACAAAAATACATACAGTGAGTAGAATTAACTAAGCAAATTTATAAAATATTACATAACACATAATAATTCAAATTCCAGTTCTACTAGTTACATACAAAAGTCAAACAAATCTACAAACACTTCACATTATGTACAAGACCTAACAGCTAATCACTACAGAACAATCTGAAATAATACAAATATATAAACGCAAACATTATTTTGAAATATTATACAAATGAAAAGACTTGAAGTTTATTATAAAAAACTTACTCAATAAAAATTCACAAAACATGACTAACACATAATACATTCAAATTTCAGCTGTACCACTTATATGCAAAACTCAACACTAATCTACAAACACTTCACATTATGTACAAGACCTAACAGCTAATCGCTACAGAACAATTTGAAATAATACAAATATATAAACACAAACATTATTTTGAAATATTATACAAATGAACAGACTTGAAGTTATTATAAAAAACTTACTCAATAAAAATTCACAGAACATGAAATAACGCATAATACATTCAAATTCCAGTTATACTAGTTACATACAAAAAGTCAAACAAATCTACAAACACTTTGCCAGAACAATTTGAAATAATACAAATATATAAACCCAAACATTATTTTGAAATATTATACAAATGAACAGACTTGAAGTTCATTATCCAAAAACTTAATCAATAAAAATTCACAAAACATGACATAACAATAATACATTCAAATTTCAGTTTTACCACTTACAGTATATGCAAAACTCAACACAAATCTATAAACACTACACATTATGTACAAGACCTAACAGCTAAACACTACAGACAATTTGAAATTATACATATATATAAACATAAACATAATTTTGAAATACAGAAATCATCAGACAAAGAAGATTATTGGCAAAAGACCCAGAAAACCTTTAGATTAATGAACTGCATAGAAGCCCAATATGAATTTAAAACCTAAATTGTTCGTGAATAGTACATTTGTCAATTCTGCCAATCAATTAAATTGATATACTGACAAAGTACTTCATTCACAAGATTAACACACTGATCCTTACAGAGCAGAGACCATCCTTACACCAAAGCAATACATTGTCATAATCAATTATTGGTCAATTATTTAGTGATTTTTAACATACCTTTTTGTTTCAACTAAACAATTGTTTTTATGTCCGCACCATGAGACTATACATATTTTATAGGAGTCTACAAATGTTTTTACATGTCTGATAATGAACTATACAGCAGCCCAAATCAATTAAAATTAGCTCATTTAAAAGTACATACAACTTCTGCCGATCAAATTTGATGACTTTTGCTATCAAGTATTTTATTCACAAACCTGAATACTGAGCAACACAGATGACTAAATTTTTTGATGGATACGTTAGACTCTGTACTCTCAGAATTTGATACCGACATTAAAAAGTACAGCATATCATTTGGTGCAGATACCGTCTTTCCATTAATGAATATATTACGTTAATTAAATTTCATATAAAATTAAAATAAATATTTAAAACATGTACAAATTTATTTGTTATGTAGTTCTTTATTTCTTCTCCTAACCCACCACCTAACACGTTTTAAAAATAATTTTTAAAAAATGTTGTAAGTTTGTTTCATAATATACTTCACAGCAGTTCATCAGCCATGTGAAACTAACTTTTTGTGTAACTGTACACATGACGACTTCTTTCAATTTGTCCAAATAGCATTTCTCATCCAGTATTTCATCCACAACGTTAGCACATTGAGAAACACAGGTAATGTAAGCCGTGTTTCTGTGCCCTCAGTGTACTCTCTGAATACCCAGATGAGAAAGTTTATTTGTGTCATTGGAGCAGAGACCTGCTCTGGAGTCGTCACATGTACTATTGCCTAAAAGTTTTCTGGCAGTAAATCCACTTACATACGCTGTGGACAACCGATTCACATTAAATGAGACGTCAGGCTCTTTGTCACAAGTAACAGAATTGGTGTCAGCAGTGTATGGAGTAAATGCACTGCGTTTATCAGTTAGAATGTCAGAACCAAGGAAAGTTTGAAGATTACTTAAAAGATCTGCATCATCATCCAGGCAGTTAGCCTTTTTAAGAGTCTGATATGCAAGCCCATTGATGATGCAGGTCTTAAGAGCATCAACAAACTGTGGCACAGTAGGATTATTATTGGCCAATTAGTATCAGCTGTTGACAACAGACATTATAAAGTTGCTTGTGAAACCTTCTCGAAATTTTTTACTGATATATATTTTGTGTAAGCAAGTAAGTACATTTTCAATTTTATAATCTATTTTTACTTTATTCCCTTTGAAACTGTATTCATAAGTCATTTAGGTTTATTTTTATATAATAATGAAACTTTCTCTTGGGAACTTACTTGTCTTTTTCCGTCGAACGCATTTCGGCGTCGTGTTCGCCTTTGTCAGCTTAGAAACATATTTCTAAAAATATCTGAAAAACTAAGTTTTGGTGGTGACTTTGGTACAAATGTTTTTCTGGTTCAGATCGAGATTATGCCTCGAGAATACTTTAGAAAACTTGGGTATCTTTCCTATCGCAATTACACCGAGGAATCATTAGAGAAAGCAGTCGAATCTGTAATAAACCACAGTTTATCAATAAGGAAAGCTGCAGAAAAGTGAGTTTAAATTTTTTACCAAAATAAAATGCATTTAGTACTTGAAATTAATCTGAGATTTGTATTTACACTTATTTTTCTTTCTTTTCTAGATACGGAATTGCTAAAAACAAGATTGTGAACCACATCAATAAAAGGAAAATTGGTGACCGAGTGAGAAGCCCTGGTGGACAGGAGATTTTCACTATGGAAGAGGAGGCGATCATGGTCGCTCATATTGTGGCTACATCCACTTATGGGTTCCCAGTGACTGTGATGGATTTGAAGGTAATCGCACAATCATACCTTAATTCAATTGGGAGAAAAGTAAAAATTTTCAAAATCAATATTCCTGGACGAGCTTGGGTCGAGGGTTTTCTGAAAAGGAATCATGACATTTCAAGACGAGTGGCAAGAAACAGTTGGAGATGGTTTAAGTTCTCATTTTACCATTGATGTGCTCAAGTTGTGCCAAGAGCATAATGTAACCTTCGTAGCATTACCCCCACATACCCCTCATTTACTTCAGCCACTTGACGTTGCCTATTTCAGGTCAATGAAAGGTGAGTGGAGAAAGTTGTTAAATGAGTGGAAAGACACTCCCTATGGCAGAAGATGTGGAACTATTCCCAAGGAACAATTTCCTAAGCTGCTTAGTAAACTTTGGGATAACCTATTGGAGAAGGGTAAAGAAAATTTAAAATCTGGTTTTAAAAAATCCAGCATCTTTCCATTTGACAAAGAACCTGTCTTTCGAAGATTGAGCAACTTTGGTACATAGAGGGTGGCATTGGTACACGTGCATTTTTGAAATTCAAACGTTTCTGGCGGGCTTATTTTACATACCACCAAGATAGTATGGCTTCTATTTGATCAGCTGATTTTCCAACAGCAAACATCTGCTGTGCAATGCCTTCTTGATTTTTTTTTTAAGGTTAGACGCCAATTAACACAGAGTACGAATATGTAGAGGAGAAATCCAATGTTAAAATTTTGACTGAAGTCTCTAGCGCTCCTGGTGACTGTGTTGCCCACTAAGTGGAGCTAAATGATAATGCAGTATGGTCACGTGACTCCAGTATACTGTATTATCCTCTGCTGCATAGGCGGGAAATCTAAAAAAGGAAATGCTGCTAGGCTTTATTTGAAATTACTCTTAAACATTTACAGTTTCATCAGACATATTTTCATGTCATTGTAATTACAGAAAAATGTTAAAAAAAATGAATAATTACAGTGTTTCAAGGTAGACATGTAAAATGTCTAAAAACTTAAAAACATTTAATCAAAATTTAGTAAGAAAATGCATGAAAAGTGAATTAAAAAATTAGAAAACTTACATTTACAAACCATTAATTGTACTAGTTACATCAACAAAGTAATTAGGTTTTTACAATTTTTAAGTACATGTGGCATCACAAAACATTCTGTGTATAAAACGTTAATAAAAATTTTTCTTTTAATAAACCCTTGTTTACAAATAATTGAAAATGTCTTTGCTTTAATGAAAATACACTTTAATTGCCTTTGGTTTCAAGGATATTAATCATTTGTTTTTTAAAACCACTGTGCATTTTATTGACATAAGGTCACAAATAGTTGGTAAACACTTAGGTAAAAATCAAGGAAAAACAAATTTAAGTATTTTATTTTTATTTTTACTCAAAAACATTTTAAATTACAAAAATACATACAGTGAGTAGAATTAACTAAGCAAATTTATAAAATATTACATAACACATAATAATTCAAATTCCAGTTCTACTAGTTACATACAAAAGTCAAACAAATCTACAAACACTTCACATTATGTACAAGACCTAACAGCTAAACACTACAGAACAATCTGAAATAATACAAATATATAAACGCAAACATTATTTTGAAATATTATACAAATGAAAAGACTTGAAGTTTATTATAAAAAACTTACTCAATAAAAATTCACAAAACATGACTAACACATAATACATTCAAATTTCAGCTGTACCACTTATATGCAAAACTCAACACTAATCTACAAACACTTCACATTATGTACAAGACCTAACAGCTAATCGCTACAGAACAATTTGAAATAATACAAATATATAAACACAAACATTATTTTGAAATATTATACAAATGAACAGACTTGAAGTTATTATAAAAAACTTACTCAATAAAAATTCACAGAACATGAAATAACGCATAATACATTCAAATTCCAGTTATACTAGTTACATACAAAAAGTCAAACAAATCTACAAACACTTTGCCAGAACAATTTGAAATAATACAAATATATAAACCCAAACATTATTTTGAAATATTATACAAATGAACAGACTTGAAGTTCATTATCCAAAAACTTAATCAATAAAAATTCACAAAACATGACATAACAATAATACATTCAAATTTCAGTTTTACCACTTACAGTATATGCAAAACTCAACACAAATCTATAAACACTACACATTATGTACAAGACCTAACAGCTAAACACTACAGACAATTTGAAATTATACATATATATAAACATAAACATTATTTTGAAATACAGAAATCATCAGACAAAGAAGATTATTGGCCAAAGACCCAGAAAACCTTTAGATTAATGAACTGCATAGAAGCCCAATATGAATTTAAAACCTAAATTGTTCGTGAATAGTACATTTGTCAATTCTGCCAATCAATTAAATTGATATACTGACAAAGTACTTCATTCACAAGATTAACACACTGATCCTTACAGAGCAGAGACCATCCTTACACCAAAGCAATACATTGTCATAATCAATTATTGGTCAATTATTTAGTGATTTTTAACATACCTTTTTGTTTCAACTAAACAATTGTTTTTATGTCCGCACCATGAGACTATACATATTTTATAGGAGTCTACAAATGTTTTTACATGTCTGATAATGAACTATACAGCAGCCCAAATCAATTAAAATTAGCTCATTTAAAAGTACATACAACTTCTGCCGATCAAATTTGATGACTTTTGCTATCAAGTATTTTATTCACAAACCTGAATACTGAGCAACACACATGACTAAATTTTTTGATGGATACGTTAGACTCTGTACTCTCAGAATTTAATACCGACATTAAAAAGTACAGCATATCATTTGGTGCAGATACCGTCTTTCCATTAATGAATATATTACGTTAATTAAATTTCATATAAAATTAAAATAAATATTTAAAACATGTACAAATTTATTTGTTATGTAGTTCATTATTTCTTCTCCTAACCCACCACCTAACACGTTTTAAAAATAATTTTTAAAAAATGTTGTAAGTTTGTTTCATAATATACTTCACAGCAGTTCATCAGCCATGTGAAACTAACTTTTTGTGTAACTGTACACATGACGACTTCTTTCAATTTGTCCAAATAGCATTTCTCATCCAGTATTTCATCCACAACGTTAGCACATTGAGAAACACAGGTAATGTAAGCCGTGTTTCTGTGCCCTCAGTGTACTCTCTGAATACCCAGATGAGAAAGTTTATTTGTGTCATTGGAGCAGAGACCTGCTCTGGAGTCGTCACATGTACTATTGCCTAAAAGTTTTCTGGCAGTAAATCCACTTACATACGCTGTGGACAACCGATTCACATTAAATGAGACGTCAGGCTCTTTGTCACAAGTAACAGAATTGGTGTCAGCAGTGTATGGATTAAATGCACTGCGTTTATCAGTTAGAATGTCAGAACCAAGGAAAGTTTGAAGATTACTTAAAAGATCTGCATCATCATCCAGGCAGTTAGCCTTTTTAAGAGTCTTATATGCAAGCCCATTGATGATGCAGGTCTTAAGAGCATCAACAAACTGTGGCACAGTAGGATTATTATTGGCCAATTAGTATCAGCTGTTGACAACAGACATTATAAAGTTGCTTGTGAAACCTTCTCGAAATTTTTTACTGATATATATTTTGTGTAAGCAAGTAAGTACATTTTCAATTTTATAATCTATTTTGACTTTATTCCCTTTGAAACTGTATTCATAAGTCATTTAGGTTTATTTTTATATAATAATGAAACTTTCTCTTGGGAACTTACTTGTCTTTTTCCGTCGAACGCGTTTCGGCGTCGTGTTCGCCTTTGTCAGCTTAGAAACATATTTCTAAAAATATCTGAAAAACTAAGTTTTGGTGGTGACTTTGGTACAAATGTTTTTCTGGTTCAGATCGAGATTATGCCTCGAGAATACTTTAGAAAACTTGGGTATCTTTCCTATCGCAATTACACCGAGGAATCATTAGAGAAAGCAGTCGAATCTGTAATAAACCACAGTTTATCAATAAGGAAAGCTGCAGAAAAGTGAGTTTAAATTTTTTACCAAAATAAAATGCATTTAGTACTTGAAATTAATCTGAGATTTGTATTTACACTTATTTTTCTTTCTTTTCTAGATACGGAATTGCTAAAAACACGATTGTGAACCACATCAATAAAAGGAAAATTGGTGACCGAGTGAGAAGCCCTGGTGGACAGGAAATTTTCACTATGGAAGAGGAGGCGATCATCGTCGCTCATATTGTGGCTACATCCACTTATGGGTTCCCAGTGACTGTGATGGATTTGAAGGTAATCGCACAATCATACCTTAATTCAATTGGGAGAAAAGTAAAAATTTTCAAAAACAATATTCCTGGACGAGCTTGGGTCGAGGGTTTTCTGAAAAGGCATCATGACATTTCAAGACGAGTGGCAAGAAACAGTTGGAGATGGTTTAAGTTCTCATTTTACCATTGATGTGCTCAAGTTGTGCCAAGAGCATAATGTAACCTTCGTAGCATTACCCCCTCATACCCCTCATTTACTTCAGCCACTTGACGTTGCCTATTTCAGGTCAATGAAAGGTGAGTGGAGAAAGTTGTTAAATGAGTGGAAAGACACTCCCTATGGCAGAAGATGTGGAACTATTCCCAAGGAACAATTTCCTAAGCTGCTTAGTAAACTTTGGGATAACCTATTGGAGAAGGGTAAAGAAAATTTAAAATCTGGTTTTAAAAAATCCAGCATCTTTCCATTTGACAAAGAACCTGTCTTTCGAAGATTGAGCAACTTTGGTACATAGAGGGTGGCATTGGTACACGTGCATTTTTGAAATTCAAACGTTTCTGGCGGGCTTATTTTACATACCACCAAGATAGTATGGCTTCTATTTGATCAGCTGATTTTCCAACAGCAAACATCTGCTGTGCAATGCCTTCTTGATTTTTTTTTTAAGGTTAGACGCCAATTAACACAGAGTACGAATATATAGAGGAGAAATCCAATGTTAAAATTTTGACTGAAGTCTCTAGCGCTCCTGGTGACTGTGTTGCCCACTAAGTGGAGCTAAATGATAATGCAGTATGGTCACGTGACTCCAGTATACTGTATTATCCTCTGCTGCATAGGCGGGAAATCTAAAAAAGGAAATGCTGCTAGGCTTTATTTGAAATTACTCTTAAACATTTACAGTTTCATCAGACATATTTTCATGTCATTGTAATTACAGAAAAATGTTAAAAAAAATGAATAATTACAGTGTTTCAAGGTAGACATGTAAAATGTCTAAAAACTTAAAAACATTTTAATCAAAATTTAGTAAGAAAATGCATGAAAAGTGAATTAAAAAATTAGAAAACTTACATTTACAAACCATTAATTGTACTAGTTACATCAACAAAGTAATTAGGTTTTTACAATTTTTAAGTACATGTGGCATCACAAAACATTCTGTGTATAAAACGTTAATAAAAATTTTTCTTTTAATAAACCCTTGTTTACAAATAATTGAAAATGTCTTTGCTTTAATGAAAATACACTTTAATTGCCTTTGGTTTCAAGGATATTAATCATTTGTTTTTGAAAACCACTGTGCATTTTATTGACATAAGGTCACAAATAGTTGGTAAACACTTAGGTAAAAATCAAGGAAAAACAAATTTAAGTATTTTATTTTTATTTTTACTCAAAAACATTTTAAATTACAAAAATACATACAGTGAGTAGAATTAACTAAGCAAATTTATAAAATATTACATAACACATAATAATTCAAATTCCAGTTCTACTAGTTACATACAAAAGTCAAACAAATCTACAAACACTTCACATTATGTACAAGACCTAACAGCTAATCACTACAGAACAATCTGAAATAATACAAATATATAAACGCAAACATTATTTTGAAATATTATACAAATGAAAAGACTTGAAGTTTATTATAAAAAACTTACTCAATAAAAATTCACAAAACATGACTAACACATAATACATTCAAATTTCAGCTCTACCACTTATATGCAAAACTCAACACTAATCTACAAACACTTCACATTATGTACAAGACCTAACAGCTAATCGCTACAAAACAATTTGAAATAATACAAATATATAAACACAAACATTATTTTGAAATATTATACAAATGAACAGACTTGAAGTTATTATAAAAAACTTACTCAATAAAAATTCACAGAACATGAAATAACGCATAATACATTCAAATTCCAGTTATACTAGTTACATACAAAAAGTCAAACAAATCTACAAACACTTTGCCAGAACAATTTGAAATAATACAAATATATAAACCCAAACATTATTTTGAAATATTATACAAATGAACAGACTTGAAGTTCATTATCCAAAAACTTAATCAATAAAAATTCACAAAACATGACATAACAATAATACATTCAAATTTCAGTTTTACCACTTACAGTATATGCAAAACTCAACACAAATCTATAAACACTACACATTATGTACAAGACCTAACAGCTAAACACTACAGACAATTTGAAATTATACATATATATAAACATAAACATTATTTTGAAATACAGAAATCATCAGACAAAGAAGTTTATTGGCAAAAGACCCAGAAAACCTTTAGATTAATGAACTGCATAGAAGCCCAATATGAATTTAAAACCTAAATTGTTCGTGAATAGTACATTTGTCAATTCTGCCAATCAATTAAATTGATATACTGACAAAGTACTTCATTCACAAGATTAACACACTGATCCTTACAGAGCAGAGACCATCCTTACACCAAAGCAATACATTGTCATAATCAATTATTGGTCAATTATTTAGTGATTTTTAACATACCTTTTTGTTTCAACTAAACAATTGTTTTTATGTCCGCACCATGAGACTATACATATTTTATAGGAGTCTACAAATGTTTTTACATGTCTGATAATGAACTATACAGCAGCCCAAATCAATTAAAATTAGCTCATTTAAAATTACATACAACTTCTGCAGATCAAATTTCATGACTCTTGCTATCAAGTATTTTATTCACAAACCTGAATACTGAGCAACACAGATGACTAAATTTTTTGATGGATACGTTAGACTCTGTACTCTCAGAATTTAATACCGACATTAAAAAGTACAGCATATCATTTGGTGCAGATACCGTCTTTCCATTAATGAATATATTACGTTAATTAAATTTCATATAAAATTAAAATAAATATTTAAATCATGTACAAATTTATTTGTTATGTAGTTCATTATTTCTTCTCCTAACCCACCACCTAACACGTTTTAAATATAATTTTTAAAAAATGTTGTAAGTTTGTTTCATAATATACTTCACAGCAGTTCATCAGCCATGTGAAACTAACTTTTTGTGTAACTGTACACATGACGACTTCTTTCAATTTGTCCAAATAGCATTTCTCATCCAGTATTTCATCCACAACGTTAGCACATTGAGAAACACAGGTAATGTAAGCCGTGTTTCTGTGCCCTCAGTGTACTCTCTGAATACCCAGATGAGAAAGTTTATTTGTGTCATTGGAGCAGAGACCTGCTCTGGAGTCGTCACATGTACTATTGCCTAAAAGTTTTCTGGCAGTAAATCCACTTACATACGCTGTGGACAACCGATTCACATTAAATGAGACGTCAGGCTCTTTGTCACAAGTAACAGAATTGGTGTCAGCAGTGTATGGAGTGAATGCACTGCGTTTATCAGTTAGAATGTCAGAACCAAGGAAAGTTTGAAGATTACTTAAAAGATCTGCATCATCATCCAGGCAGTTAGCATTTTTAAGAGTCTGATATGCAAGCCCATTGATGATGCAGGTCTTAAGAGCATCAACAAACTGTGGCACAGTAGGATTATTATTGGCCAATTAGTATCAGCTGTTGACAACAGACGTTATAAAGTTGCTTGTGAAACCTTCTCGAAATTTTTTACTGATATATATTTTGTGTAAGCAAGTAAGTACATTTTCAATTTTATAATCTATTTTGACTTTATTCCCTTTGAAACTGTATTCATAAGTCATTTAGGTTTATTTTTATATAATAATGAAACTTTCTCTTGTGAACTTACTTGTCTTTTTCCGTCGAACGCGTTTCGGCGTCGTGTTCACCTTTGTCAGCTTAGAAACATATTTCTAAAAATATCTGAAAAACTAAGTTTTGGTGGTGACTTTGGTACAAATGTTTTTCTGGTTCAGATCGAGATTATGCCTCGAGAATACTTTAGAAAACTTGGGTATCTTTCCTATCGCAATTACACCGAGGAATCATTAGAGAAAGCAGTCGAATCTGTAATAAACCACAGTTTATCAATAAGGAAAGCTGCAGAAAAGTGAGTTTAAATTTTTTACCAAAATAAAATGCATTTAGTACTTGAAATTAATCTGAGATTTGTATTTACACTTATTTTTCTTTCTTTTCTAGATACGGAATTGCTAAAAACACGATTGTGAACCACATCAATAAAAGGAAAATTGGTGACCGAGTGAGAAGCCCTGGTGGACAGGAGATTTTCACTATGGAAGAGGAGGCGATCATGGTCGCTCATATTGTGGCTACATCCACTTATGGGTTCCCAGTGACTGTGATGGATTTGAAGGTAATCGCACAATCATACCTTAATTCAATTGGGAGAAAAGTAAAAATTTTCAAAAACAATATTCCTGGACGAGCTTGGGTCGAGGGTTTTCTGAAAAGGCATCATGATATTTCAAGACGAGTGGCAAGAAACAGTTGGAGACGGTTTAAGTTCTCATTTTACCATTGATGTGCTCAAGTTGTGCCAAGAGCATAATGTAACCTTCGTAGCATTACCCCCACATACCCCTCATTTACTTCAGCCACTTGACGTTGCCTATTTCAGGTCAATGAAAGGTGAGTGGAGAAAGTTGTTAAATGAGTGGAAAGACACTCCCTATGGCAGAAGATGTGAAACTATTCCCAAGGAACAATTTCCTAAGCTGCTTAGTAAACTTTGGGATAACCTATTGGAGAAGGGTAAAGAAAATTTAAAATCTGGTTTTAAAAAATCCAGCATCTTTCCATTTGACAAAGAACCTGTCTTTCGAAGATTGAGCAACTTTGGTACATAGAGGGTGGCATTGGTACACGTGCATTTTTGAAATTCAAACGTTTCTGGCTGGCTTATTTTACATACCACCAAGATAGTATGGCTTCTATTTGATCAGCTGATTTTCCAACAGCAAACATCTGTTGTGCAATGCCTTCTTGATTTTTTTTTTAAGGTTAGACGCCAATTAACACAGAGTACGAATATATAGAGGAGAAATCCAATGTTAAAATTTTGACTGAAGTCTCTAGCGCTCCTGGTGACTGTGTTGCCCACTAAGTGGAGCTAAATGATAATGCAGTATGGTCACGTGACTCCAGTATACTGTATTATCCTCTGCTGCATAGGCGGGAAATCTAAAAAAGAAATGCTGCTAGGCTTTATTTGAAATTACTCTTAAACGTTTACAGTTTCATCAGACATATTTTCATGTCATTGTAATTACCGAAAAATGTTAAAAAAAATGAATAATTACAGTGTTTCAAGGTAGACATGTAAAATGTCTAAAAACTTAAAAACATTTTAATCAAAATTTAGTAAGAAAATGCATGAAAAGTGAATTAAAAAATTAGAAAACTTACATTTACAAACCATTAATTGTACTAGTTACATCAACAAAGTAATTAGGTTTTTACAATTTTTAAGTACATGTGGCATCACAAAACATTCTGTGTATAAAACGTTAATAAAAATTTTTCTTTTAATAAACCCTTGTTTACAAATAATTGAAAATGTCTTTGCTTTAATGAAAATACACTTTAATTGCCTTTGGTTTCAAGGATATTAATTATTTGTTTTGGAAAACCACTGTGCATTTTATTGACATAAGGTCACAAATAGTTGGTAAAAACTTAGGTAAAAATCAAGGAAAAACAAATTTAAGTATTTTATTTTTATTTTTACTCAAAAACATTTTAAATTACAAAAATACATACAGTGAGTAGAATTAACTAAGCAAATTTATAAAATATTACATAACACATAATAATTCAAATTCCAGTTCTACTAGTTACATACAAAAGTCAAACAAATCTACAAACACTTCACATTATGTACAAGACCTAACAGCTAAACACTACAGAACAATCTGAAATAATACAAATATATAAACGCAAACATTATTTTGAAATATTATACAAATGAAAAGACTTGAAGTTTATTATAAAAAACTTACTCAATAAAAATTCACAAAACATGACTAACACATAATACATTCAAATTTCAGCTGTACCACTTATATGCAAAACTCAACACTAATCTACAAACACTTCACATTATGTACAAGACCTAACAGCTAATCGCTACAGAACAATTTGAAATAATACAAATATATAAACACAAACATTATTTTGAAATATTATACAAATGAACAGACTTGAAGTTATTATAAAAAACTTACTCAATAAAAATTCACAGACATGAAATAACGCATAATACATTCAAATTCCAGTTATACTAGTTACATACAAAAAGTCAAACAAATCTACAAACACTTTGCCAGAACAATTTGAAATAATACAAATATATAAACCCAAACATTATTTTGAAATATTATACAAATGAACAGACTTGAAGTTCATTATCCAAAAACTTAATCAATAAAAATTCACAAAACATGACATAACAATAATACATTCAAATTTCAGTTTTACCACTTACAGTATATGCAAAACTCAACACAAATCTATAAACACTACACATTATGTACAAGACCTAACAGCTAAACACTACAGACAATTTGAAATTATACATATATATAAACATAAACATTATTTTGAAAAACAGAAATCATCAGACAAAGAAGATTATTGGCAAAAGACCCAGAAAACCTTTAGATTAATGAACTGCATAGAAGCCCAATATGAATTTAAAACCTAAATTGTTCGTGAATAGTACATTTGTCAATTCTGCCAATCAATTAAATTGATATACTGACAAAGTACTTCATTCACAAGATTAACACACTGATCCTTACAGAGCAGAGACCATCCTTACACCAAAGCAATACATTGTCATAATCAATTATTGGTCAATTATTTAGTGATTTTTAACATACCTTTTTGTTTCAACTAAACAATTGTTTTTATGTCCGCACCATGAGACTATACATATTTTATAGGAGTCTACAAATGTTTTTACATGTCTGATAATGAACTATACAGCAGCCCAAATCAATTAAAATTAGCTCATTTAAAATTACATACAACTTCTGCAGATCAAATTTCATGACTCTTGCTATCAAGTATTTTATTCACAAACCTGAATACTGAGCAACACAGATGACTAAATTTTTTGATGGATACGTTAGACTCTGTACTCTCAGAATTTAATACCGACATTAAAAAGTACAGCATATCATTTGGTGCAGATACCGTCTTTCCATTAATGAATATATTACGTTAATTAAATTTCATATAAAATTAAAATAAATATTTAAAACATGTACAAATTTATTTGTTATGTAGTTCATTATTTCTTCTCCTAACCCACCACCTAACACGTTTTAAATATAATTTTTAAAAAATGTTGTAAGTTTGTTTCATAATATACTTCACAGCAGTTCATCAGCCATGTGAAACTAACTTTTTGTGTAACTGTACACATGACGACTTCTTTCAATTTGTCCAAATAGCATTTCTCATCCAGTATTTCATCCACAACGTTAGCACATTGAGAAACACAGGTAATGTAAGCCGTGTTTCTGTGCCCTCAGTGTACTCTCTGAATACCCAGATGAGAAAGTTTATTTGTGTCATTGGAGCAGAGACCTGCTCTGGAGTCGTCACATGTACTATTGCCTAAAAGTTTTCTGGCAGTAAATCCACTTACATACGCTGTGGACAACCGATTCACATTAAATGAGACGTCAGGCTCTTTGTCACAAGTAACAGAATTGGTGTCAGCAGTGTATGGAGTAAATGCACTGCGTTTATCAGTTAGAATGTCAGAACCAAGGAAAGTTTGAAGATTACTTAAAAGATCTGCATCATCATCCAGGCAGTTAGCATTTTTAAGAGTCTGATATGCAAGCCCATTGATGATGCAGGTCTTAAGAGCATCAACAAACTGTGGCACAGTAGGATTATTATCGGCCAATTAGTATCAGCTGTTGACAACAGACGTTATAAAGTTGCTTGTGAAACCTTCTCGAAATTTTTTACTGATATATATTTTGTGTAAGCAAGTAAGTACATTTTCAATTTTATAATCTATTTTGACTTTATTCCCTTTGAAACTGTATTCATAAGTCATTTAGGTTTATTTTTATATAATAATGAAACTTTCTCTTGTGAACTTACTTGTCTTTTTCCGTCGAACGCGTTTCGGCGTCGTGTTCACCTTTGTCAGCTTAGAAACATATTTCTAAAAATATCTGAAAAACTAAGTTTTGGTGGTGACTTTGGTATAAAAGTTTTTCTGGTTCAGATCGAGATTATGCCTCGAGAATACTTTAGAAAACTTGGGTATCTTTCCTATCGCAATTACACCGAGGAATCATTAGAGAAAGCAGTCGAATCTGTAATAAACCACAGTTTATCAATAAGGAAAGCTGCAGAAAAGTGAGTTTAAATTTTTTACCAAAATAAAATGCATTTAGTACTTGAAATTAATCTGAGATTTGTATTTACACTTATTTTTCTTTCTTTTCTAGATACGGAATTGCTAAAAACACGATTGTGAACCACATCAATAAAAGGAAAATTGGTGACCGAGTGAGAAGCCCTGGTGGACAGGAGATTTTCACTATGGAAGAGGAGGCGATCATGGTCGCTCATATTGTGGCTACATCCACTTATGGGTTCCCAGTGACTGTGATGGATTTGAAGGTAATCGCACAATCATACCTTAATTCAATTGGGAGAAAAGTAAAAATTTTCAAAAACAATATTCCTGGATGAGCTTGGGTCGAGGGTTTTCTGAAAAGGCATCATGAGATTTCAAGACGAGTGGCAAGAAACAGTTGGAGACGGTTTAAGTTCTCATTTTACCATTGATGTGCTCAAGTTGTGCCAAGAGCATAATGTAACCTTCGTAGCATTACCCCCACATACCCCTCATTTACTTCAGCCACTTGACGTTGCCTATTTCAGGTCAATGAAAGGTGAGTGGAGAAAGTTGTTAAATGAGTGGAAAGACACTCCCTATGGCAGAAGATGTGAAACTATTCCCAAGGAACAATTTCCTAAGCTGCTTAGTAAACTTTGGGATAACCTATTGGAGAAGGGTAAAGAAAATTTAAAATCTGGTTTTAAAAAATCCAGCATCTTTCCATTTGACAAAGAACCTGTCTTTCGAAGATTGAGCAACTTTGGTACATAGAGGGTGGCATTGGTACACGTGCATTTTTGAAATTCAAACGTTTCTGGCGGGCTTATTTTACATACCACCAAGATAGTATGGCTTCTATTTGATCAGCTGATTTTCCAACAGCAAACATCTGTTGTGCAATGCCTTCTTGATTTTTTTTTTAAGGTTAGACGCCAATTAACACAGAGTACGAATATATAGAGGAGAAATCCAATGTTAAAATTTTGACTGAAGTCTCTAGCGCTCCTGGTGACTGTGTTGCCCACTAAGTGGAGCTAAATGATAATGCAGTATGGTCACGTGACTCCAGTATAATGTATTATCCTCTGCTGCATAGGCGGGAAATCTAAAAAAGAAATGCTGCTAGGCTTTATTTGAAATTACTCTTAAACATTTACAGTTTCATCAGACATATTTTCAGGTCATTGTAATTACCGAAAAATGTTAAAAAAAATGAATAATTACAGTGTTTCAAGGTAGACATGTAAAATGTCTAAAAACTTAAAAACATTTTAATCAAAATTTAGTAAGAAAATGCATGAAAAGTGAATTAAAAAATTAGAAAACTTACATTTACAAACCATTAATTGTACTAGTTACATCAACAAAGTAATTAGGTTTTTACAATTTTTAAGTACATGTGGCATCACAAAACATTCTGTGTATAAAACGTTAATAAAAATTTTTCTTTTAATAAACCCTTGTTTACAAATAATTGAAAATGTCTTTGCTTTAATGAAAATACACTTTAATTGCCTTTGGTTTCAAGGATATTAATCATTTGTTTTTGAAAACCACTGTGCATTTTATTGACATAAGGTCACAAATAGTTGGTAAAAACTTAGGTAAAAATCAAGGAAAAACAAATTTAAGTATTTTATTTTTATTTTTACTCAAAAACATTTTAAATTACAAAAATACATACAGTGAGTAGAATTAACTAAGCAAATTTATAAAATATTACATAACACATAATAATTCAAATTCCAGTTCTACTAGTTACATACAAAAGTCAAACAAATCTACAAACACTTCACATTATGTACAAGACCTAACAGCTAAACACTACAGAACAATCTGAAGTAATACAAATATATAAACGCAAACATTATTTTGAAATATTATACAAATGAAAAGACTTGAAGTTTATTATAAAAAACTTACTCAATAAAAATTCACAAAACATGACTAACACATAATACATTCAAATTTCAGCTGTACCACTTATATGCAAAACTCAACACTAATCTACAAACACTTCACATTATGTACAAGACCTAACAGCTAATCGCTACAGAACAATTTGAAATAATACAAATATATAAACACAAACATTATTTTGAAATATTATACAAATGAACAGACTTGAAGTTATTATAAAAAACTTACTCAATAAAAATTCACAGAACATGAAATAACGCATAATACATTCAAATTCCAGTTATACTAGTTACATACAAAAAGTCAAACAAATCTACAAACACTTTGCCAGAACAATTTGAAATAATACAAATATATAAACCCAAACATTATTTTGAAATATTATACAAATGAACAGACTTGAAGTTCATTATCCAAAAACTTAATCAATAAAAATTCACAAAACATGACATAACAATAATACATTCAAATTTCAGTTTTACCACTTACAGTATATGCAAAACTCAACACAAATCTATAAACACTACACATTATGTACAAGACCTAACAGCTAAACACTACAGACAATTTGAAATTATACATATATATAAACATAAACATTATTTTGAAATACAGAAATCATCAGACAAAGAAGATTATTGGCAAAAGACCCAGAAAACCTTTAGATTAATGAACTGCATAGAAGCCCAATATGAATTTAAAACCTAAATTGTTCGTGAATAGTACATTTGTCAATTCTGCCAATCAATTAAATTGATATACTGACAAAGTACTTCATTCACAAGATTAACACACTGACCCTTACAGAGCAGAGACCATCCTTACACCAAAGCAATACATTGTCATAATCAATTATTGGTCAATTATTTAGTGATTTTTAACATACCTTTTTGTTTCAACTAAACAATTGTTTTTATGTCCGCACCATGAGACTATACATATTTTATAGGAGTCTACAAATGTTTTTACATGTCTGATAATGAACTATACAGCAGCCCAAATCAATTAAAATTATCTCATTTAAAAGTACATACAACTTCTGCCGATCAAATTTGATGACTTTTGCTATCAAGTATTTTATTCACAAACCTGAATACTGAGCAACACACATGACTAAATTTTTTGATGGATACGTTAGACTCTGTACTCTCAGAATTTAATACCGACATTAAAAAGTACAGCATATCATTTGGTGCAGATACCGTCTTTCCATTAATGAATATATTACGTTAATTAAATTTCATATAAAATTAAAATAAATATTTAAAACATGTACAAATTTATTTGTTATGTAGTTCATTATTTCTTCTCCTAACCCACCACCTAACACGTTTTAAAAATAATTTTTAAAAAATGTTGTAAGTTTGTTTCATAATATACTTCACAGCAGTTCATCAGCCATGTGAAACTAACTTTTTGTGTAACTGTACACATGACGACTTCTTTCAATTTGTCCAAATAGCATTTCTCATCCAGTATTTCATCCACAACGTTAGCACATTGAGAAACACAGGTAATGTAAGCCGTGTTTCTGTGCCCTCAGTGTACTCTCTGAATACCCAGATGAGAAAGTTTATTTGTGTCATTGGAGCAGAGACCTGCTCTGGAGTCGTCACATGTACTATTGCCTAAAAGTTTTCTGGCAGTAAATCCACTTACATACGCTGTGGACAACCGATTCACATTAAATGAGACGTCAGGCTCTTTGTCACAAGTAACAGAATTGGTGTCAGCAGTGTATGGAGTAAATGCACTGCGTTTATCAGTTAGAATGTCAGAACCAAGGAAAGTTTGAAGATTACTTAAAAGATCTGCATCATCATCCAGGCAGTTAGCATTTTTAAGAGTCTGATATGCAAGCCCATTGATGATGCAGGTCTTAAGAGCATCAACAAACTGTGGCACAGTAGGATTATTATTGGCCAATTAGTATCAGCTGTTGACAACAGACGTTATAAAGTTGCTTGTGAAACCTTCTCGAAATTTTTTACTGATATATATTTTGTGTAAGCAAGTAAGTACATTTTCAATTTTATAATCTATTTTGACTTTATTCCCTTTGAAACTGTATTCATAAGTCATTTAGGTTTATTTTTATATAATAATGAAACTTTCTCTTGTGAACTTACTTGTCTTTTTCCGTCGAACGCGTTTCGGTGTCGTGTTCACCTTTGTCAGCTTAGAAACATATTTCTAAAAATATCTGAAAAACTAAGTTTTGGTGGTGACTTTGGTACAAATGTTTTTCTGGTTCAGATCGAGATTATGCCTCGAGAATATTTTAGAAAACTTGGGTATGTTTCCTATCGCAATTACACCGAGGAATCATTAGAGAAAGCAGTCGAATCTGTAATAAACCACAGTTTATCAATAAGGAAAGCTGCAGAAAAGTGAGTTTAAATTTTTTACCAAAATAAAATGCATTTAGTACTTGAAATTAATCTGAGATTTGTATTTACACTTATTTTTCTTTCTTTTCTAGATACGGAATTGCTAAAAACACGATTGTGAACCACATCAATAAAAGGAAAATTGGTGACCGAGTGAGAAGCCCTGGTGGACAGGAGATTTTCACTATGGAAGAGGAGGCGATCATGGTCGCTCATATTGTGGCTACATCCACTTATGGGTTCCCAGTGACTGTGATGGATTTGAAGGTAATCGCACAATCATACCTTAATTCAATTGGGAGAAAAGTAAAAATTTTCAAAAACAATATTCCTGGACGAGCTTGGGTCGAGGGTTTTCTGAAAAGGCATCATGACATTTCAAGACGAGTGGCAAGAAACAGTTGGAGACGGTTTAAGTTCTCATTTTACCATTGATGTGCTCAAGTTGTGCCAAGAGCATAATGTAACCTTCGTAGCATTACCCCCACATACCCCTCATTTACTTCAGCCACTTGACGTTGCCTATTTCAGGTGAATGAAAGGTGAGTGGAGAAAGTTGTTAAATGAGTGGAAAGACACTCCCTATGGCAGAAGATGTGGAACTATTCCCAAGGAACAATTTCCTAAGCTGCTTAGTAAACTTTGGGATAACCTATTGGAGAAGGGTAAAGAAAATTTAAAATCTGGTTTTAAAAAATCCAGCATCTTTCCATTTGACAAAGAACCTGTCTTTCGAAGATTGAGCAACTTTGGTACATAGAGGGTGGCATTGGTACATGTGCATTTTTGAAATTCAAACGTTTCTGGCGGGCTTATTTTACATACCACCAAGATAGTATGGCTTCTATTTGATCAGCTGATTTTCCAACAGCAAACATCTGTTGTGCAATGCCTTCTTGATTTTTTTCTTAAGGTTAGACGCCAATTAACACAGAGTACGAATATATAGAGGAGAAATCCAATGTAAAAATTTTGACTGAAGTCTCTAGCGCTCCTGGTGACTGTGTTGCCCACTAAGTGGAGCTAAATGATAATGCAGTATGGTCACGTGACTCCAGTATACTGTATTATCCTCTGCTGCATAGGCGGGAAATCTAAAAAAGGAAATGCTGCTAGGCTTTATTTGAAATTACTCTTAAACGTTTACAGTTTCATCAGACATATTTTCATGTCATTGTAATTACAGAAAAATGTTAAAAAAAATGAATAATTACAGTGTTTCAAGGTAGACATGTAAAATGTCTAAAAACTTAAAAACATTTTAATCAAAATTTAGTAAGAAAATGCTTGAAAAGTGAATTAAAAAATTAGAAAACTTACATTTACAAACCATTAATTGTACTAGTTACATCAACAAAGTAATTAGGTTTTTACAATTTTTAAGTACATGTGGCATCACAAAACATTCTGTGTATAAAATGTTAATAAAAATTTTTCTTTTAATAAACCCTTGTTTACAAATAATTGAAAATGTCTTTGCTTTAATGAAAATACACTTTAATTGCCTTTGGTTTCAAGGATATTAATCATTTGTTTTTGAAAACCACTGTGCATTTTATTGACATAAGGTCACAAATAGTTGGTAAACACTTAGGTAAAAATCAAGGAAAAACAAATTTAAGTATTTTATTTTTATTTTTACTCAAAAACATTTTAAATTACAAAAATACATACAGTGAGTAGAATTAACTAAGCAAATTTATAAAATATTACATAACACATAATAATTCAAATTCCAGTTCTACTAGTTACATACAAAAGTCAAACAAATCTACAAACACTTCACATTATGTACAAGACCTAACAGCTAATCACTACAGAACAATCTGAAATAATACAAATATATAAACGCAAACATTATTTTGAAATATTATACAAATGAAAAGACTTGAAGTTTATTATAAAAAACTTACTCAATAAAAATTCACAAAACATGACTAACACATAATACATTCAAATTTCAGCTCTACCACTTATATGCAAAACTCAACACTAATCTACAAACACTTCACATTATGTACAAGACCTAACAGCTAATCGCTACAGAACAATTTGAAATAATACAAATATATAAACACAAACATTATTTTGAAATATTATACAAATGAACAGACTTGAAGTTATTATAAAAAACTTACTCAATAAAAATTCACAGAACATGAAATAACGCATAATACATTCAAATTCCAGTTATACTAGTTACATACAAAAAGTCAAACAAATCTACAAACACTTTGCCAGAACAATTTGAAATAATACAAATATATAAAACCAAACATTATTTTGAAATATTATACAAATGAACAGACTTGAAGTTCATTATCCAAAAACTTAATCAATAAAAATTCACAAAACATGACATAACAATAATACATTCAAATTTCAGTTTTACCACTTACAGTATATGCAAAACTCAACACAAATCTATAAACACTACACATTATGTACAAGACCTAACAGCTAAACACTACAGACAATTTGAAATTATACATATATATAAACATAAAAATTATTTTGAAATACAGAAATCATCAGACTAAGAAGTTTATTGGCAAAAGACCCAGAAAACCTTTAGATTAATGAACTGCATAGAAGCCCAATATGAATTTAAAACCTAAATTGTTCGTGAATAGTACATTTGTCAATTCTGCCAATCAATTAAATTGATACACTGACAAAGTACTTCATTCACAAGATTAACACACTGATCCTTACAGAGCAGAGACCATCCTTACACCAAAGCAATACATTGTCATAATCAATTATTGGTCAATTATTTACTGATTTTTAACATACCTTTTTGTTTCAACTAAACAATTGTTTTTATGTCCGCACCATGAGACTATACATATTTTATAGGAGTCTACAAATGTTTTTACATGTCTGATAATGAACTATACAGCAGCCCAAATCAATTAAAATTAGCTCATTTAAAAGTACATACAACTTCTGCAGATCAAATTTGATGACTTTTGCTATCAAGTATTTTATTCACAAACCTGAATACTGAGCAACACAGATGACTAAATTTTTTGATGGATACGTTAGACTCTGTACTCTCAGAATTTAATACCGACATTAAAAAGTACAGCATATCATTTGGTGCAAATACCGTCTTTCCATTAATGAATATATTACGTTAATTAAATTTCATATAAAATTAAAATAAATATTTAAAACATGTACAAATTTATTTGTTATGTAGTTCATTATTTCTTCTCCTAACCCACCACCTAACACGTTTTAAATATAATTTTTAAAAAATGTTGTAAGTTTGTTTCATAATGGACTTCACAGCAGTTCATCAGCCATGTGAAACTAACTTTTTGTGTAACTGTACACATGACGACTTCTTTCAATTTGTCCAAATAGCATTTCTCATCCAGTATTTCATCCACAACGTTAGCACATTGAGAAACACAGGTAATGTAAGACGTGTTTCTGTGCCCTCAGTGTACTCTCTGAATACCCAGATGAGAAAGTTTATTTGTGTCATTGGAGCAGAGACCTGCTCTGGAGTCGTCACATGTACTATTGCCTAAAAGTTTTCTGGCAGTAAATCCACTTACATACGCTGTGGACAACCGATTCACATTAAATGAGACGTCAGGCTCTTTGTCACAAGTAACAGAATTGGTGTCAGCAGTGTATGGAGTAAATGCACTGCGTTTATCAGTTAGAATGTCAGAACCAAGGAAAGTTTGAAGATTACTTAAAAGATCTGCATCATCATCCAGGCAGTTAGCATTTTTAAGAGTCTGATATGCAAGCCCATTGATGATGCAGGTCTTAAGAGCATCAACAAACTGTGGCACAGTAGGATTATTATTGGCCAATTAGTATCAGCTGTTGACAACAGACGTTATAAAGTAGCTTGTGAAACCTTCTCGAAATTTTTTACTGATATATATTTTGTGTAAGCAAGTAAGTACATTTTCAATTTTATAATCTATTTTGACTTTATTCCCTTTGAAACTGTATTCATAAGTCATTTAGGTTTATTTTTATATAATAATGAACCTTTCTCTTGTGAACTTACTTGTCTTTTTCCGTCGAACGCGTTTCGGCGTTGTGTTCACCTTTGTCAGCTTAGAAACATATTTCTAAAAATATCTGAAAAACTAAGTTTTGGTGGTGACTTTGGTACAAATGTTTTTCTGGTTCAGATCGAGATTATGCCTCGAGAATACTTTAGAAAACTTGGGTATGTTTCCTATCACAATTACACCGAGGAATCATTAGAGAAAGCAGTCGAATCTGTAATAAACCACAGTTTATCAATAAGGAAAGCTGCAGAAAAGTGATTTTAAATTTTTTACCAAAATAAAATGCATTTAGTACTTGAAATTAATCTGAGATTTGTATTTACACTTATTTTTCTTTCTTTTCTAGATACGGAATTGCTAAAAACACGATTGTGAACCACATCAATAAAAGGAAAATTGGTGACCGAGTGAGAAGCCCTGGTGGACAGGAGATTTTCACTATGGAAGAGGAGGCGATCATCGTCGCTCATATTGTGGCTACATCCACTTATGGGTTCCCAGTGACTGTGATGGATTTGAAGGTAATCGCACAATCATACCTTAATTCAATTGGGAGAAAAGTAAAAATTTTCAAAAACAATATTCCTGGACGAGCTTGGGTCGAGGGTTTTCTGAAAAGGCATCATGACATTTCAAGACGAGTGGCAAGAAACAGTTGGAGACGGTTTAAGTTCTCATTTTACCATTGATGTGCTCAAGTTGTGCCAAGAGCATAATGTAACCTTCGTAGCATTACCCCCACATACCCCTCATTTACTTCAGCCACTTGACGTTGCCTATTTCAGGTCAATGAAAGGTGAGTGGAGAAAGTTGTTAAATGAGTGGAAAGACACTCCCTATGGCAGAAGATGTGGAACTATTCCCAAGGAACAATTTCCTAAGCTGCTTAGTAAATTTTGGGATAACCTGTTGGAGAAGGGTAAAGAAAATTTAAAATCTGGTTTTAAAAAATCCAGCATCTTTCCATTTGACAAAGAACCTGTCTTTCGAAGATTGAGCAACTTTGGTACATAGAGGGTGGCATTGGTACATGTGCATTTTTGAAATTCAAACGTTTCTGGCGGGCTTATTTTACATACCACCAAGATAGTATGGCTTCTATTTGATCAGCTGATTTTCCAACAGCAAACATCTGCTGTGCAATGCCTTCTTGATTTTTTTTTTAAGGTTAGACGCCAATTAACACAGAGTACGAATATATAGAGGAGAAATCCAATGTTAAAATTTTGACTGAAGTCTCTAGCGCTCCTGGTGACTGTGTTGCCCACTAAGTGGAGCTAAATGATAATGCAGTATGGTCACGTGACTCCAGTATACTGTATTATCCTCTGCTGCATAGGCGGGAAATCTAAAAAAGGAAATGCTGCTAGGCTTTATTTGAAATTACTCTTAAACGTTTACAGTTTCATCAGACATATTTTCATGTCATTGTAATTACAGAAAAATGTAAAAAATATGAATAATTACAGTGTTTCAAGGTAGACATGTAAAATGTCTAAAAACTTAAAAACTTTTTAATCAAAATTTAGTAAGAAAATGCATGAAAAGTGAATTAAAAAATTAGAAAACTTACATTTACAAACCATTAATTGTACTAGTTACATCAACAAAGTAATTAGGTTTTTACAATTTTTAAGTACATGTGGCATCACAAAACATTCTGTGTATAAAACGTTAATAAAAATTTTTCTTTTAATAAACCCTTGTTTACAAATAATTGAAAATGTCTTTGCTTTAATGAAAATACACTTTAATTGCCTTTGGTTTCAAGGATATTAATCATTTGTTTTTGAAAACCACTGTGCATTTTATTGACATAAGGTCACAAATAGTTGGTAAACACTTAGGTAAAAATCAAGGAAAAACAAATTTAAGTATTTTATTTTTATTTTTACTCAAAAACATTTTAAATTACAAAAATACATACAGTGAGTAGAATTAACTAAGCAAATTTATAAAATATTACATAACACATAATAATTCAAATTCCAGTTCTACTAGTTACATACAAAAGTCAAACAAATCTACAAACACTTCACATTATGTACAAGACCTAACAGCTAATCACTACAGAACAATCTGAAATAATACAAATATATAAACGCAAACATTATTTTGAAATATTATACAAATGAAAAGACTTGAAGTTTATTATAAAAAACTTACTCAATAAAAATTCACAAAACATGACTAACACATAATACATTCAAATTTCAGCTCTACCACTTATATGCAAAACTCAACACTAATCTACAAACACTTCACATTATGTACAAGACCTAACAGCTAATCGCTACAGAACAATTTGAAATAATACAAATATATAAACACAAACATTATTTTGAAATATTATACAAATGAACAGACTTGAAGTTATTATAAAAAACTTACTCAATAAAAATTCACAGAACATGAAATAACGCATAATACATTCAAATTCCAGTTATACTAGTTACATACAAAAAGTCAAACAAATCTACAAACACTTTGCCACAACAATTTGAAATAATACAAATATATAAACCCAAACATTATTTTGAAATATTATACAAATGAACAGACTTGAAGTTCATTATCCAAAAACTTAATCAATAAAAATTCACAAAACATGACATAACAATAATACATTCAAATTTCAGTTTTACCACTTACAGTATATGCAAAACTCAACACAAATCTATAAACACTACACATTATGTACAAGACCTAACAGCTAAACACTACAGACAATTTGAAATTATACATATATATAAACATAAACATTATTTTGAAATACAGAAATCATCAGACTAAGAAGTTTATTGGCAAAAGACCCAGAAAACCTTTAGATTAATGAACTGCATAGAAGCCCAATATGAATTTAAAACCTAAATTGTTCGTGAATAGTACATTTGTCAATTCTGCCAATCAATTAAATTGATATACTGACAAAGTACTTCATTCACAAGATTAACACACTGATCCTTACAGAGCAGAGACCATCCTTACACCAAAGCAATACATTGTCATAATCAATTATTGGTCAATTATTTAGTGATTTTTAACATACCTTTTTGTTTCAACTAAACAATTGTTTTTATGTCCGCACCATGAGACTATACATATTTTATAGGAGTCTACAAATGTTTTTACATGTCTGATAATGAACTATACAGCAGCCCAAATCAATTAAAATTAGCTCATTTAAAAGTACATACAACTTCTGCAGATCAAATTTGATGACTTTTGCTATCAAGTATTTTATTCACAAACCTGAATACTGAGCAACACAGATGACTAAATTTTTTGATGGATACGTTAGACTCTGTACTCTCAGAATTTAATACCGACATTAAAAAGTACAGCATATCATTTGGTGCAGATACCGTCTTTCCATTAATGAATATATTACGTTAATTAAATTTCATATAAAATTAAAATAAATATTTAAAACATGTACAAATTTATTTGTTATGTAGTTCATTATTTCTTCTCCTAACCCACCACCTAACACGTTTTAAATATAATTTTTAAAAAATGTTGTAAGTTTGTTTCATAATGGACTTCACAGCAGTTCATCAGCCATGTGAAACTAACTTTTTGTGTAACTGTACACATGACGACTTCTTTCAATTTGTCCAAATAGCATTTCTCATCCAGTATTTCATCCACAACGTCAGCACATTGAGAAACACAGGTAATGTAAGCCGTGTTTCTGTGCCCTCAGTGTACTCTCTGAATACCCAGATGAGAAAGTTTATTTGTGTCATTGGAGCAGAGACCTGCTCTGGAGTCGTCACATGTACTATTGCCTAAAAGTTTTCTGGCAGTAAATCCACTTACATACGCTGTGGACAACCGATTCACATTAAATGAGACGTCAGGCTCTTTGTCACAAGTAACAGAATTGGTGTCAGCAGTGTATGGAGTAAATGCACTGCGTTTATCAGTTAGAATGTCAGAACCAAGGAAAGTTTGAAGATTACTTAAAAGATCTGCATCATCATCCAGGCAGTTAGCATTTTTAAGAGTCTGATATGCAAGCCCATTGATGATGCAGGTCTTAAGAGCATCAACAAACTGTGGCACAGTAGGATTATTATTGGCCAATTAGTATCAGCTGTTGACAACAGACGTTATAAAGTAGCTTGTGAAACCTTCTCGAAATTTTTTACTGATATATATTTTGTGTAAGCAAGTAAGTACATTTTCAATTTTATAATCTATTTTGACTTTATTCCCTTTGAAACTGTATTCATAAGTCATTTAGGTTTATTTTTATATAATAATGAAACTTTCACTTGTGAACTTACTTGTCTTTTTCCGTCGAACGCGTTTCGGCGTCGTGTTCACCTTTGTCAGCTTAGAAACATATTTCTAAAAATATCTGAAAAACTAAGTTTTGGTGGTGACTTTGGTACAAATGTTTTTCTGGTTCAGATCGAGATTATGCCTCGAGAATACTTTAGAAAACTTGGGTATCTTTCCTATCGCAATTACACCGAGGAATCATTAGAGAAAGCAGTCGAATCTGTAATAAACCACAGTTTATCAATAAGGAAAGCTGCAGAAAAGTGAGTTTAAATTTTTTACCAAAATAAAATGCATTTAGTACTTGAAATTAATCTGAGATTTGTATTTACACTTATTTTTCTTTCTTTTCTAGATACGGCATTGCTAAAAACACGATTGTGAACCACATCAATAAAAGGAAAATTGGTGACCGAGTGAGAAGCCCTGGTGGACAGGAGATTTTCACTATGGAAGAGGAGGCAATCATGGTCGCTCATATTGTGGCTACATCCACTTATGGGTTCCCAGTGACTGTGATGGATTTGAAGGTAATCGCACAATCATACCTTAATTCAATTGGGAGAAAAGTAAAAATTTTCAAAAACAATATTCCTGGACGAGCTTGGGTCGAGGGTTTTCTGAAAAGGCATCATGACATTTCAAGACGAGTGGCAAGAAACAGTTGGAGACGGTTTAAGTTCTCATTTTACCATTGATGTGCTCAAGTTGTGCCAAGAGCATAATGTAACCTTCGTAGCATTACCCCCACATACCCCTCATTTACTTCAGCCACTTGACGTTGCCTATTTCAGGTGAATGAAAGGTGAGTGGAGAAAGTTGTTAAATGAGTGGAAAGACACTCCCTATGGCAGAAGATGTGGAACTATTCCCAAGGAACAATTTCCTAAGCTGCTTAGTAAACTTTGGGATAACCTATTGGAGAAGGGTAAAGAAAATTTAAGATCTGGTTTTAAAAAAACCAGCATCTTTCCATTTGACAAAGAACCTGTCTTTCGAAGATTGAGCAACTTTGGTACATAGAGGGTGGCATTGGTACACGTGCATTTTTGAAATTCAAACGTTTCTGGCGGGCTTATTTTACATACCACCAAGATAGTATGGCTTCTATTTGATCAGCTGATTTTCCAACAGCAAACATCTGCTGTGCAATGCCTTCTTGATTTTTTTTTAAGGTTAGATGCCAATTAACACAGAGTACGAATATATAGAGGAGAAATCCAATGTTAAAATTTTGACTGAAGTCTCTAGCGCTCCTGGTGACTGTGTTGCCCACTAAGTGGAGCTAAATGATAATGCAGTATGGTCACGTGACTGCAGTATACTGTATTATCCTCTGCTGCATAGGCGGGAAATCTAAAAAAGGAAATGCTGCTAGGCTTTATTTGAAATTACTCTTAAACGTTTACAGTTTCATCAGACATATTTTCATGTCATTGTAATTACAGAAAAATGTTTAAAAAATGAATAATTACAGTGTTTCTAGGTAGAAATGTAAAATGTCTAAAAACTTAAAAACATTTTAATCAAAATTTAGTAAGAAAATGCATGAAAAGTGAATTAAAAAATTAGAAAACTTACATTTACAAACCATTAATTGTACTAGTTACATCAACAAAGTAATTAGGTTTTTACAATTTTTAAGTACATGTGGCATCACAAAACATTCTGTGTATAAAACGTTAATAAAAATTTTTCTTTTAATAAACCCTTGTTTACAAATAATTGAAAATGTCTTTGCTTTAATGAAAATACACTTTAATTGCCTTTGGTTTCAAGGATATTAATCATTTGTTTTTGAAAACCACTGTGCATTTTATTGACATAAGGTCACAAATAGTTGGTAAACACTTAGGTAAAAATCAAGGAAAAACAAATTTAAGTATTTTATTTTTATTTTTACTCAAAAACATTTTAAATTACAAAAATACATACAGTGAGTAGAATTAACTAAGCAAATTTATAAAATATTACATAACACATAATAATTCAAATTCCAGTTCTACTAGTTACATACAAAAGTCAAACAAATCTACAAACACTTCACATTATGTACAAGACCTAACAGCTAATCACTACAGAACAATCTGAAATAATACAAATATATAAACGCAAACATTATTTTGAAATATTATACAAATGAAAAGACTTGAAGTTTATTATAAAAAACTTACTCAATAAAAATTCACAATACATGACTAACACATAATACATTCAAATTTCAGCTCTACCACTTATATGCAAAACTCAACACTAATCTACAAACACTTCACATTATGTACAAGACCTAACAGCTAATCGCTACAGAACAATTTGAAATAATACAAATATATATATACACAAACATTATTTTGAAATATTATACAAATGAACAGACTTGAAGTTATTATAAAAAACTTACTCAATAAAAATTCACAGAACATGAAATAACGCATAATACATTCAAATTCCAGTTATACTAGGTACATACAAAAAGTCAAACAAATCTACAAACACTTTGCCAGAACAATTTGAAATAATACAAATATATAAACCCAAACATTATTTTGAAATATTATACAAATGAACAGACTTGAAGTTCATTATCCAAAAACTTAATCAATAAAAATTCACAAAACATGACATAACAATAATACAATCAAATTTCAGTTTTACCACTTACAGTATATGCAAAACTCAACACAAATCTATAAACACTACACATTATGTACAAGACCTAACAGCTAAACACTACAGGCAATTTGAAATTATACATATATATAAACATAAACATTATTTTGAAATACAGAAATCATCAGACAAAGAAGTTTATTGGCAAAAGACCCAGAAAACCTTTAGATTAATGAACTGCATAGAAGCCCAATATGAATTTAAAACCTAAATTGTTCGTGAATAGTACATTTGTCAATTCTGCCAATCAATTAAATTGATATACTGACAAAGTACATCATTCACAAGATTGACACACTGATCCTTACAGAGCAGAGACCATCCTTACACCAAAGCAATACATTGTCATAATCAATTATTGGTCAATTATTTAGTGATTTTTAACATACCTTTTTGTTTCAACTAAACAATTGTTTTTATGTCCGCACCATGAGACTATACATATTTTATAGGAGTCTACAAATGTTTTTACATGTCTGATAATGAACTATACAGCAGCCCAAATCAATTAAAATTAGCTCATTTAAAAGTACATACAACTTCTGCCGATCAAATTTGATGACTTTTGCTATCAAGTATTTTATTCACAAACCTGAATACTGAGCAACACACATGACTAAATTTTTTGATGGATACGTTAGACTCTGTACTCTCAGAATTTAATACCGACATTAAAAAGTACAGCATATCA
The DNA here is from genome assembly GCA_034769895.1 of Magicicada septendecula. NCBI lineage: Eukaryota > Metazoa > Arthropoda > Insecta > Hemiptera > Cicadidae > Magicicada > Magicicada septendecula. The sequence goes on along the minus strand of CM068368.1, from coordinate 749,634,526 downwards.
TTTGGTGCAGATACCGTCTTTCCATTAATGAATATATTACGTTAATTAAATTTCATATAAAATTAAAATAAATATTTAAAACATGTACAAATTTATTTGTTATGTAGTTCATTATTTCTTCTCCTAACCCACCACCTAACACGTTTTAAATATAATTTTTAAAAAATGTTGTAAGTTTGTTTCATAATGGACTTCACAGCAGTTCATCAGCCATGTGAAACTAACTTTTTGTGTAACTGTACACATGACGACTTCTTTCAATTTGTCCAAATAGCATTTCTCATCCAGTATTTCATCCACAACGTTAGCACATTGAGAAACACAGGTAATGTAAGCCGTGTTTCTGTGCCCTCAGTGTACTCTCTGAATACCCAGATGAGAAAGTTTATTTGTGTCATTGGAGCAGAGACCTGCTCTGGAGTCGTCACATGTACTATTGCCTAAAAGTTTTCTGGCAGTAAATCCACTTACATACGCTGTGGACAACCGATTCACATTAAATGAGACGTCAGGCTCTTTGTCACAAGTAACAGAATTGGTGTCAGCAGTGTATGGAGTAAATGCACTGCGTTTATCAGTTAGAATGTCAGAACCAAGGAAAGTTTGAAGATTACTTAAAAGATCTGCATCATCATCCAGGCAGTTAGCATTTTTAAGAGTCTGATATGCAAGCCCATTGATGATGCAGGTCTTAAGAGCATCAACAAACTGTGGCACAGTAGGATTATTATTGGCCAATTAGTATCAGCTGTTGACAACAGACGTTATAAAGTAGCTTGTGAAACCTTCTCGAAATTTTTTACTGATATATATTTTGTGTAAGCAAGTAAGTACATTTTCAATTTTATAATCTATTTTGACTTTATTCCCTTTGAAACTGTATTCATAAGTCATTTAGGTTTATTTTTATATAATAATGGAACTTTCTCTTGTGAACTTACTTGTCTTTTTCCGTCGAACGCGTTCGGCGTCGTGTTCACCTTTGTCAGCTTAGAAACATATTTCTAAAAATATCTGAAAAACTAAGTTTTGGTGGTGACTTTGGTACAAATGTTTTTCTGGTTCAGATCGAGATTATGCCTCGAGAATACTTTAGAAAACTTGGGTATCTTTCCTATCGCAATTACACCGAGGAATCATTAGAGAAAGCAGTCGAATCTGTAATAAACCACAGTTTATCAATAAGGAAAGCTGCAGAAAAGTGAGTTTAAATTGTTTACCAAAATAAAATGCATTTAGTACTTGAAATTAATCTGAGATTTGTATGTACACTTATTTTTCTTTCTTTTCTAGATACGGAATTGCTAAAAACACGATTGTGAACCACATCAATAAAAGGAAAATTGGTGACCGAGTGAGAAGCCCTGGTGGACAGGAGATTTTCACTATGGAAGAGGAGGCGATCATGGTCGCTCAGATTGTGGCTACATCCACTTATGGGTTCCCAGTGACTGTGATGGATTTGAAGGTAATCGCACAATCATACCTTAATTCAATTGGGAGAAAAGTAAAAATTTTCAAAAACAATATTCCTGGACGAGCTTGGGTCGAGGGTTTTCTGAAAAGGCATCATGACATTTCAAGACGAGTGGCAAGAAACAGTTGGAGACGGTTTAAGTTCTCATTTTACCATTGATGTGCTCAAGTTGTGCCAAGAGCATAATGTAACCTTCGTAGCATTACCCCCACATACCCCTCATTTACTTCAGCCACTTGACGTTGCCTATTTCAGGTCAATGAAAGGTGAGTGGAGAAAGTTGTTAAATGAGTGGAAAGACACTCCCTATGGCAGAAGATGTGGAACTATTCCCAAGGAACAATTTCCTAAGCTGCTTAGTAAATTTTGGGATAACCTGTTGGAGAAGGGTAAAGAAAATTTAAAATCTGGTTTTAAAAAATCCAGCATCTTTCCATTTGACAAAGAACCTGTCTTTCGAAGATTGAGCAACTTTGGTACATAGAGGGTGGCATTGGTACACGTGCATTTTTGAAATTCAAACGTTTCTGGCGGGCTTATTTTACATACCACCAAGATAGTATGGCTTCTATTTGATCAGCTGATTTTCCAACAGCAAACATCTGCTGTGCAATGCCTTCTTGATTTTTTTTTTAAGGTTAGACGCCAATTAACACAGAGTACGAATATATAGAGGAGAAATCCAATGTTAAAATTTTGACTGAAGTCTCTAGCGCTCCTGGTGACTGTGTTGCCCACTAAGTGGAGCTAAATGATAATGCAGTATGGTCACGTGACTCCAGTATACTGTATTATCCTCTGCTGCATAGGCGGGAAATCTAAAAAAGGAAATGCTGCTAGGCTTTATTTGAAATTACTCTTAAACGTTTACAGTTTCATCAGACATATTTTCATGTCATTGTAATTACAGAAAAATGTAAAAAATATGAATAATTACAGTGTTTCAAGGTAGACATGTAAAATGTCTAAAAACTTAAAAACTTTTTAATCAAAATTTAGTAAGAAAATGCATGAAAAGTGAATTAAAAAATTAGAAAACTTACATTTACAAACCATTAATTGTACTAGTTACATCAACAAAGTAATTAGGTTTTTACAATTTTTAAGTACATGTGGCATCACAAAACATTCTGTGTATAAAACGTTAATAAAAATTTTTCTTTTAATAAACCCTTGTTTACAAATAATTGAAAATGTCTTTGCTTTAATGAAAATACACTTTAATTGCCTTTGGTTTCAAGGATATTAATCATTTGTTTTTGAAAACCACTGTGAATTTTATTGACATAAGGTCACAAATAGTTGGTCACAAATAGTATTTTACCAAATACTTAGGTAAAAATCAAGGAAAAACAAATTTAAGTATTTTATTTTTATTTTTACTCAAAAACATTTTAAATTACAAAAATACATACAGTGAGTAGAATTAACTAAGCAAATTTATAAAATATTACATAACACATAATAATTCAAATTCCAGTTCTACTAGTTACATACAAAAGTCAAACAAATCTACAAACACTTTGCCAGAACAATTTGAAATAATACAAATATATAAACCCAAACATTATTTTGAAATATTATACAAATGAACAGACTTGAAGTTCATTATCCAAAAACTTAATCAATAAAAATTCACAAAACATGACATAACAATAATACAATCAAATTTCAGTTTTACCACTTACAGTATATGCAAAACTCAACACAAATCTATAAACACTACACATTATGTACAAGACCTAACAGCTAAACACTACAGACAATTTGAAATTATACATATATATAAACATAAACATTATTTTGAAATACAGAAATCATCAGACAAAGAAGTTTATTGGCAAAAGACCCAGAAAACCTTTAGATTAATGAACTGCATAGAAGCCCAATATGAATTTAAAACCTAAATTGTTCGTGAATAGTACATTTGTCAATTCTGCCAATCAATTAAATTGATATACTGACAAAGTACTTCATTCACAAGATTAACACACTGATCCTTACAGAGCAGAGACCATCCTTACACCAAAGCAATACATTGTCATAATCAATTATTGGTCAATTATTTAGTGATTTTTAACATACCTTTTTGTTTCAACTAAACAATTGTTTTTATGTCCGCACCATGAGACTATACATTTTTTTTTTAGGAGTCTACAAATGTTTTTACATGTCTGATAATGAACTATACAGCAGCCCAAATCAATTAAAATTAGCTCATTTAAAAGTACATACAACTTCTGCCGATCAAATTTGATGACTTTTGCTATCAAGTATTTTATTCACAAACCTGAATACTGAGCAACACACATGACTAAATTTTTTGATGGATACGTTAGACTCTGTACTCTCAGAATTTAATACCGACATTAAAAAGTACAGCATATCATTTGGTGCAGATACCGTCTTTCCATTAATGAATATATTACGTTTATTAAATTTCATATAAAATTAAAATAAATATTTAAAACATGTACAAATTTATTTGTTATGTAGTTCATTATTTCTTCTCCTAACCCACCACCTAACACGTTTTAAATATAATTTTTAAAAAATGTTGTAAGTTTGTTTCATAATGGACTTCACAGCAGTTCATCAGCCATGTGAAACTAACTTTTTGTGTAACTGTACACATGACGACTTCTTTCAATTTGTCCAAATAGCATTTCTCATCCAGTATTTCATCCACAACGTTAGCACATTGAGAAACACAGGTAATGTAAGCCGTGTTTCTGTGCCCTCAGTGTACTCTCTGAATACCCAGATGAGAAAGTTTATTTGTGTCATTGGAGCAGAGACCTGCTCTGGAGTCGTCACATGTACTATTGCCTAAAAGTTTTCTGGCAGTAAATCCACTTACATACGCTGTGGACAACCGATTCACATTAAATGAGACGTCAGGCTCTTTGTCACAAGTAACACAATTGGTGTCAGCAGTGTATGGAGTAAATGCACTGCGTTTATCAGTTAGAATGTCAGAACCAAGGAAAGTTTGAAGATTACTTAAAAGATCTGCATCATCATCCAGGCAGTTAGCATTTTTAAGAGTCTGATATGCAAGCCCATTGATGATGCAGGTCTTAAGAGCATCAACAAACTGTGGCACAGTAGGATTATTATTGGCCAATTAGTATCAGCTGTTGACAACAGACGTTATAAAGTTGCTTGTGAAACCTTCTCGAAATTTTTTACTGATATATATTTTGTGTAAGCAAGTAAATACATTTTCAATTTTACAATCTATTTTGACTTTATTCCCTTTGAAACTGTATTCATAAGTCATTTAGGTTTATTTTTATATAATAATGAAACTTTCTCTTCTGAACTTACTTGTCTTTTTCCGTCGAACGCGTTTCGGCGTCGTGTTCACCTTTGTCAGCTTAGAAACATATTTCTAAAAATATCTGAAAAACTACGTTTTGGTGGTGATTTTGGTACAAATGTTTTTCTGGTTCAGATCGAGATTATGCCTCGAGAATACTTTAGAAAACTTGGGTATCTTTCCTATCGCAATTACACCGAGGAATCATTAGAGAAAGCAGTCGAATCTGTAATAAACCACAGTTTATCAATAAGGAAAGCTGCAGAAAAGTGAGTTTAAATTGTTTACCAAAATAAAATGCATTTAGTACTTGAAATTAATCTGAGATTTGTATGTACACTTATTTTTCTTTCTTTTCTAGATACGGAATTGCTAAAAACACGATTGTGAACCACATCAATAAAAGGAAAATTGGTGACCGAGTGAGAAGCCCTGGTGGACAGGAGATTTTCACTATGGAAGAGGAGGCGATCATGGTCGCTCAGATTGTGGCTACATCCACTTATGGGTTCCCAGTGACTGTGATGGATTTGAAGGTAATCGCACAATCATACCTTAATTCAATTGGGAGAAAAGTAAAAATTTTCAAAAACAATATTCCTGGACGAGCTTGGGTCGAGGGTTTTCTGAAAAGGCATCATGACATTTCAAGACGAGTGGCAAGAAACAGTTGGAGACGGTTTAAGTTCTCATTTTACCATTGATGTGCTCAAGTTGTGCCAAGAGCATAATGTAACCTTCGTAGCATTACCCCCACATACCCCTCATTTACTTCAGCCACTTGACGTTGCCTATTTCAGGTCAATGAAAGGTGAGTGGAGAAAGTTGTTAAATGAGTGGAAAGACACTCCCTATGGCAGAAGATGTGGAACTATTCCCAAGGAACAATTTCCTAAGCTGCTTAGTAAATTTTGGGATAACCTGTTGGAGAAGGGTAAAGAAAATTTAAAATCTGGTTTTAAAAAATCCAGCATCTTTCCATTTGACAAAGAACCTGTCTTTCGAAGATTGAGCAACTTTGGTACATAGAGGGTGGCATTGGTACACGTGCATTTTTGAAATTCAAACGTTTCTGGCGGGCTTATTTTACATACCACCAAGATAGTATGGCTTCTATTTGATCAGCTGATTTTCCAACAGCAAACATCTGCTGTGCAATGCCTTCTTGATTTTTTTTTTAAGGTTAGACGCCAATTAACACAGAGTACGAATATATAGAGGAGAAATCCAATGTTAAAATTTTGACTGAAGTCTCTAGCGCTCCTGGTGACTGTGTTGCCCACTAAGTGGAGCTAAATGATAATGCAGTATGGTCACGTGACTCCAGTATACTGTATTATCCTCTGCTGCATAGGCGGGAAATCTAAAAAAGGAAATGCTGCTAGGCTTTATTTGAAATTACTCTTAAACGTTTACAGTTTCATCAGACATTTTCATGTCATTGTAATTACAGAAAAATGTAAAAAAAGTGAATAATTACAGTGTTTCAAGGTAGACATGTAAAATGTCTAAAAACTTAAAAACTTTTAATCAAAATTTAGTAAGAAAATGCATGAAAAGTGAATTAAAAAATTAGAAAACTTACATTTACAAACCATTAATTGTACTAGTTACATCAACAAAGTAATTAGGTTTTTACAATTTTTAAGTACATGTGGCATCACAAAACATTCTGTGTATAAAACGTTAATAAAAATTTTTCTTTTAATAAACCCTTGTTTACAAATAATTGAAAATGTCTTTGCTTTAATGAAAATACACTTTAATTGCCTTTGGTTTCAAGGATATTAATCATTTGTTTTTGAAAACCACTGTGAATTTTATTGACATAAGGTCACAAATAGTTGGTCACAAATAGTATTTTACCAAATACTTAGGTAAAAATCAAGGAAAAACAAATTTAAGTATTTTATTTTTATTTTTACTCAAAAACATTTTAAATTACAAAAATACATACAGTGAGTAGAATTAACTAAGCAAATTTATAAAATATTACATAACACATAATAATTCAAATTCCAGTTCTACTAGTTACATACAAAAGTCAAACAAATCTACAAACACTTCACATTATGTACAAGACCTAACAGCTAATCACTACAGAACAATCTGAAATAATACAAATATATAAACGCAAACATTATTTTGAAATATTATACAAATGAAAAGACTTGAAGTTTATTATAAAAAACTTACTCAATAAAAATTCACAAAACATGACTAACACATAATACATTCAAATTTCAGCTCTACCACTTATATGCAAAACTCAACACTAATCTACAAACACTTCACATTATGTACAAGACCTAACAGCTAATCGCTACAGAACAATTTGAAATAATACAAATATATAAACACAAACATTATTTTGAAATATTATACAAATGAACAGACTTGAAGTTATTATAAAAAACTTACTCAATAAAAATTCACAGAACATGAAATAACGCATAATACATTCAAATTCCAGTTATACTAGTTACATACAAAAAGTCAAACAAATCTACAAACACTTTGCCAGAACAATTTGAAATAATACAAATATATAAACCCAAACATTATTTTGAAATATTATACAAATGAACAGACTTGAAGTTCATTATCCAAAAACTTAATCAATAAAAATTCACAAAACATGACATAACAATAATACATTCAAATTTCAGTTTTACCACTTACAGTATATGCAAAACTCAACACAAATCTATAAACACTACACATTATGTACAAGACCTAACAGCTAAACACTACAGACAATTTGAAATTATACATATATATAAACATAAACATTATTTTGAAATACAGAAATCATCAGACAAAGAAGTTTATTGGCAAAAGACCCAGAAAACCTTTAGATTAATGAACTACATAGAAGCCCAATATGAATTTAAAACCTAAATTGTTCGTGAATAGTACATTTGTCAATTCTGCCAATCAATTAAATTTATATACTGACAAAGTACTTCATTCACAAGATTAACACACTGATCCTTACAGAGCAGAGACCATCCTTACACCAAAGCAATACATTGTCATAATCAATTATTGGTCAATTATTTAGTGATTTTTAACATACCTTTTTGTTTCAACTAAACAATTGCTTTTATGTCCGCACCATGAGACTATACATATTTTATAGGAGTCTACAAATGTTTTTACATGTCTGATAATGAACTATACAGCAGCCCAAATCAATTAAAATTAGCTCATTTAAAAGTACATACAACTTCTGCCGATCAAATTTGATGACTTTTGCTATCAAGTATTTTATTCACAAACCTGAATACTGAGCAACACAGATGACTAAATTTTTTGATGGATACGTTAGACTCTGTACTCTCAGAATTTAATACCGACATTAAAAAGTACAGCATATCATTTGGTGCAGATACCGTCTTTCCATTAATGAATATATTACGTTAATTAAATTTCATATAAAATTAAAATAAATATTTAAAACATGTACAAATTTATTTGTTATGTAGTTCATTATTTCTTCTCCTAACCCACCACCTAACACGTTTTAAATATAATTTTTTAAAAATTTTGTAAGTTTGTTTCATAATGGACTTCACAGCAGTTCATCAGCCATGTGAAACTAACTTTTTGTGTAACTGTACACATGACGACTTCTTTCAATTTGTCCAAATAGCATTTCTCATCCAGTATTTCATCCACAACGTTAGCACATTGAGAAACACAGGTAATGTTAGCCGTGTTTCTGTGCCCTCAGTGTACTCTCTGAATAGAATACCCAGATGAGAAAGTTTATTTGTGTCATTGGAGCAGAGACCTGCTCTGGAGTCGTCACATGTACTATTGCCTAAAAGTTTTCTGGCAGTAAATCCACTTACATACGCTGTGGACAACCGATTCACATTAAATGAGACGTCAGGCTCTTTGTCACAAGTAACAGAATTGGTGTCAGCAGTGTATGGAGTAAATGCACTGCGTTTATCAGTTAGAATGTCAGAACCAAGGAAAGTTTGAAGATTACTTAAAAGATCTGCATCATCATCCAGGCAGTTAGCATTTTTAAGAGTCTGATATGCAAGCCCTTTGATGATGCAGGTCTTAAGAGCATCAACAAACTGTGGCACAGTAGGATTATTATTGGCCAATTAGTATCAGCTGTTGACAACAGACGTTATAAAGTTGCTTGTGATACCTTCTCGAAATTTTTTACCGATATATATTTTGTGTAAGCAAGTAAGTACATTTTCAATTTTATAATCTATTTTGACTTTATTCCCTTTGAAACTGTATTCATAAGTCATTTAGGTTTATTTTTATATAATAATGAAACTTTCTCTTGTGAACTTACTTGTCTTTTTCCGTCGAACGCATTTCGGCGTCGTGTTCGCCTTTGTCAGCTTAGAAACATATTTCTAAAAATATCTGAAAAACTAAGTTTTGGTGGTGACTTTGGTACAAATGTTTTTCTGGTTCAGATCGAGATTATGCCTCGAGAATACTTTAGAAAACTTGGGTATCTTTCCTATCGCAATTACACCGAGGAATCATTAGAGAAAGCAGTCGAATCTGTAATAAACCACAGTTTATCAATAAGGAAAGCTGCAGAAAAGTGAGTTTAAATTGTTTACCAAAATAAAATGCATTTAGTACTTGAAATTAATCTGAGATTTGTATTTACACTTATTTTTCTTTCTTTTATAGATACGGAATTGCTAAAAACACGATTGTGAACCACATCAATAAAAGGAAAATTGGTGACCGAGTGAGAAGCCCTGGTGGACAGGAGATTTTCACTATGGAAGAGGAGGCGATCATGGTCGCTCATATTGTGGCTACATCCACTTATGGGTTCCCAGTGACTGTGATGGATTTGAAGGTAATCGCACAATCATACCTTAATTCAATTGGGAGAAAAGTAAAAATTTTCAAAAACAATATTCCTGGACGAGCTTGGGTCGAGGGTTTTCTGAAAAGGCATCATGACATTTCAAGACGAGTGGCAAGAAACAGTTGGAGACGGTTTAAGTTCTCATTTTACCATTGATGTGCTCAAGTTGTGCCAAGAGCATAATGTAACCTTCGTAGCATTACCCCCACATACCCCTCATTTACTTCAGCCACTTGACGTTGCCTATTTCAGGTGAATGAAAGGTGAGTGGAGAAAGTTGTTAAATGAGTGGAAAGACACTCCCTATGGCAGAAGATGTGGAACTATTCCCAAGGAACAATTTCCTAAGCTGCTTAGTAAACTTTGGGATAACCTATTGGAGAAGGGTAAAGAAAATTTAAAATCTGGTTTTAAAAAATCCAGCATCTTTCCATTTGACAAAGAACCTGTCTTTTGAAGATTGAGCAACTTTGGTACATAGAGGGTGGCATTGGTACACGTGCATTTTTGAAATTCAAACGTTTCTGGCGGGCTTATTTTACATACCACCAAGATAGTATGGCTTCTATTTGATCAGCTGATTTTCCAACAGCAAACATCTGCTGTGCAATGCCTTCTTGATTTTTTTTTTAAGGTTAGACGCCAATTAACACAGAGTACGAATATATAGAGGAGAAATCCAATGTTAAAATTTTGACTGAAGTCTCTAGCGCTCCTGGTGACTGTGTTGCCCACTAAGTGGAGCTAAATGATAATGCAGTATGGTCACGTGACTCCAGTATCCTGTATTATCCTCTGCTGCATAGGCGGGAAATCTAAAAAAGGAAATGCTGCTAGGCTTTATTTGAAATTACTCTTAAACGTTTACAGTTTCATCAGACATATTTTCATGTCATTGTAATTACAGAAAATTGTTAAAAAAAAATGAATAATTACAGTGTTTCAAGGTAGACATGTAAAATGTCTAAAAACTTAAAAACTTTTTAATCAAAATTTAGTAAGAAAATGCATGAAAAGTGAATTAAAAAATTAGAAAACTTACATTTACAAACCATTAATTGTACTAGTTACATCAACAAAGTAATTAGGTTTTTACAATTTTTAAGTACATGTGGCATCACAAAACATTCTGTGTATAAAACGTTAATAAAAATTTTTCTTTTAATAAACCCTTGTTTACAAATAATTGAAAATGTCTTTGCTTTAATGAAAATACACTTTAATTGCCTTTGGTTTCAAGGATATTAATCATTTGTTTTTGAAAACCACTGTGCATTTTATTGACATAAGGTCACAAATAGTTGGTAAACACTTAGGTAAAAATCAAGGAAAAACAAATTTAAGTATTTTATTTTTATTTTTACTCAAAAACATTTTAAATTACAAAAATACATACAGTGAGTAGAATTAACTAAGCAAATTTATAAAATATTACATAACACATAATAATTCAAATTCCAGTTCTACTAGTTACATACAAAAGTCAAACAAATCTACAAACACTTCACATTATGTACAAGACCTAACAGCTAATCACTACAGAACAATCTGAAATAATACAAATATATAAACGCAAACATTATTTTGAAATATTATACAAATGAAAAGACTTGAAGTTTATTATAAAAAACTTACTCAATAAAAATTCACAAAACATGACTAACACATAATACATTCAAATTTCAGCTCTACCACTTATATGCAAAACTCAACACTAATCTACAAACACTTCACATTATGTACAAGACCTAACAGCTAATCGCTGCAGAACAATTTGAAATAATACAAATATATAAACCCAAACATTATTTTGAAATATTATACAAATGAACAGACTTGAAGTTATTATAAAAAACTTACTCAATAAAAATTCACAGAACATGCAATAACGCATAATACATTCAAATTCCAGTTATACTAGTTACATACAAAAAGTCAAACAAATCTACAAACACTTTGCCAGAACAATTTGAAATAATACAAATATGTAAACCCAAACATTATTTTGAAATATTATACAAATGAACAGACTTGAAGTTCATTATCCAAAAACTTAATCAATAAAAATTCACAAAACATGACATAACAATAATACATTCAAATTTCAGTTTTACCACTTACAGTATATGCAAAACTCAACACAAATCTATAAACACTACACATTATGTACAAGACCTAACAGCTAAACACTACAGACAATTTGAAATTATACATATATATAAACATAAACATTATTTTGAAATACAGAAATCATCAGACAAAGAAGTTTATTGGCAAAAGACCCAGAAAACCTTTAGATTAATGAACTGCATAGAAGCCCAATATGAATTTAAAACCTAAATTGTTCGTGAATAGTACATTTGTCAATTCTGCCAATCAATTAAATTTATATACTGACAAAGTACTTCATTCACAAGATTAACACACTGATCCTTACAGAGCAGAGACCGTCCTTACACCAAAGCAATACATTGTCATAATCAATTATTGGTCAATTATTTAGTGATTTTTAACATACATTTTTGTTTCAACTAAACAATTGCTTTTATGTCCGCACCATGAGACTATACATATTTTATAGGAGTCTACAAATGTTTTTACATGTCTGATAATGAACTATACAGCAGCCCAAATCAATTAAAATTAGCTCATTTAAAAGTACATACAACTTCTGCCGATCAAATTTGATGACTTTTGCTATCAAGTATTTTATTCACAAACCTGAATACTGAGCAACACAGATGACTAAATTTTTTGATGGATACGTTAGACTCTGTACTCTCAGAATTTAATACCGACATTAAAAAGTACAGCATATCACTTGGTGCAGATACCGTCTTTCCATTAATGAATATATTACGTTAATTAAATTTCATATAAAATTAAAATAAATATTTAAAACATGTACAAATTTATTTGTTATGTAGTTCATTATTTCTTCTCCTAACCCACCACCTAACACGTTTTAAATATAATTTTTAAAAAATTTTGTAAGTTTGTTTCATAATGGACTTCACAGCAGTTCATCAGCCATGTGAAACTAACTTTTTGTGTAACTGTACACATGACGACTTCTTTCAATTTGTCCAAATAGCATTTCTCATCCAGTATTTCATCCACAACGTTAGCACATTGAGAAACACAGGTAATGTAAGCCGTGTTTCTGTGCCCTCAGTGTACTCTCTGAATAGAATACCCAGATGAGAAAGTTTATTTGTGTCATTGGAGCAGAGACCTGCTCTGGAGTCGTCACATGTACTATTGCCTAAAAGTTTTCTGGCAGTAAATCCACTTACATACGCTGTGGACAACCGATTCACATTAAATGAGACGTCAGGCTCTTTGTCACAAGTAACAGAATTGGTGTCAGCAGTGTATGGAGTAAATGCACTGCGTTTATCAGTTAGAATGTCAGAACCAAGGAAAGTTTGAAGATTACTTAAAAGATCTGCATCATCATCCAGGCAGTTAGCATTTTTAAGAGTCTGATATGCAAGCCCATTGATGATGCAGGTCTTAAGAGCATCAACAAACTGTGGCACAGTAGGATTATTATTGGCCAATTAGTATCAGCTGTTGACGACAGACGTTATAAAGTTGCTTGTGATACCTTCTCAAAATTTTTTACTGATATATATTTTGTGTAAGCAAGTAAGTACATTTTCAATTTTATAATCTATTTTGACTTTATTCCCTTTGAAACTGTATTCATAAGTCATTTAGATTTATTTTTATATAATAATGAAACTTTCTCTTGTGAACTTACTTGTCTTTTTCCGTCGAACGCGTTTCGGCGTCGTGTTCGCCTTTGTCAGCTTAGAAACATATTTCTAAAAATATCTGAAAAACTAAGTTTTGGTGGTGACTTTGGTACAAATGTTTTTCTTGTTCAGATCGAGATTATGCCTCGAGAATACTTTAGAAAACTTGGGTATCTTTCCTATCGCAATTACACCGAGGAATCATTAGAGAAAGCAGTCGAATCTGTAATAAACCACAGTTTATCAATAAGGAAAGCTGCAGAAAAGTGAGTTTAAATTGTTTACCAAAATAAAATGCATTTAGTACTTGAAATTAATCTGAGATTTGTATTTTAACTTATTTTTCTTTCTTTTATAGATACGGAATTGCTAAAAACACGATTGTGAACCACATCAATAAAAGGAAAATTGGTGACCGAGTGAGAAGCCCTGGTGGACAGGAGATTTTCACTATGGAAGAGGAGGCGATCATGGTCGCTCATATTGTGGCTACATCCACTTATGGGTTCCCAGTGACTGTGATGGATTTGAAGGTAATCGCACAATCATACCTTAATTCAATTGGGAGAAAAGTAAAAATTTTCAAAAACAATATTCCTGGACGAGCTTGGGTCGAGGGTTTTCTGAAAAGGCATCATGACATTTCAAGACGAGTGGCAAGAAACAGTTGGAGACGGTTTAAGTTCTTATTTTACCATTGATGTGCTCAAGTTGTGCCAAGAGCATAATGTAACCTTCGTAGCATTACCCCCACATACCCCTCATTTACTTCAGCCACTTGACGTTGCCTATTTCAGGTCAATGAAAGGTGAGTGGAGAAAGTTGTTAAATGAGTGGAAAGACACTCCCTATGGCAGAAGATGTGGAACTATTCCCAAGGAACAATTTCCTAAGCTGCTTAGTAAACTTTGGGATAACCTATTGGAGAAGGGTAAAGAAAATTTAAAATCTGGTTTTAAAAAATCCAGCATCTTTCCATTTGACAAAGAACCTGTCTTTCGAAGATTGAGCAACTTTGGTACATAGAGGGTGGCATTGGTACACGTGCATTTTTGAAATTCAAACGTTTCTGGCGGGCTTATTTTACATACCACCAAGATAGTATGGCTTCTATTTGATCAGCTGATTTTCCAACAGCAAACATCTGCTGTGCAATGCCTTCTTGATTTTTTTTTTAAGGTTAGATGCCAATTAACACAGAGTACGAATATATAGAGGAGAAATCCAATGTTAAAATTTTGACTGAAGTCTCTAGCGCTCCTGGTGACTGTGTTGCCCACTAAGTGGAGCTAAATGATAATGCAGTATGGTCACGTGACTCCAGTATACTGTATTATCCTCTGCTGCATAGGCGGGAAATCTAAAAAAGGAAATGCTGCTAGGCTTTATTTGAAATTACTCTTAAACGTTTACAGTTTCATCAGACATATTTTCATGTCATTGTAATTACAGAAAAATGTTAAAAAAAATGAATAATTACAGTGTTTCAAGGTAGACATGTAAAATGTCTAAAAACTTAAAAGCTTTTTAATCAAAATTTAGTAAGAAAATGCATGAAAAGTGAATTAAAAAATTAGAAAACTTACATTTACAAACCATTAATTGTACTAGTTACATCAACAAAGTAATTAGGTTTTTACAATTTTTAAGTACATGTGGCATCACAAAACATTCTGTGTATAAAACGTTAATAAAAATTTTTCTTTTAATAAACCCTTGTTTACAAATAATTGAAAATGTCTTTGCTTTAATGAAAATACACTTTAATTGCCTTTGGTTACAAGGATATTAATCATTTGTTTTTGAAAACCACTGTGCATTTTATTGACATAAGGTCACAAATAGTTGGTAAACACTTAGGTAAAAATCAAGGAAAACAAATTTAAGTATTTTATTTTTATTTTTACTCAAAAACATTTTAAATTACAAAAATACATACAGTGAGTAGAATTAACTAAGCAAATTTATAAAATATTACATAACACATAATAATTCAAATTCCAGTTCTACTAGTTACATACAAAAGTCAAACAAATCTACAAACACTTCACATTATGTACAAGACCTAACAGCTAATCACTACAGAACAATCTGAAATAATACAAATATATAAACGCAAACATTATTTTGAAATATTATACAAATGAAAAGACTTGAAGTTTATTATAAAAAACTTACTCAATAAAAATTCACAAAACATGACTAACACATAATACATTCAAATTTCAGCTCTACCACTTATATGCAAAACTCAACACTAATCTACAAACACTTCACATTATGTACAAGACCTAACAGCTAATCGCTACAGAACAATTTGAAATAATACAAATATATAAACACAAACATTATTTTGAAATATTATACAAATGAACAGACTTGAAGTTATTATAAAAAACTTACTCAATAAAAATTCACAGAACATGAAATAACGCATAATACATTTAAATTCCAGTTATACTAGTTACATACAAAAAGTCAAACAAATCTACAAACACTTTGCCAGAACAATTTGAAATAATACAAATATATAAACCCAAACATTATTTTGAAATATTATACAAATGAACAGACTTGAAGTTCATTATCCAAAAACTTAATCAATAAAAATTCACAAAACATGACATAACAATAATACATTCAAATTTCAGTTTTACCACTTACAGTATATGCAAAACTCAACACAAATCTATAAACACTACACATTATGTACAAGACCTAACAGCTAAACACTACAGACAATTTGAAATTATACATATATATAAACATAAACATTATTTTGAAATACAGAAATCATCAGACAAAGAAGTTTATTGGCAAAAGACCCAGAAAACCTTTAGATTAATGAACTGCATAGAAGCCCAATATGAATTTAAAACCTAAATTGTTCGTGAATAGTACATTTGTCAATTCTGCCAATCAATTAAATTTATATACTGACAAAGTACTTCATTCACAAGATTAACACACTGATCCTTACAGAGCAGAGACCATCCTTACACCAAAGCAATACATTGTCATAATCAATTATTGGTCAATTATTTAGTGATTTTTAACATACCTTTTTGTTTCAACTAAACAATTGTTTTTATGTCCGCACCATGAGACTATACATATTTTATAGGAGTCTACAAATGTTTTTACATGTCTGATAATGAACTATACAGCAGCCCAAATCAATTAAAATTAGCTTATTTAAAAGTACATACAACTTCTGCCGATCAAATTTGATGACTTTTGCTATCAAGTATTTTATTCACAAACCTGAATACTGAGCAACACAGATGACTAAATTTTTTGATGGATACGTTAGACTCTGTACTCTCAGAATTTAATACCGACATTAAAAAGTACAGCATATCATTTGGTGCAGATACCATCTTTCCATTAATGAATATATTACGTTAATTAAATTTCATATAAAATTAAAATAAATATTTAAAACATGTACAAATTTATTTGTTATGTAGTTCATTATTTCTTCTCCTAACCCACCACCTAACACGTTTTAAATATAATTTTTAAAAAATTTTGTAAGTTTGTTTCATAATGGACTTCACAGCAGTTCATCAGCCATGTGAAACTAACTTTTTGTGTAACTGTTGTAATATAATTTTGTGTTACTGTTCTATGGTGTTCTAAAATTCTGATGTAATCAAGCCCCACAAGTTGGGCTAGCCAATTTTGTAATATAAATGTAAATTACAAAATATACAAATATAAAAATATGTGTAGTTGTATGAGAGAATTGTACTCTCACTATTGTGTGTAGTAATATAGATGATGTCTTCTAGTCTTCATTCGGCTCTCTCTGCTGGTCTTCACTTTGGTAATATATAATTGTAATTGTAATGGTGTTCTGGGATAATATTACCCAGATTGACTTTTATGGTGCGTAGGTGTAGTAATGACGTTCCGCTCCGGGAGACGTCGATTTGGTAATGTTCCTAAAAAATGCTGTTATCAAATGTTCTTGGTGTATGTTGTTGTTGTAGCAATTTGAAATGTGATATTATTTTATAATTCTGAAATAATTGTTTTCGAGGTGTTTATATTCTTAAAATTTAGTAATAAATTGAGATTATTGATTGTAATTATAAATAGTATGGTATGGTGTGTCTTCTAGTAATGATCTTCCCTTCGTTAAATTTATTAAAAAGACAATCCACTTTGAATTAGGCGCGAACAGCTCCCTTCTTCTTCCTCTTGAAAGGTTGTAATTCGCATATATTGCCTTTAAAGGTTGTCGAGTTTTCTTTATTAATTAATGGTTATATTCCTTTATTAAAGAAATCAAATTCAATTCACTAGATAACAAGCGTTTATTCAACAAAATAATGAATTTGCTTAATTGAAAACAATGTTATAATGCCGTATCGACTCACTCAGGTCCGGTCGATCTATGACTTTTATATTGGTATTATACACATATAGGTTCTTTTAACGGTTATTTATAAAAAAGCCAGAGAAGGTCAGGGTCAGAAAGTATAACACTTACAATGCTGAAAATGTATTAAAATTAAACAATAGAATGGTAATTAGTAATAATAAAAGTTTATATATATAATTTTTATTCACCACAGTACAGCAAACAGTCGACTGGTTGTGTTGATGAGATCAGTCAAAATGGTCGTCTGGCGCATGCGTGGATTTCACCTTCTAACATTGACAAAGTACTTGTGGAATAAATATGTTCCTTCTGCGATTAAATCCTCTTCGTAATCGTTTAATCTCTTCTTGGGTATAGTTTAATGTCACTGGAGTAAGATGGAAAAGTCACTGGGTGTAAAAATGTTGTTAAATAAGTAGATCAATTGGTGTTTATGTGTGTCCGTTTAACCTCGAATATTCACTTGGTATTTGGTGTGATTCCAGTGTTATTTCGTTTAAATAGTGATATGTGATGCTGTTTATAGGTGTTATGTAGTTCATAGGGCAACTTCACCACTTCACAATGATTAGAATAGTTTAAAATTTAATTTTTACACAAAAACTGATTCCGAACTTTAGTTATACGTAATCGCCATTAAGGTTGGGTTTTATAAAATATTCACGTAAAGTGTGCTCTTCAATGTATAATAATGAACTGCCTGGATTTCCTTCGTCATCCGAAACGTCTTAGCCAATTTAATATTAAAAAGACATTGTTTAAAATTGCCATAACTTCCGACACACTTTAATTTCGTGCACTATGCTTATAAAGTAAATTCGTTATTACTTAACTGTTTGAAATATAAAATACATATTCGTTTTCACTATTCTATTCTACTTATTTTGATAGTAATTAAGTTAGTATTACAAAGTTTTATCTGAAAATTATTTCTTATAATTTTTTGGGATGTAGGCCTAAAATTATACTTCCCTGTCTTCTATGTAAATAATAGTCATTTTAACTAATATAATTATTATTCTATGAAATCTGAAATTTGTATAATTATCAATTCTCACTTATTTTATTGCAATTTAGTATATTAATGATGGTTTTTTCATATAATTCAGTTGTATATGATTCCCCTTCTGATAAAGTTAGTGAACCTATTTCAGTTTCAAATGGTATTTCATTATACAAATAAATAATTTTACTCATAGAATGACCATATCTTTAGAAAGCCTTATTTACATAGTATTTAATATGTTGGGTGTATCTTGCCTAAATATTGTCAGTTTGACTGGTTTATAAGATTAGGTTTATTAATTATTCTGCATTTTAACTTTATTATATTGCCTAGATTTGAATTGTGGCTATTTGCAGAATGTTTTACTAATGTAATTATTTTATTTCCTTCTCTGACTTCTGACTCTGATATATTTGATTAAAAATTAGTTCTCTGATCTGGCATAACAGTAATTATAGATTATACAATTAAAATATAACACCCAGATATATAAAACTGGTGTTCTTAATAACATTGTTTTGGTATATCACCTAATAACATAATAAAAAGTATTTCTACAACATTGGAATGTTATCTAATTTTAGATAATGCATTCCTAAATTAACATGAACAATAAAATAACAATTATAATACTAGTATTTCTTATGACTAACCCTTACTTATCTAAATGCTATACTTAATTAGAACCTCACATTTGGATCCATATATAATTGTTAATACCTTCTACTACTCCATCATAAACAGTTAGTTCTGTAATTCCCCATTTTATAAGATTTATGCCCCCTCTTAAAGTATAACCCTGGCTATCTAAGTTATATTCCATTCTATGGAATGTTCATACAGTTTTAGTAGCTTTTTATTAGTAAAATTACTACTTCATTATCAAAGTAGGCACTGTTCACAAAACTTAAAGTTTGTTACTTTGTACTGCTACTCATGCACCTTTCTTAAAGTTTATTAGTTATAATTTGATCACTTACACCTTTCCATGGTAAATTATTACTATATTTACTAGTCTTTTTCTAGTTTTTAATATGAAATATTCAACCATGGGGGAACTGTGAAGATTTTTTTATGCACATTACACAATAACTTTTTGAATGCACTAATATTTACTACAGCTAACACTTTTAGTTTTTTGTCAGTTCTACAGTGATATGGTTTTTTAATGTGTTATACTTTCTTTTTTGGGCATTTATTGGTTTTGGGGTTTTTTGGGGGTTCTTTCCCTATGGGGTTTTTGTTTTATATGGGTCGTCTTAATTATTCTTCTTTCTTCTTGAGTTTGGTTCTTCTTTATTCTTCCTTCTTCTGTAGATTAGTTTTGATTATTCTTCTTTCTTCTTTGAGTTTTAATTGTTCTTCCTTCTTCTTTAGCTTTGATTGTTCTTCCTTCTTCAGTAATAGTAGTTTTAATTATTCTTCTTTCTTCTGTCTTCTGTATCTTTGATTGTTCTTCTTTCTTCATTCTTCAGTAGTAGTAGTTTTAACTAGTTCTTCTTTCTTCATTAGATTTAGTTTGTTCTTCCTTCTTCTTTAGCTTTGATTGTTCTTCCTTCTTCAGTAATAGTAGTTTTAATTATTCTTCTTTCTTCTGTCTTCTGTATCTTTGATTGTTCTTCTTTCTTCATTCTTCAGTAATAGTAGTTTTAATTAGTTCTTCTTTCTTCTGTCTTCTGTATCTTTGATTGTTCTTCTTTCTTCATTCTTCAGTAATAGTAGTTTTAATTAGTCTTCTTTCTTCTGTCTTCTGTAGTGGTAGTTTTGACTATTCTTCCTTCTTCTGTAGTTTTTCGCCGTGTATGCCTTCGTTTCTTCTGGTCTGGTTTCTTTGACGGGGTATATTAATTGCCTGCTTCTATCTTACCTGGGTAATTTTGTTATTATTAATTTTAGTCTTCTGGGTTTTAAAATTTGTATTATATTATATTATTTGCAGAATTTTTCTTTATTTAACCTTTCTTGTGAATATATTATTAAACAGTGCATTTTAATTAATTCTCATCTGGATATTCCATATATTAGAGCTTTATTAATGATCATTGAGTAATGCATTTGTGTGGATTATCTGTCACGCTACAGATTGCTCTCTTCCAGAAGTGATTAGTTCAGATCATACTTAGTTTGTCTGAAGTAATTGCTTATGACATTATATTATAAATTATATTTCTTTACTTCCTTCACATTTCTAAAAATTTTTTCTCCCATATTTTTGAGCTTATCTATATTTCATTATTAACTGGATTCTTACTGATAGTAATAGTCATCTGAGGTTCGTTATTTTTTATTTTTCCATTTTCTTCTTAACTCGTTTCTTTATCCTTGGGATATTTATTCCCTAAAATTCCCTAACACGTTAGCTGGGGCAGTGTCCAGAGGGGCTCTGTAGGCATCTCACTCTGCTGGCCATACTACGTCATTTATTGATTACAGAGGTAAATCATCTCTGACCAATACATAATAATACTGCTGGACTTATCTCAGACAGTCATTAATAAAATTATATAAGAATAGTCCACCTTATGACTATTAAAAAAAAAAATTAAATATCTTTGGATATTTCACTTCGTATACGAACAGATCTATTTATATATCTATCTTAGTGAATCTCTATCTCAGTTATTTTTCTCAATGGTTAGCTCTGCTGGCATTTTATTTCTCCTTGTGATTGGAAGCTGGTATAATATAATCATCACTTATTATTCAGTGTAAAGTTTTTAATTCTCTGTCATTTTTTGACTGTTATCACAAGCTCCTTCTGGTCATTGGTAGCATATATTTTGTATTATATTTTTGTTCCTTTATTAATTCTTGTGAATCGTTCCACTAGTATTATGTTTTTTCAATTACTCTTTTAATTGTCTTTCTTATAACTGACATTTATATATGATCATCTTTTTCTTATGGACTTATTTATATATGGTTTTTTCTTTCTTTTTTAAAATTTTATTCTGCTCTTGCTTTTTATCCAAATGCACTCTTTATTATTAATGTCATATGTTTAATATCTCTGTTTATTTGACATAAAATTCTCATTAATTTCACTTCACAATAAGTTTATTCATTTAAATGGTATCAGTGGTTTGTATTGCCATTTCTTTATTCTGGAAAGTTTTTCAGAATTGGTCCCATATATAATTGTTTGTAATGTGTTATCCAAATTCTTTTTCTCCTTGTTCATTTCTAAAAGTTGTTTTTAAAATAAGGTAGTAAATTGTTTTTACTTGGGTTTTTGAATTTTGATGATTTAATTCAAAATTCATTTTCTCTTTGATTCATAAATGGTTTTCTAAATAATAGGTAGTAAGTAGTCATTACTTCATTTTTGAATTTTGAGATTTAATTCAAAATTCATTTTCTTCTTGATTCATAAATGGTTTTCTAAATAATAGGTAGTAAGTAGTCATTACTTCATTTTTGAATTTTTACTTTTAATTCAAAATTCATTTTCTTCTTTTTATTTTCCATAAAGTTTTTTCATAAATATTTGGTAGTAAGTAGACATTACTTCATTTTTGAATTTTGAGATTTAATTCTTTCTTCCATACATTCAATTACTCATAATATTTTTTCATAAATATGGTTAACATATCATATTATTACCCTAAATATGGTATTAGCTCTCTTCTTTTCTTTATTTCAAATGTACTTCTTATAATTATTTTTCTTTTAAATACCCAGGTTGAAGATTTTTATTAGGTTGGACAATTGCTCATAATTTCTTTTTCTTTGACGTAGTTTTTTGCCGTTGCCGGTTATCATAACATCAGTCCCTTTTTGTGGAGGTGTATGGTATTAGACTTAACCGTAGTCTGTCACTTCATTTGCTCTCATTGTCCGGATGACCATAGTCTTCATCATCGTTCCGGTACTAGTGACATCTCTGGCCTTTGTCTTGTATTTCATTTTTCCAGCTGCTATTCCTTTGTTCGCTGCTAAGCTTATTCGGCTCCCTCTATCATAGTGTGTTATCCACCAGTACTTCTCTGGTCCATATGTGGTATTGCATGAGAAATATCTGTGAGGATCTTCATCTGAATTATTAATTATTTGCTTATCTGAAGCCCCATAATTTGGTTCACCATCATACATCCACCCTGAAGGAATACATTTTAGTGTACCTGTACACTAGAACTGTCCTGGATGGTACACTAATGGAACACATTCTGGTGATTCATCTGTGCCGTCATCACAGTCTGGTAAGATGTCATACTTCCATCCTTCTGGAATACACTGTCCAGTCCTGTGCTGAAACTGATCTAGTCCCCATGTTTTATTCAGTTTACCTCTGGTCCCTTCCCAGTGGTAACCTACTGTCTGCTGGTAAACCATCTCCGAGATTACCCTTAATCTACTTCCATTATTCCTGGAACTCAAGATTTCTTCATGGTTGGTAATAGGGATATTATCGTCATCAAATAAACCATGGTTCATCATTTCCATTTCTTCCTTTGTTTTCATTACATTTCTTAGATACATTCTCCTTTTCCTTTGTTTAATATTTTCTTTGTTTCGGTTAGTTTCAATTTCAGGTACTACCATTACTTGTTCCTGCCTTATATCATTTGGTACTTCTTCTGGTTCTGGTTTGCTTTCATATTTTATTTCCTTGGTCCTCTCCTTTCTTAATTCTTCTCTTTTTAATCTGTCCTCTCTTAATTTTTCCCTAAACAGTTTATTATCATTTTTCAAATCTTCTAATGTTGCTTGGTTATCCTTCTTCAATTCTTCTTTTAAAGATTGGTTGTCCTTCCTTAAGTTTTCTTCCATCTTCTTGCTGTTTTCTTCCATCTTCTTATTTAAATCTTGACTCAACTTCTCACTGGTTGATTTGAATTCCCGGAGGATCATTTCCATCATTTTGTTCGTTGTACCTTCTTCTGTAGTCCTAGACTTATCCACTTCCTTGTCTTGGACATGTACGTCCCCTGTTTGAGTGGGTACTTCTGGTTGTTTCTCTGGTGGTGTTGGTTGTTTATGTTCCACCCGTCCTAATATTCTTTCCACGTCCTCCACTGGGGTCGCCTCCTTATCCTCCATATCGAGTTCTTTCTCGGCCTCCGCCGCTCTCTTCTTTGATGTGGCACGACGCATTATTTTCCCTGATTCCCTGGCTGGGTAACCGCTGCCAAGCTGAATTAGGAATTGGGTAAGTAATTACAGTAATTTCAACCCCTAATTACAGCCCCACGTTGGGCGCCAAATTATGTAATATAATTTTGTGTTCCTGTTCTATGGTGTTCTAAAATTCTGATGTAATCAAGCCCCACAAGTTGGGCTAGCCAATTTTGTAATATAAATGTAAATTACAAAATATACAAATATAAAAATATGTGTAGTTGTATGAGAGAATTGTACTCTCACTATTGTGTGTAGTAATATAGATGATGTCTTCTAGTCTTCATTCGGCTCTCTCTGCTGGTCTTCACTTTGGTAATATATAATTGTAATTGTAATGGTGTTCTGGGATAATATTACCCAGATTGACTTTTATGGTGCGTAGGTGTAGTAATGACGTTCCGCTCCGGGAGACGTCGATTTGGTAATGTTCCTAAAAAATGCTGTTATCAAATGTTCTTGGTGTATGTTGTTGTTGTAGCAATTTGAAATGTGATATTATTTTATAATTCTGAAATAATTGTTTTCGAGGTGTTTATATTCTTAAAATTTAGTAATAAATTGAGATTATTGATTGTAATTATAAATAGTATGGTATGGTGTGTCTTCTAGTAATGATCTTCCCTTCGTTAAATTTATTAAAAAGACAATCCACTTTGAATTAGGCGCGAACAGCTCCCTTCTTCTTCCTCTTGAAAGGTTGTAATTCGCATATATTGCCTTTAAAGGTTGTCGAGTTTTCTTTATTAATTAATGGTTATATTCCTTTATTAAAGAAATCAAATTCAATTCACTAGATAACAAGCGTTTATTCAACAAAATAATGAATTTGCTTAATTGAAAACAATGTTATAATGCCGTATTGACTCACTCAGGTCCGGTCGATCTATGACTTTTATATTGGTATTATACACATATAGGTTCTTTTAACGGTTATTTATAAAAAAGCCAGAGAAGGTCAGGGTCAGAAAGTATAACACTTACAATGCTGAAAATGTATTAAAATTAAACAATAGAATGGTAATTAGTAATAATAAAAGTTTATATATATAATTTTTATTCACCACAGTACAGCAAACAGTCGACTGGTTGTGTTGATGAGATCAGTCAAAATGGTCGTCTGGCGCATGCGTGGATTTCACCTTCTAACATTGACAAAGTACTTGTGGAATAAATATGTTCCTTCTGCGATTAAATCCTCTTCGTAATCGTTTAATCTCTTCTTGGGTATAGTTTAATGTCACTGGAGTAAGATGGAAAAGTCACTGGGTGTAAAAATGTTGTTAAATAAGTAGATCAATTGGTGTTTATGTGTGTCCGTTTAACCTCGAATATTCACTTGGTATTTGGTGTGATTCCAGTGTTATTTCGTTTAAATAGTGATATGTGATGCTGTTTATAGGTGTTATGTAGTTCATAGGGCAACTTCACCACTTCACAATGATTAGAATAGTTTAAAATTTAATTTTTACACAAAAACTGATTCCGAACTTTAGTTATACGTAATCGCCATTAAGGTTGGGTTTTATAAAATATTCACGTAAAGTGTGCTCTTCAATGTATAATAATGAACTGCCTGGATTTCCTTCGTCATCCGAAACGTCTTAGCCAATTTAATATTAAAAAGACATTGTTTAAAATTGCCATAACTTCCGACACACTTTAATTTCGTGCACTATGCTTATAAAGTAAATTCGTTATTACTTAACTGTTTGAAATATAAAATACATATTCGTTTTCACTATTCTATTCTACTTATTTTGATAGTAATTAAGTTAGTATTACAAAGTTTTATCTGAAAATTATTTCTTATAATTTTTTGGGATGTAGGCCTAAAATTATACTTCCCTGTCTTCTATGTAAATAATAGCCATTTTAACTAATATAATTATTATTCTATGAAATCTGAAATTTGTATAATTATCAATTCTCACTTATTTTATTGCAATTTAGTATATTAATGATGGTTTTTTCATATAATTCAGTTGTATATGATTCCCCTTCTGATAAAGTTAGTGAACCTATTTCAGTTTCAAATGGTATTTCATTATACAAATAAATAATTTTACTCATAGAATGACCATATCTTTAGAAAGCCTTATTTACATAGTATTTAATATGTTGGGTGTATCTTGCCTAAATATTGTCAGTTTGACTGGTTTATAAGATTAGGTTTATTAATTATTCTGCATTTTAACTTTATTATATTGCCTAGATTTGAATTGTGGCTATTTGCAGAATGTTTTACTAATGTAATTATTTTATTTCCTTCTCTGACTTCTGACTCTGATATATTTGATTAAAAATTAGTTCTCTGATCTGGCATAACAGTAATTATAGATTATACAATTAAAATATAACACCCAGATATATAAAACTGGTGTTCTTAATAACATTGTTTTGGTATATCACCTAATAACATAATAAAAAGTATTTCTACAACATTGGAATGTTATCTAATTTTAGATAATGCATTCCTAAATTAACATGAACAATAAAATAACAATTATAATACTAGTATTTCTTATGACTAACCCTTACTTATCTAAATGCTATATTTAATTAGAACCCCACATTTGGATCCATATATAATTGTTAATACCTTCTACTACTCCATCATAAACAGTTAGTTCTGTAATTCCCCATTTTATAAGATTTATGCCCCCTCTTAAAGTATAACCCTGGCTATCTAAGTTATATTCCATTCTATGGAATGTTCATACAGTTTTAGTAGCTTTTTATTAGTAAAATTACTACTTCATTATCAAAGTAGGCACTGTTCACAAAACTTAAAGTTTGTTACTTTGTACTGCTACTCATGCACCTTTCTTAAAGTTTATTAGTTATAATTTGATCACTTACACCTTTCCATGGTAAATTATTACTATATTTACTAGTCTTTTTCTAGTTTTTAATATGAAATATTCAACCATGGGGGAACTGTGAAGATTTGTTTATGCACATTACACAATAACTTTTTGAATGCACTAATATTTACTACAGCTAACACTTTTAGTTTTTTGTCAGTTCTACAGTGATATGGTTTTTTAATGTGTTATACTTTCTTTTTTGGGCATTTATTGGTTTTGGGGTTTTTTGGGGGTTCTTTCCCTATGGGGTTTTTGTTTTATATGGGTCGTCTTAATTATTCTTCTTTCTTCTTGAGTTTGGTTCTTCTTTATTCTTCCTTCTTCTGTAGATTAGTTTTGATTATTCTTCTTTCTTCTTTGAGATTTAATTGTTCTTCCTTCTTCTTTAGCTTTGATTGTTCTTCCTTCTTCAGTAATAGTAGTTTTAATTATTCTTCTTTCTTCTGTCTTCTGTATCTTTGATTGTTCTTCTTTCTTCATTCTTCAGTAGTAGTAGTTTTAACTAGTTCTTCTTTCTTCATTAGATTTAGTTTGTTCTTCCTTCTTCTTTAGCTTTGATTGTTCTTCCTTCTTCAGTAATAGTAGTTTTAATTATTCTTCTTTCTTCTGTCTTCTGTATCTTTGATTGTTCTTCTTTCTTCATTCTTCAGTAATAGTAGTTTTAATTAGTTCTTCTTTCTTCAGTAATAGTAGTTTTAATTAGTTCTTCTTTCTTCTGTCTTCTGTATCTTTGATTGTTCTTCTTTCTTCATTCTTCAGTAATAGTAGTTTTAATTAGTCTTCTTTCTTCTGTCTTCTGTAGTGGTAGTTTTGACTATTCTTCCTTCTTCTGTAGTTTTTCGCCGTGTATGCCTTCGTTTCTTCTGGTCTGGTTTCTTTGATGGGGTATATTAATTGCCTGCTTCTATCTTACCTGGGTAATTTTGTTATTATTAATTTTAGTCTTCTGTGTTTTAAAATTTGTATTATATTATATTATTTGCAGAATTTTTCTTTATTTAACCTTTCTTGTGAATATATTATTAAACAGTGCATTTTAATTAATTCTCATCTGGATATTCCATATATTAGAGCTTTATTAATGATCATTGAGTAATGCATTTGTGTGGATTATCTGTCACGCTACAGATTGCTCTCTTCCAGAAGTGATTAGTTCAGATCATACTTAGTTTGTCTGAAGTAATTGCTTATGACATTATATTATAAATTATATTTCTTTACTTCCTTCACATTTCTAAAAATTTTTTCTCCCATATTTTTGAGCTTATCTATATTTCATTATTAACTGGATTCTTACTGATAGTAATAGTCATCTGAGGTTCGTTATTTTTTATTTTTCCATTTTCTTCTTAACTCGTTTCTTTATCCTTGGGATATTTATTCCCTAAAATTCCCTAACACGTTAGCTGGGGCAGTGTCCAGAGGGGCTCTGTAGGCATCTCACTCTGCTGGCCATACTACGTCATTTATTGATTACAGAGGTAAATCATCTCTGACCAATACATAATAATACTGCTGGACTTATCTCAGACAGTCATTAATAAAATTATATAAGAATAGTCCACCTTATGACTATTAAAAAAAAAAATTAAATATCTTTGGATATTTCACTTCGTATACGAACAGATCTATTTATATATCTATCTTAGTGAATCTCTATCTCAGTTATTTTTCTCAATGGTTAGCTCTGCTGGCATTTTATTTCTCCTTGTGATTGGAAGCTGGTATAATATAATCATCACTTATTATTCAGTGTAAAGTTTTTAATTCTCTGTCATTTTTTGACTGTTATCACAAGCTCCTTCTGGTCATTGGTAGCATATATTTTGTATTATATTTTTGTTCCTTTATTAATTCTTGTGAATCGTTCCACTAGTATTATGTTTTTTCAATTACTCTTTTAATTGTCTTTCTTATAACTGACATTTATATATGATCATCTTTTTCTTATGGACTTATTTATATATGGTTTTTTCTTTCTTTTTTAAAATTTTATTCTGCTCTTGCTTTTTATCCAAATGCACTCTTTATTATTAATGTCATATGTTTAATATCTCTGTTTATTTGACATAAAATTCTCATTAATTTCACTTCACAATAAGTTTATTCATTTAAATGGTATCAGTGGTTTGTATTGCCATTTCTTTATTCTGGAAAGTTTTTCAGAATTGGTCCCATATATAATTGTTTGTAATGTGTTATCCAAATTCTTTTTCTCCTTGTTCATTTCTAAAAGTTGTTTTTAAAATAAGGTAGTAAATTGTTTTTACTTGGGTTTTTGAATTTTGATGATTTAATTCAAAATTCATTTTCTCTTTGATTCATAAATGGTTTTCTAAATAATAGGTAGTAAGTAGTCATTACTTCATTTTTGAATTTTGAGATTTAATTCAAAATTCATTTTCTTCTTGATTCATAAATGGTTTTCTAAATAATAGGTAGTAAGTAGTCATTACTTCATTTTTGAATTTTTACTTTTAATTCAAAATTCATTTTCTTCTTTTTATTTTCCATAAAGTTTTTTCATAAATATTTGGTAGTAAGTAGACATTACTTCATTTTTGAATTTTGAGATTTAATTCTTTCTTCCATACATTCAATTACTCATAATATTTTTTCATAAATATGGTTAACATATCATATTATTACCCTAAATATGGTATTAGCTCTCTTCTTTTCTTTATTTCAAATGTACTTCTTATAATTATTTTTCTTTTAAATACCCAGGTTGAAGATTTTTATTAGGTTGGACAATTGCTCATAATTTCTTTTTCTTTGACGTAGTTTTTTGCCGTTGCCGGTTATCATAACATCAGTCCCTTTTTGTGGAGGTGTATGGTATTAGACTTAACCGTAGTCTGTCACTTCATTTGCTCTCATTGTCCGGATGACCATAGTCTTCATCATCGTTCCGGTACTAGTGACATCTCTGGCCTTTGTCTTGTATTTCATTTTTCCAGCTGCTATTCCTTTGTTGGCTGCTAAGCTTATTCGGCTCCCTCTATCATAGTGTGTTATCCACCAGTACTTCTCTGGTCCATATGTGGTATTGCATGAGAAATATCTGTGAGGATCTTCATCTGAATTATTAATTATTTGCTTATCTGAAGCCCCATAATTTGGTTCACCATCATACATCCACCCTGAAGGAATACATTTTAGTGTACCTGTACACTGGAACTGTCCTGGATGGTACACTAATGGAACACATTCTGGTGATTCATCTGTGCCGTCATCACAGTCTGGTAAGATGTCATACTTCCATCCTTCTGGAATACACTGTCCAGTCCTGTGCTGAAACTGATCTAGTCCCCATGTTTTATTCAGTTTACCTCTGGTCCCTTCCCAGTGGTAACCTACTGTCTGCTGGTAAACCATCTCTGAGATTACCCTTAATCTACTTCCATTATTCCTGGAACTCAAGATTTCTTCATGGTTGGTAATAGGGATATTATCGTCATCAAATAAACCATGGTTCATCATTTCCATTTCTTCCTTTGTTTTCATTACATTTCTTAGATACATTCTCCTTTTCCTTTGTTTAATATTTTCTTTGTTTCGGTTAGTTTCAATTTCAGGTACTACCATTACTTGTTCCTGCCTTATATCATTTGGTACTTCTTCTGGTTCTGGTTTGCTTTCATATTTTATTTCCTTGGTCCTCTCCTTTCTTAATTCTTCTCTTTTTAATCTGTCCTCTCTTAATTTTTCCCTAAACAGTTTATTATCATTTTTCAAATCTTCTAATGTTGCTTGGTTATCCTTCTTCAATTCTTCTTTTAAAGATTGGTTGTCCTTCCTTAAGTTTTCTTCCATCTTCTTGCTGTTTTCTTCCATCTTCTTATTTAAATCTTGACTCAACTTCTCACTGGTTGATTTGAATTCCCGGAGGATCATTTCCATCATTTTGTTCGTTGTACCTTCTTCTGTAGTCCTAGACTTATCCACTTCCTTGTCTTGGACATGTACGTCCCCTGTTTGAGTGGGTACTTCTGGTTGTTTCTCTGGTGGTGTTGGTTGTTTATGTTCCACCCGTCCTAATATTCTTTCCACGTCCTCCACTGGGGTCGCCTCCTTATCCTCCATATCGAGTTCTTTCTCGGCCTCCGCCGCTCTCTTCTTTGATGTGGCACGACGCATTATTTTCCCTGATTCCCTGGCTGGGTAACCGCTGCCAAGCTGAATTAGGAATTGGGTAAGTAATTACAGTAATTTCAACCCCTAATTACAGCCCCACGTTGGGCGCCAAATTATGTAATATAATTTTGTGTTACTGTTCTATGGTGTTCTAAAATTCTGATGTAATCAAGCCCCACAAGTTGGGCTAGCCAATTTTGTAATATAAATGTAAATTACAAAATATACAAATATAAAAATATGTGTAGTTGTATGAGAGAATTGTACTCTCACTATTGTGTGTAGTAATATAGATGATGTCTTCTAGTCTTCATTCGGCTCTCTCTGCTGGTCTTCACTTTGGTAATATATAATTGTAATTGTAATGGTGTTCTGGGATAATATTACCCAGATTGACTTTTATGGTGCGTAGGTGCAGTAATGACGTTCCGCTCCGGGAGACGTCGATTTGGTAATGTTCCTAAAAAATGCTGTTATCAAATGTTCTTGGTGTATGTTGTTGTTGTAGCAATTTGAAATGTGATATTATTTTATAATTCTGAAATAATTGTTTTCGAGGTGTTTATATTCTTAAAATTTAGTAATAAATTGAGATTATTGATTGTAATTATAAATAGTATGGTATGGTGTGTCTTCTAGTAATGATCTTCCCTTCGTTAAATTTATTAAAAAGACAATCCACTTTGAATTAGGCGCGAACATCTCCCTTCTTCTTCCTCTTGAAAGGTTGTAATTCGCATATATTGCCTTTAAAGGTTGTCGAGTTTTCTTTATTAATTAATGGTTATATTCCTTTATTAAAGAAATCAAATTCAATTCACTAGATAACAAGCGTTTATTCAACAAAATAATGAATTTGCTTAATTGAAAACAATGTTATAATGCCGTATCGACTCACTCAGGTCCGGTCGATCTATGACTTTTATATTGGTATTATACACATATAGGTTCTTTTAACGGTTATTTATAAAAAAGCCAGAGAAGGTCAGGGTCAGAAAGTATAACACTTACAATGCTGAAAATGTATTAAAATTAAACAATAGAATGGTAATTAGTAATAATAAAAGTTTATATATATAATTTTTATTCACCACAGTACAGCAAACAGTCGACTGGTTGTGTTGATGAGATCAGTCAAAATGGTCGTCTGGCGCATGCGTGGATTTCACCTTCTAACATTGACAAAGTACTTGTGGAATAAATATGTTCCTTCTGCGATTAAATCCTCTTCGTAATCGTTTAATCTCTTCTTGGGTATAGTTTAATGTCACTGGAGTAAGATGGAAAAGTCACTGGGTGTAAAAATGTTGTTAAATAAGTAGATCAATTGGTGTTTATGTGTGTCCGTTTAACCTCGAATATTCACTTGGTATTTGGTGTGATTCCAGTGTTATTTCGTTTAAATAGTGATATGTGATGCTGTTTATAGGTGTTATGTAGTTCATAGGGCAACTTCACCACTTCACAATGATTAGAATAGTTTAAAATTTAATTTTT
Organism: Magicicada septendecula; assembly: GCA_034769895.1. Lineage (NCBI taxonomy): Eukaryota > Metazoa > Arthropoda > Insecta > Hemiptera > Cicadidae > Magicicada > Magicicada septendecula. The sequence goes on along the minus strand of CM068368.1, from coordinate 749,602,081 downwards.
ACACAAAAACTGATTCCGAACTTTAGTTATACGTAATCGCCATTAAGGTTGGGTTTTATAAAATATTCACGTAAAGTGTGCTCTTCAATGTATAATAATGAACTGCCTGGATTTCCTTCGTCATCCGAAACGTCTTAGCCAATTTAATATTAAAAAGACATTGTTTAAAATTGCCATAACTTCCGACACACTTTAATTTCGTGCACTATGCTTATAAAGTAAATTCGTTATTACTTAACTGTTTGAAATATAAAATACATATTCGTTTTCACTATTCTATTCTACTTATTTTGATAGTAATTAAGTTAGTATTACAAAGTTTTATCTGAAAATTATTTCTTATAATTTTTTGGGATGTAGGCCTAAAATTATACTTCCCTGTCTTCTATGTAAATAATAGCCATTTTAACTAATATAATTATTATTCTATGAAATCTGAAATTTGTATAATTATCAATTCTCACTTATTTTATTGCAATTTAGTATATTAATGATGGTTTTTTCATATAATTCAGTTGTATATGATTCCCCTTCTGATAAAGTTAGTGAACCTATTTCAGTTTCAAATGGTATTTCATTATACAAATAAATAATTTTACTCATAGAATGACCATATCTTTAGAAAGCCTTATTTACATAGTATTTAATATGTTGGGTGTATCTTGCCTAAATATTGTCAGTTTGACTGGTTTATAAGATTAGGTTTATTAATTATTCTGCATTTTAACTTTATTATATTGCCTAGATTTGAATTGTGGCTATTTGCAGAATGTTTTACTAATGTAATTATTTTATTTCCTTCTCTGACTTCTGACTCTGATATATTTGATTAAAAATTAGTTCTCTGATCTGGCATAACAGTAATTATAGATTATACAATTAAAATATAACACCCAGATATATAAAACTGGTGTTCTTAATAACATTGTTTTGGTATATCACCTAATAACATAATAAAAAGTATTTCTACAACATTGGAATGTTATCTAATTTTAGATAATGCATTCCTAAATTAACATGAACAATAAAATAACAATTATAATACTAGTATTTCTTATGACTAACCCTTACTTATCTAAATGCTATATTTAATTAGAACCCCACATTTGGATCCATATATAATTGTTAATACCTTCTACTACTCCATCATAAACAGTTAGTTCTGTAATTCCCCATTTTATAAGATTTATGCCCCCTCTTAAAGTATAACCCTGGCTATCTAAGTTATATTCCATTCTATGGAATGTTCATACAGTTTTAGTAGCTTTTTATTAGTAAAATTACTACTTCATTATCAAAGTAGGCACTGTTCACAAAACTTAAAGTTTGTTACTTTGTACTGCTACTCATGCACCTTTCTTAAAGTTTATTAGTTATAATTTGATCACTTACACCTTTCCATGGTAAATTATTACTATATTTACTAGTCTTTTTCTAGTTTTTAATATGAAATATTCAACCATGGGGGAACTGTGAAGATTTGTTTATGCACATTACACAATAACTTTTTGAATGCACTAATATTTACTACAGCTAACACTTTTAGTTTTTTGTCAGTTCTACAGTGATATGGTTTTTTAATGTGTTATACTTTCTTTTTTGGGCATTTATTGGTTTTGGGGTTTTTTGGGGGTTCTTTCCCTATGGGGTTTTTGTTTTATATGGGTCGTCTTAATTATTCTTCTTTCTTCTTGAGTTTGGTTCTTCTTTATTCTTCCTTCTTCTGTAGATTAGTTTTGATTATTCTTCTTTCTTCTTTGAGATTTAATTGTTCTTCCTTCTTCTTTAGCTTTGATTGTTCTTCCTTCTTCAGTAATAGTAGTTTAAATTATTCTTCTTTCTTCTGTCTTCTGTATCTTTGATTGTTCTTCTTTCTTCATTCTTCAGTAGTAGTAGTTTTAACTAGTTCTTCTTTCTTCATTAGATTTAGTTTGTTCTTCCTTCTTCTTTAGCTTTGATTGTTCTTCCTTCTTCAGTAATAGTAGTTTTAATTATTCTTCTTTCTTCTGTCTTCTGTATCTTTGATTGTTTTTCTTTCTTCATTCTTCAGTAATAGTAGTTTTAATTAGTTCTTCTTTCTTCAGTAATAGTAGTTTTAATTAGTTCTTCTTTCTTCTGTCTTCTGTATCTTTGATTGTTCTTCTTTCTTCATTCTTCAGTAATAGTAGTTTTAATTAGTCTTCTTTCTTCTGTCTTCTGTAGTGGTAGTTTTGACTATTCTTCCTTCTTCTGTAGTTTTTCGCCGTGTATGCCTTCGTTTCTTCTGGTCTGGTTTCTTTGACGGGGTATATTAATTGCCTGCTTCTATCTTACCTGGGTAATTTTGTTATTATTAATTTTAGTCTTCTGGGTTTTAAAATTTGTATTATATTATATTATTTGCAGAATTTTTCTTTATTTAACCTTTCTTGTGAATATATTATTAAACAGTGCATTTTAATTAATTCTCATCTGGATATTCCATATATTAGAGCTTTATATCATTGAGTAATGCATTTGTGTGGATTATCTGTCACGCTACACTGTACACATGACGACTTCTTTCAATTTGTCCAAATAGCATTTCTCATCCAGTATTTCATCCACAACGTTAGCACATTGAGAAACACAGGTAATGTAAGCCGTGTTTCTGACTCTCTGAATAGAATACCCAGATGAGAAAGTTTATTTGTGTCATTGGAGCAGAGACCTGCTCTGGAGTCGTCACATGTACTATTGCCTAAAAGTTTTCTGGCAGTAAATCCACTTACATACGCTGTGGACAACCGATTCACATTAAATGAGACGTCAGGCTCTTTGTCACAAGTAACAGAATTGGTGTCAGCAGTGTATGGAGTAAATGCACTGCGTTTATCTGTTAGAATGTCAGAACCAAGGAAAGTTTGAAGATTACTTAAAAGATCTGCATCATCATCCAGGCAGTTAGCATTTTTAAGAGTCTGATATGCAAGCCCATTGATGATGCAGGTCTTAAGAGCATCAACAAACTGTGGCACAGTAGGATTATTATTGGCCAATTAGTATCAGCTGTTGACAACAGACGTTATAAAGTTGCTTGTGATACCTTCTCGAAATTTTTTACTGATATATATTTTGTGTAAGCAAGTAAGTACATTTTCAATTTTATAATCTATTTTGACTTTATTCCCTTTGAAACTGTATTCATAAGTCATTTAGGTTTATTTTTATATAATAATGAAACTTTCTCTTGTGAACTTACTTGTCTTTTTCCGTCGAACGCGTTTCGGCGTCGTGTTCGCCTTTGTCAGCTTAGAAACATATTTCTAAAAATATCTGAAAAACTAAGTTTTGGTGGTGACTTTGGTACAAATGTTTTTCTGGTTCAGATCGAGATTATGCCTCGAGAATACTTTAGAAATTTTGGGTATCTTTCCTATCGCAATTACACCGAGGAATCATTAGAGAAAGCAGTCGAATCTGTAATAAACCACAGTTTATCAATAAGGAAAGCTGCAGAAAAGTGAGTTTAAATTGTTTACCAAAATAAAATGCATTTAGTACTTGAAATTAATCTGAGATTTGTATTTACACTTATTTTTCTTTCTTTTCTAGATACGGAATTGCTAAAAACACGATTGTGAACCACATCAATAAAAGGAAAATTGGTGACTGAGTGAGAAGCCCTGGTGGACAGGAGATTTTCACTATGGAAGAGGAGGCGATCATGGTGGCTCATATTGTGGCTACATCCACTTATGGGTTCCCAGTGACTGTGATGGATTTGAAGGTAATCGCACAATCATACCTTAATTCAATTGGGAGAAAAGTAAAAATTTTCAAAAACAATATTCCTGGACGAGCTTGGGTCGAGGGTTTTCTGAAAAGGCATCATGACATTTCAAGACAAGTGGCAAGAAACAGTTGGAGACGGTTTAAGTTCTCATTTTACCATTGATGTGCTCAAGTTGTGCCAAGAGCATAATGTAACCTTCGTAGCATTACCCCCACATACCCCTCATTTACTTCAGCCACTTGACGTTGCCTATTTCAGGTCAATGAAAGGTGAGTGGAGAAAGTTGTTAAATGAGTGGAAAGACACTCCCTATGGCAGAAGATGTGGAACTATTCCCAAGGAACAATTTCCTAAGCTGCTTAGTAAACTTTGGGATAACCTATTGGAGAAGGGTAAAGAAAATTTAAAATCTGGTTTTAAAAAATCCAGCATCTTTGCATTTGACAAAGAACCTGTCTTTCGAAGATTGAGCAACTTTGGTACATAGAGGGTGGCATTGGTACACGTGCATTTTTGAAATTCAAACGTTTCTGGCGGGCTTATTTTACATACCACCAAGATAGTATGGCTTCTATTTGATCAGCTGATTTTCCAACAGCAAACATCTGCTGTGCAATGCCTTCTTGATTTTTTTTTTAAGGTTAGATGCCAATTAACACAGAGTACGAATATATAGAGGAGAAATCCAATGTTAAAATTTTGACTGAAGTCTCTAGCGCTCCTGGTGACTGTGTTGCCCACTAAGTGGAGCTAAATGATAATGCAGTATGGTCACGTGACTCCAGTATACTGTATTATCCTCTGCTGCATAGGCGGGAAATCTAAAAAAGGAAATGCTGCTAGGCTTTATTTGAAATTACTCTTAAACGTTTACAGTTTCATCAGACATATTTTCATGTCATTGTAATTACAGAAAAATGTTAAAAAAAATGAATAATTACAGTGTTTCAAGGTAGACATGTAAAATGTCTAAAAACTTAAAAACTTTTTAATCAAAATTTAGTAAGAAAATGCATGAAAAGTGAATTAAAAAATTAGAAAACTTACATTTACAAACCATTAATTGTACTAGTTACATCAACAAAGTAATTAGGTTTTTACAATTTTTAAGTACATGTGGCATCACAAAACATTCTGTGTATAAAACGTTAATAAAAATTTTTCTTTTAATAAACCCTTGTTTACAAATAATTGAAAATGTCTTTGCTTTAATGAAAATACACTTTAATTGCCTTTGGTTTCAAGGATATTAATCATTTGTTTTTGAAAACCACTGTGCATTTTATTGACATAAGGTCACAAATAGTTGGTAAACACTTAGGTAAAAATCAAGGAAAAACAAATTTAAGTATTTTATTTTTATTTTTACTCAAAAACATTTTAAATTACAAAAATACATACAGTGAGTAGAATTAACTAAGCAAATTTATAAAATATTACATAACACATAATAATTCAAATTCCAGTTCTACTAGTTACATACAAAAGTCAAACAAATCTACAAACACTTCACATTATGTACAAGACCTAACAGCTAATCACTACAGAACAATCTGAAATAATACAAATATATAAACGCAAACATTATTTTGAAATATTATACAAATGAAAAGACTTGAAGTTTATTATAAAAAACTTACTCAATAAAAATTCACAAAACATGACTAACACATAATACATTCAAATTTCAGCTCTACCAATTATATGCAAAACTCAACACTAATCTACAAACACTTCACATTATGTACAAGACCTAACAGCTAATCGCTACAGAACAATTTGAAATAATACAAATATATAAACACAAACATTATTTTGAAATATTATACAAATGAACAGACTTGAAGTTATTATAAAAAACTTACTCATTAAAAATTCACAGAACATGAAATAACGCATAATACATTCAAATTCCAGTTATGCTAGTTACATACAAAAAGTCAAACAAATCTACAAACACTTTGCCAGAACAATTTGAAATAATACAAATATATAAACCCAAACATTATTTTGAAATATTATACAAATGAACAGACTTGAAGTTTATTATCCAAAAACTTAATCAATAAAAATTCACAAAACATGACATAACAATAATACATTCAAACTTCAGTTTTACCACTTACAGTATATGCAAAACTCAACACAAATCTATAAACACTACACATTATGTACAAGACCTAACAGCTAAACACTACAGACAATTTGAAATTATACATATATATAAACATAAACATTATTTTGAAATACAGAAATCATCAGACAAAGAAGTTTATTGGCAAAAGACCCAGAAAACCTTTAGATTAATGAACTGCATAGAAGCCCAATATGAATTTAAAACCTAAATTGTTCGTGAATAGTACATTTGTCAATTCTGCCAATCAATTAAATTGATATACTGACAAAGTACTTCATTCACAAGATTAACACACTGATCCTTACAGAGCAGAGACCATCCTTACACCAAAGCAATACATTGTCATAATCAATTATTGGTCAATTATTTAGTGATTTTTAACATACCTTTTTGTTTCAACTAAACAATTGTTTTTATGTCCGCACCATGAGACTATACATATTTTATAGGAGTCTACAAATGTTTTTACATGTCTGATAATGAACTATACAGCAGCCCAAATCAATTAAAATTAGCTTATTTAAAAGTACATACAACTTCTGCCGATCAAATTTGATGACTTTTGCTATCAAGTATTTTATTCACAAACCTGAATACTGAGCAACACACATGACTAAATTTTTTGATGGATACGTTAGACTCTGTACTCTCAGAATTTAATACCGACATTAAAAAGTACAGCATATCATTTGGTGCAGATACCGTCTTTCCATTAATGAATATATTACGTTAATTAAATTTCATATAAAATTAAAATAAATATTTAAAACATGTACAAATTTATTTGTTATGTAGTTCATTATTTCTTCTCCTAACCCACCACCTAACACGTTTTAAATATAATTTTTAAAAAATTTTGTAAGTTTGTTTCATAATGGACTTCACAGCAGTTCATCAGCCAAGTGAAACTAACTTTTTGTGTAACTGTACACATGACGACTTCTTTCAATTTGTCCAAATAGCATTTCTCATCCAGTATTTCATCCACAACGTTAGCACATTGAGAAACACAGGTAATGTAAGCCGTGTTTCTGTGCCCTCAGTGTACTCTCTGAATACCCAGATGAGAAAGTTTATTTGTGTCATTGGAGCAGAGACCTGCTCTGGAGTCGTCACATGTACTATTGCCTAAAAGTTTTCTGGCAGTAAATCCACTTACATACGCTGTGGACAACCGATTCACATTAAATGAGACGTCAGGCTCTTTGTCACAAGTAACAGAATTGGTGTCTGCAGTGTATGGAGTAAATGCACTGCGTTTATCAGTTAGAATGTCAGAACCAAGGAAAGTTTGAAGATTACTTAAAAGATCTGCATCATCATCCAGGCAGTTAGCATTTTTAAGAGTCTGATATGCAAGCCCATTGATGATGCAGGTCTTAAGAGCATCAACAAACTGTGGCACAGTAGGATTATTATTGGCCAATTAGTATCAGCTGTTGACAACAGACGTTATAAAGTTGCTTGTGATACCTTCTCGAAATTTTTTACTGATATATATTTTGTGTAAGCAAGTAAGTACATTTTCAATTTTATAATCTATTTTGACTTTATTCCCTTTGAAACTGTATTCATAAGTCATTTAGGTTTATTTTTATATAATAATCAAACTTTCTCTTCTGAACTTACTTGTCTTTTTCCGTCGGACGCGCTTCGGCATCGTGTTCGCCTTTGTCAGCTTAGAAACATATTTCTAAAAATATCTGAAAAACTAAGTTTTGGTGGTGACTTTGGTACAAATGTTTTTCTGGTTCAGATTGAGATTATGCCTCGAGAATACTTTAGAAAACTTGGGTGTCTTTCCTATCACAATTACACCGAGGTATCATTAGAGAAAGCAGTCGAATCTGTAATAAACCACAGTTTATCAATAAGGAAAGCTGCAGAAAAGTGAGTTTAAATTTTTTACCAAAATAAAATGCATTTAGTACTTTAAATTAATCTGAGATTTGTATTTACACTTATTTTTCTTTCTTTTCTAGATACGGAATTGCTAAAAACACGATTGTGAACCACATCAATAAAAGGAAAATTGGTGACCGAGTGAGAAGCCCTGGTGGACAGGAGATTTTCACTATGGAAGAGGAGGCGATCATGGTCGCTCATATTGTGGCTACATCCACTTATGGGTTCCCAGTGACTGTGATGGATTTGAAGGTAATCGCACAATCATACCTTAATTCAATTGGGAGAAAAGTAAAAATTTTCAAAAACAATATTCCTGGACGAGCTTGGGTCGAGGGTTTTCTGAAAAGGCATCATGACATTTCAAGACGAGTGGCAAGAAACAGTTGGAGACGGTTTAAGTTCTCATTTTACCATTGATGTGCTCAAGTTGTGCCAAGAGCATAATGTAACCTTCATAGCATTACCCCCACATACCTCTCATTTACTTCAGCCTCTTGACGTTGCCTGTTTCAGGTCAATGAAAGGTGAGTGGAGAAAGTTTGTAGCGGGTCAAATTTTGGGTGTTTTTATTTTAACTGTTTGGGGCATATATATATATATATTTTTTTCTTATTTCGTTTTCGGGCGGACTGGTATAATAAATTTGTAAAACTGTAAATGTATTATTGTGCAACGTATTTGTCCGTATAATAGACCAGTGTTGAGAAACAGCGTTTGGAACAAAGGCGATACGCACTTTCAGTTGTGTAATGCGGCAAAGGAATTTTCACCTCCACAAAATTCGCAGAACTCTGTACATGTGTTTCGACGCCCGTATGCAACCCAGCCGGGCGGGGCTCGGCAATGACGCCGTGAGAGACACCACAGTTGAGGCAAACATGGCGCTGGGACGAAAAGTTAGTAGCTCCAAGTGATCGGCTACCGGAAAACAGCGTTAAACTCCGCCTACTGTTGGTGACATCACCAGAGCCAACTCCAATATTAACCTCTGGTACCACAGATATACCAGCTATAGTCCATGCATAAAGTGGTTACGCCACCACAATTAAGCACAAACGGCGACTAAAACCTGATGGCCGTGACTGCTCATTTCCCGCGACTCAACGAAGCAACAAGTACCTGTTACGTTCTCGGTGACGGTCTACATTAGGCAGAGACGCTAAGCGGTCGGCGAGAAACAAAGTACCGCTACAGACACTTACAGTTTCGTTTCGGGCCCGGTTGGTCGAGTTTTCGTAAATGTAATTAATTCAATAAGACCGACCGGGACCCCAGAATTTACTAAACATATCGCCGTCAGAAGTTAGTACAGTGAAATGACGACAAAGTGAATTAATGGACATCGAATCGGGAACAAAACACGTGTTCGTACGGAATCGCGGTAGTGGACAGATTCAATACAAAAAAGGGATTTGTAAAGTATAATAAACAAAGGGGTAAAGTATTAAATTGTGTGAGAGTGTGTGTTGGCAGAATGGGCTGTCTTATATAATATTTAAATATGATCCATAAATGTATATTTCAAAATGTGTTTTAGTGTTCTTGTGCTAATCATTAAAACGGTTTTTAATTAATTAAAATTATTTAGTTTACTTCAAAACAATGTGTTAGTCTAAGTTATTTCGTCATTACCACTGTCTTATTTCTGTGTTGAAAAAATTCGTCTAAACGTTCCGGAATCTTTCTGAATTACTAATTGGGTGGGGTCAGATTGCTAAATTGTCCGTTTTATTAAGGTAAAGTGTAAAGGTCTCCATATCTGTCCTTCAAAGATATAGGTGGCGACCTTGGTCTTCTGGTAAAATTCGAATAACAGGTAAGTGGATAGGATTGCGTACAGGTAAGTCCTGGTAGTGGTTTTATTTATTATATATATTTCGGCTTTTCTTTTTTATTGTTACAAATGGCTCTCGCTGCCAGGATTTTCGTTTAATTGTAATTTTATACGAGATAGACCTATTTTAATTCACAGAAAATAGGATGTGGTAATGACGAATGTATAAAAATTATAGCGCACATATTTACGTAAAATTAAGGTTATGTTGTAACTACACATGGTAAAGAATAGTACAATAATTTTATGCATAATATGATGGTGTAATATTTAGTACACGAAATAATTTTCTGAAAGAAATATTTAAACAAAATTTTAAAATGGCAGATAAAAATATAGATATCAGTGTAAATGACAAAACGTTTACGAGTGAGATGGGAGTCTGCTCAATACCAATAAGTCAGATCGAGTCGAGTGCGACCGAATCTATAGAGTTAGACAGAGTACAAGTAACACCCATCTCGACTCGGTACGAAAGTAAAACAGATGAGATTAGTGTAATGATGCAATTACTGTTAAAGATAGATAAGAAATTTGACAATCTAGATAGTAAATATGAAAAACAAAATGCAAAATTGGATGAGCAAAAAAGTGATTCCAATGTTAAATATAATAACTTGAATGACAAACTTGATGAAGTGAAAGATGAAATTAAACAACAGAGTTTTGATTTTAGCAAACAAATAAATGAAATTCATACACGTTATGAAAATATCCAAGAACAGATCATAGAAGTAGTTAGTGAGAAATTTGATACTAAAATAAACGATTTAGATGACAGAGTCAATAAAATCAATGAGAAAGTAATAAACAAATTAAAATCGAACAAAGATGACAGGGTAAGTAGGGGTGGAAATGATAATTTAAATAATGAGTTGACAAGTAATAACAATGATAATACAAATAAAAATGTGGTGTTAGAAAATGATGGTGTAGATGTTGAGAGTGATAACGTAATTGAAGAAAGAGTAGAAGTTGATAATGAAATGTTAATGTATGTTTATGAGTTAGAGAGAGAGAGGAGAAATAATGTTGTAGTAGAGTGGGGACAGAGGGGAAATTTTCCTTTTATTATCTATGATGATTTAATGTGGTCACAAGAGTTTTTGAAGGGCAAGGGTCCCGTACTAGTAGAAGATGGGAGTTGTTTATTTTATTTGTATGATATTATACCCTCTGTGTGGAATGATTTTATAAGTATGAGATGGTGTTATGATGAGAGAGAATTAGAAGTATATGAATTAAAGAGAGATTATGGTGAGTTGAAAGAAATATTAGAAGTGTATTTAAACAAGAATAATTTAATTGATGAAAAAGTAACTAACCCGATATTGGAAATATTTACTGACGGAGATTTAACAGAAATACTTAACGTAGACTTGGTGAATGATTATTATGGTATAACGGATAAATTGAAATTGTTTGGTTATGACACACAAGACAACAATATGTATGTCAATATAATTGAACAGTGCTATACAAAACCAAGATTAATCTTTGACGATGGAGGGTAGACTGTAAAGCAATAAAAGACAATTAAACATTATGTTTTATGGTTTGGTGACCTCGCAATCTTTGAACACTGAAGTGTGATATGACTAAATAAATAAGGATGCAGATTTGTAAATAAATGTTTAATAAGTTTATTTGTGTGTATTGTAGAATGTTAAGTAAACAATATGTGTGTAGATGATCGTTGTAATACTAATATTAATATTTGCAATTTAAACAAATAACCGAATTAATTTTGAAAACTAATTGGCTAATTGTAAATGTTTAATTAATTTAATTAAAATAATTTGAAATGTTTTAAATATTTTGATTAATTCAAAGATTATATAATTGAATTTTCTGATGAATTTAAAGTTGACGAGAAGTGAAGTTGGTAATTAAATGATGGATTGTTGATTTGAAATAACTTTTTGTTAAATGTTTCAGAGGTTACTTGGAGTAGTGATGTATGGTGTATATAGTTATGTATGTCAGTATATGAATTATGGACTGTAAGTATAAAATTTTTATGATACAAGTCGAATATAATAAAATGTACACAGATGTTTAACTTAAGGGAACGAATTTTAACTTCAATAATGAAAATAATTTGAGATAATGATTTAAAGGGTAATAATAACTGAGAGATGATGGAAAACAAATATTAATAATGAATTTGAAAATTTTAAGTAATCTAATTGTAGAAAGTTATGAAGGATGACTAATGATTGATGATTGATGAAAATGTCACATTAGAATTTTAAATGTATTATTTTATTGTTGTATGTTAGGTATAGGCATTGATAAGAATATGTGTTTTCATGATATGTGTATGCTTTAAATTAAGCCAATCATTAAACGCCTGGCAGGCAATCAACATAATAGAAGTAAGTATTGATAATGTATTCCATGTAATTTGTTCAATTATGAGATGTGTTTTAATTGTATTAGGAGAGCAGCTGATCAACAATAAGATGTCACTGGTATATTGGTTATAAAGGTTCCAAGTTATTAATGTTCAATGTAATGTTTGCAATGTATTACCGATGTTTTAAAATAATGATACAAATAATTTGATAAAATGAGAAACTAAGTAATAATTTATGCAAATTAATAAAGGATAGTTTTGGGTGATAAATATTTTATGTGACATATAGATCTGTCAAAGTTAAAGTTGAATTAGTAGAGATGATATAAGGTAATGTTGTTTTGGTTTATACATGTTATAGTATTTTTTGAGAAGTATTGATGTTGACACAGTAATAGTGAATATATGTAGAGATGAGTAATGTGAATGAGATTTAAACATATTTGTTGATGATATTTTGTAGTAAGGGTGAGGTGTTAAGGTGTGAGCAACGTATGGCGTTGTGGCGAGAATAGAGTAGTTCGCGTGAGTGTTTGCCGATATTTTGGAGGGGCATTGGCTCGTATGGTTATAGCCAGGTAGGGAACACACATCCTAGTACAAAGATGAGCGGTGCCAGAGGTAAATTGAATTTAGAGTGTTTTGATAGAGATGGGTGTCATATAGTAAAAGTTAATAGTAGAGTCAGAGGGAGAAAGATTATATAGGTATTCAGCTCAAGTAGTACAGTCAATGAGAATAAATAGTTCAAATCACCCAAAGTAGAATAAAGTAAGATTGTTACATAGAGAGAGTGATTTATGATAAAGATATAAAATTTTCATTTTTTTTTGCCAGTGACAAAATTTGGATAGAATTGAAAATAATGTAAAGTTAAGAATTGTTTATTTTATTATTATGTAAAAGTCAATTTGATTATTATATTAATATTTTGTTCATTTTAAATATTTCATTTTATTATGTTTTGTGCTTTGAGTTAGATTGCTACAGATGTTTAATGGAGGTGCAGAGAGTATACGTAACATATGTAGGTCAAGGGTTTTGGACTTGACCTAGTTTCGATCAGCTGATGAGGTCATACACCTACTAAGCTTGTATAGTAGGAAGCCAATTTTAATTTGTTTGATTAATTAATTCAAACCAATATTTGAATAATTTTAATAAATGTTATTTAATAAACAAATTTAATAAATAGTTAATGAATAATTTTTTTTGAATTTTAAAATTTTGAAAATTTTAAAATTTTTTTTGGAAAAAAAAAAAAGATTTTTCGCCTGCCAGCGAATGAATAATTTTAGATAATGATTCTGTTATTATGCGTGCATTAATCATGTTTATTTTATTGTATTACATTGTATTGGTAGACTATAAGTGGTTCTCATGTTAGAGTAAGGATGTGTTTAGCTTAGTAGAAATGTCTAGGTTAAGTCATGTGAAACAAGAGTTTAGAAAAACTAGGAAGAGAATTTTTTGATAAAATATTATTTTTTTTGAATTTTGAATTTTTTAAATTTTTAATAAATTTTAAGAGAAATTTTTATTTTTTAGTGTGGTTATGGCAATATGTAATGTTAGTGTGTGTGAGCCCAGTATCTGCTAAAGGCAGCCCAGCTTGCAAAAAAGGGGAAACATATCGGCGGAGGAGCTGGAATAATTTTAGCCAGGGATTGAGGATTTTTGGGGGTAGCATGTTAGAAGGCGAGGCGCGCTGTGGTGCGAGTCTGTTCGATTTCTCGGTGTTGGGATCTCTTACGGAGAAGTCCAGTGATCTCGTTCAGATGAGTCCATGGTCGCTGAGCCAGGGGGGTCGTGTACCCATGAGATTAAGAACCAGGGGGTTGTTGGCACCAGTTCCTCACCGGCCCTCTTCGGGGTTATCGATGAGATTTCTTCTGTCGTGAACAGCAGAATTCTCATCGAGGGGGTATTGTAGCGGGTCAAATTTTGGGTGTTTTTATTTTAACTGTTTGGGGCATATATATATATTTTTTTCTTATTTCGTTTTCGGGCGGACTGGTATAATAAATTTGTAAAACTATAAATGTATTATTGTGCAACGTATTTGTCCGTATAATAGACCAGTGTTGAGAAACAGCGTTTGGAACAAAGGCGATACGCACTTTCAGTTGTGTAATGCGGCAAAGGAATTTGCACCTCCACAAAATTCGCAGAACTCTGTACATGTGTTTCGACGCCCGTATGCAACCCAGCCGGGCGGGGCTCGGCAATGACGCCGTGAGAGACACCACAGTTGAGGCAAACATGGCGCTGGGATGAAAAGTTAGTAGTTCCAAGTGATCGGCTACCGGAAAACAGCGTTAAACTCCGCCTACTGTTGGTGACATCACCAGAGCCAACTCCAATATTAACCTCTGGTACCACACATATACCAGCTATAGTCCATGCATAAAGTGGTTACGCCACCACAATTAAGCACAAACGGCGACTAAAACCTGATGGCCATGACTGCTCATTTCCCGCGACTCAACGAAGCAACAAGTACCTGTTACGTTCTCGGTGACGGTCTACATTAGGCAGAGACGCTAAGCGGTCGGCGAGAAACAAAGTACCGCTACAGACACTTACAGTTTCGTTTCGGGCCCGGTTGGTCGAGTTTTCGTAAATGTAATTAATTCAATAAGACCGACCGGGACCCCAGAATTTACTAAACATATCGCCGTCAGACGTTAGTACAGTGAAATGACGACAAAGTGAATTAATGGACATTGAATCGGGAACAAAACACGTGTTCGTACGGAATCGCGGTAGTGGACAGTTTCAATACAAAAAAGGGATTTGTAAAGTATAATAAACAATTTGTAAAGTATAATAAACAAAGGGGTAAAGTATTAAATTGTGTGAGAGTGTGTGTTGGCAGAATGGGCTGTCTTATATAATATTTAAATATGATCCATAAATGTATATTTCAAAATGTGTTTTAGTGTTCTTGTGCTAATCATTAAAACGGTTTTTAATTAATTAAAATTATTTAGTTTACTTCAAAACAATGTGTTAGTCTAAGTTATTTCGTCATTACCACTGTCTTATTTCTGTGTTGAAAAAATTCGTCTAAACGTTCCGGAATCTTTCTGAATTACTAATTGGGTGGGGTCAGATTGCTAAATTGTCCGTTTTATTAAGGTAAAGTGTAAAGGTCTCCATATCTGTCCTTCAAAGATATAGGTGGCGACCTTGGTCTTCTGGTAAAATTCGAATAACAGGTAAGTGGATAGGATTGCGTACAGGTAAGTCCTGGTAGTGGTTTTATTTATTATATATATTTCGGCTTCTCCTTTTTTATTGTTACAAGTTGTTAAATGAGTGGAAAGACACTCCCTATGGCAGAAGATGTGGAACTATTCCCAAGGAACAATTTCCTAAGCTGCTTAGTAAACTTTGGGATAACCTATTGCAGAAGGGTAAAGAAAATTTAAAATCTGGTTTTAAAAAATCCAGCATCTTTCCATTTGACAAAGAACCTGTCTTTCGAAGATTGAGCAACTTTGGTACATAGAGGGTGGCATTGGTACATGTGCATTTTTGAAATTCAAACGTTTCTGGCGGGCTTATTTTACATACCACCAAGATAGTATGGCTTCTATTTGATCAGCTGATTTTCCAACAGCAAACATCTGCTGTGCAATTCCCTCTTGATTTTTTTTTTAAGGTTAGACGCCAATTAACACAGAGTACGAATATATAGAGGAGAAATCCAATGTTAAAATTTTGACTGAAGTCTCTAGCGCTCCTGGTGACTGTGTTGCCCACTAAGTGGAGCTAAATGATAATGCAGTATGGTCACGTGACTCCAGTATACTGTATTATCCTCTGCTGCATAGGCGGGAAATCTAAAAAAGGAAATGCTGCTAGGCTTTATTTGAAATTACTCTTAAACGTTTACAGTTTCATCAGACATATTTTCATGTCATTGTAATTACAGAAAAATGTTAAAAAAAATGAATAATTACAGTGTTTCAAGGTAGACATGTAAAATGTCTAAAAACTTAAAAACATTTTAATCAAAATTTAGTAAGAAAATGCATGAAAAGTGAATTAAAAAATTTGAAAACTTACATTTACAAAGGCTGTAAGGTAAAACTTTACGTTTTTACTTATAAAAAACTTAGTGTTCCGAGTCGTCAATATTATAGTGATATTTATTTACAAACCATTAATTGTACTAGTTACATCAACAAAGTAATTAGGTTTTTACAATTTTTAAGTACATGTGGCATCAAAAAACATTCTGTGTATAAAACGTTAATAAAAATATTTCTTTTAATAAACACTTGTTTACAAATAATTGAAAATGTCTTTGCTTTAATGGAAATACACTTTAATTGCTTTTGGTTTCAAGGATATTAAGCATTTGTTTTTGAAAACCACTGTGCATTTTATTGACATAAGGTCACAAATAGTTGGTAAACACTTAGGTAAAAATCAAGGAAAAACAAATTTAAGTATTTTATTTTTATTTTTACTCAAAAACATTTTAAATTACAAAAATACATACAGTGAGTAGAATTAACTAAACAAATTTATAAAATATTATATAACACATAATAATTCAAATTCCAGTTCTACTAGTTACATACAAAAGTCAAACAAATCTACAAACACTTCACATTATGTACAAGACCTAACAGCTAATCACTACAGAACAATCTGAAATAATATAAATATATAAACGCAAACATTATTTTGAAATATTATACAAATGAAAAGACTTGAAGTTTATTATAAAAAACTTACTCAATAAAAATTCACAAAACATGACTAACACATAATACATTCAAATTTCAGCTCTACCACTTATATGCAAAACTCAACACTAATCTACAAACACTTCACATTATGTACAAGACCTAACAGCTAATCGCTACAGAACAATTTGAAATAATACAAATATAAAAACCCAAACATTACTTTGAAATATTATACAGATAAACAGACTTGAAGTTATTATAAAAAACTTACTCAATAAAAATTCACAGAACATGAAATAACACATAATACATTCAAATTCCAGTTATACTAGTTACATACAAAAAGTCAAACAAATCTACAAACACTTTGCCAGAACAATTTGAAATAATACAAATATATAAACCCAAACATTATTTTGAAATATTATAAAAATGAACAGACTTGAAGTTTATTATCCAAAAACTTAATCAATAAAAATTCACAAAACATGACATAACAATAATACATTCAAATTTCAGTTTTACCACTTACAGTATATGCAAAACTCAACACAAATCTAGAAACACTACACATTATGTACAAGACCTAACAGCTAAACACTACAGACAATTTGAAATTATACATATATTGAAACATGGCATTTGGAACAACTAATATCGTACCTGATTTAATGAAGACTTTGGTCAAGAAGCTAACAAGGAGAACAATATCTTCCAAGATGATAGTGAAGAGGAATGACTAACCATTTTAGACTGACTAGTAAGACAACTGACCGTACCCAAATTAATGATTTAGGCTAAGTGATGCAAAATATCTTCAACCCCAATTATGACATGAACTTTCAGTAATGACCAAACAAAGAATTATAAAGACAGACGGTTTATGAACCAGTACTATAAAGAAACAAATGGTTTCATTTTATGTATCATAATATCTAGATAATGAAAATACAAATTGAGGGATAATAGGCCCAAACATGTAACATTATGTAAAAGAAATATTAGTAAATAATTAAGTTAATTGATGTAATGAAAATATAAATACACCTGATTATAGATACTTGAACCATACAAATAATTGTCACATATAGCGTTCATAGGATTGTCCAGTAAACAACAAATTATAACTTGGTCACAATAACATTTATAACAAGAGTGAAACCCATGTAAACAGTAAATGTAACAAGATTATTAGAACTGTGTGGTGAGGTGGAGCAACAGTGTTCAATTTATTGTAATTTTTGTAAGTCAGACATCAGTAAGTATACAGATGTTGAAACCCATATAAACAGTAAATGTAACATAGACAGTGTCAGAGTAATTAGTAAATTAACTGACAAAAGACCAATTAATTAGTGCAGAATTTGTTTTATAAATGTGCATATTTTATGTTTTAGCACAGTGTTTTATATCATAGTATTTGTGTTGTGTTTTTTGTATGTAGCAGGTGATACAGTTAGTTTAAAGGAATGTCAATTTAATGATATTAATTCCATTTTTTTTGTGTTGTGTTAACAAATATAACCATAGAACCGGTGTTAAACCATGGTAAATTGATTGACAAAGCAGAATGGACTATATAAAGATGTTTTGTTAAGTGTCAAACACTTATACAGTTTGAGTAGAAAACAGTTATTTGTGCAAGGATTTGGTATAATCATAGCCATGTGGGCATGAATTTAACTATTAGAATAATATATCTTTTGTGTTGTTAAAATAACGTTATATGTTAAACAATTTTGATGAGTGTTAAAAGTTAATTTAATTGTTAAAGATTTTAAAACATGGTGATGAAAATAATACCATTACATAGGCCAGGTGAAACCAACTTTAGTAAATTTTGAATAATAATGTTAGAAATGTTGTAAAACAAATGTGAAAGGGTAGATGTATTTATAGGTAATAATGTATACAAGGAATAGAAACAAAATAACACATATCAAGTTGTTTAAGAAAATTTCAAATAACAAAATTGTAACATCTATAGTTCTTAAGTAAAAGTAGGCATGTTTAGTGTCTAAATATAACAAATGTGAAGATCAAAATAATGCTGATAATGGTTATAAATTCCCATTCAGTATAGAAAAGTTATGTTAATTTAAAGATTTTGAACAAAATTTAGACTTTGGAATAATGAAAGTATATGACAATGTATATCCGAATTAGCCAACCAGATTCCAAGTTTACTCTTAGCAACCAGAAATTTCGGATAAATAAAATGAGACTTCTTTGACAATGATCTTAGCGGATAGACGCGTTTTTAAAACGTCCTGCATTATATAATATAAATTGTGAAAAAACTATACAAACAGATAAATACAGTTAGAGGTACACTACACGAACTTTTTGCAATAACAGAAGAATACCCATTACATGGAATAGAAGATACAAGAACCAGGAAGAAGATCTGAAGTGGACGAGGGACGAGGAAGAAGATCTGACGTGTACGTGGGCCCTATCTTCAACCAGGAAGAATACAAGAAGAGGATTTGGTGATTCTGACAAATTATTATATTGTACTTCAACACCCACATTTGTATACACGACTTTTAAGTAATAATCAACTAAACTACAGACACCATATGACACAAACACTAAGAACAATCACTAATAACACTATATAAGATTAACACCTTTTCAAACACAACAAGAACTTTCAATTTACATAATAACTATCAAAGCCTGAACTGGACATAACCTTGTTAAAACTGGTAACCACTATACAACTTCTGTGTGCACGTTACACTCTAGCATTGTGATATCCTGTAATTGTAAAACTTGTATTTTGATTAATAGTGTAATATTTTGTTTAATTATAATCCCCGAACCATATACGCCCTGAGATAATTTATATTTTATTTAAAAACGTTAACGAAGCATTGTTTTGGTCTCGTAGAAATACTGAACAGCTACTGCTGCCAACTGGTAAAAGAAGACTTATAGTTTGTGCTACAATTGTGATTATCCTGTTTAAATTTATTAAAACAGTTAACCAGTGTTTTTTCCGAATAAAGGATTCCACAAGGATATATGTTTGATGGTATTTGTGTGTCATTATTATTGCTGTTACATTTAGGAAATAAAATTCACAGATTGCAGCGGATACGACAGTTGGCAACTTTGAGTGACGTCACGGAAACGTGCGGTATAGTGGGAACAAGCGGCAATTTACAAAACCATTCGCCGTTCAACATAACACATTAATCATTACACATTGACGACTCCAGTGCGAGTTAGTCGCTACATTATTTATCTATATTACAAGTTGACACTTCCAACGGGCGGTGTAATCCAAGTGCACACAACATTAATACAAGTAACCTATTCGTAATAACATTGTACGTAACGAAAAATCTGGTTACAAATTGACGAACTTGAAGTGAGGCTTTTTAACATTATATGTAACGAAATATTCTTATCGTTACAAATTGGCGTCCAACGTGGGGCATGTAATTTAATATAAATTAAATTATTATTAATAGACAAATAAACCAAAATAAACAAGATGAGGAAGCAAGAGGTATCGCGAAAACGAGCGGCCGAAACCGAGAAGGTAGACGAGTTAAATATGGAAGACAAAGAAGCGACACCGGTTGAGGAAGTAGAAATTATAACAAGGAAGGATCCGGAGAAACAACCAGAAGAAACCACACAAACGGAAGGCGAGAAGACGCAAGAAATGTTCAAACGTATGATGGAATAATGCAGGAATTAAAAAAGGACAATAAACAGTCCATAGAGGAATTAAAAACGGACAATAAACAGTCCATAGAGAACAGTAATAAGAACTTAGAAAAATTGAAGGAACAATTAAGTGAGAACAGTAATAAGAACTTAGAAAAATTGAAGGAAGAATTAAAACAGGACAATAAACGATCTTCGGAGGAGTTGAGCCGAAAATTGGGAGAGACTAATAAGAAAATTGAAGAAAAAATGGGAGAATTGAAAGAGAATAGCAAGAAAATGGAGGAGAAAATAGACGAAAATAATAGAGCATTGAGGGAAGAATTGAAGGGAAATTACCAGGAAACCATGAAAAAATTGGATGAACACAAGGAGTTATTAAAAGAAGAGTAGAATAACAAGATGGAAATCAATAACCGACAATTGCAGAAAGAATGGGACAAGAAGCTGGAAGAACCGGTGACTGAAATTAAAAGGGTAGAATCCGAGACCAAGGAAAAGTGTGAGCGGATGAACCAAGAGATACTGAGCGTCCGGGAAGAAACGAATGGACGAATTGAAAATATAAGAACCAACCAAGCAGTGATGGGAGAGAGGTTAGAAGGTATGAGTACTAGTCTCAATCGAGTACAAGACCAAACAACTGCCCATAGAGATGAAATTAATTCCTTAAAAAATAGACAGTGTACCGGTACCCATACAACATGCGAGGAAAATCGGGAAGTTATCGATTTTCAAAACTATAGAAGAAACCCCATGCTATTTTTAGAACGAGTCGAAGAGAAGATAGCCAAAACCGGAGAAGACAGATGGTTTGTAATAAGGAGCATGTTGGACGAGATGTTCCGAAAGGTATATGACAATTGGTGGACGGCGATGCGGCCGAGTATACAAAACTTCCAGGAATTTAAAAAACAGTTCAAATCTAAATATTGGTCCGATGCCACACAACACATGATAAGAAGTGACATAGGATTGGGCAAATATGACCTGCACGGCAAGCAAACTCCAACAGCATATTTTCTTGGCAAAATAAACATAGCCAGACATTTAGAGCCTGCAATTCCTACAGAATGTTTAGTGCGGCTATTAGCTTACCACTATGGTGGCGAAATTACAAGAGGCCGAATAAATGGACGCATACAAACCATCGAGGAGATGTCAACATTATTGGCGGAGATGGAACAAGAGAAGAACTTCCTCCAGTATAGACGAAGGAATGATGAAATAAATAGAAATAATGGTCGCCGCGACGCCCCATATGAAAACAACGGGCAACGACCGAACAATAGTTATAACAACAACGGTAACCACTATCAACGCGGTTACCAAAACCAGAATAACACCAATAACTATTCACGAAATAACGCAAATAATAACAACAATAACAACAACCACTATTACCGTAGCCCTCCTACAAATAATAACAATAATGGATACCAGCGTGCCAATGACAGAGACCACCAGTACCAGAACAACCGGGGTTATAACAACAACTACGATAACCGATACAGGCATAATAATAACGGCAATAATAACAGTCAAAATCAAACATATAGAAGACAAGTGAATTATGTAAGCGTTGACGATAGAGATGTGGGAAGACGTTGGTACCAGGGACGAGCAAACTATAATGGGAACCGTGGAAGAAGTTTTCAGGAGGAGAGTAACCAGCACTACCGCGATGAACATCGGCGAAGTAGAAGCTGCGACGACAACAGAAATAACCGAAACTCAGTGACGTTCAATAATAATGCCAATGAGGTACAAGAGTCACAGAGCAGAGACAGACCCAATCAACCAGACAACAGGACTGAGGAGATCAGCCCTGATTTAAACGGACTGCGGCAGTGAAAATCCACCAGGTCCCATCACTGAACCGGCAATTTGGGTACTTACTAGGACGAGACAAAACGACTGACGATACGTTGACAATAGTGCACAATCATTTCTTAAAGAATGTTAGAGAAGAACTACTGAACGAAGACACGATAACGCAAAATAATTCAAATAATGAGATTGTTTATATCATCGCCCAAGTGAATGGACTAGAGACAAGATGTATGATAGATACGGGCGCAAACGTGTCGTTAATCGACAACAATGAATACATCAAAATTCAAAAATATAGTAAGGCCATCTTACCAACTTTACCAATTCAAAATATAATTTTAATCGGAGCCACTGGAAGGCAAAACAAGTCAATAAGAAAACAGGTATCATTAACAGTGACCAGCAGAAATGTAGCTATACCTATGATTTTTCTAATAGCTAGTAATCTACCATTTAATCTACTAATAGGCTGTGATATTTTGAGAAAATACTCAGCAATAATTGACATGAGACAGGCCATATTGTCGTTAAAAGTGGATAATATAGAATGGACAGCAAAATTAGTAGAAAATAAAAATGTACCTTCATGCAACAGTATAAGAAAATTCAATAATAATCAAGATGAGTCATGGAATGTAAGAAGGGAATACTTTGGGTGTGAAGATAGTTTATGGTTGGAAAAATTAGAAGAGATCCGACAATTTCGGTCAGAACAAAATGAATGTAATTTAACCACACAACAAATAGAAAAATTAATATCAATATATAATAAATACCGCTATGTTTTCTCTGATATACCTGGCAAAGTAAAAGATTATCAATTTACATTACAATTCAAGGAGCCTGTAAATTTTAATAAAAAATCATATCCCGTTGCTTATGCATTAAAAGAAGCAGTGAGGACTGAACTAGACAAAATGATAGCAGAAGATATTATTGAATATAGCTGTTCCCCATATACCAGTCCGTTAATAGCAGTTCCAAAGAAAGATGGCAAAGTATGACTCTGTTTGGATGCTAGAGAGATTATTAAGATCATAGTTAATGACAGAACATCTCCTGGAGAGATTGAGGAGATACTGAAAAAATTCAATGGCATACAATTTATTAGCACCTGGGATACGGTTTGTGGACACGGCAGGTGGAGTTACACCCAGATAGTCGAAAGTACGTCGCCTTTATTTTCGAAGGAAGGAACTATCAGTTCAAGAGACTACCGTTTGGACTGGTAAATTCAGTAGCTGTATTCGTAAGATGTATGGACCAGGTGTTGGGTCCAGATACTATTCCATATACCACAGTCTATGTTGATGACTTGTTGATTACTTCAGTGAATTGGGAAGATCATTGTGACCGAGTAGGACAAGTATTACAAAAACTATCAGACAATAACGTTACCCTAAAACTTCAAAAATCTAAGCTTATCGCCAGTGAAGTCCAATTCCTGGGTTTTAACCTAACAAGACAAGGAATAACACCATCCAATGAAAAAATTGAAGCTATCCAGAAGTTCCCAAGTCCTAAAAATAAAAAGCAACTTCAATCATTTCTGGGACTTTGCAATTATTATAGGAAATTTCAGAGAAATTATTCTGAAATGACAGCAAAGTTTTCTCCACAATTATCCTCTAAGAACAAATGGTCCTGGGGACAGGAACAAGACAATTTACTCCAAATGATCAAGCATAATTTCCTAAGTTCAGTTGTATTAAAACATCCTAATTTCAATCAACCTTTCTTCATGAACTGTGATGCCAGTGACATAAGTTTAGGATCTGTATTATATCAAGAAGATAGTGAGGGAGAACATCAGGTGGTGAGTTTTGCAAGCAGAATACTTAATGGATGTGAACGCAATTATAGTGTAACAGAAAAGGAGTTATTAAGCGTTGTATTCGCTTGTGGGAAATTCAGAACCTACATTCTTGGATACCCGATAACTGTGAGGAGCGATCATAAGTCAATATCTTTCCTAAAAAATTGCAAGATCAACCATGGGAGATTGACAAGGTGGATACTCGCACTACAGGAGTACCATATAAATTGGCAGTATGTTCCAGGAAAACAGAATATTGCTGCAGATATATTGTCCCAGATTAACATAGAACAACAAACTTTTGAAGGGGAAAAAGAAACAATCATCAAGGTATACACTATAATAAAAAACAAGTCAGATTTGGAAAACATCATGAAATCAATTGCACAACAACAAACAGAGGATACCAAAATCAACAATTTTAGACAAAGACTGATCCAACAGGATGAAAAAATCACTGCATATTACTGTCTACATGAAGACATATTATTTTACAAACCAAATAATAACCAAGGCTCATGGAAGGTGGTGATACCTAAAGCGTTAGAAACAGAATTAATACTGGACTACCATAGTCGATTTGGGCATATGGGTGCATTAAAAGTAATGAAGGCACTTGAGGAACACACTTACATTAAGAATATCAACAGAAGAGTTAGAGAATGTATTCGGCAATGTCACATCTGTCAATTGGCAAAATGCAATAACGAAAAAACAGAAGGAATTATGCAACCTATTACATCAACTGATAAATTAGAGAGAGTATTTTTAGATGTGTGTGGACCGTTACCTCGTAGTGGAGGGAGAAAACAGTATAAGTTTATTATAATCATGTTCGACCATTACTCCAAGTTTACAAAACTATACCCCATTAATCGGGCAACTACAAAAAAGATTTTACAAATAGTGATCCAACAATACATACCAGAGTTAGGAGCTCCACGATCAATTATTACCGATCACGGAACTCAGTTTCGAGGAAGCGTCTGGAAGGAGACTTTGTTAGACTTAGGTGTCAAGACATATAAAACATCTGTCTATCACCCAAATAGCAACCCGGCGGAAAGAGTACTAAGGGAGGTCGGCCGTATACTCAGGACATATTGTTTTGATAAACACCAGAAGTGGAGTGACTACATTGCACAAACAGAAAGCTTTATCAACTTAGCTTACCATGAAGCAATACAAGATACTCCATATACCATAATGCATGAAAGACTACCACCCCGAGAAATTAGTGAAATAATCAATTTCCCAAGTAACCCAGCTTACCAGTTCGACAACGTGAGATTCCACAGCAAACTGAATGAACAAGTGGAGAAAAGAAGGAAAAAATACAAAATAATTCAGCAGAAAGTAATCCAGTACAAGATTGGAGACAAAGTATTGTTAAAAAACCGCGAATTGCCAAGTTCCAAGGAAGGAATAGCAAAAAAGCTATTATTACTGTATAATGGACCATATGTTATTATAAAAAACAATAACAATAATACTTATGTCATTAGTGATGTGGAAACAAAAAAGATTAAGGGGACATACAACCAAGTTTCCTTAAAAATGTATTATGAACCTAATAAACAAAGTTGAATAATACCGACAAAATTCTAAAGAAATAGTAAGATCAACTTACAACTAATTATTTATGAGAATTAATATGGAATTGAAGAATTTATTATTATAAAACCAAAAAATTCTAAAGAAATAGTAAGAACAACTTACAACTAATTATTTATGAGAGTTAATATGAAACTGAAGAATTTATTATTATAATAACACCAAATTCAAAGAATATAGTAAGCTCATCTTACCAACTTTGATAATCCAGAATATAATTTTAAATGAAGCCAAATAAACAAATTTGAATATCTCAGAATTCAAATAAATAGTAAGGACAACTTACAGTACAGTTTGATAATGTTATTATGAATCAAGCAGATAAACAACTGGGAATAAATTTCCAAATTCTAAACAAAATAAGCACCTCTTATTAAACACAGTTATGAACTTATTATTGGAATATAAAGGAAAGATGCAACATTCATAAATTAGAAGAAACCATAGTGCTATAAAATGAACAAGAAAGGACAAATGTAGACAATCGACGATGAAAATGAGACAAGACTAGAAACGAATTTACTACAAATAACCTGTCATGATTGTGAGAGAATCAACAACAACTATAGATACAAATACTTGTTATGTTTTAATTGAATGAAAATAGTGAATGAAAAATGAAGATTAAGCAGTACTGATAAAGAAGGAAAGAAGATAGTACCAATTGAAAATAAAAAAAAATGTTATTAATATCGCCACAAGAAAATAAACATCTGAAAGAATCAATGGAAAGAAATATTTAGATCTGAGAAGTTAGACTGAGTGAACAATCCCAAGAATATATTATATTATTTTATTTTATTTTAGTCGTGAATAGACTAGTGATTATTAAATGTGATTGTCTGACGAGATAGCTCCAGCAATCGATATTATTTATGTATTATGTATTATAAGGACAGCGGGGTATTAGGTCAAGAGAGCCCCCCGACTGATTCCAGAATATATGGTGATTAATTTGTTAGGGAAGTAACATGTTCCAGGGATAGAACACTTATAATTAAAGACAAGTATACCAGATCATAATAAGAATAACAAATGACAATGTGAAAAATAAGATAATTGATAATTTCAACAAAAACAATATTTTATTAAAATGATCAAATTTGGTGGCAGGGTAGTATGTAACATGACATTTGGAACAACTAATATCATACCTGATTTAATGAAGACTTTGGTCAAGAAGCTAACAAGGAGAACAAAATCTTCCAAGATGATAGTGAAGAGGAATGACTAACCATTTTAGACTGACTAGTAAGACAACTGACCGTACCCAAATTAATGATTTAGGCTAAGTGATGCAAAATATCTTCAACCCCAATTATGACATGAACTTTCAGTAATGACCAAACAAAGAATTATAAAGACAGACGGTTTATGAACCAGTACTATAAAGAAACAAATGGTTTCATTTTATGTATCATAATATCTAGATAATGAAAATACAAATTGAGGGATAATACGCCCAAACATGTAACATTATGTAAAAGAAATATTAGTAAATAATTAAGTTAATTGATGTAATGAAAATATAAATACACCTGATTATAGATACTTGAACCATACAAATAATTGTCACATATAGCGTTCATAGGATTGTCCAGTAAACAACAAATTATAACTTGGTCACAATAACATTTATAACAAGAGTGAAACCCATATAAACAGTAAATGTAACAAGATTATTAGAACTGTGTGGTGAGGTGGAGCAACAGTGTTCAATTTATTGTAATTTTTGTAAGTCAGACATCAGTAAGTATACAGATGTTGAAACCCATATAAACAGTAAATGTAACATAGACAGTGTCAGAGTAATTAGTAAATTAACTGACAAAAGACCAATTAATTAGTGTAGAATTTGTTTTATAAATGTGCATATTTTATGTTTTAGCACAGTGTTTTATATCATAGTATTTGTGTTGTGTTTTTTGTATGTAGCAGGTGATACAGTTAGTTTAAAGGAATGTCAATTTAATGATATTAATTCCATTTTTTTTATGTTGTGTTAACAAATATAACCATAGAACCGGTGTTAAACCATGGTAAATTGATTGACAAAGCAGAATGGACTATATAAAGATGTTTTGTTAAGTGTCAAACACTTATACAGTTTGAGTAGAAAACAGTTATTTGTGCAAGGATTTGGTATAATCACAGCCATGTGGGCATGAATTTAACTATTAGAATAATATATCTTTTGTGTTGTTAAAATAACGTTATATGTTAAACAATTTTGATGAGTGTTAAAAGTTAATTTAATTGTTAAAGATTTTAAAACATGGTGATGAAAATAATACCATTACATAGGCCAGGTGAAACCAACTTTAGTAAATTTTGAATAATAATGTTAGAAATGTTGTAAAACAAATGTGAAAGGGTAGATGTATTTATAGGTAATAATGTATACAAGGAATAGAAACAAAATAACACATATCAAGTTGTTTAAGAAAATTTCAAATAACAAAATTGTAACATCTATAGTTCTTAAGTAAAAGTAGGCATGTTTAGTGTCTAAATATAACAAATGTGAAGATCAAAATAATGCTGATAATGGTTATAAATTCCCATTCAGTATAGAAAAGTTATGTTAATTTAAAGATTTTGAACAAAATTTAGACTTTGGAATAATGAAAGTATATGACAATGTATATCCGAATTAGCCAACCAGATTCCAAGTTTACCCTTAGCAACCAGAAATTTCGGATAAATAAAATGAGACTTCTTTGACAATGATCTTAGCGGATAGACGCGTTTTTAAAACGTCCTGCATTATATAATATAAATTGTGAAAAAACTATACAAACAGATAAATACAGTTAGAGGTACACTACACGAACTTTTTGCAATAACAGAAGAATACCCATTACATGGAATAGAAGATACAAGAACCAGGAAGAAGATCTGAAGTGGACGAGGGACGAGGAAGAAGATCTGACGTGTACGTGGGCCCTATCTTCAACCAGGAAGAATACAAGAAGAGGATTTGGTGATTCTGACAAATTATTATATTGTACTTCAACACCCACATTTGTATACACGACTTTTAAGTAATAATCAACTAAACTACAGACACCATATGACACAAACACTAAGAACAATCACTAATAACACTATATAAGATTAACACCTTTTCAAACACAACAAGAACTTTCAATTTACATAATAACTATCAAAGCCTGAACTGGACATAACCTTTTTAAAACTGGTAACCACTATACAACTTCTGTGTGCACGTTACACTCTAACATTGTGATATCCTGTAATTGTAAAACTTGTATTTTGATTAATAGTGTAATATTTTGTTTAATTATAATCCCCGAACCATATACGCCCTGAGATAATTTATATTTTATTTAAAAAAGTTAACGAAGCATTGTTTTGGTCTCGTAGAAATACTGAACAGCTACTGCTGCCAACTGGTAAAAGAAGACTTATAGTTTGTGCTACAATTGTGATTATCCTGTTTAAATTTATTAAAACAGTTAACCAGTGTTTTTTCCGAATAAAGGATTCCACAAGGATATATGTTTGATGGTATTTGTGTGTCGTTATTATTGCTGTTACATTTAGGAAATAAAATTCACAGATTGCAGCGGATACGACAGTTGGCAACTTTGAGTGACGTCACGGAAACGTGCGGTATAGTGGGAACAAGCGGCAATTTACAAAACCATTCGCCGTTCAACATAACACATTAATCATTACACATTGACGACTCCAGTGCGAGTTAGTCGCTACATTATTTATCTATATTACAAGTTGACACTTCCAACGGGCGGTGTAATCCAAGTGCACACAACATTAATACAAGTAACCTATTCATAATAACATTGTACGTAACGAAAAATCTGGTTACAAATTGACGAACTTGAAGTGAGGCTTTTTAACATTATATGTAACGAAATATTCTTATCGTTACAATATATAAACATAAACATTATTTTGAAATACAGAAATCATCAGACTAAGAGGTTTATTGGCAAAAGACCCAGAAAACCTTTAGATTAATGAACTGCATAGAAGCCCAATATGAATTTAAAACCTAAATTGTTCGTGAATAGTACATTTGTCAATTCTGCCAATCAATTAAATTGATATACTGACATAAAGTACTTCGTTCACAAGATAACACACTGATCCTTACAGAGCAGAGACCATCCTTACCAAAGCAATACATTGTCATAATCAATTATTGGTCAATTATTTAGTGATTTTTAACATACCTTTTTGTTTCAACTAAACAATTGCTTTTATGTCCGCACCATGAGACTATACATATTTTATAGGAGTCTACAAATGTTTTTACATGTCTGATAATGAACTATACAACAGCCCAAATCAATTAAAATTAGCTCATTTAATAGTGCATACAACTTCTGCCGATCAAATTTGATGACTTTTGCTATCAAGTATTTTATTCACAAACCTGAATACTGAGCAACACACATGACTAAATTTTTTGATGGATACGTTAGACTCTGTACTCTCAGAATTTAATACCCACATTTAAAAGTACAGCATATCATTTGGTGCAGATACCATCTTTCCATTAATGAATATATTACGTTAATTAAATTTCATATAAAATTAAAATAAATATTTAAAACATGTACAAATTTATTTGTTATGTAGTTCATTATTTCTTCTCCTAACCCACCACCTAACACGTTTTAAATATAATTTTTAAAAAATTTTGTAAGTTTGTTTCATAATGGACTTCACAGCAGTTCATCAGCCATGTGAAACTAACTTTTTGTGTAACTGCACACATGACGACTTCTGTCAATTTGTCCAAATAGCATTTCTCATCCAGTATTTCATCCACAACGTTAGCACATTGAGAAACACAGGTAATGTAAGCCGTGTTTCTGTGCCCTCAGTGTACTCTCTGAATACCCAGATGAGAAAGTTTATTTGTGTCATTGGAGCAGAGACCTGCTCTGGAGTCGTCACATGTACTATTGCCTAAAAGTTTTCTGGCAGTAAATCCACTTACATACGCTGTGGACAACCGATTCACATTAAATGAGACGTCAGGCTCTTTGTCACAAGTAACAGAATTGGTGTCAGCAGTGTATGGAGTAAATGCACTGCGTTTATCAGTCAGAATGTCAGAACCAAGGAAAGTTTGAAGATTACTTAAAAGATCTGCATCATCATCCAGGCAGTTAGCATTTTTAAGATTCTGAAATGCAAGCCCATTGATGATGCAGGTCTTAAGAGCATCAACAAACTGTGGCACAGTAGGATTATTATTGGCCAATTAGTATCAGCTGTTGACAACAGACGTTATAAAGTTGTTTGTGAAACCTTCTCAAAATTTTTTACTGATATATATTTTGTGTAATCAAGTAAGTACATTTTCAATTTTATAATCTATTTTGACTTTATTCCCTTTGAAACTGTATTCATAAGTCATTTAGGTTTATTTTTATATAATAATGAAACTTTCTCTTGTGAACTTACTTGTCTTTTTCTGTCGAACGCGTTTCGGCATCGTGTTCACCTTTGTCAGCTTAGAAACATATTTCTAAAAATATCTGAAAAACTAAGTTTTGGTGGTAACTTTGGTACAAATGTTTTTCTTGTTCAGATCGAGATTATGCCTCGAGAATACTTTAGAAAACTTGGGTGTCGTTCCTATCGCAATTACACCGAGGAATCATTAGAGAAAGCAGTCGAATCTGTAATAAACCACAGTTTATCAATAAGGAAAGCTGCAGAAAAGTGAGTTTTTTTATTTTACCAAAATAAAATGCATTTAGTACTTGAAATTAATCTGAGATTTGTATTTACACTTATTTTTCTTTCTTTTCTAGATACGGAATTGCTAAAAACACAACTGAGAACCACGTCAATAAAAGGAAAATTGGTGACCGAGTGAGAAGCCCTGGTGGACAGGAGATTTTCACTATGGAAGAGGAGGCGATCATGGTCGCTCATATTGTGGCTACATCCACTTATGGGTTCCCAGTGACTGTGATGGATTTGAAGGTAATCGCACAATCATACCTTAATTCAATTGGGAGAAAAGTAAAAATTTTCAAAAACAGTATTCCTGGACGAGCTTGGGTCGAGGGTTTTCTGAAAAGGCATCATGACATTTCAAGACGAGTGGCAAGAAACAGTTGGAGGCGGTTTAAGTTCTCATTTTACCATTGATGTGCTCAAGTTGTGCCAAGAGCATAATGTAACCTTCGTAGCATTACCCCCACATACCTCTCATTTACTTCAGCCACTTGACGTTGCCTATTTCAGGTCAATGAAAGGTGAGTTGAGAAAGTTGTTAAATGAGTGGAATAGACACTCCCTATGGTAGAAGATGTGGAACTATTCCCAAGGAACAATTTCCTAAGCTGCTTAGTAAACTTTGGGATAACCTATTGGAGAAGGGTAAAGAAAATTTAAAATCTGGTTTTAAAAAATCCAGCATCTTTCCATTTGACAAAGAACCTGTCTTTCGAAGATTGAGCAACTTTGGTACATAGAGGGTGGCATTGGTACATGTGCATTTTTGAAATTCAAACGTTTCTGGCGGGCTTATTTTACATACCACCAAGATAGTATGGCTTCTATTTGATCAGCTGATTTTCCAACAGCAAACATCTGCTGTGCAATGCCCTCTTGATTTTTTTTTTAAGGTTAGACGCCAATTAACACAGAGTACGAATATATAGAGGAGAAATCCAATGTTAAAATTTTGACTGAAGTCTCTAGCGCTCCTGGTGACTGTGTTGCCCACTAAGTGGAGCTAAATGATAATGCAGTATGGTCACGTGACTCCAGTATACTGTATTATCCTCTGCTGCATAGGCGGGAAATCTAAAAAAGGAAATGCTGCTAGGCTTTATTTGAAATTACTCTTAAACGTTTACAGTTTCATCAGACATATTTTCATGTCATTGTAATTACAGAAAAATGTTAAAAAAAATGAATAATTACAATGTTTCAAGGTAGACATGTAAAATGTCTAAAAACTTAAAAACATTTTAATCAAAATTTAGTAAGAAAATGCATGAAAAGTGAATTAAAAAATTTGAAAACTTACATTTACAAAGGCTGTAAGGTAAAACTTTACGTTTTTACTTATAAAAAACTTAGTGTTCCGAGTCGTCAATATTATAGTGATATTTATTTACAAACCATTAATTGTACTAGTTACATCAACAAAGTAATTAGGTTTTTACAATTTTTAAGTACATGTGGCATCAAAAAACATTCTGTGTATAAAACGTTAATAAAAATATTTCTTTTAATAAACACTTGTTTACAAATAATTGAAAATGTCTTTGCTTTAATGGAAATACACTTTAATTGCTTTTGGTTTCAAGGATATTAAGCATTTGTTTTTGAAAACCACTGTGCATTTTATTGACATAAGGTCACAAATAGTTGGTAAACACTTAGGTAAAAATCAAGGAAAAACAAATTTAAGTATTTTATTTTTATTTTTACTCAAAAACATTTTAAATTACAAAAATACATACAGTGAGTAGAATTAACTAAACAAATTTATAAAATATTACATAACACATAATAATTCAAATTCCAGTTCTACTAGTTACATACAAAAGTCAAACAAATCTACAAAAACTTCACATTATGTACAAGACCTAACAGCTAATCACTACAGAACAATCTGAAATAATATAAATATATAAACGCAAACATTATTTTGAAATATTATACAAATGGAAAGACTTGAATTTTATTATAAAAAACTTACTCAATAAAAATTCACAAAACATGACTAACACATAATACATTCAAATTTCAGCTCTACCACTTATATGCAAAACTCAACACTAATCTACAAACACTTCACATTATGTACAAGACCTAACTGCTAATCGCTACAGAACAATTTGAAATAATACAAATATATAAACCTAAACATTATTTTGAAATATTATACAAATGAACAGACTTGAAGTTATTATAAAAAACTTACTCAATAAAAATTCACAGAACATGTAATAACGCATAATACATTCAAATTCCAGTTATACTAGTTACATACAAAAAGTCAAACAAATCTACAAACACTTTGCCAGAACAATTTGAAATAATACAAATATATAAACCCAAACATTATTTTGAAATATTATAAAAATGAACAGACTTGAAGTTTATTATCCAAAAACTTAATCAATAAAAATTCACAAAACATGACATAACAATAATACATTCAAATTTCAGTTTTACCACTTACAGTATATGCAAAACTCAACACAAATCTAGAAACACTACACATTATGTACAAGACCTAACAGCTAAACACTACAGACAATTTGAAATTATACATATATTGAAACATGGCATTTGGAACAACTAATATCGTACCTGATTTAATGAAGACTTTGGTCAAGAAGCTAACAAGGAGAACAATATCTTCCAAGATGATAGTGAAGAGGAATGACTAACCATTTTAGACTGACTAGTAAGACAACTGACCGTACCCAAATTAATGATTTAGGCTAAGTGATGCAAAATATCTTCAACCCCAATTATGACATGAACTTTCAGTAATGACCAAACAAAGAATTATAAAGACAGACGGTTTATGAACCAGTACTATAAAGAAACAAATGGTTTCATTTTATGTATCATAATATCTAGATAATGAAAATACAAATTGAGGGATAATAGGCCCAAACATGTAACATTATGTAAAAGAAATATTAGTAAATAATTAAGTTAATTGATGTAATGAAAATATAAATACACCTGATTATAGATACTTGAACCATACAAATAATTGTCACATATAGCGTTCATAGGATTGTCCAGTAAACAACAAATTATAACTTGGTCACAATAACATTTATAACAAGAGTGAAACCCATATAAACAGTAAATGTAACAAGATTATTAGAACTGTGTGGTGAGGTGGAGCAACAGTGTTCAATTTATTGTAATTTTTGTAAGTCAGACATCAGTAAGTATACAGATGTTGAAACCCATATAAACAGTAAATGTAACATAGACAGTGTCAGAGTAATTAGTAAATTAACTGACAAAAGACCAATTAATTAGTGTAGAATTTGTTTTATAAATGTGCATATTTTATGTTTTAGCACAGTGTTTTATATCATAGTATTTGTGTTGTGTTTTTTGTATGTAGCAGGTGATACAGTTAGTTTAAAGGAATGTCAATTTAATGATATTAATTCCATTTTTTTTATGTTGTGTTAACAAATATAACCATAGAACCGGTGTTAAACCATGGTAAATTGATTGACAAAGCAGAATGGACTATATAAAGATGTTTTGTTAAGTGTCAAACACTTATACAGTTTGAGTAGAAAACAGTTATTTGTGCAAGGATTTGGTATAATCACAGCCATGTGGGCATGAATTTAACTATTAGAATAATATATCTTTTGTGTTGTTAAAATAACGTTATATGTTAAACAATTTTGATGAGTGTTAAAAGTTAATTTAATTGTTAAAGATTTTAAAACATGGTGATGAAAATAATACCATTACATAGGCCAGGTGAAACCAACTTTAGTAAATTTTGAATAATAATGTTAGAAATGTTGTAAAACAAATGTGAAAGGGTAGATGTATTTATAGGTAATAATGTATACAAGG
Source organism: Magicicada septendecula (assembly GCA_034769895.1). Lineage (NCBI taxonomy): Eukaryota > Metazoa > Arthropoda > Insecta > Hemiptera > Cicadidae > Magicicada > Magicicada septendecula. The sequence goes on along the minus strand of CM068368.1, from coordinate 749,566,842 downwards.
AATAGAAACAAAATAACACATATCAAGTTGTTTAAGAAAATTTCAAATAACAAAATTGTAACATCTATAGTTCTTAAGTAAAAGTAGGCATGTTTAGTGTCTAAATATAACAAATGTGAAGATCAAAATAATGCTGATAATGGTTATAAATTCCCATTCAGTATAGAAACGTTATGTTAATTTAAAGATTTTGAACAAAATTTAGACTTTGGAATAATGAAAGTATATGACAATGTATATCCGAATTAGCCAACCAGATTCCAAGTTTACCCTTAGCAACCAGAAATTTCGGATAAATAAAATGAGACTTCTTTGACAACGATCTTAGCGGATAGACGCGTTTTTATAACGTCCTGCATTATATAATATAAATTGTGAAAAAACTATACAAACAGATAAATACAGTTAGAGGTACACTACACGAACTTTTTGCAATAACAGAAGAATACCCATTACATGGAATAGAAGATACAAGAACCAGGAAGAAGATCTGAAGTGGACGAGGGACGAGGAAGAAGATCTGACGTGTACGTGGGCCCTATCTTCAACCAGGAAGAATACAAGAAGAGGATTTGGTGATTCTGACAAATTATTATATTGTACTTCAACACCCACATTTGTATACACGACTTTTAAGTAATAATCAACTAAACTACAGACACCATATGACACAAACACTAAGAACAATCACTAATAACACTATATAAGATTAACACCTTTTCAAACACAACAAGAACTTTCAATTTACATAATAACTATCAAAGCCTGAACTGGACATAACCTTTTTAAAACTGGTAACCACTATACAACTTCTGTGTGCACGTTACACTCTAACATTGTGATATCCTGTAATTGTAAAACTTGTATTTTGATTAATAGTGTAATATTTTGTTTAATTATAATCCCCGAACCATATACGCCCTGAGATAATTTATATTTTATTTAAAAACGTTAACGAAGCATTGTTTTGGTCTCGTAGAAATACTGAACAGCTACTGCTGCCAACTGGTAAAAGAAGACTTATAGTTTGTGCTACAATTGTGATTATCCTGTTTAAATTTATTAAAACAGTTAACCAGTGTTTTTTCCGAATAAAGGATTCCACAAGGATATATGTTTGATGGTATTTGTGTGTCGTTATTATTGCTGTTACATTTAGGAAATAAAATTCACAGATTGCAGCGGATACGACAGTTGGCAACTTTGAGTGACGTCACGGAAACGTGCGGTATAGTGGGAACAAGCGGCAATTTACAAAACCATTCGCCGTTCAACATAACACATTAATCATTACACATTGACGACTCCAGTGCGAGTTAGTCGCTACATTATTTATCTATATTACAAGTTGACACTTCCAACGGGCGGTGTAATCCAAGTGCACACAACATTAATACAAGTAACCTATTCATAATAACATTGTACGTAACGAAAAATCTGGTTACAAATTGACGAACTTGAAGTGAGGCTTTTTAACATTATATGTAACGAAATATTCTTATCGTTACAATATATAAACATAAACATTATTTTGAAATACAGAAATCATCAGACTAAGAGGTTTATTGGCAAAAGACCCAGAAAACCTTTAGATTAATGAACTGCATAGAAGCCCAATATGAATTTAAAACCTAAATTGTTCGTGAATAGTACATTTGTCAATTCTGCCAATCAATTAAATTGATATACTGACATAAAGTACTTCGTTCACAAGATAACACACTGATCCTTACAGAGCAGAGACCATCCTTACACCAAAGCAATACATTGTCATAATCAATTATTGGTCAATTATTTAGTGATTTTTAACATACCTTTTTGTTTCAACTAAACAATTGCTTTTATGTCCGCACCATGAGACTATACATATTTTATAGGAGTCTACAAATGTTTTTACATGTCTGATAATGAACTATACAACAGCCCAAATCAATTAAAATTAGCTCATTTAATAGTGCATACAACTTCTGCCGATCAAATTTGATGACTTTTGCTATCAAGTATTTTATTCACAAACCTGAATACTGAGCAACACACATGATTAAATTTTTTGATGGATACGTTAGACTCTGTACTCTCAGAATTTAATACCCACATTAAAAAGTACAGCATATCATTTGGTGCAGATACCATCTTTCCATTAATGAATATATTACGTTAATTAAATTTCATATAAAATTAAAATAAATATTTAAAACATGTACAAATTTATTTGTTATGTAATTCATTATTTCTTCTCCTAACCCACCACCTAACACGTTTTAAATATAATTTTTAAAAAATTTTGTAAGTTTGTTTCATAATGGACTTCACAGCAGTTCATCAGCCATGTGAAACTAACTTTTTGTGTAACTGCACACATGACGACTTCTGTCAATTTGTCCAAATAGCATTTCTCATCCAGTATTTCATCCACAACGTTAGCACATTGAGAAACACAGGTAATGTAAGCCGTGTTTCTGTGCCCTCAGTGTACTCTCTGAATACCCAGATGAGAAAGTTTATTTGTGTCATTGGAGCAGAGACCTGCTCTGGAGTCGTCACGTGTACTATTGCCTAAAAGTTTTCTGGCAGTAAATCCACTTACATACGCTGTGGACAACCGATTCACATTAAATGAGACGTCAGGCTCTTTGTCACAAGTAACAGAATTGGTGTCAGCAGTGTATGGAGTAAATGCACTGCGTTTATCAGTCAGAATGTCAGAACCAAGGAAAGTTTGAAGATTACTTAAAAGATCTGCATCATCATCCAGGCAGTTAGCATTTTTAAGATTCTGAAATGCAAGCCCATTGATGATGCAGGTCTTAAGAGCATCAACAAACTGTGGCACAGTAGGATTATTATTGGCCAATTAGTATCAGCTGTTGACAACAGACGTTATAAAGTTGTTTGTGAAACCTTCTCAAAATTTTTTACTGATATATATTTTGTGTAATCAAGTAAGTACATTTTCAATTTTATAATCTATTTTGACTTTATTCCCTTTGAAACTGTATTCATAAGTCATTTAGGTTTATTTTTATATAATAATGAAACTTTCTCTTGTGAACTTACTTGTCTTTTTCTGTCGAACGCGTTTCGGCGTCGTGTTCACCTTTGTCAGCTTAGAAACATATTTCTAAAAATATCTGAAAAACTAAGTTTTGGTGGTAACTTTGGTACAAATGTTTTTCTTGTTCAGATCGAGATTATGCCTCGAGAATACTTTAGAAAACTTGGGTGTCGTTCCTATCGCAATTACACCGAGGAATCATTAGAGAAAGCAGTCGAATCTGTAATAAACCACAGTTTATCAATAAGGAAAGCTGCAGAAAAGTGAGTTTTTTTATTTTACCAAAATAAAATGCATTTAGTACTTGAAATTAATCTGAGATTTGTATTTACACTTATTTTTCTTTCTTTTCTAGATACGGAATTGCTAAAAACACAATTGAGAACCACGTCAATAAAAGGAAAATTGGTGACCGAGTGAGAAGCCCTGGTGGACAGGAGATTTTCACTATGGAAGAGGAGGCGATCATGGTCGCTCATATTGTGGCTACATCCACTTATGGGTTCCCAGTGACTGTGATGGATTTGAAGGTAATCGCACAATCATACCTTAATTCAATTGGGAGAAAAGTAAAAATTTTCAAAAACAGTATTCCTGGACGAGCTTGGGTCGAGGGTTTTCTGAAAAGGCATCATGACATTTCAAGACGAGTGGCAAGAAACAGTTGGAGGCGGTTTAAGTTCTCATTTTACCATTGATGTGCTCAAGTTGTGCCAAGAGCATAATGTAACCTTCGTAGCATTACCCCCACATACCTCTCATTTACTTCAGCCACTTGACGTTGCCTATTTCAGGTCAATGAAAGGTGAGTTGAGAAAGTTGTTAAATGAGTGGAATAGACACTCCCTATGGTAGAAGATGTGGAACTATTCCCAAGGAACAATTTCCTAAGCTGCTTAGTAAACTTTGGGATAACCTATTGGAGAAGGGTAAAGAAAATTTAAAATCTGGTTTTAAAAAATCCAGCATCTTTCCATTTGACAAAGAACCTGTCTTTCGAAGATTGAGCAACTTTGGTACATAGAGGGTGGCATTGGTACATGTGCATTTTTGAAATTCAAACGTTTCTGGCGGGCTTATTTTACATACCACCAAGATAGTATGGCTTCTATTTGATCAGCTGATTTTCCAACAGCAAACATCTGCTGTGCAATGCCCTCTTGATTTTTTTTTTAAGGTTAGACGCCAATTAACACAGAGTACGAATATATAGAGGAGAAATCCAATGTTAAAATTTTGACTGAAGTCTCTAGCGCTCCTGGTGACTGTGTTGCCCACTAAGTGGAGCTAAATGATAATGCAGTATGGTCACGTGACTCCAGTATACTGTATTATCCTCTGCTGCATAGGCGGGAAATCTAAAAAAGGAAATGCTGCTAGGCTTTATTTGAAATTACTCTTAAACGTTTACAGTTTCATCAGACATATTTTCATGTCATTGTAATTACAGAAAAATGTTAAAAAAAATGAATAATTACAATGTTTCAAGGTAGACATGTAAAATGTCTAAAAACTTAAAAACATTTTAATCAAAATTTAGTAAGAAAATGCATGAAAAGTGAATTAAAAAATTTGAAAACTTACATTTACAAAGGCTGTAAGGTAAAACTTTACGTTTTTACTTATAAAAAACTTAGTGTTCCGAGTCGTCAATATTATAGTGATATTTATTTACAAACCATTAATTGTACTAGTTACATCAACAAAGTAATTAGGTTTTTACAATTTTTAAGTACATGTGGCATCAAAAAACATTCTGTGTATAAAACGTTAATAAAAATATTTCTTTTAATAAACACTTGTTTACAAATAATTGAAAATGTCTTTGCTTTAATGGAAATACACTTTAATTGCTTTTGGTTTCAAGGATATTAAGCATTTGTTTTTGAAAACCACTGTGCATTTTATTGACATAAGGTCACAAATAGTTGGTAAACACTTAGGTAAAAATCAAGGAAAAACAAATTTAAGTATTTTATTTTTATTTTTACTCAAAAACATTTTAAATTACAAAAATACATACAGTGAGTAGAATTAACTAAACAAATTTATAAAATATTACATAACACATAATAATTCAAATTCCAGTTCTACTAGTTACATACAAAAGTCAAACAAATCTACAAAAACTTCACATTATGTACAAGACCTAACAGCTAATCACTACAGAACAATCTGAAATAATATAAATATATAAACGCAAACATTATTTTGAAATATTATACAAATGGAAAGACTTGAATTTTATTATAAAAAACTTACTCAATAAAAATTCACAAAACATGACTAACACATAATACATTCAAATTTCAGCTCTACCACTTATATGCAAAACTCAACACTAATCTACAAACACTTCACATTATGTACAAGACCTAACTGCTAATCGCTACAGAACAATTTGAAATAATACAAATATATAAACCTAAACATTATTTTGAAATATTATACAAATGAACAGACTTGAAGTTATTATAAAAAACTTACTCAATAAAAATTCACAGAACATGTAATAACGCATAATACATTCAAATTCCAGTTATACTAGTTACATACAAAAAGTCAAACAAATCTACAAACACTTTGCCAGAACAATTTGAAATAATACAAATATATAAACCCAAACATTATTTTGAAATATTATAAAAATGAACAGACTTGAAGTTTATTATCCAAAAACTTAATCAATAAAAATTCACAAAACATGACATAACAATAATACATTCAAATTTCAGTTTTACCACTTACAGTATATGCAAAACTCAACACAAATCTAGAAACACTACACATTATGTACAAGACCTAACAGCTAAACACTACAGACAATTTGAAATTATACATATATTGAAACATGGCATTTGGAACAACTAATATCGTACCTGATTTAATGAAGACTTTGGTCAAGAAGCTAACAAGGAGAACAATATCTTCCAAGATGATAGTGAAGAGGAATGACTAACCATTTTAGACTGACTAGTAAGACAACTGACCGTACCCAAATTAATGATTTAGGCTAAGTGATGCAAAATATCTTCAACCCCAATTATGACATGAACTTTCAGTAATGACCAAACAAAGAATTATAAAGACAGACGGTTTATGAACCAGTACTATAAAGAAACAAATGGTTTCATTTTATGTATCATAATATCTAGATAATGAAAATACAAATTGAGGGATAATAGGCCCAAACATGTAACATTATGTAAAAGAAATATTAGTAAATAATTAAGTTAATTGATGTAATGAAAATATAAATACACCTGATTATAGATACTTGAACCATACAAATAATTGTCACATATAGCGTTCATAGGATTGTCCAGTAAACAACAAATTATAACTTGGTCACAATAACATTTATAACAAGAGTGAAACCCATATAAACAGTAAATGTAACAAGATTATTAGAACTGTGTGGTGAGGTGGAGCAACAGTGTTCAATTTATTGTAATTTTTGTAAGTCAGACATCAGTAAGTATACAGATGTTGAAACCCATATAAACAGTAAATGTAACATAGACAGTGTCAGAGTAATTAGTAAATTAACTGACAAAAGACCAATTAATTAGTGTAGAATTTGTTTTATAAATGTGCATATTTTATGTTTTAGCACAGTGTTTTATATCATAGTATTTGTGTTGTGTTTTTTGTATGTAGCAGGTGATACAGTTAGTTTAAAGGAATGTCAATTTAATGATATTAATTCCATTTTTTTTATGTTGTGTTAACAAATATAACCATAGAACCAGTGTTAAACCATGGTAAATTGATTGACAAAGCAGAATGGACTATATAAAGATGTTTTGTTAAGTGTCAAACACTTATACAGTTTGAGTAGAAAACAGTTATTTGTGCAAGGATTTGGTATAATCATAGCCATGTGGGCATGAATTTAACTATTAGAATAATATATCTTTTGTGTTGTTAAAATAACGTTATATGTTAAACAATTTTGATGAGTGTTAAAAGTTAATTTAATTGTTAAAGATTTTAAAACATGGTGATGAAAATAATACCATTACATAGGCCAGGTGAAACCAACTTTAGTAAATTTTGAATAATAATGTTAGAAATGTTGTAAAACAAATGTGAAAGGGTAGATGTATTTATAGGTAATAATGTATACAAGGAATAGAAACAAAATAACACATATCAAGTTGTTTAAGAAAATTTCAAATAACAAAATTGTAACATCTATAGTTCTTAAGTAAAAGTAGGCATGTTTAGTGTCTAAATATAACAAATGTGAAGATCAAAATAATGCTGATAATGGTTATAAATTCCCATTCAGTATAGAAACGTTATGTTAATTTAAAGATTTTGAACAAAATTTAGACTTTGGAATAATGAAAGTATATGACAATGTATATCCGAATTAGCCAACCAGATTCCAAGTTTACCCTTAGCAACCAGAAATTTCGGATAAATAAAATGAGACTTCTTTGACAACGATCTTAGCGGATAGACGCGTTTTTATAACGTCCTGCATTATATAATATAAATTGTGAAAAAACTATACAAACAGATAAATACAGTTAGAGGTACACTACACGAACTTTTTGCAATAACAGAAGAATACCCATTACATGGAATAGAAGATACAAGAACCAGGAAGAAGATCTGAAGTGGACGAGGGACGAGGAAGAAGATCTGACGTGTACGTGGGCCCTATCTTCAACCAGGAAGAATACAAGAAGAGGATTTGGTGATTCTGACAAATTATTATATTGTACTTCAACACCCACATTTGTATACACGACTTTTAAGTAATAATCAACTAAACTACAGACACCATATGACACAAACACTAAGAACAATCACTAATAACACTATATAAGATTAACACCTTTTCAAACACAACAAGAACTTTCAATTTACATAATAACTATCAAAGCCTGAACTGGACATAACCTTTTTAAAACTGGTAACCACTATACAACTTCTGTGTGCACGTTACACTCTAACATTGTGATATCCTGTAATTGTAAAACTTGTATTTTGATTAATAGTGTAATATTTTGTTTAATTATAATCCCCGAACCATATACGCCCTGAGATAATTTATATTTTATTTAAAAACGTTAACGAAGCATTGTTTTGGTCTCGTAGAAATACTGAACAGCTACTGCTGCCAACTGGTAAAAGAAGACTTATAGTTTGTGCTACAATTGTGATTATCCTGTTTAAATTTATTAAAACAGTTAACCAGTGTTTTTTCCGAATAAAGGATTCCACAAGGATATATGTTTGATGGTATTTGTGTGTCGTTATTATTGCTGTTACATTTAGGAAATAAAATTCACAGATTGCAGCGGATACGACAGTTGGCAACTTTGAGTGACGTCACGGAAACGTGCGGTATAGTGGGAACAAGCGGCAATTTACAAAACCATTCGCCGTTCAACATAACACATTAATCATTACACATTGACGACTCCAGTGCGAGTTAGTCGCTACATTATTTATCTATATTACAAGTTGACACTTCCAACGGGCGGTGTAATCCAAGTGCACACAACATTAATACAAGTAACCTATTCATAATAACATTGTACGTAACGAAAAATCTGGTTACAAATTGACGAACTTGAAGTGAGGCTTTTTAACATTATATGTAACGAAATATTCTTATCGTTACAATATATAAACATAAACATTATTTCGAAATACAGAAATCATCAGACTAAGAGGTTTATTGGCAAAAGACCCAGAAAACCTTTAGATTAATGAACTGCATAGAAGCCCAATATGAATTTAAAACCTAAATTGTTCGTGAATAGTACATTTGTCAATTCTGCCAATCAATTAAATTGATATACTGACATAAAGTACTTCGTTCACAAGATAACACACTGATCCTTACAGAGCAGAGACCATCCTTACACCAAAGCAATACATTGTCATAATCAATTATTGGTCAATTATTTAGTGATTTTTAACATACCTTTTTGTTTCAACTAAACAATTGCTTTTATGTCCGCACCATGAGACTATACATATTTTATAGGAGTCTACAAATGTTTTTACATGTCTGATAATGAACTATACAACAGCCCAAATCAATTAAAATTAGCTCATTTAATAGTGCATACAACTTCTGCCGATCAAATTTGATGACTTTTGCTATCAAGTATTTTATTCACAAACCTGAATACTGAGCAACACACATGACTAAATTTTTTGATGGATACGTTAGACTCTGTACTCTCAGAATTTAATACCCACATTAAAAAGTACAGCATATCATTTGGTGCAGATACCATCTTTCCATTAATGAATATATTACGTTAATTAAATTTCATATAAAATTAAAATAAATATTTAAAACATGTACAAATTTATTTGTTATGTAGTTCATTATTTCTTCTCCTAACCCACCACCTAACACGTTTTAAATATAATTTTTAAAAAATTTTGTAAGTTTGTTTCATAATGGACTTCACAGCAGTTCATCAGCCATGTGAAACTAACTTTTTGTGTAACTGCACACATGACGACTTCTGTCAATTTGTCCAAATAGCATTTCTCATCCAGTATTTCATCCACAACGTTAGCACATTGAGAAACACAGGTAATGTAAGCCGTGTTTCTGTGCCCTCAGTGTACTCTCTGAATACCCAGATGAGAAAGTTTATTTGTGTCATTGGAGCAGAGACCTGCTCTGGAGTCGTCACATGTACTATTGCCTAAAAGTTTTCTGGCAGTAAATCCACTTACATACGCTGTGGACAACCGATTCACATTAAATGAGACGTCAGGCTCTTTGTCACAAGTAACAGAATTGGTGTCAGCAGTGTATGGAGTAAATGCACTGCGTTTATCAGTCAGAATGTCAGAACCAAGGAAAGTTTGAAGATTACTTAAAAGATCTGCATCATCATCCAGGCAGTTAGCATTTTTAAGATTCTGAAATGCAAGCCCATTGATGATGCAGGTCTTAAGAGCATCAACAAACTGTGGCACAGTAGGATTATTATTGGCCAATTAGTATCAGCTGTTGACAACAGACGTTATAAAGTTGTTTGTGAAACCTTCTCAAAATTTTTTACTGATATATATTTTGTGTAATCAAGTAAGTACATTTTCAATTTTATAATCTATTTTGACTTTATTCCCTTTGAAACTGTATTCATAAGTCATTTAGGTTTATTTTTATATAATAATGAAACTTTCTCTTGTGAACTTACTTGTCTTTTTCTGTCGAACGCGTTTCGGCGTCGTGTTCGCCTTTGTCAGCTTAGAAACATATTTCTAAAAATATCTGAAAAACTAAGTTTTGGTGGTAACTTTGGTACAAATGTTTTTCTTGTTCAGATCGAGATTATGCCTCGAGAATACTTTAGAAAACTTGGGTGTCGTTCCTATCGCAATTACACCGAGGAATCATTAGAGAAAGCAGTCGAATCTGTAATAAACCACAGTTTATCAATAAGGAAAGCTGCAGAAAAGTGAGTTTTTTTATTTTACCAAAATAAAATGCATTTAGTACTTGAAATTAATCTGAGATTTGTATTTACACTTATTTTTCTTTCTTTTCTAGATACGGAATTGCTAAAAACACAATTGAGAACCACGTCAATAAAAGGAAAATTGGTGACCGAGTGAGAAGCCCTGGTGGACAGGAGATTTTCACTATGGAAGAGGAGGCGATCATGGTCGCTCATATTGTGGCTACATCCACTTATGGGTTCCCAGTGACTGTGATGGATTTGAAGGTAATCGCACAATCATACCTTAATTCAATTGGGAGAAAAGTAAAAATTTTCAAAAACAGTATTCCTGGACGAGCTTGGGTCGAGGGTTTTCTGAAAAGGCATCATGACATTTCAAGACGAGTGGCAAGAAACAGTTGGAGGCGGTTTAAGTTCTCATTTTACCATTGATGTGCTCAAGTTGTGCCAAGAGCATAATGTAACCTTCGTAGCATTACCCCCACATACCTCTCATTTACTTCAGCCACTTGACGTTGCCTATTTCAGGTCAATGAAAGGTGAGTTGAGAAAGTTGTTAAATGAGTGGAATAGACACTCCCTATGGTAGAAGATGTGGAACTATTCCCAAGGAACAATTTCCTAAGCTGCTTAGTAAACTTTGGGATAACCTATTGGAGAAGGGTAAAGAAAATTTAAAATCTGGTTTTAAAAAATCCAGCATCTTTCCATTTGACAAAGAACCTGTCTTTCGAAGATTGAGCAACTTTGGTACATAGAGGGTGGCATTGGTACATGTGCATTTTTGAAATTCAAACGTTTCTGGCGGGCTTATTTTACATACCACCAAGATAGTATGGCTTCTATTTGATCAGCTGATTTTCCAACAGCAAACATCTGCTGTGCAATGCCCTCTTGATTTTTTTTTTAAGGTTAGATGCCAATTAACACAGAGTACGAATATATAGAGGAGAAATCCAATGTTAAAATTTTGACTGAAGTCTCTAGCGCTCCTGGTGACTGTGTTGCCCACTAAGTGGAGCTAAATGATAATGCAGTATGGTCACGTGACTCCAGTATACTGTATTATCCTCTGCTGCATAGGCGGGAAATCTAAAAAAGGAAATGCTGCTAGGCTTTATTTGAAATTACTCTTAAACGTTTACAGTTTCATCAGACATATTTTCATGTCATTGTAATTACAGAAAAATGTTAAAAAAAATGAATAATTACAATGTTTCAAGGTAGACATGTAAAATGTCTAAAAACTTAAAAACATTTTAATCAAAATTTAGTAAGAAAATGCATGAAAAGTGAATTAAAAAATTTGAAAACTTACATTTACAAAGGCTGTAAGGTAAAACTTTACGTTTTTACTTATAAAAAACTTAGTGTTCCGAGTCGTCAATATTATAGTGATATTTATTTACAAACCATTAATTGTACTAGTTACATCAACAAAGTAATTAGGTTTTTACAATTTTTAAGTACATGTGGCATCAAAAAACATTCTGTGTATAAAACGTTAATAAAAATATTTCTTTTAATAAACACTTGTTTACAAATAATTGAAAATGTCTTTGCTTTAATGGAAATACACTTTAATTGCTTTTGGTTTCAAGGATATTAAGCATTTGTTTTTGAAAACCACTGTGCATTTTATTGACATAAGGTCACAAATAGTTGGTAAACACTTAGGTAAAAATCAAGGAAAAACAAATTTAAGTATTTTATTTTTATTTTTACTCAAAAACATTTTAAATTACAAAAATACATACAGTGAGTAGAATTAACTAAACAAATTTATAAAATATTACATAACACATAATAATTCAAATTCCAGTTCTACTAGTTACATACAAAAGTCAAACAAATCTACAAAAACTTCACATTATGTACAAGACCTAACAGCTAATCACTACAGAACAATCTGAAATAATATAAATATATAAACGCAAACATTATTTTGAAATATTATACAAATGGAAAGACTTGAAGTTTATTATAAAAACTTACTCAATAAAAATTCACAAAACATGACTAACACATAATACATTCAAATTTCAGCTCTACCACTTATATGCAAAACTCAACACTAATCTACAAACACTTCACATTATGTACAAGACCTAACTGCTAATCGCTACAGAACAATTTGAAATAATACAAATATATAAACCTAAACATTATTTTGAAATATTATACAAATGAACAGACTTGAAGTTATTATAAAAAACTTACTCAATAAAAATTCACAGAACATGTAATAACGCATAATACATTCAAATTCCAGTTATACTAGTTACATACAAAAAGTCAAACAAATCTACAAACACTTTGCCAGAACAATTTGAAATAATACAAATATATAAACCCAAACATTATTTTGAAATATTATAAAAATGAACAGACTTGAAGTTTATTATCCAAAAACTTAATCAATAAAAATTCACAAAACATGACATAACAATAATACATTCAAATTTCAGTTTTACCACTTACAGTATATGCAAAACTCAACACAAATCTAGAAACACTACACATTATGTACAAGACCTAACAGCTAAACACTACAGACAATTTGAAATTATACATATATTGAAACATGGCATTTGGAACAACTAATATCGTACCTGATTTAATGAAGACTTTGGTCAAGAAGCTAACAAGGAGAACAATATCTTCCAAGATGATAGTGAAGAGGAATGACTAACCATTTTAGACTGACTAGTAAGACAACTGACCGTACCCAAATTAATGATTTAGGCTAAGTGATGCAAAATATCTTCAACCCCAATTATGACATGAACTTTCAGTAATGACCAAACAAAGAATTATAAAGACAGACGGTTTATGAACCAGTACTATAAAGAAACAAATGGTTTCATTTTATGTATCATAATATCTAGATAATGAAAATACAAATTGAGGGATAATAGGCCCAAACATGTAACATTATGTAAAAGAAATATTAGTAAATAATTAAGTTAATTGATGTAATGAAAATATAAATACACCTGATTATAGATACTTGAACCATACAAATAATTGTCACATATAGCGTTCATAGGATTGTCCAGTAAACAACAAATTATAACTTGGTCACAATAACATTTATAACAAGAGTGAAACCCATATAAACAGTAAATGTAACAAGATTATTAGAACTGTGTGGTGAGGTGGAGCAACAGTGTTCAATTTATTGTAATTTTTGTAAGTCAGACATCAGTAAGTATACAGATGTTGAAACCCATATAAACAGTAAATGTAACATAGACAGTGTCAGAGTAATTAGTAAATTAACTGACAAAAGACCAATTAATTAGTGTAGAATTTGTTTTATAAATGTGCATATTTTATGTTTTAGCACAGTGTTTTATATCATAGTATTTGTGTTGTGTTTTTTGTATGTAGCAGGTGATACAGTTAGTTTAAAGGAATGTCAATTTAATGATATTAATTCCATTTTTTTTATGTTGTGTTAACAAATATAACCATAGAACCGGTGTTAAACCATGGTAAATTGATTGACAAAGCAGAATGGACTATATAAAGATGTTTTGTTAAGTGTCAAACACTTATACAGTTTGAGTAGAAAACAGTTATTTGTGCAAGGATTTGGTATAATCATAGCCATGTGGGCATGAATTTAACTATTAGAATAATATATCTTTTGTGTTGTTAAAATAACGTTATATGTTAAACAATTTTGATGAGTGTTAAAAGTTAATTTAATTGTTAAAGATTTTAAAACATGGTGATGAAAATAATACCATTACATAGGCCAGGTGAAACCAACTTTAGTAAATTTTGAATAATAATGTTAGAAATGTTGTAAAACAAATGTGAAAGGGTAGATGTATTTATAGGTAATAATGTATACAAGGAATAGAAACAAAATAACACATATCAAGTTGTTTAAGAAAATTTCAAATAACAAAATTGTAACATCTATAGTTCTTAAGTAAAAGTAGGCATGTTTAGTGTCTAAATATAACAAATGTGAAGATCAAAATAATGCTGATAATGGTTATAAATTCCCATTCAGTATAGAAACGTTATGTTAATTTAAAGATTTTGAACAAAATTTAGACTTTGGAATAATGAAAGTATATGACAATGTATATCCGAATTAGCCAACCAGATTCCAAGTTTACCCTTAGCAACCAGAAATTTCGGATAAATAAAATGAGACTTCTTTGACAACGATCTTAGCGGATAGACGCGTTTTTATAACGTCCTGCATTATATAATATAAATTGTGAAAAAACTATACAAACAGATAAATACAGTTAGAGGTACACTACACGAACTTTTTGCAATAACAGAAGAATACCCATTACATGGAATAGAAGATACAAGAACCAGGAAGAAGATCTGAAGTGGACGAGGGACGAGGAAGAAGATCTGACGTGTACGTGGGCCCTATCTTCAACCAGGAAGAATACAAGAAGAGGATTTGGTGATTCTGACAAATTATTATATTGTACTTCAACACCCACATTTGTATACACGACTTTTAAGTAATAATCAACTAAACTACAGACACCATATGACACAAACACTAAGAACAATCACTAATAACACTATATAAGATTAACACCTTTTCAAACACAACAAGAACTTTCAATTTACATAATAACTATCAAAGCCTGAACTGGACATAACCTTTTTAAAACTGGTAACCACTATACAACTTCTGTGTGCACGTTACACTCTAACATTGTGATATCCTGTAATTGTAAAACTTGTATTTTGATTAATAGTGTAATATTTTGTTTAATTATAATCCCCGAACCATATACGCCCTGAGATAATTTATATTTTATTTAAAAACGTTAACGAAGCATTGTTTTGGTCTCGTAGAAATACTGAACAGCTACTGCTGCCAACTGGTAAAAGAAGACTTATAGTTTGTGCTACAATTGTGATTATCCTGTTTAAATTTATTAAAACAGTTAACCAGTGTTTTTTCCGAATAAAGGATTCCACAAGGATATATGTTTGATGGTATTTGTGTGTCGTTATTATTGCTGTTACATTTAGGAAATAAAATTCACAGATTGCAGCGGATACGACAGTTGGCAACTTTGAGTGACGTCACGGAAACGTGCGGTATAGTGGGAACAAGCGGCAATTTACAAAACCATTCGCCGTTCAACATAACACATTAATCATTACACATTGACGACTCCAGTGCGAGTTAGTCGCTACATTATTTATCTATATTACAAGTTGACACTTCCAACGGGCGGTGTAATCCAAGTGCACACAACATTAATACAAGTAACCTATTCATAATAACATTGTACGTAACGAAAAATCTGGTTACAAATTGACGAACTTGAAGTGAGGCTTTTTAACATTATATGTAACGAAATATTCTTATCGTTACAATATATAAACATAAACATTATTTCGAAATACAGAAATCATCAGACTAAGAGGTTTATTGGCAAAAGACCCAGAAAACCTTTAGATTAATGAACTGCATAGAAGCCCAATATGAATTTAAAACCTAAATTGTTCGTGAATAGTACATTTGTCAATTCTGCCAATCAATTAAATTGATATACTGACATAAAGTACTTCGTTCACAAGATAACACACTGATCCTTACAGAGCAGAGACCATCCTTACACCAAAGCAATACATTGTCATAATCAATTATTGGTCAATTATTTAGTGATTTTTAACATACCTTTTTGTTTCAACTAAACAATTGCTTTTATGTCCGCACCATGAGACTATACATATTTTATAGGAGTCTACAAATGTTTTTACATGTCTGATAATGAACTATACAACAGCCCAAATCAATTAAAATTATCTCATTTAATAGTGCATACAACTTCTGCCGATCAAATTTGATGACTTTTGCTATCAAGTATTTTATTCACAAACCTGAATACTGAGCAACACACATGACTAAATTTTTTGATGGATACGTTAGACTCTGTACTCTCAGAATTTAATACCCACATTAAAAAGTACAGCATATCATTTGGTGCAGATACCATCTTTCCATTAATGAATATATTACGTTAATTAAATTTCATATAAAATTAAAATAAATATTTAAAACATGTACAAATTTATTTGTTATGTAGTTCACTGTTTCTTCTCCTAACCCACCACCTAACACGTTTTAAATATAATTTTTAAAAAATTTTGTAAGTTTGTTTCATAATGGACTTCACAGCAGTTCATCAGCCATGTGAAACTAAATTTTTGTGTAACTGCACACATGACGACTTCTGTCAATTTGTCCAAATAGCATTTCTCATCCAGTATTTCATCCACAACGTTAGCACATTGAGAAACACAGGTAATGTAAGCCGTGTTTCTGTGCCCTCAGTGTACTCTCTGAATACCCAGATGAGAAAGTTTATTTGTGTCATTGGAGCAGAGACCTGCTCTGGAGTCGTCACATGTACTATTGCCTAAAAGTTTTCTGGCAGTAAATCCACTTACATATGCTGTGGACAACCGATTCACATTAAATGAGACGTCAGGCTCTTTGTCACAAGTAACAGAATTGGTGTCAGCAGTGTATGGAGTAAATGCACTGCGTTTATCAGTCAGAATGTCAGAACCAAGGAAAGTTTGAAGATTACTTAAAAGATCTGCATCATCATCCAGGCAGTTAGCATTTTTAAGATTCTGAAATGCAAGACCATTGATGATGCAGGTCTTAAGAGCATCAACAAACTGTGGCACAGTAGGATTATTATTGGCCAATTAGTATCAGCTGTTGACAACAGATGTTATAAAGTTGTTTGTGAAACCTTCTCGAAATTTTTTACTGATATATATTTTGTGTAATCAAGTAAGTACATTTTCAATTTTATAATCTATTTTGACTTTATTCCCTTTGAAACTGTATTCATAAGTCATTTAGGTTTATTTTTATATAATAATGAAACTTTCTCTTGTGAACTTACTTGTCTTTTTCCGTCGAACGCGTTTCGGCGTCGTGTTCGCCTTTGTCAGCTTAGAAACTTATTTCTAAAAATATCTGAAAAACTAAGTTTTGGTGGTGACTTTCGTACAAATGTTTTTCTGGTTCAGATCGAGATTATGCCTCGAGAATACTTTAGAAAACTTGGGTGTCTTCCTATCGCAATTACACCGAGGAATCATTAGAGAAAGCTGTCGAATCTGTAATAAACCACAGTTTATCAATAAGGAAAGCTGCAGAAAAGTGAGTTTAAATTGTTTACCAAAATAAAATGCATTTAGTACTTGAAATTAATCTGAGATTTGTATTTACACTTATTTTTCTTTCTTTTCTAGATACGGAATTGCTAAAAACACGATTGTGAACCACATCAATAAAAGGAAAATTGGTGACCGAGTGAGAAGCCCTGGTGGACTGGAGATTTTCACTATGGAAGAGGAGGCGATCATGGTCGCTCATATTGTGGCTACATCCACTTATGGGTTCCCAGTGACTGTGATGGATTTGAAGGTAATCGCACAATCATACCTTAATTCAATTGGGAGAAAAGTAAAAATTTTCAAAAACAATATTCCTGGACGAGCTTGGGTCGAGGGTTTTCTGAAAAGGCATCATGACATTTCAAGACGAGTGGCAAGAAACAGTTGGAGACGGTTTAAGTTCTCATTTTACCATTGATGTGCTCAAGTTGTGCCAAGAGCATAATTTATCCTTCGTAGCATTACCCCCACATACCTCTCATTTACTTCAGCCACTTGACGTTGCCTATTTCAGGTCAATGAAAGGTGAGTGGAGAAAGTTGTTAAATGAGTGGAAAGACACTCCCTATGGTAGAAGATGTGGAACTATTCCCAAGGAACAATTTCCTAAGCTGCTTAGTAAACTTTGGGATAACCTATTGGAGAAGGGTAAAGAAAATTTAAAATCTGGTTTTAAAAAATCCAGCATCTTTCCATTTGACAAAGAACCTGTCTTTCGAAGATTGAGCAACTTTGGTACATAGAGGGTGGCATTGGTACATGTGCATTTTTGAAATTCAAACGTTTCTGGTGGGCTTATTTTACATACCACCAAGATAGTACGGCTTCTATTTGATCAGCTGATTTTCCAACAGCAAACATCTGCTGTGCAATGCCTTCTTGATTTTTTTTTTAAGGTTAGACGCCAATTAGCACAGAGTACGAATATATAGAGGAGAAATCCAATGTTAAAATTTTGACTGAAGTCTCTAGCGCTCCTGGTGACTGTGTTGCCCACTAAGTGGAGCTAAATGATAATGCAGTATGGTCACGTGACTCCAGTATACTGCATTATCCTCTGCTGCATAGGCGGGAAATCTAAAAAAGGAAATGCTGCTAGGCTTTATTTGAAATTACTCTTAAACGTTTACAGTTTCATCAGACATATTTTCATGTCATTGTAATTACAGAAAATGTTTAAAAAAATGAATAATTACAATGTTTCAAGGTAGACATGTAAAATGTCTAAAAACTTAAAAACATTTTAATCAAAATTTAGTAAGAAAATGCATGAAAAGTGAATTAAAAAATTAGAAAACTTACATTTACAAACCATTAATTGTACTAGTTACATCAACAAAGTAATTAGGTTTTTACAATTTTTAAGTACATGTGGCATCAAAAAACATTCTGTGTATAAAACGTTAATAAAAATTTTTCTTTTAATAAACACTTGTTTACAAATAATTGAAAATGTCTTTGCTTTAATGAAAATACACTTTATTTGCCTTTGGTTTCAAGGATATTAAGCATTTGTTTTTGAAAACCACTGTGCATTTTATTGACATAAGGTCACAAATAGTTGGTAAACACTTAGGTAAAAATCAAGGAAAAACAAATTTAAGTATTTTATTTTTATTTTTACTCAAAAACATTTTAAATTACAAAAATACATACAGTGAGTAGAATTAACTAAGCAAATTTATAAAATATTACATAACACATAATAATTCAAATTCCAGTTCTACTAGTTACATACAAAAGTCAAACAAATCTACAAACACTTCACATTATGTACAAGACCTAACAGCTAATCACTACAGAACAATCTGAAATAATACAAATATATAAACGCAAACATTATTTTGAAATATTATACAATTGAAAAGACTTGAAGTTTATTATAAAAAACTTACTCAATAAAAATTCACAAAACATGACTAACACATAATACATTCAAATTTCAGCTCTACCACTTATATGCAAAACTCAACACTAATCTACAAACACTTCACATTATGTACAAGACCTAACAGCTAATCGCTACAGAACAATTTGAAATAATACAAATATATAAACCCAAACATTACTTTGAAATATTATACAGATAAACAGACTTGAAGTTATTATAAAAAACTTACTCAATAAAAATTCACAGAACATGAAATAACGCATAATACATTCAAATTCCAGTTATACTAGTTACATACAAAAAGTCAAACAAATCTACAAACACTTTGCCAGAACAATTTGAAATAATACAAATATATAAACCCAAACATTATTTTGAAATATTATACAAATGAACAGACTTGAAGTTTATTATCCAAAAACTTAATCAATAAAAATTCACAAAACATGACATAACAATAATACATTCAAATTTCAGTTTTACCACTTACAGTATATGCAAAACTCAACACAAATCTATAAACACTACACATTATGTACAAGACCTAACAGCTAAACACTACAGACAATTTGAAATTATACATATATATAAACATAAACATTATTTTGAAATACAGAAATCATCAGACTAAGAAGTTTATTGGCAAAAGACCCAGAAAACCTTTAGATTAATGAACTGCATAGAAGCCCAATACGAATTTAAAACCTAAATTGTTCGTGAATAGTACATTTGTCAATTCTGCCAATCAATTAAATTGATATACTGACATAAAGTACTTCATTCACAAGATTAACACACTGATCCTTACAGAGCAGAGACCATCCTTACACCAAAGCAATACATTGTCATAATCAATTATTGGTCAATTATTTAGTGATTTTTAACATACCTTTTTGTTTCAACTAAACAATTGTTTTTATGTCCGCACCATGAGACTATACATATTTTATAGGAGTCTACAAATGTTTTTACATGTCTGATAATGTACTATACAACAGCCCAAATCAATTAAAATTAGCTCATTTAATAGTACATACAACTTCTGCTGATCAAATTTGATGACTTTTGCTATCAAGTATTTTATTCACAAACCTGAATACTGAGCAACACACATGACTAAATTTTTTGATGGATACGTTAGACTCTGTACTCTCAGAATTTAATACCGACATTAAAAAGTACAGCATATCATTTAGTGCAGATACCATCTTTCCATTAACGAATATATTACGTTAATTAAATTTCATATAAAATTAATATAAATATTTAACACATGTACAAATTTATTTGTTATGTAGTTCACTGTTTCTTCTCCTAACCCACCACCTAACACATTATAAATATAATTTTTAAAAAATTTTGTAAGTTTTTTTCATAATGGACTTCACAGCAGTTCATCAGCCATGTGAAACTACCTTTTTGTGTAACTGCACACATGACGACTTCTGTCAATTTGTCCAAATAGCATTTCTCACCCTGTATTTCATCCACAATGTTAGCACATTGAGAAACACAGGTAATGTAAGCCGTGTTTCTGTGCCCTCAGTGTACTCTCTGAATAGAATACCCAGATGAGAAAGTTTATTTGTGTCATTGGAGCAGAGACCTGCTCTGGAGTCGTCACATGTACTATTGCCTAAAAGTTTTCTGGCAGTAAATCCACTTACATACGCTGTGGACAACCGATTCACATTAAATGAGACGTCAGGCTCTTTGTCACAAGTAACAGAATTGGTGTCAGCAGTGTATAGAGTAAATGCACTGCGTTTATCAGTCAGAATGTCAGAACCAAGGAAAGTTTGAAGATTACTAAAAAGATCTGCATCATCATCCAGGCAGTTAGCATTTTTAAGATTCTGAAATGCAAGCCCATTGATGGTGCAGGTTTTAAGAGCATCACCAAACTGTGGCACAATAGGATTATTATTGGCCAATTAGTATCAGCTGTTGACAACAGACGTTATAAAGTTGTTTGTGAAACCTTCTCGAAATTTTTGACTGATATATATTTTGTGTAATCAAGTAAGTACATTTTCAATTTTATAATCTATTTTGACTTTATTCCCTTTGAAACTGTATTCATAAGTCATTTAGGTTTATTTTTATATAATAATGAAACTTTCTCTTGTGAACTTACTTGTCTTTTTCCGTCGAACGCGTTTCGGCGTCGTGTTCACCTTTGTCAGCTTAGAAACATATTTCTAAAAATATCTGAAAAACTAAGTTTTGGTGGTGACTTTGGTACAAATGTTTTTCTGGTTCAGATCGAGATTATGCCTCGAGAATACTTTAGAAAACTTGGGTGTCATTCCTATCGCAATTACACCGAGGAATCATTAGAGAAAGCAGTCGAATCTGTAATAAACCACAGTTTATCAATAAGGAAAGCTGCAGAAAAGTGAGTTTAAATTTTTTACCAAAATAAAATGCATTTAGTACTTGAAATTAATCTGAGATTTGTATTTACACTTATTTTTCTTTCTTTTCTAGATACAGAATTGCTAAAAACACGATTGTGAACCACATCAATAAAAGGAAAATTGGTGACCGAGTGAGAAGCCCTGGTGGACAGGAGATTTTCACTATGGAAGAGGAGGCGATCATGGTCGCTCATATTGTGGCTACATCCACTTATGGGTTCCCAGTGACTGTGATGGATTTGAAGGTAATCGCACAATCATACCTTAATTCAATTGGGAGAAAAGTAAAAATTTTCAAAAACAATATTCCTGGACGAGCTTGGGTCGAGGGTTTTCTGTAAAGGCATCATGACATTTCAAGACGAGTGGCAAGAAACAGTTGGAGACGATTTAAGTTCTCATTTTACCATTGATGTGCTCAAGTTGTGCCAAGAGCATAATGTAACCTTCGTAGCATTACCCCCACATACCTCTCATTTACTTCAGCCACTTGACGTTGCCTATTTCAGGTCAATGAAAGGTGAGTGGAGAAAGTTGTTAAATGAGTGGAAAGACGCTCCCTATGGCAGAAGATGTGGAACTATTCCCAAGGAACAATTTCCTAAGCTGCTTAGTAAACTTTGGGATAACCTATTGGAGAAGGGTAAAGAAAATTTAAAATCCGGTTTTAAAAAATCCAGCATCTTTCCATTTGACAAACAACCTGTCTTTCGAAGATTGAGCAACATTGGTACATAGAGGGTGTCATTGGTACATGTGCATTTTTGAAATTCAAACGTTTCTGGCGGGCTTATTTTACATACCACCAAGATAGTACGGCTTCTATTTGATCAGCTGATTTTCCAACAGCAAACATCTGCTGTCCAATGCCTTCTTGATTTTTTTTTTAAGGTTAGACGCCAATTAGCACAGAGTACGAATATATAGAGGAGAAATCCAATGTTAAAATTTTGACTTAAGTCTCTAGCGCTCCTGGTGACTGTGTTGCCCACTAAGTGGAGCTAAATGATAATGCAGTATGGTCACGTGACTCCAGTATACTGTATTATCCTCTGCTGCATAGGCGGGAAATCTAAAAAAGGAAATGCTGCTAGGCTTTATTTGAAATTACTCTTAAACGTTTACAGTTTCATCAGACATATTTTCATGTCATTGTAATTACAGAAAAATGTTAAAAAAAAAATGAATAATTACAATGTTTCAAGGTAGACATGTAAAATGTCTAAAAACTTAAAAACATTTTAATCAAAATTTAGTAAGAAAATGCATGAAAAGTGAATTAAAAAATTAGAAAACTTACATTTACAAACCATTAATTGTACTAGTTACATCAACAAAGTAATTAGGTTTTTACAATTTTTAAGTACATGTGGCATCAAAAAACATTCTGTGTATAAAACGTTAATAAAAATTTTTCTTATAATAAACACTTGTTTACAAATAATTGAAAATGTCTTTGCTTTAATGAAAATACACTTTAATTGCCTTTGGTTTCAAGGATATTAAGCATTTGTTTTTGAAAACCACTGTGCATTTTATTGACATAAGGTCACAAATAGTTGGTAAACACTTAGGTAAAAATCAAGGAAAAACAAATTTAAGTATTTTATTTTTATTTTTACTCAAAAACATTTTAAATTACAAAAATACATACAGTGAGTAGAATTAACTAAGCAAATTTATAAAATATTACATAACACATAATAATTCAAATTCCAGTTCTACTAGTTACATACAAAAGTCAAACAAATCTACAAACACTTCACATTATGTACAAGACCTAACAGCTAATCACTACAGAACAATCTGAAATAATACAAATATATAAACGCAAACATTATTTTGAAATATTATACAAATGAAAAGACTTGAAGTTTATTATAAAAAACTTACTCAATAAAAATTCACAAAACATGACTAACACATAATACATTCAAATTTCAGCTCTACCACTTATATGCAAAACTCAACACTAATCTACAAACACTTCACATTATGTACAAGACCTAACAGCTAATCGCTACAGAACAATTTGAAATAATACAAATATATAAACCCAAACATTACTTTGAAATATTATACAGATAAACAGACTTGAAGTTATTATAAAAAACTTACTCAATAAAAATTCACAGAACATGAAATAACGCATAATACATTCAAATTCCAGTTATACTAGTTACATACAAAAAGTCAAACAAATCTACAAACACTTTGCCAGAACAATTTGAAATAATACAAATATATAAACCCAAACATTATTTTGAAATATTATACAAATGAAAAGACTTGAAGTTTATTATCCAAAAACTTAATCAATAAAATTCACAAAACATGACTAACACATAATACATTCAAATTTCAGTTTTACCACTTACAGTATATGCAAAACTCAACACAAATCTATAAACACTACATATTATGTACAAGACCTAACAGCTAAACACTACAGACAATTTGAAATTATACATATATATAAACATAAAGATTATTTTGAAATACAGAAATCATCAGACTAAGAAGTTTATTGGCAAAAGACCCAGAAAACCTTTAGATTAATGAACTGCATAGAAGCCCAATACGAATTTAAAACCTAAATTGTTCGTGAATTGTACATTTGTCAATTCTGCCAATCAATTAAATTGATATACTGACATAAAGTACTTAATTCACAAGATTAACACACTGATCCTTACAGAGCAGAGACCATCCTTACACCAAAGCAATACATTGTCATAATCAATTATTGGTCAATTATTTAGTGATTTTTAACATACCTTTTTGTTTCAACTAAACAATTGTTTTTATGTCCGCACCATGAGACTATACATATTTTATAGGAGTCTACAAATGTTTTTACATGTCTGATAGTGTACTATACAACAGCCCAAATCAATTAAAATTAGCTCATTTAATAGTACATACAACTTCTGCCGATCAAATTTGATGACTTTTGCTATCAAGTATTTTATTCACAAACCTGAATACTGAGCAACACACATGACTAAATTTTTTGATGGATACGTTAGACTCTGTACTCTCAGAATTTAATACCGACATTAAAAAGTACAGCATATCATTTAGTGCAGATACCATCTTTCCATTAACGAATATATTACGTTAATTAAATTTCATATAAAATTAATATAAATATTTAAAACATGTACAAATTTATTTGTTATGTAGTTCACTGTTTCTTCTCCTAACCCACCACCTAACACATTATAAATATAATTTTTAAAAAATTTTGTAAGTTTTTTTCATAATGGACTTCACAGCAGTTCATCAGCCATGTGAAACTACCTTTTTGTGTAACTGCACACATGACGACTTCTGTCAATTTGTCCAAATAGCATTTCTCATCCTGTATTTCATCCACAATGTTAGCACATTGAGAAACACAGGTAATGTAAGCCGTGTTTCTGTGCCCTCAGTGTACTCTCTGAATAGAATACCCAGATGAGAAAGTTTATTTGTGTCATTGGAGCAGAGACCTGCTCTGGAGTCGTCACATGTACTATTGCCTAAAAGTTTTCTGGCAGTAAATCCACTTACATACGCTGTGGACAACCGATTCACATTAAATGAGACGTCAGGCTCTTTGTCACAAGTAACAGAATTGGTGTCAGCAGTGTATGGAGTAAATGCACTGCGTTTATCAGTCAGAATGTCAGAACCAAGGAAAGTTTGAAGATTACTAAAAAGATTTGCATCATCATCCAGGCAGTTAGCATTTTTAAGATTCTGAAATGTAAGCCCATTGATGGTGCAGGTCTTAAGAGCATCACCAAACTGTGGCACAATAGGATTATTATTGGCCAATTAGTATCAGCTGTTGACAACAGACGTTATAAAGTTGTTTGTGAAACCTTCTCGAAATTTTTGACTGATATATATTTTGTGTAATCAAGTAAGTACATTTTCAATTTTATAATCTATTTTGACTTTATTCCCTTTGAAACTGTATTCATAAGTCATTTAGGTTTATTTTTATATAATAATGAAACTTTCTCTTGTGAACTTACTTGTCTTTTTCCGTCGAACGCGTTTCGGCGTCGTGTTCACCTTTGTCAGCTTAGAAACATATTTCTAAAAATATCTGAAAAACTAAGTTTTGGTGGTGACTTTGGTACAAATGTTTTTCTGGTTCAGATCGAGATTATGCCTCGAGAATACTTTAGAAAACTTGGGTGTCATTCCTATCGCAATTACACCGAGGAATCATTAGAGAAAGCAGTCGAATCTGTAATAAACCACAGTTTATCAATAAGGAAAGCTGCAGAAAAGTGAGTTTAAATTTTTTACCAAAATAAAATGCATTTAGTACTTGAAATTAATCTGAGATTTGTATTTACACTTATTTTTCTTTCTTTTCTAGATACGGAATTGCTAAAAACACGATTGTGAACCACATCAATAAAAGGAAAATTGGTGACCGAGTGAGAAGCCCTGGTGGACAGGAGATTTTCACTATGGAAGAGGAGGCGATCATGGTCGCTCATATTGTGGCTACATCCACTTATGGGTTCCCAGTGACTGTGATGGATTTGAAGGTAATCGCACAATCATACCTTAATTCAATTGGGAGAAAAGTAAAAATTTTCAAAAACAATATTCCTGGACGAGCTTGGGTCGAGGGTTTTCTGTAAAGGCATCATGACATTTCAAGACGAGTGGCAAGAAACAGTTGGAGACGATTTAAGTTCTCATTTTACCATTGATGTGATCAAGTTGTGCCAAGAGCATAATGTAACCTTCGTAGCATTACCCCCACATACCTCTCATTTACTTCAGCCACTTGACGTTGCCTATTTCAGGTCAATGAAAGGTGAGTGGAGAAAGTTGTTAAATGAGTGGAAAGACGCTCCCTATGGCAGAAGATGTGGAACTATTCCCAAGGAACAATTTCCTAAGCTGCTTAGTAAACTTTGGGATAACCTATTGGAGAAGGGTAAAGAAAATTTAAAATCCGGTTTTAAAAAATCCAGCATCTTTCCATTTGACAAACAACCTGTCTTTCGAAGATTGAGCAACATTGGTACATAGAGGGTGTCATTGGTACATGTGCATTTTTGAAATTCAAACGTTTCTGGCGGGCTTATTTTACATACCACCAAGATAGTACGGCTTCTATTTGATCAGCTGATTTTCCAACAGCAAACATCTGCTGTCCAATGCCTTCTTGATTTTTTTTTTAAGGTTAGACGCCAATTAGCACAGAGTACGAATATATAGAGGAGAAATCCAATGTTAAAATTTTGACTTAAGTCTCTAGCGCTCCTGGTGACTGTGTTGCCCACTAAGTGGAGCTAAATGATAATGCAGTATGGTCACGTGACTCCAGTATACTGTATTTATCCTCTGCTGCATAGGCGGGAAATCTAAAAAAGGAAATGCTGCTAGGCTTTATTTGAAATTACTCTTAAACGTTTACAGTTTCATCAGACATATTTTCATGTCATTGTAATTACAGAAAAATGTTAAAAAAAAAATGAATAATTACAATGTTTCAAGGTAGACATGTAAAATGTCTAAAAACTTAAAAACATTTTAATCAAAATTTAGTAAGAAAATGCATGAAAAGTGAATTAAAAAATTAGAAAACTTACATTTACAAACCATTAATTGTACTAGTTACATCAACAAAGTAATTAGGTTTTTACAATTTTTAAGTACATGTGGCATCAAAAAACATTCTGTGTATAAAACGTTAATAAAAATTTTTCTTTTAATAAACACTTGTTTACAAATAATTGAAAATGTCTTTGCTTTAATGAAAATACACTTTAATTGCCTTTGGTTTCAAGGATATTAAGCATTTGTTTTTGAAAACCACTGTGCATTTTATTGACATAAGGTCACAAATAGTTGGTAAACACTTAGGTAAAAATCAAGGAAAAACAAATTTAAGTATTTTATTTTTATTTTTACTCAAAAACATTTTAAATTACAAAAATACATACAGTGAGTAGAATTAACTAAGCAAATTTATAAAATATTACATAACACATAATAATTCAAATTCCAGTTCTACTAGTTACATACAAAAGTCAAACAAATCTACAAACACTTCACATTATGTACAAGACCTAACAGCTAATCACTACAGAACAATCTGAAATAATACAAATATATAAACGCAAACATTATTTTGAAATATTATACAAATGAAAAGACTTGAAGTTTATTATAAAAAACTTACTCAATAAAAATTCACAAAACATGACTAACACATAATACATTCAAATTTCAGCTCTACCACTTATATGCAAAACTCAACACTAATCTACAAACACTTCACATTATGTACAAGACCTAACAGCTAATCGCTACAGAACAATTTGAAATAATACAAATATATAAACCCAAACATTACTTTGAAATATTATACAGATAAACAGACTTGAAGTTATTATAAAAAACTTACTCAATAAAAATTCACAGAACATGAAATAACGCATAATACATTCAAATTCCAGTTATACTAGTTACATACAAAAAGTCAAACAAATCTACAAACACTTTGCCAGAACAATTTGAAATAATACAAATATATAAACCCAAACATTATTTTGAAATATTATACAAATGAAAAGACTTGAAGTTTATTATCCAAAAACTTAATCAATAAAATTCACAAAACATGACTAACACATAATACATTCAAATTTCAGTTTTACCACTTACAGTATATGCAAAACTCAACACAAATCTATAAACACTACATATTATGTACAAGACCTAACAGCTAAACACTACAGACAATTTGAAATTATACATATATATAAACATAAAGATTATTTTGAAATACAGAAATCATCAGACTAAGAAGTTTATTGGCAAAAGACCCAGAAAACCTTTAGATTAATGAACTGCATAGAAGCCCAATACGAATTTAAAACCTAAATTGTTCGTGAATTGTACATTTGTCAATTCTGCCAATCAATTAAATTGATATACTGACATAAAGTACTTAATTCACAAGATTAACACACTGATCCTTACAGAGCAGAGACCATCCTTACACCAAAGCAATACATTGTCATAATCAATTATTGGTCAATTATTTAGTGATTTTTAACATACCTTTTTGTTTCAACTAAACAATTGTTTTTATGTCCGCACCATGAGACTATACATATTTTATAGGAGTCTACAAATGTTTTTACATGTCTGATAGTGTACTATACAACAGCCCAAATCAATTAAAATTAGCTCATTTAATAGTACATACAACTTCTGCCGATCAAATTTGATGACTTTTGCTATCAAGTATTTTATTCACAAACCTGAATACTGAGCAACACACATGACTAAATTTTTTGATGGATACGTTAGACTCTGTACTCTCAGAATTTAATACCGACATTAAAAAGTACAGCATATCATTTAGTGCAGATACCATCTTTCCATTAACGAATATATTACGTTAATTAAATTTCATATAAAATTAATATAAATATTTAAAACATGTACAAATTTATTTGTTATGTAGTTCACTGTTTCTTCTCCTAACCCACCACCTAACACATTATAAATATAATTTTTAAAAAATTTTGTAAGTTTTTTTCATAATGGACTTCACAGCAGTTCATCAGCCATGTGAAACTACCTTTTTGTGTAACTGCACACATGACGACTTCTGTCAATTTGTCCAAATAGCATTTCTCATCCTGTATTTCATCCACAATGTTAGCACATTGAGAAACACAGGTAATGTAAGCCGTGTTTCTGTGCCCTCAGTGTACTCTCTGAATAGAATACCCAGATGAGAAAGTTTATTTGTGTCATTGGAGCAGAGACCTGCTCTGGAGTCGTCACATGTACTATTGCCTAAAAGTTTTCTGGCAGTAAATCCACTTACATACGCTGTGGACAACCGATTCACATTAAATGAGACGTCAGGCTCTTTGTCACAAGTAACAGAATTGGTGTCAGCAGTGTATGGAGTAAATGCACTGCGTTTATCAGTCAGAATGTCAGAACCAAGGAAAGTTTGAAGATTACTAAAAAGATTTGCATCATCATCCAGGCAGTTAGCATTTTTAAGATTCTGAAATGTAAGCCCATTGATGGTGCAGGTCTTAAGAGCATCACCAAACTGTGGCACAATAGGATTATTATTGGCCAATTAGTATCAGCTGTTGACAACAGACGTTATAAAGTTGTTTGTGAAACCTTCTCGAAATTTTTGACTGATATATATTTTGTGTAATCAAGTAAGTAAATTTTCAATTTTATAATCTATTTTGACTTTATTCCCTTTGAAACTGTATTCATAAGTCATTTAGGTTTATTTTTATATAATAATGAAACTTTCTCTTGTGAACTTACTTGTCTTTTTCCGTCGAACGCGTTTCGGCGTCGTGTTCACCTTTGTCAGCTTAGAAACATATTTCTAAAAATATCTGAAAAACTAAGTTTTGGTGGTGACTTTGGTACAAATGTTTTTCTGGTTCAGATCGAGATTATGCCTCGAGAATACTTTAGAAAACTTGGGTGTCATTCCTATCGCAATTACACCGAGGAATCATTAGAGAAAGCAGTCGAATCTGTAATAAACCACAGTTTATCAATAAGGAAAGCTGCAGAAAAGTGAGTTTAAATTTTTTACCAAAATAAAATGCATTTAGTACTTGAAATTAATCTGAGATTTGTATTTACACTTATTTTTCTTTCTTTTCTAGATACGGAATTGCTAAAAACACGATTGTGAACCACATCAATAAAAGGAAAATTGGTGACCGAGTGAGAAGCCCTGGTGGACAGGAGATTTTCACTATGGAAGAGGAGGCGATCATGGTCGCTCATATTGTGGCTACATCCACTTATGGGTTCCCAGTGACTGTGATGGATTTGAAGGTAATCGCACAATCATACCTTAATTCAATTGGGAGAAAAGTAAAAATTTTCAAAAACAATATTCCTGGACGAGCTTGGGTCGAGGGTTTTCTGTAAAGGCATCATGACATTTCAAGACGAGTGGCAAGAAACAGTTGGAGACGATTTAAGTTCTCATTTTACCATTGATGTGATCAAGTTGTGCCAAGAGCATAATGTAACCTTCGTAGCATTACCCCCACATACCTCTCATTTACTTCAGCCACTTGACGTTGCCTATTTCAGGTCAATGAAAGGTGAGTGGAGAAAGTTGTTAAATGAGTGGAAAGACGCTCCCTATGGCAGAAGATGTGGAACTATTCCCAAGGAACAATTTCCTAAGCTGCTTAGTAAACTTTGGGATAACCTATTGGAGAAGGGTAAAGAAAATTTAAAATCCGGTTTTAAAAAATCCAGCATCTTTCCATTTGACAAACAACCTGTCTTTCGAAGATTGAGCAACATTGGTACATAGAGGGTGTCATTGGTACATGTGCATTTTTGAAATTCAAACGTTTCTGGCGGGCTTATTTTACATACCACCAAGATAGTACGGCTTCTATTTGATCAGCTGATTTTCCAACAGCAAACATCTGCTGTCCAATGCCTTCTTGATTTTTTTTTAAGGTTAGACGCCAATTAGCACAGAGTACGAATATATAGAGGAGAAATCCAATGTTAAAATTTTGACTGAAGTCTCTAGCGCTCCTGGTGACTGTGTTGCCCACTAAGTGGAGCTAAATGATAATGCAGTATGGTCACGTGACTCCAGTATACTGTATTATCCTCTGCTGCATAGGCGGGAAATCTAAAAAAGGAAATGCTGCTAGGCTTTATTTGAAATTACTCTTAAACCTTTACAGTTTCATCAGACATAATTTCATGTCATTGTAATTACAGAAAATGTTTAAAAAAATGAATAATTACAATGTTTCAAGGTAGACATGTAAAATGTCTAAAAACTTAAAAACATTTTAATCAAAATTTAGTAAGAAAATGCATGAAAAGTGAATTAAAAAATTAGAAAACTTACATTTACAAACCATTAATTGTACTAGTTACATCAACAAAGTAATTAGGTTTTTACAATTTTTAAGTACATGTGGCATCAAAAAACATTCTGTGTATAAAACGTTAATAAAAATTTTTCTTTTAATAAACACTTGTTTACAAATAATTGAAAATGTCTTTGCTTTAATGAAAATACACTTTATTTGCCTTTGGTTTCAAGGATATTAAGCATTTGTTTTTGAAAACCACTGTGCATTTTATTGACATAAGGTCACAAATAGTTGGTAAACACTTAGGTAAAAATCAAGGAAAAACAAATTTAAGTATTTTATTTTTATTTTTACTCAAAAACATTTTAAATTACAAAAA
The DNA here is from genome assembly GCA_034769895.1 of Magicicada septendecula. Classification (NCBI taxonomy): domain Eukaryota; kingdom Metazoa; phylum Arthropoda; class Insecta; order Hemiptera; family Cicadidae; genus Magicicada; species Magicicada septendecula. Next base: position 749,534,562 of record CM068368.1, on the reverse strand, counting down.
TACATACAGTGAGTAGAATTAACTAAGCAAATTTATAAAATATTACATAACACATAATAATTCAAATTCCAGTTCTACTAGTTACATACAAAAGTCAAACAAATCTACAAACACTTCACATTATGTACAAGACCTAACAGCTAATCACTACAGAACAATCTGAAATAATACAAATATATAAACGCAAACATTATTTTGAAATATTATACAATTGAAAAGACTTGAAGTTTATTATAAAAAACTTACTCAATAAAAATTCACAAAACATGACTAACACATAATACATTCAAATTTCAGCTCTACCACTTATATGCAAAACTCAACACTAATCTACAAACACTTCACATTATGTACAAGACCTAACAGCTAATCGCTACAGAACAATTTGAAATAATACAAATATATAAACCCAAACATTACTTTGAAATATTATACAGATAAACAGACTTGAAGTTATTATAAAAAACTTACTCAATAAAAATTCACAGAACATGAAATAACGCATAATACATTCAAATTCCAGTTATACTAGTTACATACAAAAAGTCAAACAAATCTACAAACACTTTGCCAGAACAATTTGAAATAATACAAATATATAAACCCAAACATTATTTTGAAATATTATACAAATGAACAGACTTGAAGTTTATTATCCAAAAACTTAATCAATAAAAATTCACAAAACATGACGTAACAATAATACATTCAAATTTCAGTTTTACCACTTACAGTATATGCAAAACTCAACACAAATCTATAAACACTACACATTATGTACAAGACCTAACAGCTAAACACTACAGACAATTTGAAATTATACATATATATAAACATAAACATTATTTTGAAATACAGAAATCATCAGACTAAGAAGTTTATTGGCAAAAGACCCAGAAAACCTTTAGATTAATGAACTGCATAGAAGCCCAATACGAATTTAAAACCTAAATTGTTCGTGAATAGTACATTTGTCAATTCTGCCAATCAATTAAATTGATATACTGACATAAAGTACTTAATTCACAAGATTAACACACTGATCCTTACAGAGCAGAGACCATCCTTACACCAAAGCAATACATTGTCATAATCAATTATTGGTCAATTATTTAGTGATTTTTAACATACCTTTTTGTTTCAACTAAACAATTGTTTTTATTTTTTTTTTTTTAGTACGTAGGCTTTCACGGCCGGTGTCAATATGATTGGATAAAACTTCCGGGCTGAAAGGCCGTGGTCGATTGCTTGATGCATTGGCGCTATACGTTTCGGCCGCACCACCGGTGGCCATCTTCAGTAGCAAAACTTGTTCGAATAGATGTACGCCGAACACGTCCCCAATGTACTGGGAACAAGCAACAAGTACAAGTACTGGTTGCTTGTTCCCAGTACATTGGGGACGTGTTCGGCGTACATCTATTCGAACAAGTTTTGCTACTGAAGATGGCCACCGGTGGTGCGGCCGAAACGTATAGCGCCAATGCATCAAGCAATCGACCACGGCCTTTCAGCCCGGAAGTTTTATCCAATCAAATTGTTTTTATGTCCGCACCATGAGACTATACATATTTTATAGGAGTCTACAAATGTTTTTACATGTCTGATAGTGTACTATACAACAGCCCAAATCAATTAAAATTAACTCATTTAATAGTACATACAACTTCTGCCGATCAAATTTGATGACTTTTGCTATCAAGTATTTTATTCACAAACCTGAATACTGAGCAACACACATGACTAAATTTTTTGATGGATACGTTAGACTCTGTACTCTCAGAATTTAATACCGACATTAAAAAGTACAGCATATCATTTAGTGCAGATACCATCTTTCCATTAACGAATATATTACGTTAATTAAATTTCATATAAAATTAATATAAATATTTAAAACATGTACAAATTTATTTGTTATGTAGTTCACTGTTTCTTCTCCTAACCCACCACCTAACACATTATAAATATAATTTTTAAAAAATTTTATAAGTTTTTTTCATAATGGACTTCACAGCAGTTCATCAGCCATGTGAAACTACCTTTTTGTGTAACTGCACACATGACGACTTCTGTCAATTTGTCCAAATAGCATTTCTCATCCTGTATTTCATCCACAATGTTAGCACATTGAGAAACACAGGTAATGTAAGCCGTGTTTCTGTGCCCTGAGTGTACTCTCTGAATAGAATACCCAGATGAGAAAGTTTATTTGTGTCATTGGAGCAGAGACCTGCTCTGGAGTCGTCACATGTACTATTGCCTAAAAGTTTTCTGGCAGTAAATCCACTTACATACGCTGTGGACAACCGATTCACATTAAATGAGACGTCAGGCTCTTTGTCACAAGTAACAGAATTGGTGTCAGCAGTGTATGGAGTAAATGCACTGCGTTTATCAGTCAGAATGTCAGAACCAAGGAAAGTTTGAAGATTACTAAAAAGATCTGCATCATCATCCAGGCAGTTAGCATTTTTAAGATTCTGAAATGCAAGCCCATTGATGGTGCAGGTCTTAAGAGCATCACCAAACTGTGGCACAATAGGATTATTATTGGCCAATTAGTATCAGCTGTTGACAACAGACGTTATAAAGTTGTTTGTGAAACCTTCTCGAAATTTTTGACTGATATATATTTTGTGTAATCAAGTAAGTACATTTTCAATTTTATAATCTATTTTGACTTTATTCCCTTTGAAACTGTATTCATAAGTCATTTAGGTTTATTTTTATATAATAATGAAACTTTCTCTTGTGAACTTACTTGTCTTTTTCCGTCGAACGCGTTTCGGCGTCGTGTTCACCTTTGTCAGCTTAGAAACATATTTCTAAAAATATCTGAAAAACTAAGTTTTGGTGGTGACTTTGGTACAAATGTTTTTCTGGTTCAGATCGAGATTATGCCTCGAGAATACTTTAGAAAACTTGGGTGTCATTCCTATCGCAATTACACCGAGGAATCATTAGAGAAAGCAGTCGAATCTGTAATAAACCACAGTTTATCAATAAGGAAAGCTGCAGAAAAGTGAGTTTAAATTTTTTACCAAAATAAAATGCATTTAGTACTTGAAATTAATCTGAGATTTGTATTTACACTTATTTTTCTTTCTTTTCTAGATACGGAATTGCTAAAAACACGATTGTGAACCACATCAATAAAAGGAAAATTGGTGACCGAGTGAGAAGCCCTGGTGGACAGGAGATTTTCACTATGGAAGAGGAGGCGATCATGGTCGCTCATATTGTGGCTACATCCACTTATGGGTTCCCAGTGACTGTGATGGATTTGAAGGTAATCGCACAATCATACCTTAATTCAATTGGGAGAAAAGTAAAAATTTTCAAAAACAATATTCCTGGACGAGCTTGGGTCGAGGGTTTTCTGTAAAGGCATCATGACATTTCAAGACGAGTGGCAAGAAACAGTTGGAGACGATTTAAGTTCTCATTTTACCATTGATGTGATCAAGTTGTGCCAAGAGCATAATGTAACCTTCGTAGCATTACCCCCACATACCTCTCATTTACTTCAGCCACTTGACGTTGCCTATTTCAGGTCAATGAAAGGTGAGTGGAGAAAGTTGTTAAATGAGTGGAAAGACGCTCCCTATGGCAGAAGATGTGGAACTATTCCCAAGGAACAATTTCCTAAGCTGCTTAGTAAACTTTGGGATAACCTATTGGAGAAGGGTAAAGAAAATTTAAAATCCGGTTTTAAAAAATCCAGCATCTTTCCATTTGACAAACAACCTGTCTTTCGAAGATTGAGCAACATTGGTACATAGAGGGTGTCATTGGTACATGTGCATTTTTGAAATTCAAACGTTTCTGGCGGGCTTATTTTACATACCACCAAGATAGTACGGCTTCTATTTGATCAGCTGATTTTCCAACAGCAAACATCTGCTGTCCAATGCCTTCTTGATTTTTTTTTTAAGGTTAGACGCCAATTAGCACAGAGTACGAATATATAGAGGAGAAATCCAATGTTAAAATTTTGACTTAAGTCTCTAGCGCACCTGGTGACTGTGTTGCCCACTAAGTGGAGCTAAATGATAATGCAGTATGGTCACGTGACTCCAGTATACTGTATTATCCTCTGCTGCATAGGCGGGAAATCTAAAAAAGGAAATGCTGCTAGGCTTTATTTGAAATTACTCTTAAACGTTTACAGTTTCATCAGACATATTGTCATGTCATTGTAATTACAGAAAAATGTTTAAAAAAAAAAGAATAATTACAATGTTTCAAGGTAGACATGTAAAATGTCTAAAAACTTAAAAACATTTTAATCAAAATTTAGTAAGAAAATGCATGAAAAGTGAATTAAAAAATTAGAAAACTTACATTTACAAACCATTAATTGTACTAGTTACATCAACAAAGTAATTAGGTTTTTACAATTTTTAAGTACATGTGGCATCAAAAAACATTCTGTGTATAAAACGTTAATAAAAATTTTTCTTTTAATAAACACTTGTTTACAAATAATTGAAAATGTCTTTGCTTTAATGAAAATACACTTTAATTGCCTTTGGTTTCAAGGATATTAAGCATTTGTTTTTGAAAACCACTGTGCATTTTATTGACATAAGGTCACAAATAGTTGGTAAACACTTAGGTAAAAATCAAGGAAAAACAAATTTAAGTATTTTATTTTTATTTTTACTCAAAAACATTTTAAATTACAAAAATACATACAGTGAGTAGAATTAACTAAGCAAATTTATAAAATATTACATAACACATAATAATTCAAATTCCAGTTCTACTAGTTACATACAAAAGTCAAACAAATCTACAAACACTTCACATTATGTACAAGACCTAACAGCTAATCACTACAGAACAATCTGAAATAATACAAATATATAAACGCAAACATTATTTTGAAATATTATACAAATGAAAAGACTTGAAGTTTATTATAAAAAACTTACTCAATAAAAATTCACAAAACATGACTAACACATAATACATTCAAATTTCAGCTCTACCACTTATATGCAAAACTCAACACTAATCTACAAACACTTCACATTATGTACAAGACCTAACAGCTAATCGCTACAGAACAATTTGAAATAATACAAATATATAAACCCAAACATTACTTTGAAATATTATACAGATAAACAGACTTGAAGTTATTATAAAAAACTTACTCAATAAAAATTCACAGAACATGAAATAACGCATAATACATTCAAATTCCAGTTATACTAGTTACATACAAAAAGTCAAACAAATCTACAAACACTTTGCCAGAACAATTTGAAATAATACAAATATATAAACCCAAACATTATTTTGAAATATTATACAAATGAACAGACTTGAAGTTTATTATCCAAAAACTTAATCAATAAAATTCACAAAACATGACATAACAATAATACATTCAAATTTCAGTTTTACCACTTACAGTATATGCAAAACTCAACACAAATCTATAAACACTACATATTATGTACAAGACCTAACAGCTAAACACTACAGACAATTTGAAATTATACATATATATAAACATAAACATTATTTTGAAATACAGAAATCATCAGACTAAGAAGTTTATTGGCAAAAGACCCAGAAAACCTTTAGATTAATGAACTGCATAGAAGCCCAATACGAATTTAAAACCTAAATTGTTCGTGAATAGTACATTTGTCAATTCTGCCAATCAATTAAATTGATATACTGACATAAAGTACTTCATTCACAAGATTAACACACTGATCCTTACAGAGCAGAGACCATCCTTACACCAAAGCAATACATTGTCATAATCAATTATTGGTCAATTATTTAGTGATTTTTAACATACCTTTTTGTTTCAACTAAACAATTGTTTTTATGTCCGCACCATGAGACTATACATATTTTATAGGAGTCTACAAATGTTTTTACATGTCTGATAGTGTACTATACAACAGCCCAAATCAATTAAAATTAACTCATTTAATAGTACATACAACTTCTGCCGATCAAATTTGATGACTTTTGCTATCAAGTATTTTATTCACAAACCTGAATACTGAGCAACACACATGACTAAATTTTTTGATGGATACGTTAGACTCTGTACTCTCAGAATTTAATACCGACATTAAAAAGTACAGCATATCATTTAGTGCAGATACCATCTTTCCATTAACGAATATATTACGTTAATTAAATTTCATATAAAATTAATATAAATATTTAAAACATGTACAAATTTATTTGTTATGTAGTTCACTGTTTCTTCTCCTAACCCACCACCTAACACATTATAAATATAATTTTTAAAAAATTTTGTAAGTTTTTTTCATAATGGACTTCACAGCAGTTCATCAGCCATGTGAAACTACCTTTTTGTGTAACTGCACACATGACGACTTCTGTCAATTTGTCCAAATAGCATTTCTCATCCTGTATTTCATCCACAACGTTAGCACATTGAGAAACACAGGTAATGTAAGCCGTGTTTCTGTGCCCTGAGTGTACTCTCTGAATAGAATACCCAGATGAGAAAGTTTATTTGTGTCATTGGAGCAGAGACCTGCTCTGGAGTCGTCACATGTACTATTGCCTAAAAGTTTTCTGGCAGTAAATCCACTTACATACGCTGTGGACAACCGATTCACATTAAATGAGACGTCAGGCTCTTTGTCACAAGTAACAGAATTGGTGTCAGCAGTGTATGGAGTAAATGCACTGCGTTTATCAGTCAGAATGTCAGAACCAAGGAAAGTTTGAAGATTACTAAAAAGATCTGCATCATCATCCAGGCAGTTAGCATTTTTAAGATTCTGAAATGCAAGCCCATTGATGGTGCAGGTCTTAAGAGCATCACCAAACTGTGGCACAATAGGATTATTATTGGCCAATTAGTATCAGCTGTTGACAACAGACGTTATAAAGTTGTTTGTGAAACCTTCTCGAAATTTTTGACTGATATATATTTTGTGTAATCAAGTAAGTACATTTTCAATTTTATAATCTATTTTGACTTTATTCCCTTTGAAACTGTATTCATAAGTCATTTAGGTTTATTTTTATATAATAATGAAACTTTCTCTTGTGAACTTACTTGTCTTTTTCCGTCGAACGCGTTTCGGCGTCGTGTTCACCTTTGTCAGCTTAGAAACATATTTCTAAAAATATCTGAAAAACTAAGTTTTGGTGGTGACTTTGGTACAAATGTTTTTCTGGTTCAGATCGAGATTATGCCTCGAGAATACTTTAGAAAACTTGGGTGTCATTCCTATCGCAATTACACCGAGGAATCATTAGAGAAAGCAGTCGAATCTGTAATAAACCACAGTTTATCAATAAGGAAAGCTGCAGAAAAGTGAGTTTAAATTTTTTACCAAAATAAAATGCATTTAGTACTTGAAATTAATCTGAGATTTGTATTTACACTTATTTTTCTTTCTTTTCTAGATACGGAATTGCTAAAAACACGATTGTGAACCACATCAATAAAAGGAAAATTGGTGACCGAGTGAGAAGCCCTGGTGGACAGGAGATTTTCACTATGGAAGAGGAGGCGATCATGGTCGCTCATATTGTGGCTACATCCACTTATGGGTTCCCAGTGACTGTGATGGATTTGAAGGTAATCGCACAATCATACCTTAATTCAATTGGGAGAAAAGTAAAAATTTTCAAAAACAATATTCCTGGACGAGCTTGGGTCGAGGGTTTTCTGTAAAGGCATCATGACATTTCAAGACGAGTGGCAAGAAACAGTTGGAGACGATTTAAGTTCTCATTTTACCATTGATGTGATCAAGTTGTGCCAAGAGCATAATGTAACCTTCGTAGCATTACCCCCACATACCTCTCATTTACTTCAGCCACTTGACGTTGCCTATTTCAGGTCAATGAAAGGTGAGTGGAGAAAGTTGTTAAATGAGTGGAAAGACGCTCCCTATGGCAGAAGATGTGGAACTATTCCCAAGGAACAATTTCCTAAGCTGCTTAGTAAACTTTGGGATAACCTATTGGAGAAGGGTAAAGAAAATTTAAAATCCGGTTTTAAAAAATCCAGCATCTTTCCATTTGACAAACAACCTGTCTTTCGAAGATTGAGCAACATTGGTACATAGAGGGTGTCATTGGTACATGTGCATTTTTGAAATTCAAACGTTTCTGGCGGGCTTATTTTACATACCACCAAGATAGTACGGCTTCTATTTGATCAGCTGATTTTCCAACAGCAAACATCTGCTGTCCAATGCCTTCTTGATTTTTTTTTTAAGGTTAGACGCCAATTAGCACAGAGTACGAATATATAGAGGAGAAATCCAATGTTAAAATTTTGACTTAAGTCTCTAGCGCACCTGGTGACTGTGTTGCCCACTAAGTGGAGCTAAATGATAATGCAGTATGGTCACGTGACTCCAGTATACTGTATTATCCTCTGCTGCATAGGCGGGAAATCTAAAAAAGGAAATGCTGCTAGGCTTTATTTGAAATTACTCTTAAACGTTTACAGTTTCATCAGACATATTGTCATGTCATTGTAATTACAGAAAAATGTTTAAAAAAAAAAGAATAATTACAATGTTTCAAGGTAGACATGTAAAATGTCTAAAAACTTAAAAACATTTTAATCAAAATTTAGTAAGAAAATGCATGAAAAGTGAATTAAAAAATTAGAAAACTTACATTTACAAACCATTAATTGTACTAGTTACATCAACAAAGTAATTAGGTTTTTACAATTTTTAAGTACATGTGGCATCAAAAAACATTCTGTGTATAAAACGTTAATAAAAATTTTTCTTTTAATAAACACTTGTTTACAAATAATTGAAAATGTCTTTGCTTTAATGAAAATACACTTTAATTGCCTTTGGTTTCAAGGATATTAAGCATTTGTTTTTGAAAACCACTGTGCATTTTATTGACATAAGGTCACAAATAGTTGGTAAACACTTAGGTAAAAATCAAGGAAAAACAAATTTAAGTATTTTATTTTTATTTTTACTCAAAAACATTTTAAATTACAAAAATACATACAGTGAGTAGAATTAACTAAGCAAATTTATAAAATATTACATAACACATAATAATTCAAATTCCAGTTCTACTAGTTACATACAAAAGTCAAACAAATCTACAAACACTTCACATTATGTACAAGACCTAACAGCTAATCACTACAGAACAATCTGAAATAATACAAATATATAAACGCAAACATTATTTTGAAATATTATACAAATGAAAAGACTTGAAGTTTATTATAAAAAACTTACTCAATAAAAATTCACAAAACATGACTAACACATAATACATTCAAATTTCAGCTCTACCACTTATATGCAAAACTCAACACTAATCTACAAACACTTCACATTATGTACAAGACCTAACAGCTAATCGCTACAGAACAATTTGAAATAATACAAATATATAAACCCAAACATTACTTTGAAATATTATACAGATAAACAGACTTGAAGTTATTATAAAAAACTTACTCAATAAAAATTCACAGAACATGAAATAACGCATAATACATTCAAATTCCAGTTATACTAGTTACATACAAAAAGTCAAACAAATCTACAAACACTTTGCCAGAACAATTTGAAATAATACAAATATATAAACCCAAACATTATTTTGAAATATTATACAAATGAACAGACTTGAAGTTTATTATCCAAAAACTTAATCAATAAAATTCACAAAACATGACATAACAATAATACATTCAAATTTCAGTTTTACCACTTACAGTATATGCAAAACTCAACACAAATCTATAAACACTACATATTATGTACAAGACCTAACAGCTAAACACTACAGACAATTTGAAATTATACATATATATAAACATAAACATTATTTTGAAATACAGAAATCATCAGACTAAGAAGTTTATTGGCAAAAGACCCAGAAAACCTTTAGATTAATGAACTGCATAGAAGCCCAATACGAATTTAAAACCTAAATTGTTCGTGAATAGTACATTTGTCAATTCTGCCAATCAATTAAATTGATATACTGACATAAAGTACTTCATTCACAAGATTAACACACTGATCCTTACAGAGCAGAGACCATCCTTACACCAAAGCAATACATTGTCATAATCAATTATTGGTCAATTATTTAGTGATTTTTAACATACCTTTTTGTTTCAACTAAACAATTGTTTTTATGTCCGCACCATGAGACTATACATATTTTATAGGAGTCTACAAATGTTTTTACATGTCTGATAGTGTACTATACAACAGCCCAAATCAATTAAAATTAACTCATTTAATAGTACATACAACTTCTGCCGATCAAATTTGATGACTTTTGCTATCAAGTATTTTATTCACAAACCTGAATACTGAGCAACACACATGACTAAATTTTTTGATGGATACGTTAGACTCTGTACTCTCAGAATTTAATACCGACATTAAAAAGTACAGCATATCATTTAGTGCAGATACCATCTTTCCATTAACGAATATATTACGTTAATTAAATTTCATATAAAATTAATATAAATATTTAAAACATGTACAAATTTATTTGTTATGTAGTTCACTGTTTCTTCTCCTAACCCACCACCTAACACATTATAAATATAATTTTTAAAAAATTTTGTAAGTTTTTTTCATAATGGACTTCACAGCAGTTCATCAGCCATGTGAAACTACCTTTTTGTGTAACTGCACACATGACGACTTCTGTCAATTTGTCCAAATAGCATTTCTCATCCTGTATTTCATCCACAACGTTAGCACATTGAGAAACACAGGTAATGTAAGCCGTGTTTCTGTGCCCTGAGTGTACTCTCTGAATAGAATACCCAGATGAGAAAGTTTATTTGTGTCATTGGAGCAGAGACCTGCTCTGGAGTCGTCACATGTACTATTGCCTAAAAGTTTTCTGGCAGTAAATCCACTTACATACGCTGTGGACAACCGATTCACATTAAATGAGACGTCAGGCTCTTTGTCACAAGTAACAGAATTGGTGTCAGCAGTGTATGGAGTAAATGCACTGCGTTTATCAGTCAGAATGTCAGAACCAAGGAAAGTTTGAAGATTACTAAAAAGATCTGCATCATCATCCAGGCAGTTAGCATTTTTAAGATTCTGAAATGCAAGCCCATTGATGGTGCAGGTCTTAAGAGCATCACCAAACTGTGGCACAATAGGATTATTATTGGCCAATTAGTATCAGCTGTTGACAACAGACGTTATAAAGTTGTTTGTGAAACCTTCTCGAAATTTTTGACTGATATATATTTTGTGTAATCAAGTAAGTACATTTTCAATTTTATAATCTATTTTGACTTTATTCCCTTTGAAACTGTATTCATAAGTCATTTAGGTTTATTTTTATATAATAATGAAACTTTCTCTTGTGAACTTACTTGTCTTTTTCCGTCGAACGCGTTTCGGCGTCGTGTTCACCTTTGTCAGCTTAGAAACATATTTCTAAAAATATCTGAAAAACTAAGTTTTGGTGGTGACTTTGGTACAAATGTTTTTCTGGTTCAGATCGAGATTATGCCTCGAGAATACTTTAGAAAACTTGGGTGTCATTCCTATCGCAATTACACCGAGGAATCATTAGAGAAAGCAGTCGAATCTGTAATAAACCACAGTTTATCAATAAGGAAAGCTGCAGAAAAGTGAGTTTAAATTTTTTACCAAAATAAAATGCATTTAGTACTTGAAATTAATCTGAGATTTGTATTTACACTTATTTTTCTTTCTTTTCTAGATACGGAACTGCTAAAAACACGATTGTGAACCACATCAATAAAAGGAAAATTGGTGACCGAGTGAGAAGCCCTGGTGGACAGGAGATTTTCACTATGGAAGAGGAGGCGATCATGGTCGCTCATATTGTGGCTACATCCACTTATGGGTTCCCAGTGACTGTGATGGATTTGAAGGTAATCGCACAATCATACCTTAATTCAATTGGGAGAAAAGTAAAACTTTTCAAAAACAATATTCCTGGACGAGCTTGGGTCGAGGGTTTTCTGTAAAGGCATCATGACATTTCAAGACGAGTGGCAAGAAACAGTTGGAGACGATTTAAGTTCTCATTTTACCATTGATGTGATCAAGTTGTGCCAAGAGCATAATGTAACCTTCGTAGCATTACCCCCACATACCTCTCATTTACTTCAGCCACTTGACGTTGCCTATTTCAGGTCAATGAAAGGTGAGTGGAGAAAGTTGTTAAATGAGTGGAAAGACACTCCCTATGGCAGAAGATGTGGAACTATTCCCAAGGAACAATTTCCTAAGCTGCTTAGTAAACTTTGGGATAACCTATTGGAGAAGGGTAAAGAAAATTTAAAATCTGGTTTTAAAAAATCCAGCATCTTTCCATTTGACAAACAACCTGTCTTTCGAAGATTGAGCAACTTCGGTACATAGAGGGTGGCATTGGTATATGTGCATTTTTGAAATTCAAACGTTTCTGGCGGGCTTATTTTACATACCACCAAGATAGTACGGCTTCTATTTGATCAGCTGATTTTCCAACAGCAAACATCTGCTGTGCAATGCCTTCTTGATTTTTTTTTAAGGTTAGACGCCAATTAGCACAGAGTACGAATATATAGAGGAGAAATCCAACGTTAAAATTTTGACTGAAGTCTCTAGCGCTCCTGGTGACTGTGTTGCCCACTAAGTGGAGCTAAATGATAATGCAGTATGGTCACGTGACTCCAGTATACTGTATTATCCTCTGCTGCATAGGCGGGAAATCTAAAAAAGGAAATGCTGCTAGGCTTTATTTGAAATTACTCTTAAACGTTTACAGTTTCATCAGACATATTTTCATGTCATTGTAATTACAGAAAAATGTTTTAAAAAAAATGAATAATTACAATGTTTCAAGGTAGACATGTAAAATGTCTAAAAACTTAAAAACATTTTAATCAAAATTTAGTAAGAAAATGCATGAAAAGTGAATTAAAAAATTAGAAAACTTACATTTACAAACCATTAATTGTACTAGTTACATCAACAAAGTAATTAGGTTTTTACAATTTTTAAGTACATGTGGCATCACAAAACATTCTGTGTATAAAACGTTAATAAAAATTTTTCTTTTAATAAACACTTGTTTACAAATAATTGAAAATGTCTTTGCTTTAATAAAAATACACTTTAATTGCCTTTGGTTTCAAGGATATTAAGCATTTGTTTTTGAAAACCACTGTGCATTTTATTGACATAAGGTCACAAATAGTTGGTAAACACTTAGGTAAAAATCAAGGAAAAACAAATTTAAGTATTTTATTTTTATTTTTACTCAAAAACATTTTAAATTACAAAAATACATACAGTGAGTAGAATTAACTAAGCAAATTTATAAAATATTACATAACACATAATAATTCAAATTCCAGTTCTACTAGTTACATACAAAAGTCAAACAAATCTACAAACACTTCACATTATGTACAAGACCTAACAGCTAATCACTACAGAACAATCTGAAATAATACAAATATATAAACGCAAACATTATTTTGAAATATTATACAGATAAACAGAGTTGAAGTTATTATAAAAAACTTACTCAATAAAAATTCACAGAACATGAAATAACGCATAATACATTCAAATTTCAGCTCTACCACTTATATGCAAAACTCAACACTAATCTACAAACACTTCACATTATGTACAAGCCCACCTAACAGCTAATCGCTACAGAACAATTTGAAATAATACAAATATAAAAACCCAAACATTACTTTGAAATATTATACAGATAAACAGACTTGAAGTTATTATAAAAAACTTACTCAATAAAAATTCACAGAACATGAAATAACGCATAATACATTCAAATTCCAGTTATACTAGTTACATACAAAAAGTCAAACAAATCTACAAACACTTTGCCAGAACAATTTGAAATAATACAAATATATAAACCCAAACATTATTTTGAAATATTATACAAATGAACAGACTTGAAGTTTATTATCCAAAAACTTAATCAATAAAAATTCACAAAACATGACATAACAATAATACATTCAAATTTCAGTTTTACCACTTACAGTATATGCAAAACTCAACACAAATCTATAAACACTACACATTATGTACAAGACCTAACAGCTAAACACTACAGACAATTTGAAATTATACATATATATAAACATAAACATTATTTTGAAATACAGAAATCATCAGACTAAGAAGTTTATTGGCAAAAGACCCAGAAAACCTTTAGATTAATGAACTGCATAGAAGCCCAATACGAATTTAAAACCTAAATTGTTCGTGAATAGTACATTTGTCAATTCTGCCAATCAATTAAATTGATATACTGACATAAAGTACTTCATTCACAAGATTAACACACTGATCCTTACAGAGCAGAGACCATCCTTACACCAAAGCAATACATTGTCATAATCAATTATTGGTCAATTATTTAGTGATTTTTAACATACCTTTTTGTTTCAACTAAACAATTGTTTTTATGTCCGCACCATGAGACTATACATATTTTATAGGAGTCTACAAATGTTTTTACATGTCTGATAATGTACTATACAACAGCCCAAATCAATTAAAATTAGCTCATTTAATAGTACATACAACTTCTGCCGATCAAATTTGATGACTTTTGCTATCAAGTATTTTATTCACAAACCTGAATACTGAGCAACACACATTACTAAATTTTTTGATGGATACGTTAGACTCTGTACTCTCAGAATTTAATACCGACATTAAAAAGTACAGCATATCATTTGGTGCAGATACCATCTTTCCAGTAATGAATATATTACGTTAATTAAATTTCATATAAAATTAATATAAATATTTAAAACATGTACAAATTTATTTGTTATGTAGTTCACTGTTTCTTCTCCTAACCCACCACCTAACACATTATAAATATAATTTTTAAAAAATATTGTAAGTTTTTTTCATAATGGACTTCACAGCAGTTCATCAGCCATGTGAAACTACCTTTTTGTGTAACTGCACACATGACGACTTCTGTCAATTTGTCCAAATAGCATTTCTCATCCAGTATTTCATCCACAACGTTAGCACATTGAGAAACACAGGTAATGTTAGCCGTGTTTCTGTGCCCTCAGTGTACTCTCTGAATAGAATACCCAGATGAGAAAGTTTATTTGTGTCATTGGAGCAGAGACCTGCTCTGGAGTCGTCACATGTACTATTGCCTAAAAGTTTTCTGGCAGTAAATCCATGTAGCGGGTCATTTTTGGGTGTTTTTGTTTTAACCGTTTGGGGCATATATTTATATTTTTATGTATTTCGTTTTGGGCGGATTGTCATTGTGCAACGTATTTGTCCGTATTACAGACCAGTGTTGAGAAACAGTTGGAAACAAAGCGAAACGCAATCAGTGGTGTAACACGGCTGAAGAATTTACCTCCACAAAATTCTGAGAACTTTGTACCTGTGTGTGGCAGCGCACATACGCAACTGCTCAATCACGCTCCAAGTGACGCTCTAACAAAAACCAAGATGGCTAGAGAGAATAATCTTTGTCGTTTTCTTCAAGATCTTGCGGAAATGCTGTTTTAAGTCCCACCCACTTTTATGACATTAGCCAGTGCCTATTTGAAATCGTCTGCTATCGTCACTCCAACAACTACGTGACTAGTATGAGTCGAAACTGGGACGACTAACTGGAAGGCATTGATGTCCGTCGTCTTGACTAAAATGCTCCCGGAGTGGGGAACTGAGAGACGCCGGCAGTTCGTTGTCGACTCCCGCCTGCGCAGGCCGCCCGTCAACCGGGCTCAGAAACAAATTTTTATAATTAATGTAACAACTAACAATAACAAAGTATGTGACCGCGGTCAAGTAAAAGTGCAGAACATAGTTATATATATATATTTTTCGGACACTAAAAAGAAATATAAAGGAATGAGGAGTGCACGCGAGGACCACGTTGCCGACGGGGAGGGATATTATTAAAAAATGTTAAGGGTTATATAATTTTTTGTGTGTTTGTGTGTGTGCAAAATTGCAGGCTGGGCAGTCTTGTGTGTGTGTATATAAAATAAGGTAAGCTGTAGTATAAGATAGAATAAGAGTGATAATCATGTAACCCAAGCAAAGGATCAATTCTTACGAAAATATTTCAGATGTAGTAAAGTTTGTAAAAAATTTAAATGATTCAAAACTAAATTAAAATGTTAATTCTCTTCATAAAAAATGTGTGTGTAACTCATTCACACAACCTTAGAAATTACGTCTGCATCCCAAACATACGTATGACGAAACCTTGAAGCCACGCGATGGTAAGTAGGAGTGAATTAACATTAATTTTAAATTATTACGATATCATTCTTTTTAATAATATAGAAAGTTTCATTGGCGCCACGAAAGGGACGAATTTAATAAAATAAATTCCATACCTATAAATGGGATGCAATCGTAATTTGGAAGTTGTGTGAGAATACGCAAAAGATACTTATGTAAAGTTAAGTTACGCTAAGTAAGTAAAGAATATTTAAAATATAAATATATATTTAAAATATATATTATTTATATTGTAAACAGAATAAATACCTAAAAAATAATAATAATAATGGAAAATACAGAGAACGGAGTCGATTTGTCCGACTCGACTGTGATAAGCGAAATAGCTGAATTAAATGAATCAGCTGTGATGAGTAGTCTTGACATACATTCAACACCGAATGTAGGTCAAGACGAGAGAATTATGAATGTAAGCAAAACAAATGAAAAAGATAGTACAGATGATTCGGGGATCCAAACGACCCCAAAATCGAATAGAGAAAGTAAAAATAATAATGGTGAAGTCAGCTTCACTGACAATAAAACAAAGTCAGTCGACACCAGTCCCGATTAAAAAATCTGAAGATCAAGATATAATGAAAATGATACAATTTCTTTGTACCAGTTTCAATAAATTTGATGTAAAGTTAGATGAACAAAAAAACGATATGCAAGAGTTATTAAAAAATCTGAATAATGAGTTAAAAAATGAAATACAAGAAATGAGTAAATGTGTAGAAAGTACTAATGAAACGATAAGATCCAGTTTGAATAAGTTAGAACAGAGTGGGGAGCGAATGGGAGTACATGTGATGAGGACAGAGAAAAATAAAACAAATGAAAATTGTAATGACAAATGTAAAAATATGATACCAGAGAAAGAGTTAATAAATGATAACAATAATGTTGAAAATAATGAGAATAATAGTAATGTATTTGAAGAATTAGTATCGGAAAGTGATACGGTAAAAATAAAGAATGAGAGTACTGATGAGTTGGTGGAAGGTAGGGATTATGAGATGTTAATGTGTGTAAATGAGTTAGAGAGAGAGTGGAGAAATAATGTTGTGGTAGAGTGGGGACAGAGGGCAAATTTTCCCTTTATTATTTATGATATTTATGATGATTTATTGAGTCCACAAGTGTTGTGGTTGAAGGGCAAGAGTCCCGTATTGGTAGATGAATTGAGGTGTTTATTTTTGTGGAGTAATTGTGTACCCTCTGTCCGGAATAATTGTGAGAGTGTGATGTGGTGTTATGAAGAGAGAGAGGTAAATAGAGAATGGTATGTAACAGAATTGTATAATTTGCATAGAAAATATGATGAATGGAAAGAAGGCTTAGAAATATATTTGAATAATAATGATTACAATGATTTGAAAAAAATAATTAGACCGATAGTGAATGAATGTAATGACGGAGACTTAACAAAAATACTTAACGTAGACTGGTTTAATGAGTATTCTGGTAAAATGAGTGAATTTGGTTGTTCTGGTTATGACACACAAAGTAACCATTTGTTTGTAAATAAAAAGCAACAGTGTTATATAAAACCAAGGTTGATTTGGAACGATGGAGGTTAAACTATTAAAACAATAAAAGACAGTATAAATATTTTGTTTTATGGTTGTTTGACATGGCAGATTTGGACATGAAGTGAGATACACTTGAACAGTTGTTGACGAATATTTTGTAAATTTGAAATTTGTAAATAATAATGTAGTAATTTTGATTGTGTATATGTAGAATGTTGAATAAATAAATGTGTGTAATTGTGATAATAAGAATAATAATATTTTGCCAGTTAAATAAGTAATAACATTAATATTGAGAAACAGTAATTGAATAATAATAGTTTAGGGTAATGAATTTTGTATTGTTAATAATGAATTTAATTAAACAATTTAATACATGTTAAATATTTTGTTTGACTATTTCAATATTGTATAATTAACTTTTTAAGGAATTTAAATCATTTTGATAATAGATGGCTGAATTATTTGAGGTGAACTAATATGTTGTGAAATGTTTCAGTGGTGAGGTGAGAGTATTGTGGTATGTTGTATATGTTTTGAGAAATGGGCTGCAAGTATTGAAATTTTACAATATGAATAATGTATAACAAAAAGGTTGACAGGAGTGATTGATATGTTAATTCAGTAATGAAATATTTTGAAATAATTGCGCTAAATAAAAATGATGGTTAAAAATATATATTAATAATAAATTTAGAATTTTTGAAAATCTGATTACAAAACAGGATAAATTCATCATGATGATAAATAAAAAGAGTTAATGAAAAATTTTAAATAATAATGTTTATAAATTTTTATATAAATTATTTAAACGAGAATAAATATGTTTGATGTATGCTAACATCAAGGTTTATTGCTATTTGTGCAATCATTTTATGGTTGTGTGTTAGATATAGTTGTTGATACAATGTATTTTCATTATGTGTGTAATTTTTTTTTTAAGCCAATCATTAGACGCCTGGCAGGCAATCAACATAATAGAAGTAAGTGTTGATAATGTATTACATGTAACTGTTCAATTTTGAAAGGTATCCATGGTGTTTTAATTAAGTTAGGATATCAGCTGATCAGCAATACCATGTCACTGGTATCTTGGTTTGTAAATGTTACAAGTAATTAATGTTTAGTGGGCTACAGATATTTTGAAGTAAAGACAAAAAGAATATGAGAAATAAAATAACAATTTATGCAATTAATAAAAGATAATTCGTGGGTGATAAATGTTTTATGGGACATGCAGACCTGTCCAAGTTGAATTAAAAGTTGAATGTGAAATAGTAGAGATGAGTATGATGTAATGTTGTTTTTGAGTTAATGTATGTTATAGAAGTTGGTGAAGTATTAAGATTGACACAGTTGTGGGGAATTTATGTAGAGTTTTGAATGATCTATATTTATGTTTATAGTTAATGAGGTTATTTTGTGTATTTGTAGTGAGGTAATGAGATTGAGATTTTGGGGATGGCAATTTTGTATTAGGGGGTAGTGTATTTGGGGAGTCCGCAACAAGGGTTGGGACGGGATTAGAATAGATTTTAGTGGGGAAGGGCCGCCTTAGGTAGAATCCGGGCCGCCAAATAAGGGAAATGAGTTTTGGGAAGGAAACACGTATCCTATGTACAAAGGGTTGGAGAGTATTTTTTTATATATGTAGAGAAGGCGGCGAATTGTGTTAAATGATAAGTTGGGGTTTAGAATGTCCTGATTAGTAGATATTTTGATAGAGATGGGTGTCATGATAATTGAGTTGATTAATATCAGAGTCAGAGGGAGAAAGTTTATATAGGTATAGAAATCTAATACAGAAAAACGAGAATAAATAATTTACATCACCCACAGTATATTAAAGTAAGATTGTTGAAAAGCCAGAGAGATTCATGATAAAGTATATATATAATTGTTTATTTTTTTGTTTCAACCAGTGACAGAATTTTGATAAAATTTGATGTAAAGTCAAGAAGTGTTTATTTTAAATGATTTAAATGTCAAGTTGATGATTAATTATATTAATATTTGTTTGTTTTAAATATTTTGTTTATTATGTTTTGTATTTCAAGGTAGGATATTGAAAATGTTCAAGGTGTTTTCAGAAATCATACATAACATATGTAGGTCAAGGGTTTTGTACTTGACCTAGTTATGATCAGCTGATGAGTTCATACACCTACTAAGCTTGTAGAGTAGGAATTCAATTTTAATTTGTTTGTTTGATTAATTCAAACTAATATTTGAATAATTTTAATAAATGTTACTTAATAAATAAATTTAATAAATATTTAATGAATAATTTTTTTTGGTTTTTCGCCTGCCAGCGAGTGAATATTTTGAGTAATGATCATTTTATTGTATATGTATTAATGATGTTCCTTTTGTTGTATTGCTTTATATTGGTAGGCTATAAATTGTTCTCATGCTAGAGTAAGGATGTATTTGTATTAATAGGAATGTTTAGGTTAAGTCATTGAAACAAAAATTAGAAAAAAGAGGAAGAGAATTTTTTGGTAAAAGATTTTTTTTTGAATATTGAATTTTTTGAATTTATAATAAATTTTAAAAGGAAGTTTTTATTTTTAGTGTGTTATGGTAATATGTAATGTTAATGTGTGTGAGCCCAGTATCTGCTAAAGGCAGCCCAGCTTGCAAAAAGGGGATCCACATCGGCGGAGGAGCTGGGATAATTTTAGCCCGGGATTGAGGATTTTGGGGGTAGCATGTTAGAAGGCGAGGTGCGCCGTGGTGCGAGTCTGATCGATTTCTCGGTGTTGGGATCTCTTACAGAGAAGTCCAGTGATCTCGTTCAGATGAGTCCATGGTCACTGAGCCAGGGGGGTCGTGTACCCATGAGGTTAAGAACAAGGGGGTTGTTGGCACCAGTTCCTCTCCGGTCCTCTTCGGGGTTTATCGATGAGATTTCTTCTGTCATGGACAGCAGCATTCTCATCGAGGGGGTATTGTAGCGGGTCATTTTTGGGTGTTTTTGTTTTAACCGTTTGGGGCATATATTTATATTTTTATGTATTTCGTTTTGGGCGGATTGTCATTGTGCAACGTATTTGTCCGTATTACAGACCAGTGTTGAGAAACAGTTGGAAACAAAGCGAAACGCAATCAGTGGTGTAACACGGCTGAAGAATTTACCTCCACAAAATTCTGAGAACTTTGTACCTGTGTGTGGCAGCGCACATACGCAACTGCTCAATCACGCTCCAAGTGACGCTCTAACAAAAACCAAGATGGCTAGAGAGAATAATCTTTGTCGTTTTCTTCAAGATCTTGCGGAAATGCTGTTTTAAGTCCCACCCACTTTTATGACATTAGCCAGTGCCTATTTGAAATCGTCTGCTATCATCACTCCAACAACTACGTGACTAGTATGAGTCGAAACTGGGACGACTAACTGGAAGGCATTGATGTCCGTCGTCTTGACTAAAATGCTCCCGGAGTGGGGAACTGAGAGACGCCGGCAGTTCGTTGTCGACTCCCGCCTGCGCAGGCCGCCCGTCAACCGGGCTCAGAAACAAATTTTTATAATTAATGTAACAACTAACAATAACAAAGTATGTGACCGCGGTCAAGTAAAAGTGCAGAACATAGTTATATATATATATTTTTCGGACACTAAAAAGAAATATAAAGGAATGAGGAGTGCACGCGAGGACCACGTTGCCGACGGGGAGGGATATTATTAAAAAATGTTAAGGGTTATATAATTTTTTGTGTGTTTGTGTGTGTGCAAAATTGCAGGCTGGGCAGTCTTGTGTGTGTGTATATAAAATAAGGTAAGCTGTAGTATAAGATAGAATAAGAGTGATAATCATGTAACCCAAGCAAAGGATCAATTCTTACGAAAATATTTCAGATGTAGTAAAGTTTGTAAAAAATTTAAATGATTCAAAACTAAATTAAAATGTTAATTCTCTTCATAAAAAATGTGTGTGTAACTCATTCACACAACCTTAGAAATTACGTCTGCATCCCAAACATACGTATGACGAAACCTTGAAGCCACGCGATGGTAAGTAGGAGTGAATTAACATTAATTTTAAATTATTACGATATCATTCTTTTTAATAATATAGAAAGTTTCATCCACTTACATAAGCTGTGGACAACCGATTCACATTAAATGAGACGTCAGGCTCTTTGTCACAAGTAACAGAATTGGTGTCAGCAGTGTATGGAGTAAATGCACTGCGTTTATCAGTCAGAATGTCAGAACCAAGGAAAGTTTGAAGATTACTAAAAAGTTCTGCATCATCATCCAGGCAGTTAGCATTTTTAAGATTCTGAAATGCAAGCCCATTGACGGTGCAGGTCTTAAGAGCATCACCAAACTGTGGCACAATAGGATTATTATTGGCCAATTAGTATCAGCTGTTGACAACAGACGTTATAAAGTTGTTTGTGAAACCTTCTCGAAATTTTTGACTGATATATATTTTGTGTAATCAAGTAAGTACATTTTCAATTTTATAATCTATTTTGACTTTATTCCCTTTGAAACTGTATTCATAAGTCATTTAGGTTTAATTTTAAATAATAATGAAACTTTCTCTTGTGAACTTACTTGTCTTTTTCCGTCGAACGCGTTTCGGCGTCGTGTTCACCTTTGTCAGCTTAGAAACATATTTCTAAAAATATCTGAAAAACTAAGTTTTGGTGGTGACTTTGGTACAAATGTTTTTCTGGTTTAGATCGAGATTATGCCTCGAGAATACTTTAGAAAACTTGGGTGTCATTCCTATCGCAATTACACCGAGGAATCATTAGAGAAAGCAGTCGAATCTGTAATAAACCACAGTTTATCAATAAGGAAAGCTGCAGAAAAGTGAGTTTAAATTTTTTACCAAAATAAAATGCATTTAGTACTTGAAATTAATCTGAGATTTGTATTTACACTTATTTTTCTTTCTTTTCTAGATACGGAATTGCTAAAAACACGATTGTGAACCACATCAATAAAAGGAAAATTGGTGACCGAGTGAGAAGCCCTGGTGGACAGGAGATTTTCACTATGGAAGAGGAGGCGATCATGGTCGCTCATATTGTGGCTACATCCACTTATGGGTTCCCAGTGACTGTGATGGATTTGAAGGTAATCGCACAATCATACCTTAATTCAATTGGGAGAAAAGTAAAAATTTTCAAAAACAATATTCCTGGACGAGCTTGGGTCGAGGGTTTTCTGAAAAGGCATCATGACATTTCAAGACGAGTGGCAAGAAACAGTTGGAGACGGTTTAAGTTCTCATTTTACCATTGATGTGCTCAAGTTGTGCCAAGAGCATAATGTAACCTTCGTAGCATTACCCCCACATACCTCTCATTTACTTCAGCCACTTGACGTTGCCTATTTCAGGTCAATGAAAGGTGAGTGGAGAAAGTTGTTAAATGAGTGGAAAGACACTCCCTATGGCAGAAGATGTGGAACTATTCCCAAGGAACAATTTCCTAAGCTGCTTAGTAAACTTTGGGATAACCTATTGGAGAAGGGTAAAGAAAATTTAAAATCTGGTTTTAAAAAATCCAGCATCTTTCCATTTGACAAACAACCTGTCTTTCGAAGATTGAGCAACTTTGGTACATAGAGGGTGGCATTGGTATATGTGCATTTTTGAAATTCAAACGTTTCTGGCGGGCTTATTTTACATACCACCAAGATAGTACGGCTTCTATTTGATCAGCTGATTTTCCAACAGCAAACATCTGCTGTGCAATGCCTTCTTGATTTTTTTTTAAGGTTAGACGCCAATTAGCACAGAGTACGAATATATAGAGGAGAAATCCAATGTTAAAATTTTGCCCACTAAGTGGAGCTAAATGATAATGCAGTATGGTCACGTGACTCCAGTATACTGTATTATCCTCTGCTGCATAGGCGGGAAATCTAAAAAAGGAAATGCTGCTAGGCTTTATTTGAAATTACTCTTAAACGTTTACAGTTTCATCAGACATATTTTCATGTCATTGTAATTACAGAAAAATGTTTTAAAAAAAATGAATAATTACAATGTTTCAAGGTAGACATGTAAAATGTCTAAAAACTTAAAAACATTTTAATCAAAATTTAATAAGTAAATGCATGAAAAGTGAATTAAAAAATTAGAAAACTTACATTTACAAACCATTTATTGTACTAGTTACATCAACAAAGTAATTAGGTTTTTACAATTTTTAAGTACATGTGGCATCACAAAACATTCTGTGTATAAAACGTTAATAAAAATTTTTCTTTTAATAAACACTTGTTTACAAATAATTGAAAATGTCTTTGCTTTAATGAAAATACACTTTAATTGCCTTTGGTTTCAAGGATATTAATCATTTGTTTTTGAAAACCACTGTGCATTTTATTGACATAAGGTCACAAATAGTTGGTAAACACTTAGGTAAAAATCAAGGAAAAACAAATTTAAGTATTTTATTTTTATTTTTACTCAAAAACATTTTAAATTACAAAAATACATATAGTGAGTAGAATTAACTAAGCAAATTTATAAAATATTACATAACACATAATAATTCAAATTCCAGTTCTACTAGTTACATACAAAAGTCAAACAAATCTACAAACACTTCACATTATGTACAAGACCTAACAGCTAATCACTACAGAACAATCTGAAATAATATAAATATATAAACGCAAACATTATTTTGAAATATTATACAAATGAAAAGACTTGAAGTTTATTATAAAAAACTTACTCAATAAAAATTCACAAAACATGACTAACACATAATACATTCAAATTTCAGCTCTACCACTTATATGCAAAACTCAACACTAATCTACAAACACTTCACATTATGTACAAGACCTAACAGCTAATCGCTACAGAACAATTTGAAATAATACAAATATATAAACCCAAACATTATTTTGAAATATTATACAAATGAACAGACTTGAAGTTATTATAAAAAACTTACTCAATAAAAATTCACCGAACATGAAATAACGCATAATACATTCAAATTCCAGTTATACTAGTTACACACAAAAAGTCAAACAAATCTACAAACACTTTGCCAGAACAATTTGAAATAATACAAATATATAAACCCAAACATTATTTTGAAATATTATACAAATGAACAGACTTGAATTTTATTATCCAAAAACTTAATCAATAAACATTCACAAAACATGACATAACAATAATACATTCAAATTTCAGTTTTACCACTTACAGTATATACAAAACTCAACACAAATCTATAAACACTACACATTATGTACAAGACCTAACAGCTAAACGCTACAGACAATTTGACATTATACATATTGTAACGTTACATAACCCAGTCCCAAAAATGATAACTTAATTACCCCATCATAAAGGTCAGAAATGGGTATAATATACCTAGCTCTAAATTACTTTATATCACAAAACATTATAAACTATACGTAATTGATATCAAGTGTACCCAGTGAGTAAATAAGTGACTTTGAAGGGAGCATCTCACAGACTTATGCTGTAGATGTAGAAACAATTGATTATAATAGTAGACTGTATTGCTACTAACCAATTATGTGTTTTGTTGAAATATTGTATGATTTGTATTGTGTAGGCAACTAAAATTTAGTACCTAGGTTTAATTTTATATTTAATAGAATAATTATGTTTGAATATAAGATAACCCAGGGTTAAATATAAAAGAGTTAAATATAAAATAATAACAAAAAATAAAATAATACTGTATGAATAAAATGGCAAAAGAAAATAGTGCAGTGTAAGGATACTATAAGAAATTAATAAATAATATATAAATTCAATTAAAGGAAATAATAATATTAAAGACCTATATCTAAGGTTATGAGAAAACAAACGGAAAAACCTTATATAAATCAAATTGGATAATAAACCAAAGTTAAAAAGAATTATTTTTCTATAAATAAGAAATAAATGTATAATAATTAAAAACAGCCTATATACTCAAAAGTACATATAAGCACCAATAAAAAATATAAAAATTATTGGTTACTAAGAGTAACCGGGTAACAACATATGAATTAATTGTTAAAACGATTGGAAACCGTTCAGTTGAGAAAAAGTAATGTCACAAAAATTTTATTAAAACCATTTAAAACTTTCGGAAACCGTGCCAAAATGGAATAAAAATTGACTCACAGTATCCACCTTATGTTCAAACTCCTTCAGATATCAAATATAACGTGCTTTACCCGATAAAAAAGTGAAATAACCAATTCCAAGATCTGGCCTAGCTGAACCGCACTTCGAGTTTTTTAGCGAGATTGTATCTTATGGACATTCAATGAAATTACAAAACAACTAGAACTACAACACTAGAAACAGCTCCATTCAAGTAAAAACTTCGAGGAAAGAGGTAATATAAACGTTATTAATCATTATTAACCAAGAAAACCTCATATCAAATCGTTGTGCAGTTACAATATTTCGTAAATGATTCCATGTGTATAATAAAGAAATAATCTGCACTCTTGCGGACAAATCCGGAACTACATACTACGAAATAAACCAAAAAATTTGAAATTTATTATTTTTATCTTGTAAAGCGTAGTATATAATTATTCTTTTCTGACCGTCTCATAACACAAAGAACTTACCCTTAACCCTTACCCTTAATCTGATTGATTTGAACATTAATAATTATAATTCATAAGTGACGATCGCAAAAAGGTACTCTGACCGCTCCAAGACTTTCAAAAGACGGACGTCACACATCTTCTTTAAGATTACGTTACAAAATGGCGCTTACAACAGTGGGGCGTAATTAAATAAGACGAGCACACAATAGGTCACATCCAAAGACTCCTCGGATAGTACCTCAGAGCGGATTACATTACAATATATATAAACATAAACATTATTTTGAAATACAGAAATCATCAGACTAAGAAGTTTATTGGCAAAAGACCCAGAAAACCTTTAGATTAATGAACTGCATAGAAGCCCAATATGAATTTAAAACCTAAATTGTTCGCGAATAGTACATTTGTCAATTCTGCCAATCAATTAAATTGATATACTGACATAAAGTACTTCATTCACAAGATTAACACACTGATCCTTACAGAGCAGAGACCATCCTTACACCAAAGCAATACATTGTCATAATCAATTATTGGTCAATTATTTAGTGATTTTTAACATACCTTTTTGTTTCAACTAAACAATTGTTTTTATGTCCGCACCATGAGACTATACATATTTTATAGGAGTCTACAAATGTTTTTACATGTCTGATAATGTACTATACAACAGCCCAAATCAATTAAAATTAGCTCATTTAATAGTACATACAACTTCTGCCGATCAAATTTGATGACTTTTGCTATCAAGTATTTTATTCACAAACCTGAATACTGAGCAACACACATTACTAAATTTTTTGATGGATACGTTAGACTCTGTACTCTCAGAATTTAATACCGACATTAAAAAGTACAGCATATCATTTGGTGCAGATACCATCTTTCCATTAATGAATATATTACGTTAATTAAATTTCATATAAAATTAATATAAATATTTAAAACATGTACAAATTTATTTGTTATGTAGTTCATTGTTTCTTCTCCTAACCCACCACCTAACACGTTTTAAATATAATTTTTAAAAAATTTTGTAAGTTTGTTTCATAATGGACTTCACAGCAGTTCATCAGCCATGTGAAACTACCTTTTTGTGTAACTGCACACATGACGACTTCTGTCAATTTGTCCAAATAGCATTTCTCATCCAGTATTTCATCCACAACGTTAGCACATTGAGAAACACAGGTAATGTAAGCCGTGTTTCTGTGCCCTCAGTGTACTCTCTGAATAGAATACCCAGATGAGAAAGTTTATTTGTGTCATTGGAGCAGAGACCTGCTCTGGAGTCGTCACATGTACTATTGCCTAAAAGTTTTCTGGCAGTAAATCCACTTAATACGCTGTGGACAACTGATTCACATTAAATGAGATGTCAGCCTCTTTGTCACAAGTAATAGAATTGGTGTCAGCAGTGTATGGAGTAAATGCACTGCGTTTATCAGTCAGAATGTCAGAACCAAGGAAAGTTTGAAGATTACTTAAAAGATCTGCATCATCATCCAGGCAGTTAGCATTTTTAAGATTCTGAAATGCAAGCCCATTGATGATGCAGGTCTTAAGAGCATCAACAAACTGTGGCACAGTAGGATTATTATTGGCCAATTAGTATCAGCTGTTGACAACAGACGTTATAATGTTGTTTGCGAAACCTTCTCGAAATTTTTTACTGATATATATTTTGTGTAATCAAGTAAGAACATTTTCAATTTTATAATCTATTTTGACTTTATTCCCTTTGAAACTGTATTCATAAGTCATTTAGTTTTATTTTTATATAATAATGAAACTTTCTCTTGTGAACTTACTTTCTTTTTCCGTCAAACGCGTTTCAGCGTCGTGTTCGCCTTTGTCAGCTTAGAAACATATTTCTAAAAATATCTGAAAAACTAAGTTTTGGTGGTGACTTTGGTACAAATGTTTTTCTGGTTCAGATCGAGATTATACCTCGAGAATACTTTAGAAAACTTGGGTGTCGTTCCTATCGCAATTACACCGAGGAATCATTAGAGAAAGCAGTCGAATCTGTAATAAACCACAGTTTATCAATAAGGAAAGCTGCAGAAAAGTGAGTTTAAATTTTTTACTAAAATAAAATGCATTTAGTACTTGAAATTAATCTGAGATTTGTATTTACACTTATTTTTCTTTCTTTTCTAGGTACGGAATTGCTGAAAACACGATTGTGAACCACATCAATAAAAGGAAAATTGGTGACTAAGTGAGAAGGTCTGGTGGACAGGAGATTTTCACTATGGAAGAGGAGGCGATCATGGTGGCTCATATTGTGGCTACATCCACTTATGGGTTCCCAGTGACTGTGATGGATTTGAAGGTAATCGCACAATCTTACCTTAATTCAATTGGGAGAAAAGTAAAAATTTTCAAAAACAATATTCCTGGACGAGCTTGGGTCGAGGGTTTTCTGAAAAGGCATCATGACATTTCAAGACGAGTGGCAAGAAACAGTTGGAGACGGTTTAAGTTCTCATTTTACCATTGATGTGCTCAAGTTGTGCCAAGAGCATAATGTAACCTTCGTAGCATTACCCCCACATACCTCTCATTTACTTCAGCCACTTGACGTTGCCTATTTCAGGTCAATGAAAGGTGAGTGGAGAAAGTTGTTAAATGAGTGGAAAGACACTCCCTATGGCAGAAGATGTGGAACTATTCCCAAGGAACAATTTCCTAAGCTGCTTAGTAAACTTTGGGATAACCTATTGGAGAAGGGTAAAGAAAATTTAAAATCTGGTTTTAAAAAATCCAGCATCTTTCCATTTGACAAAGAACCTGTCTTTCGAAGATTGAGCAACTTTGGTACATAGAGGGTGGCATTGGTACATGTGCATTTTTGAAATTCAAACGTTTCTGGCGGGCTTATTTTACATACCACCAAGATAGTATGGCTTCTGTTTGATCAGCTGATTTTCCAACAGCAAACATCTGCTGTGCAATGCCTTCTTGATTTTTTTTTAAGGTTAGACGCCAATTAGCACAGAGTACGAATATATAGAGGAGAAATCCAATGTTAAAATTTTGACTGAAGTCTCTAGCGCTCCTGGTGACTGTGTTGCCCACTAAGTGGAGCTAAATGATAAT
This sequence comes from Magicicada septendecula, assembly GCA_034769895.1. Taxonomy (NCBI): domain Eukaryota; kingdom Metazoa; phylum Arthropoda; class Insecta; order Hemiptera; family Cicadidae; genus Magicicada; species Magicicada septendecula. The sequence goes on along the minus strand of CM068368.1, from coordinate 749,505,064 downwards.
GCAGTATGGTCACGTGACTCCAGTATACTCCAGTATAAAAAAGGAAATGCTGCTAGGCTTTATTTGAAATTACTCTTAAACGTTTACAGTTTCATCAGACATATTTTCATGTCATTGTAATTACAGAAAAATGTTTAAAAAAATGAATAATTACAGTGTTTCAAGGTAGACATGTAAAATGTCTAAAAACTTAAAAACATTTTAATCAAAATTTAGTAAGTAAATGCATGAAAAGTGAATTAAAAAATTAGAAAACTTACATTTACAAACCATTTATTGTACTAGTTACATCAACAAAGTAATTAGGTTTTTACAATTTTTAAGTACATGTGGCATCACAAAACATTCTGTGTATAAAACGTTAATAAAAATTTTTCTTTTAATAAACACTTGTTTACAAATAATTGAAAATGTCTTTGCTTTAATGAAAATACACTTTAATTGCCTTTGGTTTCAAGGATATTAATCATTTGTTTTTGAAAACCACTGTGCATTTTATTGACATAAGGTCACAAATAGTTGGTAAAGACTTAGGTAAAAATCAAGGAAAAACAAATTTAAGTATTTTATTTTTATTTTTACTCAAAAACATTTTAAATTACAAAAATACATATAGTGAGTAGAATTAACTAAGCAAAAATATAAAATATTACATAACACATAATAATTCAAATTCCAGTTCTACTAGTTACATACAAAAGTCAAACAAATCTACAAACACTTCACATTATGTACAAGACCTAACAGCTAATCACTACAGAACAATCTGAAATAATATAAATATATAAACGCAAACATTATTTTGAAATATTATACAAATGAAAAGATGTGAAGTTTATTCTAAAAAACTTACTCAATAAAAATTCACAAAACATGACTAACACATAATACATTCAAATTTCAGCTCTACCACTTATATGCAAAACTCAACACTAATCTACAAACACTTCACATTATGTACAAGACCTAACAGCTAATCGCTACAGAACAATTTGAAATAATACAAATATATAAACCCAAACATTATTTTGAAATATTATACAAATGAACAGACTTGAAGTTATTATAAAAAACTTACTCAATAAAAATTCACCGAACATGAAATAACGCATAATACATTCAAATTCCAGTTATACTAGTTACACACAAAAAGTCAAACAAATCTACAAACACTTTGCCAGAACAATTTGAAATAATACAAATATATAAACCCAAACATTATTTTGAAATATTATACAAATGAACAGACTTGAATTTTATTATCCAAAAACTTAATCAATAAAAATTCACAAAACATGACATAACAATAATACATTCAAATTTCAGTTTTACCACTTACAGTATATACAAAACTCAACACAAATCTATAAACACTACACATTATGTACAAGACCTAACAGCTAAACGCTACAGACAATTTGACATTATACATATTGTAACGTTACATAACCCAGTCCCAAAAATGATAACTTAATTACCCCATCATAAAGGTCAGAAATGGGTATAATATACCTAGCTCTTAATTACTTTATATCACAAAACATTATAAACTATACGTAATTGATATCAAGTGTACCCAGTGAGTAAATAAGTGACTTTGAAGGGAGCATCTCACAGACTTATGCTGTAGATGTAGAAACAATTGATTATAATAGTAGACTGTATTGCTACTAACCAATTATGTGTTTTGTTGAAATATTGTATGATTTGTATTGTGTAGGCAACTAAAATTTAGTACCTAGGTTTAATTTTATATTTAATAGAATAATTATGTTTGAATATAAGATAACCCAGGGTTAAATATAAAAGAGTTAAATATAAAATAATAATAAAAAATAAAATAATACTGTATGAATAAAATGGCAAAAGAAAATAGTGCAGTGTAAGGATACTATAAGAAATTAATAAATAATATATAAATTCAATTAAAGGAAATAATAATATTAAAGACCTATATCTAAGGTTATGAGAAAACAAACGGAAAAACCTTATATAAATCAAATTGGATAATAAACCAAAGTTAAAAAGAATTATTTTTCTATAAATAAGAAATAAATGTATAATAATTAAAAACAGCCTATATACTCAAAAGTAGATATAAGCACCAATAAAAAATATAAAAATTATTGGTTACTAAGAGCAACCGGGTAACAACATATGAATTAATTGTTAAAACGATTGGAAACCGTTCAGTTGAGAAAAAGTAATGTCACAAAAATTTTATTAAAACCATTTAAAACTTTCGGAAACCGTGCCAAAATGGAATAAAAATTGACTCACAGTATCCACCTTATGTTCAAACTCCTTCAGATATCAAATATAACGTGCTTTACCCGATAAAAAAAGTGAAATAACCAATTCCAAGATCTGGCCTAGCTGAACCGCACTTCGAGTTTTTTAGCGAGATTGTATCTTACGGACATTCAACGAAATTACAAAACAACTAGAACTACAACACTAGAAACAGCTCCATTCAAGTAAAAACTTCGAGGAAAGAGGTAATATAAACGTTATTAATCATTATTAACCAAGAAAACCTCATATCAAATCGTTGTGCAGTTACAATATTTCATAAATGATTCCATGTGTATAATAAAGAAATAATCTGCACTCTTGCGGACAAATCCGGAACTACATACTACGAAATAAACCAAAAAATTTGAAATTTATTATTTTTATCTTGTAAAGCGTAGTATATAATTATTCTTTTCTGACCGTCTCATAACACAAAGAACTTACCCTTAACCCTTACCCTTAATCTGATTGATTTGAACATTAATAATTATAATTCATAAGTGACGATCGCAAAACGGTACTCTGACCGCTCCAAGACTTTCAAAAGACGGACATCACACATCTTCTTTAAGATTACGTTACAAAATGGCGCTTACAACAGTGGGGCGTAATTAAATAAGACGAGCACACAATAGGTCACATCCAAAGACTCCTCGGAAAGTACCTCAGAGCGGATTACATTACAATATATATAAACATAAACATTATTTTGAAATACAGAAATCATCAGACTAAGAAGTTTATTGGCAAAAGACCCAGAAAACCTTTAGATTAATGAACTGCATAGAAGCCCAATATGAATTTAAAACCTAAATTGTTCGCGAATAGTACATTTGTCAATTCTGCCAATCAATTAAATTGATATACTGACATAAAGTACTTCATTCACAAGATTAACACACTGATCCTTACAGAGCAGAGACCATCCTTACACCAAAGCAATACATTGTCATAATCAATTATTGGTCAATTATTTAGTGATTTTTAACATACCTTTTTGTTTCAACTAAACAATTGTTTTTATGTCCGCACCATGAGACTATATATATTTTATAGGAGTCTACAAATGTTTTTACATGTCTGATAATGTACTATACAACAGCCCAAATCAACTAAAATTAGCTCATTTAATAGTACATACAACTTCTGCCGATCAAATTTGATGACTTTTGCTATCAAGTATTTTATTCACAAACCTGAATACTGAGCAACACACATTACTAAATTTTTTGATGGATACGTTAGACTCTGTACTCTCAGAATTTAATACCGACATTAAAAAGTACAGCATATCATTTGGTGCAGATACCATCTTTCCATTAATGAATATATTACGTTAATTAAATTTCATATAAAATTAATATAAATATTTAAAACATGTACAAATTTATTTGTTATGTAGTTCATTGTTTCTTCTCCTAACCCACCACCTAACACGTTTTAAATATAATTTTTAAAAAATTTTGTAAGTTTGTTTCATAATGGACTTCACAGCAGTTCATCAGCCATGTGAAACTACCTTTTTGTGTAACTGCACACATGACGACTTCTGTCAATTTGTCCAAATAGCATTTCTCATCCAGTATTTCATCCACAACGTTAGCACATTGAGAAACACAGGTAATGTAAGCCGTGTTTCTGTGCCCTCAGTGTACTCTCTGAATAGAATACCCAGATGAGAAAGTTTATTTGTGTCATTGGAGCAGAGACCTGCTCTGGAGTCGTCACATGTACTATTGCCTAAAAGTTTTCTGGCAGTAAATCCACTTAATATGCTGTGGACAACTGATTCACATTAAATGAGATGTCAGGCTCTTTGTCACAAGTAATAGAATTGGTGTCAGCAGTGTATGGAGTAAATGCACTGCGTTTATCAGTCAGAATGTCAGAACCAAGGAAAGTTTGAAGATTACTTAAAAGATCTGCATCATCATCCAGGCAGTTAGCATTTTTAAGATTCTGAAATGCAAGCCCATTGATGATGCAGGTCTTAAGAGCATCAACAAACTGTGGCACAGTAGGATTATTATTGGCCAATTAGTATCAGCTGTTGACAACAGACGTTATAAAGTTGTTTGCGAAACCTTCTCGAAATTTTTTACTGATATATATTTTGTGTAATCAAGTAAGAACATTTTCAATTTTATAATCTATTTTGACTTTATTCCCTTTGAAACTGTATTCATAAGTCATTTAGTTTTATTTTTATATAATAATGAAACTTTCTCTTGTGAACTTACTTGTCTTTTTCCGTCGAACGCGTTTCGGCGTCGTGTTCGCCTTTGTCAGCTTAGAAACATATTTCTAAAAATATCTGAAAAACTAAGTTTTGGTGGTGACTTTGGTACAAATGTTTTTCTGGTTCAGATCGAGATTATACCTCGAGAATACTTTAGAAAACTTGGGTGTCGTTCCTATCGCAATTACACCGAGGAATCATTAGAGAAAGCAGTCGAATCTGTAATAAACCACAGTTTATCAATAAGGAAAGCTGCAGAAAAGTGAGTTTAAATTTTTTACTAAAATAAAATGCATTTAGTACTTGAAATTAATCTGAGATTTGTATTTACACTTATTTTTCTTTCTTTTCTAGGTACGGAATTGCTGAAAACACGATTGTGAACCACATCAATAAAAGGAAAATTGGTGACTAAGTGAGAAGGTCTGGTGGACAGGAGATTTTCACTATGGAAGAGGAGGCGATCATGGTGGCTCATATTGTGGCTACATCCACTTATGGGTTCCCAGTGACTGTGATGGATTTGAAGGTAATCGCACAATCATACCTTAATTCAATTGGGAGAAAAGTAAAAATTTTCAAAAACAATATTCCTGGACGAGCTTGGGTCGAGGGTTTTCTGAAAAGGCATCATGACATTTCAAGACGAGTGGCAAGAAACAGTTAGAGACGGTTTAAGTTCTCATTTTACCATTGATGTGCTCAAGTTGTGCCAAGAGCATAATGTAACCTTCGTAGCATTACCCCCACATACCTCTCATTTACTTCAGCCACTTGACGTTGCCTATTTCAGGTCAATGAAAGGTGAGTGGAGAAAGTTGTTAAATGAGTGGAAAGACACTCCCTATGGCAGAAGATGTGGAACTATTCCCAAGGAACAATTTCCTAAGCTGCTTAGTAAACTTTGGGATAACCTATTGGAGAAGGGTAAAGAAAATTTAAAATCTGGTTTTAAAAAATCCAGCATCTTTCCATTTGACAAAGAACCTGTCTTTCGAAGATTGAGCAACTTTGGTACATAGAGGGTGGCATTGGTACATGTGCATTTTTGAAATTCAAACGTTTCTGGCGGGCTTATTTTACATACCACCAAGATAGTATGGCTTCTGTTTGATCAGCTGATTTTCCAACAGCAAACATCTGCTGTGCAATGCCTTCTTGATTTTTTTTTAAGGTTAGACGCCAATTAGCACAGAGTACGAATATATAGAGGAGAAATCCAATGTTAAAATTTTGACTGAAGTCTCTAGCGCTCCTGGTGACTGTGTTGCCCACTAAGTGGAGCTAAATGATAATGCAGTATGGTCACGTGACTCCAGTATACTCCAGTATAAAAAAGGAAATGCTGCTAGGCTTTATTTGAAATTACTCTTAAACGTTTACAGTTTCATCAGACATATTTTCATGTCATTGTAATTACAGAAAAATGTTAAAAAAAATGAATAATTACAGTGTTTCAAGGTAGACATGTAAAATGTCTAAAAACTTAAAAACATTTTAATCAAAATTTAGTAAGAAAATGCATGAAAAGTGAATTAAAAAATTAGAAAACTTACATTTACAAACCATTAATTGTACTAGTTACATCAACAAAGTAATTAGGTTTTTACAATTTTTAAGTACATGTGGCATCACAAAACATTCTGTGTATAAAACGTTAATAAAAATTTTTCTTTTAATAAACACTTGTTTACAAATAATTGAAAATGTCTTTGCTTTAATGAAAATACACTTTAATTGCCTTTGGTTTCAAGGATATTAATCATTTGTTTTTGAAAACCACTGTGCATTTTATTGACATAAGGTCACAAATAGTTGGTAAATACTTAGGTAAAAATCAAGGAAAAACAAATTTAAGTATTTTATTTTTATTTTTACTCAAAAACATTTTAAATTACAAAAATACATACAGTGAGTAGAATTAACTAAGCAAATTTATAAAATATTACATAACACATAATAATTCAAATTCCAGTTCTACTAGTTACATACAAAAGTCAAACAAATCTACAAACACTTCACATTATGTACAAGACCTAACAGCTAATCACTACAGAACAATCTGAAATAATATAAATATATAAACGCAAACATTATTTTGAAATATTATACAAATGAAAAGACTTGAAGTTTATTATAAAAAACTTACTCAATAAAAATTCACAAAACGTGACTAACACATAATACATTCAAATTTCAGCTCTACCACTTATACGCAAAACTCAACACTAATCTACAAACACTTCACATTATGTACAAGACCTAACAGCTAATCGCTACAGAACAATTTGAAATAATACAAATATATAAACCCAAACATTATTTTGAAATATTATACAAATGAACAGACTTGAAGTTATTATAAAAAACTTACTCAATAAAAATTCACCGAACATGAAATAACGCATAATACATTCAAATTCCAGTTATACTAGTTACACACAAAAAGTCAAACAAATCTACAAACACTTTGCCAGAACAATTTGAAATAATACAAATATATAAACCCAAACATTATTTTGAAATATTATACAAATAAACAGACTTGAATTTTATTATCCAAAAACTTAATCAATAAAAATTCACAAAACATGACATAACAATAATACATTCAAATTTCAGTTTTACCACTTACAGTATATACAAAACTCAACACAAATCTATAAACACTACACATTATGTACAAGACCTAACAGCTAAACGCTACAGACAATTTGACATTATACATATTGTAACGTTACATAACCCAGTCCCAAAAATGATAACTTAATTACCCCATCATAAAGGTCAGAAATGGGTATAATATACCTAGCTCTAAATTACTTTATATCACAAAACATTATAAACTATACGTAATTGATATCAAGTGTACCCAGTGAGTAAATAAGTGACTTTGAAGGGAGCATCTCACAGACTTATGCTGTAGATGTAGAAACAATTGATTATAATAGTAGACTGTATTGCTACTAACCAATTATGTGTTTTGTTGAAATATTGTATGATTTGTATTGTGTAGGCAACTAAAATTTAGTACCTAGGTTTAATTTTATATTTAATAGAATAATTATGTTTGAATATAAGATAACCCAGGGTTAAATATAAAAGAGTTAAATATAAAAGAGTTAAATATAAAATAATAATAAAAAATAAAATAATACTGTATGAATAAAATGGCAAAAGAAAATAGTGCAGTGTAAGGATACTATAAGAAATTAATAAATAATATATAAATTCAATTAAAGGAAATAATAATATTAAAGACCTATATCTAAGGTTATGAGAAAACAAACGGAAAAACCTTATATAAATCAAATTGGATAATAAACCAAAGTTAAAAAGAATTATTTTTCTATAAATAAGAAATAAATTTATAATAATTAAAAACAGCCTATATACTCAAAAGTAGATATAAGCACCAATAAAAAATATAAAAATTATTGGTTACTAAGAGTAACCGGGTAACAACATATGAATTAATTGTTAAAACGATTGGAAACCGTTCAGTTGAGAAAAAGTAATGTCACAAAAATTTTCTTGGATTTCGTTGTCCATGACGTGTCCGTTACTTAACTAAATATCACTATAATATTGACGACTCGGAACACAAAGTTTTTTATAAGTAAATACGTAAAGTTTTACCTTACAGCCTAAACCGGCTTTCACCTATAGAAGGCTTCATCAGAGGCTGTCGTTAGTAGCGCTGCTCGTCTTGTTGTTGGCGACGAGAAAGTGTTTCGAAAGATTGAAGCTGTGTGTGTGTGTGGTGAGATGTGTTCGAATAATGCGTGCGATTTGAATTGTGTCTGTTCGTTTAGGATGTCGTTTTTATTTGTTTTTGTGTGTTTGTATATTTCTAATTGTTCTAGAGTGTCTAGTTTTCGGCCTTTTGTGTGTACGTGTAGTATGTTCATGTTATTGTCGATGTTTTTATATGTGTGGTTTGCTTCAATGAGGTGGTTTGCGAAGGTAGATTCTGTAGTGGTGTGGAGTGCTTTTGTGTGTTCAATGTATCTCTGTTTGAAGCTACGTCCTGTCTGGCCTATGTAGAATTTACTGCAATTTGAACAATTTAGTTTATATACACCGGGTAGATCGAATTTGTTTTGTGCTTTGGGCATGTGTTTTGATAGTGTGTGTTCTGTTTTGTTAGTAGTTTTGTAAGCGATTCTGTATCCTGCTTTTTTGAATTTGTGGGCAATTTTTTCTGTTTGTTTGTTGATGTATGTTAGTGTTATGAATTTGTTGTTTTCTGTCTTTGTCTGTTGTTTGTTTTGTGTTTTGTGTAGGAGTTTACTGACTATTGTTCTGTCATAACCGCTAGATTCTGCTAGATATTTTATCGTGTTTAGTTCGTCTTTGTAGTCTATTTCATCTAAGGGGATGTTGTTAAGTCTATGTATCATGGTTCTAAAAGCAGCTAGTTTGTGTTGTATTGGGTGATTGGAGGTGTTGTGTATTAGTGTGTCAGTTGTAGTTGGTTTTCTGTATATACTGAATTTGTGCCTGTGTTCTAGTTTTGTGATGGAGAGGTCTAAGAAGTTTATGGTATTGTTGTGTTCGTATTCGGCAGTGAAGGTTATGTTTTTATGTATTTTGTTTATTTGCGTTAGTAACTGTTCACATTGTCTTTTGTTTCCCCTGTATAGTATTAGAATGTCATCAACGTATCTGTGCCAATATAGTATTTTATGTGAGTGTCTGTCATTGTTTGTGAGTATTTTTGTTTTTTCTAAGTGTTGGAGGAAGACTTCTGCTAGAATGCTGGATATGGGGGAGCCCATGGGTAGGCCATCGTTCTGTGTGTAGTATTTATTGTTATAAGTAAAGTAGTTTTGTTTTGTGATAATGTTCAGAGTTTCACAACTTTGAAGGTTAGAAAGATTGTAGCTCACATAAATTTCAACAAAACATGCATAAACAATTCACTAACACCTAAATATGCCCAAATCAAAATTAAACATAACAACCAGGCTGCCCGAATAACACAAAACATCGCACAAAGAACATACATAAAAGAATCAATTAAACAACTATATAAGAAAAAAGACGCTCTTAACCGCAAAGCATCAACACTACACCTACATATCGCCAACACATACGGACACAATTACATGACTGAACTAATACATCACACAAATGAATGGACAAAAAAACAAATACATATCATACAGACAAAACACGACAGAAAAATAAAAAACCTGACACCAATCAAAACAGATATAATTCCCTCGCACAAATTCTACCCACGTACAGTAAACCTCACGAACGTCACACTCACAAAAAACGAACAAACACTCCTTGATAAAGGCCTAAAACATAACATACATTACAAACATAACAACCAAACACTAACAAAGCTCATAATTGACACAGAAACAAATATACAAAACACAGCACCAGAATATCAAGACACATTAAGACATAATATAAACAACACAATAGGAGTACATAAGACACCAGACAACAACAACCACAACTCAGAAATACACACAGCCATCAAACTGAGGGAAAAGGCACACAAACACAACATCACATTTGTAAAAGCTGACAAAGGCAACACGACTGTAATTATCCCCACAGACAACCTACACAAAAAAGTACAAGACTTCATAGAACAGAACAACATCACAGAACTAAAACACGACCCCACCGACAGATACCAAAACTCAATAAAACAAATAGTCAACAAAGCTAAACACATTATGACACATAAACAAAAGCCCTACATGAAACAAATCCGACCATCAGCACCTACACTCCAAACGCTTCCCAAAATCCATAAAGAAGACATTCCGATCCGCCCCATTATCAACTACCGTAATGCCCCTGCACACAAACTGGCAAAATATCTAGACAAAATTATTAGACAACACACACAAATAGACAACAACATTGCAGTAAAAAACAACACTGACCTAGTAACAAAAATAAAAGACATACACATCCCCCATAACGCCACATTAGCCTCCTTTGACATTAAAAACCTGTACACAAACATCCCCATCTCTGAAACAATCACCATCCTACAAAACAAACTCAAACAGAACAACACACCAGACGAACTTATCAATGAAATAACAGAAACTCTGAACATTATCACAAAACAAAACTACTTTACTTATAACAATAAATACTACACACAGAACGATGGCCTACCCATGGGCTCCCCCATATCCACCATTCTAGCAGAAGTCTTCCTCCAACACTTAGAAAAAACAAAAATACTCACAAACAATGACAGACACTCACATAAAATACTATATTGGCACAGATACGTTGATGACATTCTAATACTATACAGGGGAAACAAAAGACAATGTGAACAGTTACTAACGCACATAAACAAAATACATAAAAACATAACCTTCACTGCCGAATACGAACACAACAATACCATAATTCTTAGACCTCTCCATCACAAAACTAGAACACAGGCACAAATTCAGTATATACAGAAAACCAACTACAACTGACACACTAATACACAACACCTCCAATCACCCAATACAACACAAACTAGCTGCTTTTAGAACCATGATACATAGACTTAACAACATCCCCTTAGATGAAATAGACTACAAAGACGAACTAAACACGATAAAATATCTAGCAGAATCTAGCGGTTATGACAGAACAATAGTCAGTAAACTTCTACACAAAACACAAAACAAACAACAGACAAAGACAGAAAACAACAAATTCATAACACTAACATACATCAACAAACAAACAGAAAAAATTGCCCACAAATTCAAAAAAGCAGGATACAGAATCGCTTACAAAACTACTAACAAAACAGAACACACACTATCAAAACGCATGCCCAAAGCACAAAACAAATTCGATCTACCCGGTGTATATAAACTAAATTGTTCAAATTGCAGTAAATTCTACATAGGCCAGACAGGACGTAGCTTCAAACAGAGATACATTGAACACACAAAAGCACTCCACACCACTACAGAATCTACCTTCGCAAACCACCTCATTGAAGCAAACCACACATATAAAAACATCGACAATAACATGAACATACTACACGTACACACAAAAGGCCGAAAACTAGACACTCTAGAACAATTAGAAATATACAAACACACAAAAACAAATAAAAACGACATCCTAAACGAACAGACACAATTCAAATCGCACGCATTATTCGAACACATCTCACCACACACACACAGCTTCAATCTTTCAAAACACTTTCTCGTCGCCAACAACAAGACGAGCAGCGCTACTAACGACAGCCTCTGATGAAGCCTTCTATAGGTGAAAGCCGGTTTAGGCTGTAAGGTAAAACTTTACGTTTTTACTTATAAAAAACTTTGTGTTCCGAGTCGTCAATATTATAGTGATATTTACAAAAATTTTATTAAAACCATTTAAAACTTTTGGAAACCGTGCCAAAATGGAATAAAAATTGACTCACAGTATCCACCTTATGTTCAAACTCCTTCAGATATCAAATATAACGTGCTTTACCCGATAAAAAAAGTGAAATAACCAATTCCAAGATCTGGCCTAGCTGAACCGCACTTCGAGTTTTTTAGCGAGATTGTATCTTATGGACATTCAACGAAATTACAAAACAACTAGAACTACAACACTAGAAACAGCTCCATTCAAGTAAAAACTTCGAGGAAAGAGGAAATATAAACGTTATTAATCATTATTAACCAAGAAAACCTCATATCAAATCGTTGTGCAGTTACAATATTTCGTAAATGATTCCATGTGTATAATAAAGAAATAATCTGCACTCTTGCGGACAAATCCGGAACTACATACTACGAAATAAACCAAAAAATTTGAAATTTATTATTTTTATCTTGTAAAGCGTAGTATATAATTATTCTTTTCTGACCGTCTCATAACACAAAGAACTTACCCTTAACCCTTACCCTTAATCTGATTGATTTGAACATTAATAATTATAATTCATAAGTGACGATCGCAAAAAGGTACTCTGACCGCTCCAAGACTTTCAAAAGACGGACGTCACACACCTTCTTTAAGATTACATTACAAAATGGCGCTTACAACAGTGGGGCGTAATTAAATAAGACGAGCACACAATAGGTCACATCCAAAGACTCCTCGGAAAGTACCTCAGAGCGGATTACATTACAATATATATAAACATAAACATTATTTTGAAATACAGAAATCATCAGACTAAGAAGTTTATTGGCAAAAGACCCAGAAAACCTTTAGATTAATGAACTGCATAGAAGCCCAATATGAATTTAAAACCTAAATTGTTCGCGAATAGTACATTTGTCAATTCTGCCAATCAATTAAATTGATATACTGACATAAAGTACTTCATTCACAAGATTAACACACTGATCCTTACAGAGCAGAGACCATCCTTACACCAAAGCAATACATTGTCATAATCAATTATTGGTCAATTATTTAGTGATTTTTAACATACCTTTTTGTTTCAACTAAACAATTGTTTTTATGTCCGCACCATGAGACTATACATATTTTATAGGAGTGTACAAATGTTTTTACATGTCTGATAATGTACTATACAACAGCCCAAATCAATTAAAATTAGCTCATTTAATAGTACATACAACTTCTGCCGATCAAATTTGATGACTTTTGCTATCAAGTATTTTATTCACAAACCTGAATACTGAGCAACACACATTACTAAATTTTTTGATGGATACGTTAGACTCTGTACTCTCAGAATTTAATACCGACATTAAAAAGTACAGCATATCATTTGGTGCAGATACCATCTTTCCAGTAATGAATATATTACGTTAATTAAATTTCATATAATATTAATATAAATATTTAAAACATGTACAAATTTATTTGTTATGTAGTTCACTGTTTCTTCTCCTAACCCACCACCTAACACATTATAAATATAATTTTTAAAAAATGTTGTAAGTTTTTTTCATAATGGACTTCACAGCAGTTCATCAGCCATGTGAAACTACCTTTTTGTGTAACTGCACACATGACGACTTCTGTCAATTTGTCCAAATAGCATTTCTCATCCAGTATTTCATCCACAACGTTAGCACATTGAGAAACACAGGTAATGTAAGCCGTGTTTCTGTGCCCTCAGTGTACTCTCTGAATAGAATACCCAGATGAGAAAGTTTATTTGTGTCATTGGAGCAGAGACCTGCTCTGGAGTCGTCACATGTACTATTGCCTAAAAGTTTTCTGGCAGTAAATCCACTTACATACGCTGTGGACAACTGATTCACATTAAATGAGACGTCAGGCTCTTTGTCACAAGTAATAGAATTGGTGTCAGCAGTGTATGGAGTAAATGCACTGCGTTTATCAGTCAGAATGTCAGAACCAAGGAAAGTTTGAAGATTACTTAAAAGATCTGCATCATCATCCAGGCAGTTAGCATTTTTAAGATTCTGAAATGCAAGCCCATTGATGATGCAGGTCTTAAGAGCATCAACAAACTGTGGCACAGTAGGATTATTATTGGCCAATTAGTATCAGCTGTTGACAACAGACGTTATAAAGTTGTTTGCGAAACCTTCTCGAAATTTTTTACTGATATATATTTTGTGTAATCAAGTAAGAACATTTTCAATTTTATAATCTATTTTGACTTTATTCCCTTTGAAACTGTATTCATAAGTCATTTAGGTTTATTTTTATATAATAATGAAACTTTCTCTTGTGAACTTACTTGTCTTTTTCCGTCGAACGCGTTTCGGCGTCGTGTTCGCCTTTGTCAGCTTAGAAACATATTTCTAAAAATATCTGAAAAACTAAGTTTTGGTGGTGACTTTGGTACAAATGTTTTTCTGGTTCAGATCGAGATTATGCCTCGAGAATACTTTAGAAAACTTGGGTGTCGTTCCTATCGCAATTACACCGAGGAATCATTAGAGAAAGCAGTCGAATCTGTAATAAACCACAGTTTATCAATAAGGAAAGCTGCAGAAAAGTGAGTTTAAATTTTTTACTAAAATAAAATGCATTTAGTACTTGAAATTAATCTGAGATTTGTATTTACACTTATTTTTCTTTCTTTTCTAGGTACGGAATTGCTAAAAACACGATTGTGAACCACATCAATAAAAGGAAAATTGGTGACCGAGTGAGAAGCCCTGGTGGACAGGAGATTTTCACTATGGAAGAGGAGGCGATCATGGTGGCTCATATTGTGGCTACATCCACTTATGGGTTCCCAGTGACTGTGATGGATTTGAAGGTAATCGCACAATCATACCTTAATTCAATTGGGAGAAAAGTAAAAATTTTCAAAAACAATATTCCTGGACGAGCTTGGGTCGAGGGTTTTCTGAAAAGGCATCATGACATTTCAAGACGAGTGGCAAGAAACAGTTGGAGATGGTTTAAGTTCTCATTTTACCATTGATGTGCTCAAGTTGTGCCAAGAGCATAATGTAACCTTCGTAGCATTACCCCCACATACCTCTTATTTACTTCAGCCACTTGACGTTGCCTATTTCAGGTCAATGAAAGGTGAGTGGAGAAAGTTGTTAAATGAGTGGAAAGACACTCCCTATGGCAGAAGATGTGGAACTATTCCCAAGGAACAATTTCCTAAGCTGCTTAGTAAACTTTGGGATAACCTATTGGAGAAGGGTAAAGAAAATTTAAAATCTGGTTTTAAAAAATCCAGCATCTTTCCATTTGACAAAGAACCTGTCTTTCGAAGATTGAGCAACTTTGGTACATAGAGGGTGGCATTGGTACATGTGCATTTTTGAAATTCAAACGTTTCTGGCGGGCTTATTTTACATACCACCAAGATAGTATGGCTTCTATTTGATCAGCTGATTTTCCAACAGCAAACATCTGCTGTGCAATGCCTTCTTGATTTTTTTTTAAGGTTAGACGCCAATTAGCACAGAGTACGAATATATAGAGGAGAAATCCAATGTTAAAATTTTGACTGAAGTCTCTAGCGCTCCTGGTGACTGTGTTGCCCACTAAGTGGAGCTAAATGATAATGCAGTATGGTCACGTGACTCCAGTATACTGTATTATCCTCTGCTGCATAGGCGGGAAATCTAAAAAAGGAAATGCTGCTAGGCTTTATTTGAAATTACTCTTAAACGTTTACAGTTTCATCAGACATATTTTCATGTCATTGTAATTACAGAAAAATGTTTAAAAAAATGAATAATTACAATGTTTCAAGGTAGACATGTAAAATGTCTAAAAACTTAAAAACATTTTAATCAAAATTTAGTAAGAAAATGCATGAAAAGTGAATTAAAAAATTAGAAAACTTACATTTACAAACCATTAATTGTACTAGTTACATCAACAAAGTAATTAGGCTTTTACAATTTTTAAGTACATGTGGCATCACAAAACATTCTGTGTATAAAACGTTAATAAAAATTTTTCTTTTAATAAACACTTGTTTACAAATAATTGAAAATGTCTTTGCTTTAATGAAAATACACTTTAATTGCCTTTGGTTTCAAGGATATTAATCATTTGTTTTTGAAAACCACTGTGCATTTTATTGACATAAGGTCACAAATAGTTGGTAAACACTTAGGTAAAAATCAAGGAAAAACAAATTTAAGTATTTTATTTTTATTTTTACTCAAAAACATTTTAAATTACAAAAATACATATAGTGAGTAGAATTAACTAAGCAAATTTATAAAATATTACATAACACATAATAATTCAAATTCCAGTTCTACTAGTTACATACAAAAGTCAAACAAATCTACAAACACTTCACATTATGTACAAGACCTAACAGAAAATCACTACAGAACAATCTGAAATAATATAAATATATAAACGCAAACATTATTTTGAAATATTATACAAATGAAAAGACTTGAAGTTTATTATAAAAAACTTACTCAATAAAAATTCACAAAACATGACTAACACATAATACATTCAAATTTCAGCTCTACCACTTATATGCAAAACTCAACACTAATCTACAAACACTTCACATTATGTACAAGACCTAACAGCTAATCGCTACAGAACAATTTGAAATAATACAAATATATAAACCCAAACATTATTTTGAAATATTATACAAATGAACAGACTTGAAGTTATTATAAAAAACTTACTCAATAAAAATTCACCGAACATGAAATAACGCATAATACATTCAAATTCCAGTTATACTAGTTACACACAAAAAGTCAAACAAATCTACAAACACTTTGCCAGAACAATTTGAAATAATACAAATATATAAACCCAAACATTATTTTGAAATATTATACAAATGAACAGACTTGAATTTTATTATCCAAAAACTTAATCAATAAAAATTCACAAAACATGACATAACAATAATACATTCAAATTTCAGTTTTACCACTTACAGTATATACAAAACTCAACACAAATCTATAAACACTACACATTATGTACAAGACCTAACAGCTAAACGCTACAGACAATTTGACATTATACATATTGTAACGTTACATAACCCAGTCCCAAAAATGATAACTTAATTACCCCATCATAAAGGTCAGAAATGGGTATAATATACCTAGCTTAAATTACTTTATATCACAAAACATTATAAACTATACGTAATTGATATCAAGTGTACCCAGTGAGTAAATAAGTGACTTTGAAGGGAGCATCTCACAGACTTATGCTGTAGATGTAGAAACAATTGATTATAATAGTAGACTGTATTGCTACTAACCAATTATGTGTTTTGTTAAAATATTGTATGATTTGTATTGTGTAGGCAACTAAAATTTAGTACCTAGGTTTAATTTTATATTTAATAGAATAATTATGTTTGAATATAAGATAACCCAGGGTTAAATATAAAAGAGTTAAATATAAAATAATAATAAAAAATAAAATAATACTGTATGAATAAAATGGCAAAAGAAAATAGTGCAGTGTAAGGATACTATAAGAAATTAATAAATAATATATAAATTCAATTAAAGGAAATAATAATATTAAAGACCTATATCTAAGGTTATGAGAAAACAAACGGAAAAACCTTATATAAATCAAATTGGATAATAAACCAAAGTTAAAAAGAATTATTTTTCTATAAATAAGAAATAAATTTATAATAATTAAAAACAGCCTATATACTCAAAAGTAGATATAAGCACCAATAAAAAATATAAAAATTATTGGTTACTAAGAGTAACCGGGTAACAACATATGAATTAATTGTTAAAACGATTGGAAACCGTTCAGTTGAGAAAAAGTAATGTCACAAAAATTTTATTAAAACCATTTAAAACTTTCGGAAACCGTGCCAAAATGGAATAAAAATTGACTCACAGTATCCACCTTATGTTCAAACTCCTTCAGATATCAAATATAACGTGCTTTACCCGATAAAAAAGTGAAATAACCAATTCCAAGATCTGGCCTAGCTGAACCGCACTTCGAGTTTTTTAGCGAGATTGTATCTTATGGACATTCAACGAAATTACAAAACAACTAGAACTACAACACTAGAAACAGCTCCATTCAAGTAAAAACTTCGAGGAAAGAGGTAATATAAACGTTATTAATCATTATTAACCAAGAAAACCTCATATCAAATCGTTGTGCAGTTACAATATTTCGTAAATGATTCCATGTGTATAATAAAGAAATAATCTGCACTCTTGCGGACAAATCCGGAACTACATACTACGAAATAAACCAAAAAATTTGAAATTTATTATTTTTATCTTGTAAAGCGTAGTATATAATTATTCTTTTCTGACCGTCTCATAACACAAAGAACTTACCCTTAACCCTTACCCTTAATCTGATTGATTTGAACATTAATAATTATAATTCATAAGTGACGATCGCAAAAAGGTACTCTGACCGCTCCAAGACTTTCAAAAGACGGACGACACACACCTTCTTTAAGATTACGTTACAAAATGCCGCTTACAACAGTGGGGCGTAATTAAATAAGACGAACACACAATAGGTCACATCCAAAGACTCCTCGGAAAGTACCTCAGAGCGGATTACATTACAATATATATAAACATAAACATTATTTTGAAATACAGAAATCATCAGACTAAGAAGTTTATTGGCAAAAGACCCAGAAAACCTTTAGATTAATGAACTGCATAGAAGCCCAATATGAATTTAAAACCTAAATTGTTCATGAATAGTACATTTGTCAATTCTGCCAATCAATTAAATTGATATACTGACATAAAGTACTTCATTCACAAGATTAACACACTGATCCTTACAGAGCAGAGACCATCCTTACACCAAAGCAATACATTGTCATAATCAATTATTGGTCAATTATTTAGTGATTTTAACATACCTTTTTGTTTCAACTAAACAATTGTTTTTATGTCCGCACCATGAGACTATACATATTTTATAGGAGTCTACAAATGTTTTTACATGTCTGATAATGAACTATACAACAGCCCAAATCAATTAAAATTAGCTCATTTAATATTACATACAACTTCTGCCGATCAAATTTGATGACTTTTGCTATCAAGTATTTTATTCACAAACCTGAATACTGAGCAACACACATGACTAAATTTTTTGATGGATACGTTAGACTCTGTACTCTCAGAATTTAATACCGACATTAAAAAGTACAGCATATCATTTAGTGCAGAAACTATCTTTCCATTAACGAATATATTACGTTAATTAAATTTCATATAAAATTAATATAAATATTTAAAACATGTACAAATTTATTTGTTATGTAGTTCACTGTTTCTTCTCCTAACCCACCACCTAACACATTATAAATATAATTTTTAAAAAATGTTGTAAGTTTTTTTCATAATGGACTTCACAGCAGTTCATCAGCCATGTGAAACTACCTTTTTGTGTAACTGCACACATGACGACTTCTGTCAATTTGTCCAAATAGCATTTCTCATCCAGTATTTCATCCACAATGTTAGCACATTGAGAAACACAGGTAATGTAAGCCGTGTTTCTGTGCCCTCAGTGTACTCTCTGAATAGAATACCCAGATGAGAAAGTTTATTTGTGTCATTGGAGCAGAGACCTGCTCTGGAGTCGTCACATGTACTATTGCCTAAAAGTTTTCTGGCAGTAAATCCACTTACATACGCTGTGGACAACTGATTCACTCACATTAAATGAGACGTCAGGCTCTTTGTCACAAGTAACGGAATTGGTGTCAGCAGTGTATGGAGTAAATGCACTGCGTTTATCAGTCAGAATGTCAGAACCAAGGAAAGTTTGAAGATTACTTAAAAGATCTGCATCATCATCCAGGCAGTTAGCATTTTTAAGATTCTGAAATGCAAGCCCATTGATGATGCAGGTCTTAAGAGCATCAACAAACTGTGGCACAGTAGGATTATTATTGGCCAATTAGTATCAGCTGTTGACAACAGACGGTATAAAGTTGTTTGTGAAACCTTCTCGAAATTTTTTACTGATATATGTTTTGTGCAATCAAGTAAGTACATTTTCAATTTTATAATCTATTTTGACTTTATTCCCTTTGAAACTGTATTCATAAGTCATTTAGGTTTATTTTTATATAATAATGAAACTTTCTCTTGTGAACTTACTTGTCTTTTTCCGTCAAACGCGTTTCAGCGTCGTGTTCACCTTCATCAGCTTAGAAACATATTTCTAAAAATATCTGAAAAACTAAGTTTTGGTGTTGACTTTGGTACAAATGTTTTTCTGTTTCAGATCGAGATTATGCCTCGAGAATACTTTAGAAAACTTGGGTGTCGTTCCTATCGCAATTACACCGAGGAATCATTAGAGAAAGCAGTCGAATCTTTAATAAACCACAGTTTATCAATAAGGAAAGCTGCAGAAAAGTGAGTTTCATTTTTTTTACCAAAATAAAATGCATTTAGTACTTGAAATTAATCTGAGATTTGTATTTATTCTTTTAAATTAGTTAACATTCATTAGATTCTATACAAAAAAAAATTTCAAATTTATCATTTACCTTCCTCTTACATTACCTTCCTGCTATGAATTTTCCTTTTCTAACCTTTTTATCCTTAACTAGTTTGGGTGACTCTCTTTCATTTACTATTCTCTATCAAATTTTGGCATTTGTCAACCTAACCTTACTACCCTCCTTTTTTACACTAACAACCGCTTCTAACCATTAATATAATATGACACCAATATCTCTATAATAACTCCCTTCACTAATCCCATTTAAAACCTCTGGCACCGCTCATTTTTTGTACAAGGATGTATGTTCTCTACCTGGCCATATCCATTCCTAACCATTTGCCCTCCACCAAATATCGGCAAACACTCTAACCCCAAAATTGCTCCGCCTGCCACAACGCTGCACGCTGGTCTCTTGCCACGTCGAACGCTGATCACTCCCTACACCGGATCCTTACTACAAAATATCATCATCATCAAATATAATTACCATTCACATTACTCACCTCTCTACATATAATCACTAACTACTGTGTCCCTAAAATATCTAACACCTCTTTATATATTATCTGTATCTCAACATTCTTATTTTCACTAACTCCCATTAACTCTATTTAACTAACTCCTATGCCCCTATTTATCATTATCCCCAAACCTCTTTTACAACATTTCACCTTAATATACCACTAGAAAATTCATCACTTATCTTACAATCCTAAAACAACTCAATATCCAAATATATCATATGCATAATCATTTACTAACCATTAGACTCTAAATCCCATAATTATTTAAAATCATCCTCCTAATTACTTATTCTTGAATATTTAAAATTCTACAGTACATAGTTTACATAAAAAATACATAAAATACACAACAGCAAAATTACACAAATACATTGACATCAATATACACAAAAATATACAATCCACATTATCATTAAATCTTTTCTCATAAATCAGTTCATAAGCAGTCCATTTCAAAACACTGTCCACATAATTAAATGTTCATAAACACAATAAAATATTTACCCTCCATCGTCGAACAATAGTCGAATCTTAAAACTACATACATTGTTTAATATTGAATATCTTATCTTATCATTATACATGTACCATCTATTCAAATTTTTATCCTTTTCCACAAACTCATATAACTCATGATCGGGTATGGTTCTGTCACCTTCAGTATAATCAGTCATAATTAGGTAATTTGTAAAGTCATTATTTCCCTTATCTCCTACTACTTCAGTTTCATTGCAAGGTAAGTTCTTATTTCTATTATATATCATCTCTACTCCTAACCTTTCCATCAATTCTTCATAGTCTCTACTTATCTTAAAAATTTCTACTTCTCTGTTTCTCTCAATATATCCTTCACTATCATACCATCTCTCTCTCTTAAAACATCTCTCTCTACCACACCAAGCTACATTCTCTCTTTCTACATTTGCAGGGGACACTAATTCACAACTATTGCACCACCTGTGAAGTGCACTACAAAAACCAAGGACAACTTTATTTGTAGACCATATGTCTCCCAAATATACATCGAAGGCACTCTCGTCCTTCCTAAAAACATGTGAAGTTTTTACTCCACCCCCAAATACACCATCATTAAGGGAAAAATCTACCCCCTGCAATTCCCTTACAATTATACTCTCTTTACACACTCTCTTTAACCCTTCAAAACACACTATAAGTCCATTATTATTATATTCTATTCCCCATACAACCTCATTACCACTACCTCTGTTTATATAATCATTTTCTAATATCATACTTTTATTTATATTGTTACAATTCTCTCCCCTACTTACCTTGTCATCTTTGTTCAATTCTAATTTGTCTACTCCCCTCTTGTTTTCTAACTCTATTTTGTCTAACCGTGTATCTATTTCACTTAATCTTTTATCATAATTACAGCTTTGTTCTTTAATTTCTTTTTTAATATCATTAAATTGTTCATCAAATTGGTTTAATTTATCATTAAAATTATCTAATTATATATCGAACTTAATGCTCTGCTCTTTTAACTCATTATTCTGTATCTTTGTCAACTGAAAAAGGTCTTCTAGTGACACCTTATTACTTGTAATGGGTGTTGAATTAGCCTGTGGTTCGTTTAATAACAGCGACTCTGTTGCTGTATTATTTATACTAATGCTTTCGTTATTGTTTGCCATTTTGCTTATAATAATAATAATAATAATTTTTAATTGTACACGATTCTTTATTTTCAGTTGCTTTATATCCTACTCAAGTACTAACATAACCTCTTTTGCAATGTTATTTGTTGTTTTATCATTTCGGCACCCGCTTGTCTCTGCTCTTTGACTTATTTATATACTGTAAATTTTTATATAAAGTCTCATGTTCAGGGCGCCACCTGTGAAGTTACCTACTTTTACACACATATTATATACATAAATATGTAAAAAACAATATATACTTACCGCATGTTGATAATACTTTCGTAGACTAACGGTACCACACATATCTGTTTTATACCTAAGGTCCAAAATTCGTTAAGTGAAAGTGCAGAAACATTAAGGTTGTACGAAATAACAAAACTGATTACCATTGCCAGGTGTAATAAACTCTGTTTTAATTGCTACTTCATTTGCATAATTAATTTTCACAATACAAAAATGGCGATTTATATCGTACTTACAACATGGCGGCCAGTTAAATTCCGCCCCTTAACAATACCTTACATTTACCATAATTATTTTCTCCTTACTTCTGTTACATCAAACAAGAATATTTTGTACTGCAGTAGTTAATTTTTTCCTTTAGTATTATTATTGAAAGGTGTAATTGAACACAAACCAACGCCTATGTTAATTAACACGGCCGACCTGTTTTCTCCCAATTTCACTCACTCTCTCTCTCTCTCACATCTTTGACAATTTTGATTTATTAAATTTTCTGTTCACATTATTTCGAGCTCGATTACTGGTAAAGAAAAAAGGTAGTATTTAAATGTGCACTTTCCTGAAATGTTGAGGTTTCCTTGTGGTTCAGATGTTGGCCATGTCCCACCCGTTGTTCGGCGTATTTTGGTTCTAGTCGTCTAACTTGTTGACACTGATTTTACATTGTTACATAGTTAATTAGTAGTTATATTTTGTTTACTTTGCCATTTTAAACTACTGACAAAACACTATTACTGGCCTATTTGGGACCAGTACACTCTAATACGTATTCACTGCATGACGACTTGTAGTTGACTGGGCAGATGCAAAGCACATATTTTGAATATGTCTTAGCGCATCAACGTCATTGTCTATTGTTTCATATTGGCTCACGCCCTGTTGTCATGTCATTGTTTGTTAAGTCATCACTGATTTTAATGACGTCCCGCTTTCTGGACCAATGAGAGTGGCTATTTACAATCTGTTTCCACTCGGATGGCCATTTTGTATGCTCGTCTCTGCACGTCCGCTCCTGACCTTGGAATCGTTTTGATCTGTTAAAATCTGCATCGTTGTCTCTTTACAAAGGGAAATCGTTCTCTCCATGTATGTGTGTGTGTACCACAATAAAATACGATAATTTGTTACCACTCATACCATAATTCTGACATCAAGATTTTCGTACTGTCACAATTATAATTCATTAAAGAGTATGAGGAGATGAAAGAGTATGAACATTGTGAGTAATGACATGCAAGAATAATTATGTTTGATGAATAGGAATATGGCTGTAGGAATTATACTATAACATCTTAACTTGTGTTATAACGTAGGGAACCCGCATTAATTGGTTCTGCCAATTATACAGGCTGCCTTTCGTTGTGACGAGCTGAAAATTAATCACAACACCAAAACAATTAATATTAAAGGAAAATGGGAAGGGGAGACTGTTGATTTATGCACTCAGTTTAGTCGGTACTAAAGATGACATCTCTTTATTACATAATGAGATTATTTGCTCTACTTAAAGTTCTCAACATATATGGTTCAACAGCTTACAGTTTACAAGATGATTATATATTTTATTCTTTCACAAGGGCCCTCAAAATAAGATGTACATCAATTTAATTTATTCCACGGATCCGGGATTGAATATAGTATGTTAATAATGGTCACCTCACCATATACAATCTTGAAAATTGTGCCATTTGAAGAATGGACTTTATTAATCTTTTTAAAACAATAAAGCTTTCAGTTTAAACTTTTACTCTTTTACTACAAACAGTTTTATTAGATTACAGACTACATGTTACATATAATGTCTGTCTTTTAAAGTCTTAAAGTGGTGAGTTAAATTGTCTTTTGTTGGTTATAATTTT
Organism: Magicicada septendecula; assembly: GCA_034769895.1. NCBI lineage: Eukaryota > Metazoa > Arthropoda > Insecta > Hemiptera > Cicadidae > Magicicada > Magicicada septendecula. The sequence continues at coordinate 749,480,340 of CM068368.1, read as the reverse complement.
AATATCTCATAACCATGGAAGACAAGCCTCCATGTCACCTGTGGTTTCTGTAGTTGATGCAGATTTGGCTCTTCGGTCCTCGGTGTGTTTCCTGAAGGTCTGTCGTTACCTTAGTATCCGGTGAAGGTGAAGTTCCTGACGTATGTTAAATCATTCTGGGTGTGGTACTTTCTTCTTGGATGACTGTAGTAATTCTAGTTGTTAGAATAAATAAAGCGAAAGTTTGTTTCACTGGTATTCACTTCACATGATTATTTATTAGTTGAATTTCACCTCATGGTTCTAGTACTGTATTAATTACATAGTTTCTTATTTAAGAATTGATAGAGATGTCATCGGCGCACGATTTAGTTGTTTAAATATTCTTTACCGAACATTAACATATTTGTATCCGCGTCGCGAACCAACGCTGTGCGCAGCTTACGGCGTGAGCGCTCCATTGCAAGTGGGCAAATAGTTAAGGGGTGAGAGTAGTAATCTCGCGACATTTACTATTCAGCATAAAAGTAGTTCCATGTTCCTACTTTATTTAAAGGATTAAAGTATGCCTATTTAATTAAACAGAGATATTCTTAGTTACAGACGTTATTAAAGTACATTACAGTGGTCTTGTTTAATTATTTAAATAATGTCAAATTTACAAGTATATTTAGTTTGTTTAGGGGTCGGAATTCAAGTTAATTCTGGTTAGTGCATGTCTATGCAGGATTAATTAACAAGGTTTACCCTTTCTGTACAATCGTATTCCTTTTATTTTATTATTACAACTCTTTATTAAATATTAATATTATTATTTAATGATAGCAATAAGATTTAGTTTAAATGTGCGATTTTATTAAAAATTTAAAATTTCTCAGCCTACACATTACCTATTTATTAATTACCATATTTTATTAATGAAATCGTCACATACTCCGCCGCTTAAAGAACAGACTCCGGCTAATTTGGTCAGCAATGTACCGGGAGTATGCTTGGGGATTACCGTGTGAAATTTCTCTCACCCGTTTTTCTCTGTATGTAATTACGAGCTGCATAAGTCACTCTCGACTTGCATATTCTTACTATCCATATATATACATAATACCTTACAGACTAATTCTAATACTACATAAAATTCACACATTATAAAATATATTGTAAACATTCTAAATTTTTCTTAACTCTACTACTTATGACTACTACCGGATTTTTCGTTAGTTGTGAGTTATTCTTGTTATAGAATTACTCCTTAAGTAATTTGTTACTTAATTATTCCTCATATTTGATGTCAGCTGACTTCTCACTTTGCTCTACTTTCGATAAATAGGATTCAAGGTTGATCAGGCCTCGTACCTATTTATACAATTATGTAGCCAAATGTTACTCAAGTACTCTTTTGCAGTTGAGTACACAACATATACCTTTTTTTTTTACATTTATTTAGCTTGCACTCTACCATTTCCTTCTTTGTGATAACGTTTTATCTGCGAAATATGTGTTCTTCGTACATATTTTTGAGTAGAGGGTTCGTACAGGGCTACAGTTACTGGAGTTAAGTATTTGTGAATTTGATAAGGACCGCACCATCGGTATGATAGCTTGGAAGTTGTCTTATCGATTGCACTACTCGTAGGGTGTGTTTTGTACATTACTAACTCACCGATTTGGTACCTTACTTCATTATTATTATGATTTTGCTCGTGATATTTCCTTGATTTCGCTAAGTTTGCTCGTAAATTAGCGCGCGCTTCATTCCAGATTTTCTTAATATTTTTATCCCTAATTTCAAGGGGTAACAACTCATGTATTTTCCACTTAGTGGATAATGGGTGGTTAGGTTTATATTTGAACAATAATTCGAATGGGGTAGACTTATGTCCTTCATGATATGCTGAATTAAAGGCGAATTGTATCCAGGATAGGTTCTGGTCCCAAGACGTATGATCGTTTGCATGGTAGGCTATTAAAGCAGATTTTAGATTTCGTAAATACCTTTCAGCTATATTTACTTGCGGACGATACTCTGTAGTGGTAATGTGGTCTATTCCTAGTTTGAAACACATGTTCCTGAATTCCTTAGACTTAAACTGTGGTCCGTTATCAGACACTAGATGGACTGGAGTACCGAATTCTTTAAATAATCTATGCTGTAAAATACTTACTGTGGTAGAAGCTAATGCTCGCTGCATGGGGTACATCCAGACGAATTTGCTGAAAGAATCTACGCAAATTAGTAACATTGTATTTCCTGATTTAGAACGCGGGTAGGGTCCTGAAAAGTCCAAATAAATTTTGGAGAACGGGGTAGCAGGAATTTCTGAGATTAATCGACTTATTTGACTGTTTCTCGCTGGTTTACTGAGTGCACACAACTTACACCTTTTCACGAAATTAGCGATCTCACTGTTCATATTTTCCCAGTGATATTCTTTACGAATTCGATGTATGGTTTTATTTATTCCCATATGTGCTCCAATGGTGGAAGAGTGATAGTATTCCATCAGCATAGGTTTAATAATATCAGGGGCGATTATTCGTAGATATTTTCCGTTCGCTATTCTACAACATAACACTCTCTTACTTAATATGTATTTTTCTGACTTATTTCCTTTATCGAGTTGTTCAATAATTGGTCTCAAACGTGGGTCTTGTTGTTGATACTGGGCTAAGTCCGTAAATGCAAGAGGAAATTCGGTAATTAAAGTATTGATAATCGGCGTTTCTCAACTCTCCTTCTTTTCGTAAGTTTTACTACTCGGCTGGAACATACGTGACAGTGTATCGGCAACTACGTTTTGGGTGCCTCGAATATGTTGTACTTTGAATTTAAAACAATTTAATCTTAATACCCATCTTCCGATACGACCTAACTGTTTTGGGTGATTTAGTAGCCAAGATAATGCTTGATTATCTGTTTCTAACAAAAACTCTTTATGTTCTAAAAAGGGTTTGAACTTCTCAAAAGCGAAAACGATAGCTAAACATTCTAATTCGTATGCGGAGTATTTCTTTTCTTGGTCGGTCAGGGTGTGTGAAGCGTAACTAATAGGTAATCTAGAGTTATCTACTTCCTGATATATTACTGCACCTAGGGCTACACTTGAACTGTCTGTCTGCACTACAAACGGTTTTGTAAAATCGGCTAATTGTAGTACGGGGGGTGATATGATGCTTTCTTTTAATTTCTCGAATGCGGTTTGGTGTTGCTCAATCCACTCAAATTTAACTCCCTTCTTCCTTAAGGTATTTAGCGGTGCTGCAATTTCGGCTAGATGTGGGATATACTTGTGGAAATAATTTATCATTCCTAAAAATCGGGCTATTCCTTTCGCATCCCGTGGTGGTAAAAATTCTCTGATAGCACGGGTTCGCTCGGGGTCTATGCTTACCTTTCCGTTGGCTTTTACGATGTGACCTAAAAATGAAAATTGTGTGACAGCAAAATTTACTTTACTGGGGTTTACGGTTAATCCAGCTTTCTCCAATCGGGATAGTACTTCACGTAGATGTTTAAGATGTTGCTCAATTGACTCGCTGTAGATAACGATGTCATCTAAGTAGTGGTACACATATTTAAATTTTATATCATGAAATAATTTTTCTAATAATCTGCTACATACAGAACTACCTTGGGAAATACCAAAGGGTACCCTCGTAAATTGGTACAGGTTGAAAGGGATGGCAAATGCGGTTAGACGTTTTGATTCTTCCGAAAGGGGTATTTGATGAAATGCCTGATTTAAATCCATAGTGGTAAAAATTTTTGCTTTCGTAAAATAATGAAAAGCACTGTGGATGTCGGGAAGCGGTATAGATTCAAATTCTATCCGTTTATTTAGTTGTCTATAGTCCACAACTAATCTATGTTTGTCGTTACTTTTGGGTACTAAAAACGCTGGTGATGAATAAGATGATGTAGAGGGTTCGATGACTCCTTGTTCTAACAATTTGTTAATTTGGTTCCTCATTACTTCCATTTTTGGAGGTGATAACTTGTATGGGGCTAAACGTATTACTTTATTGTCGCTCAAATTTATTTTGTACTCTATTAGGTCCGTCAGTCCTAACTTTGGGGTGAGGACATTGGAGAATTGTTTTATTAAAGTCTGTATGTTCCGTCTATCTTTACTTTCCAGATGACCTAATTCAGATTCGTGATGTTTTAGATGTGTAGAGGTAGTGCTAGTACTCTCTCTGTTATTTGCATTATCATCCAGGTTATATTTTCGTGAACGATCGAATCCAAAATAAAATTTCTTATCGTGAATATCTAGAATTATTCCTGTTTTACTGATAAAATCAGCTCCCAATATTAACTCGGGTCCTAACTCGTCGCATACCAACATTTGAAAATACCACGTTAGATTTTTAATTTTTACTTTAAACGTGATGATAAGTTTTATCATTAAGTTTTGTTTATTAGCTGTAGCGCATCTAATATTTACTGATTGACTGCGTTTAACTAAATTGTGTTTAAATAATTTATTGGCTAGCTCTAATTTAAACTTCGCGTTGATCCGGAATCAATCAATCCGAGGGTGGATGTAACACCAAGGTCAACTTGTATATACGGTAATTGACACGTACTGAAATCACATTTATTAATAGCGTTACATTTATCGATAAATTTTCTAACATAGGGGTCTAATTTTCTTTTGTTATTATTATTTTGTTTTAATTTGTTGTCTCTCAGGGGTTTACCTGTTTTCACGATGCTGCGGAAGACACAGGGTTTCGGATCTCCCTGCCTTACATGTTTTTTTAGATAATGAGTTTTCTGATTGTACTGTCTCCGTTTACAGTTTCTACTGAGGTGTCCAGGTTTTCCGCAGTTATAGCATACATATTCTTTACGTGGGGTCTCACTGGTTTCCTGTCGAGGTTGAGGCTCCTTGGACTTACCATGGCCATGAACATAGGTTGGTCGCCGTAATGGTCGTCTTTCTCGTAGAGTTCTTGCATCTGAGACTAGGGCTTGCGTTTCCTTTCTATGTGGTGTTGTGGATACCGATGCATGTCTGTGCTGATGTGCGTACCATACATTTGAAGAGTGAATACTACATTGTTCAAGGTCAGCGAAAGTGTGGGGTCTACTTATTAGTGCTAAACGGGAGCGTTCTTCAGGAGATAAGCCTACTAGAATAGTATCGACCAATTGTTTCTCACTCCAATCAACTTGCAGTAGTCGTGAAGATTCTCTGATGTCTGCAATATAGTGTGCCAGTCTTTCATGGGCACCTTGTACTCGAAGTACGGTATTTCTTTTAATCTCCTCGTAAATTCCCGTGGGGATAAAATATTTGATTATGGTAGTATGAAGTTCTTCTACTGGAAGAGTCGTGTTTAATGATTCTAGTACACGATCTCGTAAAGGTGGTTTACATTTGGGTAGGATTACTTGCAGTATTTGCCAATCGTTCAATTGTTGTAGATCTTTTATTTGCAGTAGGTATCTGATAAAATTCAACAGTATCGTGATACTTAAGCCATCGGTGTAAGGAATTTCATTAATTATTTTCTCTACTGGGTGGGTAATCTTTCCGTAGAGGTCTACATTAAAATTTACATTTGGTATACATTTCGAAGGATTAGTGGTTGCATTAGGAGTTGTAATCGCATATCGACTAGTGCGAGTATGGTGACCATTAGGCTGTAGGGGTTCTGATATAGTTAGGGTATTTAATTCTCTACTAGGTAACTGTTCATGAGTCAGTTGTATCTTCGATACGGTGGGTGAGTCGTGGTTCGAGGTGGAGGGAGGGTGTTCTAAAGTAGGGGATTGAACCGGGGAAATATATAATTTTTGTAAGTAGTGCTCAATTTCCTCCATTCTAGATGAGTCTGACTTTCGTCGTAAGTCGTTGATAATTATGGGTAATTGGCGTAATGCCTCATCTGCAAATTTCTGCACATCGGCGGGGATTACGGTGACGTTGGGCCAGCTTAATAAATTGTTCAACCGGCGGGTTAAATGTTCTATTCGTTGCGTGACGCGCAATATTACAGTAGGTGATTTTTCGTCCTGAAGGTTCTGAGATAATAACGTCAGTTCCCTATACTTCGCATAACAGGTTTCTCGTTCGCTGTCATAATCGAGTTCACGCAATCTATCTAACTGCGAGGGTATATCTGATCTGGTTTCGCGTAATGATTTTCGTAATTCAGACACTGTTACATTCACGTGTTTTAAACCGCGTAAAATTGCTTCGTAGCACAGCTCATCTTTTAATAATAGATCAGGGTTAAATACAGCCATTTTCGAAATGTGAGTGGCTATAAATAATTATTCTACTATTTGCATTAAATTCTATACAACGCTTTCTTTTTTTTTTATACACAAGAAAAATAAAAAATATAAATCAATTGTATTCTTACTCTTTTTTTTTTACAAATAAACAATTAAAATGTGAATTTTAATCATTTTACATTGGTAGAGAGAGAGAAATCTCACACAGGCTTGAATATACGTGCGACAAAGGGGGAATCCTCGGTTACTAAACACAGGAAAATACACGCTTCTTATAACAATAGAACTAACAAAGAGGGTGGCGTATTGTCTAACTCAACTTGCGGGGGGGGTGACTATGACAGTTTTACACAGGCGGCAACAGGATATTTACCTGTCCGAGTTTGTCGTCAAATCGACACATTGATGAATGAAATTTTTGGACAAGTACCTACATGGTTTTGTTTACATGGGACAATATGTTAATATAAGTTTACACATATTATATTTACAATTAACGTTACCTATACTGTATTACTATAATAATAATTATGATTTTTATTTTATTTAAAATTTTGACACATTAAAATACATGAGTGAATAGATCAACAGCTAGTGTGTGTGGAATATTGGGACACAATTACTTCTTAAACAACACAAGACACAATTTTTTTTTACAAAGGAGCAGCAAAATTTAAGCAAAGCAGAGTGGCGCAATTTATAACATCTTAACTTGTGTTATAACATAGGGACGCATTAATTGGTTCTGCCAATTATACAGGCTGCCTTTCGTTGTGACGAGCTGAAAATTAATCACAACACCAAAACAATTAATATTAAAGGAAAATGGGAAGGGGAGACTGTTGATTTATGCACTCAGTTTAGTCGGTACTAAAGATGACATCTCTTTATTACATAATGAGATTATTTGCTCTACTTAAAGTTCTCAACATATATGGTTCAACAGCTTACAGTTTACAAGATGATTATATATTTTCACAAGGGCCCTCAAAATAAGATGTACATCAATTTAATTTATTCCACGGATCCGGGATTGAATATAGTATGTTAATAATGGTCACCTCACCATATACAATCTTGAAAATTGTGCCATTTGAAGAATGGACTTTATTAATCTTTTTAAAACAATAAAACTTTCAGTTTAAACTTTTACTCTTTTACTACAAACAGTTTTATTAGATTACAGACTACATGTTACATATAATGTCTGTCTTTTAAAGTCTTAAAGTGGTGAGTTAAATTGTCTTTTGTTGGTTATAATTTTAATATCTCATAACCATGGAAGACAAGCCTCCATGTCACCTGTGGTTTCTGTAGTTGATGCAGATTTGGCTCTTCGGTCCTCGGTGTGTTTCCTGAAGGTCTGTCGTTACCTTAGTATCCGGTGAAGGTGAAGTTCCTGACATATGTTAAATCATTCTGGGTGTGGTACTCTCTTCTTGGATGACTGTAGTAATTCTAGTTGTTAGAATAAATAAAGCGAAAGTTTGTTTCACTGGTATTCACTTCACATGATTATTTATTAGTTGAATTTCACCTCATGGTTCTAGTACTGTATTAATTACATAGTTTCTTATTTAAGAATTGATAGAGATGTCATCGGCGCACGATTTAGTTGTTTAAATATTCTTTACCGAACATTCACATATTTGTATCCGCGTCGCGAACCAACGCTGTGCGCAGCTTACGGCGTGAGCGCTCCATTGCAAGTGGGCAAATAGTTAAGGGGTGAGAGTAGTAATCTCGCGACATTTACTATTCAGCATAAAAGTAGTTCCATGTTCCTACTTTATTTAAAGGATTAAAGTATGCCTATTTAATTAAACAGAGATATTCTTAGTTACAGACGTTATTAAAGTACATTACAGTGGTCTTGTTTAATTATTTAAATAATGTCAAATTTACAAGTATATTTAGTTTGTTTAGGGGTCGGAATTCAAGTTAATTCTGGTTAGTGCATGTCTATGCAGGATTAATTAACAAGGTTTACCCTTTCTGTACAATCGTATTCCTTTTATTTTATTATTACAACTCTTTATTAAATATTATTATTATTTAATGATAGCAATAAGATTTAGTTTAAATGTGCGATTTTATTAAAAATTTAAAATTTCTCAGCCTACACATTACCTATTTATTAATTACCATATTTTATTAATGAAATCGTCACAATACAGACCATAAACCTAAATGTTATGTTTTAAGTAATAGAGAATAGTAAATAATAGTTCAATTATAAGCAAAAGCAATAATTAAGAAACAAGATAAATTCAGACAAATCTAATAATACTGAAAAAGCAGTTATGACACAATAGACAAGCCATAATATGGAAACTAATAAAATAACATACAATTATTATAAAACAGACACAAAACCATTCAACAAGTAAACAAATCATGTGTAAAACAAACCAAAACCTGTACAAAGGGAAAATAAAATGTAATCTGTATAAATTAAGAAAAAATAGCCAATTACTACTTAGACCTATGCAATGCCTAACAGTAATACACCAAAAACTACAAATTGTAAGAATTTAACTATGACATGAGCAAATCAAAGACAAGTAAACAGTAAATGATAGTTAGGAAATCAAAATAAGAGAGAAATGTTAAAGTAATTGTATAAAATAAGAAAGCAATGTAATTAGATAATATCAACATAACTATCCAAATGTTAATACATCAGTAAACCCAACCTTATGGGATGTTAAATTAATCTTTGAAACAAAATACAAACAGTGGTGATAATATCTCATACTTAAAAAAGAATACCGAAGATTAATAGCAATCAGAAGATATGTAATCATTTTGAATAAAAATTCAAATATTCTAACAATGATCTTAAGTCAAGTTTATCCAATCAGAATCTATTAGTTACCATGACAACGGAACGTTATTGATGATTTTTCTGTTAGGAACGATTATTCTTAGAGTGACGCTTACGAAGAAGAGACATCAGGCCGTGAAGGGCCCAAATTTTATTTAAAAACAGTAAAAGTGACCAGATTTCATGAAGAGAAGAACCGAACTACCTGATGAGGGAATAACACATTCAACCCAGGCAAAGGACCAGCTTAATTAACTCCAGATTAATTAAAATCGACCAACTAACATGAAAAAGACGCAAGGCGTACCTGAAGCCAAACATGATTGAAGATTGAAGAACCAACATCGATGAACCCAACCTATTCCAACTATCTGACACTACACCTCAAAGCAACTGATGATAAGTATTGCTGAGTTAAATAAATTTCTGAAATAAATTCTCTTTAAATTTTCTCACTACACTGTGAACTCTCACTATAACTGATGGTATTATTTCTTTCAAAGATTAATAAATAAAACATATTTATGAATACCAACTAACTGAATATAACCTATGTACTAAACGAATAACACCGTCACAGACTTTTAACACCACAGCATTGAATTTAATGTAAACCTTTTTTCATATTTAATTACCATGATTGTAAGGTGATGTACTGTATTTAATTATCTTGTTCTAAACTTCTTTGTCGTACTTAAAAGAATTCATTGGCAATTTTATTTTGTATAAATAAGAAACGGCGTCTATCATGGCGACCAACTAACTTTGCATTGCCAACCCTGCTTTCTGCTGAGTGAACGATTAATTATTGCCGAGGCTAAAATCTATTATATTAATCACATTTGTATAAACATTAATGAAATTTAACAAATTATAAAGCCAAATAAATAAGTGTGAATCATTACTAACCGTCCAGTAATTATTTCAAGTATATTATGTATGTTGTGTTTTGTACCAGTGAGTAGAATTAGCCAACAACATTTTACGTTGGTAACATGTTCCCCCACTCAAGCGAGATTCGAGTTCCAGCCATTTGGCGAACAATTCGAATCAGATACTACAGTAAAATAAAAACAACGAAGATAGAATCTTTTAATTGTTTTCTGGTAAAACAATTTGGCGCCTATCGGGAAGAAGTAATTGGTGAGTAGGGACATGTAAGGACACACAGGCTACACGAAGCGTTTATAACACAGAGCGCATCCGACGTGCGAATTAATAACATATCGCAAAATTAAACACCGAAAACTCAATATTAAACTAAAATTATAACGCGTCATACTCGTTTTACTACAATATATGTGTTTGTTTTAATAAAGTATTCTTCATTTGCAGTCACAATGGTGCGTCCAGGCCTCCTCATGATTGGTGACTCCCAGGTAAAATATGCACATCTGACTACTCAGTGCCAGAATGATTTTGAAGTCACAGTGTTTTCGGTGTCAGGAATGCGTATTGAAGAAGTGTCAGCTTCAACGGTTGAAGCAACCAAGTTCTTTTATCATGTAGTAATCCATTTGGACACAAATAATTTGATTTGTGGTAAGTTACATAGAATTTTGTAAATAAAATATTTCAGTTATTAGTGCTCTACTTTATACGATTATGGTTGATCAAAAAGATTTGTAAGATTGCTTTTGTGTTATGCACATTATTTTCCAATATTTTATCGATAGGTACTATACCTGTTTATTTTTATCATTCTTAAAAACTTTTAACAGGTCAGCATCCAGATCAAATAATCCAACATTATGAATCTCTTATCCAAGAAATTCTAAAAGGCAACCAGCATGTGCAACTCCATTTGTCAAGTGTATTGTTTTGCAGTAAAAATTGGTATAGGCCATATTCAGATGCTGAAATGAACAGAGTAAAGATAATAAATGAAAAGACAGAGAAGCTAATACAAGGCTTGGCTACCAGGTAAAACTTTATATGTGTAAGTTTCTTTTGATAATGCAGAGACTTGATGTGTTAATGGGGCATCCACATCAGTGCTGTTACGAATTTTGTTCTCCTACCTGTATGGTGGAATAAGAGTTAAAATAAGTTTTAGAAATCATTTATTAAATTCCAAATTCTGATCATAAAAATCTGATAACAACTCATATAAAATTACAGTTAATATTCGTACAGTAATACTAGTTGAATTTTTTGATAATATAGTTTTAAAAAGACTTCTGTTTATTGGCAAATAAATATTTTACTTCTTCTTTACGCTCAATATGTCTCTTGACTTTCATGACTTTGGCATTTTATTCCCTCATAGTATGTTGTTAATTAAGTAATGCAATGCATTTTTACTTTTTTGTGACTGCCACAGTGATTCCACTTTTTTGTGTCCGTAGATATGGAGGACTATTCATAGACAACTGGAAGTCTTTTATGTTACATTCAAGAGATCCGTTTATGGAGGTGCTGTCCAGGGATGGCTTACACATCACACAGCGAGGGAATCAATGGGTAATGTTTTTCATGTCTGTACAAGAAATAGGTCTAAAAATTTATCCAATTTCTACAGAGACCAGACGTGCACTACAGACACACATAACAAAACATCATTTCCGTATCCAGTTAAACAACAGACACACACGGAGACAGAAACACCAAATACACACAAAATTAATTCTTTGCATGCCATACCACCAGGGACATCAGATGGGAAACATGCACAGACATCCACATCAGATACCAGAGACACAAGGACATCATATGCACAAGCTGTTAGGTCACATATACACTCCACACAGCCAGGGACATCAAATAGGGCACATGCACACACTTCCACATCATATATACACATCACACAGCCAGGGACATCAAATAGGGTATCATATGCACAAGCTGTTAGGTCACATATACACACCACACAGCCAGGGACATAAAATAGGGCACACGCATACGCTTCCATATCACGTATACACACCACACAGCCAGGGATATCAAATAGGGCACACACATACCTTTCCACATCACGTATACACAGCACACAGCCAGGGACCCAGGGACATCAAATAGGGCACACACATACCCTTCCACATCACATATATACAGCACACAGTCAGGGACATCAAATAGGGCACATGCATACCCTTCCACATCATGTATACACAGCACACAGCCAGGGACATCAAATAGGGCACACACATACCCTTCCACATCACGTATACACAGCACACAGTCAGGGACATCAAATAGGGCACACGCATACCCTTCCACATCACGTATACACAGCACACAGCCAGGAACATCAAATAGGGCACACGCACACACTTCCACATCACGTATACACACCACACAGCCAGGGACTTCAGATAGGGCACACGCATACCCTTCCACGTAACGTATACACACCACACAGCCAGGGACATCAAATAGGGCATACGCATACCCTTCCACATCACATACCAGAGTCACAGGGGCATCAAATAGAGCAGATATACATATGTACACATCACACAGTATGATTACAAGGCCATCATTCACAAAAGCAGTAACATCACCTTCAGTTTCACACACATCACAGATACGTAAATCTTTTTCATATGTAACACCATCACACAATCTAAACCATAAATCACACCTCACATATTTGTTTACAAATGGTGGGTCTGCTGAGGAAAGTGTATCTTTGTTAAACAGTTCCCTTGAATATGATGATTCTTGTAAAGTAGATAATTTAATATCATCATGTGCAAAACAAACAGGTGTCTCGCGTCTTAAAATAACATACCCAAGGGTATGTTCTGATTGCAATGTTCAATACAGTAATAGATTCAGCTTCTCGAAACATAAAAAACATTGTGATTCGTCTGGTTTATCCCTATCGTGTTCCCATTCAGATTGTACATTGAAATTTAGAACATATTTCCATCTCATAGAACATATTTCCATCTCATAGGACATTTGAAGAAAGAGCATGGCAAAATTATTCCAAAAGAGGAATTTGTTTTTAAGGACGTGGCAGCGTTTCTCACATGGAAGGAAGCTGTTTGTAAAGACAACCACATTGCAATGGTAAAATAACGGGTTCAGCCCATCCAGTGAGTGGCTCTAAATTTTCCTATTATATTTGCAAATTTAATAATTTTTCTAGACCCGAAACAAAAACAAATAAAACTAATAGAAAAAGGACATTTGGTAGTATGCCGAATACAAACTGTCTGGCCAGAATGTACGTCAAAGAAGATGATACAGGAATCCATGTGACATACATTAATGCTCATAACCATGAGCTTAATTTTAAATTTGTGAAATTCTATCGATAGGATAACACCACAAAGTCTTCTGTAAATCACTTTTTAGAGCAAGGTGTGCCAACACATGTTATTCAGGAACATTTACAGCCTTCCATTGGTGACGATAATAACACATCTGCAGTAAAAGAACATTATATAACAACATCTCAGATAATTAAAATGAGGTATCAACTGGAGATGAAAAAACGACTTAATAAAAATGATGCAGAATCTGTAAATATCTTAATTAACTTATTAAAAAAATGAAAGTTACAACCCAGTTTTAGCATATAAACCTCAAGGAATGGATACCATAATTAGGCCCTCCAGTTTAAATAATTTACCACACAGTTCTGAACTTTTTGTTGTAGGCATTCAAACAAAGTATCAAGAAGCAGAAATGGTTGCGAGTTGTGGTAGAATACTGTGTATAGACACAACTTATAATACCAACCAGTATAAATTTTACTTATTAAATTTACTTGTTCCTGATGAATATGGTGTTCGGTTCCCTGTTGCTAATTTTATAATAAATTATTTAGATGAAATGACTCTGGCATGTGTCTTAAAAATTGTTGTTGACAAATTTCCAAATATGGAAGTAAACTGTCATGACGGATGGTGATGAAGCCATTGCCAATGCGGTTGAAACTGCATTTGGGAAAAATGTGAGACATCTTTGTTTATGGCATGTGAAACGGAATTGGTTGAAAAATCTTAAAAACAAAGTGAAATCCAAGTCTCTGATATCAGAAATATTAGATTCTTTATTAATTTTAACTCATGAAAAAATATGAATACTTACAATTTGGTTGTTTAAGACCTGAAGATGTCAGTAATGACGAAAAGCTTTGTCTAAATAATAAAAACAATTATAGCAGTTTAGCAATTTTATAAAAGAAAAGTAAGGATGGCTGCTAATTTAAACAATACGAAGAATAAAATACTGTTACTTGAGCTTAAAAAGAAGGTACCCCATTGTTCATACCTCGGATTCTTCCCCCTCCCACCACCAGGGGATGAAAACCCAATTTTTTCATATTTTATTTTTTCCTCCTGTTCTAGTCTATAAACAATTTTGAAAAAAATCAGGTACATACCTGATTAAAAGGCCTTTTATGTGAATTTTTTTAAAGGACCATGGTCCTTATTTAGGCCATTAAAAAAATTCGAGAATATTAAAAATTAAAATATCTCTGAAAATAGCCCATGTAATGAAGGTTTCTTTTATGTGATGTTGTGAAATGTTTGGTAATTTAACACCATGAATTTTTTCAAATTTTTTGGAATGGTGGTTCATGGTCAAAAACACGTTTTTTGACATTTTTAGCTATTTTTACCCCTTTTTTTGCAATTTCTTTACAATTACTTTGGCACAAACCCTTTTTTATTCAATATCGGTTCAAAGCTACTTAACCGTGGCATAAAACGTCAATACTTCATTTGAAAAACAACGTAAGTTAAGAAAAAATTACTTACACATAAATAATCATAATTTTCATATCTCTATTAGCCCAGTCATAGGGCCTATTAGATTATGAGCTCATATTAAATTGAAGAAGGAAGCGACCTTTTTTAATACAATATTTACGTATAGAACATTATTTTATGACACTCTTCACCTCTCAGCACAGTATCAAACCACCCCAAAACAACCCCCAATTTTCGAAAAATTTGTTGTTATACTTACAACTTTTAAACAATTCATTTATTGTGAAAGTAAAAAATATGAGTGTAAAGTAGAAAAAATTTTATATAAAAAATGTGTTTATAGTTTTTCCAACATTGAAAAGTTTGGCGGAAAAAATTAATGAAGCGTCAATAAGTTTTTTCGCTTGGAGAGCAAGGGCGAAGTTAACATGGAAGGTAACATGCGTCTGCAGCTAGGCTCGACGTCTGATCCTAACAGAACGTTCAGTGCATAAACACGTGATTTACGTTTGCCATATCCTTTACTTCCACTAACTCTGTTGGTTTATTATTAAAGAAATGTTTAAAATTTTATGATTCTTCTGTTGTTGATATACAAAATATATAAAAAGTATAGTTCTGTTATACTTCGAGTGTATATTTCTCAAGAATAGGTGGAAAAATTGTTTCGTAAGTTGTGATAACTTTATTATTTTGTAGTTTAACCCTAAACAGATGTAGAATTTGACGTATATGTGCACGTAAAAAGGTTTATATTTACAAATATCTTATCAGCAGTACCTCATACCAACATTTACAAGTTAGTACTAAATGCTTATTTATGTTATTTAGTTGAATACATGTAGTTTTTATGCAAAAAAGCTTATAAAATTCTTGGATTTCGTTGTCCATGACGTGTCCATTACTTAACTAAATATCACTATAGTATTGACGACTCGGAACACTAAGTTTTTTATAAGTAAAAACGTAAAGTTTTACCTTACAGCCTAAACCGGCTTTCACCTTTAGAAGGCTTCATCAGAGGCTGCCATAGGTAGCGTTGTCCGTCTTGTTGTTGGCGACGGGATAGTTATTCGAAAGATTGAAGCTGTGTGTGTGTGGTGAGATGTGTTCGAATAATGCGTGCGATTTGAATTGTGTCTGTTCGTTTAGGATGTCGTTTTTATTTGTTTTTGTGTGTTTGTATATTTCTAATTGTTCTAGAGTGTCTAGTTTTCGGCCTTTTGTGTGTACGTGTAGAATGTTCATGTTATTGTCGATGTTTTTATATGTGTGGTTTGCTTCAATGAGGTGGTTTGCAAAGGTAGATTCTGTAGTGGTGTGGAGTGCTTTTGTGTGTTCAATGTATCTCTGTTTGAAGCTACGTCCTGTCTGGCCTATGTAGAATTTATTGCAATTTGAGCAATTTAGCTTGTATACACCAGGTAGATCGAATTTGTTTTGTGCTTTGGGCATGCGTTTTGATAGTGTGTGTTCTGTTTTGTTAGTAGTTTTGTAAGCGATTCTGTATCCTGCTTTTTTGAATTTGTGGGCAATTTTTTCTGTTTGTTTGTTGATGTATGTTAGTGTTATGAACTTGTTGTTTTCTGTCTTTGTCTGTTGTTTGTTTTGTGTTTTGTGTAGGAGTTTACTGACTATTGTTCTGTCATAACCGTTAGATTCTGCTAGATATTTTATCGTGTTTAGTTCGTCTTTGTAGTCTATTTCATCTAAGGGGATGTTGTTAAGTCTTTGCATCATGGTTCTAAAAGCAGCTAGTTTGTGTTGTATTGGGTGATTGGAGGTGTTGTGTATTAGTGTGTCAGTTGTAGTTGGTTTTCTGTATATACTGAATTTGTGCCTGTGTTCTAGTTTTGTGATGGAGAGGTCTAAGAAGTGTATGGTATTGTTGTGTTCGTATTCGGCGAAAGGAATGCCGAATAATGACCAAAATTGCCAAAGGAATAATGACCACATGCATGCTAAATAGACTAAAATCAACCAAAAATCACTCGAATAAACCTTTATGGTACTCACTTGAAAATGTTGGCATGAGGTACGGTTGATCCCAATCAACATTCATGTGCATGTTTGATTATTCATACGGTATTTATTTTTATTTTTACAAACCACGTTTATATACGAGGGTTATTCAGAAAGTAAGTTCTGTTTTTAAATATGGCCACGGTATCGATGCCATCACGTTGTTGCGCATGCGTGGCTAGTTTGTTGATTCGTTAACAATATTTGTAAACAACTGTGCACTGGGTAAGTTAGTTGGACGTGTTTATAATGTTGACAAAATTCGAGACGCCCACCGCGAGTGAAAATAGGTATTTGATTCGGTTCTTGAGTGCGAAAGGGATTAAAACAATTGAAATTCACTGTCAGATTTTCGATATTTTTGGAGAAGGAATGAGCGATTCAATGGTACCAAGATGCGTAAGACTTTTTGCTTAGTCCGATCCAGAGTAAGCGACGCAGGGTGTATTGCGATGTATCATGACACTGCATACCCACTGCCGCTGCGACGCAACATTTCCTCACTTTGGGTGGTAAACATGCCTTGCAAACCAGAACTTACACCAAGTGAATATCACCTTTTCATACAGGCTGTTAATACGTGGTTCAACTCACAGGCGAGAAAGATATCCAGTGCTCCGAAATGAAAAGTGTTTCAAAAATGACGAAAACAATATAGAAACGTAGTTTAAGGTGTGTATTCTCAGTTTTCTTCAATACCCTATCGGAACTTAGCTTCTCAAAGCCCTCGTATATGCAAATATATTGTATATACTGTGATGTATACATCACATCGCGCGTTGCGAATGAGCGGAGCTCGAGCAAGGTACACACACATCCGCGCGTCTAATACGTGTTGCCTTTGTAGCTCAAGCACAGCTGAAGACGAGCGGATGGCCCGTGCGAGCGTGTGAGACGAGCCAAAGGAGTGTGTGAGAGGACGCTACGGCATTGGAGCCGTTGGCGTTCGACTCGTCTCCGAACGTCGACAGTAGAGGAAAATTGAAGAAAGCGAGCGTCACGTGAAAAGATTCTTTTGATTTAAATTTTTGTAATCAGTCGTTCCTATTGTATTGTACCTTTGTACTGCGTATTATTGTGGCGGCCATGATACCACAGCGAGCGAGAGTGAAAATTATTACGAAGGACGGCAGCCTGGAACCCCTCCTCCCTTAAATTGTCGCGTCTGTTTTGTTACGTCACGGGCTGCGAGCCGTTTGTGCGAGTAAAGGAGCGGCCGCGTCGTCCTGAAAAAGGCCTGGCACCGACATCTCCCTGAGGAACTCCATCGCGGCTTACGAGTATTGGCCCACCCAAAGTTGCCCGGCGTATCGTCTGCGGTGAGCGAGTGAATGTTGGCGTGGTTTTATTTTTCCTTGCCGAACACCAAGGACTCGGTTTGCAGCTGGCTGTTCCCCAGGAGTCGGCGTATAGAACCAACGATAAGCGGGTTCAATGACAAACTTTGAAAGTTTGTCTCTCTGGGCATCACTGGTAAATCTCCGAATTTTCTCTGTTCTCTTTACTTTTAAATCCGAATCGAATATAATTTTGTTTTGTTTGGAACGATAAAGTCCGTTTTTTTTGTTTTGTTTACGTGCGTACCGCTATTACATAAAGAATATAAATAAAACTAACAGCGCAAAATTAAGCAATAATATTGTACTTGGTTAATTTAATTGTCTTACAATAAATAAGCACTCTTGTGCATTTACAAAATTTTCATATATAAACGTCGAGTCGTTATTTCGGGGAATATTTCCCCTAGTAACCCCGCTCCCCCTCTGAGAGTCTCAAGCTCGACACATCGGCCAATCACAGGACACGAAATCAGCTAATTATTTTTCTCAAATTATTAAAATTTTGGAGTGTCGCGTGGTTCGCCAAAGAAATTCTTTTGTAACCCAAAAGTGGTGTTACAATACTAACACTTGTATATGTATATATAAATGTATTGTTTGTCAAACTAAAGTTTTTGGTTTTAAATTATCTTATTACATTAAAATACATTTAAAAAATATCTAACAAGGGTTATGGTTCTGCTTAAAAATGTTTGACCATTTGTTCTGAGATAATTACTCTTTTTATTTGTTATAGAATAATAACAATAGTGTGTATTTTTTAAGTAATACACATATTTAATATGTATATCAGTATAGACGGACGTTTCTGCTTATCTTATAGGCAAATACATTGTCAAATTAATGTAATATTTTTATTATAGTTTTTAAAGAATTTGAATTTTGCCGCTGAAAAAAATAACTTCTTTATCGAATGACTTAATAGTTGGCAACTTTCACTAAAAGACCTCCTTAAATACTGGTAATGTTAGGTTATTTTTTTGGCATCAGAATTATAGACACATTCGAGTCTCAAGTTGCTTGGGGGTCATCATGACCTTCTTGACAATTATGTAATTTTTTTGAAACTTGAGAGTTAAGGGTTAATTTTTGTAATTTTCTAAGGCTGAATTGATCAACAGGTTAATAGTTATTTCAATTTGACATTGATTAATAGAATAATATAATTTAAATAATAAATTGACTTTTATAAAGTTACGTACTGACATAACATTTGTTGTGTAAAATTGAAACCAATTGTTATCTCACATAAAAGTTTATTCATTTAATGTTCAATTGTTTGCAATTACAGATTTAAAATTACAGATTTAAAAATGGTCTCTTTTGAAGGCGAATTGTCTGTAAGAAAGATCAAAAGAGACGAATCAAAATGTGTTTCCTGTCAAAAGTATTTTCGTAAGGGGTTGAAGAAAGCAAGGGAAATTAAGACGAGAGATGACGCAAGGGAATTTAACCAAACATACAGTTTTTTTGTTCAAGTCAGGGATTCAATATGCATTAAATGTTACACGGGTTTAAGAGTTAGGAAATTTAGAAAAAATACAAAAGTAGATAAAGGAGGTTTTCATGGATCATTTAGTGCCAATGACCCTATGCAAGCAACTTCATCTACATCACATGGACCAATTGAAGATGAAATTGATTGGGAATTCTCTCACTCGCTTTCTCAAATATTGGTTGAAGACACTGGTGACAGCGGTACATCACAAAAAAGTAGTACCTTCAGTGAGAATACAAGTTCGCTATCTCAGGTTACTGATAATGGTTCGATTTACATTCCACCAGACGGATATCAGCGCGAAGAAATTGAAAAATTAACCATGCCCTTCCAAAGAGTTATTTCAAGTAAATCCTATTGTTTTATTTGTAAGTCGATAAAAGATATTCACGATGTTCCATTTAATGCTCGTATCCAAGTCTTCGTAAAGAGGCGTATTTTTATACCTAAAAGAAATAGGTGCTGTTCAAAGCATCTTATTAGAAATCGTTTTTATGAGGATGAAGTACAAGCAATGTTTGTTTATTCGAATGAATCTATAATTGAATGTACAGAATTAAGAATTTTTTTGGATAAACTATCAAGCGAAATTGACTCTTGACTTCACGATAAGATTGGTGACTTTGCGATTTCAGAAGAACGAGTAAAAGCACTAACTGGCTACAATTGGGATTCTATATTACGAATTAGCAATTTATTGCAAAAAATGAGAAAATCTTCCAACCGGAATGTCTTGCAAGGACTTGTCATATTTTTATTTAAATTGAGATCAGGGAATTCGAATCTATTATTGCAGCAATATTGGAAGTTAGTGAGAATATTGTTCAAGACTCAATTCATTCTGTCCTAGATTGCTTTAGAAAACATATACTCCAAAAACATTTTGGAATTCAAGCACATTCGAGGGAAGATTTCTTACGTGAAACTGCTTTAGCTGCTTCTTTATTGTACGATTTGGGTAATAGTTCTTTGGTAATCATTTGTGATGGATCTTATTTACATCACGAAAAAAGTGCTAACAATGCTTATCAAAGAAAATCGTATTCTAGTCAGAAAAAAAGTCTCTTTGTAAACCTTTTACAATTTGTACAACAAATGGGCATGTCGTAGATTTAGCAGGACCATTTGAAGGAACTCTAAATGATGCTACTATTTTACAGCATATAATGATAGATCCGCACGGTATTTCTAGTATCCTAAGACCTGGAGATTACTTTATTCTAGACAGAGGGTTTAGAGATGTAAAAAACTTCTTAGAAGCTAAGGGATACAAAGTACTTATGCCTGCTCTAAAAGGAAAACATGGCCAATTGACCACGAAAGAAGCCAACGACTCCCGATTTGTAACTAAAATAAGGTGGGTAGTTGAAGCCGTGCATGGGCAAATAGCACAGAAGTGCAAACTTCTGCATAATCAGTTCTATAATAGAGCTTTGTCTGATGCTAGAACGTATTGTCAAATAGCTTTTTTATTACATAATTTATTTGGAAAAAGACTCAATTCTGATAATAATAAACTGCATATAATTATTGACAGAATGAAATTAACAAAAAATAATGATAATATCTTAGCTCAAAAAGTAGCATGTGCCAATTATAATAGAAAAACAGTACCTTTCAATAAACAATCGTCTAATGAGCTTATCGATTTCCCTGAAATGACATTGGAAGAACTAGAAATTTTTTTACTGGTTCCTATCAACTCTCACAAGCTATGTCATATTTAGCTGAAATGCTTGATAAAGAAGATTACATTACAACTAAGTTATCTAAAAGAAGAACCAGGCATAATTAGATTTGCAGTACAGTCAAGGCATATTAATAGTAAGACTTACAAGTGCTACATACAGTATGATTCAGGCGATGCTGGAATGGATGCGATCAAAGGTTATTATTGCGATTGTGCTAATGGCTTGAGAACAATTGGGTGTTGTTCTCACATTGCAGCACTGATTTATTATCTATCCTATGGCAGATATCTATCTCAAATGATTCGTCCAGCAGAAATACTAACAAATATGTTTGCAATTGAAAACGTTTGTCCAGTCATTGATGAAGACAGCGATGAAGATTAAGAACAAAGAAAATTTAGTTCTTATGCTAATCTTTCAAACGGCAGAAACATATATATCTTGTATAATAACTGTAATTATTATCTTATTTCATTTATAAAGATTAGCTTATCTGTCTATTCCAGAATCATAATGTAATTTGAATTTTATATGATTATAGTAAATGGATTTGTGTGTAAATTTTTTCATCTTCATTCCGCTTAACACTATCATGTAAAAATTTAACAGACTTAGATTTTTTTGTCGAGTATTATTCAGGAATATAAAATAATATGCAGTTTGTTGCTGCTTTAACCTCCAAAGGCCAATGTTTCTGGTCATTATCAGATTTTTATCTAACATACTAAAAATCTGATTAACTATGAATAATTTTAAACGATAAGGGAATGATATCAGTACCCAAACACATACGGAAAATGTGTAAAGTATGAAGAATTTGATGAGTTCGTTTTAATTAGAAAATACTTCTTCCTTTTATTCGGGTTAAAATATTGCTTTTACTAACTAAAAATGCCAAAAACAGTTGTTAGTAATAATGTGATAAGCTTATTTCTCCTAGTACACTAATACTTTTAAACATTATGCCCTGACGGCTATATTTAAAAGATCATACACTTGGACACACAGAAAAGTTATATCACGGAAAAGGTAGTTGTTGTAAACGAAATAGAATAAACTCATGTTTAGTAAATATTTATAGCAAATAAATGCATTAACAATTGTGTTCGACTACTGGTAACGTCCCCTGGAGAAGCATGTGGATCATGGTAACGGCTACAGACGTTGTATACGAATTAGACATTTTGCACTATTTCTATTTTGACGCCACAATTTTTTCTCAACTTATGTTGTTTTTCAAATAAAGTATTGACGTTTTATGCCACGGTTAAGTAGCTTTGAACCGATATTGAATAAAAAAGGGTTTGTGCCAAAGTAATTGTAAAGAAATTGCAAAAAAAAGGGGTAAAAATAGCTAAAAATGTCAAAAAACGTGTTTTTTACCATGACCCACCATTCCAAAAAATTTGAAAAAATTCATGGTGTTAAATTACCAAACATTTCACAAAATCACATAAAAAAAAGCCTTTGTTACATGGGCTATTTTTAGAGATTTTTTAATTTTAAAGATTCTAGAATTTTTTTGAGGGCCTAAATAAGGGCCACGGCCCTTTAAAAAAATTCACATAAAAGGCCTTCTAATCAAGTATGTACCTGATTTTTTTCAAAATTGTTTATAAACTAGAACGGGAGAAAAAAATAAAATACTAAAAAAATGGGTTTTCATCCCCTGGTGGTGGGAGGGGGAAGAATCCGAGGTATGAACAATGGGGTACCTTCTTTTTAAGCTCAAGTAACAGTATTATATAGTTTATTTCAGAATCCGTGATTAAGGGCATTTGACCCATCTTAACCCAGGATACCCTTTATGTGTGTAAAAAATTGCCCAAATGTGTTTCAGAAATTTTTCACATGGATATACCGACACAAACATGTTTTTAGAATCATTTCATAATAAAATTAAAACTCAATACCTCCAAAGAAATGTAAATAGGCGATTAGATGACTTGATTAACATCATTTTCAGAGTTAATAAAACTATACACTTAGCATTAAAATATAAAAGATTGACCCAGATGCCCCTATGAGGATATACCAATGCAGTTAACAAAAGGCATAAAATAGGCATACAAATAACAGATTCTGATATAATTGAAACTGGAAATTGTAGTGTTTGGCAAGTCAGGAGTCAGTCAGACTCAACAGTCTTTTATAAAGTCCATTGTTTAGCTAGAAAATGTTATATGCCAGAATTATGTTTTATAAAATGTAATGAATATACATGTTTCAGCTTGTGTTCACACATGTATACATGCTCATGTGCTGACAGTATTTCATTGTGCAAACATACACACAAGCTTCATTCTTATCTTGTCCATAAGCTAACTTTACCATCGTGTATAAGTTCTGATTGTACAGATTTAGCTGTAGATGAAACGTTGGTAACTACATATAGTAACTCAGTTAACCTAGATAATGCAACAGCAAATACAGACATATTAATTCAGTCCATGTGTCAATTGGCAGATAAATTGAAAAACATTATATGTAATACAAATTCTCAATCTTTACTGCCATATGTGCAAAACACTTTACAATTTATTAGTTCAAAAATGTGAAATGTTGAACAACAATCAAAACTGTGTACATGGTAAACCTCCTTCAATGGCACATGATTTTGTTCCACCAAACATCAAAATTTCTCCTCAAAAGAGATTTTATCAAACTGCCAAAAAAAAAGAAGCCTATAAAAACAGAGACTAAAAATACAGACTTTGCTCTGTATAATTGTATAAAGGAGTCTTTGGTACTATGTGGCAAAAGCTTCACTGACCCTATTTCCAGTGAACAAGATATACACCATACCCTTTACAATGTTTGCGGATACAGCATCAGTGCTCTTCATTTGAAATCTTTGGATACATATATAAATAATAACGAACTGAATACGCTGACCTCAGCAGATCCACATTTTCATACTGGTTGGCTCTATGATAATGTAATAAATGTTTTTTTAAATAAGATATGTAACAAATTTCCTATCTTTCCAGTAGGTAGTCCAGTAGATAATCCTAATTGATTCTAACATTTCCATTAGATTATGCACTTGAGTCTGTGTGCCACATGGAGTTGCATGGGTATTCAAAATTAATTAAACCCCTAAATCCAGACAGTAATCATTGATGTAGTGGCTTTTAGTAGCCTTTTAGTAGCTGATGTTCTTAAAAAACAGTTGTCGTTTTATGACCCAGTGTCAGAATCTGGAAAACTCGTATATGAAAAATCAATCTGTAATTGGAGACAAGTGTTAGTTAAGATCTTGGGGGGAACACTTAAAGATTGGCAAGTGAACTGTCCTAAACATATTTTCCAGAATGATAGTTCAAGCTGCGGTGTGTTTGTTTGTTGGTATGCAGAAAAAATTGTATTGGGCCAGGCAACAGATGAGAATTTTAATTCAGATGAATATAGAAAGTATATATACAGTGTTATAACTGGTAACTTACTTACTTTTTGGTACGTGCGTCCAATTCATCCGCATCGATGGCATGATGCACCTCGTACACTTGAGCAGCCAGAACCAGTAGTTTTTTATCTCTCAAAATTGTTTTCATTTTTGTGTCTTGGTCCAGTTTACTAAGTTGCTCCTTTGCACTTATTTTCTTGCATGTCTGGTGATGCATACATTCCAGGAGTATGTGTTGCAGGGTCTCAATCCCAGTGCCATACCTCTTGCACAAGGGGGACTCAGTCAGGTTGAATCGGTGAAGGTAGTGTTCTGTGATTATGTGCCCTGTTCTGGCTCTAGAAATGAAAGTCTGGATTTGTCTGTTGGTATTTTTATACATCTCGAGATCACTGGGTGTTTGTTGAATCTCGTAAAGTTTTCATGTGACTGACGATGTTTTCCACTCATGTGTCCACACGTCTTTATATGTTTGCTTGATGTAGTTTATGCTGAATGTAACAATTTCCACCTTTTGTGGTTTAGGTTCCATACTAGCCGCCAACTTTGCGAGTTCATCTGCTCTCTCATTCCCCATTATGTCTATATGACCCGGAATCGACTGGAAGCATATTTATTTCTTTAAGCCTTGAAGTAAGTGTTGAATGCTGTGTATATAGTAAAAATAATGTGTTGGTCTGTAAGATGCAATCACCTGCAATGATGACTTGGAATCAGTAAAAATGCAAACCCGCATGGCTTCTAATTCAGTGCAGAACTGTAGAGCTGTGTAGGTGGCTAGTAATTCTGTTTCCAGGCTTGATGATGCCAACAGTGGAATGGGATATTCAATTTTTAAATCCAGTATGAACACACTAGAGCCTGAATGGTGATTACTTGTATTCAATGAGCCATCTGTATAAATATGAAGGTAGTTCTCGTATCTGGATTTGATCACTTCCACGGTAGCTTGCTTCAGTTCTTCTCCACGTGCTTGCTTTGTTAACCCATAATGCAGTTCGGTCTCCATAGTCGGCACTGACCAGGACCAAGGTGGTATTGGGTTGACTGGAGGTATTTCTCTAGGTTCCTTCCTATCTTGTTCCAGTATAAATGAGGCAGTTCTAAATGTAAACGACTGCTTGCAGGCATTATCGTGTAGTTGTTTAAGAGGGTGCACACTCGGCAGTGTTTTTGCTTTGAAAAATTTATTACATGTTGTCTGTTTTATAAATAACTTGAGTGGCTGTACATTAAGTTCTATTTGCATAGCTTCGATAGAGGTGGTTCTTGGACACTGTAGGCAAAATTGTTCTCAAAGCACAATTCTGCATTTTCTCTAGTTTTCTCATGTGTGTCACAACAGCACCACCCCACACTTCGCACCCGTAGGTCATTTTAGGTCTTATGTATTGGAGGTATAGCTGCCTTATAACTATTGCATCACCACCCCATGTCTTGCTACAAACCATTTTCATTATGTTAAGTCTTCCAAGAATTTGCTCTGATATTTTTGCAATGTGTTCAATCCATAGTAGCTTTTCATCCAAAGTTATGCCAAGTATTTTTGGATTGCTGTTGTATTTCATTGTAATACCATCCAATGTCAAAGCAGGACGAAAACCTTTGAGTTTGTGTCGCCTTGTAAAAACTGTGTATTCCGATTTTGTGTGCGAGACTTTGAAATGCCACTTGTTGGTCCATTTACATAATTCATTTATAGCTGCTTGGGTTGCTTTTGCTGCTAAATTTTCATATTTGCATCTAGTCCATATTGTAATGTCATCTGCATAAATGGCTAACTTAGTATTTAGTGGTAACTCTGATGGTAAATCATGCAGCATTATGTTAAAAAGAGTTGGACTTAATACAGAACCTTGTGGAATGCCATTGTTAATACTGGTAAGAAAATGTGATGTACAATAACTGTTTGTTGTCACAGAAGGTCCGCGATTTGTTGAAATTTTATCAGCTATCATTGAGTTCTGGACCTTCATACTTAATATAAATTCTTAGTCTTAAAAAATAATAATACTTTGTATATTGTAATTCAATTTATATCTCAAATTACATTTTATTAACATTAAAAAAACGTGTAGGGACCAGACAAAAAGCGTGTCTTACAAGAGATATTGTAATAAGCTGGTGCGTTTTAATGGGATTCTACTGTATCTACAATGATATTAGTGATAAATTGTAACTTTCCTTGTGAACACTTACGTTTGTTAATGTCCTCGTACGTTTCGGTGTGGTATTCACCTTCTTCAGCGAGGTTTAAATACACAATGTCTTGAAACAGTTTTACGGATTTTTTCAGGTTGGTGGTA
Organism: Magicicada septendecula; assembly: GCA_034769895.1. NCBI lineage: Eukaryota > Metazoa > Arthropoda > Insecta > Hemiptera > Cicadidae > Magicicada > Magicicada septendecula. Next base: position 749,453,355 of record CM068368.1, on the reverse strand, counting down.
TGTGTGTGGGGGGGTAGTTGGTGGAAGGGGGTTGGTGCTGGGATTCAAAGTATCGTGTGGTTTCTGTATGATTGTGTCAAATAGTACATGTGATTTGAAGTGTAGTTGGGTCATTTAGTATGTTGTTTGGTTGTAGTGTGTGGTGTTTATATATTTCATACTGTTCAGCCGTGTTGAGTTTCCTACTTTTTGGTAAGTAGTGTAGTATTTCCAGGTTGCTTTCTATGTTGGTGTAGTTGTGGTATTCAGTCTGTATGTGCGTGGCGAATGCGGAGTGTATGTAGTTATTAGAGAGGGCTTTTATGTGTTCTGAAAATCTTGAAGAAAAAGATCTTCCCGTCTGGCCTGTGTAGAAATGTTTGCAATCACTGCAGTTTAATTTGTATACTCCTGTTTTGTTGTATGTGTCAGTGTCTGTGTTTCAAAAATTATTTTGAAAACATTCGTAAATACAATTCATCATTTGCTATGGTTAGCTCAGAAGCTAAAATTTCGGATACAGTTATGCATGGAGTGTATCATTTTAAAATACATGATGTTTTTTATCACAGATCAGGTCCAATGACTGCTGGATATGGTCACTCACCATGTTATGCGCAATTATATTTTTATGATGTTGACACTGCTGTCAATTATAGATTACGTGAACGCTATAATCAAACATGCAATAACAATATAATGCGCGAAATCTCTCTTGAATTGGAACGCATTAATCCTTTCGTTCGGTCATTCATTGCAATGAAAGATCATTGTCAGAGAGTTGAAAATCAAAATAAAGAAATTTGTATGCTCATTAAAGTAAATCGTGATTTAGAACTACGCCGTTATAATGATGCAGTTCAAACTGATGTAGCAGTAATATTTAGTACAGTTGATGGTGAGCCACCCTTTGAACCAAATATGGTTTCGTTTTCAAAAGTTAATGGTACCATTAAAAATATCTCTGTTTTGGATTCATCATTGGACCCTTTACTTTGGATCCATTACTTTTTCCAAATGGTGATACTGGGTGGCATATCAATATTTCTCATAATGTACCAACTACATCTAATTCAAGAGCGCCCAGAAATAAATTAACCATGCTTCAGTATGCAGCCTATCGACTTGCAATTAGAGAAGATTTTAGCATGTTGCACCATTCACAAAAATTATTTCTGCAGTGGATAGTTGATATGTATGTGAGAATAGAGGGCACAAGGTTACATTTCATTCGACAAAATCAAACAAGTCTTAGGTCTGAAGTTTACAACAATTTAACAGATTATTTAGAATTGAACCCCAATGCCAATAATGTTGGCCGTAGAGTAATTTTACCATCTTCATTCAATAGATGTCCAAGAAATATGTATCAGAATTATTTAGATGCAATGTCAATTGTACAACATTTCGGAAAGCCTTCTTTGTTTATTACAATGACTTGCAATCCAAGTTGGCCTGAAATAGTTAGCAATATTGGTGTAGGTGAGTCAGCTAATTTTCGACCTGATATTGTTGTGCGTGTATTCAAGTCCAAACTGAAAGCATTAATTGAGGGCCTTACACTAAAAAAAATCTTCGGTAAAGTTGAAGCACTCATTTATACAATTGAGTTTCAAAAGAGAGGATTGCCTCATGCTCACATTTTACTCTCTTTAAATGAGCAAGATAAAATTGTTAACGCTACCGATATTGATAAAGTTGTATCTGCGGAGATTCCTAACATTCAAACACATCCTACATTACATGAATATGTTGTAAAACACATGATGCATGGTCCATGCGGTGTACTTAATCCAAATTCTGTATGTATGAGAGATGGAAAATGCACAAAAGATTATCCAAAACGATTTAATGAATTTACATGTGAATCATTAAATGGATATCCATTATACAGAAGGCGTGATAATGGTATTAATGCTGAAGTTCGCGGTAGTTGCCTCGACAATCGTTATGTTGTACCATACAATCCGTATTTACTTGCCAAATTTAATTGCCATATAAATGTTGAAGTATGCACTACAGTTAAAAGTGTTAAATATATTTATAAATACGTGTATAAAGGCTATGACAGTGCATCTATTGAATTAGGTTCAGAGAGAAATGAACCAGGTCAAGAAATACAAATTGATGAAGTTCAAAATTTTTTAAATGGCCGTTATGTCGGATCAACTGAAGCTGTATGGCGCATCTATGAATTACCAATGCATTTTCAATCACATGTCATCGTTAGACTTGACATTCATTTACCGCGTAGACAGAATGTTTACTTTCGAGAAGGGCAAGAACATCAAGCAATTGAAAATGCAAGACAAACAAAATTATTACCATTTTTTGAATTGAATCGATCAGATCCATCAGCGCATGAATATAAGTATATTGAAATTCCTTTGCATTATGTGTGGGAAGATTCCCGAAAAAAGTGGAAGAAGAGAAGGCGTGGAGGTGATAAAATCATTACACGCATATATGTAGTATCACCAAAAGACATCGAAATTTTCCATTTACGATTGCTTTTATTACATGTCTGTGGTCCAAAATCATTTGAGGATATTAGAACATACAATGGAATTATACACACTTCTTTTGTTGAAGCGTGCCATGCTCGCGGCATTGCTTCAAATGATAATGAATGGCGCGAATGTTTAAATGAAGCAAAAGAAACATTCACCAAAACAAATGCGAAATTTATTTGGTTACATTTGTGCATTAAATGTGCCAGCCAATGCATTGGCGTTATGGAATGAATTTAAAGTATATCTTAGTGAAGATTTTTTGAGAGATTACAACGAAGAAGTATCCTTTAATACAGCTCTATTAGAAATTGAAGATATTTTGAATGTTCATAATTTGTCATGTCAAGAACTTGGTTAGCATTTCCCACGTATTCGCAGAGAACAGACGAAGCAAATGCTATTGGTCCAATAGAACAAGAGTTTCTGTTTTCTGAGCATTATGAAACTGCAAATATTGAACAGCGTAATCTAATTGATCGTGTGATTCGTGAAGTTTTGCACCATGATACTGGATCTAATGTTTTTTGTTTAACCGCTCATGCAGGTTGTGGAAAAACATTCACACAAACAGCAATCATTCACAAATTAAATTCGCTTAATCTTAGTTGCATTGCAACAGCGTTCAGTGGCATAGCTTCAACTCTATTACTTGGAGGTAGAACTTTACACAATGTGTTTAAATTGCCTATATCCATTTTGGAAAATTCAGTAGCGAATATTACCGCAAATAGTAGCTATGGACGTTACATAAATTCATCATCATTGATAATTATTGATGACATTTCTATGTGCCCACTGCAAGTGTTGAAAATCATAGATAGATTATTGCAGGATCTATGCGATGAAAATGATAAACATAAACCATTTGGAGTGAAAACGATACTTCTGTGCGGTGATTTTCAGCAAATCTTACCAGTTGTCCCACATGGATCACGTGCAACTTTAATTGAAAATTGTGTCACGAGTTGGCATAAATTTGTTTATTTTCATAAAGTAACGTTTACTCAAAATATGAGAGCCTTACCAAGTGAAATAGAATTTGTCGAATTCTTGAAAAAAATTGGTAATGATGAAGCCCCACAATTCCCTCAGTTTGGTGAAAATATTATTGAAATACCTCAGCAATTAATAGGAGATGAAAATAATACTATTACTGAGGTGTATGGAAATATTTCCGAAAACATACTCTCAGATAACATATTGAAGTCAGTTATTTTAGCACCTAAAAATGATAATTTGTACTTTTATTAATACTGATATACTTAATCGAATACCAGGTGAACAGAAAACATATCATAGCTACGATAAAATAATTTGTGATGATGACAATGAAATCAATAACTATCCAGTAGAGTTTTTGAATTCTTTGACTATTAGTGGTTTGCCACCACATAAGTTAGTATTGAAAGTTAATTGCATCGTTTTACTGATCAGAAACTTAAATACAAAGGAAGCATTAGTCGATGGAACAAGAATGCGCATCAAGTGTATGCATCGTAATGCTATTGATTGCGAAGTTTTAACTGGAACCGCACGCAATAAGAGAATTTTGATTCCACGTATAAATTTAACATATTCCGGTACTGTTTTACCATTTAACTTTCAAAGAACTCAATTTCCAATTATACCTGCATTTGTGATGACAATAAATAAGTCTCAAGGACAAACATTCAAAAAAATTGGAATTTTATTGAGCAGCCAGTTTTTACACATTGTTTAATTTAGTACAAACTAATTGTACGTCGCAGCAAGTAGAGTTCGATCATTCGATGGTTTGAGATTTTATATTTCCGAATATAATGGCCAAGGGCATTTAGCAAATGATGAAAGAGTGTTTACAAAAAACATCGTTTACACAGAAGTTCTGAATCATTAAATTCACTTTCAAACTATTTTAAGTTCAATGGACAACATTTATTTTTTAACCGCCCGGTTTTTTTGATTTAATGAAAAATATATGAAAAAATATGAGGCACGTATTTTTTATTTCATTTTTTATTTTGTATTAATTTTTTAATTAAATTTTATATAATTCGAAAAAGATAGGCAAAATAACTGTGTAGCCTTGGCGAAACCTGGTCTGTATGGCAATTAAAAAAACCCAAGGAAATGTCAAAAAATGCATTATTGCTTTTTAAATATGGCTTAGCCAAGCTAAACCTCATTTTTCCTATCTTTCATATTTTTCAAATAACTCGAAAATTAATGCATAGAAAAAAAATTATATAAGCTTTGTAGCAGATAATCTTCAAACTGTTTTCGAATTTTGTACCTTACCAAAAATGAAATGTAATCCACTGGAATTGAAAACAATGTATCTTATACTTCTATGAATGTCAAGTCTCATTTTTATTAGCGTTTATTTGATTCAATAATAACATGAAAAAATTAAAAATGACAATGAATTATATCAAAAAATAAATACGAATACAAGCTGTAATTGTGTTTTTTTTCAACTGTTACTAACATTAAATTTTAAATTTCATAGGTATTGCAGGGAATTAAGGCAAACAACACACGCTAATGACGTATTTGTACACGCTCGCAGCTGACGTAATAGAAAAAAATTCAAAAAAATTATATGCGCTGATTATAGAGGTATACTCTTTGACAAAAGAACCTCAATAACGTTCAAACTTAAAAATTTAATGAATTACGGTCGAATTTCGACCACTGGGCGACCACTAGTGTCTATAATTCATGTAATTATTGTTTTGTTACTATATATAATTTTTTAAATAAACAGTTATGTACATTGTAAGCATTTTAATATGACTAACCTTATTAATCATAATGCATATTCCTTCCTTATCTAAAAAATTGTAGACATCAGATATTGTGTTTTGGGAGAAACACTAGCTAGCCACAAATAAGCAGCCCCGAGTGGTAAGAAGGTGACATTGTATCTTACTGTCAATTGAAGAAACAGGTTTCATTCAAAAGGGGACCAACTATTTAACATAATCAAGTAACTTTTATTAAATGGAAACCAAACTATTTCTATATGGTGTGTGTGTGTGTGTGTGTGTGTGTGTGTGAGAGAGAGAGAGAGAAATTTTAAGTAGATAATCATATATCTACATAAATATCTCATGTATTATTTTACAGTGTAAACTTTAAGTTTCAGTTCAGGTTATTCTTAAATTTCCAAAATTTAAAAAGTTTTCAAAATTAAATTTTTTGTATTTATGTCATAAAGTTTATTCACATACTGATTACCCTGAAACTGTAATATACCAAATTGTGGCTTCTTAGGTCCATCACAATCTAAGATTCAATCTAATCAACACAATCACATCACAAGCTAATATGCTGGCACACAAAAAGTTATGTAACGTTATACAGAATAATATGATGACCGGTCACTAGACAGACTTGTTGACAATGAGTACTCCTCTGGCATTATATCTGCACTTGTCAAATGTATGTGGAAGTGTTGAACGTAACTTGAAATAAGATGTTTTAATATATAACTATACTTTAACATGTGCAGATTGATGAGATGGCTTGTATCTCATTTAAATCTAATTTAAAATATAAAGGAATTGTTTTATCCCATTTATGTATTTGGTAAGTATTTAAATAAAGATGAAGTAAAAAGAAATGCTTGAGAATAATTTCACTTTATCCCAAAAAGAATCACATTTTTTTGAAGTGAAACTTCTTTTGGCACGGTAGGAAAATATTTTCGTTACGCGTTATGCGTTATATGCATGCATGTGTGTGTATATGTGTTTAGTAGTATACCAAAATGAGGAAATGTTCAGTTATATATAATTATTGTTACGAATATTTTAAGTTAACGATATGTAAAAAATAATCTACCTAGTTCTACATAATTTAATGACATATATGTTAAAAATTGTTTATGAATACGATCAACGTCATTATTATACGTTGCTTTATCACGTGTGACGAGTATTGAAGGATTACATATTACGACACAGAACAACGAGAAGATATTTACCATGGCCGAAGACGTTCATCATCAACAATTGATTTGCAAGAGGAATTTAAACGACTTTCACTAAACAAACTAGAAACTATAAATGAAAATTTAGTTAATTTCATCAATAACAGAAAACGTTTATCAATATTCACTTTTAATTGCCAAAGTCTTACAGCTCATGCTGTTGATCTAAAAGATATAGTTGTGAAAAATTCAAATGCCATAGTTTTATCAAAAACTTGGCTAGCCAATGAAGATGACGTATCTGTTCTTAATTTCAACTGCATTGTGAAATATAAACGACCAAATATTAGAGTGGGAGGTGTCGGGATATTTCAAAATTGTGACGATATTATTAACATTATAACTCCATCCATGGATTTTTCCGTTACTCAATCTGATGTTTATGGTTCAATGGCATCTACAGTTGGCGATTTGTGTATGGCTGAATGTAAAATGGAAAATGGGCAAAAAGTTGTGATTGTAGCAGTGTATATTTCTCCTAATAAAACATTAGATGAAATTATTGATTTTCTCCGTCGTTCATTATTATCGTATACATCACAAGATGCCGCCATACTTCGTAAAGATTATCATAAAATACCTATGATTTTAAGTGGAGATTTCAATGTCAATTTTGCATTAGACAAATCTATAAAACTGGTTGAATTTTTAAAAGATAATTTAAACCTGTCTATACAAAATGATAAAAAAATATCTACGACAAAATCGAATACGACAATTGATTCACAAGGTTTCTGGATAATATTGAATGTAAAACATACATTTCTTATTTTAGTTACCATAAGCCTTTGGTTACAAAAGTGTATGATGAAATATCACTAAATATTAACGAAATAGATTAATAATAATAATAATTTCTGTAAATGTGTATAATAAAATATTTTTAATTTACTAAAAATGAAAATTTTTCTTATACTGATATCTCCCATCCTATTAAATTTTAAGTATACAGTTAAAAGTAATAATAATAATGGATAAACACAAAAATAATGGATATAACCCAAAGAAGTTTCACTTCTTCCGCGTATACACACTTACTGATACACGGACCCAAACTTGTTTTAAGTGAATGTTTATTCAGAAACTAATTCTTAGGAGGTTGATAATTGCTTCACACATGCTCAGTAACTGAATTGATGAAAAAAATTACTCAAGTACAACTTTCATTTGCACCAATCATGGGTACAAGTAACCACAGGATATTTTATAACCACTATGATAGGTTTTCTGACTAAACATCTTGCAGAATGTACTCCAGAAACCACATATAATCTCAGTGCTAAATCAAATTTTAGCTTTCCTCGAGTTATTCTGGTAAGAAAGTGTCCAGTCAGGAAAAGATTATCCAGATCGTGGATGCCACGTCATGAACAAGTTCCTTTGGAATTATCTCAGGGCAATACAAGTAAATAAAAATATATGCATCTAATAAGCGTTTTATTTCATTAACCTAGTCACCATTGTGCACATTTCCTATTGGCCATTTATTTTTGGCATATGCAATCTGTTCGTTATAGTTTATTCATATAATTTTGTTTGTCATTGACTAATAATAGTCGTAATTTCTGTGTATCACAGTAATCACCAGACTTTTTTTTAGTCTGTTTATTTCAGTGTTCAAACTTGGCACTGTCCTTAATAGAAAATTTAATGTGTACATTATAGGTATCACCATCAAGGTTAAGAAACAGAAAATGGTTTCTAAAGCTCCCATCTACCAACATAACAAATTGTGTATAAAAAAGGCAACTATCACAATGTCAGAGCATTGGTGCAGTAGAAAATTGAACTGAACAAATAAATAACTTTTTGCATGTAAAAATTCATAATTGAAATTAAAATTATAGCCAAACATCAATAATTATAAAGTAAGCCATACTACACCGTTGCTGGTGCAGTGCTACAGTAATAAGCTTTTCAATATATAAAATATAATTTAAAAAAAATATGCCAAACTGAAATAGTTACATTAAAAAATGCCAGCAGCAAATTTATATCCAACCATGAAGATGAGGCAGAAGTGTCTGTAGATATGACTGACAGGTATGGTCACTCTGAGCTCACTCAAAACAAAACTGAGAAAAAGTGAAGAAACAAAATTCTTATTTAAAGTTGTTTTTATTTTATTTCTTCAACTTTTTTTAATCGGTTGCACAATTTATATTTATTTACTCAAATACAAATAGTAATTAACATGACTAACAAAAGGTAAGTATTGAAGACATATCTTCCAAAGAGGACTCATACAAGAGGTGATTAGGCTAGCCAGCAATGCGGAGCATCAAACAAGTGACTGGCGTGTATTGAAAGAGGGAGACATAAATGATAAGTAACTACAGAAACTAATTTTTGTTCTCCTTTCTATTCTTTTCCTCATAGTCTCTGAACTGTAAAAAACTCAGTTAAAATGATTTATGATAAAAAGTTATTTGCTTTGTATCATCCAATGAGTTTACAGGAATACATTATGGTACCAAGTTTGTAATCTGTTGGTAACAATACTTCATCTGTCAAATGTACTGTGCCAATAATTATGATAAATAATATTAAATATTAAAGAAATATATTAATTAATTGCATTTTAAGAAGTATAATTATTTGGTAATGTGGTGAATTAGTGTTGCATACTAGAAAAGTGCAATGTATACGTAAAAAGAAAGATATTGTTTTTTAATTTTTTGAATCAACTAGTATTATTCATTATTATTTCATAAGTGTCCTATCTGGATCAAATTATGTGTTCACAGTTTCGCAAAAACTCGAGAGATATTAAAATATAATATGTAAGAAAAGCATAAAACATGAGTCTTTATGTCAACATTTGGAAGGTTAGTTCTTTTTGAAAGATGTTGGATTTTTTTTGTTTTCAAGTCATCAGCAACATGATTGGTCCTTCACAGGCATCTCAAAATAATTTTAACATTACCCATCAACAACCCCAGTTTAGTGTAATAAGGCTAGGTGAATCTTTGAAATTTTTGTAGTCACCAGGTCATAATGGAACTTCAGCTTGCTGTTGAAAACAAGCAGATTTCAGTAGTTACTTGATAAAGGATGATGTTTTAAGAGCAATAATTCTTTCAGAATTGTTTTAATATCCCAGCATTCTGCAAATAACTATTGCTTCTTTAGACATCCAGCTGATTTGAACTTTTCTTAATATTAGAAAAGATTCATATACAACTGTTTCTAATCACATAAAACCTCTGGAAGTATGAAACACACGAGAACAAGTTGAATTATGTTGTAGGGTTAGGTAGGATAATTGTAAATGGTAGGGAGGTTTTAGTTTTCAGACAATCAATATTGTCATTACATCTTCTGTTGAAGTTCCCTTCAAAACTGCAGTGCTGCTGGGCTTCTAATATAAGGGTACCATATGTATTAATATTTATAACCAAAGTTTTCATGTTAAAATATACTGTGAAACAGTTTTGTATGACTTTGAAAGTATACTGATTTTTGGACAGAAATTGCACCAAAACAACATAAATGTAAATCTAAAGTCTATTAACTTTTTGTGATGTTCTGTAAAGGTTTTTTAAAAGTTTCAAGCTATACTGCATTTACAATTACCCCACAAAAATTGCCCAGTGTGGTAAATCTAAATGTGATTTTGGGGTAATTGTAAATGCTGTTATTCAAATACTCTTTTTTGTTTAGTACTATTAAATATCAGAATTTACCAAATCTAGATACTATTATGAGTTCACCACTCTTAAAACATATTCTATGAAAGATAAAATTATTCAAAAACCTATGTAAAAAGATTTCCAGATATTTTGTTAGGCCTATGTTAGTGTAGAACAGATGTGAAAAAAAATTTCTTTCTGCATCTGATAAAGTCAGGTGTATTGTTATGTTAGTGCTTAATTGTCACTAATTCACATAACTGATAAAATTCAACCAATTCATAAATGTGTTTCTGACTCGGTAAAATATTTCTTTGGAGAAAAAATTGGTAAGCTTGACTGAGAAAAAAAAACAGACTGAAAGACAAGAAGTTTGTCCACTGACAAAATGTGAATTTTCTACATTATTAGGCCAAGTGTGGAGAAAAGGTATGATTAGTAAAAGTCATAGCTGGTTTTAACAACAGGAATTTTTCAAGTCGATGGAAGAAAGTTTCAGAATCTGCTTTCAGTCCAAAAGAACGCAATGAGTATAAGAAGAGTAGGGCTATTATACATATTAAATGTTCAGTTCATCTGCAAGCAACTCTACTGATGAGGCACGTCTGCTTCTCAGATAAGTACTCCACCAAGTAACATTATTGAGAAGACACCTATTAAAATTCCACAACAAAATTCAACTCCAGAAACATCAACTAGATTCGTAGAAATATTTACATAAAAAATTAGAAAAACTCAAAGTCTTTGATGTATAAAGATCTCACTATACAAAAAGAAAGAAAGATGGAATTAAAGATCTCACTATACAAAAAAAAAGAAAGATACCTTGCTTGAAATCTGGAAGATACAGACTTCAGTTTTAAGAACTGAAGAGAATGTCGAGTAAAAGAGCAAGAAGAAATATCTAGCAGAAACAATGTTAACAGAAAAATCTAAGAAGATTGTATTTTGATCAAACAGTAATAAAAAATTCTAAACATCCTATTTATTGCGATGATTCTGATTATAACAAAGATTAATTCGCAGTAAGTGTTTTGAAAGACATTACCATGGAAGTAACTATCAAATACCAGAGTGGCAAAAGATTCAACCGCGAAAATGTTTTCATTGTTTTTGCTGGAGGACCAAGAAATAAAACTCACTGCAAGTATGTTTGTTGTGTAGAAAGCATATAATGGTGAGGGAGAAATTTATGCCACAGGATATCAATCCAAAAATGGACATTTCTACAAAGTTATATTAAAAGAAAATTATGAAAATAAGCTTTGAACAAATATTGACAGATTTGCCCAATCCAGAAATTAACACAAATTGTACATGAATTCCCTGTAAATGTTTCTGTTTGGAAAATGATAAACTTTATTCTATTACTTGTTATATTATGTAACAGAACAACATTTCTTTATGATCTGTAATAAACTTAGTGACTGAAGTATCTTGTTTTCCATGTTTTCATTCACTTTTCACATAGATGAAGAAGGTGTAATTGTAAACTGCAGTTAGGATTAAGAACACAACACAAAATATTACAATGTCAACTAGTTTACAGTTGTTCCAATATTTCAACATATAAAGAAAACGCATGTTTACAGTTGCCCCTAAGAGGTTGGAGTAACTGGAAATGAATGGTATTATTATAAATTGAGATTTAGAGGTGTTTATTATTGATATTTAAACAATATTTTTGCATGCAATGTAATAACAAAGATTGAAATAACTATTATTTGCAGTTATTTCATTTTAAAATCTATACATAATTTTTAATCAATAAACATTCTCCAATCCTTCATATTTCATTTCCAATAACTCAACTATATATTTTTAGGTTAGGAACACTTTTCAAAACTTTTTTATCAAATGCTGAGAAGTGTGAGCTTGTAATTGTTTGTTTTGATAAACCCCTTAATAAGGTTTCTCAGGAACAATAACTGGAAGCTACAGTTTGCTTCTAGGATATATCTCATGAAATAATGGAAACTTGCTACCTGAATTCTGTTTTTCTTTGACTTCCTATTCCAGAGCCATACGATACTTTTAGTTTTTCAAGAGATTGGAAGATGAGTCTACAAGGGATAAATCTGTATCTTAATAAAGTGTTACAGGTTAAGTGTATGGGTGGGTATAATCTTAGATGGAAATTTTATGAACAATTCAAAAGACTGTGAGAATGCAAATTGATGAACTGTAAAAAGGGAGAAGATTATATTTAGTTAACTAACGGACACGTCATGGACAACGAAATCCAAGAAATTAGAGAACCATAAAAAGAACTTATTGGGTCTTTGACTAATCTAAGCAAAATTCAAGAGCTCTAATAAAAACCATTTAAAACAAATGACTTTAGTAGATTACTCATATTAAGTCTCTAAGAATATATTAAAATTACAACCTGTTTCATGCACTTGTTATTTCAACTTATTTTCTTAGCAACTGACAATAGTGTTAACTGGATATAGAAACACACCATATATTGGTAGTCTTTTCTACAGTCATAGTGTGACATGTTACAATCACTGTGCTGGTTGGTCACTAATCTCATCAGCCATGATCATCCATTTTCTGGTAGAAAATATTCAAGCAAATGGAAATACTCAAGCAAAACATAGGCCTACATAAATAAAATGATACATACTTGAGCACTTTTCAAAAATAAAGTTAACTGAAGTCTATAGAGTGTTACAGAGTGACTGCTTTGACAGTTTCTGAAACAAAGCTTTCTAGAGAAGGAGATCTACCTCCAAAATTATAAGACTATAGTATTTACAGTGCTATAGATGAATAGAATGTAGAATAATAAAATCCAAATACAACTATTACATTAACGACTCAGAACACAAAGTTTTTTATAAGTAAAAACAAAGTTTTACCTTACAACCTGAACTGGTTTTCACCTTTAAAAGGCTTCTTCAGAGGTGAAAGGGGCTTTTAAAGGTGGAAACCGGTTCAGGTTGTAAGGTAAAACTTTGTGTTTTTACTTATAAAAAACTTTGTGTTCCGAGTTGTTAATGTAATAGTTGTATTTAGTTAAGTAACAGACACGTCATGGACAACAGAATCCAAGAATTGGATATTGAACATTTGATTGAAAATATAGAATACCGGTACCAGTTAGCCTAGAAGCATTAATGTAAAGCTTGTTTTAATAAAAAGTGAATTGAAAGGAAAGAAATACACAATTTCAACATTTGTTTGAACTGTAACGAGAAATTCCTTTGAGTTAGTGTAATGTGAGACACAAAAATACTGCTATTGCACTAATTAAGATGTATTTAATGTTAAAATAAAGGTAACTGACACTATTAAGTTATTCTTAGATGCAGTAAGTTAGGTTAGGCCAAATTGCACATTAGACTCTGCCTAAATTTCAATGATACAAAGTGCTCATAAAGACGTTTAGTCCTACTCTTAAAAAAAATTATTTGCACATATGAGCCAGGTGGGCATTCCTACTCTAGTTACATTGCCATGAGGAGGAAGCAGATGTATTAACAAAATATTGTAACGTAACAAAATTGTAGTTACATATAAATAATACACAATACGTCGAATAAGGGTGTACCACGAACATGTTTGAGCAAAAATGAGAAAGAATAACTAAAGTATAAAGCCAAGTGTGTATCCATATACAAATAATGTTGAAGCAAGCCAACGCAGGAGAAGGAAGAACTATAATAAAAGCATCATCAAAGTGATAGGAGGAGAATAGAAGATAAAAAAAAACCAAACCAATACGTTAGCAACAAAGGCCTAATAGATCATAAAAGTGAGGGGACATATCAACAATAGATCATACAAGTAAGTGGACATATAATTTAAGCAAAAGAAATATGAACTGTGATAAATGAATATGAATATGATATAAATAATTATGTTATAAATATGATATAAATTATCATACAAGTGAGGGAACAACAAATACCCTGTAAGTGATGAAAAATAAATATGAAAAATAAGAATCCTGATAACTAGAAGAGGAGATGTAAATATTAAGAAGAAGAAGAAGAAGAAGAAGAAGAAGAAGAAGAAGAAGAAGAAGAAGAAGAAGAAGAAGAAGAAGAAGAAGAAGAAGAAGAAGAAGAAGAAGAAGAAGAAGAAGAAGAAGAAGAAGAAGAAGAAGAAGAAGAAGAAGAAGAAGAGTATAATAAATAATGAAGAATATGTAACAAGAACAAGACAACAACATTCCCAGTGTAAGGAAGGCACCACGACCAGGAAGATAATAAGGCAAGTGTAATGACTGCCAGATTAGTAATTATAATACCCTCCAACAAGGAAGAATATAATGAAGACAAGATGACTAAGAATCAAGTGTCGATAACTTAATAAGTAGCCACAAACAATGATAGTGAATATCTTATGTGAGTGCATCGATACATAGCAAAATAACACTACCCCAAGTAAACACCACAGACAATAAAAGTGTAATGTTTATAGAAGAGGAAGATAAAAAAGTGTTAACAAGTAGAAACAGTGATTACCAAGTAAACTACACAAACATTTAGTGTACGATTTATGAACCAAGATTGTAACAAAATACGAACATAGTAAGACCACCAATATACTGAGATTAAAAAGAGAAATAATTGCTCAAAAACAACTGAAACAGAATATAAAATCCTTGATAAGATATATGCCTAAATATCAAAATAACAAAGGACAAAATATATATAATGTGATAACTAACGTATTGTAAATAAGACAATTTGGTATAGGGAGACAAGACAATTTTACCAAACCAAAATACAAACACATAATGTGTGTAACATAAATAAGTAAAAAATTAAGTATTGATGTATAAACAAATAGTATAAAATGTGTATAAAATAGTGAGAACATTGTAATAAACAATAGTAATAACATGTCATAATAAGATTATAATAATTAAGCAGAATGTTGAACAGATTAGGATGCGTATTGTTGTCAAATCAGTAAGAGACACATAACCTCAACTGAGCAGGATCTACAACATAAAACCACACATAATAATTAGAAAAAAGCAATCAAAAGTAATTGTTCAAAGCAACAACCAAAGTAAGACAAATGAATAAGATAATGAACACAGTATAAGCTGAGAAACACAATTATATAATCTAAATTATTGAAACAAACAATAGCCAGATTAGCCAAAACACAAGGTGACTACCAGAGTTACACAAAATACACTATTAAAACTTAATAATAGAGAGGAAAATAATTTACCAGTAGTAAGTAGAATACTCAATTCCTCTATGGGTATACTTAACAATCATTAAATGTATAAATTAATATCAAAATAATGATAAACAAAAATATACTTGACCAGTAGGACTAGATGCAAATAATCATCCTACTGAAATTTAGAGATATTTAAACCAACAGAAACTTATTACACACACTACACAGACAACGTACAAGGTCTAGGTACACTTTAATAGATAAATATAAATACATTAAGTGCAAACAATAACAAAATAAGAATATCAAAGTAATGGAATTGTGACATGGTGTATTTAAACCAAACTATATGACTAAATGATGCACCATATACGGAAATAAAGCTTCAACAAAGGTGTACAAACATGTGAAGTACAATTTGAATACCGGAGAAGTATCTTATGATAAGATAATGTGTTAGAATAAGTAAATACAAGTGCAAGGACATGTATAGCTTACACGCCAAAAATGCATTTTACTAAAATTGTAAATATTTTAATATTTAGAAATAATTGGTAAGAGAAATGGACTCTGAACACCTAAATGTAAGTATTAGAATAAAATTACATAAAAATAAAGTGGAAAAGACTTAATTATATTAACCACAATAAGTGAATTTTCGGGAAGTGAGCTAGGTTATTTATGAACGGATTTATAGCTTGTTTGGACTTTATAGAAAGACCCAAGTATCCGCAGAATAATGGTACCAATAGTTTATTAATTAGACAAGTCATAAGAAAGTTATGAATAATATCAAATTTTCTGTCATTTTCAAAAAGGATTGAACGCGTCATAGCTTACTCTCAAACCCAAAGACTGACGCCAAAAAATAAAATTTTTAATGTTACTAAAGCGTTTGGGGTTGAGATTAAAGAATTTTCAACCAATGGGAAGAGCGAATTTTAGGAGACGCCAGAAACAACTTCGACGAGAAGCATCAATTGTTCTTGGACCATCAAAGCGAATGGAACGCACGTTAGTCAGTGACAAGATATTTGAATTTGTGCGCATCCCCAAGTATAGTCAAGCATTGTAACCTAACCTAAGTAAACAACCATTACGTGTGACAGTGCAACGAGTGATGTGATAAATAATAACCATCGCCAGTGTATAATAAGGGCGATGATGAGTGTTAAATGCAGGGAGTACTATTTATTAACAATATTTTTAAAAAAAATGAAAACTAATAATTACCAATTGATGAGTTTTATGTTGACACTACTCTAGTCAAGCACGGGTTGTACATGACTAAATTAGTATACAATTGTCAATTAATAGGCATATGAGTAAAGGTTCTCGATTTTATTAATTGTATTGATTAAATAAAATATTATTGATATTTTTAAAGAAAATAATAAACGAATTCAATATGATAACAAATGTCGAAAATAACAAGAGTGAATATAGACACTAACTTGACTATGTCGATTGCTGAATCAAGTCATTTATAAATTAACATTCGAGAACAATCATTGCCGTTAATAAGCAATGTAATCACTTTAAATATATGTTATGTATAGTTTTAAGATTTTTTATACTATAAATTAAATATTTTAGTAACTCACTTTGAGCAACAGGTTAATCTAACCTATACGGTACAAACGTTCAATATCAACACTGAGTCATGTTTTAAATTTATAATCATTTGAAGAGACTCAGTTAATAAGAATTTATGACTTAAATAAAATACATTTCATTGTTAATACTTAGCCAAATAATATTATTTTGACACGCAGCGTTTATGAACGTGCATCACACCTATCTAAATAGCTAATAATTTTACACCAGTTGTACCATAATACGATAATTTCTGATACCGTATATAAAATTATTTTCTTGATTTTTAATTATTCTGTATAAAATAATATTGTTATATTCCAGCATTTTGGTAACTTGTATCATGTTAACTAAAAGAACACATGAAGTTTGGTAATTATAACCAAAATGAACCAAATAAGGTTAGCAATAATATTGTTACGACGGTCTATTCGATCGTCGTAGGTACAGTGGACACAAAATAAGTACAAGACACCAATTAGGTCACTAATCACACCTTTAATTGTTATAGTAAAACAGTTCGTAATTAACAACACAGTGTCTACAACAAATCAAATGAAAATTGTTCATACGCAATAAAATGTCCACTAATATTAAAACTCAACTGTATTACAATTATACCGTCCGAATATAAAACGCAACACTTCACTAATAACTAATTGAACGTACACCGTAATAACCCGAACCGCTCTGTAAATATATCGCACTAATACTCTCGAACCGCACAGTCAAAAATCTCGCATTGAACTGAAAACTAAGGCCGCGACGCGATGTATTTATAGTTACGCTCACACACCAGAAGCTTCCAAACTGCGTCTTATCTCTCGCGAACTACGTAATTGCTACGGCCTTGACACAGTCCGAGCGCCCGAGCGAAGCCTGGCTCAGTCGAGAAAATTCTCGCAAAATGCGTCTAGTAGCACGTACACCACACGTTTACGTCGAGATCTTTCTGGCGCATTCGATAAACGCGTAGATTGTTCTGTGCTGTCGTAGCACAGCCCCCTCCTTAAGCCTGTTCGTCCCGAACTGGCAAAGCGTCTCTAAATTTGTATTTAGCCAGGCGATCTAGGTGGACGACCTTGAACTTTCGCTGTCCTTCCTGTTGAATCCGATAAACAACATCGTTAATTCTTTTTTTTACAGTGTAAGGTCCTTCCCAGTTAGACTGAAGCTTAGGGGAGCGACCACGACGGCGCTTTGGATTGAACAACCAGACCTGATCTCCTTCTTGGAAACCCACACTATTGCTGCGAATGTCATACCGAGTTTTCATTTTATCACTGGAAATCTTCAGCCGTCCTCTTACCAAACGATTCATTTCTCGCAGTTGGTTTTCTAATTGCGAGGAATAGTTCTTTGGCTCTTGGGACTGAGTCTCAGGTGATCCAAACATCAAGTCCCCAGGAAGACGAATCTCCCGCCCAAACACCAATTTTGCTGGAGTCATGCCGGTTGTGTCATGTACTGATGACCTATACGCCATAAGGAATAGTAGTATACGTTGGTTCCAGTCTGTTTGGTTCTCGTCAACAACTTTCGAAAGATGCTGCTCAAGCGTCCTGTTGAATCTCTCAACCATCCCGTCCGACTGAGGATGCAGAGGCGTTGTCCTGGTCTTTCGAATTCCAAGTAGACGGCATAGTTCTTTAAACACTCCTGATTCGAAATTTCTCCCTTGATCCGTATGGATTTCCATAGGGGCTCCATAACGGCAACAGAAGTTGTGAACTAACTGCTTTGCCACAGTGGTAACCTCCTGATTTGGAATTGCGTAGGCTTCCACCCACTTAGTAAAGTAGTCACCTACAACCATGATGTACCGGTTTCCATCGTCAGTAACTGGGAATGGTCCAGCAATGTCTACGGCAATTCTCTCGAAAGGTTGTCCAACGTTATACTGTCTCATTTTTCCCCTGCTTCTGGTTTGTGGGCCCTTGCTTGCAGCACATATTTCACACGTCCGAACCCATTCCTCTACGTCGTGGCGAAGATGAAGCCAATAGAATCGCTTCCGTATTTTGTCAAGGGTTTTGTTAACGCCAAGATGGCCTCCAGATGTTCCATCATGCATCTCCTTCAAAACAGACTGCACTTTACTTCGGGGAACTATCAACTGCATGACCACGTCTCGTCCATCTGCACTTTCCCAAGCCCTTTTCAGCAATCCGTTTTCTAAGGTGAGAGATTCCCATTGTGCCCAGTAGCCCTTCAGCACTTCGGAACCATGGCAGATATCTTGCCAATCCGGGCGGCGACCTTCCTCTTTTGCTGTCAAGATCGGTCCAATGTCTTCATCAGTCATCTGTTCTTGTCGACAGTCTTGTGTTGTCCAGCCATCAGCCAGGAAACCTACAGTGATGGCTTGAACATGTTCGCTTGAGTTTTGTTCTTCCTTTCTGTGGCAATGTCGGCAGTCTTCCGGGCATGGTCTTCGTGATAAGCCATCTGCATTACCGTGCAGGCGCCCCCGCCGATGTTGTACCTTGAAGTTGTACTCTTGCAGACGTTCGAGCCACCTTGCCAACTGTCCTTCCGGATTTTTAAATCTCAAGAGCCATGCAAGTGCAGCATGGTCGGTACGTAGTGAAAACTCTCTCCCATAGAGGTATTTATGGAAGTGCTCCAAAGCTCTGACAATTGCCAACAACTCTCTTCTTGTAACACAATAATTTCTCTCTGGTTTAGAAAGCGTCTTGCTGTAATACGCTATTACTCGTTCTTCACCGTTCTGCACTTGAGACAAAACTGCTCCTAGACCAGTATTGCTTGCGTCTGTGTCTACGATGTACTTCCCTTCGGAAGCTGGAAAAGCGAGAATTGGCTGCGAACATAATGCAATCTTCAACGTTCTAAATGCTTGTTCACACTCTCTCGACCATTGGAAGTTTCGTTTATTTTCCGTTAACTCATGTAGTGGTTTAGCAATAGTAGCGAAGCCTTTCACAAAACGTCGGTAATATGAGCATAACCCCAGGAAACTCCGAACTTCGTGTTTATTCTTCGGAACTGGCCAGTCTCTTACGGTGTCTACTTTATTAGGATCCATGCTAACGCCCGCTGCCGAAACCAGATGGCCCAAATACTGTACTTCCTTCTGGAATAGAGAACACTTCTTCGGGCTCAGCTTCAGTTGTGCACCGTGAATTCTAGTTAGAACTTCCTTAAGGTTTTCCAAATGATCTTCGAAAGTCTTCCCGATCACTATGACATCGTCTAAGTAAACAAGGCAAGTTTTCCACGTCAGGCCTCGGAGTATCAGGTCCATCAATCTCTCAAATGTTGCCGGTGCATTACAGAGTCCAAATGGCATGACGTTAAATTGGAATAAGCCACTTGGGGTCGAGAAAGCGGTCTTTTCCTTGTCTTCTTGATGAAGACCCACTTGCCAATATCCACTCTTCAGGTCCAATGTGGAAAACCACTGTGCTCCGGACAACGTGTCGAGTGTATCGTCAACGCGAGGTAATGGATAGCAGTCTTTCTTTGTAACGTCCTTTAACCTCCGGTAGTCTACGCAGAAACGCAATCCACCATCCTTCTTCGCTACCAGCACTACAGGGGAAGACCAAGCACTTGACGAAGGTTCAATTACTCCCTCTGTCAACATGTCCTGTACTAACCGAGACATCTCCTCTTGTTTAGATAATGGAGGCCTTCGAGGAGGTTGGCGTATCGGTGTTGTGTCCCCGGTATTGATGCGATGTTGCACAAGAGAGGTTCTTCCCAGTGACTGTCCCCGAACTGCAAAACAATCTTTGAATTCGTGTAAAAACTGTCCGAGTTCTTTTACCTCACCACTTGAGAGGTCGTTAGAAGATCTGTTCAATAATTCTTGCAGTTCCTCTGGTAATTTAGAAGTATCCGAAGAACTGGGTCTTCGTTGCGTTATTCCGGCTACCCAGGCCACAGGAGTCAATTTGCCTAGGAGCGTATTGCTTTGTAAAGTGATAGCTTGATCCAAAATATTCGCCACTCTAATAGGTACATTTCCGGTTTCGTCAGGTTTTACTAAACTTCTGACAATTAGTATGCCCGGTGTGCTGACTACCTGGGGTTCGAATATAGAGCACTGATTGCCCCTAGTATCTACCGCAGTTCTAACCATGATGATCTTTTCGGAGTTTGGCGGAACAGTTACGGCCACTTGGTTTATGACGTCCATCGATTTTTCTGCTGTCGTCATTGTTGATAGCATTACCTCTTCGCCTCCGATTCTCAAGACATTGTTTTTGAAGTCGACTATACATCCGTATGCGTTCATAACGTCCACACCAAGAATTGCTTCATCCACAATGTCTGCAACAAGTACTTGATGATTAAACTCAAGTCTACCGAGGCGTAGGTGTATCTCCACTTTTCCATATACTTTTACAGGCCGTCCAGTAGCTGTTCGCAAGCTGCAAGAGCACCAGATTGGCTTGAGATCTTTCACCACGTCGGGGCGCACAATAGAAACTGTTGCGCCTGTGTCAACTGTAATCGAGGTTGGCCTTTCTTGAACAAATCCGGTAACTACCAAGCTCCCGGTGTTTTTCTGAAGCGTAGAAATTGCGTATTCTCTAGGGGCTTCGTTCCTCCAGTTAGTCAGCACACGCCCCGTTGCACCGACTATTGCTCGTTTCCCTGCTGCTGCATTCTAACCCGACAATCTCGTTGTAGATGTCCAGGTTTCCCACATCGATAACACTTCGGTCTGCCATCCTTTCTTATTTTATTCTGTGGCGCCGACCGTCGAGTCTCTGTTCCTTGTTCTTCTTCCTCATCGTCTGTGCCGTCGCGATCTTTTAGCTCGCGCACTTTATGACTTGTCCAACCAGACGCTGATTTGGCGGCCTCAAATTGCAAAGCATGTACCAGGGCGTCCGCACTGTTCTGGTGTCTTGCCATTCGTAACACTTGCTGTAGTTCGTTATCTCGGACACCGGCAGTAAATGTCTGCATCGCAAAACGCGTTCGAAAATCTTCTGGCGCTTCAGGATAGGCCAGTCTAATTAGTCTATCGATACTTGCTTCAAACTCTTGAAGACTTTCCCCGGAATGCTGTTGCCTTGCTCTCAACTGGGTGCAGTACACATCTCGCAAATGTTTATCACCATACCGTAATTCCAGAGCTTTTATCAACTCGGCATAGGTGTTCTGACTGTCAGGTGGCACTTTCTGTAGTAGTTCTGCCGCGGGTCCTTTTAATGCAAGAACAAGTGAAACAGCCTTGTCTTTTTCTGTCCAATTATTTGCGCATGCAGCAGCTTCAAATTGGCGGAGGTACGTTGCCCAGTGAGTGCTTCCGTCAAAGGTTGGAGCTTTGACATGAACTGTCCCTACTGCAGGCAAAGTGACTTTCTCTGTTAACTTATTTTCTGTGTATTTTTCTGTCTTGATCACTGGTACAGTATGTTCAGAAATTTGTTTTGGTTGAATCTTCATGCACTGTTCAACTTCAATTTTAATTTGTTCTCTTATGTTTGCCATTGAGTTTTCTACTGCAAAAATATTTTTGTTGACATAACTTCTTCCACAGTCAAGACAGATTTTTCTACTTTAGCTATTTTATTTGACATGGATTCTTCTACGTCAGATATTCTGGTAATCTGATTGTTGAGCTCACCTCGTAATTCACCTACGTCACCACGTAGGAGACCCAATTCTGCGGTAGTATGTTCTTGCATCTGCTTTTGTTCATGAATTAATGCTTTGATGTCACCTGCTTCACGTTTACGTTCCTCTGCCTCCTGCCTGCGTTTTTCATCCTGTCGTTTTTCTGCTTCTTCCGCCTCCTGTCTGCGTTTCTCATCCTGTCGTTTCTCTGCTTCTTCTCTTTCTTGTATTCGTTCTTCTTTTTGTCGTCTTTCTGCTTCTTTCTGTGTCTGCCGCAGCAGTGTTTGTAAAGCTTCCATCATCTGACTGGGATCCATGTTTACTGATTAATTACGAATCACACTCGTCTTGTACAACGCGTCCACTGTTTCTACTGTAAACCGTTCTATCCCAGTTCTGGCACCACTGTTACGACGGTCTACTCGATCGTCGTAGGTACAGTGGAAACAAAATAAGTACAAGACACCAATTAAGTCACTAATCACACCTTTAATTGTTATAGTAAAACAGTTCGTAATTAACAACACAGTGTCTACAACAAATCAAATGAAAATTGTTCATACGCAATAAAATGTCCACTAATATTAAAACTCAACTGTATTACAATTATACCGTCCGAATATAAAACGCAACACTTCACTAATAACTACTTGAACGTACACCGTAATAACCCGAACCGCTCTGTAAATATATCGCACTAATACTCTCGAACCGCACAGTCAAAAATCTCGCATTGAACTGAAAACTAAGGCCGCGACGCGATGTACTTATAGTTACGCTCACACACCAGAAGCTTCCAAACTGCGTCTTATCTCTCGCGAACTACGTAATTGCTACGGCCTTGACACAGTCCGAGAGCCCGAGCGAAGCCTGGCTCAGTCGAGAAAATTCTCGCAAAATGCGTCTAGTAGCACGTACACCACACGCTTACGTCGAGATCTTTCTGGCGCATTCGATAAACGCGTAGATTGTTCTGTGCTGTCGTAGCATATTGTATACCATATCAATGTTACCAGCCCTGAGCTGAAAGACTCTCATTAGTTAATTTACTTGTTTTTTAACAATGATTTATTGTTTTAAAAGGATTTCAATTTGAATTAACTTAACGTTAATAAAGTAATAGTTCTTTTACCTGTGGATCAGTCTTATTATTTTTTCAAAATAGGCACAAGAAAAGTTTATTTAAAGAGCAATTGTTTCCTAAGGTGGCAGCACGACAATCGAGCAGCCAGTATTTTGAATTTCAATTCAGTATCAAATAAAATAAAAAATTATTTTATTTACTGTACACATACTAATACACAAGTGACATATTCTATAAATTGTGTTGTGACATTTCAGTGATACAGGGCCTATATTGGAAGACTGAGGACATTCACCGTTGGTAAGTGAAAAGGTAAACCTGCCAGAGTGCACCGAGAGAATTTTAACATTCCTTTTAAACAACTTTATAATAATTAAAATCATAATAACACTAAGAATCATTACAAAGTAACAAACCGTTTTATTACAAGGTAACGAACCCAACGTGGGGTTTGATTACAGAATATATAAAATTGTTTGATTATAACGTGGCGCCCAACGTCTGAGCAGCGAATTAGGTCGACAATACCTAACAAAATAAATAAATACTACATATATATTAAACCTAATTCGACAGCAGTTGCATTACAAGGATACAAAGATGTACAGGAGAAATAGAACGAGAAGGGAGGGAGTGGACATGGATCCAGTATACAGAGCATTGAACTTAGACGGTGAAAAAATACGCCGACAAATGGACGAGGAAAAGAGACAGATAAGAGAGGAGTCAGACCAATTAAGACGCAAGATGGAAGAAGGTTTTGCAAAACTCCACAGAGTGGAAACCCGACAAGAAAGGATGAACTGGAATACAAAATTGTTCAATAGCCAAGCAGCATGGCGAGAAGAAGAAGAAATGAACTACCGTAACCAGAGATGGGAAGACGAGCGTAAAAGAAAAGAAGCATTCGAAGAGGAATTAAGAAACAACAAGATGAGACGAAATGAAGAACTATTCTATAGCCAAGCAGCACGGCGGGAGGAAGAGGAAATGAACTATCGTAACCAGAGACGGGAAGACGAGCGTAAACGAAGGGAAGCTTTCGAAGAAGAATTGAAAAGTGCTAAGAAATTAAAAAACGAGAAGAGACAGATAAATGAAAATTTAATGAAAAATAAAGAAAATACTAATGGAAATGAGAAACAAATTAACGAAAAAATCGAGAACGACCATAGCAAGAAGGAGTCCACAGAACCACTACAAGAAAATGTAGATAAAAATACCCAAGAACAAGATGTCAATAATAATAAAAAGGAGGAGGATTATTAACAATACTTAATAATAAGTACCAACCCAATGATCGAACCAATAACGGAGAATGACTATAATGAACTATGTGAATCTTTAAATGAACACAGTGAAACCGTGGATAAGAACATAGAAAATCCCCACCAGAAAATAAATAATAATGATGATACAACGGGAGTAAATAATAAAGCAACCCAAGAAATAATGAATGACAATAAACCAATAATAATCTTAGAACATACAAATAAAAACCCAGAGTCAGTAAATAAAAAATTAAGAGAAACCAAGAACACGAAAACACCTGAAGGGGAGGCTACAGCAGGTGACACAGTGGAAAACCAACCCGAGGGACCCGCGCCAACAGAGATGACAGATTTCCAGGAGATGATGGTGAAATGTATGAGGGAACAGTTTCCCCAAACCATAAAGAATAGCTTTGAGAAGGCAAGAGAAGAAATGATAAACGATATTAGACTATGGAGAGAAGAAATAATTCAACTATGGAGGGAAGAAATAAAAAACGATGGCAAACCGACGATAGAAGAAACACCAAATGATGAAACCATGGAACAATCAAATCTGCAAACTGAAAATAATGGTAAACAAACAAAAAATGAACAAGGCACAAATACATTGTCATCTGAAAATAAACATAACAGAGACAAAGAAAATATTCAACACATAGAAATCGACACCAAAGGTGTAAAGAAGACCCAAATAATTAAGAAGACGGAAGAGTTATTAGCTAAGAATAAAGAATCTTTGTAGGAAGATCTAAATAATAAGATCGACAAGACCAATAAGAAGGCTGAGGAAACCAATAAGAAATTAGACCAAATGAATAAGAATATACCACAACAAAAGGAGGAGGAAAATTACGAGGAACAAATGGACTGGATTTTTGAAAAATACGCTAAGGCAATAA
This sequence comes from Magicicada septendecula, assembly GCA_034769895.1. NCBI lineage: Eukaryota > Metazoa > Arthropoda > Insecta > Hemiptera > Cicadidae > Magicicada > Magicicada septendecula. The sequence continues at coordinate 749,427,653 of CM068368.1, read as the reverse complement.
AAGAATTAAGGAAGGAGAGGAACCAGTCGATGGAAAAATCCAGCCAGAAGATAGATGACAATAAACCAGAGTTAGAAGAGATATCAGAAGATGAAAATAACGAAAACCAGGAGGACATTAAACACGTGGGTATCAAGGATAATGAGGAGAAGAAGACGGAAGAAGGAAGAATGATACATCCCAAGAAGATGAGAAGTACGCAGGAAATATTAGAGATGACTCGAAGTGGTCTGATTAATATACTTAACTTCCCAATCATCGACCGCAGAGAAGGAATTTATATGAAGGAGTATAGAAGGAACTTCATGAAGATGGATGAAGAGAATTACTATATTATGACGAAGAAGATTATAAACAATAATGTATTTAAAGTGAATATACCTGGAAGAAGGAGGCATCCCAAGAAGGTGAAAATTACACGAAAAAGAATGGTGATAATTAAGAGGGGGTTAGTTGACATATTTAAAACCCCGATTAACGAACAGAAATAATTAATTAAATTTAAAAATTATAAGGAGAACTCAATAAAAATATCAAAAGTTAATCACAATAAAACGATGAACCAGGACTTAAATAAGAACATACTTAAAACAAATATGGCAACAAATGAGATGCATAATACAATGTTAATGACATCCTCAATAATAAATGCATCATTAAAATATTTGAGTAACAAACCAGATGATGAAAGAATTATAACAGTATTAAATACCAATGACTATTTTGCATTCGAAGAATTACAATACCGGTTAATAAAAAAGGAATTAACCATGACGGAAGAACATAAAGTAAATGAAGATTTGGTAGCAGCAAAATGGAAGAGCCGAATGATAGCGAGATACGTGACAAGGACAGAAATGAGTCTGAACACTAAAGAAGTCCGAACAATAAGAACAGATGAAGTAAGTGACTACGGATAAACTGAATAAAAATACATTGAGAAAAGGGACGGATTCTTTCGATACTGACCAACGCAACCAATCTACCATATACTGTAACCAAAAATAATATGAATAACACTTATGAGAAACAAGACCCTATAACAAAGAGAATCAAGGGTAATTACAATCAGACCTCAATAAAGAGGTATATTGAAAATTAAATAATGTGAAAAGCCAGAATATTATAGTGGAAATTACTTAATGATGATACTAAGTGTGGAAATGATAATTATAAATATAAAAATGAGTGTTGACAAGCTACTAATATAATAATATAACAATGTAACCCAAAGAAATAATGTATAATATGATGAATAATTTAATTTAACATCTTATCCGTACTATATATAAAAGAAGAGATATACGAGACAGACACCTTCCAACATGGCATAAAATAAATATTTCCAAGAGCCAGTCAACAGTAAATTACCATCTTACCCGTACTACTAATAGAGAGATATACGAGAACAACACACTCCATCTATGGCACAAATAAAAAATAAAATTTCCTACAGCCAGTCAACTGTAACTAACATCTTACCCGTACTACTAATAGAGAAAAATACGAGAAGGACACCTTATAACTTGGCACAACTATAAAATATTTCCAAGAGCCAGTCAACTGTAATTAACATCTTACCCGTACTACTATATAAAGAAAAGATGATCTACAATGGAATCAACATGAGAAGTTGGAAGACAAAAGCAAATGAATATTATTTTTATAAGATGGATATACGATACACAAGACATGAGGCAAAACCAAACGAGAGCCTATACTAAATAAAATGTGACACAGATACGTGGGTAGAGAAGATGCAGAAGATTATAAAGTGACGTTAAATGAACTACCAAAAGAAAGATTAATTGATAACGAAGAATAATGAAGATAACATACTAACGAAGAAAATCATGAGAAGATACCAGTGATGAACTGTAAACTGTTAACTACCTGACTCTTACACCCATTTATTTATATATATATTTACTTTTACTGTTATAAGGTAAACACGTGTACTTACCATTTCAATGTGTGTGGGAGCACGTGATTCCTTTCCGCTATAAATCGCTCTTTAAGGGGCCAGGGTTCACTCTCGGCGAGATTCAGATGCAAAAGGGTGATAGAAATGATAACACTGATTCTCAATTGAGTGTAATTACTAGGTTTTAATTGCCAGAATAAAATAAACATATATATTGAGTGATACCCAAAATGGCGTCACATACAATTGCCAAAACAAAATGGTGGTTACATTTCCTCAAACCCTATTCAGTCATAATATTATGTATTATAGTGAATCTTGTTACTATTTTTATAATTCTTACTTCTGGCTGCAGCTCTAATCGTGTAATTAATTATATATTTTCAGGTTACACAAACCAATGCCCTCTGTAGGCATGATCATGGCCATGCGTTCATTCATTCGTACGCTCATTCACTCTCACTATTGCAAAATACATTTTATCAAATTTATCTGGTATTAATTAATGAGCTCATTATTAAGTAAAAAGGTGATAATTGTTTAACTTCTCTGAAAGTGGGCAGAGTTGCTCCCTCGCTGGTGTTAGATGTTCTGCAGGAGAATGGCAGGTGGTCACCTCATATTTATCGTTTATCTGTTAGCGTGCACTGATTCTACATTTGATGTTTTACTGTTTACTAGTACTTGAGTCTTTTACAACTCCACTATAACATTTTTAATTATACATAATAAACCTTTTTTAGAACTTTTGTTGAAAACTGAGTCGACAGCGATACATCGCTGCTGACCCTTTGGTGTGCTGTGCTGAACTGAGAACGAGGAATATGCAAATTTTTGTATGTGTTAGTGCATTTGACGTCACCGTCTTTTGTTTTTTCACGACCAACGCCTCGTTCATACGTTGTGGTTCCAGCGTCATCGTCTTTTGTTCATGACGACACAGCTTTATACACCAATCACAATTGTTATTAATAGTTCGTCATCATATACACCGCCATTATCTCTACTTGCTTTTGCTCGTCCACCGGTGACCTTGGCTTTGTGCTACTCTCACTGAATATGCGTTGTTCCTTTTTACAGAGGGACAATGGACCTAACCATTCTTTAGTCAACTGTGATACAATAAAACATTATAAAATAATCTCAAATCCCATAATTAAGGTATTGGGCCTTTATGTACTGTTACAAACCCCCTCAATGAAAGATTTTGTGTCGAGACACAAAAACGTTCATTGACTCATTCATACGGTTCTAAAAGGATCAGCCTAGATATGTCGACACAACCCCCTGTAATGTTAATATATAAAAAATTTATAATCACTTACCCTTGGTCCACTGATGCTGATCGCACCCTCTGACCTTACTGGACTTCTCAGGAGAGATCCCAACACCATAAGGGCATGAGGCACTTAACGTTCCTGTTCTGCCGCACCGGCCAGTTCAGGACCGCGGTCACAACACCATCAAACTCTGAAACATTCAATACAAAATTTAAAATAGTGGTCTAATATACTTCCATATCTATAACTGATATGTTTCCCTTTAGATGCATTGGTTTGTGTCTGGGCATTGGTTTGTTCAATTAATTTTTTCAAAACAACAACAACAAGAATTCAACATAGACTGATTTTTTATCAACACCAATTCAATCTCTTCCTCATAAGAGAAAAATATATATATGTTCCTACAAATAACATAATACCTAAACAATTCTTTAATATTCCCCAAAACACCATCACCTATCTATTTCTATAAGATTCAACCTACAACTACTATGGCAGACAAGTTCATTATTCAAATTTTATTACTCAACTTTATAATCATTTTATATCTTTTGCAAATGACATCATACTACATTTTGTTCAACACCATTTCTAGCTTTATACTTTTTAATATTCAAGATCTCTTATCCTCTAACATTTGTTACCGTCGTTACCCCTATAGCGACCTCCTAACCACACACACTATGGCCATCAACATAATAAAAACATCATAGAACATTAAACATTACATATTAACATTGTGACATTTACATTACATTAAACAATTTACATTTCAACAACTGGTATCAAAACTTTATAACATTTTTATCATCAATTCTCGATTAACTTTTATTATTTAACATTTGTTTATATCAGATTCTATACAACAATTTCAAAGTTATCATTACCTTTCAGTTACATTTCCTTCCTACCATGAATTTTCTTTTTCTAACCCTTTTATCCTTATTAGTTTGGGTGACTCTCTATTATTCACTATTTTCTCTATCTTATTTTGGCATTTGTCAATCTAACCTTACTCACCTCTTTTTTTTTCACTAACAACCGCTTCTAACCATTAACATATTATGACACCAATATCTCTATAATAACCCCCTTCACTAATCCCATTTAAAACCTCTGGCACCGCTCATTTTTGTACTAGTATGTGTGTACCCGAACTCTAACCAACTCATTCCCTTATCGGTTCCTGACCCTTTCAGGTAACCCTTTCCGGCGTTAAACGGTCCCTTCCTGTCCCAACACCTTTCGTTGCGGACTCCCTACACCACTACCCTTACTACAAAATATCACCATCAACAAATATAATTACCATTCACACTACTCACCTCTACATATAATCACTAACTACTGTGTCCCTAAAATATCTAACACCTCTTTATATATTATCAGCATCTCAACATCTTATTTTTACTAACTCCCATTAACTCTATTTAACTAACTCCCATGCCTCTATTTATCACTATCCCCAAACCTCTTTACAACATTTCACCTTAACATACCACTAGAAAATTCATCACTTATCTTACAATCCTAAAACAACTCAATATCCAAATATATCATATGCATAATCATTTACTAACCATTAGACTCTGAATCTCATAATTATTTTAATTCATATTCAAACTTTCTTCAATTATTTAAAATTCTACAATGCATGGTTTACATAAAAAATACATAAAATACACAACAGCAAAAATATGCAAATACATTGACATTAATATACACAAAAATATACAATCCAAAATTATCATTTAACCATTTACCAAAAATCAGTCATAAACAGTCCATCCTGGAAAACACTGTCCACATAATTAAATGTTTATAAACACAATAAAATATTTGTCCTCCATCGTCAAATAATAATCTTATCTTACGTATACATAACTCATTTTTAATTAAGTACATTATATCATCTTTTGTAATATAATAACTATTTAAATTTATTTTGTCCATTATACCATAGTAATACTCTGCAGGATTACTCCACATTACTATATCATAAAACTTGTCAACATTCGGTATGGTCCAGTCACCTTCGGTATAGTTAGTCATAATTAGGTAATTTGCCAAGTCATTATTCTCTTTATCTCCTACTACTTCAGTTTTATTACAAGGTAAGTACTTACTATATTTATTATATATCATCTCTCCTCTTAACCTTTCCATAAACTCTTCATAGTCTCTACTTATCTTAAAAATTTCTACCTCCCTCTTTCTCTCACAATATCTCTCACTTTTAAAACATCTCTCTCTATCACACCAAGCTACATTCTCTCTCTCTATATTTGCATAGGGCACTACTATTTCATAAAAACACCCCCTGGCCTCACCAGGTACACTAACACAAAAAACTAAGGGATCATTTGGAGACCACACATCTCCCACATAAACTCTAGAGGAACCTTCATCCTCAAATAACAATTTCAGAGTCTTTACTCCAACTATACCACTGGGAAAATTTGCCCTCTGCTCACTATACTCACTTAAACTCTCCTTACCCCCACTTTCACTCTACAACTGTCACCTCACCATTAACCTCTACTCTCATAAAAATCTCATTATTACTACCAACATCCACACTATTATCTCCTATTACCATATTTGTATTTATTTTATCATAATTTCCACTACTACTTACCTTGTCTTTGTTTATATCTAATTTGTCTATTTCTCTACTCTTATTTTCTAACTCTATCTCATTAATTCTCTTGTCAACATTAAAATTTCGTTTTTGCATTTCATTTTTTAATTCTTCTAATTTCTCCTCTAATTGATTCAATTTTACATTTTGCAAGTTATTTTGTTTCTTTAGTTCGTTCTCGAAACTGTCTAACTTTACATTAAATGTACTATTCATCTGGTTAAATTTGTCATAGAATTTAAGATTCTGCTGTTCAAATTTGTCACTAATTAATGTAAATAAATCTTCCAATGATATCTTATTCTCAATTGTCTTAGGTGTTGAGCTGGCATTTATTCCGTCTAATAAAATTGACTCTGTAGCTGTATTATTTATTTCTATGCTGTCATTATTTTCTGCCATTTTGATAACTTTAATATTGAAATGACTATTTAGTTACACTTGTCACAATTACTACTTAATATGTTTTTGTCAACATAACCTCTCGTGTATTAGGTTATGCACTATTCTATCACTCTCCTTGTTTCTGAATCTGGCTTATATTTTATATAAAATAGCTTTATATAAAGTCCCTGTTCGAGCGCCAATTGTTAACTACCTGACTTTTACACCCATTTATTTATATATATATTTACTTTTACTGTTATAAGGTAAACACGTGTACTTACCATTTCAATGTGTGTGGGAGCACGTGATTCCTTTCCGCTATAAATCGCTCTTTAAGGGGCCAGGATTCACTCTCGGCGAGATTCAGATGCAAAAGGGTGATAGAAATGATAACACTGATTCTCAATTGAGTGTAATTACTAGGTTTTAATTGCCAGAATAAAATAAACATATATATTGAGTGATACCCAAAATGGCGTCACATACAATTGCCAAAACAAAATGGTGGTTACATTTCCTCAAACCCTATTCAGTCATAATATTATGTATTATAGTGAATCTTGTTACTATTTTTATAATTTTTACTTCTGGCTACAGCTCTAATCGTGTAATTAATTATATATTGACAGGTTACACAAACCAATGCCCTCTGTAGGCATGATCATGGCCATGCGTTCATTCATTCGTACGCTCATTCACTCTCACTATTGCAAAATACATTTTATCAAATTTATCTGGTATTAATTAATGAGCTCATTATTAAGTAAAAAGGTGATAATTGTTTAACTTCTCTGAAAGTGGGCAGAGTTGCTCCCTCGCTGGTGTTAGATGTTCTTCAGGAGAATGGCAGGTGGTCACCTCATATTTATCGTTTATCTGTTAGCGTGCACTGATTCTACATTTGATGTTTTACTGTTTACTAGTACTTGAGTCTTTTACAACCCCACTATCACATTTTTAATTATAGATAATAAACTTTTTTAAAACTTTTGTTGAAAACTGAGTCGACAGCGATACATCGCTGCTGACCCTTTGGTGTGCTGTGCTGAACTGAGAACGAGGAATATGCAAATTTTTGTATGTGTTAGTGCATTTGACGTCACCGTCTTTTGTTTTTTCATGACCAACGCCTCATTCATACGTTGTGGTTCCAGCGTCATCGTCTTTTGTTCATGACGACACAGCTTTATACACCAATCACAATTGTTATTAATAGTCCGTCATCATATACACCGCCATTATCTCTACTTGCTTTTGCTCGTCCACCGGTGACCTTGGCTTTGTGCTACTCTCACTGAATATGCGTTGTTCCTTTTTACAGAGGGACAATGGACCTAACCATTCTTTAGTCAACTGTGATACAATAAAACATTATAAAATAATCTCAAATCCCATAATTAAGGTATTGAGCCTTTATGTACTGTTACAAAACGAAATATCCCAGAAAAATATGAAGGTTAAGTTAAGATGAATCAAGAAGAGAAGAATATAATTATGTATAAACCGCAACTGCGTGAAGTAATCCCAAGAATGTTTATTATTAGTCGGAAGATTGACTACTTTTATTTTGTAAGATGAATTGACTGAAGAATTATTCCAGCAATCATTTATATTTTAACAGAGATGATGTACCTCTGAAATTTTTTGATGTTAGTATGGCCAGCAGAGATGTATGCCACAGCGAGCCACTCTGAACTGCCCCAGCTAAAATATGTTAGGGAATTAGGGAATTAAATAGTCGAGGGAAGACGATTACAAGTAGAGAAATACAAATATGATTCATAAAAGAGAATGGAAGGATATAAGAAGAACAGGAGATTCAATATGGAAAAGAATACAACAATTGATAAATTCCTCATGAAAATAGTATGAGGATTCAGAATTAATCAATACTTATAGGAAGGCATATGTAACGTAACAAAATTGTAGTTACATATAAATAATACACAATACGTCGAATAAGAGTGTACCACGAATATGTTTGAGCAAAAATGAGAAAGAATAACTAAAGTATAAAGCCAAGTGTGTATCCATATACAAATAATGTCGAAACAAGCCAACGCAGGAGAAGGAAGAACTATAATAAAAGCATCATCAAAGTGATAGGAGGAGAATAGAAGATAAAAAAAAACCAAACCAATACGTTAGCAACAAAGGCCCAATAGATCATAAAAGTGAGGGGAAATATCAACAATAGATCATACAAGTAAGTGGACATATAATTTAAGCAAAAGAAATATGAACTGTGACAAATGAATATGAATATGATATAAATAATTATGTTATAAATATAATATAAATTATCATACAAGTGAGGGAACAACAAATACCCTGTAAGTGATGAAAAATAAATATGAAAAAGAAGAAACCTGATAACTAGAAGAGGAGATGTAAATATTAAGAAGAAGAAGAAGAAGAAGAAGAAGAAGAAGAAGAAGAAGAAGAAGAAGAAGAAGAAGAAGAAGAAGAAGAAGAAGAAGAAGAAGAAGAAGAAGAAGAAGAAGAAGAAGTGTATAATAAATAATGAAGAATATGTAACAAGAACAAGACAACAACATTCCCAGTGTAAGGAAGGCACCACGACCAGGAAGATGATAAGGCAAGTGTAATGACTGCCAGATTAGTAATTATAATACCCTCCAACAAGGAAGGATATAATGAAGACAAGATGACTAAGAATCAAGTGTCGATAACTTAATAAGTAGCCACAAACAATGATAGTGAATATCTTATGTGAGTGCATCGATACATAGTAAAATAACACCACCCCAAGTAAACACCACAGACAATAAAAGTGTAATGTTTATAGAAGAGGAAGATAAAAAAGTGTTAACAAATAGAAACAGTGATTACCAAGTAAACTACACAAACATTTAGTGTACGATTTATGAACCAAGATTGTAACAAAATACAAACATAGTAAGACCACCAATATACTGAGATTAAAAAGAGAAATAATTGCTCAAAAACAACTGAAACAGAATATAAAATCCTTGATAAGATATATGCCTAAATATCAAAATAACAAAGGACAAAATATATATAATGTGATAACTAATGTATTGTAAATAAGACAATTTGTTATAGGGAGACAAGACAATTTGTCCAAACCAAAATACAAACACATAATGTGTGTAACATAAATAAGTAAAAAATTAAGTATTGATGTATAAACAAATAGTAAGAAAATGTGTATAAATAGTGAGAACATTGTAATAAACAATAGTAATAACATGTCATAATAAGATTATAATAATTAAGCAGAATGTTGAACAGATTAGGATGCGTATTGTTATCAAATCAGTAAGAGACACATAACCTCAACTGAGCAGGATCTACAACATAAAACCACACATAATAATTAGAAAAAAGCAATCAAAAGTAATTGTTCAAAGCAACAACCAAAGTAAGACAAATGAATAAGATAATGAACACAGTATAAGCTGAGAAACACAATTATATAATCTAAATTATTGAAACAAACAATAGCCAGATTAGCCAAAACACAAGGTGACTACCAGAGTTACACAAAATACACTATTAAAACTTAATAATAGAGAGGAAAATAATTTACCAGTAGTAAGTAGAATACTCAATTCCTCTATGGGTATACTTAACAATCATTAAATGTATAAATTAATATCAAAATAATGATAAACAAAAATATACTTGACAAGTAGGACTAGATGCAAATAACCATCCTACTGAAATTTAGAGATATTTAAACCAACAGAAGGGTATTACACACACTAGACAGACAATGTACAAGGTCTAGGTACACTTTAATAGATAAATATAAATACATTAAGTGCAAACAATAACAAAATAAGAATATCAAAGTAATGGAATTGTGACATGGTGTATTTAAACCAAACTATATGACTAAATGAAGCACCATATACGGAAATAAAGCTTCAACAAAGGTGTACAAACATGTGAAGTACAATTTGAATACCGGAGAAGTATCTTATGATAAGATAATGTGTTAGAATAAGTAAATACAAGTGCAAGGACATGTATAGCTTACAGGCCAAAAATGCATTTTACTAAAAATGTAAATATTTTAATATTTAGAAATAATTGGTAAGAGAAATGGACTCTGAACACCTAAATATAAGTATTAGAATAAAATTACATAAAAATAAAGTGGAAAAGACTTAATTATATTAAGAACCACAATAAGTGAATTTTCGGGAAGTGAGCTAGGTTATTTATGAACGGATTTATAGCTTGTTTGGACTTTATAGAAAGACCCAAGTATCCGCAGAATAATGGTACCAATAGTTTATTAATTAGACAAGTCATAAGAAAGTTATGAATAATATCAAATTTTCTGTCATTTCCAAAAAGGATTGAACGCGTCATAGCTTACTCTCAAACCCAAAGACTGACGCCAAAAAATAAAATTTTTAATGTTACTCAAGCGTTTGGGGTTGAGATTAAAGAATTTTCAACCAATGGGAAGAGTGAATTTTAGGAGACGCCAGAAACAACTTCGACGAGAAGCATCAATTGTTCTTGGACCATCAAAGCGAATGGAACGCACGTTAGTCAGTGACAAGATATTTGAATTTGTGCGCATCCCCAAGTATAGTCAAGCATTGTAACTTAACCTAAGTAAACAACCATTACGTGTGACAGTGCAACGAGTGATGTGATAAATAATAACCATCGCCAGTGTATAATAAGGGCGATGATGAGTTTTATGTTGACACTACTCTAGTCAAGCACAGGTTGTACATGACTAAATTAGTATACAATTGTCAATTAATAGGCATATGAGTAAAGGTTCTCGATTTTATTAATTGTATTGATTAAATAAAATATTATTGATATTTTTAAAGAAAATAATAAACGAATTCAATATGATAACAAATGTCGAAAATAACAAGAGTGAATATAGACACTAATTTGACTATGTCGATTGCTGAATCAAGTCATTTATAAATTAACATTCGAGAACAATCATTGCCGTTAATAAGCAATGCAATCACTTTAAATATATGTTATGTATAGTTTCAAGATTTTTTATACTATAAATTAAATATGTTAGTAACTCACTTTGAGCAACAGGTTAATCTAACCTATATGGTACAAACGTTCAATATCAACACTGAGTCATGTTTTAAATTTATAATCATTTGAAGAGACTCAGTTAATAAGAATTTATGACTTAAATAAAATACATTTCATTGTTAATACTTAGCCAAATAATATTATTTTGACACGCAGCGTTTATGAACGTGCATCACACCTATCTAAATAGCTAATAATTTTACACCAGTTGTACCATAATACGATAATTTCTTATATCGTATGTAAAATTATTTTCTTGGTTTTTAATTATTCTGTATAAAATAATATTGTTATATTTCAGCATTTTTGTAACTTGTATCATGTTAACTAAAAGAACACATGAAGTTTGGTAATTATAACCAAAATGAACCAAATAAGGTTAGCAATAATATTGTATACCATATCAATGTTACCAGCCCTGAGCTGAAAGACTCTCATTAGTTAATTTACTTGTTTTTTAACAATGATTTATTGTTTTAAAAGGATTTCAATTTGAATTAACTTAACGTTAATAAAGTAATAGTTCTTTTACCTGTGGATCAGTCTTATTATTTTTTCAAAATAGGCACAAGAAAAGTTTATTTAAAGAGCAATTGTTTCCTAAGGTGGCAGCACGACAATCGAGCGGCCAGTATTTTGAATTTCAATCAGTATCAAATAAAATAAAAAATTATTTTATTTACTGTACACATACTAATACACAAGTGACATATTCTATAAATTGTGTTGTGACATTTCAGTGATACAGGGCCTATATTGGAAGACTGAGGACATTCACCGTTGGTAAGTGAAAAGGTAAACCTGCCAGAGTGCACCGAGAGAATTTTAAAATTCCTTTTAAACAACTTTATAATAATTAAAATCATAATAGCACTAAGAATCATTACAAAGTAACAAACCATTTTATTACAAGGTAACAAACCCAACGCGGGGGTTTGATTACAGAATATATAAAATTGTTTGATTATAACGTGGCGCCCAACGTCTGAGCAGCGAATTAGGTCGACAATACCTAACAAAATAAATAAATACTACATATATATTGTAACGTATCAAGATAACGGTTACATAGAAATGATATAATACGTCAAATAAAAGTGTACCATAAGCATATTTCATCAAACATGGAAGAAGGAACAGAAGTATGAAAATCAAATGTGTATCTATAAATGAATAATGTTAAATTCTAGGATTTCGTTGTCCATGACGTGTCCGTTACTTAACTAAATATCACTAAAGTATTGACGACTCGGAACACTAAGTTTTTTATAAGTAAAAACGTAAAGTTTTACCTTACAGCCTAAACCGGCTTTCACCTTTAGAAGGCTTCATCAGAGGCTGCCTTAGGTAGCGTTGTCCGTCTTGTTGTTGGTGACGGGATAGTTATTCGAAAGATTGAAGCTGTGTGTGTGTGTGTGGTGAGATGTGTTCGGATAATGCGTGCGATTTGAATTGTGTCTGTTCGTTTAGGATGTCATTTTTATTTGTTTTTGTGTGTTTGTATATTTCTAATTGTTCTAGAGTGTCTAGTTTTCGGCCTTTTGTGTGTACGTGTAGAATGTTCATGTTATTGTCGATGTTTTTATATGTGTGGTTTGCTTCAATGAGGTGGTTTGCAAAGGTAGATTCTGTAGTGGTGTGGAGTGCTTTTGTGTGTTCAATTTATCTCTGTTTGAAGCTACATCCTGTCTGGCCTATGTAGAATTTATTGCAATCTGAGCAATTTAGCTTGTATACACCAGGTAGATCGAATTTGTTTTGTGCTTTGGGCATGCGTTTTGATAGTGTGTGTTCTGTTTTGTTGGTAGTTTTTTTAAGCGATTCTGTATCCTGCTTTTTTGAATTAAATATAAGTATTTAGAATTAAATATGAGAAAAAAATCGCCCACAAATTCAAGAATTAGAAAGAAGAATTATAAAAATATATCATCGAGTAGAAAGAAGGAAGAGAGAATACAATGGATCAATATAATACGTTAGCAATATACGCCCAATATATCATAATAGTGAGGGGATATGCCAAGAATTATTATCATGATGATAGTGAGTAGACGAACCAATGGATCAAAATAGTGAGGGGATATACCAAGAATTATTATCATCATAATGGTGAACAGACATATTAAAGGTTACCATCATAGTGAGAGGATAAACTAATTTATCACGATTATGAGATATATACAAAATAATGATAATAATAATAAAGAGTGAAAATGTTAAAAATTATAACTATATTAAATGAACATGATATATAGCCAAATAACAGTGAATTGTGACAAACAACGTCGGATATAATACAATAATTGTATTAACAATATAACATGAGTTATCACAAATAGTGAGGAACCAAAAAATGCCTTATAAGTGACAAACAATTAAAATGAAGAATAAACAACTGAATAACCAGAAGAAGAAGAAGAAGAAGAAGAGGAAGAAGAAATGTACCATGAAAAATGAAGATTATGTATAACCAAAACAAGACACCAGCATTCCCAAAGTATGGAAGGCACCACAACTAGTAAAGTAACCAAATAAGAATAATGCTTACCAGATTAATAGTGATAAACCTATTCATCAATGAAGGACATAGTGAAACCAATATAACAAAAAACCAAGTGTTGAACCTTAGTAAGTGATCACAAACAATAATAGTGAATACTTTATATAAGTGCAACAATAAATAGTGTAATGACACTACCCCAAATAAGCAACACAAACAATATGAGTGATGTGTTTATGACAAAGGGAAGTGAATAAAAGTTAATAAGTGAAGTCAACGATTATCAAGTGAAATACACAAACAGTTAGTGTACCAATTGTAATCCAAGATTGTAAACCACAAACACACTTAGTAAGACCACCAATTTAATGGAACTGAAAAGAGAAATAATTGCTCAAAAAGACCAATAATACAAACTATATAATCTTTGATATGAAATGTGCCTGAATGTCATAGTAACACAGGACAAAATGTAAATAAATGCTATAACTAATATGTAGTAAACAAACCAATTTGTTGAAAAGAAACAAACCAATGTATACAAGCCAGGATGCAACCCACCAAAAGGTGTAACATAGTTAAGTAAAAAACCAGGTATTATTGTATAAACATATAGTGTAAAATGTGTACAAAATGTGTAAAACATAGTAATAAACAATAGTAATAATATGCCATAATGACATAACAATATTTAAGCTGAATATTGAACAAAATAAGAAGCATATTGTTGCCAAATCAGTAACATATAACCTCATCTGAACAGGACCTACAACATAAAATCATACACAGTAATTAAATAAAGTAATTACCAGTAATTGTTTCAAACAGAGACCAAATCAGAACAAATGTACAAAACAATGAATACCTTATGAACTGAAGAACACAACTATATAAGTCAGATTATTAATAATAACAATGAACAAATTAGACAAAATCCCAAGTGACTAAAGAGTTACTCAAAAAACCATAATAAAACTTGTAAAGAGAGAGTAAGGAAGTTTACCAGTAGTTAGAAGAATGTTCAATTCAACTATGAGAATATCTCACAATCATTGTATAAGTAATTTAATAACTATAATCTAATAAACAATTAACTGTACTCATAGGACTAGGTGTAAATAACCATTCTACTGTAACTTAAAGAAATTTCAACTAACAAAAAGTTAGTAAGTGCACTAAACAGACCATGTACAATGTCTGTGTACACTTTAATTGCTAATAATATATATAATATCTGATAATAATAACTAAATAAGAGTGACAGAATGGCGAAATGATAGCATAATGTATTTTAAACAATGCTATATATGTAAATAAGACAACATTTGCTGGAGTGAAGTATCAGCAAATATATGTAAAAGTGTTAAATAACGTTTAAATACCAAAGGTATGTAATAGTATAAGAAATAATGGTGATATAAGCAAATACAAATGCTTGGACATATATGGCTTACACGCCATGAACGCATTTTGCTTAAACCACAAATATGTTAATATTATGTGTTAAATAATGAGAGATATGAACTCTAAACGTTTAATTATAAGCATTATGTTATAATAACACCAAAATATAATGGTAAAAACTTATTTTTATTAAGAGCCATTATATGTGTATTTTATAAAGTGAAGTGAGTTGTTAATGGACGGATTTATTACTTGTTTGGACTTAAATTAAAGACACAAGTATCCGCAAAACAATGCGACTATTCAAATGACGATCAGACGATTAATAAGAAACTTATGAATATTATAAGATTTTCTGTCATTTCTGAATGGGAATGAACGCGTCATAGCTGAGTCTCGAACCCACAGGATAGACGCTAAAAATTAAAATTTTAATATAACCAAGGCGTTTGGGGTAGAGAGTACAGACTTCTACACCAATAGGATGATCTGATTTTACCAGACGCGAGAAGGAGCTTCGATGAGAAGAATTAATTGTCTTTCAGCCACCGATGCGAGCGGAGCCCGCGACAGTCATGAAGAAACCATTTTGAAATGTGCGCGTTAGATAGTAAACAATTGTAACTAACCTCAACTGAAGAATAACTTTTTTCTCGTGTGACAGTGCTACGAATAATAAAGTGAATTATTAAAACATTGCCATTGTATAATAAAGGCAATGTTAAGTGAATTATGCAGGGAGTACTATCACTTAACGAATTTTAAAATAAAATGAAAATATAATTTTCGTCAGTTGACGAATATTATAGCGGACTACGTTGGCCAAGCACACACTATGCATGGTTAATCTAGCGAACGATGATATATTATCAGGCACAATGAATAAAAGTTCTCGTTTAATTAATAATGTTATTTAATTAAAATATTTTAATGTTTGTGTAAGAAAAATAATAATTGAAGTCGAAGTAATGATAAATACACCAAACAACACTTGTAAAATATAGTCGCTTACTTGACTACAATCCCAGTTGTATCTAATAATTTTACATACGAGAACTGTCACTGCCGTTAATTATCAATCTTATTATGATAAATAATGTTTTTGAAAATAGTATTAAGATTTCAATAATATTAAATAACTTATTTTGTTAACTTACTCTCAGCTATAGGTAAAATTAACCTATAACCAACAAATATTTCCTTGCCAAAGGAGAGTCACGTCATTCATTAACACTACCTTTTGAATAGACTCAATAAGAAGAATTTTTCTATTTTTTATCAAAATCCAGTTCATAATAATAATTAAACCAGCAATATTGTTTTAATGTGTGACACTTATGAACACGTGTTACACAGTTTTGAATGATTAACTGCAACACACCTGCTGTACGATAGTACGGTAATTTTAATATCGTATTGAGGTTAACTATTTTTAATTTTTTATTTTTGATCACTCTATATGAATAAATATTATTCTTAACAAGCATCTTTGTATCTTGCATCATGTAAATTCAAAGAATCCATGAAATTTGGTAACGATAGTAACCACGCTTAACATACCAAGGATTACCATAATATTGTATATTGTACCAGTGTTACCAGCCCTGAGCTGAAGAATTTTCAGAAAATAATTAACTTTGTTGTTTTTAAAGATTTATTTATTGTTTTAAAAAAGGATTTCATTCAATTTAACTAATGTTAATAAACGCCTAGATATCTTACCAGTGAACAGAGAGTATTTATTTCTTTTAAATAGGCACAAATAACTTGCATTTTAGAAGCAATTGTTTCTCAAGGTGGCAGCAATATTCCAGCGGCCAGTATTTGAATATTTAATCCACGATTAAATATCATTATCATTTTATTTACTGTGTATATGTTAATGTCAAGGTGAAGTATTTTGTGTGTTATTCATGACTTTCTAGTGAGATAGAGCGACATATTAAGAAGATTGAAGACGTTCACGGATGGTAAGTGGGGAGGTAAATACATCAAGAGAACAGTTATTATAGTCCTTTTAAACATAAACATTACTATTTCAATTATTTATTAAACAACAAAAAACAACACCAATCATTGATATTTATATTACAACGTGAGGATTGAAGAGTAATACTATTAAATCAATTACAAATTAATTTAAAATAAAACACTACACTCAATCAACGCCGTTTAGTTACAACGTGACGAACCCAAAGCGGGGCTTGAAGAAATCGAACATACTTCAATACACTTCTACATCTAACATTTATATTTTATTATAATATTAAACCTAATTCGACAGCAGTTGCATTACAAGGATACAAAGATGTACAGGAGAAATAGAACGAGAAGGGAGAGAGTGGACATGGATCCAGTATACAGAGCATTGAACTTAGACGGTGAAAAAATACGCTGACAAATGGACGAGGAAAAGAGACAGATAAGAGAGGAGTCAGACCAATTAAGACGCAAGATGGAAGAAGGTTTTGCAAAACTTCACAGAGTGGAAACCCGACAAGAAAGGATGAACCGGAATACAAAATTGTTCAATAGCCAAGCAGCATGGCGAGAAGAAGAAGAAATGAATTACCGTAACCAGAGATGGGAAGACGAGCGTAAAATAAAATAAGCATTCGAAGAGGAATTAAGAAACAACAAGATGAGACGAAATGAAGAACTATTCTATAGCCAAGCAGCATGGCGGGAGGAAGAGGAGATGAACTATCGTAACCAGAGACGGGAAGACGAGCGTAAACGAAGGGAAGCTTTCGAAGAAGAATTGAAAAGTGCTAAGAAATTAAAAAACGAGAAGAGACAGATAAATGAAAATTTAATGAAAAATAAAGAAAATACTAATGGAAATGAGAAACAAATTAACGAAAAAATCGAGAACGACCATAGCAAGAAGGAGTCCACAGAACCACTACAAGAAAATGTAGATAAAAATACCCAAGAACAAGATGTCAATAATAATAAAAAGGAGGAGGAAATAATAAGTACCAACCCAATGATCGAACCAATAATGGAGAATGACTATAATGAACTATGTGAATCTTTAAATGAACACAGTGAAACCGTGGATAAGAACATAGAAAATCCCCACCAGAAAATAAATAATAATGATGATACAACGGGAGTAAATAATAAAGCAACCCAAGAAATAATGAATGACAATAAACCAATAATAATCTTAGAACATACAAATAAAAACCCAGAGTCAGTAAATAAAAAATTAAGAGAAACCAAGAACACGAAAGCGCCTGAAGGGGAGGCTACAGCAGGTGACACCGTGGAAAACCAACCCGAGGGACCCGCGCCAACAGAGATGACAGATTTCCAGGAGATGATGGTGAAATGTATGAGGGAACAGTTTCCCCAAACCATAAAGAATAGCTTTGAGAAGGCAAGAGAAGAAATGATAAACGATATTAGACTATGGAGAGAAGAAATAATTCAACTACGGAGGGAAGAAATAAAAAATTATGGCAAACCGACGATAGAAGAAACACCAAATGATGAAACCATGGAACAATCAAATCTGCAAACTGAAAATAATGGTAAACAAACAAAAAATGAACAAGACACAAATACATTGTCATCTGAAAATAAACATAACAGAGACAAAGAAAATATTCAACACATAGAAATCGACACCAAAGGTGTAAAGAAGACCCAAATAATTAAGAAGACGGAAGAGTTATTAGCTAAGAATAAAGAATCTTTGAAGGAAGACAGACTACTTAGAATCTTAGAGACAGACTACCATCTGGCCAGACGGGAAGATCTTTTTCATTTTGTTATTCTGAACACTTAAAAGCTTTAACCAACAACAATATACACTCCGCATTTGCCACACACATACACACAGAAAACCACAGTTACACCAACTTAGGCACTAATCTTGAAATTTTACATTACTTACCCAAAGGTCGAAAACTCAACACAACTGAACAATACGAAATATATAAACACCACACAACACAACCAAACAACATACTTAACGATCAATTACAATATAAATCACATACACTTTTTCACACAATTATACAAAAAACAAACATTAAGTTGAATCCCCACGCCAATACCCTTCCTACATGCACCACCCCCACTACACCATCCACACAACAACCGTTACTAAATGATGGCAGTCTGTCTCTAAGCTGAAGAAGGCGAATACGTACGCTGAAACGTGTTCGATGAGAAGAGAATAAACAGTAAGTTCACAAGAAAAAGTTTCATTTTTAGATAAGTGTAAGTATTGATGTATAAACAAATAGTATAAAATGTGTATAAAATAGTGAGAACATTGTAATAAACAATAGTAATAACATGTCATAATAAGATTATAATAATTAAGCAGAATGTTGAACAGATTAGGATGCGTATTGTTGTCAAATCAGTAAGAGACACATAACCTCAACTGAGCAGGATCTACAACATAAAACCACACATAATAATTAGAAAAAAGCAATCAAAAGTAATTGTTCAAAGCAACAACCAAAGTAAGACAAATGAATAAGATAATGAACACAGTATAAGCTGAGAAACACAATTATATAATCTAAATTATTGAAACAAACAATAGCCAGATTAGCCAAAACACAAGGTGACTACCAGAGTTACACAAAATACACTATTAAAACTTAATAATAGAGAGGAGGAAAATAATTTACCAGTAGTAAGTAGAATACTCAATTCCTCTATGGGTATACTTAACAATCATTAAATGTATAAATTAATATCAAAATAATGATAAACAAATATACTTGACCAGTAGGACTAGATGCAAATAACCATCCTACTGAAATTTAGAGATATTTAAACCAACAGAAAGGTATTACACACACTAGACAGACAATGTACAAGGTCTAGGTACACTTTAATAGATAAATATAAATACATTACGTACAAACAATAACAAAATAAGAATATCAAAGTAATGGAATTGTGACATGGTGTATTTAAACCAAACTATATGACTAAATGAAGCACCATATACGGAAATAAAGCTTCAACAAAGGTGTACAAACATGTGAAGTACAATTTGAATACCGGAGAAGTATCTTATGATAAGATAATGTGTTAGAATAAGTAAATACAAGTGCAAGGACATGTATAGCTTACAGGCCAAAAATGCATTTTACTAAAAATGTAAATATTTTAATATTTAGAAATAATTGGTAAGAGAAATGGACTCTGAACACCTAAATATAAGTATTAGAATAAAATTACATAAAAATAAAGTGGAAAAGACTTAATTATATTAAGAACCACAATAAGTGAATTTTCGGGAAGTGAGCTAGGTTATTTATGAACGGATTTATAGCTTGTTTGGACTTTATAGAAAGACCCAAGTATCCGCAGAATAATGGTACCAATAGTTTATTAATTAGACAAGTCATAAGAAAGTTATGAATAATATCAAATTTTCTGTCATTTCCAAAAAGGATTGAACGCGTCATAGCTTACTCTCAAACCCAAAGACTGACGCCAAAAAATAAAATTTTTAATGTTACTAAAGCGTTTGTGGTTGAGATTAAAGAATTTTCAACCAATGGGAAGAGCGAATTTTAGGAGACGCCAGAAACAACTTCGACGAGAAGCATCAATTGTTCTTGGACCATCAAAACGAATGGAACGCACGTTAGTCAGTGACAAGATATTTGAATTTGTGCGCATCCCCAAGTATAGTCAAGCATTGTAACCTAACCTAAGTAAACAACCATTACGTGTGACAGTGCAACGAGTGATGTGATAAATAATAACCATCGCCAGTGTATAATAAGGGCGATGATGAGTGTTAAATGCAGGGAGTACTATTTATTAACAATATTTAAAAAAAAAAATGAAAACTAATAATTACCAATTGATAAGTTTTATGTTGACACTACTCTAGTCAAGCACGGGTTGTACATGACTAAATTAGTATAGAATTGTCAATTAATAGGCATATTAGTAAAGGTTCTCGATTTTATTAATTGTATTGATTAAACAAAATATTATTAATATTTTTAAAGAAAATAATAAACGAATTCAATATGATAACAAATGTCGAAAATAACAAGAGTGAATATAGACGCTAACTTGACTACGTCGATTGCTGAATCAAGTCATTTATAAATTAACATTCGAGAACAATCATTGCCGTTAATAAGCAATGCAATCAATTTAAATATATGTTATGTATAGTTTCAAGATTTTTCATACTATAAATTAAATATTTTAGTAACTCACTTTGAGCAACAGGTTAATCTAACCTATACTGTACAAACGTTCAATATCAACACTGAGTCATGTTTTAAATTTATAATCATTCGAAGAGACTCAGTTAATAAAAATTTATGACTTAAATAAAATACATTTCATTGTTAATACTTAGCCAAATAATATTATTTTGACACGCAGCATTTATGAACGTGCATCACACCTATCTAAATAGCTAATAATTTTACACCAGTTGTACCATAATACGATAATTTCTGATATCGTATGTAAAATATTTTCTTGATTTTTCATTATTCTGTATAAAATAATATTGTTATATTTCAGCATTTTTGTAACTTGTATCATGTTAACTAAAAGAACACACGAATTTTGGTAATTATAACCAAAATGAACCAAATAAGGTTAGCAATAATATTGCATACCATATCAATGTTACCAGCCCTGAGCTGAAAGACTCTCATTAGTTAATTTACTTGTTTTTTAACAATGATTTATTGTTTTAAAAGGATTTCAATTTGAATTAACTTAACGTTAATAAAGTAATAGTTTTTTTACCTGTGGATCAGTCTTATTATTTTTTCAAAATAGGCACAAGAAAAGTTTATTTAAAGAGTAATTGTTTCCTAAGGTGGCAGCACGACAATCGAGCGGCCAGTATTTTGAATTTCAATTCAGTATCAAATAAAATAAAAAATTATTTTATTTACTGTACACATACTAATACACAAGTGACATATTCTATAAATTGTGTTGTGACATTTCAGTGATACAGGGCCTATATTGGAAGACTGAGGACATTCACTGTTGGTAAGTGAAAAGGTAAACCTGCCAGAGTGCACCGAGAGAATTTTAACATTCCTTTTAAACAACTTTATAATAATGAAAATCATAATAACACTAAGAATCATTACAAAGTAACAAACCGTTTTATTAGAAGGTAACGAACCCAACGCGGGGGTTTGATTACAGAATATATAAAATTGTTTGATTATAACGTGGCGCTCAACGTCTGAGCAGCGAATTAGGTCGACAATACCTAACAAAATAAATAAATACTACGTATATATTGTAACGAATCAGATGACTCGGTCGTATCTGTATCTGTAAAGTGTACACCAATTTTGTATGTGTATTAAATGTTAGTGCGTTCGTCTCGCACCGGGGTCGTTACATCAATGTTCGCGGCTAATCGATGTCCGTAGCGTTGCGGTAATCACCAGTATAACACGCCAGTAACCTTACCTGTTTACTTATAGGGGTGTGTTAATCCCGGGTGGCGCCAAATCGTTTATTAAAACAATTAAAACTATTGTATAATGAGTTTTCAGCGGTGACGGTCGGAGCGTTCAAATAATTCCCGCTCGTACGGCCGTCTGAATTGTCGATACTGCTGTGCAAATGACGACTGGTTCGCTGCTCATCAAATCTATTCTTCATAAATAAACACAAGTAATGTATACACTCCCTATGAAATAATAACAACGGTTACTCCCTGTACTAGTTATTTTTTTAATGGGTGATAATTAAAATATTCAACTTGACAATTATTTTATAATAAATCTGCACCGACTTTTTACAAGAAACACTTCCTCTCAAGGTTGACGAATCGATTAAGGAACGATCAGCATCAGTATGGCTGTGTAACGTTTAGTTATTACTATTATTTTCGTTCCCAAAATCGTGGGATTCTTGTGATTATGAGCTAAAGAATTCCTATGGTTACAATAAAAATATATTACCTTATTCTAAGTGTACATAAATAATAATGTGTGATGTTACAATCTGTTCTGTAGTGTCGTTAAATGTGTTTTGAAAGTTCGTGTTTGAATACTAGCTTATATTTTATGATAACAAATTTTCAGTGAGTTTTATTTTACTTAAATAATCTGTGAAAGAGAAATATTCTGTTTATAGTGAGATAAATTTACCTTTAGCAAAATTTAGAGTGATTAGGTTTTTGGAAATAGGTAATTTAATTGTACTTAACACCTCAGCATGACTTGGTGTCTTCGTTCATTTGATCGGGTAGGATTTGGCTGCAATAAGTTCTTTTTTCATTAATTTTTGGACTTCACTAGGTCGGGCGTCCTTTTCATCGAGTATTTGGTCATACTTTTCGGTTAATTTTCGGTTTAATTATCCTGGATCTTGAGTGGACTGCTATAAATGGGTCGTCTGCTTCTTATACCGTCATGGTTATGAACTTTGATTACTGTTTTACATTATTTTATTAGAAAATCGTTCTTCCAAACATTGGCTTCTGTATTGCTTGACTGACACTTCCCTTGTGTGTAACGGTATTCAACCGTAATTCTATCATCAACTGTCGTTTCTATGGTAACTGAATGATTTTGATTGGCTGATTTTGAGATGATGTATTGTTATCAAAATTCGAATTCTTCGTATATCTTCTGACTGCTGTTATTCCTCTATCTTCCTTCCTGGTTATTAAATATTGTCACTATAGTATTTATTTCCTTTTATAGATTATTTTGATACCCCACAAGTTTGGGTAATTTTAGATTTTATGTTTTTACAATTATGTTAATACTTGTTAATTACATTTCTTTTTGTATACAAATGCTTATTATAATATTTTGTTCTACAAATGATTTACAATTTATTCTTGGTGAATCCTTCACCTCAGATTTGCTAATTTCTTTGTTAATTTGTTATAATTTGTAGTTGTTTGTTTCTGACAGTTAGGCATTTTCATAGGCCTAAGTAGCCATTATGGTATTTGACTTATTTCATTTAAATTACATTTCATTTCAGCCTAGTGGGCTTTATTTTGTTATTATAGTTGATTGTGTTGTGTTTTGAGTCTGTTTATGTGTTATTATTATGTCACTATTGTTTTATACACAATTATTTACTCTTTGGTGTCCATGTTTTCTAGTCATACCTTTCTTAACGTTTTATTTATTTCCTTTGCCAATAATAACAAGGTGGCTATTATTTACTACTTTTTTGATCATATTTAAATATAACATTTAGGCCTATGGTCTGTGTGATTCTTACAACCATATCCAATTCATAAACTTGATTGAATAATTATTTAACTAACTTATTATTTGCTAATCTTTGTTCACAATACATCTTATTTTATATTATTTTTTAGTGTGACAAACAACATCACTTTTATGAACTTATAATGATCCCTTATAACATGGGTGTTTTTTGATTTGTTTCTAACTCCTTAATTTTTAAACAATCTTTACTCTCCCTCCATGTTAACACTTTCAATTTACTCTTTTCTGGGATTCTACCTTTTAACTATGATTACTTGCTTGTAAACTTATTAATTATATTTTTTGTTTTGTTTACTATGGTGATTATCACTTTCCAGTGTTCAATACCTCTTACTTTATAGTTTATACTTAATACTATTTTTCACAACATACTTACTCACTATTATTTTTCACTGTTAAACCTTTAGTGTTCTTTAGGATTTATTAATTGTTAATGATTTTATCATTCCCTATTTTTCACTATATTTCCATTCTATATCTTACACTATTTTCATTCAATCATCACCTTCACTCTTAAATTATTTATAGTTACTTATAATTTAATGAGTTATAACGTTCCAGGCTACGTTATAAATCCAGGGAACCCTGATAATTGATGCTAGCCAATTATACAGGCTGCCTACGTTGTAAAAAACTGAAAATCAACACAACACTTAGAACAATAATAATTACTATTATTATAGGACACAAGGGAAGGTATTTTAACTGATTTATGCACTCACTTTAATATGTAACAAGATGACATCTCTTTATTAACAAATGATATATATATAGATCCCATTACATAAAAATTTTTTCATACTGAAATAGTTAAAAGAGGTTTTCTGTCAAACAAACGATCAAACAGATCATGTATTTTACCTCGGATCCGAGTCTCTTTAAATCTAGTAAAGACGTCTGGTATTTACTTTACTTATCAAGAAGGTTGCATTGTTACATGAACACCATTTGAAGAATGGTATTATTTAGTTAAGGGATTAAAACTTATATCTCAAGAGTAATGTTACAACATATGATTTTAGAAATTACTGGTTACATTTTTCTAAAACTTAATGCTTAGAGATGATTATTGTCTTTTGAAAAGTCTTTGGCATATATGACAACTTATATTTTAAATGTACATAATTCTCGGTAGACGAGCTACCGAGTCACCTCTTAGATACACTTTTGCTGTCCGTGTCCTGGGGCGTGAATCTTCGGTACTCTGTTAGTCGGGGTAGTCATCTGGGTAGTGTTTCCGGTGAAAGTCCTCTGGGTGTATTAACGATAGATGGATGTTATGCTGCGTGAAGTCGTGCTGATCCTCGGTGGTTATGGTAAGTGTTGTTTAGGTGGTAGTCGTCCGTATCTGCAGTTGTGCACGTCACATATTTACTGGCAGCGTAGTACTGGAGTTTGCATCTTCTTTTTACATTAATATCTGAATTACATTACTCGAACAATATTCGAGAGTTCGTTTTTTTTAATTAACTTGAGACATCACCTTATATACTAATTCTTTTTACATTATCACACTTTCTAACAAATTCCTCACTACATCTTCAATATATAACTAGCTCTCCACGCTTTTAGTGGATGCTAACACTCAATTAAAAATCAAAAAGAATAAAACATTTTATGAAGAGCCCTCGCTTGGAGGTGTTTACAGTCTGAAAGCCGCATTGTTACTCTTGCATTGTTACAACAGGTAGATTGCAACCACGCGGAGTGAGTACTCCGCCATAATATAGTTCCAACTCTTTATTAATAATACATTCTTATAGTAAGACAAAATAAACCATCTAGACTTATCTTGTTTACAGGGATTATTATAACTACTACTTGTGACTTTAAATTATTAATTATTTACATTACGATTTACAGATATTTCTAATTTACTGCCGGTTCGGTGTGCACGTTGTGTCCGGAATAGGCAGGTCAACGCATGATAAATTTACTAAAGGGTTAACTGTATTATTCTTAACTTTTACATTCAGATTTTAATTACTTATTTAGTTAGATTTTCTTAATTTATTTTTCATTACTATTATGAGTTCAGGGGTATTTGGTTTAATCGTGCGATTTAAAGTACTTACTTGCTTTCCGTTTTTTTAATATTTTTATTATTAATTTTTTTTTTTTACCATTTAAATCGTCACATACTCCGCCGCTTAAAATCGACATGGGGGAATTTTAATAAGGAAAATTCGAAAGTGGGGTACTGGGAGTATGCTTGCCGTTACTGTGTGGAATTTCTCTCTTTCTTTCCCTTTTTCTTTCACTTAATTATTGGCATATGTTATACGCATTTATTTCTTTTGAGTATAAAACAATATACATATATATATTCTTACAAACTACCTTTTTTTTTACATAAAATTCACACTTAATGACTACATTTTAAAACACAAAACTTCTTCTTATTTCTATTACTTAAATCTACTACCGTTTTTTTCTTTCTTTGGGTTTTGGTTACTCTCTTCATAGAGTTACTTTCTAAATAATTTCTCATTTAGTGGGCATTTGTGGTCATTTAGTGGTCAGCTGACTACTCATTTTGCTCATCTTTCGCTGAACAGGATCTAAGGTTGATCAGGCCTCATTCCCAATTCTACGATTAACACTTAGCATGGTTACTGAGGTACAAGATAACTTGTCTACCTAGTATTACCTTTTTTATTTTTGGCGATGCTATTTCCTCTTTTCCTTTTCATACAATTTTATCTGCGAAATATGTGTTCTTCATACATATTCTTGAGTCGCAGGTTCGTACAGGGCTATGGTAACTGGGGTTAAGTACTTCTGGATTTGGTAAGGACCACACCATCGGTATGATAGTTTAGAGGTGGTCTTATCAATTGCACTACTAGTCGAGTGTGTCTTGTACATTACTAAGTCACCGACTTGGTACCTAACTAAATTGTAATTGTTATGAATATTTCTCTCGTGGTATTTTCGGGATTTCTCTAAGTTCGCTCTTAAATTTGCGCGAGCTTTATTCCAGATTGTTTAATCTGCTTATCCATTATTTGCGGAGGTAGCAAGTCATGTATTTTCCATTTTGTGGACAAGTGGTGGTTTGGTTTGTATTTATACAGTAACTCAAATGGGGTAGACTTATGTCCTTCGTGATAAGCTGAATTAAAGGCGTATTGTATCCAGGATAGGTTCTGGTCCCAAGACGTATGATCGTTTGCATGGTAGGCGATTAATGCAGATTATGAGGTTTCGCAGATACCTTTCAGCAATATTGCCTTGCGGTCGATACTCCGTCGTGGTAATATGGTCTATTCCTAACTTGAAACACATATTCTTAAATTCCTTCTCTTTAAATTGGGGTCCGTTATCTGACACTATACGTACAGGTGTACCATAATCTTTAAATAATCTCTCCTGTAATATTTTTACAGACGTCGACACTAACGCTCGCCGCATGGGATATACCCAAACAAATTTGGTGAACGAATCTACACATATGAGTAGCATAGTATTACCTGATTTAGATCATGGGTAGGGACCTGAAAAGTCTAAATAAAGTTTAGAGAAAGGGGTAGTAGGGATTTCTGAAATTAATTGGCTTACCTGACTGTTTCTTGCCGGTTTACTGAGAGTGCATAAATTACACCTTTTTATGAAACTAGCTATTTCGCTGTTCATATTGTTCCAATGATATTCCTTACGAATGCGATGTATTGTTTTATTGATTCCCATATGGGCTCCAATGGTGGATGAATGGAAATACTCCATCAGCATGGGCTTAATTACATCAGGGGCGATTATCCTTAATTCCTTTCCATTTCCTATTTTGTGGCATAGTATTCTTTTACTTAATACATATTTCTCTGATTTAATTCCTTGCTCAAGTTGTTCTATAATCGGTTTAAGAAGAGGGTCTTGTTGTTGATATTGAGCAATGTTGGTAAACGCAAGGGGGAATTCAGTAATTACGGTGTTAACAATGGGTATTTCCAGACTTTCCTTGTTTTCGGGAGTATTAGTGGGCGACTGGAACATACGGGACAGGGTATCAGCGACTACGTTTTGTGTACCTTTAATATGCTGCACTTTGAAGTTGTAACAGTTTAACCTCAATACCCATCTTCCAATATGTCCTAACTGTTTAGGGTGATTCAGTAACCAAGATAATGCTTGATTATCAGTTTCCAAAAGGAATTCTTTATGTTCTAGAAAGGGTTTAAACTTCTCAAACGCAAAAACAATGGCTAAACATTCCAATTCATATGCGGAATATTTTTTTCTTGGTCATTCAATGTTCGTGAAGCATAACTAATCGGTAGTATACTGTTTTCTATTTCCTGATAGATGACTGCACCTAAAGCTACACTTGAACTGTCGGTCTGAACTACGAAAGGTTTCGTAAAATCTGCTAGTTGTAATACTGGGGGAGATATGATGCTTTCTTTTAGTTGTTCGAACGCATTTTGGTGTTGTGCAGTCCATTCAAATTTCGCTCCCTTCTTTCTTAAGGCATTCAGCGGTGCTGCTATTTCGGCAAGATGGGGAATATACTTGTGGAAATAATTTACCATTGCCAAAAATCGGGCTATACCTTTTGCATCTCGCGGGGGTAAAATTCTCTGATTGCACGGGTTCGTTCGGGGTCTATGCTTACCTTTCCGTTGGCTTTCACGATGTGACCGAAAAATGAAAATTGTGGGACTGCAAAATTTATCTTTTTGGGGTTAACTGTTAATCCTGCTTTTTGTAATCGAGATAACACTTCACGTAGATGTTTAAGATGTTGTTCCATCGATTCGCTATAGATTACGATGTCGTCCAGCTAGTGATACACATATTTAAATTTAATATCATGAAATATTCTTTCTAATAGTCTACTACATACGGAACTTCCTTGAGATATTCCGAAGGGTACTCTAGTAAATTGGTACAGGTTGAAAGGAACAGCAAACGCGGTTAGACGTTTGGATTCCTCCGAAAGGGGTATTTGGTGAAATGCTTGATTTAGATCCATTACCGTAAAGACTTTCGCTTTTGTGAAGTAATGAAAAGCACTATGGATGTCTGGAAGCGGGATAGATTCAAATTCTATTCGTTTGTTTAATTGCCGGTAGTCCACAACTAGTCTATGTTTGTCGTTACCTTTTGGTACTAAAAAGGAGGGTGATGAATATGGAGACGTAGAGGGTTCAATGACTCCTTGTTCTAACAACTTGTTGATATGGTTCCTCATCACTTCCATCTTGGGAGGCGACAACTTGTATGGGGGTAGGCGTATTACTTTGTGATCGCTCAGATTGATCTTATATTCTATTAGCTTCGTAAGTCCTAGCTTAGGTGTAAGAACGGTGGAAAATTCTTTTATTAATTTCTGCATTCTCAGCCTATCTCTATTTCCTAGATGAGATAATTCAGACTCTTGGTGTACTATGTGTGCAGTCGATGATCTAATACTTTCTTGTTCATCAGTTTTACAATCAAAATTATACTTCCGTGTACGGTCGAATCTAAAATAACCGCTCATGGATGCCAAGAATTATTCCCGTTTTACTTATGAAGTCAGCTCCCAATATTAAGTCGGGTCCTAAATCATTACATACTAACATTGTAAAAAACCACGTTAGATTCTTGATTTTTACTTTAATGGTGATGCTAAGTTTTATCACTATATTCTGTTTATTCGCTGTAGCACATTTTATATTCACAGCTTGACTGCGTTTCACTAGGTTGTGTTCGAATAATTTATCTGCTAACTTTTGACTGATTAAGGTTCTAGTAGATCCAGAATCGATTAATGCGATGGTGGAGGTAACACCTAGGTCATTTGTATTAAGGGCAATAGACTTTTAGTCCAATCACATTTAGTTATCGCGTTACATTTTTCAATAAACTTTCTAACATAGGGATCTATTTCTCTAGTGTTTCTTTTCCTTCCCTTTTTTTTTATATGGTCGTACATTTCTTTGGGTTTACCGGATCTCAAGTTGCTGCGGAAGACACAGGATTTCGGGTCTCCCTGCCTTACATGTTTTTTGGATTAGGGTGTTTACGTTCGTATTGCTTGTTGTTACAGTTTCTACTTATGTGTCCATACTTACCGCAGTTATAACACATATTCTTATTACGAGGAGGGTACCTTGCTTCCATTTTAGGTTGTGTTTCATTTGATTTACCAGGGCTGTGCAAATTGTGCGGTCTATTGAATACTCGCCTTTCTCCGCTGGGTTGTCACATCGGGCACTAGGGCTTGCAATTCATTTCTATTCGCTTCGGTTGATTTCATCGCATGTCTGTTCTGATCTGAGTACCATACATTAGAAGAGTGGATACTGCATTGTTCTAGATCCGCAAAGGTGTTGGGTCGATTTATTAACGCTAAACCAGATCTTTCTTCTGGAGACAATCCTACTAAAATGGTGTCGACCATCTGTCTCTCATTCCAATCTACTTGTAGTAGTCGAGAGGACTCCCTGATGTCTGAGATGTAATGGGCCAATCTCTCGTGATTTCCTTGTACTCGTAGTACGGTCTTTCTCTTAAGTTCTTCATAAATGCCAGTGGGAATAAAATATTTTATTATTGTGGTATGCAGTTCTTCCACTGGAAGGGTAGAGCTTAATGATTCTAGCACTCGATTCTTTAACGGGGGTTTACATTTCGGTAGGAGGACTTGCAGAATTTGCCAGTCATTTAGCTGCTGTAGATCCTTTATCTGCAAGAGATATTTGATGAAATTCAGTAATTTAGTGACATTTAAACCATCAGTGTATGGAATTTCAGCTAAGAGTTTTTCTACGGGATGAGTGATTTTTCTATAGAGGTCTGCATTATAATTTACGTGTGGCATCGCTTTAGGAGGACCAGATGATGCGTTCGGGGTTGTCAATTCGTGCATTCCGGGGCAAATCTGGAAACCACTGGGAGGAGGGGCTCCAAATATAGTCGGAGCAATTAAATCTTTATTTGGGTATTGCTCTCGAGTAGGTTGTATTTGCGATATGGCGGGTGAGTCCCGATCCGTGTTGGGTGGAGGGTGTTCTAACGTAGGGGATTGAACTGGGGAGATGTGTAGTTTCTTCAAGGACTTCTCAATTTCATCCATTCGGAACGAGTCGGATTTTCTTCGTAATTCATTGATAATAGTGGGTAATTGACGTAAAGCTTCATCTGCAAAACTTTGGACTTCAGGAGGTACTTCCGTAAGGTTAGGCCAGTTCAATAAATTTTTCATTCGCCGGGTTAAATGTTCTATCCTTTGAGTTGTCCGCAATATTACCGCAGGAGATTTCTCGTCTTGGAGGGTTTGGGACAATAAAGTCAACTCACTATACTTGGCATTACAAGTTTCTCTCTCGCTCTCATAATCGAGTCCGCTTAGGTTGCTTAACTGCGCGGGTGTATCGAATCCACTTTCGCGTATAGACTTGCGCAATTCTGCTACTGTTACATTCGCATGGGGTAGACCATGTAAAAGAGCTTCATAAGACAGCTCATCTTTTAATAGTAAATCTGGATTAAATTGTGCCATTTTTACCTTATTTCTAACACACTAAAATTTATCTAAAATTTATTTTACTACACTATACACTTATTGCATAGACAATTTAATTCATGGTTAAAGCATTTGCATTATTCGTAAGAGAATAACCTCTCTTCTCAGAGAAAGACAAAAATTCCACACAGACGTCAGTGTATTGTCAATGATCAGCTGTTCGCTGGAATGTAGGTCAGACTAGTTTTCTTTGTAAACAATGGCATACTTGTTGTATGCGTGGGAACACGAGAAATACACTTGGGGTGAGGGATGTTATTGTTCTATACAACAATAGCTGACGTCTATCTTTATCGACTGGTTTCAACTGGCTCCAACACGGGGGTGAGTGCGAGGCAATGATACACGTTTTACACAAGTTACAGCCCGTAATAAGCTGAGTTTAGTTATTAATTGTCTTACGTTCTAAATTAAAATTAATTTAATTTCTGTAATTCTATCTACTTTTTTTTTTTTTTTTTTTTTTTTTTTTTTTTTTTTTTTTTTACTTCTCTTTCTAGTAACAAAATTAAACTTACGAATTTCTTTACACGTAATTAACCTGGTCCACTTTAGTCAATAGTTTATGTTTCACCGTGACAACAGACATACAACTTACATTCTATGCAGGCATATTCAGGAAACTACAGGTCTTGAATTGTCGCAATAAAAACCTGTTAAAGACTGAACAGTTTGACAAGCACTAAAATTCATGTAGGTACTTGCATTGGTGTAATACAATGATATTTTGCGTATATTTTGGTGTATTATTTTGCGTATGTTAAATAAATTATACACAAGTTCGTGCGTAATCTTACACAAAATAAATTCACAATGGTAAATTAATACTGTCGCTTTTTTTTTTTTGCAACTTACCCTTTTTGGGGTGACATGAAATACATTAACTGAGTGCATAGATCAGCAGAGAGTTATCTGTTTTTCTTTTACTACGTAACAATTATTTCACACGAAAGCAGTGTAATACACTTTTAAATATAGGCCATATATCACTACTATTTTGTTACTACTTTGCATACTACTTGGCCTACGAGCATGTATAAAGTAAGAGTTTATCAAATTAAATTATTCAATGACAAAATTAATATTTATCACATATCAAATTTTAACAATAAGATATCACACTTACTTTTGTGTACCGACTCTTTAGAATTATCCCTGGGCGCCAGTAATAAATAAACACAATTTAGTTGTTATTAATTAAATTTTTTAATACCAGTTGTATTCAAATATTACAAATTTATCATTCAGTACTTTATTCATTTACTATCAAATTTATTTCTTAGCAATGGATCCTTAGACTGATTGAGTCACCAAAACAAGATTGACATATATTTGATATTAATAAGCAATATAAAATGATTGTTCATTGTTGTTAATTACGTGTCTGTTGAATTACTCTGCGATGCGATGTCCTCTGCGATGTGGTTTCCAGGCTGGTGATCAGAAGTTATCCGTTGAATAATTATCCTTGTCAGGTCGCACTAATTACACTGGTTTCACAAGTATTACACCATTCACTCAACTTGCTTAGTGATAATTACACAGGTGCTGTATACTAATACACTTGTAGAAAAACACCGTATTTCATTACCAAAGCTAAGTGCGTCTAACACCAGATTAATAACTGCTTATTGATCGACCGTCCCACACCATGACGTTTCACACATTTAAATCGCTATGTAACTCGACTTTTTAAACGGTTGTTGTATTAATTAAACTTAGATATGTTCTCGGTTTTACGTTGATCTTCTTATGAACATTTATTAAGTGTTTGCGATGCTAACTTCCGCACAGATTACTATCGCGTTACCGTGACTGACTTACGTGGCGATTGAAATATATTTAATAAAATTACTGAGAAATTATTATTACAACTAATATGATTCTTAGTGTTTTAATTTTCCCGTAACTAAAATAAATACTGTATTACGAGTCTAATATCTGTAATCTCTCCGTTGACTGACCTAACTTCTTACACTCGGTATTTTTATACTTCGCTACAAACTACCCTCACTCAATATCGACAAACTACACGCCTATTGGTCTGACTTACCGCTAAATTCAAAACTACCCAATCTGTTTAACGGAACAGCCCGCGTAAAAAATGACGCTATCCGTTATTCGTCCACAAAATGCGCGTGAACACGTGGTATGACAACTTCGCGTCACCTTCCATTTCACACATACGCTCTCTTTCTAAAATATAGCTCCTTTTGTTAGGTGCACTTAACTTTTACAACCTTAGTAAATGTTTCTTACACCCTAGCAAACAATACAGTTTTATGACGGTCCGACCCGCCCGTGACAATTTGCAAATTTTTAGCCGACTTACTGGCGTCAACGCAAGGTCGTCTTTTGAATATCTATCGCTCTTTACTACATATTTTAATGTTTTCTTACTTCTAAAGAAAACCACCGCTTTCTATAAATTTATATTTCTCCCTGTGTACCATATGACTTTGTCCCCGTAAAATTGTTGAGAATGCAATTTTCCGTGACATCAGAGTGCCGCAATTCTATATGTGACACTCTGTACACGATCAATTCTCTTGTACAAAGCAGAGTGGCGCAACATTTAACGTTCCGGGCTACGTTATAAATCCAGGGAACCCGTGATAATTGACGCTAGCCAATTATACACGCTGCCTACATTGTAACAAACTGAAAATCAACACAACACTTAGAACAATAATAATTACTCTAATTATAGGACACAAGGGAAGGTATTTTAACTGATTTATGCACTCACTTCAATATGTAACAAGATGACATCTCTTTATTAACAAATGATATATATATATAGATCCCATTACATAAAAATTTTTTCATACTGAAATAGTTAAAAGGGGTTTTCTGTCAAACAAACGATCAAACAGATCATGTATTTTACCTCGGATCCGAGTCTCTTTAAATCTAGTAAAGACGTCTGGTATTTACTTTACTTATCAAGAAGGTTGCATTGTTACATGAACACCATTTGAAGAATGGTATTATTTAGTTAAGGGATTAAAACTTATATATCTCAAGAGTAATGTTACAACGTATGATTTTAGAAATTACTGGTTACATTTTTCTAAAACTTAATGCTTAAAGATGATTATTGTCTTTTGAAAAGTCTTTGGCATATATGACAACTTATATTTTAAATGTACATAATTCTCGGTAGACGAGCTACCGAGTCACCTCTTAGATACGCTTTTGCTGTCCGTGTCCTGGGGCGTGAATCTTCGGTACTCTGTTAGTCGGGGTAGTCATCTGGGTAGTGTTTCCGGTGAAAGTCCTCTGGGTGTATTAACGATAGATGGATGTTATGCTGCGTGAAGTCGTGCTGATCCTCAGTGTTTATGGTAAGTGTTGTTTAGGTGGTAGTCGTCCGTATCTGCAGTTGTGCACGTCACATATTTACTGGCAGCGTAGTACTGGAGTTTGCATCTTCTTTTTACATTAATATCTGAATTACATTACTCGAACAATATTCGAGAGTTCGTTTTTTTTAATTAACTTGAGACATCACCTTATATACTAATTCTTTTTACATTATCACACTTTCTAACAAATTCCTCACTACATCTTCAATATATAACTAGCTCTCCACGCTTTTAGTGGATGCTAACACTCAATTAAAAATCAAAAAGAATAAAACATTTTATGAAGAGCCCTCGCTTGGAGGTGTTTACAGTCTGAAAGCCGCATCGTTACTCTTGCATTGTTACAACAGGTAGATTGCAACCACGCGGAGTGAGTACTCCGCCATAATATAGTTCCAACTCTTTATTAATAATACATTCTTATAGTAAGACAAAATAAACCATCTAGACTTATCTTGTTTACAGGGATTATTATAACTACTACTTGTGACTTTAAATTATTAATTATTTACATTACGATTTACAGATATTTCTAATTTACTGCCGGTTCGGTATGCACGTTTTGTTCGGAATAGGCAGGTCAACGCATGATAAATTTACTAAAGGGTTAACTGTATTATTCTTAACTTTTACATTCAGATTTTAATTACTTATTTAGTTAGATTTTCTTAATTTAATTTTTATTACTATTATGAGTTAGTTCATGGGTATTTGGTTTAATCGTGCGATTTAAAGTACTTACTTGCTTTCCGTTTTTTTTTTAATATTTTTATTATTAATTTTTTTTGTTTACCATTTAAATCGTCACATAGTGTACTTTCTTTATCACTACACTTTGGGGTTTTTACACTTTCATTTTGCACTTCACAAATGTTTTTGTTTTTTAGGTGTTTCTGAATGGGTAATCCCTCTAATTATTATCTCACTACCGTACTATCTCTTTCATTACAATATTTCCTTAATACTATTAACAATTTTATGTCCTTACATTTCTATTCTTACATTTAACTTTAACTTGTGTGTTAGTTTGCTTTTTTATATTTATATCTTTAATATATTTTAATAGGGTTTCTTCCCTAGATCATGATTGTCCATTAATGGATAATGACATTTACTTTTTCCTTTCTCATAGGTTAATTATTGGTCTTGGTTACAATATTACTTTGGAGTGCATTATTTCTCCTTCTCCTATGCTTTATTACTTGTTTGTGCATCATTATTGGTTTTCATTTTTATCTATTTCCCTCCTTCTTCATTTTCATTGTATTTGGTTAATACCTTGGTTTTTCCACCTTCTCCTTTGGGTACATTTCAATGTGTTACCTTGAGTCATTTAATTCCATGAACTTGTTTCATTTTTGTTTGGGTTTTGGTTTTTTCCCTTCTTCCTTTGGTTTGGTTAATCACTTTCTTCTCTTTTTTGATTTTATTGTCGTTTGTTTTTCGTGGTTCCCTTCTTCTTTTGTTTCCTTTTGTTGGATCAATCACTTGGGTTAGGTCATGTCGTCGTTTGTCGAGTCATAGTTTTTATATTTTATTCAAATTAAGCATTTTATTTAATATGAAGTACTATTTTAGATTCAATATTATCTTGTTCATCCCTGGTATTGGGTTGGCTTATTTGTGTTGTAACATAATGCCTCTCCTTCAAAATTGATCATTTTGATAAAACACTAGCATAGTTTTTTATGAAATTATCAGTTATATATAATCTTTTTCCTTTTCTCTCTTGTTTGTTTCTCCATTCTTTAATTCTCTTCTTACTCGATTCATTCCATTTTATTTGGATCTGTTTTTATTTATTGACATGGGGGATAAAGAGGCAACACCCGTGGAGGATTGGGAAGAATCATTACCCCCGGTGGAACATAAACAACCTGAACCACCAGAGGAACAACTAGAAGTACCAACGCAGACAGTGGAAGTCAATGTCCCAGAGAAGGAGAAATCTAAAACAAAAGAAAGTAAAATGGACAGATTAATGGAAATGTTCATGAAAATGTAAGAGAGACTGGACAAGAAAATGGATTCCACAAAGGAAGATTTGAAGGAAGACAACCGATCCACTAAGGAAGAATTGGGCCATAAGATAGAAAATACTAATAAGAAGATCGAAGAAACCAGTAAGAAGATGGAAAGGAAAATGGAAGAAAATAATAAGAATATAAAGGAAGAGTTGAGGGAAAATAATAGGAATTTGGAGGAAAAAATGGAAGAAACCAGTAGGAAAATAGAAAATGACAACCAACAATTAAGGGAAGAATTGAGAGAGGACAATCAACTGCTGAGAGGAGAATTAAGGGAAGTTAACCAAGAGAACATGAATAAGTTAGACGAGAGGATTGAGTTAGCTAAAGAGGAGTTAAATAAAAAGATAACAGAGACGAAGAAATCCATCGTAAAGAAGTTAGAACAGGAAGTCGTGGTGGTTAACCAGCAGATCAGAGAAGTAGACGAAAGATGTCGTCAGACAGAAAACGAAGTGATGGAAGTCCGGGAAGTAATACATAAAGAGATTACACATGTTAAAGAACAACAGGAAACGAAACTGGAAGAAAACAAGAAATTTGCCTTGGAAGAAGTGAATAAAGTGTGGACACAGGTAACCGAAAGATGCGACGGCGTGGAAGCCGCTATGTCGAACATAACCGGACAGGTGCATCAGAGCCAGGAGGAGATAGAATTGATAAGGAACAGACCATCTGGATATCATAATTTCCCCATGTCAGAAAACAGAGAATGGCTCAATTTCCGGCAATATAAGCGGAAGCCTATGGAGTTCTTGGCACGCATAGAGGAATACCTAGAAAAACACAGAGGTAACCGATGGGTCCAGAATAGGGAAATCCTTGACGAGTCGTTTCGGGAGGTGAATGACCATTGGTGGATGGCCAACCGGAGCGACATCGACAATTATCAGCAATTTAAGAGCCTATTCAAGGCCAAGTACTGGTCGGAGACAACTCAAAATTTGATAAGAGACAATTATGCCACGGCCACTACAAGCCACAAGTCGGTAGCTCGATGACAGCTTATTTCCTTGGCAAGGTATGTATGGCCAAACACTTAGAACCGGCCATACCTGAGGAGTGCCTAATAAATAAGTTGTCATATCATTATGATGAAGAAGTAATTCGTGCGAGGAGGGGCAGCCAAATATAAACCATCCAGGCAATGACCGAACTCCTCGAAAACTATGAAAATGAAGACTACTACCGACAGAGTCGTAGAAGAAGTGATGGGCCCGAACCAAGGACGTATCAGAACAACAACCAGGGTACGAACAACATAAACACTGGGTACCAAGGAGGCCGGGCATACCCGCATAATAACAGTTTTAATAATAGCAATAATAACGTTAATAATTCTAGTTACAATAATAATAATAATACGGGTCCAAACCATCCAAACCCGAGTCGACCCTCTAATGGTTATCAGGGTAACCGCAATCCCTACCCTAATAACACAAATAGTCAGAGAAGCCCCAATTATGGTAATGATCGTTACCATAATAGTAATAATCGTGCGGGTCCAAATAATAATAATCCCGTTAATAATAGGTTTCCTCGCCCTCGAGTGAATTTCATACGAGCCACAGATGGACGACAGCGAAGATACAATAACAATCGAAGAAACAGCTACCGCGGATATGAAGAAAGGCGGAGGAGCCTAGAACGGGACCAACCAAGGTACTATCCGGCAAGGAGGAGTAATAGTTTAGATGATGCTGAACGGAGGTCTAACCACGAACGACCGGAAGACCATAGGACAGATCGACAGGGAACCACTCTAAGCATCCCAAATGAGGCATCAACTAGTATGGCTCAAAGGAACAATGATGCCGAGCCTTTAAACGGGCACAGGCAGTAATAAATCGCCAGAACCCGTTACTGCTCCTGAATACTGGGTATAATCATAATAATGAGTGTAATCATATGTGTAATAATAATCGTATCACAGTCATAGGGTGCAACTACCTAAAGGACATCAGACATGAGTTATTGGAAGAGGATAACAGGAATGCCACCAATAACTTCAATAATGAAATAATACATGTCGACGCCAAGGTAGAAGGCATCCCAGCCAAGTTAATGATCGATACTGGTTCGAACGTGTCAATCATAAGTATGACGGAGTTGGAGAGGATACAGCAAGAGTGCAGGAGAACTTTACCAACGTTGCTGTTGAATAATATTATTTTGTTGGGAGCAACCGGCCGACAAAACAAAACAATACGTAGGCAAGTCTCCGCCAGTGTGATGAGCTGTGGTATAGCAATTGATATGGAATTCTTGGTGGCGAGCGGTCTGCCATTTAATATACTGGTCGGGTGCGATGTGCTCAGGAGGAATTCCGCCATCATTGATCTGAGAACTGAAACATTGTCGCTGTGTACTAACGGACATAATTGGACGGCGAACTTGGTGGGTAGTGACCAAGTCGTTCCCGAAAATATACACCAGCAAATCCGCAAAATTAACTACATCCATCCAACATCTATAATTGAACAAAGGATAGACGACACCTCCAATGAAGATTTATGGTCACAAAAAATCCAGGAGATCAGGGATTTCCGGAGCGGTATAACTGGCGAAAAGTTAACAATAAACCAAGCGAACAAATTAATCAGCATATATAACAAATATAAATCAGTCTTTTCTGATGAGCCCGGTAAAGTGAAGAACTTCCAGTGTACTCTACAGTTCCGAGACACAGTGGACTTTAACCGGAAGTCTTACCCCATTGCGCAATCACGAAAGCAAGCAGTAAGAGCTGAAATAGAGCAAATGATTAACCGTGACATTATAGAGAGTAGCCATTGTCCATATACAAGTCCTATCGTGGCTATTCCTAAGAAAAACGGACAAGTCCGTTTGTGTTTAGATGCGCGCGAAATAAATAAAATGATCATTAATGACAGGACTTCGCCCGGTGAGATTGAGGAGATATTAAAACGGGTCCACGGTACCAAATACTTCAGTACCTGGGATACGGTGTGCGGGTACTGGCAGGTGGAATTACATCCACAGAGTCGCCAGTATCTGGCCTTTATATTCGAAGGGCGGAACTACCAGTTTAAGAGGTTGCCCTTCGGACTGGTAAACTTAGTCGCAGTCTTTGTGCACTGCATGGACCAGATACTTGGCCAAGAAGCACTACAATTCACCACCGTATATGTCGATGACTTGCTAGTGTCCTCAGAAACGTGGGAGGAACACTGCTACCATGTGGAACACATATTACAGAAGCTAGCGACAAATAATATTACACTAAAATTAGCAAAATCTCATTTCATTGCTAAGGAAATACAATTCTTAGGCTTCATCTTAAATGATCAGGGAATCTCACCGTCCGCTGAAAAAGTCGAAGCGACTCAGAACTTTCCTACACCTAAGAATCGAAGGCAGTTACAGTCGTTCCTGGGACTCTGTAATTATTACCGCAAGTTCCAGGAAAAGTACTCAGAACTGACTGCCAGATTTCAGCCGCAACTGTCATCCAAAAATAAATGGATCTGGGGTAATGAACAACAGAATATATTATCTTTAATAAAACAAAAATTCCTTGAACCTATCATACTTCGCTATCCAGATTTTAACAAGCCTTTCTTTCTTAATTGTGATGTCAGTGACATCAGCCTCGGCACTACCTTATATAAAGAGGATGAGGAGGGCGAACATCTTGTGATCTGCTTTGCCAGCAGAGCATTGAATCAATGTGAGAAAAACTACCACGTTACAGAAAAGGAATTATTGAGTGTCGTGTTCGCGTGCGGAAAGTTCCGCACTTATATTCTTGGTTATTCTGTTACCGTCCGGACAGACCATAAGTCTATCTCGTTCCTTAAGAGATGTAAGTTAAGCCATGGAAGGTTAACGCGGTGGATACTATTGCTTCAAGAATACGACCTTAAGTGGGAGTATATCCCCGGAAGGAAGAATGTCGTCGTGGACGTCTTGTCTAGAGTAGACATTGATAAACAGACGTTCGAGGGGGAGAAGGAGAGTATTCTTAGAGTATACCATATTCTAAGCAGCAGCGCCAGTCTACAATCAATTTTGGAACACCTGAGCACACACCAACAAGCTGACCCGAAGTTAATCTCTATTATCACAAGATTGGAAGCAGGGGATGAAACAATCTCCCAATATTATAAAATCCATAATGGAATCCTGTTTTCAAGACCATCTTTATATAAGGA
This sequence comes from Magicicada septendecula, assembly GCA_034769895.1. Taxonomy (NCBI): domain Eukaryota; kingdom Metazoa; phylum Arthropoda; class Insecta; order Hemiptera; family Cicadidae; genus Magicicada; species Magicicada septendecula. The sequence continues at coordinate 749,386,119 of CM068368.1, read as the reverse complement.
GGAATGGAAGGTTACTATTCCGACCAATATTGAGAAGGAGATAATGTTTAATTATCATGTTCGATATGGGCATATGGGCGCCTTAAAGGTGGTAAAGGCCCTGGAAGAGAGCTGCCATATCAAAGACATAAATCGGAAAGTACGAATGTACATAAGCAACTGTCACATTTGCCAACTCGTAAAAACCAACAACGAGAAAAGAGAGGGGCAAATGATTCCGATAACCTCTCAGTCAAAACTTGAGAAGGTATTCCTGGATATCTGTGGGCCATTTCCCCGCAGTGGAGGCCGCCACAGATACAAATATCTCGTCATCATTATGGACCATTATACCAAGTTCATTAAGCTATACCCAGCGAATCGGGCGACTATGAATAAAGTTCTTGAAATCCTGATCAACCAGTACTTCCCAACCGTCGGAAAACCGGTATCGATCATAACCGACCACGGAACACAATTCAAGGGGAGGAAATGGCGGGATACACTGCTGTCAATGGAGGTTCATACATACAAGACATCAGTATACCACCCGAGCAGTAACCCGGCCGAAAGAGTCTTGCGAGAGGTGGGGCGCCTATTAAGAACGTATTGCCACGATCAGCAGAGGAGGTGGCAAGAATACTTGGAGGCCACTGAAGAATTCCTCAACCTGGCATACCATCCAGCCATAGGAATAACCCCTTACTCCGCCATGTACGAGAAACAACCCCCTAGGGAGATCGAGGATATCTTGGAGTTCCCCAGAGAGCATAAATATATATTTAATAGAGTTCAATTTCATAATAAGGTGGCAGAAGATCAGGAGAAACGGCGGAATAAGTACGATAAAAGCAAGGGTAAGGTTATTAATTACCGTTGGAGAGAAGGTGTTGTTGAAGAATAGGGAACTACCCAGTTCCTTAGAGGGGATAACAAAAAAATTATTGCTTCTGTACACTGGTCCCTATATTGTCTCTAAGAACAATAACAACAACACATACGAAATAAAGGAAATGAATTCAAATAAAATTAAGGGTGTCTTTAACCAGGCATCCATGAAGAAATTTTATGAATAAACAACGAAATTTAAAAACATAGTAAGCACATCTTACAACCAAGTATTAGAAGACAATTTTGAAGTTAGAGAAAAAGAATTTATTTTAATGAATAAATTCAAAAATAAAGTAAGTCCAGCTTACTAACTAATTATTTGAAGAAACATAAAGAAGGAGAAGAAATTTTATGAAAAATAAATCAACAAAATTTAAAAACAAAGTAAGTTCACCTTACTAACCAGGAATTTGTGAAAAACTTTATGGCAAGAATATAAGAGAAGAATTTTGAAAAAAATCTACTAAATTCTAAAAACAATGTAAGACAATTACATACAAGTTATTTGAAAGAAACTATTTGGAAGTAAGAATATAACAAGAAGAATTTTGAAATAAATCAACGAAATTCTAAAAATAATGTAAGACAATTACATACAAGTTATTTGAAAGAAACTATTTGGAAGTAAGAATATAACAAGAAGAATTTAGAAATAATCAACTAAATTCTAAAAACAATGTAAGACAATTACATACAATTTAATTGAAAGAAACTATTTGGAAAGGAGAATATAACAAGAAGAATTTTGAAATAACCCTCAAAATTAAAAAATAAGGTAATACCACATTACATACAATTATTTTAAGAAAAACTATTTGAAGAAAACTTTATGGCAAGAATATAAAAAAGAATTTAGAATGAGAAATCATCTAAATTTAAAAAGAAAGCAAGCCCACCTTACATACAGATTATCTGAGAAAACTTTATGGAATAATATAAGAAGAGTGAATTTTGAATTGTGTACAAATCAAGTTTCCAAACCAAGAGTAAGTACAACTTACCAACAAATTATTAATAAAACACTTTGGTGAGATAAACAGAAGAGATTTAATACCATATTTATGGTAAGCATAAAATATATTTATCATGTTTATAAAGGATCAGAATGGGATGAATAAAGGAAACAGACTTTAGAATTAAAACAAATAATTCTGGAAGGTATGCTCATGTCTAATTTCAATATAAAGAGTAAAAACCTTTCCATAAAATGATGCCAAAGGAAATAAAAAAAAAAAATACGATACGATTTGAGTTGATACGATTTGAGTGATTGAATATAATAAAATACAAAAACTTATGTGGAATTATGAGATAATAAAACTTTGAAGTGGTATGAGGAGAAATTATGACCTCATTATAAAATTAATAAAAAACATTCATTCGAAAGTAAAATAACCATGATAGGAATAATGTGAGAATAATATCAAAGATATATGTAATTAAACGAATTAATATAAAATGATTTATGAATTAAATGTCAATTGTGATAATGACCGTTATAAAAAGTTCTAGAAAATAGAACAAGTGGAAATAATAAGAACAAAGAAACAGTCTAAAAATGTAATAAAATTATGCTACTATAAACAATGCAGATTATAATAAAAAAACCAGAAGGTAATAAAGAATTTATAAACGAAAGCTTTATAGGATAAGAAAAGTTGAAAAATGTAATAATAGAAGAGCTTCCTACCATAATATCAAATGAAAGAAACATCTAGTTAACGAGTCAGAAGAACAACTGAGATAGGAATATTAAAATCTCTGAGAAATATAATAAGTAATAAGTGAAGTATCCCAAAGATATTTTTTAAATAGTAACAAATGTGTACTATTCTGAATAATTTTTTTAATCTGTCTGTAGATAATTCCAGCAGTATTAATATGTTTTTTGAGCAGAGATGATTTGCCTCTGTACTCAAATATGTGTGAAGTATTGGACAGCAGAGGAAGTAGCGTACAGTGCCTCTCTGAACTGAACCAGCTCACAAAGTAGGGAACGATAGGGAGGAAATATCCCAAGGAGAAAATACTAAGAAGAAATATGAAAATGAAATAATAAATATGAAACTCAGATGACTATTACTATCAAGGAAGATCAAGTGAGAATGAGAAGGATATAAACTCAAATATAAATAAGAAAATTTTTAAAAATGGAAGGAAGTCCAGAATAATAACAAACCTAGAACAATTATCATAAGCAATTGTTTCGGACAAAGCAAGTATAGTCTGAAAAAATTACTTCTGGAGAAGGGCATTCTGTAGCGTGACAGAAAATCCACTACTTATTAAGTCATATAAAATCATAAAAATTAATTACACCACATATGTTAAAATAATATTGAATGAGATTTAATGAAATCAAAGGAATGAACCACAACAAAATAAAAATCATCATTACATTATATAAAAACCACTGTTTAAATATCAAGGAAAGTATTGAAAGCAACTCATATTATTAGATCAGTAATTTACCCAGGAAGCGAGGAGCAGTAAACAAATTAAATAACACCATATCAAGAAGAAAGAGAATCAGTTTAAGAGTGGTGAACACCAAAATACCCCAAAGACAAGAAGAAGGAAGAATTAAGTTTGTGATCTGGAAGAAAACAATACCCTGAAACCTTTAGAGAAGAGCAAGGTCCGTATCAGTAAATAACTTCGATGCTCCAAACTAAACATCAGTCGAGATAACACAAAGTACCTTGGTTTACCCAAGAATGAAGAAGGAAGACAAGAAGACCAGAAGAATGAAGACTAGAAGAAGAGAAGAAAGAAGATAAGAAGAAAGACAAGAATGAAGACCAGAAGAAGGACAAGAATGAAGACAAGACAGAAGGTAAGAAGAAAGACAAGAAAGAAGACAGGAGGAGAGGAAGAAATAGTATGAAAGAAACACCGTTGTAAAACCTATTATTATTATTAACTACCATCAACCCCAAACCCACAAAAACGATTTAAAAGAAAGTATAACATACCAAAATCCTATAAAATGTAATTATTTATAAAACTAAAGTGTTGTATAGTATTATAAGAAGTGAACCGACTAAAGCTATTGTGTGGTAAGAAAATAAACAAGTCTTAACAGTCCATGATTACTAAAGGTCTGGTCTGAGATAGTGAGACTCAAAATATCAGAACCACCAGTGAAAGTGAATTTGTGTAAGTGTTTTTTGGAAATGCAATAAACTTAAAGTTAGTGATACTATGACTTATCAATATGCTATATAACAACATTATTATATCCAATAATAAACAGCATAATAAAATAATAAAATGGAAGATTTCCAGTATTTTATTATTTTAATGTAACTCTTTATTTACAAGACATTTGTAAAAAATGCTAATAACTAGAGTATGGGTGGTCATGTTTACTGATGAAGGGGATCATAAATAATAATGGTTTAGACCAGAAAGGACTGGCATTAATTTAGTATTCATAGGTTTAAAATGTTTAAATAGACTGTTTGTTCACAGCCATAAAACCAATGTATTTGTAAGAGTTATTAGAAAATAAGATTTATATTATGTGTTTTAAAATGAATTATGTTTGCTAAATAACAGCATACATACCATTAATAATGTTTCAGTAGGTATGCTGTGTTAATTCAAAAGGAGTTAAATGTATATGTTTGAACCATGTCAGCAATATGTTCAATTGTACAGATGGCTAAATCATGTTCATAATTATTTTTTTATAACAGTAGTGTTAATTAAATACTACACCTCACAATAAGTTATAAACCATTTTATTTTCATGTAATAGTAACTATGTAAAGTCAGAGGAGTGGTAGAATTAAATTTATTTGAGAAAGACAGAAATGTAAAATTCTAAACTCTAGGCCATTTGGTGAATTCACAGAAACCATATAAACCAGTATAATTCACTTATAAATCTTGTAAACTAGCAAGATTTAGATAAGGTAAATCAGTTAACCACTACTGGGAATGATCCTATGAGTTAAAATGATAATAAGGAAATATACCTTAAAATATTGTAAATTTTCAAAATATATAAATTAATTAATTTTAAAGAGCAATGTCAAATTCAGAGACTAACACAAAAAACCAGTTCAAAGGTTTAATTTATATGTATTTAAGGAAAGGAAGAGAAATATGACTAATTAAAATTTATTATAATAGAATTAATAACAATTAAAATGGAAGAAAAATTGTATGAAGGCGGAAATCAAATTTTGAGCCTATATTTCAAAAAGGGAAAGAAATTTGTTAATTTCCACAAAATGTCCACAGATATGGACTATAATATATCAATTTAAAAGGAATGAGATGATTAAACCAATGATAAGGTTCATAATTCATGAAGTGATGAATAAAATAAATAAATTCCATATATAATGTAATTTTATATCATGTGTATGGGTAATCGAAATATGTTAACAATACTTTTTCAAAGATTAACTGGGCCAGATTTTGACCAAGTTAAAATAGTCTTTTGTTGAATATCAAGCTGAATAGTTGTGTGAAAAAACGTTCCTTATAACCGAGTCGAAAATGGTACTACAGTTAGCCATTAATATAAGTGAATCGAGAGTTAAAGGAAATAAACACTTTCTTAACTAAATTTACCAAAACGTTAACGACAATAGTGAAAACTAACGCCTAAATTCATTATAGAAGTGATCTAAAACAGTAAAACAATATATTTGATCTAATTCACGCTACAAATCATAACCACATTTTGGAGCAACTTAACCTACAGAAGTGAACACATACTAAATAACATAATTAACACAAGTATACACGGAACACTTCTTCAGAACACACCAAACAACCTAATAGACCAATTACACCAGTGCGGGGACATTCAAACATTCATAAAGGTAATTTTGCTGTGATTTTTTGACACGATGACATCGCAGTAAACTCGCCAGATCTAATAGCAGCCATCTTGAAATACAAATCTGCCTTCCTCATCAAGTGGTGACGTCAGTCTACATATGGTTTGACTTCAACTTACTTAAACATTATATATCAGAATTATTTAAATACTGTTAAATAATAATTATTGAATTTATTTTAATTGTTAATGTTATACTTTCTCGTTACCCTTCTCTGACTATTAATTTAATTGCTCAAAGAACCTGTCCTTTTATAATACTTATAATAAATTTTTATACTGTATGCACAATCGATAATTCCCTGAGACGGAGTCGATAATTGTTCTCAATCGATAAAAAATCGATTATTTATTAAATTGTTTAATAAATCCATTTATTTCAATTGTATTTATCTGTTATTATTTCACAGGCTAATTTAAGCGTATTTATTAAGGCAAAGAGACTTCAAGAAGAAGAAAATATTTTTTTTCAGTGAGATATTGGACCAGCAAGAAAAACCATCAATCGATTGCCGACCGGAGTTAATCTGATTAACTCCAGACTTGGTTCAAATCTTCCAGAAGTGCTCGATAGTTAATAAATACATTCATAATTCTTAAAATTTTTACAAAACCTTTAAAACAGCCTTATTTCTTAATTACTGACCTTGATTTAACATAAACAAAATTTTTTTTATTGAAAACATTATTTTTTATAAAATTTTTCATCTACTATTTTATTTTTGTAAAGACCGGCATACAGGGTCTATTACAATATATATATATATATATTGCAACGTGACAAGCTGTCTCAATATAGTTAAATGTGGAGAATAATTATTATCAGCTATTATGAGTGTCCAGAACGATAGAAGAATGCTTGGAAATAAATAGTATTAATAAAACAATTAAAATTAATAGGATAAATTAGAAAATAAGACAATGTAGAACTATGAAGGTATAATTTAATATGTGAGTGAAGTGTTGTGTAATGTGGGTAGCAAATAGAAGGTTATGGAAGTATATTAATGTGTTATAATGATGTGTTCTAGAAGATTCAAGAACAAGGAAGTCGGCGAACACGTGGGCGCTCTTGAATATAATTGAGTAAATAGAAAAGACGCCTTCACGCATATCGGTGGTGATGTCATTCGGCAGCGCGGCGGCTTACATTCAGCTGTGTTATAAAACAAGTAGCCAGTCTTCTCTCAGCTCTCTCCCTGAAAGTTCTCTCTCTGAAAGTACATCATACAGTACTCAGCGAAGGTGGTCGCGGTGGGCATCGATTCCAGGCAACATTAAGTTCAGACAGTCCTTGGGCCCGTAGAGTCGTGTTAGCAGCGAATGTCAGCAGGAAACCATCACGGAGTGCGAGAGAGTTGGCTACCGTTCCTGAGCATCGTTTGCTGATCGTGGCGGCTGGAATACGGAGACCTAGAGCAAGGCAGTTCCTGGAGGCGGTTGCTGGAACGTGGAACCGAGACGACGGATCGCTGGAGGCCGGATCGAGATCGTCAACCGGGAGGACAAAGAAGACGTCCAAACAGGGAAGACAAATTTAAAATTGTTATCAAATTATAAAAACTTTAAAGTATAACGTAAAAGAACATTAATTTAAAATATAATTTTGTTTAAAAAGAAGACTTTGAACAATTAAAAAATTTACAGAACTGTTTAAATCAAGAAAACATTTATTTAAAGATATTTCAAAGCAAGATTTTGAACTACTAGAAATTAATTTATGTCGAATAACAAAAGAACATTTTAATACAAAGTGTGTAAAATAAAGAACAATAAATGTATAAAATTTCACTAATTGTGCATTCTTTTCTGCAAGTCTGGTCTGGGCTATAACCTGTTACCTTTCAATATATATATTACCCTGGGCTAATATGCAAATATGTAGTGTTGCAACACACAGATATATATATATATATATATATATATATTTTTTTTTTGTAACGTTTTTTCTTATTACAAAATAATAATAATATTAAAATTTGAAATAAAAAAATTTTATTTCAAATAAAAAATTTTGTTTTCTGAAAAATATTTGTTTTCTTGTTTTTTGTTGTATGTATTTAATAATAATTTTCATAACTGTATTGTGTAAAAATTTTAATTATTTTATGGTTGTTTATGTTGTTGTGTCACTTTCTCTGAATAACTCCTGCGTTAATATAGTTAACTCCAGTACTAGTCAATAGACGGTTCTTCTTCTTCTTCTTCTTCTTCTTCTTCTTCACCGGACTCTTACACACATTTATTTATATATATATATATATATATATATATATATATATATTTACTTTTACTGTTATAAGGTAAACACGTGTACTTACCATTTCAATGTGTGTGGGAGCACGTGATTCCTTTCCGCTATAAATCGCTCTTTAAGGTGCCAGGGTTCTTTCTCGGCGAGATTCAGATACAAAAGGGTGATAGAAATGATAACACTGATTCTCAATTGAGTGTAATTACTAGGTTTTAATTGCCAGAATGAAATAAACATATATATTGAGTGATACCCAAAATGGCGTCACATACAATTGCCAAAACAAAATGGTGGTTACATTTCCTCAAACCCTATTCAGTCATAATATTATGTATTATAGTGAATCTTGTTACTATTTTTATAATTTTTACTTCTGGCTGCAGCTCTAATCATGTAATTAATTATATATTGACAGTTACACAAACCAATGCCCTCTGTAGGCATGATCATGGCCATGCGTTCATTCATTCGTACGCTCATTCACTCTCACTATTGCAAAATACATTTTATCAAATTTATCTGGTATCAATTAATGAGCTCATTATTAAGTAAAAAGGTGATAATTGTTTGACTTCTCTGAAAGTGGGCAGAGTTGCTCCCTCGCTGGTGTTAGATGTTCTTCAGGAGAAAGGCAGGTGGTCGCCTCATATTTATCGTTTATCTGTTAGTATGCACTGATTCTACATTTGATGTTTTACTGTTTACTAGTACTTGAGTCTTTTACAACCCCACTATCACATTTTTAATTATAGATAATAAACTTTTTTTAAACTTTTGTTGAAAACTGTGTCGACAGCGATACATCGCTGCTGACCCTTTGGTGTGCTGTGCTGAACTGAGAACGAGGAATATGCAAATTTTTGTATGTGTTAGTGCATTTGACGTCACCGTCTTTTGTTTTTTCACGACCAATGCCTCATTCATACGTTGTGGTTCCAGCGTCATCGTCTTTTGTTCATGACGACACAGCTTTATACACCAATCACAATTGTTATTAATAGTCCGTCATCATATACACCGCCATTATCTCTACTTGCTTTTGCTCGTCCACCGGTGACCTTGGCTTTGTGCTACTCTCACTGAATATGCGTTGTTCCTTTTTACAGAGGGACAATGGACCTAACCATTCTTTAGTCAACTGTGATACAATAAAACATTATAAAATAATCTCAAATCCCATAATTAAGGTATTGGGCCTTTATGTACTGTTACAATATGCTCCTTATTCCTTTGTAAATACCGCCTTTCAGATAGTCCGTGATCTTGAATTAACTTATTTTTAATTATATTTAAATTAAATTTCAACCAATTTGCAAAATTATATTATTTATTAACAATTATTAGAAAGATCGATGGTTAATCGATTATTGACAACAGTATCGACTTGTTACTCAGGGCCGGTCGATAAAAAATTTACATGAATAGTGTATATAAAATATTTTGTTCTTTTAACGGTTATTTTATAAATAGCCAGAGAAGGGTAGGACCATGAAAGTATAACATTTACAATTAAAAGTCTTAAAACTAAAAATTACAAGGTTATTAATCAATATTGAAAGTTTATATATTATAATATTCGAACCAGTGAAGACTCGATGTTCATTTATTCCAATTCGCATAGGATGCTGGGAAGACAAAATGGCCGCCTGACGACTGTGTAGGTTAACGTCAGTCACCTCGACAATATTTCTGGCAATAAATGATACCTTTTCACCGATTCCTCGTCTCCGCAATTGTGGATATTCGTTCTGGAGTTAATTGAGTGTTCCTGGTGCAGTGTTTCTTAGTTTACTTTGTTTAAATGTGTGTGATAATGTCTACTTCACTTTGGTTAAATAGGTCGTACTTAACACTTTTTGTTTCGTCCGTAATAATTATTTGTGATGGTGTTAATTTAATAATTTAGGCGTATTTGGTTCTGTTTTATTGTAGTTTAATTGTTTGTGCTCACTGCTTCTAAAGTTAAAAGTCAAAATTAGAAAAGTTACAAATTTTCACTGAACTCGATTATATCTCGCACGCCATTTCTGATTCTTATATAGGTTAATCGGAGCAAAACCTCGTTCAAGTGTCGCTTCAACGGATAATAATTAACTGTTCTCATTTCCTTTGTCTCCTGAAATTCTTAGCCAATTTAATGTACATCATACAGTGTTTCAAATTGCCTTGGCTTCCGATACATCTTTATTAAATACATTATATCACTGAAAATATTTTCATTGTTATTTAATTTTATGAAATACTAAATACATAATCGGTTTCTTTAATCTATTTTGCTTATTTTGATACTAATTAATATAGTTTTACAAAGTTTTTATTTAAAAAAGTTATATTTCATGCATTTTGGAAAAGTAGGCTTAAATTTTTGTTTCCTGTTCTTGTCCAAATATTAGCCATTTTATCTGATTTAATTATTATTATACTGAATCTCAGATTGATATAATTGTTTATCTTTCCTTAATTTCTTGCAATTTTGTCCATTAATTATTGTTTTTAAATATAATTCATTTATCTATGACTCCTCCTCTGAAATTTTAGTTAATACATTGCATTTTTATTCATAATTTTACCTATCTTCTGATAATATCCTTTTAAAGTATAAATTACATTATATTACTATGTGATGGGTTTATCTTGCATAAATTTCATCAGTTTAGTTGGTTTATAGGACTAGATTTGTCAATTATAATGTAGTTTAGATTTACTATTTGGCCTAGATTGTATTTGTTGTTACCTACAAAGTTTTTAATCATACAGTTAGTTTATACCCTTTTCTGACCTTCTATTCTAATATAATATTCATTAGTAATTCCTTCTTTTACTACAATAACATTTAGTATTGACTTCAAACAATTAAAACATAACAATTATTTGACTTCTTGGATTTCGTTGTCCATGACGTGTCCGTTACTTAACTATATATCACTATAATATTGACGACTCGGAACACTAAGTTTTTTATAAGTAAAAACGTAAAGTTTTACCTTACAGCCTAAACCGGCTTTCACCTATAGAAGGCTTCATCAGAGGCTGTCGTAAGTAGCGCTGTTCGTCTTGTTGTTGGCGACGAGATAGTGTTTCGAAAGATCGAAGCTGTGTGTGTATGGTGAAATGTGTTCGAATAATGCGTGCGATTTGAATTGTGTCTGTTCGTTTAGGATGTCGTTTTTATTTGTTTTTGTGTGTTTGTATATTTCTAATTGTTCTAGAGTGTCTAGTTTTTAGCCTTTTGTGTGTACGTGTAGTATGTTCATGTTATTGTCGATGTTTTTATATGTGTGGTTTGCTTCAATGAGGTGGTTTGCGAAGGTAGATTCTGTAGTGGTGTGGAGTGCTTTTGTGTGTTCAATGTATCTCTGTTTGAAGCTACGTCCTGTCTGGCCTATGTAGAATTTATTGCAATTTGAACAATTTAGTTTATATACACCGGGTAGATCGAATTTGTTTTGTGCTTTGGGCATGCGTTTTGATAGTGTGTGTTCTGTTTTGTTAGTAGTTTTGTAAGCGATTCTGTATCCTGCTTTTTTGAATTTGTGGGCAATTTTTTCTGTTTGTTTGTTGATGTATGTTAGTGTTATGAATTTGTTGTTTTCTGTCTTTGTCTGTTGTTTGTTTTGTGTTTTGTGTAGGAGTTTACTGACTATTGTTCTGTCATAACCGTTAGATTCTGCTAGATATTTTATCGTGTTTAGTTCGTCTTTGTAGTCTATTTCATCTAAGGGGATGTTGTTAAGTCTATGTATCATGGTTCTAAAAGCAGCTAGTTTGTGTTGTATTGGGTGATTGGAGGTGTTGTGTATTAGTGTGTCAGTTGTAGTTGGTTTTCTGTATATACTGAATTTGTGCCTGTGTTCTAGTTTTGTGATGGAGAGGTCTAAGAAGTTTATGGTATTGTTGTGTTCGTATTCGGCAGTGAAGGTTATGTTTTTATGTATTTTGTTTATGTGTGTTAGTAACTGTTCGCATTGTCTTTTGTTTCCCCTGTATAGTATTAGAATGTCATCAACATATCTGTGCCAATATAGTATTTTATGTGAGTGTCTGTCATTGTTTGTGAGTATTTTTGTTTTTTCTAAGTGTTGGAGGAAGACTCTGCTAGAATGCTGGATATGGGGGAGCTCATGGGTAGGCCATCGTTCTGTGTGTAGTATTTATTGTTATAAGTAAAGTAGTTTTGTTTTGTGATAATGTTCAGAGTTTCTGTTATTTCATTGATAAGTTCGTCTGGTGTGTTGTTCTGTTTGAGTTTGTTTTGTAGAATGGTGATTGTTTCAGAGATTAAGATGTTTGTGTACAGGTTTTTAATGTCAAAGGAGGCTAATGTGGCGTTATGGGGGATGTGTATGTCTTTTATTTTTGTTACTAGGTCAGTGTTGTTTTTTACTGCAATGTTGTTGTCTATTTGTGTGTGTTGTCTAATAATTTTGTCTAGATATTTTGCCAGTTTGTGTGCAGGGGCATTACGGTAGTTGATAATGGGGCGGATCGGAATGTCTCCTTTATGGATTTTGGGAAGCGCTTGGAGTGTAGGTGCTGATTGCTGAACACCTCTCCTGTAGGTTTGATTACAGAATATATAAAATTGTTTGATTATAATATCACTTAACAAAATACAGGAATAATTATTTATAATAAATTAAATAGGCAATGGACTTAAACCTGCAGTAGAAACTTTAGTTTATTATAAAACAAATAGGAAGAGAATTGAAGATTTCTTGTTTCCAAATGTTATACCAGTTTTCTTCACATACAAGTAATGGCAGGTTACAATTTTTGATCATATTTTCTCATAATAAACGTATGTTGCTACTGATTTTTTTTTTTTTTTTTGTTAAGAGTATGAAAACATGTTTTTTATTATGATGTGTGAAAATAATCATGGAACTGTGGGTCGTGAGTGTCTATTTTTATTCAAACCTGAGAAGTTGCTACCGTATATAAAACAAATCATTACACCATGTAAAACAAGTTTCTATACACTTTGTAAAAGGCTATAAATGTCAAATATTTAATTTTTGCATTCAGAATATACAAAACTTTGTTTATACATTTGTTATTTCAATCTTTTTAAGAACAATAGACATTATGAAATAATATCTATCAGTTTGTGAATTTTAATGGTACTAAGTATGGAGTCTATTCATAAACAAAGGTCCTTAGGCTACTGTACTCAGCTTTATGCAAAATACACTCTTTGACATCTTTTAATGCAATATAGGCTAGTCATTTTATATCGGTTTCAAGTGGTTCTTCCAATTTTTTTTTTCATTAACTTAGACCAACATAAATTCCACAATAACCAATTACTAATAATTAATCATTTGCATATTGATAGAAATTTGCACATTGGTTTTTATTGCATTAGGTTGAAGTGAGGATTTTAATGTACTTCTTTCGTTATAAATTACATTTACTTAAATTCGTCTTTGTAAGGTAATAATGTGCTGTAAATGGGAACTAGGTTATAATTTCGGTCCAATAAATTCAGAACAAGAAAGGAAACTGAATAACAATTATGCTTTTAAAAGGTGAACAGGAAAATCGCCATTGAACATATCAACTTTCTTTCTTACAAAATAATGGAAACTGCATAAGAATTATTGTGGAAGAGAATGGTAATAGGGAATCATGATTCAGCATGGTCTCAGGTTCAAAAGTACAGCCGTTTTTTGTACACTAATTACGGGAATTTTTGTTAAAACGTAGGTTTCTTCTAGTACCAACTAATCATTTATTTTTTAAATCCATCACAACCATATAAAAACATTTACGATATTTGTACATCTTACACATAACCCCCACGAATTTTTGAAAATAACTAGTTAATATATAGTCTATAAAAGGCCTTAAGCATCAGACTTTATTTTTTGCCTTTATTTTCATAGCGAAATATATTTTTGGAACTACGCCTCTGCTCACCGCAGACAGCGAGGCTCAGACAAAATTCATTGGCGCGCTTTTGTATAGAGATGGACAACCACGCTCCCCTCCTTAGTATATACACTTAGTATTTACCGGAAGTTGACTATCTCTGTCTTTAGAATTTTACCAACAAAGATGGTCAACATGGCAACATCCGACTGTTGTCCATCTCTGCATTAAGAACGATTCGTTCTTCGATGGGGACGTCATTTCAACAGCCAATAGCAATTTGTTTCGGTTCGGGCTCAACCTTATAGTAACCTTGGGTGTTACCAAAAGTACTAAATATCCCCCACGGTGGTAGGCTGAAATATAATTAAAAACAAAATAATGCAAGCTGATGTTGATCATGTAGAGTAGTCAACTATTTTTCTATGTACGAAACGAAATTAGTTATAGATTATCACGTAAATTACATACGTTGCTATCCCTGTTTTTGCTAACATTTTCTAATTCTAATGTTACCCAGTAAATGTGACACGAAATTTAAGAACACTACTAAAATCCGTATGTTAGAAAAAGTTATGTGTACTTACACTAAAAACATGTTCATGATGCTTGAGGGAAATTTCCTACCAGGAAATGTATGTTCGCATGGGATTTGACGCCGTGGTATACCTATCGCATTCATACCTATCGAGTTTTGGCGGGTATAAAATCCTGAATAGTAGGCAAGTGTTTGGTTAAGGTCAGGGAATTACGTAATTTGTGTAAATACGGTGAGTGTCTTATCGTATAGGTGTAATGCAATACGTACTTGGCAATACAATTATAGACACATTGACTGATAATTGGTATTTGTCTAATTGAACCTCGCGTATATAATAAATATGAAAATCTGTTATGAATTTTATAACAAATTGAAAAACACTACACTGTGGTTTATCAAATATTCAAAAGATAAAACTACTGTATTTATATGTATACAGAAAGAGGTTGCTAAGTATTTTTTTACTATGTTTAAGCATGAGTACAGCAAAACTAAACTAATTGTATTGTAAAGGATTAGGCCGAAAGTGTTAAATTACTTAATATATATTTGGGTATAAAGTAAAATTAGGGCTGTACAAGTAACATTACACATAAAATGTTTGGTACATTCTTCAGAAGTTTTTAAAGCAGCCACGTTTTCCGGACAAACTAAGCTAGTTTATACAAAGCTAGATATGTATGTGAAGCTGGAAAGAATATTATTTACGACTTCAATTTTAATATACAATGGAACCTCTTTAAGTTGTCATCTCGTGGAGTGGTCTTCTTAAAAATGCTACAGTATTAATAAGGTTTGGCACAGTATTCTATACTCTCAGAATGTGTATTTAGGAATTATTAACATATGGACAATTCAGTGAGTGTACTCTTTATTGAGTGTGCATATAAATGTTACTTAATACAGTTCAGTATTTACATAATTTACTGTTAATGACACCTCCTCATTAAATGTTAATCTTTCTCCAAGAAAACGAGCAAGAATCTGTCTATTATTTTTCATGCATTTATTTAGTCAAATGTTTGTACTCAACTTCTGCTGTGGCAATTAAATCCACCAATGTTTCTTTGACAAGTTCACTGGCCAAGTACTACCACGTTTGCTAGTGTTTAGCAGTACAGTAGAACCTCGCTAATCCGTCACCTGTGGGACTGGGGGTATGGTCGGAACGCAAAAAAGGTCGGATTATCAGAAGAATACAAAATGTTTATTATTTCATTAAATGAGAGTCTAAAATAAAATAAAACTTATACAGTAGGCTACCAGGCTATATGATCGGTTATGTACAATAAATGATAATACGTACAGTCCAGCAATAGTGTAATAAAAAACAAGAAACACATTTTATTGGTGAAAAAATCGGTAATGTTCTTTTGTTTGGCAGGCGACTGTCTAGACTTAGCTGCAGTGTTCCTCCATTTCTTGATCCATAAGATATCCATAGGTGTAGAGGACGAGTTCTGTTCGATGTACTGAAGAGCAACATCAAAAGCTTTCTTGGCTTCCGTATGCGATACATGGGCAGGCGGTTCGTCATCATCATCAGGGTCTTCATTTACGGTTTCTTCATCAACTTGCGAAATAGCGGCAACGATCTGATTGTCATTTAGTTCTTCATTTGTTTCACAATCTTCATCGCATGTAGCAATCCACTCATCAATGTCATTTGCTTGGATATCATGTTGAAAAGTTTGTAAGTCGTTGACAATTTCCGGCATGTCTGTGTCTTGTTCATTCCCAGTTTGTTCACTCTCGATCATCACTTCCGGCCAAAGTTTACGCCAAGATTTTTGCAGAGTGTCAGGTTTCATTTCATCCCATGACTCGGCTATTGTGTAAATTGCATCTTTGATACTAAGGGATTTCATAGCTTCAAAAAGGTTACAGCCTTCTCCTGTCTTTTCCAAAATCGAGCTGATGTACTTTTGGCGATAACGCTTTTTCAGCCACTCAATCACTCCTTGATCCATTGGTTGGATAAGAGAAGTTACATTGGGTGGAAGGAATGCAGCTTTTATTTCTCTTTTTATCAATTTTTCTTCAGAAGGGTGTGATGGTGCGTTATCTAACAACAACAGAGCGCGAACAGGGAAGTTTTTGGGCCTTTAAGTTTTTTTCAACAGCAGGCACAAATTTGTCAAAAAACCATGACTTAAAAAGTGTACAGTCCATCCAAGCTGATTTTTGGTTGCGGTAATAAACTGGTAGCGATGATAAATTAATGTTCTTGAACGCCCTTGGCGTTTTGGACTTGCCAATGACAAAAAGTGGAAGCTTGTGTGTACTGTTAGCGTTGCTGCAAGTAGCAACGGTTAGCCTGTCTTTGGCAAGTTTTGATCCTAGTATCACGGTCTCATTTGATACAGCAAGTGTTTTTGTCGGTAACATTCTATAGTTTAGGCCAGTTTCATCCATATTATAGACTTGGTTAGGTGCTAATTCATTTTCTTCAACAAGTTTTTTAAATTTCAAAGAAAACTTTTGCTGCCTCGTCATCAGCTGATAGTTTTTCACCTGATATTGCGACATATCTAACGCTATGACGGGTTTTCCACCGATCTAACCAACCTTCACTAGCTGTGAACTCACCTTCAACTTCCAATTTTTTGTGCAGAATTAGTGCCTTTTCTTTGACAATAGGCCCAAATAGCGGGGTTCCTTTCCTCCTTTCTTGGCAAAACCATATCCATAACGCGTTGTCTAGCAGTTCCAATTTTGGCTTTTTTAGTGTTTTGCGACTTTTTAGTGCTTTCTCGCCCTCTACCGTCACCGTACAAGATTCAATATCCTTTTTATTTTTCCTCCAGTCCTTTATTGTAGTAACTCCCATATTGAGTTCCTTAGCAGTTTTTTGGAGTAATTCCTCCTTGTCCAGTCTCTGTAGCAATTTTAATTTTTCACTTAAAGGAAGAGTAACGTGTTTACGTTTTGCTCCTGACATAATGCAAAAACTACAACAGTATGCACACACAGTATTAAAAGTGTAAACAAATATTTGTAAACACTAAAACTGTCACCAATTACTACATACACCAATTCACACAGGACGAGTAATTAGCAAGCACTAGACACTAGATGCCAGCTCACTGAGGCAGCAAAACAACTGACAAGTATGTAAACAAGCTGGTGAGTCATCAACAAGTCGGTGCCTGAGCCGCGGTCGGACCAACCGGAGCGTCGGACCAGCCGGGGGTCGGACTAGAGAGGTTTTACTGTATTAGGAAGTTCTTCCTTTAGGTTGATTGGCTCGAAGTCATCAATGAAATCGCATTTTGCTTTCTTTGTCATCATTATAATGGCATGGATTTATTCCTGTGCGTACTTTTTATCTTCATTGAAGCATTTAATTTGTTCACTTACTGCAGATAAATTAATTTCGGCATTGGCATCCTCACAGAGGTTAGCAAGATGAGATAGACTGTTATTCTCTTCAAACACATCCAGAAAATACTTGCCATTAATTGATAGCCGTATTAAGTGAAATGTGTACTACAGTAATTGTCTCTAGTTTCACTTCATATCATGCAGTTTTAATCTATAAGTTTCAGCTACTGTCACCAACATCAGCTAACAGTGGCCAGATCAGGCACTGTTATGACAGAATAGAAAGTAATCTCCATAATCTGAAGCAAATTTATATGCTTTTTCTTGTAGCATAGGTCCAATTGTATTGGTATTCTTTTGGAAGGGGAATGATAAATTGTTTTAAATACTCTGATTCACTTTTTCCAACTGTTGTTGATTCCTTATCTTTTTGTTGTAGTTTTCTTCCCATTTTTTAACATAAATGTATTGCCTTAACGTGTACATTTTGAATTTGCTTTATATCTGTTAATAGTGTAGCTGATTCTTCCCTTAATTTGCCCTTTCTGTTTTCATTAATTTTGGATTTTTGCTATTCTAATGAAAGTACAATCAGTTTTGTTTTAAGAATGTATGCCATTATAACTAAGGGATATTGACAGTCTCCACTATTATATATAAACTATTGGAAATAGTGTAGCATTAAAACCATTACAAAGAAGCTGTTAGTCATTTAAGTTTCAGTCTGTTTAACTTCCCTGTTTCATTAAAATATGGCTGGAAGTACTGTTAGGATGGACGAGTGAATGACATTCGTATCGAATCATACTACAAAGATTAGGTTTCCTATGCGCTGTACTGCATTGATCTTTTACTGACTAAGTAAGTAAGTGATAAGTAATTGAAAAACAATTATTACAGTGGTAATTATTGGTCCACACAGTGAACCAGTACTGTTATGGTTCAAACTGGAGTACTAGGCTTACACCTTTTCAGTTAGCTTGAAGTGTCTATATATTCCTAAATGGATTATCTTACACTTCATGGATAGCTCACAATTATAATAACTACTGCAGTAATTATACGTTTTTTTTAAAACTTGTGTTCGTTACAACTGGCAGACCAAACGTCTTGAACCAGCGCAGCATCCACTCATTATCGATTCCGAAGCGAGACTAACTGTATGTTCACAGTCTTATTGTTAAACTGAATTTCTTGCAATTTGATTTGGTTGATCTTTTATAGATAGCAATTAACCTAGAAGAACATTTAGAAACAAATCAATTCATGTTCAAAAACCTACAATATTTTATGACTGATTTTATGGGCTATAAAACCTTTTTACTCAAAAAACGCATACATTCAGACGCAATAATTTATTAAATGATTAATTTTTATGTAGGTCCATAGATTCATTTCTAAATTCATAAAAAAATTATTACAGTGATCGCATAAAAAAACAAGAATGTAAAGGTCTTCACTTGTAGTAGAAAACAAAAGCTGACATATGAATTTCATTATAGGAAATAATGAGTTGAAAAAAAAATGCTGGCTTTAACTTCCTTGCTGAATTTCTGTATGTTTTCTGAGTTTAATATTTTCTGTATAATACTACGTTTCTCTTTCATGTTTTCTGAAATAAACTAAAGACACAGTATTTTATGAACACAAAGTTGGTATAGTGGAATGTAATGATGAAAAAACTTTCACCATTGGGGTCCCCCCCCCCAACTCAGTTATTGGAGGGGCCATGCCCCCGCTGCCCCTGCTTGAACTCTATGCACATACTGTATATTTCCTTATAGCTAGCAGTTATAGAACACAGAGGCTTGACAAGTCAATTAACAAATCAATAAACCAGACTCTATTATTCTGGATAGTCACCACCCCAGTGCACCTGCATGTGTTTAGTTTGTTGTGCAAGTTCTTTCGATGGGAGATAATTATGAATAAAAGTCAAATAACAGTGTGTGTGTGTGTGTGTGTGTGTGTGGGTGTGTGTGTGTGTAGCATATTTCAGGTACTTTTTTATATTAGGATCGCTATGTAGAATGCCAAAATAACTAGCTGTAAAATGTGATTTGAATCCAGGACAAATTAAGGTAAATAATCTATAAAATATTTTCAGATGTCGTCGATAAACACAGTGCAAATACATGGAATCAGAAGTTTTGGCCCTGAGGATGTGGATAGAGCTACGGTGAAATTTTCTACACCACTTACTCTCATACTGGGTGCAAATGGCTGTGGAAAAACGACCATTATTGAAGCTTTGAAATATGCTGCATGTGGCGAATTACCTAGTAACTGCAAACAGGGATCAGGATTTATTCATGATCCCAATTTATGTGGGCTTGTTGAAGTAAGCATGTAACTATTGAGTTTGATTTTTTCTTGGATTTACAGAGCATTACAGTATTTATATTTTGTCCAGGCAGTGCAGGCAGCTAGAGGATTAACTGACTCGCTGTCTTACCGTGCTAATGACTCGCTGAATATAGTCCACTATAAGTCCTAATTTAATATTATGCATAACTGTTAATTTTGTTCATTGCATTGATTGTTACGCGTTATTTTGTTAAAAATAAGTCAAAATATGAAGTAATTACAGCAAGATTAGAAAAACTGGCCTTCAGATAATTTTTAATATGAAAAAAATTATTTTAGTGTTCATTATTTTAGTTTTAAAACTAAGAGCTCATGTGACAGCGCAACTTTCTTATTCCCTTTGGGCTGTACTGGTTTCACTATAAAACCACAGTTTGAATATTTGTTATCGAGAGTCCTACTGGTTTATAAGTTAAACCATAGTCTCCACTGTATGGTGCTGCTATCTGGTGTAGGAATTTTGAACCCTGTAGTCAAAAGTCATGCTGGTGTAGTCTAATCAACAAATGAAAAACAAGCAGGGAGTAAGTAACGCCACTGTAATGAATGAGCTTTGTAAGTGCTTGTGAATCACTGTTTGTGGTGTATGTACACAGTTTTTCTACATAGTAAGAGAGATATATATATATATATATATATATATATATATATATATATATTTGGAGAGTTACTTATCATAAAAATATTTGAACTCTACATGTATTTTATGTACTCTAGAAAAGTATAGTTAAGACAGTGAGCAACACAATATATATATATATATATATTTGGAGAGTTACTTATCATAAAAATATTTGAACTCTACATGTATTTTATGTACTCTAGAAAAGTATAGTTAAGACAGTGAGCAACACAATATCTCGACATTTTTAGTGAAACTGAACAAGACGGAAACTGAACTTACATTATTAACTGAGGCTTGTAGGGAATAATTTATGTTGCATATGCTTGAGTTTGAATGACACAAAAGACTTGAAGGTCAGGACAAGTTTAAGTACAGGGCAAATATAAAAATGTACCAAAAAATTGGAAAAATGTTTAAAAAAATTGAGAAGTTATTCTAAATGCCACCAGATTCAGTATCCACATACACATCTGACTAGCAAGAAAACTAAAGAAAATTTTATACACTTTTGGAGCAGTAGAAGCAGTTTCTTTTATGTAAACTTTGTAGAGAGACTTGTGATGAAAACTGGATCTTTCAGTATGATGTGAGACAGAATGTTAATCGTTGCAGAAAAACTTCCAAGGTTTAAGGCAATGCATCAAAACGAATTAAACTTGAAGGCAATGTTGATTATTCTCCTCATTACTGACAATGATTCTGGAAACACAGCCTCCAGAAAGTGTTACAGTGAACCAGGATTTTTACAGACAAGTTCTTTCATCTGATAGACCTTGTGAAAAGAAGCTAGAGTTATGTCCCAGGGGATTCTTCTCGTATTAAGACAACATGTAAAGTCAGCTA
The DNA here is from genome assembly GCA_034769895.1 of Magicicada septendecula. NCBI lineage: Eukaryota > Metazoa > Arthropoda > Insecta > Hemiptera > Cicadidae > Magicicada > Magicicada septendecula. Next base: position 749,364,566 of record CM068368.1, on the reverse strand, counting down.
TTATTATATGTTATGTTAGCAGCTTCTTCTTGTTAGGAAGCAGATTGCACTGCTACACGCTATCCTTCTGTCTTGGCAGATATAACCCATAGTAATGTTTTCTTTTTCCCTGTAATCAATTTTATGTTCAACTACTAAGTAATAATTAAAGCAACTAGTTTTATGTGCATTGCTAACCAGGTAAAAACAACACGTTTAGAAATAGTTTTCTCTTTAGAATGATAAGACTTGATTAAGTAAATTATAGCATTAGTCCCATTGTAAAGAGCCAAGCATTGTACAGAGTCCAGAAGAAATAATTCCCGATTTCCTACTTCTGCTGTTAATGTACTAGTAGTGCAAGGTGTGGCAGAATTATGCCATGTTGTGAATACCCTACCATTTCAGTTGCAGTTATGGCGTGAAGTGTATCTGTTATTGAGACTTATTTTTAAAATGGCTATTCTGTTATAACACAACTATTATTTAGTACTCACTTTAGACTAGGTTGAAATTCTGTGGTTCTTGGCGGGAAGACTGTATACTGTAATGTGTATCAAATTTTAGAGCTACAGTTTCAGCTTTGTAGAATATGCGGCCATGGAGTGTTCGAACACCCGAAAATTTCCAAAGAGCGAGACTGGCCATTCCATGATCTCCACAATGCTCAGTTCTTAAACACATTGCTGTTTTGGAATTGTTAGACCAGACTGTGAGAAGAAACAGTCCTATGTATGTGTATGGATGTACAGTGAGAAGACTGTATGGATGACCTAAAGTTCAGTCCCATGGATGTGTATGGATGTACAGTGAGAAGACTGTGTATGGGTGACCTGAAGTTTCATCCACACAAGATTAATGTCATACAGCAAATAAGCGAATGAGACTGGGTGAACTGCATTCCATCTTGCCAGGCTATTCTTCAAAATGTTCAAGCAAACTCTGTTGTGATGTCAAGTGATGAAGCTTATTTTCATGCAGTGGGTTGTATTAACACACAGAACTTCCAGTTTAACAGAAAATATACCTTAACAGCTCCATAAGTGTCCTCTCCATTGTGAATGTCACTGTTTAGTACACTTAACTTGTGTCTGATGCTCGCATGGCTGGTGTCAATAAATTCAAAATTACGACTAAAAATCGGACTATTAGGCTGTGGTCGGTTGCTATTAAACGCCATCACGTTGGCAACATATCGATTGTTGAGAAGTGGCAGATGTATGCTGAACACTACCCGATACTCTCCGTCGCTTCTTAGCGGCCTGAAGAAGATTCCTGACGGGGAATCGAAACGTTGCCGACATGGTGGCGTTTAATAGCAACCGACCAAGGCCTAACAGCGTGGTTTTTAGTCGTACCTTTGAATTTGTTTGTTATATTGTTGGGGATTTTGGCGTGATAGGTCCATATTTTTTTGAGGAGGGAATACAGACCATTACTGTAACTTCCGATCGTTATGTTGACATGGTACACAACTTTCTGCAGTCCTGAACTCTGAGACTTCTCAAACAGAATTATCACTGTTGCACACCACTATAGAAAAATTATTGGTGTGCAACAGTGATAATTATGTTTGTGATTATAACCACTAACACAACTTTCTTCATTAAACTTCTGAGACTTCTGCAACTTAATGAACTCTGAGACCAAGTTGAGTGGTTTCAACAAAATAGTGTCATAGGTCATACAGCTGTTCCATGGAACAGATCCCCCGATGTTCTGAGAGAAATGTTTCCATGGCATATAATGTCACAAGAAGGCAACTAAAACTGCTATACAGCAAGAAATTGATGCTGTCCACAACAAATGACAAGATGAAAACTTCAGGGAGAAGCTACAAAGTTAAATATAATGGAGGTCACCATATGGACATTATAACTTTTTTAACAAATTAACAAGAAAGTTGAAAAAATTGTAAACATTGTTCTTTTAGTTTATAGAAAAAGAGATTTTTATATTTTCTATGATGCCTATTTAGTTCTTTTTTTATCGAGGAGATATTTGTGCCGGACCCAGTACATAGAATACAATATTGTATTACACTGTAAAGCTGCCAGTAATGTATCTTTTACTATTTGTAGGCCACGAAGTGTTAGTGGCTTCACTGTTCAAACTGTATAGCTTTTTCAAGTACAGACCACTCTATAAAAGCATTGTAATAATGACTAGTGCTTTTGATGCTTAAATCAGTGTCAGGTTTATAAAGGGAAGGGAGGTAATAGTTTTGTGTTGGTTTCGACCTGACGATGATTTAAGCATTGGAAATACTGGTTGTTATGCTTTTATAGTAGTCTGTACATCAAAAAACTATTAAGTTTGAGTAACACATCTATCATAGTACCGATTTTCTGGGAATAGAGATTATTTTGTGCCTTGGTGGTTGCACTTGACTCAAGAATGTGCTTGAATAGTACTGTGGATGTTATGAATTGCAGGTTAGTTATACACTCTGTTCATGTACAAGGTGATATCGGAAAGTTACTGGACTGCAGCAACTATGCACAGCAACTGTACTAAACAGAACACTGGCAGTCATTGCTCTCAACCCTGCTCTGTCAGTGTGCTGAGTTGCATTGTATTTCATACACATGTTCAGTCTAGATAAAATCATTTCATAACGCCATGCCACTGCCCATCTGCGATGGCTGATAATTTAGAACAATGGGCCTGCTTAAATTTTGTGTGAATCTTTGTAAATCGTCTCCTGAGACTTTTGAAATGCTTTGCGAGCCTTTTCAAGAATGCTCATTAGGTCGAACACAGGTTTTTGAATGGCGTGCTCGTTTGAAGGCTGGTGGAATGTTGTTTGAAGACGTTCCATGACCTTCCACAAGCAAAATTTTCACCTAAAATGTAGAAAAAATTCACAACTCATCCATGAGGACTATCACCGTTGTGTCACATTGTTGGAATTGGTTATGGGACCTGCCAAAAATTTTAACTGAAAATTTAAGTATGCATCATGTTGCTGCAAAGTTTGACCCTCAGCTCATGTCATTTGATCAAAAGCAGCAGTGTGTTGAGAGCTTCATGACATTGCTAACAATGATATTACTTTAATCTGTAAGGTCATACCTGGAGATGAAAGTTGGTTTTATGGCTATGATCCAGATACAAACTGACAGTCATTGCAGTGGAAGAGCCTGCTGTCACCAATAGCCAAAAAGGCATGGCAGGTCACAAGTGGAACAAAATGCATGATAGTTGTGTTCTTTAACATCAAAGGCATTGTTCACCAAGAATTTGTTCCAGCTGGTATTGTGGTGAATTCTGATTGTGATATTTAGAGGCACTTAAAAGAAAATATATAATGAAAACACTGGAATTGTGTAAACAACAAAATTGGCTGTTACACCATGACAGTACAGTACATCTGCACATGCCTCCTTCAAAATGACACAGTTTCTTATGGGGAACAACATGGCAGTGTTCCCACACTCTCCATACTGTCCAGATCTAGCCCCCCACCTATGACTTTGTTTGTTTCCCAAATTGAAATTGAAGATGGAAGGCCGCTGCTTTGACACCATAGGAATCAGATTAAAATATTCAGGTAGTTGCCGGATGGTCTCCTGGAAAGGGCTGAAGACGTGCTAGAATCGATGTATATGGTCAAGGAGATTATTTTGAAGGGAATGGGGGCCATTTATAGAAAAGGTAAGGAAATAATTTTTTTAGTTGTAGTCCTGTAACTTTCCAGTACAACCTTGTAAAACTTTCATGTTTAAGTATTCTATTTCTAGGAAGAATATTATAAATCGTAGATACACTTACTACAACATAACATGTCATGTTTGTTTCATAGGTAAGAGCCCAGACTAAATTAGGTTTTACTGATATAATGGGTAAAAAGAAAGTAGTGGTTCGAGCAATGCAGGCAACACAGAAAGCTAAAAAACTAGAATACAAGACACTTGATAGTACACTCACAGAAATTACACCAGATGGTCAGGTGAGTTTGCTGGAAACAATTTTTATTTGTAACGCGTGTGTGTGTGTGTGTGTGTGCGTGCGCGCGCATGGATATGTGAGCAGCTGACATTTATATCATTAAAGTAAAAAATGAAGTTACACTGAACATTCAACTGTCTGAACTAACAAGAAAAACCCATCAGGATTTGTTTACATTGTTCTGTTTACTTTGGAGCCAATGGAATCATTAGTTATTGCATGTGCATATGTTGGTAGGCAGTGTGTAATGTCTGAAAGTTTACTAAAGTTTGACTTGTAGGAGTGTGGTCCAGAAATGTTTTTTTTTTATTTTGTTTTTTCTTGTGCAGAAAATCAGTATAAGTTCACGTTGTGCAGATGTCAACACAGCAATGTGCATTGCTCTGGGTGTATCAAAATCTATTCTTAATTATGTCATTTTTTGCCACCAAGAGGATTCAACATGGTTTGTACTTTATTGTCATATTGCATTGAAATTGTAGATTAATTTGTACATTTTTAAATTTTGCTTTCTAAACTTAGCAAAACAGGCAAATTCTATTTGTGAACCATGGGAAGTGAAAAGCTCAAAGAATTGATGTCTCATCCATAGCTAACAACCTTGTTAGCTATCCAAGGTATTACACCTTGTTTATTCAAATCCAATAACAAATAACAAAGTTGTGGAAAACAGCCTACAATACAAGAATCTTTTAATGTGCTCGAAAACTCCTGGGCGTACTCCAGATTTGCTGGCAACCTTCAGTAATTCTTTTGCTATGAATCTTCGATGTTTTGAACTATAGTTGAGTGCACTGCGGTTTTAAGGTGCCCCCATAGATATAAATCTAATCAACTTGAAACATGTGATCTAACAGGCCATGGCCAGTCCATCCTTCACCATAACATTTATGTAAAAAGTGACTGTAGTGTGCTCGAGCACCAATATTGTAGCGTGACAGAAAATCCACTACTTATTAAGTCATATAAAATCATAAAGTTTAATTACACCACATATGTTAAAATAATATTGAATGAGATTTAAGGAAATCAAAGGAATGAACCACGATAAAATAAAAATCCTCATTACATTATACAAAAACCACTGTTTAAATATCAAAGAAAGTATTGAAAGCAACTCATATTATAAGATCAGTAATTTACCCAGGAAGCGAGGAGCAGTAAACAAAATAAATAACACCAGATCAAGAAGAAAGAGACTCAGTTTAAGAGTGGTGAATACCAAAATACCCCAAAAAACAAGAACAAGGGAAGAATAAAGTTTGGGATCAGGAAGAAAACAATACCCTGAAACCTTTAGAGAAGAACAAGGTCAGTATCAGTGAATAAATTAGATGCTCCAAACTAAACATCAGTCGAGATAACACAAAGTACCTTGGTTTACCCAAGAATGAAGAAGGAAGACAAGAAGACCAGAAGAATGAAGACTAGAAGAAGGACATGAATGAAGACTAGAATAAGGACATGAATGAAGACCAGAAGAAGGACAAGAATGAAGACAAGAAAGAAGATAAGAAGAAGGACAAGAAAGAAGACAGGAGGAGAGGAAGAAATAGTATGAAAGAAACACCGTTGTAAAACCTATTATTATTATTAACTACCATCAACCCCAAACCCACAAAAACGATTCAAAAGAAAGTATAACATACCCAAAATCCTATAAAAATGTAATTATTTAGAAAACTAAAGTGCTGTATAGTATTATAAGAAGTGAACCGACTAAAGCTATTGTGTGATAAGAAAATAAACAAGTCTTAACAGTCCATGATTACTAAAGGTCTGGTCTGAGATAATAAGACTCAAAATATCAGAACCAACAGTGAAAGTGAATTTGTGTAAGTGTTTTTTAGAAATGCAATAAACTTAAAGTTAGTGATACTATGACTTATCAATATGCTATATAACACCTTTAATATCCAATAATAAACAGCATAATAAAATAATAAAATGGAAGATTTCCAGTATTTTATTATTTTAATGTAACTCTTTATTTACAAGACATTTGTAAAAAATGCTAATAAATAGAGTATGGGAGGTCATGTTTACTGATGTAGGGGATCATAGATAATAATGGTTTAGACCAGAAAGGACTGGCATTAATTTAGTATTCATAGGTTTAAAATGTTTAAATAGACTGTTTATTCACAGCCATAAAATCAATGTGTTAGTAAAATGTATTTGTAAGAGTTATTAGAAAATAAGATTTATATTATGTGTTTTAAAATGAATTATGTTTGCTAAATAATAGCCTACATACCATTAATAATGTTTCAATAGGTATGCTATGTTAACTCAAAAATAGTTAAAAGTATATGTTCAAACCATATCAGCAATATGTTCAATTGTGCAGATTGCTAAATAATGTTCATAATTATTTATTTTAATAACAGTAGTGTTAATTAAATACTACACCTCACAATAAGTTATAAACCATTTTATTTTCATGTAATAGTAACTATGTAAAGTCAGAGGAGGAAGTAGGATTAAATTTATTTGAGAAAGACAAATATATAAAATTCTAAACTCTAGGCCATTTGGTGGATTCACAGAAACAATATAAACCAGTATAATTCACTTATAAATCCTGTAAACTAGCCAGATTTAGATAAAGTAAATCAGTTAACCACTACTGGGAATGATCCTATGAGTTAAAATGATAATAAGGAAATATACCTTAAAATATTGTAAATTTTCGAAATATATAAATTAATTAATTTTAAAGAGCAATGTCAAATTCAGAGATTAACACAAAAAAACCAGTTTAAAGGTTTAATTTATATGTATTTAAGGAAAGGAAGAGGAATATGACTAATTAAAATTTATTATAATAGTATTAATGATAATTAAAATGGAGGAAAATTTGAGAAAGATGGAAATCCAATTTTGAGCCTATATTTCCATAAAGTAAAGAAATTTGTTAATTTCCACAAAAGGTCTACAGATATGGACTATAATATATCAATTTAAAAGGAATGAGATGATTAAACCAATGATAAGGTTCATCATTCATGAAAGTGATGGATAAAATAAATAAATTCCATATATAATGTAATATTTTCTCATGTGTATGAGTAATCGAAATATGTTAACAATACTTTTTCAAAGATTAACTGGGCCAAATTTTGACCAAGTTAATTAGTCTTTTGTTGAATATCAAGCTGAAGAGTTGTGTGAAAAACGTTCCTTTAAAACCGAATCGAAAATGGTACTAGCAGTTAGCCATTAATATACGTGAATCGAGAGTTAGACGAATTAGACACTTTTTTAACTAAATCTACCAAAACGTTCACGACAATAGTGAAAACAAACACCTAACTTCATAATACGAGTGATATAAAACAGTAAAACAATATATTTAATCTAATTCACTCTACCATATTTATTTATATGGTATTATTTAATTATATGGTATAAATATAAATATAAATTTATATTACCATATAAATTTATTTATATGGTATTAATATATTTAATTAATTCTAACCATATCTTGAGAAACTTAACCACAGAAGTGAACACATACAAAATAACCTAATTAACACAAGTTTACACGGAACACTTCGTCAGAATACACCAAATAACTTAACAGACATATTACACCAGTGCGGGAAAATTTCAAACATTCCTGAAGGTAATTTTGTTGTGATTTTCGGACACGTCGATTTCGCAGTAATATATCCAGTTCGAGTAGCGGCCATCTTTGAATTTTACGAAGCGCTGCCTACCTCATCGAGCAGTGACGTCAGTCTACACTTGGTTTGACAAAACAATTTACTAAACTTTATATATCAGAATTATTTAAATGCTGTTAAATAATAGTTATTGAATTTATTTTAATTGTTAATGTTATACTTTCTCATCACCCTTCTCTGACTATTAATTTTAATCGCTCAAAGAACCTGTCTTTTAATATAATACATATCATAAATTTTGTTCTGTATGCACAATCGATAGTTCCCTGAGACGGAGTCGATAATTGTTCTCCATCGATAAAAAATCGATTATTATATAAATTGTTCAATAAATCTTTATATTTCCATTATTTTTATCTGTTATTATTTCACAGGCTAATTTAAGATTATTTATCAAGGCTGAGGAACTTCAAGAAGAGGAAAATATTTTATTTGAGTGAGATTTTGGACCAGCAAGAAAAATCACCAATCGATTGCCGACTAGAGTTAACCTATTTAACTCCAGACTTGGTTCAAATCTTCCAGAAGTGCTCAATAATTAATAAATACCTGCCTGATTATCAAAATTTTTACAAGAACCTTTTAAAACAGATTTATTTCTTATTTACATACATTAATAAACATAAACAAAATTTTTTATTATTTGAAAATTTTATTTTTTATAAAATTTTCCATCAACTTTTTATCTTTTGTAACGACCGGCATACAGCGGTCTGTTACAAAGTGGCGTCCAACTTATAGGGCTTGATAAGATAAGCTTGCAGCGGTTAATTAATAGAAGAAAATGCAAAGACGAGCTACTTCGAAAAAGAGGGCGGCAGAGGCCGGAAAAGAGGTTGACATGGGGGATAAGGAGGCAACACCTGTGGAGGATCCGGAAGTGTTACTAATCCAGGTGGAACCGAAACAACCAGCACCAATAGAGGAACAACCCGAAGTAACAATGCAAACAGGGGAAGTCACTGTCCCAGAGAAGGAAAAGGAGAAATCTAAAACAATGGAAGAGAACATAATGGAAATGTTCAGGCAAATGAGAGAGGATAATAAATCAATGAATCAGGAATTGAAGGAAGATTTGAAGAAAGAAATTAAATCCACAAAGGAGGAAATCAAATCCACAAAAGAGGATAACAAGAAGATGGGGGAGAATTTAGGCAAGAAAATGGATGACGACAACCATTCATTAAAGGAAAAACTAGAGGATTTGAAGGAAGACAACCGATCCACAAAGGAAGAATTAGTCCGTAAGATAGAAAATACTAATAAAAGGATTGAGGAAACCAGTAAGAATTTGAGTAAGAAGATGGAAGAAAAAATGGAGGAAACAAGTAGGAAAATGGAAAGCGACAATCAGCAACTGAGGGAACAGTTGGAGGAAAATAATCAGAAAATGGACGAGAATAATCAAAGGTTAAGAGAAGAACTAAGGGAAGTTAACCAGGAGAGCATGAATAAAGTAGACGAGAGAATAGAGTTGGCCAAGGAGGAGTTAAATAGAAGGATAACTGAGACGAAGAAGTCCATCGTAAAGAAATTAGAACAGGAAGTCGTGGTTGTCAACCAGCAGATCAGAGAAGTAGACGAAAGATGTCGTCAAACAGAAAACGAAGTACTGGAAGTCCGGGAAGTGATAACTAAGGAGATTACTCAGGTCCAAGAACAACAGAAAACGAAAATGGAGGAGACCAAGAAATTTGCCTTGGAAGAAGTGAATAAAGTGCGGACACAGGTAACCGAAAGATGTGACGGCGTGGAAGCCGCTATGTCGAACATAACCGGACAGGTGCGTCAGAGCCAGGAGGAGATAGAGTTGATAAGGAACAGACCATCTGGATATCATAGTTTCCCCATGTCAGAAAACAGAGAATGGCTCAATTTCCGGCAATATAAACGGAAGCCTATGGAGTTCTTGGCACGCATAGAGGAGTACCTCGAGAAACACCGAGGGAACCGATGGGTCCAGAACAGAGAAATCCTTGACGAGTCGTTTCGGGAGGTGAATGACCATTGGTGGATGGCCAACCGGAGCGACATCGACAATTATGAACAATTCAAGAGCCTGTTCAAGGCCAAGTACTGGTCAGAGACCACGCAAAATTTAATAAGAGACAATATATGCCACGGCCGCTACAAACCACAAGTCGGTAGTTCAATGACAGCTTATTTCCTCGGCAAGGTATGTATGGCCAAGCACTTAGAACCAGCCATACCTGAGGAATGCCTAATAAATAAGTTGTCCTATCATTATGATGAAGAGGTAATTCGTGCGAGGAGGGGCAGCCAAATAAAAACCATCCAGGCAATGACAGAACTCCTCGAAAATTATGAAAATGAAGATTACTACCGACAGAGTCGTAGAAGAAGTGATGGGCCCGAACCAAGGACGTATCAGAACAATAACCAGGGTACGAACCACATAAACACTGGGTACCAAGGAGGCCGGGCATACCCGCGAAATAACGGTTCTAATAATAGTAATAATGTGAACAATCCTAGTTACAATGATAATAATAATACGGGTCCAAACCATCAAAACCCGAATCGACCCTCTAATGGTTATCAAGGTAACCGCAATCCCTACCCTAATAACGCAAATAGTCAGAGAAGCCCCAATTATGGTAATAGTCATTACCCTAATAATACTAATCGTGCGGGTCCCAATAATGGTAATTTTAATAATAATAGGTTTCCTCGCCCTAGAGTGAACTTCATACGAGCCACAGATGGAAGACAGCGGAGATTCGATCACAATCGAAGAAACAGCTACCGCGGATATGAAGAAAGGCGGAGGAGCCTAGAACGGGACCAACCAAGGTACTATCCGGCGCGTAGGAGCAATAGTTTAGACGACGCTGAACGGAGGTCGAACCACGAACGACCGGAAGACCATAGGACAGATCGACAGGTAACCACTCTAAGCATCCCAAATGAGGCATCGACTAGTATGGCTCAAAGGAACAATGATGCCGAGCCTTTAAACGGGCACAGGCAGTAATAAATCGCCAGAACCCGTTACTGCTCCTAAATACTGGGTATAATAATAATAATGAGTGCAATCATGAGAATAATAACAATCGTATCACCATCATAGGGTGCAACTACCTAAAGGACATCAGACAGGAGTTATTGGAAGAGGATAACAGGAATCCCACCAATAACTTCAATAATGAAATAATACATGTCGACGCCAAGGTAGAAGGCATCCTAACCAAGTTAATGATCGATACTGGTTCGAACGTATCAATCATAAGTACGACGGAACTGGAGAGGATACAGCAAGAGTGCGGGAGAACTTTACCAACGTTGCCGTTGAATAATATTGTTTTGTTGGGTGCAACCGGCCGACAAAATAAAACAATACGTAGGCAAGTCTCCGCCAGTGTGATGAGCTGTGGTATAGCCATTGATATGGAATTCTTGGTGGCGAGCGGTCTGCCATTTAATATACTGGTCGGGTGTGATGTGCTTAGGAGGAATTCCGCAATCATTGATCTGAGAACTGAAACATTGTCGCTGTTTTCTAACGGACATACTTGGACGGCGAACTTGGTGGGTAGTGACCAAGTCGTTCCCGATAGTATCCACCAGCAAATCCGCAAAATTAATTACATCCATCCAACATCTATAATTGAACAAAAGATAGACGACACCTCCAATGAAGATTTATGGTCACAAAAAATCCAGGAGATCAGAGATTTCCGGAGCGGTATAACTGGCGAAGGTTTAACAACAAACCAAGCGAACAAATTAATAAACATATACAACAAATATAAATCAGTCTTTTCTGATGAGCCCGGTAAAGTGAAGAACTTCCAGTGTACTCACAGTTCCGAGACACAGTTTACTTTAACCGGAAGTCTTACCCCATTGCGCAATCACGAAAGCAAGCAGTAAGAGCTGAAATAGAGCAAATGATTAACCGTGACATTATAGAGAGTAGCCATTCCCCATATACAAGTCCTATCGTGGCTATTCCTAAGAAAAACGGACAAGTTCGTTTATGTTTAGATGCGCGCGAAATAAATAAAATGATCATTAATGACAGGACTTCGCCCGGTGAGATTGAGGAGATTTTAAAACGGTTCCACGGTACCAAATACTTCAGTACCTGGGATACGGTGTGCGGGTACTGGCAGGTGGAATTACATCCACAGAGTCGCCAGTATCTGGCCTTTATATTCGAAGGGCGGAACTACCAGTTTAAGAGGTTGCCCTTCGGACTGGTAAACTCAATCGCAGTTTTTGTGCACTGCATGGACCAAATACTTGGCCAAGAAGCACTGCAATTCACCACCGTATATGTCGATGACTTGCTAGTGTCCTCAGAAACTTGGGAGGAACACTGCTACCGTGTGGAACACGTATTACAGAAGCTAGCAGCAAACAATATTACGCTGAAATTAGCAAAATCTCATTTCATTGCTAAAGAAATACAATTCTTAGGCTTCATCTTAAATGATCAGGGAATCTCACCATCGGCTGAAAAAGTCGAAGCGATTCAGAACTTTCCTACACCTAAGAATCGAAGGCAGTTACAGTCGTTCCTGGGACTCTGTAATTATTACCGCAAGTTCCAGGAAAAGTACTCAGAACTGACTGCCAAATTTCAGCCACAACTGTCAGCCAAAAATAAATGGATCTGGGGTAATGAACAACAAAATATATTGACTCTTATAAAACAAAAATTCCTTGAACCCATTATACTCCGCCATCCAGATTTTAACAAGCCTTTCTTTCTTAATTGTGATGCCAGTGACATCAGCCTCGGCACTACCTTATATCAAGAGGATGAGGAGGGCGAACATCTTGTGATCTGCTTTGCCAGCAGAGCATTGAACCAATGTGAGAAAAACTACCACGTTACAGAAAAGGAATTATTGAGTGTTGTGTTCGCGTGCGGAAAGTTCCGCACTTATTTTCTTGGTTATTCCGTTACCGTCCGGACAGACCATAAATCTATCTCGTTCCTTAAGAGATGTAAGTTAAGCCATGGAAGGTTAACGCGGTGGATACTATTGCTGCAAGAATACGACCTTAAGTGGGAGTATATCCCCGGAAGGAAGAATGTCGTCGCGGACGTATTGTCTAGAGTAGACATTGACAAACAGACGTTCGAGGGGGAGAAGGAGAGTATTCTGAAGGTATACCATATTCTCAGCAGCAGCGCCGGTCTACAATCAATTTTGGAACACCTAAGCACACACCAACAAGCTGACCCGAAGTTAATCACTATTATCTCAAGACTGGAAGCAGGGGATGAAACAATCTCCCAATATTATACCATACTTAATGGAATCCTGTTTTCCAAACCATTATATAAGGAGAAATGGAAGGTAATAATTCCGACCCATATCGAGAAGGAGATAGTGTTCAATTATCATGTTCGATATGGGCATATGGGCGCCTTAAAGGTGGTAAAGGCCCTGGAAGAGAGCTGCCATATCAAAGACATAAATCGGAAGGTACGGAGGTACATTAGAAACTGTCGCATTTGCCAACTCGTAAAAACTAACAACGAGAAAAGAGAGGGGCAGATGATTCCGATAACCTCCCAATCGAAACTTGAGAAGGTATTCCTGGATATCTGTGGGCCATTTCCCCGCAGTGGAGGCCGCCACCGATACAAATATCTCGTCATCATAATGGACCATTATACCAAGTTCGTGAAGCTATACCCAGCGAATCGGGCGACTACGAATAAAGTTCTTGAAATCCTAATCAACCAGTACTTCCCAACCGTCGGAAAACCGGTATCGATCATAACCGACCACGGAACACAATTCAAGGGGAGGAAATGGCGGGATACACTGCTGTCAATAGGGGTTCATACATACAAGACATCCGTATACCACCCGAGCAGTAACCCGGCCGAAAGAGTCTTGCGGGAGGTGGGGCACCTATTAAGAACGTATTGCCATGATCAGCAGAGAAGGTGGCAAGAATACTTGGAGGCCACTGAAGAATTCCTCAACCTGGCATACCATCCAGCCATAGGAATAACCCCATACTCCGCAATGTAAGAGAGACAACCCCCTAGAGAGATCGAAGATATCTTGGAGTTCCCCAGAGAGCATAAATATATATTTGATAGAATTCAATTTCACAATAAGGTGGCCGAAGATCAGGAGAAACGGCGGAATAAATACAATAAAAGTATGGGTAAGGTTATTCATTATACCGTTGGAGAGAAGGTGTTGTTGAAGAATAGGGAATTACCCAGTTCCTTAGAGGGGATAACAAAAAAATTATTGCTGCTGTACACTGGTCCCTATATTGTCTCAAGGGACAATAACAACAACACATACGAAATCAAGGAAATTAATTCAAATAAAGTCAAGGGTGTCTTTAACCAGGCATCCATGAAGAAATTTTATGAATAAAATCATCCAAATTTTTAAAACAATGTAAGACCATCTTACTAAACCGGAATTTGAAATAAACATTTTGGAAGAGAATAGAAAACAAGAATTTAGAAAAAACTCAAAATTCCAAAAACAATGTAATACTTTACATAACAACTATTTGAAGAAAACTTTATGGCAAGAATATAAAAAAGAATTTAGAATGAGAAATCATCTAAATTTAAAAAGATTGTAAGTTCACCTTACTAACCAAGAATTTGAGAAAAAACATTTTGAAGGGATAAATATAAAACAGAATTTAGATTGAAATAATCAAAATTCCAAAACACATGTAAGCCCACCTTACATACCAGTTATTTAAGAAAATTTTACGACAAGAATATAAAACAGAAGTTAGAATTTAAAACCATCAAAATTCTAAAACACATGTAAGCCCACCTTACATAAAAATTATTTGAAGAAAATTTTATGGCAAGAATATAAGATTAGAATAAAATCATCAAAATTCCAAAGACAAAGTAAGTACATCTTACTACACCATTATTAATGAAACCATTTAGAAGATATGTATAAGAAGAAGTTAGAATTTAAAACCATCAAAATTCCAAACAAGGGTAAGATCACCTTACTAACAAAAAATTTGAAAAACTTTACGACAAGAATATAAAACAGAAGTTAGAATTTATAACCCCTAAATTCTAAAAGGACTGTAAGCCCACCTTACATAAAAATTATTTGAAGAAAATTTTATGGCAATATATAAGAATAAAGAAGAAGAGAATTTAGAATTTAAGAGACCCCTAAATTCTAAAACATATGTAAGCCCACCTTACATAAAAATTATGTGGAGAAAACTTTATGGTATAATATAAGAAGAGTGAATTTTGAATTGTGTATAAATCAAGTTTCCAAACCAAGAATAAGTACAACTTACCGACCAATTATTAATAAAACACTTGGGTGAAATAAACAGAAGAGATTTAATACCATATTTATGGTAAGCATAAAATATAATTACCATGTTAATAAAGGATAATAATGGGATGAATAAAGGAACCAGACTTTAGAATTAAAACAAATAATTCTGGACAGTATGATCATGTCTAATTTCAATATAAAGAGTAAAAACATTTCCATAAAACGATGCCAAAGGAAATAATAAAAAAAAAATTCTTTAATACGATTTGAGTTGATACGATTTGAGTGATTGAATATAATAAAGTACAAAAACTTATTTGGAATAATGAGATAATAAAACTTTGAAGTGGTATGAGGAGAAATTATGACCTCATTATGAAATTAATGAAAAACATTCATTCGAAAATATAATAACCATGACAGGAATAATGTGAGAATAATATCAAAGATTTATGTAATTAAACGAATTAATATAAAATGATTTATGAATTAAATGTCAATTATGATAATGACAGTTATAAAAAGTTCTAGAAAATAGAACAAGTGGAAATAATAAGAACAGAGAAACAGTCTAAAAATGTCATAAAGATATGCTACAATAAACAATGGAGATTATAATAAAAAAACCAGAAGGTAATAAAGAATTTATAACCAAAAGATTTATATGATAAGAAAAGTTGAAAAATGTAATAATAGAAGAGCTTCCTACCATAATATCAAATGAAAGAAACATCCAGTTAACGAGTAAGAAGAACAACTGAGATAGGAATATTAAAATCTCTGAGAAATATAATAAGTAATAAGTGAAGTATCCCAAAGATATTTTTTAAATAGTAACAAATGTGTACTATTCTGAATAATTTTTTAATCTGTCTGTAGATAATTCCAGCAGTATTAATATGTTTTTTGAGCAGAGATGATTTGCCTCTGTACTCAAATATGTGTGAAGTATTGGACAGCAGAGGAAAGTAGCGTACAGTGCCTCTCTGAACTGAACCAGCTCACAAAGTAGGGAACGATAGGGAGGAAATATCCCAAGGAGAAAATACTAAGAAGAAATATGAAAATGAAATAATAAATATGAAACTCAGATGACTATTACTATCAAGGAAGATCCAGTGAGAATGAGAATGATATAAACTCAAATATAAATAAGAAAACTTTTAAAATGGAAGGAAGTCCAGAATAATAACAAACATAGAATAATTATCATAAGCAATTGTTTCAAACAAAGCAAGTATAGTCTGAAAAAATTACTTCTGGAGAAGGGCATTCTGTAGCGTGACAGAAAATCCACTACTTATTAAGTCATATAAAATCATAAAGTTTAATTACACCACATATGTTAAAATAATATGGAATGAGATTTAAGGAAATCAAAGGAATGAACCACGATAAAATAAAAATCCTCATTACATTATACAAAAACCACTGTTTAAATATCAAAGAAAGTATTGAAAGCAACTCATATTATAAGATCAGTAATTTACCCAGGAAGCGAGGAGCAGTAAACAAAATAAATAACACCAGATCAAGAAGAAAGAGACTCAGTTTAAGAGTGGTGAATACCAAAATACCCCAAAAAACAAGAACAAGGGAAGAATAAAGTTTGGGGTCAGGAAGAAAACAATACCCTGAAACCTTTAGAGAAGAACAAGGTCAGTATCAGTGAATAAATTAGATGCTCCAAACTAAACATCAGTCGAGATAACACAAAGTACCTTGGTTTACCCAAGAATTAAGAAGGAAGACAAGAAGACCAGAAGAATGAAGACTAGAAGAAGGACATGAATGAAGACTAGAAGAAGGACATGAATGAAGACCAGAAGAAGGACAAGAATGAAGACAAGAAAGAAGATAAGAAGAAGGACAAGAAAGAAGACAGGAGGAGAGGAAGAAATAGTATGAAAGAAACACCGTTGTAAAACCTATTATTATTATTAACTACCATCAACCCCAAACCCACAAAAACGATTCAAAAGAAAGTATAACATACCCAAAATCCTATAAAAATGTAATTATTTAGAAAACTAAAGTGCTGTATAGTATTATAAGAAGTGAACCGACTAAAGCTATTGTGTGATAAGAAAATAAACAAGTCTTAACAGTCCATGATTACTAAAGGTCTGGTCTGAGATAATAAGACTCAAAATATCAGAACCAACAGTGAAAGTGAATTTGTGTAAGTGTTTTTTAGAAATGCAATAAACTTAAAGTTAGTGATACTATGACTTATCAATATGCTATATAACACCTTTAATATCCAATAATAAACAGCATAATAAAATAATAAAATGGAAGATTTCCAGTATTTTATTATTTTAATGTAACTCTTTATTTACAAGACATTTGTAAAAAATGCTAATAAATAGAGTATGGGAGGTCATGTTTACTGATGTAGGGGATCATAGATAATAATGGTTTAGACCAGAAAGGACTGGCATTAATTTAGTATTCATAGGTTTAAAATGTTTAAATAGACTGTTTATTCACAGCCATAAAATCAATGTGTTAGTAAAATGTATTTGTAAGAGTTATTAGAAAATAAGATTTATATTATGTGTTTTAAAATGAATTATGTTTGCTAAATAATAGCCTACATACCATTAATAATGTTTCAATAGGTATGCTATGTTAACTCAAAAATAGTTAAAAGTATATGTTCAAACCATATCAGCAATATGTTCAATTGTGCAGATTGCTAAATAATGTTCATAATTATTTATTTTAATAACAGTAGTGTTAATTAAATACTACACCTCACAATAAGTTATAAACCATTTTATTTTTATGTAATAGTAACTATGTAAAGTCAGAGGAGGAAGTAGGATTAAATTTATTTGAGAAAGACAAATATATAAAATTCTAAACTCTAGGCCATTTGGTGGATTCACAGAAACAATATAAACCAGTATAATTCACTTATAAATCCTGTAAACTAGCCAGATTTAGATAAAGTAAATCAGTTAACCACTACTGGGAATGATCCTATGAGTTAAAATGATAATAAGGAAATATACCTTAAAATATTGTAAATTTTCGAAATATATAAATTAATTAATTTTAAAGAGCAATGTCAAATTCAGAGATTAACACAAAAAAACCAGTTTAAAGGTTTAATTTATATGTATTTAAGGAAAGGAAGAGGAATATGACTAATTAAAATTTATTATAATAGTATTAATGATACTTAAAATGGAGGAAAATTTGAGAAAGACGGAAATCCAATTTTGAGCCTATATTTCCATAAAGTAAAGAAATTTGTTAATTTCCACAAAAGGTCTACAGATATGGACTATAATATATCAATTTAAAAGGAATGAGATGATTAAACCAATGATAAGGTTCATAATTCATGAAAGTGATGGATAAAATAAATAAATTCCATATATAATGTAATATTTTCTCATGTGTATGAGTAATCGAAATATGTTAACAATACTTTTTCAAAGATTAACTGGGCCAAATTTTGACCAAGTTAATTAGTCTTTTGTTGAATATCAAGCTGAAGAGTTGTGTGAAAAACGTTCCTTTAAAACCGAATCGAAAATGGTACTAGCAGTTAGCCATTAATATACGTGAATCGAGAGTTAGACGAATTAGACACTTTTTTAACTAAATCTACCAAAACGTTCACGACAATAGTGAAAACAAACACCTAACTTCATAATACGAGTGATATAAAACAGTAAAACAATATATTTAATCTAATTCACTCTACAAATTCTAACCATATCTTGAGAAACTTAACCACAGAAGTGAACACATACAAAATAACCTAATTAACACAAGTTTACACGGAACACTTCGTCAGAATACACCAAATAACTTAACAGACATATTACACCAGTGCGGGAAAATTTCAAACATTCCTGAAGGTAATTTTGTTGTGATTTTCGGACACGTCGATTTCGCAGTAATATATCCAGTTCGAGTAGCGGCCATCTTTGAATTTTACGAAGCCCTGCCTACCTCATCGAGCAGTGACGTCAGTCTACACTTGGTTTGACAAAACAATTTACTAAACTTTATATATCAGAATTATTTAAATGCTGTTAAATAATAGTTATTGAATTTATTTTAATTGTTAATGTTATACTTTCTCGTCACCCTTCTCTGACTATTAATTTTAATCGCTCAAAGAACCTGTCTTTTAATATAATACATATCATAAATTTTGTTCTGTATGCACAATCGATAGTTCCCCGAGACGGAGTCGATAATTGTTCTCCATCGATAAAAAATCGATTATTATATAAATTGTTCAATAAATCTTTATATTTCCATTATTTTTATCTGTTATTATTTCACAGGCTAATTTAAGATTATTTATCAAGGCTGAGGGACTTCAAGAAGAAGAAAATATTTTATTTGAGTGAGATTTTGGACCAGCAAGAAAAATCACCAATCGATTGCCGACTGGAGTTAATCTATTTAACTCCAGACTTGGTTCAAATCTTCCAGAAGTGCTCAATAATTAATAAATACCTGCCTGATTATCAAAATTTTTACAAGAACCTTTTAAAACAGATTTATTTCTTATTTACATACATTAATAAACATAAACAAAATTTTTTATTATTTGAAAATTTTATTTTTTATAAAATTTTCCATCAACTTTTTATCTTTTGTAACGACCGGCATACAGCGGTCTGGTTACAATATGCATAAAACCATTTGATTTCTTGTGACTAGTCAAACCTCTACAGTGTAGTTCAAAAAACATATTTTGAAGAAATTCAGAATAATTCTGGCCATTAATTCTTGGAAAAAAAATGGAATGAGTGTTGTGTGTCTTCTTCTGCCTACCTACTATGGACATAAGTAATTCCATTTCGTTAGTAAACATGCTTCGTGTAGAAAAGTAAATAAAATGACTGTTAACATTTTGAAGGTCTTGTACTCTTTGTTTTAATTGAAGGCTTTGTAAAATCCTGAAAACAGTCATGTGATCCACACCTTCAACCACAGCAGTTGTCCTTGTACTTACTTCAGGCTTTTCCCAGTCCTGTTCAGTACTTTTTCTTTTTCTTTATAAAAGGTCTACCTTGATCAACAGTTTAGGGAACAAAACATCCAGTTTCTCTTAACCTATCCAGCCAAACAAGCATCTTCTCACTTTACAGATTTTGGTTGGGAAATTATTCTACGTGAAGTTGCAATTCCAATTGCAGTTTGAAAGTTCCTATATGAGACGTATATTTCACACTTCAACAAAACTTTAATCAGCCATTCTTAACAACTACATCATAAACAGTGAGTAAACAAGCACGAGCAAATGAAATTACGATTTGTCTTTAATAACTGATGGTATTAAATAGTTAAACTACATGTGTTACAAGTGAACCACTAAAGCAAACATGATGTGCAATCAAAACATGCCATTATCATTTCTATCAATTCCAAATAATTTTAATTCGTGCGGCTCAAATTATGATGTGTAAATAATTGTTAAAATTTATTCCTTTTATTGCAAATCAATCCTTGACCTTGTTATAAGTTACTGTTACTGAGTTAGTTTGAAAAAAGTAATAGTTTTAAATAAATTTTTCCTATACTGGATGAATCAAAGTTCGGCATAAAAAAATCAGATGGTAAGATTTTAATGGTAGGCTGTTTTCTATCACAGTTTGGTTATTTGTTATCGGTTTTGAACATTTTAGTTAATAAACAATAATTAAAAAAAAATTAAAATGTACAGAGCTATTTGTGATTAGAAAAATTAGCTCTGGTATTGATTTCAAATTTGAGTTAACAAAATAACTGATTTTACTTCCATATTCCTTAAGGAATGGAAGTATGGTGATGGCAAAAAAAATCGTGTTCGAGATTATTGCAGATTCTGATTCTACTACGCTCAAAACATGAAAAAAAGTCGTTTTCCGAAAAGTGTCTGTGTGTGTGTCTGTCTGTGTGTCTGCTGTAGATTTTTTTTCCTATGGCAAACGATAACTGCCGCAAATTCAAACAGAATCAAATAATTTTTTACATACAGCCCTAATTTGTAGAGTACTCACGACCTATTGTTTTTGGTGAAGATCGGTTGAGGGAAAGGGGTAGTTTACCTGCAACGGTTTTTTTTTATCAAGGGAAATTTTTTTTTTTTTGGCAAACGATAACAGCCGCAAATTCAAACAGAATTAAATAATGTTTCGTATACAGCCCTGAATTGTAGAGTTCTCAAGACCTATTGTTTTTGGTGAAGATCGGTTAAGGGAAAGGGGTAGTTTACCTGTAACGTTTTATGTTTTAACAAGTGTATTTCCTATGGCAAACGATAACAGCCGCAAATTCAAACAGAATCAAAAGATTATTTGCATACAGCCCTAAATTGTAGAGTTCTCAAGACCTATTGTTTTTGGTGAAGATCGGTTGAGGGAAAGGGGTAGTTTACCTGCAACGTTTTTTTAACAAGGGTATTTTCTATGGCAAACGATAACAGCCGCAAATTCAAACAGAATCAAATAATGTTTTGCATACAGCCCTGATTTGTAGAGTACTCAAGACCTATTGTTTTTGGTGAAGATCGGTTAAGGGGAACGGGTAGTTTACCTGCAACGTTTTTTTATCAAGCGTATTTTCTATGGCAAACGATAACTGCCGCAAATTCAAACAGAATCAAATAATTTTTTGCATACGTTCCTGAATTGTAGAGGTCTCAAGGACTTTCGATTTTGGTGAAGATCGGTTAAGGGGAACGGGTAGTTTACCTGCAACCTTTTACGTTTTAACAAGAGTAAAGTACTTGAAAATTTATTTAAACTTTTTCAAACAATGGTAATTGTTAAAAATAAAATAATTTTGTTGCCAGGCAATAAAATTAAAATTTTTTCATTTTAATGTAAATCATGTATAAGAGAAAATATATCGCGCTTGGCAGGCGATATTAAGATTTAAATATAAATCTTAGAATATGGAAGTCATGTATGGTTCTCCATACCGATATTTTTATTTGTTAAAGAACATCCAAGTTTTCTTTAAGAAACACAAAGTGTCAGCCAGATGGAAAACGAGACGGAACCTATGTTTATAGGAACTTTTTTTATATATTGATGAATAGAATCTGAATTTGTATAGAGAGAACACCTTTATTATATTACACTCTGTATAAATAATATTTAAAAACATATATTCTTGCATTCTAAGGGAAACGCTTTTCATATATAGAAAAAATATCCTGGACCAAAATCTTAAGTTTTTATTATTTGAGTAACTTTAAATAATAAAACTTAGAGTTGATTGGATAATTAATTTACATATGTTATCAGTGGGCATGGTTTACTGTAGCATTTCACAATAGTTTAGAATCGGACTTAATAACCACATTTTATGTCATTGACTTAGGAAGACTTATTTTAAAATACGTATGAAAAATAGGGAGACTTGTGAAAAAAAAAACTGTATTACTTATTCAAAATAAATGTAAATATAAAATTTTGTTTGAGTATTAAAGTTTGAAGTTTTCTATATGTTAATTTTATGTTGTAAGTTGCTAATGAAGTGTAATAAGACTATGAACATATTGCCTAATAAAATTTTTGTTAATTAATTTGATGTTGCTTGTAGGCCACTTGATGAGGGTAAAAAAGTGAAAGAAAGATTTGATGCTATTTTTGATGCAGTAAAATACAATAAATGTTTGGATAGCATACGAAAACTGAAGAAAGAAATGAATGATGGTAAGCAATAAGCACAATCACTGTAGAGAGCTAATATATTTCTTGCATAAGTAAAATAAATAAATTAATTAAGTGAAAAAAGGATCTAAATTATATATGTGACGGTTACATAAAATTTTGTGTTTAATCATAGTTCTAAGTTCTGTTGTATGTTATGTTTTTTGTCTCATGTAATCTTAAGAACAGACACGGGAGGCATTTCTAGGTGATAAAGCTGCATCGTTTCAAGGGTGTGAGGAAATTACTTGTTATGAAATTAATCTGTCATTATTGTTAGTTGATGATACCTCATAATCATTAAAAGAATGCAATTTGCTTGAGTAGTTGTGTGTGACAAGAGTTTTAAAATGGTAGTGTCGATCCAGAATCCTGCTAAAGGTGGTTTAGTGTGTTCTGTGATATGTTTTCTAAACACTAAAAAGATGACCACTGGAATTTCATAACAAATCACTGCTGTTTATGGTAACATTATGACTAAACAAAATATCTTGAAGTGATGCCATGAATTCTCAAATCATTGATGATCACAGTGAACAAAGGAGTAGTCTTTTATTCCTGGTACATGCCTTCACAACATTGAAGAAATCTTTTATAAAGATCAGCATTTGATGATAAAAGAGTTGCTTGAATTGATTCCTGAAGTATATAATACTGTGGTTCATGAATTGTAAATAAAAAATTAAGTTATAAAGCTATATTTGGGTACCTAACTGACATTCATGAGAAGAAACTGATGGGTTTGCTTTAACTCTTATCAGTGTTGAATTAGTGGACTCTGTTGTGATTGGGCATGAAAAATGGGCATATTTCTGCACTGAATCAACAGTCATTATAACAATTGTATCACATATATTCTCCCTAAATAAAAATTCAAAACAGCAATTTCAGTCAAAAAAAAGGCAGATTTTTTTTTAGGTCAGGAGAGGCATTCTCATGATTCCCTCATGCCTCACAAAACAGTTATTGTGATACATAGACATGTCTTCAAAGAGCTTCAGAATGAAAGCAAACATGTGTTATCTGCCTGCATATTCACTACACTACTGGACGGCTGGAAATGGGATGTTTTGTGCCACCCACCACACCTCCTGTCCAGGTTTTTTAAAGTAAAGAAATATTTGTCTGGAAAATATATGATAATAAAAATAGGCCATGACATCAGAGATCTGGTATAACTTATAGATAACTTAAAAACTCAAAATGTGGTTCTCTAACTTAATAAGTGCTTGGATAGTGGCAGTAATGAATGATGAAAACTGAAAGCATATTGATTTAGTAATTGTCAGATAAAAATTGTAATTTTTTTAAAAATTTTAAATGCTTTGTTATGTGTATAAACTATAAGTATTAAAAGATCTTTTTGTTCATTGTTCTGTTATAAATTGTAAATAATCCTGTTCCTTAAAAAAGTTAAACAACCATAACTTTCCTGTATTTTTTAGAATATTATAAAGAGTCATAAAAACCTAAGAAAAATGTAGTTGCCTTCTTAAGTGTTTGGGCGTGAAAACTGGGTTTCTCACCATATTGTTGAATTGAACCAGTAGTCATCACAACAATTGTGCCATACAGATTTTCCTTAAATAAAAATGTTCAAAACATCAATTTTGGTCAAAAAAATTATAAAGACAAAACAACAAATACAAGTTAGGTAGAGAGTTGATTTACAGTGTGACAGGATAAGAGTGTGGATTATTTAATAGGGAGTTGTCACAAATAAAATTAGGTGTTTATTGGTTTAATACTGCTTCAGCTGAATATTTTAATGTTATAATGTGCACTTCTCGACACTGTGTGCACCAATCAGATTTTGCACTACTAGTAAGGTGAGATTACTGTTTTGAGTCCTTGTTGATGAGACTTTGCCAAAATTAGTATTCATCAACTACAGCTTGTCACTTTCAATGGAGTTGACTTGTCATCATTCTGTTGTTGGTGTAGCCTTTTGAGACTCTACACTTTAACATTTAATAAAATTTTGATGCATAATGTATTCAAATACCATCAATTACCAAAATTCTTACCTTCATAGGTTCTATACGCGAACTCGTGACCTGTAACAGTGGTTATTGGGTTGCATTACGTAATAAATCTCTACTCTCATTTATCAACTTTAAACCAATTCGTTTATTTACTAACTTTAACACACTTTAACATGTCTATCTGCTTTCTTTCTGTTTATATTCTTTACAAAGTTATTACTGAGTCTTATTCCATTTTTAAAACAAAACAAATATTAATGAACTTAATTATTAAAATAGCTATATCTTTATTATACAAGACGATCCAGCACTTCACTCACTCTCTCTCTGTCTCTTATACTTTTCACCCCCCCCCCCCCCCGAACAAGAGATCTCTTTAATATTGATTCATTTTAGTGGGTCTGTGTATACTGCAGTGTTAATTTATAATTGAAGGTATTAAATGGTACTCATACTGCTCGTTGTTGCGCCAACACTGTTTTACGCTTGAATGTCTGAAAAATAACTTGAGCTGTTTATAATTTAGTAATCTTACTTCTGGAGTTGTTGTTGCACTTTTATATCACCACATTTCACAATTTTACAATATTTTGGTTTGCGAGCACTTTTACATTGAACCGCGCGGTTCGATAGTATGACGCTAAGTGAAGTGTTTTCAAAATGGCCAGCGTCACTTTAAGCGTGGCAACTTGCCTTCTGATTGGACGGGTGAGCGTCTCGCGATTTCTCGTACTATCGCAGGCGGCGGCAAGGAAAACTGTGCTTGCTCTTCACTCTGTCAAAATCGGCACACGTGCGCTCGTACACATTCCGATGCTCCAGACTTCGTCGCACCTCGCCTGGCTTATGGGTAGACTGACAACTGGGTGTTCACAAAAGTTACGCTTTGGTTATTAAAACCGGGGCTCAGTGTGGGTGACTCCACTCATTAAATTATTAATGAATAAAAATAAACCCCATAGTTTGTCCCGTTACAATACCCCCCCCCATGAGAAGTTTTCTGTCGAAACAGAAAAACTCTCATTGCCCCAAAAAACCTAAGAGGACCAGCGAGGATATGGCGCCACTAACCCCCCTTAATTCCTTACTAAAATCATGGGTAACTGACCCCCCTAGGCTGGCGACTATGGCTGCACCTGAATGACCTTACTGGACTTCCCTCTTGAGATCCCAACACCGCAAAGTTAGACAGACACCCGCCACAGTATCACCAGGCTCTGTAACATTCAAACAAAATGTCAATAATTGGACTTCCACTAAACCAGATCCTCAACTGATTTATTTCCCTCTTAGACGTACTGGATTGCATTTAGCAAAGTACTGGTTGCATATATATGTGCCTTCTTACTATAAACATACTACATTCCCATTTCACAAAAACCTAACCTCAAAATGAACATTACCAACTTTAGGTTAACGTAAACATTTCATTTTTGCATCTAACTACAATTCACTAGTATTATACAACTTTTTATTTCAGTTTCTATTAATTATACACTTTAACTCTTTATCTTTCATTACCATTTCAAATCAAAAATTAAACTATTCAAATGTAAATCATTGCATTTTCATCAGTTATCATTTATTTTACAATTCAAATCAAAATAAAGCTAAGTTCATTACCAAAAATCCCATTTTAAATTAATTAGACCATCTCTTTCAATTAATTACTTCAATTGCATTATTCAAAACGATTCAGTTAATTTAATTTCATCTTGTATTTATTTACTTTCATAATGACATTTATCTATCATTTTCTATAACCTCCAAATCCAAACTAATCAAAACAATTTACTACCAGAATTTCTATCCTTTTAAAATGAATTTAAGTTTCATCATAAACATTCCTAGTTATACATTGCTAATTATTAAAAAAATCAAAAACTTATTACCATCATCAAATCAATACCGATTACACCATGCATCAGCTGATGTCTTATCAGCCTATGTACATAACCTTACTCTAAGTACCTTTAACATATGTAAACCAAATACAAAATTATCTACAATATACTTCATTAAATGTTCTTGTTAATCACCAAATTGTTACAGTATTACGTTCGGTATTCAAAACCATTAACTCTCATCATTGAAAATTAATTTTCTTTTAATACAACACAAAGCATAACCATTACAAAACAGTAATTGAGTCACAACAATAACAACCTCTCTAATCAGAGTAAAGGAAACTTGATTTCACCGTTATTACGGTCAAGTAATTCCTAACTGAATATTCAGTTATACATCTTCTTCTACATCATTTTATCATATTCCCCCCCTAACCCAGTTACAGTTAGGTAAATAAGCTCATGGGGATACCGGTTTTGGTATTTACGTGTACATAAATGCTATATTTATGTTCCTGGCTTGTAACGGCCAGCTCCTTTTCAACACACTGTATTGCTTAATGATGTTGTACTGTAGCGCCCATTTGCGTCCACAAGAACTGAAGTTTTTTAGGGTGTAGACGCTGCCTACACCATTCTTGCTTCGGCGTTACAAAACATTCGGCATTACTAATGTCTGAGGACACCAGTAATCCTACTAAAAATTAGTTATATGCCCTTAAGACGGTCTGCCATCCCATTCGATGGATAGCCGCTGTTCCATAGTCATGGTGATTCCCCTTATTTACCCCCTGGTTAATTTCTAAAATCACCAATTTTGAAAATAATAACAAGTATGGCTAGGGTACAGTAAGCCTAACCACCTTGTTACCAATCATCCAAATCCACGGTCAGGGTTCGGTGATGCCGTGACCGCCCGAAAGTGGGGAATCACATGTTTAATATTACATACACCTCTAAAGTTTAAAATTATATAGACATCTTTTACAATCCCGATGTACTCACGCAAGGTTAGTAGTTACATTAGAATTACCATTAAAATTGCATTAAAAGTAAAATTCACAAGTATTAAAATAAATCACTAATATTTAAACAAAATTCACAAATATTATCATTTAATTTTCACTGTCCATTTATCAGTTCCATGGTATCACCATAGCTTCACTATGTTCTTTTGAATCCTCGCCATTAGCGACTACAAACAACATTGGGTTGATTCACAATTTACAATTTTATTTTTAACTTCCTCCAGACACTGTTCTGTCATTTCTTGTTTATTATATACTATCTACCATAGAATTTAATCTAGACACACGCGCATACTCTCTCTCTTATTCTCAAACCCTTTTATCCAGCTACAAAATAACAAGTGCACTATAACGCGAATTGATCATCTTAACACTCCTAATTTAAATCTAAATTACAACTACTTCTTTAAGCGTAGCTAAAATCCGTCATAGGTTCGACTGCCGTTTAAAATTATTTGTATGTCATTACCTAATAATATGGTTACTCATTACTGACTATATTATTAGGTAACGAAATAACTCCTAACGAGTCGCACTTGTTATTTTAATGAATTTTGGATGTTCCATTAGTAAAATAAAACCATTATTTGTTCGTGGATATTTGCCAATTTAATTTTTTTTTTTTTTTTTTATTACTACATTTGATCCACGAACTTAAGGGTCCCCCTCCCCATTCAACAATACAGTTAAATTTCTACTTGCACCAATTTGTGGAGTAGGACCATCGTCGTTTTCACCACCAGATGGAAGTTACCTCCAACCATGGTCCGCCTCCATACAGCCAAAATCCACGGTCAGGGATGGTGAAGCCGTGACCGCCCGAAAATGGGGGAGGATCCCTTCTGAAAACATATAATACATATTAAAATTCATAAAATTTGACTTCATATTTACTGTGACCAATATCGTTTTAAATTCGTCGCGTTATGTGTACCCACTATTTCCCGTGTCGCCTGGTTTTGCAGCACGTATGCGTTGTTCGTCTTTATCTCTATAATCTCGTATGGTCCTTCGTATAATAGAAAACAATTTTTGATCTCCTTATCTTGAGCACTAGACAAATCATGCCTCCGCACCAATACTAACTGTCCTACCCCATATTTGGTCCACTTACCCTTTTCATCATGCCTCCGCTTCCTCCTTTCCCCTTTGGTTAACAAATTTTCATTTGCTAGTTGGATTTTCACATTCACATCTCTGATCTGATTTTCTGGTGGATAATCAAAAAGTTGTTCCAATATTCTCGGTTGCGTGTTCCCTTTATTAATTCATACGGCATAAATCCAGTGGATTCATGGGTGGTACTGTTCAACCATTCTTCTACCTTCTTCACATATAGTGGCCATTCACTGTGCTTGGTGTGACAATAAGCTCGAAATATCCTGCCGATCTCTCTCATCACCCTCTCTGCTTGGTTGGACTGTGGATGATATACTGCCGATGTTTGGGTATGATGCCTTCCCATCCCAGAGTCTGCCGCCACCTACCGCTGATGAATTGGGGTCCGTGATCTGACAATATTACCCTTGGTTTACCGATATTTACCATGTAGCCCCTCGTTATCTTTTCGCTTAGAACCCTGCTCGTTGCTCTCTTCACACTATATAACTTAACAAACTTGGAAAAAGTGTCCAAAACAACAAAAACATACATTACTCCACCCCTACCCTTTGGCAACGGTCCATACAAATCTACAGCAACTAAATCAAACGGCCTCTCCACTTTAGCATAATTCAACTCCCCTTCTACCCTGTAATTCACTACTTTTGACCTCTGACAAGTCGCATCCCCGTAATAATCTTCAAACTCGCCTCTCCATATTCTTAAAAACACATGACTCTTTTAAAACATTTGCACACTTTTTCGCACCAAAATGCCCGTACCTTATGTGGCAATCCCATATGATTCTATCTATCAACCCTTCCGGTATAACCAATCTCCAATCACGCTCACCCCCCTCTACTTTCTTGAACAAAATTCCCTGATATATTTGAAAATGTGTATTATATTCAGACCCATCTATATCCGCTTCTAAACTAGCAATTATTTTACCTGATTTATTATCTGATCTTTGCATACTCTTAATATCCCTTAACTCCTCACTAAAAAGTCTATCTTCCCTTGTTAAACGAAAAATCTCTATCTCTTTCAAATCTCTCCCCGTTTTATTGCCCTCCATGTTCACCCTCGAAAGTGTATCGGGTACTTTGTTTTCTACTCCCCTTATATGCTCCCAGGAAAAGTTGTATTTTTGTAAAGCTAACACCCACCTTGTAAGTCGACTGTCTGTCAGTTTACACGTATTTAGAAAAGATAGAGCCTTATGGTCTGTCCTGATGATTGTGGAACTCCCCAGCAGATAAGTACGGAATTTCTTCACAGCGAAGACGATGCTAAGCAGCTTTTTCTCCGTGGTGGTATAATTCCTCGTGGCCGCTAGCAGGGTTCGACTGGTGAAAGTGATGGTCTTATGCTCCCTGTCTCCCTTTCCTGGTAGAGTTCGGGGCCCAGGGCGACGTTGCTAGCGTCTGTCTGCAAATAAAAGTTATGTTCGAAATCAGGGTGGTTCATCATAATCATGTTTGCAAACTTGTGTTTTATCTCGTTGAAAGCGTCCCTCTCCATTTCACCCCATCTCCACTGTTTACCCTTTTGCAATACTTTGCTTAATTTTGTGGTTATTTGTGCATAATTCCACTGAAATTTTCGATAAAAGTTGCATAAACCTAAGAAACTCTGCAGTTGTTTGATGTTTTTTGGTTCAAGGAAATTCATTATAGATTCTACTTTGTCTGGGTTGGCTTGTATGCCTTCAGGTATAATGATAAATCCCAAAAAATATATTTCTTTCTGCAAAAAACTCGTCTTTTCCCAATTTACTGTCAACCCCCCTTGATACAGTTTATTTAAAACATACTCTATATGCTCTAAGTGTTCCTCAAAAGTCCTCGACGCTATTAATATGTCATCTACATAAAGTTTTTTGGTTGTAGAATCTCATCTAAACATTTAATGAAACTGGCCACGCTGGTGTTTAGCCTGAACGGTAATCGTTTGAATTGATAGTTTTTTCCATTGAATAAAAAGGCTGTATATTTATGACTATTCAAGGCTAACGGGACTTGCCAATACCCAGCGGTTAGGTCCAATGACGTCATGTACTTTACGCTGCTAAATTTCTGAAAGATCTCATCGATCGCTTCCAGCGACTCCCAGTCAGGAATTATTATTTGATTGATACGACGGGCATCTAAACACAGTCTCACTCTACCGTCTTTTTTAATGACCACTACTAACGGGTTTGAATAAGGTGATACCGATCTCTCGATTATACCCCCCTCTAACATTTTATCTAACTCTTTTGGAAAATGGCACTGGGTAACTTGTTTGTATATAGGGTGCGTGTTCCCTTACCTTTAACTCACATTCGTAGTTCCTGGCTCTTCCAGGTGTCTCTGCAAACACCTCTTTAAAACTCGCTACGATCCGCCACAACGCTCTACGTTGGGGACTCCTTACCACGCCACCCTCACTACAAAACTTGTGTACCCTCTTTTCCCATATTTGCTCTTCCCGTTCATCATTCTCTCTCTCTCTCTCTCTCTCTATATGCATTCACTCTAACTTCCGTTCCTCTATCACTAACCCTGTTCTGTATCACCCTTACTCCCAATATTCTCACCGTGTCTGAAACCTGCTCAAAACTGACCCTGATTGGTTTAATTTCATGACTTAGTTCTAACACCCGCTTTTTAAAATCAGTCACCGCGCTATGCCTAATTAAAAAATCGTTACCTAATATGACCTCCAAATTCAAACCGCGTACCACCAAAAATGTGTTTTCATATGCCCCCCCGTTAATCATCATGTTTAACTGTACTTGTTTGGTTACTCTTTTACTTCTAACCCCAGTAATACCTACAATGCTAACCCCTGCAACTGGCAAAGATGGAATATTTTTGTTGGTTTCCCTTAGGTCGTCTAATATGTGTTCCGAAATCATGGAGACGTCTCTCCCTGTGTCTACTAAAGTCTTAATTTCCTTACCTTCGATATTGATTTTTATTTCCGTTAACCCCGTCTCCTGTCTTCCTGTCTCCGTGTCCTCCTCCTCCATCAACGTCGGTAATGATGATATGGCTCTGGTAGTGGCACTCCTCTTGGACCCCGCTGCTACCTGCTGACAATGGTTGGGTCCTTTCATCCACTGTCCCTGCTAGTTTCCCTGTGGTACGGCGGCGCTGCCCTGTGAACATCCTCTACCCCTCGTACTTCCACCTCCTCTGCTGCTATCGCCGCCTCGTTGCTGACTGTGCTGGGTGGATACTACGTTTTTCCGTTGGCACCCTCTCACCTTGCTACACCTCTGTAACACACTGTTCTGGTAGCAAAGTTTTCAGACACATTCCGAACAGTGCCACATCTCGTTCCTATGGTTACCGTTATCTCTCCTTGTGCCCCTGTATGCGGTCGTATACCCCCTCGATTGGTTATGATTCCCGTTAGTATGCGGCACTGGTGGATTCTGACGCCTGCCTATCTCCCTGTCCCTTATGTTTTGAAAAATGTCTTATATTTTCTCAAGCTGATCTCCGCTATCTCCTGTGTCATTAAAGTGATCTGTACCTCCCGGGGTAGATGCTTACTAATGTGCCGTACGAACGATCGGAACTGTAAAGGTGGTTCGAGGTATTTTGCCTCATTATATATTTTCATAACATATATTGTAACATTATTGTTATGGATTCCGAAATTGCCTGGTCCCATTATTCTGCTTCTTAACATTTCTTGATCCTCTTCCGACCAGTATTTTTCTCTTAACGCCCTTTCAAAATTTTCATAATTCTCCCACTCGGTTCTATGAGCCTCCGCCCATATCGCGGAACTCCCCTGGAAACACTTAATTATTTTCAGTAATTGGACCTCCCAATTATTGTTATTAAATCTATTAAATTCCCTGGTGCGATTTAAAAATTGCATTGGATGTACCAGTCTACTCTCACAACTAAATGATTCAAGTTCTATTTCATTGTTTACATCTCGAGTAATCAGTACTTTTTTAAAGTCATTGTGCTGGTATCCGTGTCACAATTATTATAATAAAATTTTTAAAATTTTTACCTTAAAACGTCACTGTGACCGCTTGGTTTCTGTCTTCTAACGCGTTTCGGATTAGATTTAATCCATCAGGAAATTAAGTAGAGGCAAATTGCAAACTCCTACACATTTGCAAAAAGGGAAGATATATGGATGCAGTAGAAGAGTTTGAAATTTACCGGGCCTTCAGAAATAATCCTAATAATATACTAAACGAACAGTTGGCATTTAAATCACATACACTATATGATAGGATTATAGATAACATAACCATAGAGTACACGCCCCAACACAACAATAGATAACATGATAATGTAAATAAACTGTGCAGTACGTCGTCAACCGGTGTCGAGTGCGCACTCACATCCGCGTACGTCGCTGTGTTTGTACAACGTATATATAGATGTATTTTAGTGTCTTTTTAATGTTTTAACGAAGTCAACTGACAAATTTTTACTCTGATGATGGATTAAATCTAATCCGAAACGCGTTAGAAGACAGAAACCAAGCGGTCACAGTGACGGATTAATGTAAAAATTTTAAACATTTTATTATAATCAATTAAAGCGTTACGGGCTTTAAATTAAATATTTAAATCTAGAAAACTGTGTATACATCTGAAACTCTACTCGCTTAATAAAAACGATTTAAATTGGTATCACTTACCTTCTTAGCGAATTATCAGGGTGTCGTCTGATGTACTTAGGCAGAGAAAAACAGGCAATGCAATGACAAACACACATTGATGTGTTTAATTGACACTTTTTTATTAACTTTTAATTTTTTAATATTAATTATTAAATTTTAACTCCCTCTTCATCAATTTCTTGTACATTAAATCGTTAATAATTATTGGAATATCAGTTCAATTTTAATTTACTAGCGGTTCATTCGAAAAACTTTGCTTGAAAACATTGATACTTGTTATACATGAAATGAAAATAGTTGCGATACTTATGACTAAACACTTAACATTCTAACCATGGTATCTAAATTATGAAAGTGACCCATATTGCTCTCTCTCTCTCTCTCTCTCTCTCTCTCTCTCTCTCTCTCTCTCTCTCTCTCTCTCTCTCTCTCTCTCTCTCTCTCTCATACTATAAAATTCTCCATACTTTAGTTATAACCCCTTTTTTTTATGAATTTGAAAAATAATTGAAATTAAATTTGAGTCGACTACTTAACAGCGTCCTTCGGCTGACCACGTGTGGCGTCGCGCATGTATATGAATGTCCTGTTTATTTGTCACATTTTTCACTTTTGCTGTTCACTCCGCTGATTTCGTTTAAACTGTCGGATTTAACTGTTTATCTTCAAATTTACTGTTACACTTCAGAATAAGTTAAAATGCAAAATTTAAGGGTCGCGAACTGCGAACCTTGCCCCGGCCGGGAATGGGTGATTTTGTCGACTGACGACGCTACAAGTGCGTTGGTCAAAAAACATTTCCGCCAGCTCGTGCTGTGATTGGCTGCAGCATCTTACATGACTGGTTCCGGTGATCGACTTTGGTGTCGAGAGTACAGATAGCGGCACACGGGCGCACACGCACTGCCACATTCCATTGTAGTTGAGCGTTATTCACCAAGTTTTTGTTACTCCTCCCCAACGGAGGATACACGCATGTGCGCACAAGCTGACATTCCACGGTGTTATCGTTGTGTGCTAGGTACGGACCGGTACAGGATTGTAGACAGGGTGTCCAAACAAGTGTTAGTGGTCTCGGTGGCCGCAAAGGGTGTCCAAACCGATTATTTCCCAATAGTTGATATTAAATGAAATAAAAAACATACCTCCTTCAAAATTGTTCCATTACAATACCCCCCCAATGAGAGATCTTCTGCCGAAACAGAAGATATCTCATTGCCAAAACCCCTAAGAGGACCGGTGAGGAACTGGTGCCAACAACCCCCCTTTGTTCTTACACTTCATGGGTAAACGACCCGCCTGGCTCGGCGACTATGGACTCATCTGAACGAGATCCCTGGACTTCTCCGTAAGAGATCCCAACACCGAGAAATCGAACCGACAGTACCACAGCGCACCTCACCTTCTAACATGTTTCCCCAAAAAATCCAAATCCCTGGCTTATATCATGCCAGATCCTCAACCGATCTGTTCCCTCTTATATGCAAACTGGGTCGCCTTCAGCAATACTGGGCGCATACATGTACTTGTTAATTCCTACCTATCAAATTTTAAAAGTTCCAGTTAAATTAACATCAAAACATTTTTTTTTTTTTTTCAAACCAAAAAAATTTAAATTCAAAAATTTACATTTTATAAAATTTTTTCTCAATAGGAAATTTATTTGAACTTATTTAAATTAATGAATAAACAAAATTGGCATCGCTTCCTTGCCAAAACTGGTTTAGTATAGAACATCACCCATCAGCTGACCAAAACTGGGTCAAGTCCAGATCCTTGACCTACATACGTTATGTACAAGTTACATCTGTGAATACATTAAACTCCTGTAAAATTCAGTCTTGCAACGCAAAAACATAATAAAATACAACATTTAAAATTAACAAAATATTATTATACTTAACCATTGGATTGACATTTAAATTATTCAAATAAACACCTTATACTTTTACATTTTCAAATTCTACTAAAATTTTCCTTGGTTTCAATCAAAATTTTACCTTTTTACTATGAACCTCTTTTCTTTGATAATCTCATCTCCACTACTTTGGGTGATTTAGTTATTTATACTGGCTTGAACAAATTGCAAATCATTCCTAAGTGATATTCTACATATCAATAATTATATTCTATATATCAGCTGACATCCCTAGCTAATTGTAAACACATTTCAAAATTGAGCAAATTGCATGAAATATATTTTTATCAATTCTTATATCTAACGTACAACAATAATAATAATACACTTAAAATTATAGCATGAACAACTTGTATTGACTTGTCTGAGCAGCTAGTTATTTAACAGAGCACAAGCAGTTTTTATAGGATCAAATTTGAATTAGTACAACATTTTTATGTTATAAAATTTACATTCGTGGCTCCTCTGAGCCACCTCCCGGCCACACACTCTATTGCAAATTGTGTAAGACTGTGGCGCCTTTTCGCTTCCACAAAGACTGTATATTTTGGAGCAGGTTTTACCTCTCCGTGTCTTTGTTTCCGCTATTACATTTGAAAGTCTGAATATCGATATATTCTTGTTTATAATTATGCACCCTTAATACGGTTCTACCACCTGTCTATGCTACCCCTACGCGGGCAGAGTGGCAGCCGCTGTTCCATAGTCTGGTGATTCCCCTTAATTTCACCCCCCATCAATTTCAAAGTACACCTTTACAACGATAACAGCTATGGCCAGTTATGGCAGAACGTGACGCAATGAGCCCCAACCATAGCTGTTAAAGCTAAACCAATTCCACGGTCAAGGTTCGGTGAGGCCATGACCGCCCGAAAAGTTGGGGAATCACAAGTATAATATTTCCTTTTAAAATTAAAATTGATAATTTATATTACATGACATTTCTAGTCTTGGTGGTGTTTTAACTAATACATTTCTTTCTTAACTATCTTAATGTCCATTTACATAAAATACATAATGTGTGTATAAACAATAATAACAATTTATAATAATAGAATATAAAAATGTCTGTTTAGGTATGAAAATATTAATATTCATAAATACATCCATCATCACTCAGCTAGATAATACTTTTTTAACTGGGTCACATTATAGGTTCCTTTTATTTCTCGCGTTTGCAAATCTACTAAAACATACGCATTCTCCATTTTCACTTGGCTAACCTCATATGGACAGTCATACAATAGAAAGAATTTCTTAATTTTTCAAAATTATTATTAACATTTATTTTTAACCTCTATGTTATTCCACAAACTAAACTATTTAAGACTTATTTAGTTATTAATTGTTTTTCAATTGAAATTTCATCAAATAATTTAAACATCTCATAAAAATTCAATCATACAACATTAAATCACAATATTTAGCCATCTCAAATTATTCACTTCAATTGATTATTAAACACAACATATTTCAATTATTATCAAAATTTACAAAGCATCAATTATTGTTTTCATAATTATTTACGTAAACTGCAAAATATTAATAATATATATACACAAATGAATTCACAAATTATTTACAAATCATTCGTCAAGAACTGTTCAGTTGTTTCACACTTCATTTGGTAAAGCAGTCCATTCCAAAACCATTAATTACATGATTAAACGTTCAATAAACATTTATTGTCTCTACCCCCAATCATCGTACAAAAATCTGGTTTTACGTTTACACAGTTCATTCTTTACTAAACACATTATATTATTTTTATTAATATAAAGATTATCTGAATTCTTATATTCTTCCACAACATCAACAGGATCATTCCCTGTTATTAACTTATGTAATTTATTATCATCGAGTATAGTCCAGTCGCCTTTAGTACGATCTGTCATAGTTATGTCAATTACAGTTTCATTATCATTATTATCTGCTGCTGTATTCGCTTTGTCATAAAGTAAGTAGTCTATTACATCAATTTCTGTACTAACTATTTCACAAGGTAAGTACTTATTATTAATAACTCTTTCAATGTCTAATCTCTGCAAAAATTCGTCATAATCTCTACTAACCTTAAATAACATTACCTTCTTGCCAACATATCTTTCATCATAACACCAATTCACACTTTTTCTATCATTCCGTACAGAGGGTATTAAATCATAAAAATGCCTACTACAAATTAAAAAATCATTTAGATATATATCGCTTTCTTGTAAGGAATTCTTGCCCTTCAAAAATATTCGTAACCAGCTTGGTTTACCATATAACTGGGGAAAATTTACTCTCTGCCCTACATTCACAAACTCATTCTCTTCAAACTCTCTCTGTAACTTATAAACACTCTCTCCTCTCTCTCTCTCACTGTTTCTATATTATTATGATCGCTCATTATTTTCACTGTATTATTTTTACATACCTCGTTTTCAACTATCTTACTACTATCGGTTGTTAATTCATTTTCGTAATTATTTGTTATCTTGTTATTACTCTGGTTGTCTGTTATTTCGTCACAATCACTCGTAACTGTGTTATTTTCTACCTCCTCCTTCCACGTTCTACTTTTGTTTATTTCGTCTTGAATATTATTTGTATTTATAATTATCTCACCTCTCATGCCCACAATAGTTTTATTCATACTTTCTAATTTGTTATTCATATTTATTTCACTCATTCTTAATTCGCTCCTCACATTCATGAACTCGTTATTTAAATCGGTAAGTTTAATATTTATAGTATTCACTTCTGATTTGATCTCATTTTTAAATTCATTTAAACATGTGTTTAGATTATTATTTTCTGACTTCATTTTCTCATTTTGTTTGTCAAGTTTATCATTGATTTCAGTTTTCATTCCTGACATCATTTCCATCATTAACGCTAATTGGTTAAATATATTTACGTTATCACTTATTTTTGCGTCTACTGTCTCAATCGTTAATTCGTGTGTTGTATTGTTTACACTCTCGTTAATATTTGTCGATACTAAATCGTCTTGCGTAACATTTAAAATTGACCCCTCCACAATATCTTCACATAAATTTACACTCTCGCTTTTCTCTGCCATTTTCGATCAGGTTGTAAATTAATTTATTTTATATTACATTAAAAATTAATTTACAATGTCCACTGTTCAGGCGCCAATTAAAGCGTTACGGGCTTTAAATTAAATATTTAAATCTAGAAAACTGTGTATACATCTGAAACTCTACTCGCTTAATAAAAAAGATTTAAATTGGTATCACTTACCTTCTTAGCGAATTATCAGGGTGTCGTCTGATGTACTTAGGCAGAGAAAAACAGGCAATGCAATGACAAACACACATTGATGTGTTTAATTGACACTTTTTTATTAACTTTTAATTTTTTAATATTAATTATTAAATTTTAACTCCTTCTTCATCAATTTCTTGTACATTAAATCGTTAATAATTATTGGAATATCAGTTCAATTTTAATTTACTAGCGGTTCATTCGAAAAACTTTGCTTGAAAACATTGATACTTGTTATACATGAAATGAAAATAGTTGCGATACTTATGACTAAACACTTAACATTCTAACCATGGTATCTAAATTATGAAAGCGACCCATATTGCTCTCTCTCTCTCTCTCTCTCTCTCTCATACTATAAAATTCTCCATACTTTAGTTATAACCCCTTTTTTTATGAATTTGAAAAATAATTGAAATTAAATTTGAGTCGACTACTTAACAGCGTCCTTCGGCTGACCACGTGTGGCGTCGCGCATGTATATGAATGTCCTGTTTATTTGTCACATTTTTCACTTTTGCTGTTCACTCCGCTGATTTCGTTTAAACTGTCGGATTTAACTGTTTATCTTCAAATTTACTGTTACACTTCAGAATAAGTTAAAATGCAAAATTTAAGGGTCGCGAACTGCGAACCTTGCCCCAGCCGGGAATGGGTGATTTCGTCGACTGACGACGCTACAAGTGCATTGGTCAAAAAACATTTCCGCCAGCTCGTGCTGTGATTGGCTGCGGCATCTTACATGGCTGGTTCCGGTGATCGACTTTGGTGTCGAGAGTACAGATAGCGGCACACGGGCGCACACGCACTGCCACATTCCATTGTAGTTGAGCGTTATTCACCAAGTTTTTGTTACTCCTCCCCAACGGAGGATACACGCATGTGCGCACAAGCTGACATTCCACGGTGTTATCGTTGTGTGCTAGGTACGGACCGGTACAGAATTGTAGACAGGGTGTCCAAACAAGTGTTAGTGGTCTCGGTGGCCGCAAAGGGTGTCCAAACCGATTATTTCCCAATAGTTGATATTAAATGAAATAAAAAACATACCTCCTTCAAAATTGTTCCATTACAAGTACTTGTTCTGTAACATTGTTTAATTTCTGGCTTATTGCCATACTCAATTCATCTTTAACACTACTTATGCTCTGCTCAATTGAACAGAATTTCTTATCATTAGTACATTCGGACTGAATGCTGCTTTTGGTTATTACATTGACTGACTTGTAATGATTGTATTTCTGTTTTATAAGTATTTTCGATTTCATTGATTTTAACGTCAGTATTACTCTTATACTCATCAATATTTTGATAAATTCTTTCAATCTTATCCGCTACACTACTATATTTATATTCAGTGTCAGTATTACATTCGTTTATTTTACTCTCTAAATCATTTTTCATTTCATTAAGTTGTTCACTAAACTGCTCATTTACTGATTCTATCACTCGTTTATTACTGTCGCTAATACGATTATTTACTTGCTCATTGATGGCATTGAAACGCTCATTAAATTGTTTTTGTGATTCACTAATATCATCAAAGCGTTTTTCAAATTGCTTAACTATACTGGTATTCATTTCGTTTAATTTGATATTTTATTCATTAAATTTGATATCAAAACAGTTATTTAATGCATCAAGTTTCTTATTATTATCATTTGACATTTTATCCTGTTGCTCTAAAAGCAACTGCATCATCTGCATTATATTACTATCAGGTTGATTATTTTTATTTGTTGCAATTGGTGTTAATTGAATTCCAGAGTCATCTATAACATTTGACTCATCTAATTTACTGTCTAGAACTACATTCAGGGTTGAATGAATTTCAAGCCCACTCATGACGGTTGACTCATTAACACCAGTTACGTCAGTTACATTGACCTCGATTTCATTATTATCTTCCATCTTTTTATATTATAAAACTTTTATATACATTACAAAATCATAATCTTAAGTGTATTCAGTAATATTGAGACAATTGAATTTATTTCAACTAATAAAATCGATTCCCTAGTTCGGGGGCCACTGACACTTTACGTTTTTCTGCAAATAAATTTTACTAGTTTATAAAAGTTTACGTACCTTCGGGTTAAACTCCAGAGTCGTATAGACGAAAACAGTTGTAGAGGGATTATCTGGGTTGAGTTGCGAAATCATAAAGCTAACACACGTTATGCTGACTAAAACAAATTATTTTTCTTTTATTCAATGTAAAGTTATCGGCATACAAAATGAGAATGAAACAATTCTTACGATTACTATTCTTACATGACTATAACAAGGTTTTTAATATGCTTAATGACCCAGTACTTTGTTTCACTCACTCTCTCACCCTTTTTACATTTTTATATTTAACCCCTGTTATTAGAGCTCTTTATCTGTATTTATTTCATATGTTTATAAAATTTATTTGGTAGTTTATGAATGGTACTTAACCAATCCACGACGTTCCAAACAGTTTCACCACCGCCACGTTTTATTCGCTGTTTCACTGATCACTCCGAACTGTTGTTTCAAACGTTTATAAGTTTTTCACTGTAGCTGTACAATCAGTATTTAGTAGTTTACTACTATTTTAGATTACATTTTTATAAAATTTTTTCGGCTGACATAACTCACTCGCTCGCACAGATTAATAGTGATTAGAACCACGTGCTCCCGTACTGCCCCACGCGGCTCTGCTGTCTACTTTGGCGGCTTAACGATGACTGACTACTCTGTTGTTACCTCCTGATGAAAACTGGCTTGTGGCAATTACGTGTGTTTCTGTAATTCACAGAGAGACTGAGTTGCCAGTGGTTACGTAATACGTCTAGCCGGGCTGTCTAGACATAAACAGTTTTCAATAACATTGTGTGCAGCTTTGTGAAAGCAGGGGTTCGCAAGAGGTTGTACCCTGTATGAATTGACAATTTTATTAACATTCTCTGCCTCCCAATTCTGTACCTTTAACAATACCCCCCCCAATGAGAGGTTTTATGCCGAAGCATAAAAACTCTCATTGCCTAAAACCTAAGAGGATCAGCGAGGATATAGCGCCGCAACCCCCCTTAACTCTTTACTAAAATCATGGGTACTTACCCCCCTAGTCCAGTGGCTGTGGCTGCACCTATCCGACTTTACTGGACTTCCCTCTCGAGATCCCAACACCGCAAAATCAGACAGGCACGTCACCACAGTATCACCTGACTCTGAAACATTCAATTAAAATATCACTAAACGGCCTGCCATTATTCCATATCCCCAACTGATTCGTTTCCTCTTGGTCATACTGGTAATTAACAAAGTACTGGTTTGATTTTTTGCAAAGTACTGGTTTCTGGTCTAATTTGTTAAGATACAAATACCTCTGTTCTACATTTATCACTCTTAAATAGAATGGAACATAATAAACATTCCCATGGCTACATTAAAACATTCCCCTTTGAGTGTACCTAATTACCTCAACTTGGTTTAAGTACATTAATTACCAAGATTTAAACATTTTACCTTGATTTCAAATAAACCGGTAGCTTGGCTATAGAAAATACAATATCTACATAGCAATATAAACTTACTATCTACTTACACTGAATACATAAAAAATCCCATACAGGTTATATACATTAGTAATTTTCTCCCCTAACAAAACACTGTTCCCCGCCAAAAGTACAAATTGATTACCTAAAATGCAAATAAATCATAACAACCTTACTATAAAATACAAGTTACATACACAAGAAAACTTTATTATTAACTCACAATGAAGTCTTATGCTAAATTTTTTTTTTTGTTTCACAACCCCCCTACCCTTAACCCCTGATACCCGTTACAATTTGCTGTGTTCTGCACTAGGCGTCTTGGCCATCGCCGGCCTCATCCAAGCTGTAAACCACATCTCCCTCGTGGCCTGTAACTTGGTCACCCCCCATCCACACTCACTATGACCCCCCTGGACTGTAGCGCCCAGTTGCTTCCACAAGGACTGATGCGGAAGGGGTGGACATTTTTTCTTTTATTCCACCCCCATCCTTGCTTCGGCGTTACAATAAAAATTCAGTATTACATACCTACTAATAATGATTAATACACCCCTAATGGATCACCACCCCTATATGGGTGAAAATAGCCCTGTTCCAAAAATTGGTAGATTCCCCTAAAAATAACCCCCCAACTAAATTTAACAAACCACCGGGTTAACAAAACAACAAACCATAAGCCGGTTATAACAATTAAAATTTATGATTTGCCATAATTAACTACTTTCACGGTCATGATCCGGTGAGGTCATGACTGCACTTAGGTGGAGAATCTACTGTTACACATTTAACATAGGTTTATTATTTATACCAAGTTACATCATCAGTTGTATACACAACTTGTTTTACACATACTACCTCAGCATTAACATAAACATTTCCTTCTGGAATTCAAATAGGGTTTACAGAGATGACCACTTTAGCTTCAATTATTCAACTTGAATAAATACTTTAGTCATTACGTTTCAATCAGTTACTATTTGTGTTACAATTCAAATCAAAATGAATTTAAATTCATTACTGAAATTCACATTTTCAATTAGGTTAATTCCTACTCAAGTTTAATTTAATTTCTTCCCTTTTTCAAAATGGTTTAAGTTATTTTAATTACCTTATCCGAAACACATTAACTCCATTTGATTACATCTTGTATTTATTTTATTTCGTAACAAAATTTATTTATAGCAATTATTCATCAACATAAAATGGTTATTATTATCACTTCCATCATAACTGTAAACGTTAGTCACACAAAACAATATACAGTAAACCCTCGATTTAACGGACTAATTGGAGCTGAGGGGTGTCCATAAAATCGAAAGTCCGTTAAATCACAAATTTTGGTTTTTTGAGGATATATGTAAATCAAATAGGCCTATAACACTTGAAAATTTAATACTATTAATATCATGCAAATACCGTATTGTTCCGAATACAAGCCTCACTTTTTCTCCTAAAAACATGGTCGCTAATGTGGCATGCGGCTTGCATTCGCGCGCTAACGAAATTCGAAGTTATACCTGACTTCTGGCGGGACGAACGCTTTTGGTATCTATGAGTTGTTTACTGCCTAAGCAACAGCAGTTTGCCTGGCTGTAGTTAACTCTGGCGTTATGATTTATGACTACAACCGAATGTTTTAACAGCAAACTGAAGAAAGAATAGGAAGATAAAGTGTAAGTGCATGCGCACACGCGCGTGTTCGCACCCTTCTGTAGGCAGCACGACAAAGGATGAGTAGAGGGGTGTGAGTAACATGTTTCTAACTAACGGGTAAACTACCAGTGTGGTTTTCTATTGTAACAGCGACAACATCGCTTATCTGTACTTTGTTTTCATTCGGCGTTTTTGTAGTGCGTTTGTGGTATGAGTGATATTGTGGAGACTAAAGGCACGCAGTCAGATCAAATTAAACGTAACCCGTACGATGTGAATTATAAATTAATTGTGATACAAAATGTAGAAAAAACATACAATCGCGAAGCCGCAAGGAAATTCGTTATTGATGAATCCTGTATTCGACGATGGAGAAAACAGAAGGAACGACTTTTAAATGCAAATACTGCGCGATGAGCATTCGCGGGACCTCAAGTTGGGCGTTTTGTAGCAGTAGAGTCCAGCGTCTGTGAATACTTATGGCTTTTAAGAAGGCAAGGACTCCCTGTCACTAGACATGTTTTAAAATTAAAAGCTTTAGAAATCGCAGAAGAATTAAAAGTTTCCGGTTTCAAAGCCAGCTTTGGGTGTAAAAGACGAATGATGCG
This sequence comes from Magicicada septendecula, assembly GCA_034769895.1. Classification (NCBI taxonomy): domain Eukaryota; kingdom Metazoa; phylum Arthropoda; class Insecta; order Hemiptera; family Cicadidae; genus Magicicada; species Magicicada septendecula. The sequence continues at coordinate 749,320,404 of CM068368.1, read as the reverse complement.
GTGAAATGGATTTGCGCTTAAATGACGTACATCACTCGCGCTAAAACTACCGAGTGACTACGAAGCAAAACTCCTACAGTATCAGCGGTTTGTCATTCATTTATGCAAGAAGCATAATTATTCATTTGAACACATGGGAAATGCCGATGAAACGCCCGTATTTTTTATTTACGTATATTTACTGTGGACCAAAATGGAACCAAATCTGTAACAGTAAAGATTACGGGAAATGAAAAGTTACGTGCCACTGTAATGCTTGCTGTATTAGCTGATGGACGAATATTTCACAGTGAAATAAGATGCATATCGGTGTATATTGTTCAGTGTTAGTCGTCGTGATGTCTTCCGCTGAACGTGTGCGATGCCTGCGTCAACGACAACGCAAAGACAGGGATCGTGAAGAATTAAATGAATTCTTTATGAATACTCCGTTCTCATCAAATACAATTGAAGATGCAAAAATGTGCGTGTTTCAAAACAAGAAACAAGAAGAAAAGAAACGAAAGAATGCTCTGATAGCCAAGCAATATCACCAGAACACGAGAGTCTGCAGTTTATGCACATTATACGTTTCAAAAGCCTAAAAACATTTTTTTTTTTTTGTCAAATTCTGTCCATTAAATCCGAAGTCCGTTAAACCGAGGTCCGTTATATCGAGGGTTTACTGTACCTGTTAACAGCATATCAGCTGATGCACTACCAGAATATCAACATCACCTTAACACAACACCTTTAACGCAAATAAATACAATACACGTTTATTTACAAATTTTTGTCATCATTTTATTATTTACCACACTTCATTGCATAAGTCAGCCAAGTAATTCCCATTAACTGAAATAATTAAATGTTCATTCACTATTTGTCTAACCACCATCGTCAAAAATTAGTCTTATGCCCACATTACACATTTCATTTTTATTTACATACCTTGTATGATTACCATTTGTGTGATAACCATTTAAATCTTTTTTATCCGTTTTACCATAATAATAACCCTGGGGGGTTATCTCCCATTATTATTTTATCACAAGCCCTGTCTACATCAGTATTTTTGGTTAAGTCTCCGTTAGTGTTTTCTGTCACCTTTAAATAGTCATCAGCTACTAGTGCGCTAATTCTTACAACAGGTAAGCGTTTATCATCATCATCACTATAATCATTGTTTACTTCATAAGGTAAATATTTAATGTTATTCATTCACTCTACAAATTTTTTATAACCTTTCTTTACATTGAACACCTCTATCACTCTATTTGTCTCTTTATAATCACTTTCCCAACCCAATTTCACATTTTCACTCCACACAGAGGGCAATACAACAAAATTATTTAAACACCATCTGGCCTTACCAGATACACTAAGAACCACAGGACATTTTGAAGATCTTTCATCTTCTACAAAAACTATCGAGGAACTCTCGTCCTCCAAAAACAATTGTGAAGTTTCTGCTTCACCATCACAGGAAAATTTTACCCTCTGTACCCCCTCAACATGTAAACTATCTTCGTACTCCCTTTCTAACTCATAAACACTAACTAACAATCCTCTAACCTCAACTGATTTTACACTCTCATTATCACCACCACTATTACTCAATATATCACCATTATTTTTATTCAATAATATTTCATCATTACTTATTTTAACACCACCACTTACCTTATAATTCATCACCTGATTCTTGTTCGTTATTATCTCCTCATTGTAATTACCACTTGTACTAACCCCCTCATTATTTATATTGTCGTCTGTTACTTCGTTATTCTCATTTTCACTTTCAAAATCGCTTACCTGTTTTAATTCACCTTTTGTATTTTCATTTAATCTACGTCTATCTCCTTCCCACTTCTCGTTACTTTCGTCAAAACGTTTAATTAATTCATTAAAACTACTTTCACATTTTGTTTTCTGTTCATTTAACTTAATTTTTACTTCATTGACACTACTGCTTAGTTCGTTAAATTTTGCATTTTGTGCATTAAATTTAACCTCATTATCACTTTTCATGTCAGAAAAATTACTTTGCTGTTCCTTGAAACTACTTTTTATCAAGTTAAATAGATCATCTATTGACATTTCTCTTTCTTTTATTGTGGTCGCTATGGGAGTAGATTTTGCTCCCGCCTCACTAATTACTACAGATTGTGTTAAATTATTTTCATCTATTAGGCTTGGAGTCATCTCCAACCCCGAATCATTCGCAACAGCTGATTCAGTTAGAACATTTTCTTGGACCGTAATTGGGGTTAAGCAACCTCCTGACTCACTCGTAACTGTCGAGTCGGTCAGATTTATTTTATTCTTGTTTTCCATTATGAAATTAATTATTTTTACTTAAATTATTATATCAATTGCATATACCGTTATTGAAACTTGTCAATTTTGCTTTCATCACTTTCTAACTACCGTCTAGAAACATTTCCAACCACACCCTCGTTCCCAAATAACCCCTCTCTGCAACTTATGTATTAGGCCTAATTTGTATGATTATGATAAATCATACAAATCGAGTCCCTGTTCGGGCGCCACTGAGACAATTGAATTTATTTCAACTAATAAAATCGATTCCCTAGTTCGAAGACCACTGACACTTTACGTGTTTCTGCAAATAATAAATTTTACTAGTTTATAAAAGTTTACGTACCTTCGGGTTAAACTCCAGAGTCGTATAGACGAAAACAGTTGCAGAGGGATTATCTCGGTTGAGTTGTGAAATCATAAAGCTAACACACGTTATGCTGACTAAAACAAATTATTTTTCTTTTATTCAATGAAATTAAGTTATTTCCTATACCTGTATAACAAAGGCTCAGCTTCTACTCGTTTCTTGTCAACTAATACATCGATTATAAGTTTTTAGTTTTTTGTTAAATGGAAATAATGTATAAAGTTATCGGTATACAAAATGAGAATGAAACAATTCTTACGATTACTATTCTTACATGACTATAACAAGGTTTTTAATATGCTTAATGACCCAGTACTTTGTTTCACTCGCTCTCTCACCCTTTTTACATTTTTATATTTAACCCCCGTTATTAGAGCTCTTTATCTGTATTTATTTCATATGTTTATAAAATTTATTTGGTAGTTTATGAATGGTACTTAACCAATCCACGACATTCCAAACAGTTTCACCACCGCCACGTTTTATTCGCTGTTTCACTGATCACTCCGAACTGTTGTTTCAAACGTTTATAAGTTTTTCACTGTAGCTGTACAATCAGTATTTAGTAGTTTACTACTATTTTAGATTACATTTTTATAACATTTTTTTGGCTGACATAACTCACTCGCTCGCACAGATTAATAGTGATTAGAACCGCGTGCTCCCGTACTGCCCCACGCGGCTCTGCTGTCTACTTTGGCGGCTTAACGATGACTGACTACTCTGTTGTTACCTCCTGATGAAAACTGGCTTGTGGCAATTACGTGTGTTTCTGTAATTCACAGAGAGACTGAGTTGCCAGTGGTTACGTAATACGTCTAGCCGGGCTGTCTAGACATAAACAGTTTTCAATAACATTGTGTGCAGCTTTGTGAAAGCAGGGGTTCGCAAGAGGTTGTACCCTGTATGAATTGACAATTTTATTAACATTCTCTGCCTCCCAATTCTGTACCGTTACAATATTGACTATAATATAATATAAGTATCACTTAAATATAACATAACATCACTTCTTTGTACTTAATTTACACATAATATACCTTAACCTCCAGTAACCTCTTTCTTACATTCACAAGTAGGCATAGCCTGTACAAATTAAATTTATACAAACCGTCCCTGTTCGGGCGCCATTGGACTCTACACTTTAACATTTAATAAAATTTTGATGCATAATGTATTCAAATACCGTCAATTTCCAAAATTCTTACCTTCATAGGAATCCAGGGTTCTATACGCGAACTCGTGACCTGTAAGAGTGGTTATTGGGTTGCATTACGTAATAAATCTCTACTCTCATTTATCAACTTTAAACCAATTCGTTTATATACTAACTTTAACACACTTTAACATGTCTATATGCTTTCTTTCTCTTTATATTCTTTACAAAGTTATTACTGACTCTTATTCCATTTTCAAAACAAATATTAATGAAGTTAATTATTAAAATAGCTATATCTTTATTATACAAGACGATCCAGCACTTCGCTCACTTTCTCTCTCTCTCATACTTTTCACCCCCCCCCCCCCCCCCGAATAAGAGATCTCTTTAATATTGATTCATTTTAGTGGGTCTGTGTATACTGCAGTGTTAATTTATAATTGAAGGTATTAAATGGTACTCATCCTTCTTGTTGTTGCGCCAACACTATTTTACGCTTGAATGTCCGAAAAATAACTTGAGCTGTTTATAATTTAGTAATCTTACTTCTGGAGTTGTTGCACTTTTATATCATCACATTTTCACAGTTTTACAATATTTTGGCTCGCGAGCACTTTTACATTGAACCGCGCAGTTCGATAGTATGACACTAAGTGAAGTGTTTTCAAAATGGCCAGCGTCACTCTAAGCGTGGCAACTTGCCTTCTGTTGGACGGGCGAGCATCTCGTGATTTCTCGAACTATCGCAGACGGTGGCAAGGAAAACTGTGCGTGCTCTTCACTCTGTCAAAATCGGCACATGTGCGCTCGTACACATTTCGATGCTCCAGACTTCGTCGCACCTCGCCTGGCTTATGGGTAGACTGACAACTGGGTGTTCACAAAAGTTACGCTTTGGTTATTAAAACCGGGGCTCAGTGTGGGTGACTCCACTCATTACAGTTATTAAGGAATAAAAATAAACCCCATAGTTTGTCCCGTTACACTTTGTTTAATCATGTGGAGAAACATGCCAACAACAGAACTACACTGATGCAAGAGAAAGAAATTAATTACAACTGGTTGTGTTGATACCAACAGGAGTTATAATCGTGGTGTTATACATTTATTTAATCAGCAAGTATTTGTTGTATATAATGAGTAATAGATTAGGAGAACTGAAAATGTTCTGTGAATGTGATCGTGATAAAATGCTAATAAAAAGTTGTGATAATCTCTGGCATTTCATTGGGTATCATTGAAAGATCAGTGTTCCTCATAACAGTATTAAAAATAGATATTGTTTGTTTCAGGAAAGATTTGTGAAGAATCTTGTGAGGGTTGATAATGCTTGTGAGGATTATCCTAACCTGAGTAGTTTGTCAGTTAGTGGGAGTTAGGTTATGTTAGGTCTCTGGAGTTAGTTTAATATTGCTAGCTCAGGTCTCATCTTTTCATTTAAATTAAATCATTTAAGAGCTGATTACAAGTTGTTTTTACTGTATTAGAGGTAACAGAAAATTAAGTTGCCTAAAGAGAACTAGTTTTCCTCAGTTCTCTGAACTGAAGATGTAACTTTTTAATTATAATTGTTGTAATCATATGAATTAGTTGTATATTATTTATAAGTATAATTAGTTCCAGTGCCCTCTAATCTGTCAATAAAACCTTTTCATTGTGTAGAAATAAAATTGAAGAAAAGTGAACTCGGGTATTTGAATGCTCAGAAACAAGAAGCAGAAGAAAAGAGGGATAAATTAAAAAAGGAAGAGGCTCGAATGGTCCTTATTACTGACAAACTGAATGCATTTGAAAAGCAGTTGGGACCTATACGTGGTATGTACATTTTGATTATTACTGAATACAGTGAAACCTTAATATAACGCTCTTCTGCGGACCGGCCAAAAAGCGCTTTATGTCGAGGGTCGCTTTATATAAAGGTCCCAAGTTTAACTATTTAATTTGCCGGGACCATGAAAAATGAGCTTTATATCAAGGGTCACGTTATATAACAGGGGTGTTATATAGAGGTTCCACTGTAATCAAAAATAAATAATACAGTAAAACTCTTGGATCTCCGTAAAATGTGGCCGCTCAGAGAGGTGGCCGTTTAATAAAGGGGGTGGGTATAGTAACAATACAGTATATTAAATAGGGATGATCAGCTATATCATTTTATTATGTTCTTGGAGTTGTATTTCTATTTACAGTGTTTGCAGTCAAAACACTTACATTATAATTTTGAAAAATAGTCTGTAAAAGTGGTTTGTTTTGAGTTTTCTTGTAAATTTTTGACCAAACATTAAAGTTTACTACACTGTTTTATAGCATTCGCCTGACATTCCTTATTGAAAGTAACGCAAATGTCTTTGATCCACATAGGAGATTCTAACACTTCTTTTAAACTCATACATGGTTGTTTAATTTCTTCTTCTCCTTCGCTCTGTATGTCATCATCACACGTTTCTACAAAAAACAGAAAAATTATTGTATTGTAGAAGTCTATATCCTGGAATAGTAAAGATTTTAGTCGACCATTTCAAAAAGTTTTGATCGTAAATACAGAAATTTTTCTGACCTACCTTTATAAGCTTCCTGAACTCCATCCTCCCAATTGCCCTCGAGATCGTCACAGAATTGTAGACTCTCCGTTTGCATGTTTTTATCTTATGGCATTACAGCAACTGTAGTAAGTGTCTGAAGTTCTTGTAAAATTTCATGTAATGGCTGTGCCTACAGATCAGTGTTGCTAATTTGAATGGTATATTTTGTAAAACACTTCTTAATGGTGGTAACAGCAACCTCGTTCCGGGCTGTCTTTATTCAGGATACCGCATTGAGGACAGTGATTTTCTTTGTCAGGTCAAAGCTGAATTGGTATCATCCATATGGGACATAATGGTCCAAAGATCTCTTTTTGGATAAAAAAGTTTAAATTGTAACTTTTAAAAACATTTACAAATACCCAAGAAGACTACTTACCCCGTTTCTGACAAACTTACTTACGAATTACCTTATTACAAAAACCAGAAGATCCCAAAGCCCTCAAGGTCACCACGATATTTTGTTTTTGTGGTTCAATATCGAAACCGTTACACTCTTCCCATTAAATAATTTAGTTAATTTAATTCCTTAATTGAAAACTCACAGGTTCGTTTAGGAGAGCCTTTTGGTACAGAATAGGTTATGGTATGCAGGCGTAATAATTACACTAACACATGATTATTGTAGCACAGAAATCTGATTTTATTTTCTTTATATGCAAACCAAAAATTACTGAACAAAAATTATTGCTCAAAGATTGATAACACCAAAAATTACTCAAACAAAATTATAAAGCACTAATTATAATGGCGCAAACCAGTGCTTTGTTTTAGTATATTTCTCCCCCCCCCCTCTCTCTCTCTCTCTCTCTCTCTCTCTCTCTCTCTCTCTCTCTCTCTCTCTCTCTCTCTCTCTCTCTCTCTCTCTCTCTCTCTCTCCATTTTTATTTTTGTGAGATCTCCATTTAATTGACTTTTATGTTTTTAAGAAAGATATAGATTGATATTCAATTTTGGGCAGTCGATCTTGTTACTTATCTATGTCATAGTCGTCTCCGAGTTGTTGCACCACCACCTGACAGTCACTTTTTTGATAAAATGCCGAAGTATCTAGTTTCCAAAATGTTAGATTATGTCATTTCCACTGATTTGTGCATTTAAACAGTTTTTAAAACTTCATCACAATTTTAAATATAACTTTGGGACAGGCCTACTGTACTTGCCTGCGTATGCCTCCCGACACTATTACAATGCAACCGCACTGACTGATGGTGAGCTGGCGACTGCCCTCTTAGCTGGTGTGGGTACGCTATCCGTGCTTTTTGCACATTGGAAAACTAGTTTCAAGCTGATTTCCACCTGCCTGCTGCCCTCAAGCATCGAAACTTCTCGTCACCGGAAGTTTGCGGTAGCATTGAAAACACGTGGTGCTCTTGTTAGTCACCTACAGCCGTTGACTATTGCGTCATAATCCACATGCTTGTTCTGTGATTCACCTACGTTTTGTTGTGTCTTTCAACACATCTCAAACAATAGGTTTTATAAAATTATTATATACATTCGGGTACATCAATTTTGTCCCGTTACAAGACCCCCCCCCCCCCAATAAGAGGTTTTATGTAAAAACATAAAAACTCATTGCCTAAACCTAAGAGGCTCAGTTAGGATATGGCGCCATGACCCCCCTTATTTCTTTATTAAAATTTTGGGTACTCACCCCCCTAATCCGGTGGCTGTGGCCGCACCTGCATGACTTTACTGGACTTCCTTCCTCAGGATCCCAACACCATAAAGCCAGACAGGCGGTTGGCAACCCTGCCCTGACGCGCTGGCCAGCACAGGTCCGCCTCCACAGTACCACCCAGACTCTGTAACAATCAAGTAAAAACATTAAGAAATGGTCTTTCATCATTCCATATCCTTAACTGATTTGGGTTCCTCCTAGACGTACTGGTTTGCATTTGTCAAAGTACTGATTTGTTATCTTAAATATCTGAATACACATGTAACATTATTCTTCTACAATAGATAGGCTTATCCCTAACATAATACATTTTATTTAAAACACAACATTAACATACATTTGAAAGTCGTATCAGAAACAAATTTTTCTCAATTTAATTCAAATTCCAAAAAATGATTCTCAAATCTCATTACAAATACAATTTAACAACAATTCCAGCTTACATTTCCATTTAAGAATTCCATTTTAATCTCAATTACCTATTCAGGTTACCACTGTTACCTTTACACAATACGAAATATGATTATACAAAAATACATGGACAACAAAAATATGTATTCAAATACTCCAGTACTAATCGTATTATAACATTTTATTCATCAACTTTCACTTATTTATAATTCATTTTAAATTTTTCAACTTACATTATTTCTTAACACCTCACCTCAAAACCCCTTAACCTAAGTCGTTACAATTTTATATAATACTCTCAAGGCATTGGACTATTGGCCTCTCCCTATTTTGAAATTACATTATTCACGTAGCTTGTAACGTTGCTACCCCCTATCCACTACACTATTACCCCCCATAGCTGCACTGTCTCGCCCAGTTGCTTCCACAAGAACTGTACCTGCTGGGAGTAAACATTTTTTTCTTTTACTCCGTCCTTGCTTCGGCCTTACATAAAGTTCGGTATTACTGGTGTATAGGATACCAGCAACCACAGTAAATTAATTATCTACATGCCCTTAAACGGTCTATCACCCCCTTAGGTGTATTAGATTCCCCTAAATTTCTGCCAGTTAAATTTCCAAGTTCACCAATTTCAATAATAACAAACTATGGTCAGGGTAAAATAAGTCTGCCCATAGCTTGTTACAGATAATCCAAATCCACGGTCAGGGTTGGTGAGGCCATGACCGCCCGAAAGTTGTGGAATCACCCTTTCAAAAACAGTTAAAACCTATAATACATGTTTTATATCTACTCACAAATACATCATATTATAAATGTTTTATACAACCATGTTGTGTATCCCATAAATTCATCACCTTACAGTAAACATTACCAACATCACATTAAAACAAACATTACAATTCTGAATTTGAATAAAAATTACAACAATTACACAACTTTAGTTTTAATTCTCTATTAAATATTCCCGCTGTCACATTATACCTTCAGCTCTGATTTTCTATTAAACATCAATTATTGAATTTTAATCATTCACCATTTATTATAAAAGTCAAATCTAGGAAAAAATTTTCAAATTTATTACCAAGACCCACATTTTAAATTAATTAAACACACACAATACAATGTATCCTCTGATACCTTATCATAACAATAACCTAACCTAATACATAACACATGTAACACCGGTACAAATTTATATACAATATGTTTCATATCAAATGTCATTGTTCACCAAAAATCATTACATTATTCAGCCAAGTATCAAAATCACTAACTAAAATAATTAAATGTCCATTAACAACATATGTCTAACCTCTATCATCAAAAATTAGTCTCACGTTACCAATGCACAATTCATTTTTATTTAAACCCATTGTATTACCCTTTTTAATATAATGCCCATTTAAACTTGTTTTATCCACTGTACCATAATAATCAACAGGATTACTCCAGATTATTACTTCATATAACTTGTCAATATTGGGTATGGTCAAGTTGCCCTTCGTATTATTTGTCATCACAAGGTAAGTACTCAATATCATCAATTCTCTCAATATCTAACATCTCTACTAATTCTTTATAACCCCCCCCCCCTCTCTCTCTCTCTCTCTCTCTCTCTCTCTCTCTCTCTCTCTCTCTCTCTCTCTCTCTCTCTCTCTCTCTCTCTCCCCTCTCTCTTCATCATCACTACTATTATTCAATGTATCACTCTCTGATACCACATTTTCAATTACATCACCATTATTATTCGTCATCTCACTGTTATAGTTATCACTTATGTTAACCTCATCACTTACCTTGTCGTCTATTACCTCCTTATTTTTATTATCATTACAGATACCTGTATCTATTTTCCACACTTTCATTTCCTCAACAATTTGTTTATTTATGGTAGTAATACGGCTGTCTAATTGCTCATCAAAAACACTCAAACGTTTATCCAGTTGTTTTACTAAACTGGTATTCTTGCTCATTTTTTCATTTAGTTCATGGAAATTACTTTTGAATTTAACATTTTGTTCTTTCATTTTCTCGATAATATTATCAACATCACTAGACGTTTTACGCAAAAAATCATCATTCGCATCAAAACGTTTTTTCAAAAAATGCATTAACTCATCATTCGGTCTACTACTTTCTTTTTTTGACACCGGAGTTGACTGTGCTCCCGAGTCACTCATTATAACTGATTCAGTTAAACTACTTTCACCTTCTTTATTTTCCATTTTAATTATTTGTAATTAAATAATTATTTATATAAATGAAATTGAATATAAGAAAAACAATTTTAAACATAATGTGGTACTATGAACACCTTATAACCTTTATCCTATATGTATATAACCTATACGAATTATTCAAATAGAACGCCATGACCAAAACCTATTTCCGCCTCGAGCAGGCCTAACCTATATGAAAGAATTCATATAAGCATTCTGGCAGGGTCGCCAATTGTAACTTTTAAAACATTTACAAATACCCAAGAAGACTACTTACCCCGTTTCTGACAAACTTACTTACGATTTATGTTATTACAAAAACCAGAAGATCCCAAAGCCCTCAAGGTCACCACGATATTTTGGTTTTTGTGGTTCAATATCGAAACCGGTACACTCTTCCCATTAATTAATTTAGTTAATTTAATTCCCTTAATTCAAAACTCACAGGTTCGTTTAGGCGAGCGTTTTGGTACAGAATAGGTTATGGTATGCAGGCGTAATAATTACACTAACACATGATTATTGTAGCACAGAAATCTGATTTTATTTTATTTACATGCAAACCAAAAATTATTGAACAAAAATTATTGCTCAAAGATAGATAACACAAAAATTATTCAAACAAAATTATAAAGCACTAATTATAATGGCGCAAACTATTTTTGTGAGATCTCCATTTAATTGACTTTTATGTTTTTAAGAAAAATATAGATTTATATTAAATTTTGGCCAGTCGATCTTGTTACTTATCTATGTCATAGTCGTCTCCGAGTCGTTGCACCACCACCTGTCACTCACTTTTTTGATAAAATGCCGAAGTATCTATACTCCGGGCCACCTTTTGAACAGACTAAAGCGGAAGTGATGTCGCCTCGTCACACTCGCCTTGGTTGCCAAATGAACTGGCGCGCGATTCAATGTTGTGCTCTAGCACTACAATATAGCACAGCTGTCAAGATATTCACAGAGTAAGTAAGTGCGGTAGCTCCGCCTTGGCGACAGCTTTGCTATAACTCGTGCTGACAGGCGTGCACTCCCCTTCCCCTCTCCTACCATCTGACAACACCGTAGGCGCTGCCCCTTTCACCCGCACCTTCCCCTGGCCTACTCCCTCACTTCCGCTTTAGTCTGCTCAAAAGGTGGCCCAGAGTATAGTTTCCAAAATGTTAGATTATGTCATCTCCACTGATTTGTGCATTTAAACAGTTTTTAAAACTTCACAATTTTAAATATAACTTTTGGGTAGGCCTACCGTACTTGCCCGCGTAGTCCTCCCGACACTATTACAATGCAACCGCACTGTCTGATGGTGAGCTGGCGACTGCCCTCTTAGTTGGCGTGGGTACGCTATCCGTGTTTTTTGCGCATTGGAAAACTAGTTTCAAGCGGATTTCCACCCGCCTCCTGCCCTCAAGCAGCGAAACTTCTCGTTGTTTCTCGTCACTGGAAGTTCGCGGTAGCATTGAAAACACGTGGTGCTCTTGTTAGTCACCTACAGCCGTTGACTATTGCGTCGTAAGCCACATGCTTGTTCTGTGATTCACCTACGCTTTGTTATGTCTTCCAACACATCTCTAACAATAGGTTTTATAAAATTATTATATACATTTGGGTACATCAATTTTGCCCCATTACAAAATGTCTGAATTATTCCTTGGTCCAGAGGCTGAAGTTGTCATGTTTGGTGGTCTAAATAAGAGTCTGACATTGGGCAATGATGAAACTGGATGACATGTTGCATTTTCCAATAACAAAATTACTGTTTTGAATTTGTTTATTAAATTCTTCCAACCAGTCTTCAAATATGCTGGACGTCGTCCACGATTTTTTGTTAGCATACCAAATAATGACCAGTTAAGTTGCCTTCAAATTCATGAAACACCTCGTTTTTTATCCAATAACTGACGGCTGGGGTTTTTTTTGCCAGCAACACTACAACATAACATAATAGTTAGTCTTTCTTTTCTTTATCGATTTTTTTCACATTTACACTCTTCATTTTGTAGTGTCCGTGATCTATTTGGGTATAGCTCTAAAATGTAATCCTGTCTTATCAATGTTGTAAATGTCACTAATTCGTATCTATCAGAATGCTTAGTAATCTGTCTTTCCAGTCGTTGACTTCATTAACAGGTACATCGGCACCTTCACCCAAAATTATTTTGAACAATATCTTGTGCCTTTTTATAAAACATTCCAATCATCCATTACCTGCTACAGAATTTTCGACTTCAATTTCAGTAGCATTTTCAAGAGCCTTCTCCCATAATATAACTTCCACTGCCTGGGAGTTTTTTGTGTGAGCACATGTAAACTATTTGTAAAGAATTTCATTTACTTGTCCATGCTTTGATTCACGGTTTATTTTTATTTCGCAGTTCATATTGGATTGCCACTATTATAAAATTTTGTCTGTATTTTTTATTGATACTGTTAATTTGTGTTCTTTTGCATTTAAAACTTTGGCAAGTTTCATTGCTTAAATTCCCTCAACACTTTGAAAAACAACACTTCGCTTAGCTTCTACATTAATATACACTCTTCCTTTGTTACTGTTAATTTTTTGACATACTGTTAAATACCATTACTGTCAAATTACACTACAAATTTACGAGAACACTTCTTAAGCACATGCAGATCATTTACATCGTTCAACGTTATAATGGAGTCAACAGTTCAGAACGTTCACGTGTAACTGATAGCTTATACTACTGTTTCAATGTTATGGAAACTTCAACAGTGTAGTATCTACAAATAACAATATGTAAATTTAAAAGTATGCAGGTACATATGGCTAGGTTGTTTCAGTTGGTCAGGTACAAGGGCTATTTGAAAAGTTCGCGGCCTACCATATAAACGAATGTGTGGTGTTTCTGTTTTGTACCGCATCGTGGTACCACGTTCGCCCCACGAACAGCTGTGAAGCATCAAGTTGGGTCAAGTCATTGTTGCAGAGAAACAGTTGTATAAATAAGGTTATCTCCCAGCAACACTGAAAATGGAGAAAACTAAACATCAAATTTTTTGTTAAGAAAGGTTTAACGCCAACAGAAATTTTTAATGAGATGAAGAATGTGTTGGGTGATGCTGGACCTTCATTTACTACAGTTAAAAAATGGGCTACTGATTTTAAACATGGTTGTGCAAGTTTGGAAGATGACCCGTGTACTGGGCATCTGAAAAGTGCCACTACACCAGAAATCATCAATACAGTGCACAATATTGTTTTGGAAGATCGCCGTTTGAAGGTGCCTGAAATTGTTAAGCCTGTGGGTATCTCAGATGAAAGGGTACATCACATTCTTACTGAGGAATTAGGTATGAAAAAGCTGCCTGCAAGATGTGTGCCGCGTTTCTTGACAATTGACCAAAACCTCATGTGAATGCAAGCTTCTCAGGAATGTTTGGACTGTTTTAAGAGAAATCTGAAAGATTTATATGTAGATTTGTAACAACTGATGAAACTTGGGTCCATTACTTCACTCTAGAGACAAAACAACAGTCGAAACAATGGATGCATAGTGATTCGTCACCTCCAAAATCAGTAAAATCAATTTTGTTGGCTGGAAAATATATGGATCCATTTTTCTGGGATGCTAAGGGGATATTGTTACTAGATTGCCTTGAAAAGGGTGAGACGATAAACTGAGAGTATTACGCTAACCTTTTGGGCCAATTAAATGTAAAAATTCGAGAAAAAATACCAGGTTTAGCAAAGAAGACCATTTTCCATCAGGATAATGCACACCCTCATATATGCGTTATGTCTATGGCAAAATCGCCGAGTTGAAGTACGATTTGTTGCACCATCCGCCTTATTCGCCTGATTTATCGCCATCTAACTTTCATCTATTCCCAAACCTCAAAAAATTTGGGGGGGGGGATTTTCCTCAGACGATGAGCTGAAAGCGGCAGTAAACGTTTGAGGACCTAGAAGAATCGGACTTCCTCAACGGGGTAAGTGACAGGGTAATGACTTGACGCTTCACTGCTGTTCATGGGGCGAATATGGCGCCACGATGGGGTAAAAAACAGAAACGCCACACATTCGTTTCTATGGTAGGCCACGATCTTTTCAAATTGTGCTCGTATAAGCACTATTTGAGTATTCGTAGAAATCTGAACTGTCAAACTATTTTGTCTGCTGTACTGTATACAAGATGACTGAATATCTGTGACCATTACTGAAGCAAGTGAATGAACCTGTTACGGGCTGACCACTGGCCGGAGGGAGGAGGTGACTATTTATTGGAGGGGAAATTTACATTGGTCTTATGGAAAATAAAATCTGTTCCTCAGAAAGTGGCCGTTAAGGTGACCGCTGAATAAAGGTGGCCGTTAGGTCAGGTTTTACTGTAATATTAAGAAGTATGTAATGTAAATTAAACAGTTAAATATTTATATTATATAAGGACTGTTGCAACTCCCATTATTTATTAAAGAAGTATGTATATATGTTCAAGTAGGCATAAACACTAAAGTCATTCCTTGATCTATTAACAAACCAGAACTTTTCTGCTGTATGTAAAACATTGATTATGGAAAAGCAATAAAATAATAATAAATTGCAGTATCCTATGGTAAAATCTATATTGTCTTTAGGAAAAATTATAAACTTTGTAAATTATGTTTTAGTGGATGGTTAGTGAGGATCAGTCAATACAAATTTTAGCTATTTTGCGTCGCAAAATAAACTTCCTCGTTTGTGACGCAAAATAACTAAAATTTGTATAAAACATTCATTGATTGATGGTCACTAAAAATTTAAGGATTTGTAAATTATAAATGTATAACTTTGAATGAGAAGAAAAGCATTTGATAGTCTGGCTGTGATACATGTCTGTGAGGTGTACTTGACATCAAGAATTCAAGTGAAATTCTCCTTACTGTTTCTTATAATCTTATCCAAAAACTAAATTATAAGAGTTCAGTGGATAATACATTTCTGTCTCAGTC
Organism: Magicicada septendecula; assembly: GCA_034769895.1. NCBI lineage: Eukaryota > Metazoa > Arthropoda > Insecta > Hemiptera > Cicadidae > Magicicada > Magicicada septendecula. The sequence goes on along the minus strand of CM068368.1, from coordinate 749,304,716 downwards.
ATCGACCAAGCTGGATCTCCTCACTAACCTTTTCCTTAATCTCAACCTTCCTAGATCTGTCATTGTCATCCACAGCAAGTTGATGACTTTTTTAGTATATGAAATTCATTCATTAACCAAGCATCTTAACTGACACTGTTATAAATCTGCCTAAAGTCTACAAATAGCTTGTATATGGTATTGTTTTATTCGTGCAACTTCTCCAAGGTGAAAAGTTGATCTGTAGTTGCACTTGTGATTCTTGGGCTCCATTACTACTTCTTCCACTTCTGACTGAAAAACTGCTTCTCACTTTGCTTCTAGCCTAGGTTGTGCTTCTGACTCATCCTGTGACCACCATGTTGAGTGGGATTCAGCAAACCAACAATATTTTGTTCATCTTGCTAAAACCTGGTAATTGACACCGAGGCCTCCATATCATTCCTACAGAGTTTGATACTAACTGAAATTTTAATTCATGGATTTTTGCCATGGCAGCAGTAGATTTGTGATATGGAAATATTGCATCCTTCATGAGTTTGTTTGAAATAACCTTCTAAACAGCAGTACTGTCATTTCTTCCTTTCACTTCAATGTATCTGTGCAATTGACATCTTCCATCATCTGTTTCATATATTTGAAAGAGGGTCTTCTTTGGTACCCCCTCTGTTCCAACACTTCCTCCAATAGTGTCTTGACGAAGTTCTTCATCTTCCCAACTTCATTTGGACATCTTTTCACTATATTTTTTGCGAGAAGTACATTTAAGACCACATTCAAATTCAGCAGTCCAACTTTTCATTGTTGGTACTTAAAGTGCAGCATCAATATAAACACACTCTAGTTTATAAGACTGATTCGTTAGTCCATACCATTTTAAATAAAGGCATTAGCGACTAGTGGTTTGTACCCAACTTTTTTCTACTACTTATAAACAGGTAAAAGTTCTTCGGTTTAAAACACTGTAATGAAACAAATAACAGTTGAAGTTGATTGATATTACTGCCACCCTCTGCTGTCTACACCAGTAACTTAATTAATGACCCTTGTTTAAAGATGAAGAAAGTTTTATAGTGGGGATCATTGTTTCATTTAGTAGGCAGATGATGTGTCACTGATTTGACGTACAGGGGAAGATAAAGGAAGTTGTTAGAGAGTTCAAGGAAGTCTGTGTCCTCATCAAAAGAATTTAGAATTTGGACTCGTATACAAACTTTTTCTTTGAGATAATAACTTTGAAGTGCTGAAAACATTCATCAGTGGACAGCTACTACTAGAGGAAGAATAAACATATTTGTAGATTACTAGGTAGCAAAATGCTTATTTTTTCCTTCTCCGTTGTTTCTCTTTTGTTTATGTATGGCTATTTATTTACCAATTCACATTGATTAGATTATTAATGTCATACTGTATCATGTCTTGATTTTACAATATAGCACTTTTTAAATTAAATTAGGTAGTTAGGAACTAACTAGGAACACGCAGTTTATTGTACACTAACATGCTTTGTTTATATTACATTCAAGCATAATTATTGCACAGCATTAAGAGTGAGTGAATTCTATTACTACTGTGTATGTGTTAGTCATTTTGTAATCATAAAAGAAGTTTTAGTTATTACTGTAATTAGTCCAGAAGTAGTAATTTATATATACTACACATTAGTGTTTTTTTTTTTTTTTATAGAACAGTTGTCAGAAATTGGTAGTAAGGAGTCAGTTATTTACAAGTTGGATACTGACCGTGAAAAGAAAAAAACAATGTTAAAGGCAGTGTGTGATAGCATAGATGAATACAAGAAAGGAATTGGTAAAGAATACGATGGTACCACAGATCAGCTGAAGGAAGCAATAGCCAATTTTCAGTCTGAATTTAGGTAAGACAATTTTTGTTTTCTTGTAACATTTAGAAGTATGTAAGTTTCTGATCATAATAAATTACCAAATATTGTGGTTATTATACGAAACTTCCAGGCTATGGTCTATCATTAAAGTGTCTTCTTGCAGTATGGTGGAAGCCATCTTCAGAGTGGAGAAAGGGTAGATTTGTTCCTGCTCTAAAAATGGCTGCGCGAGCATGCTTTCAAAACATCAGCAAGATACTTTAATGATAGAACAGGGCCAATTAGACCGGAAGCTGTGTATAATAACCGTAATAACACTAGGCTGTGAAAGTCTGCACATTTAATATGCCCAATATCTTCACTATTTATCATATTAATGCTTCTAAGATATTGAATATCTAGTGATAAATAATAAGAAATTTAAATAGGTTATTATGGTAATATGTCATTATGGTAATATTGATTTTTTTGTATTTATAATCTACAGAAGTAACAAAATTAACTGTAACCTAGGTTGTAACAGTACAAACCATTTGGAAAGCGCGCCAATGTAACAGTCGATAGTGCTGCTGGGACATCGACAGATGGTATAGTAGCCGCGCTCAAAGCGTTTCCAGGCGGAACGCTTTGATTCTCACTCAAAGGAAACCGATGGTCTTGTCTCTAGTGTCACTCAAAACAAGCTGACAATGTTGCCAAGTTCTTCTCCCACCTATAGTGAAACTTAGCGTGAAATGATTCTCCTCTTCATTGCTATTATTATTATATGTATGATTAATTCATAGTAATAATAATAATAATAATACAACTCAGGACTTCTCAGAAGTTTCAGTTTTAAGTAAGTAAACCTGACGTTTACATTATCTATAAAGAATCAAAATACAACAAAACCGACAAAATAGTGGTCTATACCTTTTCGACATAACTTTCAAAATGATTTTCATTATTAAAATATCACACAGCTTTTTTGGGATAAGCAAATCCCTGCAATATTAGAAGGCTATAATAATAATAATAATAATAATAATAATAATAATAATAATAATATCATAAATTAATAAACCTGAGTAAAACAAGACAAAATCGCAAATAATTAATACATAGCCTGGGAGTAAACTACTCACGGAGTCGCGGTCTGAGTCATCATCACTGTCTGCAACATGAATGATGAGGCGGTCTTCTTCTTCCCACAGGTCTGCATAATATCCCCGTTCTACCTTCATAGTTTTTTCCACACATTTCCTCCAGTATTCGGCATCTATGTTCTCAGTACAGTTCCTTAGGGCTTCACAGACACTTGCACTTAACTGAGGAGTTATGTTGCTCTTCCTGATGTTAGACTTTAACCGTGCCCAGACTAATTCGATTGGATTTAATATGCAGTAATAAGGGGGAAGTAGTAACACTTCATGACCTGCCTTTCGAGCCATCTCATCAACTGCGTACATTTTGTTTATATTCGCCGCTTTTATTCTTTCGAGCAAGATTAATTTAATGGGGACTGAGTCCGGTACTGGTAAATCAAATTTCTTCATAAGTTCAATAATTTCGGACTTGTTTGACGATTTAGTTGGGATTTTGATAAACTGTCTAGAATGGTAACTCGCATTGTCTAAAACTATGACATACTTCCTGTCTTTTGAAAGATTTTGCAGTAACGAATTTTTAAACCAATTCTCAAAAACTGTAGCATTCATCTCAACGTGGCTGTCAGCTTTAGCATCTGAAATATTTTTGGCAGACAAATAAAGACAATTAGGAGCCCACCCCTCAGCTCCACCAGCATGTAGCACCATGATGCGCTTCCCTCTAGATACAGGGACGTTAATAGCGCAGCCACATGTTCCATCATCCCATCCCTTCTTCACGGTGTCATGTGTGTCGAACCAAGTTTCGTCTAGATACACAACATCATAACCCTGTGAACGCAGTTGGTGTAGTCTATGGAGGTATTTGTATCTCCAAGACACAATTCTTGCTGACTCCATTATAACACACCTCTTATCAAGTGTCCGAAATCAAAAGCCGAGCTTCTTGACAAGGGATCTTAGCATTGTTTCTTTATAAGGAAAACTTGAAATGTTCTGAAGATGTTGGAGTAGTTCGGAAATTGTGGGTGGCTGTCCTTTCTTGTAAAATTTGTAAATTTCTTGGCGGATAATGTTGCAAACAAAATTATCAATTTTATTAAAACGCGCTCTTTTGTTACCTGGCTTCTTGGGAGTCACGGGACCTCTAGAAACAATTTTACGAACAGTCGGGCGGCGTAATTTCACAATTTTGGCTGTTTCAGTAATTGAACCCTTACCTACTTTGTTATTTACAACATATTCATGCATGTTACACACTATAGTTTGGCTCTGTTTTGAAATTGTTCTAATCGAATTTTTGATTGGCCTACTAGTGCCTGGAGTGGCCGAGATTTCCCCGTTGTTCGAAAACTTCCCATTATTGTCACTTACATCACCACTATCACTGTTGCTAACTACATCAACAACGATTTCTTCACTATCACTATGACGATGACTCCCTTCTTCATTATCAGCGTGCTGAGGATATGGTTGTTCTCTCTCCCAAGGTCTCCACATTTTAAACATGTGAACACGGAACAACATGGAACACAAACACGGAACCGAAAATTACAACTATAAATAAAGTAAAGCAGTATTACTGTGATATTTAAATATAAATATACTATGTAAAATACTATGTGCTGTAAGAAGGTAACAAATTAATAATTCCTAAAGCAGTGGTTTCTTTGGCAACGGACTCAAAATTCAGACAAGCGGGCACTTCCGATGTCGCGCAAAGACTGGTCCACATTGCATTCAAGTTCAAAATACGTTTGGCATCATTGGAGATGTTTCAGAAGCGGCTAGCTTTGTTCACAGCTGTCAGCAGCAGGGGGTGCCTTTGCTAATTGGGCTATTTAACTGTTCTTTGATGCCGCCTGGAAACACATTCAGCGAGGGTACTATATGTGTTTGGGAGTGGGTATACAAGTTGTAAAGTGTTGCAGGAAACATTTTTTTTGTATTATATTTTTATCTATAAAGGAGCTAACAAAAAAAGACTGATATTTATATCGGCAACACGGCTGAAGAAGATGATAAAAGAGGAGTGTTATGTGAGCATAGTTGATACCAAAAGCTGCGCACAGTGGTACTGAAAGTAGTTCAGCAAATAGTCCCATCTGATTCAGCACTCATTTGTTGTCAGCTATGGAAGTAACATCACTTACCAGGTGTGTGGGAAAAGAAATCACCATGTAACCTGTTAAAATCCAAAATTCTAGAACGAGTGTGTGAGTGAAGTCGGGAACAAGTTCTATTTAATACAAAAACTGTAAATTCAATGATGAAAACTGGTTACAAATGAAAAAAATAAGTCAAAAGAGCAACAACTACGTTGCTGAGTACGTAGTTGCCTGTGCCATGCAAGAAACTAAAATTGTGGTGAGAATATTTTAATGATGACGGGGTGAGTGCATAAATTACAATAAAGAATACAAATTTAGACTTGTGTAAAATAAATTAGAAAATAAAACATTACATTGTGCCCTATTACACAATATGGGGCAAGGCCACATGGCAGTATGTTGTGGCTTTAAACATTTCTAAACAAGTCAGTATTTTAATAAAAGGGCCAAGAACAATTAAAAGTGATTTTGGAAAGTATTTTGTAACAACAGTAAAGTTATGAACAATTTCAAACACTCCGTGCTGCTGCAAACAGCCTTGTGCAAGGCTGGTGTCTACACTCGGTGCGGCAAGGTTTGTGATGTCATTAGTGGGGAATGCCATTGTCTCCATCGCATACAGGAGGGATGTTCCTTAGAAGTGCAACAACCATAGTGGAACACTCATTAAATTGGGAGCTTCCATTTTTATTAACACACAATTGATCACTCCTCGAATTTCACAAATAAGTATTAACAATGTTCAAGGTAGGCGAGTGAATAATGCTTATATATGGTACACTATGTATAATATGTACCCTTAAAGACAATAAGGGATGAAATAGAAAACAAATAATCAAAATGAAATGTGTGTGTGTGTGTGTGTGTGTGTGTGTGTGTGTGTGTGTGAGCATGTGAGAACTTTTAAGGGAATATTTTCGTATATATTTTTTACAATTTAAAAGTGATGGTTTTTATTTGTCTTGGCATAGTAATTTTGGAATAAGATGATCAATTGTGAGTTAATAAGAAAGGAAGACAAACGAAAATTCAATAATTGCCATTGTTCAAAAGTTGCAGCAGTGTCATATTTCAGTTGCAAACTAAACATTTACTACATAAGGTATGCTAACATACATTATTAATATATTTTTTTATATCTGACAAGATATATTTTTCTTATATATTGGAACAAATTTCTTAAAGTAAAGTGAAAACAATAACACTAGAATATAATTGGATGGAATTAGTGTTTAGATTTAATGTGTTGAGTAAAACATTTTTTGTTAATATGACTTTGTAACGGGGCAGAATAGGTAACCTTTTTTAACCACCTTGTATGTAACTTTTGGTAACACCCTATGGGTGAGTATGTAGCGGTGCCAGGTACGGGTTGGAACAAAGCATGTGAATTATCAGAAAAGCACGTATGTGTAATACTTAGAATCCACCACGCAGCAAAGTAACGAATTTCCATTTCCAGTCTTTTGGAACATGCGATGCAAACAACCAATCAGAGAACGAATAACGGCCACGCGGTTGACGCCCTAGACGATGTATAATATACGGACGCGAGGGAAGCTCGCGGCAGTTGGACACCACTCACCATACAGTAAAGTTAACAGCCACCGTTGCAGTGAACAGTCGTAAGTTTAATCGCAGCTTCGGAATTTCGGTAGACCAACGCGAATACAGTAGCTGAGGTCTACCGAAACAGGTGAAAATGTAAAGAGAAAGTGTACGTGACATTGAAAAAGAAGATGTTAAAGTGGAAGTATTAAAACAATGATTAGTGGCGACAAAAGTGAAAGTGAACGAGAAGATGGCGGAACAATTGGAATAGCGAGTGCAGTTAAGTACAGTGAATATATCGGCCAAAAAGTGTTTGAATATTTAAATAATAAAGAGCTCAGTAAAAGGGGGGGTGAACAAAATATATAAATTTGTAAAAAGAGTGAAAGAGTGTGTGCTACAAAAGTACTGGTTTGGCAATAGAGGTTAGTATAGCAAAATGTTATATAATATAGATTAGTCAAAAGAACATATAAAGTTAAAGAAAGAAAGAAAGAAAGAACCAAATACTGAATACTGTATAAATAAATGAGATGTCTTTAGCTGAAAAATGTGTTAAGTAAAGTTATTTCGCCGTAACCATTTCCTACGTTCTGTGCAATCAACTCGTCTAACGACCCGGGGAATTTTCTGAATTAAGGGAGGTCAGATAGCAAAATTGTCCAAGTGTTTTTTATAAAGGAAATAGTGTTCGAGTTTACATATTTTCAGCTCCAAAATATGTTGGCGGCCCTGTGTATCTTCTAGTATTGAAAAAGGTAAGTCTGCGAAGAAAGATCACAAAGGTAGGTAAGATTCTGGCATTAATTTATTATCAATAGGATTATAACTTTACAATTGGCGTTCCCTGCCAGGATATTCGTATATATTTTTTATGAATTAGACCTGTTTCAAGCACAGAGGGTAGGTTGTGGTAAGCGGGGTTCTATTTGAAATTGTTGTATATAATTTGTAAAGTTTCTTTTAACTTACACTTTTTATGGGTTACGCCCTCATACTTTTATACACTCATGTGCCCTGAACAGCTGTACCTATAATCACATTGCCGGACGCCATTTTGCCAACTTCGTTCTACTTACCACAAGGTCAAACCAAGGTCTCTTTGGGCGAACTAGAGAGAGCAGAATGAGGTTATTCGAAATAAATAATTAGTCTAATCCAGGTTTATTTCAAAATTTCAATAATTTTATTGATTAAAATTATCAAGTTTCAATTTCTTTACTTTTCGCTACTTTCTATTACCATATCTGTCATTTTCTCTACCAATCTACGTTCACATCACATAAAGTCATATACTCAATTCTTCGACATTTCTTTCTTTACAAATAGTTATAAAAAAGAAAAAATCTTACTTAACTAAATTTTTCTTATATTTTATTAAACAAACCAGTACTTTGAATTTCTTATGTCTCTTTATTTCGCACACTCTCTCACTCATTCTTGACCCCCCCCCCCAAAAAAAAGGGATCTCATTTCAAATTTAATATGTTATTCATAAAAAAGGAAATTGATAAAAAATGATGTTTAATTTTACTCAGTTGATTATGTTCTTTCGTTTTTTACTCATCTGGTCATTGGAATCCAAAGGTTTACGCCACCACGTGTTACGCACTTTTTGTTTGTAGAACACTCCGAAAACTGACTTTACGCTGTTTAATTTTGATTCTTTTGTCAATCACATACTTTATTGCTGTTTCAAAATAACCTCACCATTCTTTTTAGTCGGCCGACTTAAATTGCTCGTGAGCACTGGTTTACTGAACCACGCGGTAACACACCCGCGCGGTTCTAAAGTTGGATGACGACTCGTGTGTCCAAAATGGCGAGAATACACTCTGTGTACCTTTTGTGTACCTCACGTCGCCATCAACTTGCTCTCTGATTGGCTGGTGAATGTCTCGCGCCTTTCTCGATATCTTGTGAAAGACGATAAGGAGACCATGTGGGTGGATTTTACGTCCCAAAGGCGGCACATGCGCGCTCTTACACATTACAATGTTATAATTTCTGTTGTACCTTGCACAGCATGGCACCGAATTGGCTACCGGGTGTTCACAAAAGTCACATACTGGGTGATCTAAAAAGGTTCCCTCAACTGGTTTACTACAAATTGTTAAAATAAAATTGATGAAATTAAAAACCCTCTTAGTTTGTCCCGTTACAAATTACGTTGCATATAAGTGTGGTTATGTTGGGTAGTATAATGTAACTGAAAGTGCTCATAGTAGCACATTGAGTTGAAGAGTAATTTTTATATACGAAATTAGACTGAATTAAATATTTCATTGCATTAACTGTTGAATTAAATTAAAAATATGGAGAATAATGAAAATGAGGTTAGTTTGACTGACTCAACTGTCATGAATGAATCAGAAATTCAGTCAACTTGTGTAGTAAAAGAAACCAGGTTAACAGAATCAGCTGTTATGGAGGAAGTTGAAATTCATTCAGCACCAATCTCAGTTAAAAAATCTGATGAGTATAAAATGTTTGAAATGTTACAAGCAATGTTAGATGTAAAATTTAATGAACAAAAGAGTGACATCAATAATCGTTTTGATATAAATGATGTTAAGTTTGAAAGTAAGTTCAATGAACTAATAAATTATATAAAGGAATTAAATAATGATATGAAAGAACAAAATGAAAGGTGGAAAAGAGATAGATATAAATTAAATGAGAACGAAGAGAATAAAGCCGGTCGACGCCCTAGAAGATGTATAATATAAGGACACGAGGGAAGCTTGCGGCAGTTGGACACCACTCACCATACAGTAAAGTCAGCAGACCACCGTTGCAGTGAACAGTCGTAAGTTTAATCGCAGCCTTGGAATTTCGGTAGACCGATGCGAATGCGGTAGCTGAGGTCTACCGAAACAGGTGAAAATGTAAGGAGAAAGTGTAAGTGATATCGAAAAAGAAGATGTTAAAGTGGAAGTATTAAAACAGTGATTAGCGGCGACGAAAGTGAAAGTGAACGAGAAGATGGTGGAACAATTGGAATAGCGAGTGCAGTTAAGTACAGTGAATATGTCGGCCAAAAAGTGTGTGAATATTTAAATAATAAAGAGCTCAGTAAAAGGGGGGTGAAAAATATATATAAATTTGTAAAAAGAGTGAAAGAGTGTGTGCTACAAAAGTACTGGTTTGGCAGTAGAGGTTAGTATAGCAAAATGTTATATAATATATTAGTCAAAAGAACATATAAAGTTAAAGAAAGAAAGAAAGAAAGAACCAAATACTGAATACTGTATAAATAAATGAGATGTCTTTAGCTGAAAAATGTGTTAAGTAAAGTTATTTCGCCGTAACCATTTCCTACGTTCTGTGCAATCAACTAGTCTAACGACCCGGGGAATTTTCTGAATTAAAGGAGGTCAGATAGCAAAATTGTCCAAGTGTTTTTTATAAAGGGAATAGTGTTCGAGTTTACATATTTTCAGCTCCAAAATATGTTGGCGGCCCTGTGAATCTTCTAGTATTGAAAAAGGTAAGTCTGCGAAGAAAGATCACAGAGGTAGGTAAGATGCTAACAGTTATTTATTAAATTTGTTTATTTCTTTACAATAAGTGTTTTCATTTGTCACCTTACTCCGACATAACCTCTGCTCATCTGACTTGCTTAAACATGCCTGGCTCCTGTATTCTTCTGTGAGGGTGTGTGTGAGTATTTAACGTTTCAGTTGTTGTTTTCTTTTGGAGGACAGTGTTGTGGTTCCACATTCTGCCTGTCAAAATGTGGTGGCTCTGGGTTTTTTGATGTTTTTTGGGGGGTTGTTTTGGTGGGCACTTCTTCACATACAGTTACAAGGTCTTATAATGTGTGCTCAACTTTCGTAAAGTAAAACATAAATTGGTTAGAAATGAACCCAACACGTGTTGATTGTTATATAAAATGACTATGTCTTGTATTACTACAATCAGAGAACAACCACAACAACATAAAATAAGAACAGACTGTAGAATAAATTGTTTGTTTCAAGTGTATCACAAATATTTAGGTTTTACCAAGAACACATCACAATAGCAATAAACAAAATTAAGCAGCATTAGTTTGTCATTTATGATTTACTGGTGTATTTTACTAGTTATACAGGTATACAACTGAGGCATTTGCTTAAATTTTGTTTCACAGTCATAGTAATAACAGAACAGTATGCAATAAACTAACCTTATTAAATATAGACATTATTTGTTTAATACTCAGTTAGTTTTTATTCGTTTTGAATTTCCACGTACATAAATATTTAATTGTGTTAATTAAAAATATAATTAAAATTAGATTGTAGTAAAGCTGGTAGTAGCAATTACATAAGTACTAACCAACAAATTCTAGAATATATTTTATTAATGGTTGATAGATCATTAGATTACATTCGGTAAATGTGAAGTTGTTAAAACTGTTTAAAACAAATTTTTCACTTATAAATGAGGTAGAGACAATACCTCTATGGTAAGTGAGTGACCATTATGCAGTAGTAGACTTTACGTGTGTGTGACTACCATAATTCTTGTGTTACTAACGCTGACTGCCAGTGTGTATGGTTGTGTAATATGAGTTTGTTACTTTTCATTTTATGCACAATGATGAACTGCACTAAACATTGACCAACTGCATTCAGTTTTACCAGAATCTAGAGAATTTGAGAATTCCAAACTAAAATAATTGATAAATTGGAGCAGACAGGAGTTTTGTATAGAATTAGTCATAGTGTGCAAAGTGGTGATGAAGCGTGGGAAAAAACTATTTCTGAAAAAACTATTTCTGACACAGGGGTTAACTGTAATTCTACATACTTATTTCAGCAACTTAAATATAGAATAGCAATGAATTTTATGTCCACACTGCATTCTGTTGGGCACAAAGAGTTGTGCCTTGACGATATCGAGGCCATTCTAGGAGTGGTGTTCATTGAGTGATCATAGAGATCATGATCAGTAGCATATCTGGTATTTGGCCTTAGGAGGGATCCGGTTGAGTTGGCTTCATACAAAGGAAAAAAACAAGACTAATCAACATTACTGTTAAGTTGAAAAATCCCATTAAACTGTAATAACACAATAAAAATGCGCGCTATTAAAACATTCTTTACAAGATACTTATGGACAGAATTGATCTTTCTACATTTTGTATTTCAAATGTATACACAAATGCTGTGTAATAAACCTATTTGTATATTTACAAAAGAGTTACTACTATATTAGCATGCACAGCAAACAAAAAATAAATAAATAGAAATAATGAAAAGCCTAAAAATTAAGAGATTAACAAAATTAATCAACTTTTTTCAACCATTTTTTCATCAAGAGGTGCTACTTAAAGGGATGTTCTAATTTAATGAGCTCAGAAAATACTAAGAGAATATAGTGGTATAACTGCTAGTAATTCTAAAACTATATTCCTAAATTCTTTTAGTAGTATAGAATTTACTAATATTACTGCTGGACCAAACATGAAGATCCTGAAAGAGCATATTTTAAAGAATATTAAAAGTTGGAAACTAGAAGAAGTTGGGTATTTTCCTCTTAATTTAAGAATGGGTACTAGAATAGTAAGCAGGTTTCTTGTATTGTTTTTGCATGACTTACTTATAAATTGTTATGAAACTATGACAAGTAAATTAATGGTATACGCAAATTTTAATACTGTTATGCAGTAGAGAATGGATAATCAGGTTGAATTTATAATCAGATACACTTTATATGTTACACAGTAGTCTTTCTAAAATATTTTTCTGGTTTTTATTCTTGGAGAGGTGACTACCTGTGTACCTGTGGTCTGTATGCGTTATGTTGATATAATAGTTTGTTTTCAGTCAGTCATAATAAAAAATATAATAATTATTTTGTACTATGAATGTGTAGCCAACAACAGTCAAAGCTGGGAAGTCTTGAAACTGAGCTAGGACGCTGCAACAAACAAGATGTTCAGATCAACAAGAACATTAATGATCAACAGTTGAGATTGGGACAACTAACACAGGATGAGGAACAGAATAATAAGAGAATTGAAACAAGAAACAATGATCTGAACAAGCTTGTCAGTGATTTGGAATTGGCAGGTATTGTATAACTACATTCAGCATATTTTACTATGAATTATAAATTGCACTTTCTAACTTAGTATAGATAGGAAAATGTATTTAGCATTTTGTGTGTTTACTAACTCTCTTTTCCTCAGTTTGTTTGACAGCAAAATAAATCACAGGTTTAATTTGAATCTTATGTTTATCTATATTCTGATGCTTTATTTTATATACTATATATTTTGGCGAGTAAGAGAATATTGTTAACACTTTGTTTTAATCAACTATTGACATTAATGTTTTTGTTAGGTTTATATTTCATCATCATCTTCACAACACGGCATAGGCAAGGTACTGCCTGTATCGCCTTCAAAATCCTCCAGCCATATTGGGTCTACCCGCACACCTGTGTCCTATAGGTTTATATTTCCAGACTTGTTTGGCCAGTCTGGAATCTGACATTCTATATAAGTGGTCTTTCCACTATAGTTTGTAATGTTTTGTAACCCCTCTTTCTTTTTATGTCTTTTTATATGTATAAAACAAACTTCTTTTTATTTTTATTTTTATATTTCTTTTTATTTAAATTTTTTTTTGAAAGAGAAGCCACAAGTTATTTAGAACTAGGCCGGAGCCTAGAGAAGCCAAAAATTGTGCTGGGTCCAGTATGACGGGACTTGCAATGAAACTCGGCTGTAATATAACAATAACAGTTTTTATTGTACCCCATAATTCGTTACATGCAATGAAAAATTATCACATCAGTTGTCCCCTAATACAAGGAGTAACACCCAAAATACATAATAAATCCATAAGCCCCATATTCTTAATAGTGTCCCAGACAAGTTCTGTATATCAACAATGATTATATATATATATATGTATATCGAATAACATTACGTAAATATATGATTCTCCCCCTTTTTGTGACTAGCTTAACATAGACAGAAACATAACAACACGTACAGAAACATAAAGGCACATATACTCATAATTAGACACAAATATTATAAACACGAATACCCCTGGAATACACATGCACTGCAGGCCGTGTTACTACCATGCCCTAAAACCAGCAGTCATAAATGTTCGCCCTTCAGTCACCGTCATTCATCAATTTCCATTAAGTTGCATAAATACAAAAAAAACCCCTGAAAGAATGATAATCACTCATAAACCATAAGCGAGACCGGACCGCCCATATGTATAGATATCCACTGATAATTGCCCCATCATGAGCATATGAAATCTTTAAGTTTCTTCAACAGCATAAAATAAAAATAAACTTGCATCACCTGATTTTAAGCAATTGTTATGCGGTTCTAAAAGGTTAACTTGTTTTACAAATTCAGATGGATTCATGTATCAGTATATGCTTTACAGGGTAGAAAAATTAATCAGTATGTGCTTTACCAGTAAAAAAAATTAAACAGTATATACTTTACAAGTAGAAAAATTAATCAGTAGATGCTTTACAAGTAAAAAAATTAATCAGTATAGACCTTTGTAAGGTACAAAATTAATTAGTATATGCCCAGAAAAAATGTGCAAATTCTTTTCTATTAAAACCCGACTGGCTATATATATATATATATATATATATATATATATATAAAATGAATTTACAATAAGGACTGTTGTGCCCTAGCAGCTGTGGGAGCGCGCCAGCATGTGCTTAACCAAGTTTGACAGGAATCAAACCTGCCTTAGACTGCAAGAACCTGTGCCTGGCAAAAACTATGTCCCCTTTTATTCCCCCGAAAACAGCCAAAAAAAGAAAACTAAAAACTCCCCAGCCCTTAAATGTTAAACCCAAAGTGAATTTAATATCAACTCCATTCTGTTCCAGCCGGAACAGAATTCCTAACATGTCATATAAATTTTGTAGTGAGTAAGGTGATGACTATAGGCAATCTGTGAAAATGTTTAAGTGTACAAAATATCTCTAGCACGCTCCCCCAGTGCAGCACACAATTACAAGCATTGTACTTAGTGTTATGAAATTAAGTTATTAAAGTGTTCCTTGAAATTAACACATAATGTTCAGAATGAATGTTCAGCTGACACACCCTACAGCAGACTGTCTGGCCACGTGGGCACATGGTTTCAAAAGATTTTTACGGTAAATCAGGAGCACTGCAGGCCCGGCCCCAAAAGGAAAATAAAAGAGTGCATATCACCTTAATTGTGCTGAATAAGAGTTACATCTTGAGCTAGTCACCCGACTCCTTCTCCGAACAGGTTCGTTTCTAATGGTTCATGGCTGATGAGGATGGAGTTCAATCAGCAAGGCCACATCTCCGGCTTAAGCGAGAACCCTGTTAATTCATAAAAATTAGAAAAGATGTTCATAAAAAAATGTACACCCAAGTTCACAGGTAATTAACCTCAGAACGGGCCTTCAACCAACTCAAGATAAAAGCACAAAGTTGCGGTAATAAAGCCTTTGCAAACTACTTAAAGAGTAATAAAGTCCACAATGGGATGATTAATTCCAAAAATAAAAGATTTTATTAAAAGGCGTAGAGTAAAAGTCACTAGCACGCTCTCAACACGCATCGACAGAATGCCACAGGTTAGCTTGCCACGTGGCGACACAATAATTGCAATTTGTCAAAAAAGTTTAACTTCAAGGCACTCACAGTATTAATAATGTTTCAATATTAATAATGTTTCCTTTAAGGATGTTCTCACAAGTAATTTTTTTACTGCAAAGTTAAAGAGAACACACCGACAATCTGATGCATGTATGAGCACAATTCCATTACATAACTACGCACTAACTTCAACTTCGAATTTATATAACATTCTATACATTTACCATGACAATGACAATTACAGTGACTCTTACAATATTATAATAATAATAAAGAACATGGGCTATATACTGAACATTAAGTAATCTTTTTTAATATAGAAACTGTCGGGTCGCACCCACATGCATTCGTCTTTCTCATACGGCTGCCTAGTTCTGTTAATAATTATTTATTTAATTTTAATTATTTTTAACGCATACAATAATACAATCTCTTACCGGGAGTCTCGTAAGTTTCAGCCTGCCATAAGAGTGGAAGAAATAACTGCGCAGTAAACTGTTCGGAATCCGGAGTCTGTGTTTCTTGCTGGCTGGGCGATAACTGAATTCAGCTGTTACAGTTTAACAAAGCCAAACCTCCCTACGAGGTGCGCGCGCAGCTTTAACGTAGCCGTACAAGGGTCGCTTTCTGACCCTTGTCGCGTTATTTTACAATTAAATATTCTACAATTTTCGACGGCCGGAATATACCGGCACACCCCCACCCCGAAAGGGCAACCCGGTTGCCCCACTCTTAAACTCGGGAGAGTACCCTGTAGTGTACCCCCTTCCCAAAACAAGCTGATGGACTTCGTGGTTATGGTGGCCCGGCGGCACTTGCTCTCAGGAGAACAGAAAAACCTCACAACTGCGTCCATTCCCCATGCGACCCTCTCCGCCCTGGCAACCCCACGGGACCGCCCCAACACGTCACCCTCTCCGGTGACCATCAACTACTCCCACCGGTCGCACTCACATACTCGTCCTAAGACCCAACAAGGTATCTCCCACCTTGGTATGTGAGCGACCGTACTTCCTCTCGTCCATCACTTGGACCAACCAGCCACATGCACCCACAAGGCATCTCCATCCTTGCCATATGGCTGGCCCACATCCCTACACAAGGGCGGACGGCCCCGCTTAGTCAGGCAGAGAAGACCGCATCAAGGGCACGCGAACATTAATCTCAACTTTTATTAAAAAAAAACACCATGACTAGCAAGGGGGTTCTACTTCTTCACCTACGTCGGTACACAACAAATACAATTCTCTCTCTCAACAAAACACCCGGGAAATAACCGGAGAATGCGGCATGGCTCGGACCCTACAATGAACAACATCAACATCAACAACCATTAATCAAAATCCACCACTATGTACAAGGGAACCACAGCACACTATCACTCTCCATCTTACTTTTGAAACAGGGGAAACTAACAATCTCGAGGACCACAATCTACTCACCTCCGGCAAGACTCTCGAACTCCTTATTGATAGGTTTTTTTTTTTACTAAGGGGAGGGGTAGGAAAATCTGGAAGATGAAACGGGCAAGGATCATTAAAGGGTCAATAGCTAGGACTAAGGGTAAGGACCTGGTTCCCTCCGAAAAGGAGAATGACTGGAGAAAACCAAGGCTCGAGTGGGCAGGGGCGCAACCCTGAAGTAGACGAACACCACTGGGACTGTGGGGAACATCTACCCGCTACCCGTTAACCTCTTCTTCTTACCTTTCTATGACGCACTTTAGGTATGCGTTCCTTTCGCACACCACTCTCGGAGAAATTATTTCGCGTTGAGCTGTACTGACTGGTTTATTATGAATCAGACTCAAGGCAACTTACTTCACTACACTGACTCCGCTTTGGATTATGCTCGTCCTCTAACTCCTCTGCTACAATTTCTTCCTTTTCTACTTCTTCCTCTTCTACAAGTTCCCCTTCTTCGTCCACATAATCCAAATCAACCTCATGACACTGCACCTCCTCGGCATCTTCCCGTTGCTCCTCTGATCCATCTTCAACTGCATCTTCCCTCAGCTCCTCACCAATTTCTTCATCACACTCATCGCCAGCTCCTTCACGAACTTCTTGACTAACCTCTTCTCCGATCTCATTTTCATCAACACGTTCCTCATCAACGTCATCGCCATCATGTCCACTTCCACCCTCAGAACACTGCACATCCTCATCCTCTAGTTGCTCACCTGGTCCACCCGAAACTTCTTTCCGTTCCTCGGAATCCTCAACACTACTTACAGAAGGCGTCTGCACATCTTCACACACTACATCATTCTCACTCGCACACTCCACGACGCTGCCCCCCAATTTCTCCTCAACTTCTACCTCGTCTACTTCTACCACACTTGCGGCATGAACATCCCCTTGTCCATCCACAACCTCAGAAACACTTGCAGCCCAGACATCCCTGTGTCCATCTGCAACTTCAGACTCTACAGTCTCCCTAACACCTACAACTATACCTTCCTGTGCAGCATCCGCAGACCGCTCTTCTGTCGATTCCACTCCTTGACCACTCTCAGCAACTATAACGTCCTCAACATTTTCCACCCTGGAATCCAGCTGGCCAGGCTCATGTGCAATGACTAAATTAATTTCTGCTGGCGATGGTGAAGCTACACCATCAAATGACTTCTCATATACCGGCGTAGGCGATGATGATATAACAGGATCTGGATCCGTCACGAACCGAGATGGAAATACCGGAACAAATTCTGCGGCCTCTGGATTCAACCATGACGTCCTCTTCGAGTCCTGTAACTTAATATCCACAGACGTTTTCTTGTCGTCTTGTATTGATCCCACAAAGTACAGTAAACCCTCGATTTAACGGACCTCGATTTAACGGACTTCGGATTTAACGGACAGAATTTAACAGGAAAAAAAAAAAGCATGAAAATATTTTTAGGCTTTTGAAACGTATAATGTGCATAAACTGCAGACTCTCCTGTTCTGGCGATGTTGCTTGGCTGTCGCAGCATTCTTTCGTTTCTTGTTTTGAAACACGCAGATTTTCTCATCTCCAATTGTATTTGATGAGAACAGAGATAAGAATTAGATAAGAATTCATTTAATTCTTCACGATCCCCGTCTTTGCGTTGTCGTTGACGCAGGCGTCACACACGTTCAGTGGAAGACATCACGACAACTAACACTGACAATATACACTGATATGCATCTTATTTCACAGTGACCAAATTTATTTATTACTAACGTCACCTGGAGCGTTACATTTTTCGATGACATTACACATTTTGCATCACGCATTTTGTGGAATGACCCCCAGCCTAAAAACATTATCATGTTAAAAAAAAATTTTGACACGAAAAAATCACGATTAAGTTTTTGAAGTCCATGGTTGTGATTTAAATTTGGTGGTAGTTCATAACTATAGCAACGCATTTTCACTCTTGAATATTCGGCTATTTTCGTGATAATTCGTATGCACGCGCAGTTCACATTCGTACAGCGTCGCATCAGTTTATTCAGAGAATACAGCGTGTACGCTACATGTGTTTCTATAGTACGAACCTTGCACGTGTTAAATAGAGAGTCTTAACGAGTTTATACTTGCGTTGTTACAGCAAGGTCCATTACTTTATTAGTGAATTACAGCATAAGTATGTCTGGCGTTACGAAAAAACGTGTGAACTTGAGTATAAAGCAAAAGCTTGAACTAATAAGTAAACTTGAAGGTGGCGCGTCTGTTGCACATGTTTGTGAAGTGTACGGTGTAAAGAAACAAACCGTTTCAGACATTCGAAAGAATAAAGATAAACTTATTCAGTTTTCGCTAAAGTACAGTGTTGATAGTTCGAAGAATGAGGGAGAAAGAAAACACATTAAATTAGCCAAACACAAACAATTAGAGGATGCTGTGTACAAGTGGTTTATTCAACAACGTTCTAGTGGCGTCGTTGTTCGTAGTGTCGAGTTGCGGGCTGCTGCTGATAAACTGGCGAAACATATTGGTATCTAATTTCAGGCGAGTGATGGGTGGCTTTGGCGTTTTCGTAATCGGCATGGCATCACAAATAGATCAACATGTGGTGAAGCGCTGAGTGCAGACACTGAACAAGTTGAGGCTTTTCGTCAACATATAAAGGAAACGATCGAATCTGAGGGTCTCATTTTGTCTCAGGTCTACAATGCTGATGAGACTGGTCTCTACTTTCGTGCTGTGCCTGAAAATACTCTGGCACACAAACATGAAACTAGCACACCAGGCCGTAAACTCAACAAGGAGCGGCTTTCTGCCCTACTGTGTGCGAATGCTGATGGTTTGCATCGAGTTACTCCAGTCATAGTCGGAAACGCAAAGAAACCTCGTGCGATAAAGAACATAATGAACCAGTTGCCAGTCATTTATGAAAGTTCAAAAAATGCTTGGTTTACCTTCAGTATTTTTTCAGACTGGTTTTTTAATCATTTTGTGCCAGAAGTGCGACGTTTTCAAGAAGAGACTATGAAAATTCCATCGCATGCAGTGAAAGCCGTCTTACTACTGGACAGTGCACCGGCCCATCGCAACTCCGAGAAGTTAGTTAGCAACGACGGAAAAATAAAATGCGTCTTCCTCCCTCCGAACACCACTTCAATTTTACAGCCAATGGACCAAGGAGTCATTGTTGCCTGCAAAAGGCTGTACAAGAAGAAGTTTCTTGAAGAGGTGATGGTTGTCTTGGAGGACGAACAAGACCATGAAAACGACACGAGAGGAGCTAGAACGCTGCAAAATCTGCGTGCATACAACATCAAGTCCGCCATCTTTAATTTTGCTGCCGCATGGAAGGAGATGAAGGAAACAGCATTGGCTAATGGGTGGAGACAGTTACTGAATGGGACTGAACCGGAGTACGATTTCACAGGATTTGAAACATCCGATTTCTGTGAAACCGTAAAGAAGGCTGGTGAAGACGTAAACGAGAATGACATAGAACAGTGGCTAAACTTGGACGAGGGTGATCCAGGCTACCAAATCCTGAGTCAGGAAGAGATCGCGGAATCTGTTCTACACGACGATCAAGAAGATGGAGATGATGACGATGAAGAAATATCTGTTACAGGAGGCCCTAAATTATCAGCGATAAGAAACAGCATGGACGAAATTATCGCGTACATTGGGGAGTCTTCAGATCCAGAAGTGTGTGCTTATTATGACCATTTTAGACAGTTTAGATCTTTAATAATAAAGAAGCAACATTCTAGTGGAAAACAACTGACTCTTGATGCTTTTATCCAGAATAAATAAAGGTGTGTACATAACATTGTATTTGCATGATATTAATAGTACGTATTAAAATACAGATAAGCGATGTTGTCGCTGTTACAATAGAAAACCACACTGGCAGTTTACCCGCTATTTAGAAACATGTTACTCACACCTCCTCTACTCATCCTTTGTCTTGCCGCCTACGGAAGGGTCCGAGCACGCACGCATGCGCAGGTACGTACACTTTTCTTCCTATTCATTGTTCAGTTTGCTGTTAAAACGTACGGTTGCAGTCATAAATCATAATGCCAGCGTTAACAACAGCCAGGCAAATTGCTGTTGCTTACGCAGTAAACAACTCATAGATACCAAAAGCGTTCGTCCCGCCAGAAGTCAGGTATAACTTCGAATTTCGTTAGTGCGCGAATGCAAGCCGCAGGCTAAATTAGCGACCATGTTTTTAGGAGAAAAAGTGCGGCTTGTATTCGGAACAATACCGTATTTGCATGATATTAATAGTATAAAAATTTCAAGTGTTATAGGCCTATTTGATTTAAATATATCCTCAAAAAACAAAATTTGGGATTTAACAGACTTTCGATTTAACGGACACCCCTCAGCCCCAATTAGTCCGTTAAATCGAGGGTTTACTGTAATTCCGCTCTTCTACTTCTGCTTCACCTTCTTCATCCACTACTCTATTAGGCAGTGGTAATTCCTGTGGAACCCTTAAAGTTTCCTTTTTCTCCGAATAGGAATAAC
The DNA here is from genome assembly GCA_034769895.1 of Magicicada septendecula. Lineage (NCBI taxonomy): Eukaryota > Metazoa > Arthropoda > Insecta > Hemiptera > Cicadidae > Magicicada > Magicicada septendecula. Next base: position 749,283,551 of record CM068368.1, on the reverse strand, counting down.
GCCTAGGTACAGGCTCCCTACTTGCCGATGTTTGTTCCCTAACATAATTTCTTCTTCCCCTGTTAATTTCGTATTTCTTTGTTTTCCGTGCTGTAGCTGTTGTTACCATCTTCTCACTTGCCACCCCCTTGTAGCCTCCATCACTTCCGGAATATTCAGGCTTTCGGACAGTCTCTTGCGTTCTCCTCCAACCACCATGTTTGTCCCTTTTGGCTCTTCCTGATGAACCACTGGAGTATTGGACATCTGTAGCATCTCTTCCCCGGGACTCGTCAACCTCCTGGACCGTTCTTGAAACCATACACAGCCGTTCAAGGTCCGCAAAACAACGTGGACGGTCTGCGAATACCAAACGAGATCTCTCTTGGGGAGTCAGTCCTTCCAGAATCGCTTGTATCACTTCTGTCTCGGGCAACCCCAACCTTAACACCCGGGCAGCTTTCCGTATATCGTGCACGAAGTCCCCTAACGCCTCTCCGTTGGCCTGTAGGCGATAGAATCTTTCAAGCTTAAGCTGGGCACGTCGTCGAATGGGTAGGAAGAAGTTCAACACCTCCCCATGGAAAGCATCAACACTGTCACCCCGACGCAGAGTGTTGGTGACCAACCCTGCCAATGCACCCCGGCAATACGGGTATATAAGGGACAAGACCTCCCCATCGGACACCCCCGGGAAATCTGCCAACTGCAGAACAAGATCTAAGAAAACTAGCAACTGCTCCTCATCTATTCCATCTAACACTGAAAGTTTCTGGAGAACTCCTGAAAGAGGGTGGGGCAATTTCTGATAGCATACCGCCGCCAGAATTGCACAATACACCTAACACAAAACCATACTTACAACAACATATTCACAAGAATCAGAAAAACTCAAGTACTGTCCTTCCTTTGAGTGGACCCCCGGGTTCTCTAGCGCTGCGGAGACCTGGCCTACTTCGGAACCATCTACTCACACCACAGAAGGAGACAAGTGACAACCAACAATACTGAACACACATAACCTCAAACATCAATCCGACACACACGTCTCACCAACACATAACTCACAAAAACCAACTAACAATCAAAATTCATAATTCGGGAATTAGTAATCCAACGTAAACAGGACATAAATCGGTGACGGTGCCGACTTCCGATCGGGCCATACCGCATCCCGCTAATGTCACACAGTAAACTCCGACCCTGAATCAGCAACATTCTATCACCCAGGCCACGCTTGAGACTCCCCGGCAGTACAAGCGATCACATTTTCCGAACACAAATACCCGCCTCAGTGGTGCGACCAGACTCACAAATTATACGACCTAAAACTAGCCTACACGGGCATATACCTAAGAAAAAACAATGTCATAACAATAGCCTTAATATTTCCGAGTTTGCCAGCCCCGTCACACCCAAGGACCCAGGGGTTCAACCCTAGAATGAACCACGCTCTCCGCTACCATTTGTAACCCCTCTTTCTTTTTATGTCTTTTTATATGTATAAAACAAACTTCTTTTTATTTCTCTTTTTATATTTCTTTTTATTTAAATTTTTTTTTGAAAGAGAAGCCACAAGTTATTTAGAACTAGGCCGGAGCCTAGAGAAGCCAAAAATTGTGCTGGGTCCAGTATGACGGGACTTGCAATGAAACTCGGCTGTAATATAACAATAACAGTTTTTATTGTACCCCATAATTCGTTACATGCAATGAAAAATTATCACATCAGTTGTCCCCTAATACAAGGAGTAACACCCAAAATACATAATAAATCCATAAGCCCCATATTCTTAATAGTGTCCCAGACAAGTTCTGTATATCAACAATGATTATATATATATATATATGTATATCGAATAACATTATGTAAATATATGATTCTCCCCCTTTTTGTGACTAGCTTAACATAGACAGAAACATAACAACACGTACAGAAACATAAAGGCACATATACTCATAATTAGACACAAATATTATAAACACGAATACCCCTGGAATACACATGCACTGCAGGCCGTGTTACTACCATGCCCTAAAACCAGCAGTCATAAATGTTCGCCCTTCAGTCACCGTCATTCATCAATTTCCATTAAGTTGCATAAATACAAAAAAAAACCCTGAAAGAATGATAATCACTCATAAACCATAAGCGAGACCGGACCGCCCATATGTATAGATATCCACTGATAATTGCCCCATCATGAGCATATGAAATCTTTAAGTTTCTTCAACAGCATAAAATAAAAATAAACTTGCATCACCTGATTTTAAGCAATTGTTATGCGGTTCTAAAAGGTTAACTTGTTTTACAAATTCAGATGGATTCATGTATCAGTATATGCTTTACAGGGTAGAAAAATTAATCAGTATGTGCTTTACCAGTAAAAAAAATTAAACAGTATATACTTTACAAGTAGAAAAATTAATCAGTAGATGCTTTACAAGTAAAAAAATTAATCAGTATAGACCTTTGTAAGGTACAAAATTAATTAGTATATGCCCAGAAAAAATGTGCAAATTCTTTTCTATTAAAACCCGACTGGCTATATATATATATATATATATATATATATATATATATATATATATATATATATATAAAATGAATTTACAATAAGGACTGTTGTGCCCTAGCAGCTGTGGGAGCGCGCCAGCATGTGCTTAACCAAGTTTGACAGGAATCAAACCTGCCTTAGACTGCAAGAACCTGTGCCTGGCAAAAACTATGTCCCCTTTTATTCCCCCGAAAACAGCCAAAAAAAGAAAACTAAAAACTCCCCAGCCCTTAAATGTTAAACCCAAAGTGAATTTAATATCAACTCCATTCTGTTCCAGCCGGAACAGAATTCCTAACATGTCATATAAATTTTGTAGTGAGTAAGGTGATGACTATAGGCAATCTGTGAAAATGTTTAAGTGTACAAAATATCTCTAGCACGCTCCCCCAGTGCAGCACACAATTACAAGCATTGTACTTAGTGTTATGAAATTAAGTTATTAAAGTGTTCCTTGAAATTAACACATAATGTTCAGAATGAATGTTCAGCTGACACACCCTACAGCAGACTGTCTGGCCACGTGGGCACATGGTTTCAAAAGATTTTTACGGTAAATCAGGAGCACTGCAGGCCCGGCCCCAAAAGGAAAATAAAAGAGTGCATATCACCTTAATTGTGCTGAATAAGAGTTACATCTTGAGCTAGTCACCCGACTCCTTCTCCGAACAGGTTCGTTTCTAATGGTTCATGGCTGATGAGGATGGAGTTCAATCAGCAAGGCCACATCTCCGGCTTAAGCGAGAACCCTGTTAATTCATAAAAATTAGAAAAGATGTTCATAAAAAAATGTACACCCAAGTTCACAGGTAATTAACCTCAGAACGGGCCTTCAACCAACTCAAGATAAAAGCACAAAGTTGCGGTAATAAAGCCTTTGCAAACTACTTAAAGAGTAATAAAGTCCACAATGGGATGATTAATTCCAAAAATAAAAGATTTTATTAAAAGGCGTAGAGTAAAAGTCACTAGCACGCTCTCAACACGCATCGACAGAATGCCACAGGTTAGCTTGCCACGTGGCGACACAATAATTGCAATTTGTCAAAAAAGTTTAACTTCAAGGCACTCACAGTATTAATAAGGTTTCAATATTAATAATGTTTCCTTTAAGGATGTTCTCACAAGTAATTTTTTTACTGCAAAGTTAAAGAGAACACACCGACAATCTGATGCATGTATGAGCACAATTCCATTACATAACTACGCACTAACTTCAACTTCGAATTTATATAACATTCTATACATTTACCATGACAATGACAATTACAGTGACTCTTACAATATTATAATAATAATAAAGAACATGGGCTATATACTGAACATTAAGTAATCTTTTTTAATATAGAAACTGTCGGGTCGCACCCACATGCATTCGTCTTTCTCATACGGCTGCCTAGTTCTGTTAATAATTATTTATTTAATTTTAATTATTTTTAACGCATACAATAATACAATCTCTTACCGGGAGTCTCGTAAGTTTCAGCCTGCCATAAGAGTGGAAGAAATAACTGCGCAGTAAACTGTTCTGAATCCGGAGTCGGTGTTTCTTGCTGGCCGGGCGATAACTGAATTCAGCTGTTACAGTTTAACAAAGCCAAACCTCCCTACGAGGTGCGCGCGCAGCTTTAACGTAGCCGTACAAGGGTCGCTTTCAGACCCTTGTCGCGTTATTTTACAATTAAATATTCTACAATTTTCGACGGCCGGAATATACCGGCACAGTTTTAATTTTTCATTCAAGTTAAAAACTTGTAACTCTTCTCTTATGGCCTCGTTCCTCATACGGTCAACTTTAGAACACCTTTTTAATACTCTTAAGAATGCCACTTCTGAGGCCTGTATTTTACTGTCTTGTTTCTTTGTTATTGTCCATAATTCACACCCATAGGATAGTACAGGAACCACCATAAGTTTGTAGAACTTTAATTTTGTATCTCGACGTACCTTGTTTCTAAAAATGTGGTTCATTGTCCCACAGATCATCTGAAACTTATATACTTTAAAATTAATATCAAAAGTCCTATCATAGTCAATATCATTTCCCAAATAATTAAAGTAGCTTACGTGCTCTAGAATTTCAATTATTTATTAATTATTATTTTTGTTCTTATTGGCTCCTTTCGTCAAAATGCCATTACCTTTGTTTTTATAGTGGACTTTTTCATATTGTATTGTTTGTAAATCTGATGAAGCTTAACAAACAGATTTTTGCAAATCAGATTCTGTATTTTGAAGTACAAGCAAGTTGTCAGCAAACAATAGCACATTCAAATATCTGTTTCGTGATAACTTAATACCAGGGTTCTCTAAATGTTTCCACTTCCTTACCAGATCGTCAATATAAATGTTAAAAAGAGTAGGTGATATACTGAACCTTTGTCTAACTCCTTGATTGAAATATATTTGTTAAGATATTCTACAGTTATTTTTAACAGCTATTCTTGTTCCATTTTATAGGCCTTTGTATAATTCTTATAAGTTGTTGAGTGTATCCCCGTTCTTCTAATATTTGCCACAACACATTTCTATCTACTCTGTCAAAGGCCTTCTCAGAGTCAATGAAAGCTGTATGTGTTTCTTTATTGGACTCGCAATGCTTCTCAATGAATTGTGTAATAATGAAAGCATTGTCTGTACAAGATCTGCCCTTCGTGAAGCCGTTTTGTTCTTCCAATATAAGATGCTTGGAAATAGTCTGCAGACAGTGGTTTAAGATCCTAGCATATATTTAGCTTTATATTTAATTAACTGAATTATTTGCTCTGTGAGTAGAAGTATGCATTTTTTTTTCAGAAAAATCTAGCAGTAATAGCAAAAGAGTTATTAAGTTGTGTTAAATTGAACCATAAACAACATTAAACAATAAAGTATTATAAATTGTATTGACTCGAATATAAGACTAGATTTTTGAAAGTGTTCTACAAGAAAAAAAATAAGATGACCTGAATTTTTTGAGGAGTTCTGTGAGAAAGATAATTAAATGATCTAAATACTATGACTTGAGGTGAAACTAAATACTGTAAATAGAGTATTTTACATTAAATGTGAAATTATAAGTAATAATGTGCTGTATTATTTTTAGTACCAGTCATCATCCTCATTTTCTTATTCTCAAAGTTCATCTTCAGTACTGCTACTGGAATTGGATTCATAACTGAAGTCTTTCCACAAATGTCATCTTTGCTCCCATCCATGTTATTAGAAACACATTTTTAAATCCCTTGACAGTGCATTCACTTTTGATTTTCCCCAGGATGATTATTCACTGAGCCAGTAACTGTGTGCTTGGTTTCTGTAACTTGCCAGTCAGACTCAGTGCATGGTATCCATTGCCAATCACGTACTTCTTCCGGAAGTGGTCCTTAAATGGTTTATTAACAACCGCGTTTAGAACTTGAAGCTGAGAAGTCATTCCCGCAGGGATTAGAACAAGATCAGTCTTCATTTCTGCAACCAGCTTCATTATTTTCTTAATCTGTGTAACCACAAAAAGCATCAAGAATTAATAAGACTCTCTGTTCTAGTAAAACACCTGGTTGATGGCCCCAAACACCTTTAAGCCAATGTGCCATAAAGTCTTCCACTTTAGAGTAATCCACCCCTTTTCCTGTGCTCTAAAATGAATCCCAGCTGGTAACTGTTCCTTTGGTCGATTTTTTCTCTTCAAAATAACGTATAGTGGAACGTATAGTCTTCTATCGTCAGCAGTCACTCCTTGTATCACAGTAATGTGTGATTTTTCATTGCCTGTAGATCTAACTACTACATAACCGATTTTGCACTCTTATTGTACACAGTAACACGTGATGGAATATTGGAGGTTGTAACATTACATTACGCACACTAAATGGAATGTGTTTACGATTGTTGTTTGGGTGCGGCGGAACAGAATTGCATCGTTATTTATTTAAACTGTAAACAAGTGTTACGTCAGCCAATGGCAGGAATGTGTGGCTGAAACCAGAAAAAACTGGTTTTAATTGTGCAGTAAAACGGACAGTGTTGTGTAGAACAAAGGCAGTGGAAGTCAGTCTCACGATCACCAGCAACCAGTACACACGCATTTACAGGACACGTGGGCAGCCTAGGTGGGCCTACCGCTCTTAAAAGTTATAAAATCATGTAATATTATACAAATCAGTAAACGAGAGTTTACCGAATGTTTGCAACATTTTATTTTTATGGTAATTATCATAAAAAAGGATAATTACTGAGAAAGTGCGTAGTCACGCCCGAGTGGTGCAACGACCAGGTGAATGTGAAAGTGGGACTCACCAGATAAGTACTAAAGAATAAAAGAACAAGGGTTTAAAAAATTTTGTCATTTGCATTTAAACAAACAAAAGACAAAATTATGAAATAAAATATAGGGAAACTGATAGGGTGTGAGAGAGTGAGTGAAAAGAGGGGTATTAGTAAAAATAAAATAAAGTACTGATTTGCTAACATTTATCTCTTTTTGTTTTGTTATATCTTTTGTATTTGTAGTATCAAACAATATTTCATTATAATAAAATAAGAATTTTTATTACAATGTGTTAATTTATTATGCCACTCTACCTATAACCTATTCTGTGTCCAAAAGTTCGACTAACGGCCTTGGAATTTTTCTGTGAGGGGAAGTTTATATTTTAAATTGTTTTTTCATGGGGAAAGTAGTAACAGTTTCCACATTTACTCCAATAAAAATGTGGTGGTGACCCCGGGGGCTTTTGGTGTTTTGGAATCTGCTGAAGGTAAGGTATGTAAGGTTAGTAACTAGGGTTAATTTCTTCTTTTTATTTTTTTTTAATTTAATCGAAACGTTACAAAGTGTTAGGGTGTTTCAAAACTAAGAGAATGGTACTGTTATCACATTTTTACGGTGATCATTAGCTGATTTATTAAGAAAATTTTTTGGAGTGGGGAGATGTCTACTGTCTTGCTGAAACTCTATGAACAAATTCAGCAAAACAAATTCGCTCAACTCCCCGGTGGTTAAGAAGGAGTTGTTATAGTGTTTCACAGAGAATCTGTCACAAAACAGATCCCCTGTGTCCCCTGTCACCATATCTTGACCTTGAACTCATTATAACATGCGCTTGTTAATTCACCGCAGCTGTGGCAAGCCTGTACAGCTGGTGAATCATACCAAATACGATATGTTTTTGCAGGTTCCAACACAAAATCAGTGGTGGCTGGTAATGTTTTTGACTGGGGGGGGGGGGGCAAAATTTTGTTGTACCCATATGTAACAAAAGTCACCAGTAAAAACTGAATTATTGCTATTATCATGAAATAATTGTAAAATTGAACCTTTTACTTTACTACTAAAAGTATTGTTAATATCAAAAACCTACCTTGCAAACTACCAATATTTAAACAGTGTTTGAAACTGAAATTATTTGTAACCCTAAGCAGTTCACGTTCCTAAACTTAAATATTTAATAAATAAATTATATTATTAAATGCATGCATTACTAAATAAAATATATTTGTTCCCTACCTTGGATAAGTTTATTTGCTTGAACATGAAATCCATTCTCCTCTCCTTTTGTTTGGCAAAATGGTCAATAACTAATTCATTGAAGTTAGGAGTTATTTCTAACATTTTTTTTTCTATTGAACACATTCCCAGAGCACTTAGTCTGTCCTCTTTCATTGTATAACGTGTAAATGTTTTAATGCGTTTGAGAGTTGAGAAACATCGTTCACTTTCTGCTGTAGTCATAGGGATTGTACAAATAATTTTTAATAGTTTTACCAGTTCGGGAAAAACAGTAACTAGATTGTTTTCATATACAAAATTGAGTAGAACCAATGCGCCAGTTGCCTTTGTGAAGTCAGGCCTGCTGTATAGAACTACCAGTTCATGTCTTAATGGAGTTTCATTTAAATTAAATTGTTTAGCAGCGATTTGTAACTGTGTTTCTGGAAAGATAAGCTGATGTTTAGAAAACAGGGTTGGTTGCAACAAAACTGTTATTGCTAAATGGTCTGAAAATGAAAATCTGTCGTCTATGTTGGTAACTATTATGTCACAAACTTCTTTAGCTGCAGTCTTCTTGCTTTCATCAAAACGTGACCTTTTTGGATTTTGTGATGATTCTCCAAAATCATTTGTTGTAGACAGACTGGCATCAAAATCAATATAATCTCTGACGTTTTGAATGTGTGACTTGAATGAGGCAACCTACTGGTGTGTTTTAATACTGTCAATTTCTGCTTGCTGTAATTGATTAAACAAAATGTCACAGGCTGGCATAATTTTGATGAAAAATGTTAACCAAAAATTAAAATCATCATTATTTAATGTGTTTTTCAGTCCTAGTGCTTTCTGAACAGTGGACTTGTCACTCTCGTCATCATCTATGATTTTTTCAAGAACAGCGGAAATGTCATTTTTATGAATAAATACTGTTGTCACACAATGGGATTTAAAATTCCACCTGGTATTAGAACATTTTGGGAGACGTTTCTTTACTACTTCATCAAGTATGACAGTTTGCTTGGAAGATCTTGAAAAAAATGTTGTAAAGCCATCTAAATTACAGCAAAATATTTTTACTTGCTTGTTTTGTGATACAGCGCGCTCAATAATTAAGTTTAGTTGATAGGGATAGCAGTGTATATACTGGGCATTCTTGTACACAGCTTTAACTTTAGCTTGAACACCGTTATGTTTTCCACTCATTACTGCTGCCCCATCGTAACTTTGTGCAATAATTTTACTAGGCATCTTATCAAGTTCTAATTTTGCTAATTCTTCAAAAATAGTATTACTAATACCTTCAGCAGAGTGATCTTGTGGACTGACAAAACTGATAAATCTCTCATGTAATTTTCCGTTCAATTCATACCTCACAACTAACACAATTTGTGACAGAGTGGCACAATCCGTGGTTTCATCTGCTTCAATTGAAATGTAGTCAGTTTCATTTATTTCTTTATTTATTAGTCCAATGCACACTGCATAAATAGAATCCAAAATTTCATTTTGAATTGTTTTAGAAAGACCAACGAAAACCCTATTGTTTGTTTTTTCAATATTCTCTCTTAAGGTGCTATCTAGGCCTGCCATTAAATTGACTATATATATTGTTACGACACCAAAAGCAGCCCCAATACCAGAGAAGAACTATAAAGAATTAACTATATTAAATCAAGGAAAATATGATGACTATGACGAGACAAATGACCAAGACCCAACCCAAGTGATTGACCCAATAAAGAAAATAAAATGAGAAGGTATAAACTAAACTAATGATGAAAATGCACAAATAAATAATAAGTATCTAGTAACGAGCATTAAATAAAATAATCCAAGTTAAAGTACACTAACCATAATAAGTTAAGTGAAACCATTATTAATAGATAATGTATGTTGTTAATAACCTTATGATGATTTTTAAGAAAACCAAAACATAAAATGTGGACAGACTAACTATAAATTGTGTATAAAAAAGTAAAAAAACCAAGAGTGAGAGATAGGTAGGAAGTGAAGGTGATAAACAGTGTAAGTGTTAGAAGTGAGAAAATAAACAATTCATAATTATAAGAAAAAGGAAACAAAGGTAATAAAACAGATTTTAAAGGATGAATAGACATCTAATGTCATAGTGTTAAATAATAATAAACTAGTACTATGAGTGCAATGAAAATAAAACATCCTATGTTAACAAAAATATTCAAAGGGATGATTAGCAAGATAGAATAAATGGTGTTATAATATTGTTCACCAAAATTGTTATTTGTTTAATTAAAAGAGTTGAGTTTGTAAGAAGGAATATGGCTGAAAAATGAACAGACCATAAACCTATTTTTGTGTTGTTTTATAGTAATATTAAGTGATAAACAAGTGGTAAGAAATGGCAATAGATATAAGAAAGGAGATAAATTTTACAAACATAATATTAATCATTAGAGTAAAGACAGGAAAAGAAAATAGCAGAATAACAGACAAGCAATGATTTTGTAAATTAATAAGAACATTCAATTATTGTAAAACAGCCCAAATTAATTCAAAAGGTAAATAAGTCATAAGTGACACCAAGCAAAACATATGTAAATGAAAAATAATCTTTTAATTTGTGTAAAATAAGAAGTTATAGCCAATTACTGCTTAGGCCTATAAAATGCCTAACTGTATAAATTCAAAATAAACAAATTGTAAGAAATTAACTATTGCATTAGAAAATTCAGGGCAAGTAACTTATTAATTACAATTAGTGAACCATAATAAGATGTCAGAATTAGAATAAAACATAAAATAAGGAAAATATGTAATAATATAATATTAGCGTTTTGTCAAAACTTTAATACGTGAACAAACCCAGCTTTGTGGGATGTCAAAATAATCTTTGAAAGAAAATAGAAACAGTTATGTTAATATCTAATACATTGAAAAGAAGACCGAAGAATAATAGCCATTAGAAAATATTTATTAATTTTGAACTAAAATTCTAATATTATAACAATAGACATAAATGTATTCAACCAATGAGAGTATGGGTGGTTGCCATAACAACGGAACGTTATTATATTTAATTCCGTTATAAAACATTAGTCCATTATTGACGATCAAGAGAGACGGAAGCCAAACCATATTCGACTCAATTATTAATGAAAATAGTTATAAATACTGCTAAATTCAATGAGATGTGGATTCAAGAAGTCGAGCAAGGAACTATTTAACCCAAGAGAACTAATAAACCAAATTTTAATAGTTAAAAATAATTAAACAACCAGATTAATTGAAAAAGAAGCCAGATGAAATCAAAAGTACAAATGATGGAAGATTAATGATCGTATCAACCCAACCTAAATAACCACAGTGACACATCACCAGAAATCGACCAGATTTCGTTGAGTATATCTGAATTATCGGAATTTACGAACTAAATTAATAAACTTGTCTCACAACACAAAAAACTCTCACTCTGAACTTGTTAACTAAATTTCTTTCAAGGATTAATTGATAATAAAAATTAAACTTGTATGTAAACATAAAATAACCTATGTATGAAGTATGAATTATTAGCACACACTTTTTAACACTCAAAAAAAGAATTGTATTTAAACATTAATAGCATATAAGTCCCATTGATGTAAGGTGGTGTACTTTATTAACATCTTGTTATTTAACTTGTTTTCGTAATCCAAAGAACTCATTGACAGAATAGCTTGTGTAAATAAACAATATTAGCGGCCATCATGGTCTCAACAACTGCTGTCACCTTAGCCAACCTTGAGATATAGTCTGTTTATTGCCGGAGCAACATTATTTTATAATATTATATTTTTGTATCTAAATGATTAATTATTAACTATTTCAAACATTAATAAACTAGTACTGATTAGTAATAACCATCCTTTATTTCATATAAATTGTATTAGAAAGTTTATGCATTTTAGCGATGAGTGAAATTGTCTGCCAGATTTAGACGTTGGCAACACGACGAACTACAAGCGAGATTCGAATGCCCGCCAGTTTGCGAGGGTAATTCGAATTGGTTATCACCGCACAGAACGACAACTCAGTTTGAACTGTTTAATTGTTTTCATAAACAATTTGGTGCCTATCAAACATTTAGTAAGCAAACAATAGCACATTCAAATATCTGTTTCGTGATAACTTAATACCAGGGTTCTCTAAATGTTTCCACTTCCTTACCAGATCGTCAATATAAATGTTAAAAAGAGTAGGTGATATACTGAACCTTTGTCTAACTCCTTGATTGAAATATATTTGTTAAGATATTCTACAGTTATTTTTAACAGCTATTCTTGTTCCATTTTGTAGGCCTTTGTATAATTCTTATAAGTTGTTGAGTGTATCCCCGTTCTTCTAATATTTGCCACAACACATTTCTATCTACTCTGTCAAAGGCCTTCTCAGAGTCAATGAAAGCTGTATGTGTTTCTTTATTGGACTCGCAATGCTTCTCAATGAATTGTGTAATAATGAAAGCATTGTCTGTACAAGATCTGCCCTTCGTGAAGCCGTTTTGTTCTTCCAATATAAGATGCTTGGAAATAGTCTGCAGACAGTGGTTTAAGATCCTAGCATATATTTAGCTTTATATTTAATTAACTGAATTATTTGCTCTGTGAGTAGAAGTATGCATTTTTTTTTCAGAAAAATCTAGCAGTAATAGCAAAAGAGTTATTAAGTTGTGTTAAATTGAACCATAAACAACATTAAACAATAAAGTATTATAAATTGTATTGACTCGAATATAAGACTAGATTTTTGAAAGTGTTCTACAAGAAAAAAAATAAGATGACCTGAATTTTTTGAGGAGTTCTGTGAGAAAGATAATTAAATGATCTAAATACCATGACTGGAGGTGAAACTAAATACTGTAAATAGAGTATTTTACATTAAATGTGAAATTATAAGTAATAATGTGCTGTATTATTTTTAGTACCAGTCATCATCCTCATTTTCTTATTCTCAAAGTTCATCTTCAGTACTGCTACTGGAATTGGATTCATAACTGAAGTCTTTCCACAAATGTCATCTTTGCTCCCATCCATGTTATTAGAAACACATTTTTAAATCCCTTGACAGTGCATTCACTTTTGATTTTCCCCAGGATGATTATTCACTGAGCCAGTAACTGTGTGCTTGGTTTCTGTAACTTGCCAGTCAGACTCAGTGCATGGTATCCATTGCCAATCACGTACTTCTTCCGGAAGTGGTCCTTAAATGGTTTATTAACAACCGCGTTTAGAACTTGAAGCTGAGAAGTCATTCCCGCAGGGATTATAACAAGATCAGTCTTCATTTCTGCAACCAGCTTCATTATTTTCTTAATCTGTGTAACCACAAAAAGCATCAAGAATTAATAAGACTCTCTGTTCTAGTAAAACACCTGGTTGATGGCCCCAAACACCTTTAAGCCAATGTGCCATAAATTCTTCCACTTTAGAGTAATCCACCCCTTTTCCTGTGCTCTAAAATGAATCCCAGCTGGTAACTGTTCCTTTGGTCGATTTTTTCTCTTCAAAATAACGTATAGTGGAACGTATAGTCTTCTATCGTCAGCAGTCACTCCTTGTATCACAGTAATGTGTGATTTTTCATTGCCTGTAGATCTAACTACTACATAACCGATTTTGCACTCTTATTGTACACAGTAACACGTGATGGAATATTGGAGGTTGTAACATTACATTACGCACACTAAATGGAATGTGTTTACGATTGTTGTTTGGGTGCGGCGGAACAGAATTGCGTCGTTATTTATTTAAACTGTAAACAAGTGTTACGTCAGCCAATGGCAGGAATGTGTGGCTGAAACCAGAAAAAACTGGTTTTAATTGTGCAGTAAAACGGACAGCGTTGTGTAGAACAAAGGCAGTGGAAGTCAGTCTCACGATCACCAGCAACCAGTACACACGCATTTACAGGACACGTGGGCAGCCTAGGTGGGCCTACCGCTCTTAAAAGTTATAAAATCATGTAATATTATACAAATCAGTAAACGAGAGTTTACCGAATGTTTGCAACATTTTATTTTTATGGTAATTATCATAAAAAAGGATAATTACTGAGAAAGTGCGTAGTTACGCCCGAGTGGTGCAACGACCAGGTGAATGTGAAAGTGGGACTCACCAGATAAGTACTAAAGAATAAAAGAACAAGGGTTTAAAACATTTTGTCATTTGCATTTAAACAAACAAAAGACAAAATTATGAAATAAAATATAGGGAAACTGATAGGGTGTGAGAGAGTGAGTGAAAAGAGGGGTATTAGTAAAAATAAAATAAAGTACTGATTTGCTAACATTTATCTCTTTTTGTTTTGTTATATCTTTTGTATTTGTAGTATCAAACAATATTTCATTATAATAAAATAAGAATTTTTATTACAATGTGTTAATTTATTATGCCACTCTACCTATAACCTATTCTGTGTCCAAAAGTTCGACTAACGGCCTTGGAATTTTTCTGTGAGGGGAAGTTTATATTTTAAATTGTTTTTTCATGGGGAAAGTAGTAACAGTTTCCACATTTACTCCAATAAAAATGTGGTGGTGACCCCGGGGGCTTTTGGTGTTTTGGAATCTGCTGAAGGTAAGGTATGTAAGGTTAGTAACTAGGGTTAATTTCTTCTTTTTATTTTTTTTTAATTTAATCGAAACGTTACAAAGTGTTAGGGTGTTTCAAAACTAAGAGAATGGTACTGTTATCACATTTTTACGGTGATCATTAGCTGATTTATTAAGAAAATTTTTTGGAGTGGGGAGATGTCTACTGTCTTGCTGAAACTCTATGAACAAATTCAGCAAAACAAATTCGCTCAACTCCCCGGTGGTTAAGAAGGAGTTGTTATAGTGTTTCACAGAGAATCTGTCACAAAACAGATCCCCTGTGTCCCCTGTCACCATATCTTGACCTTGAACTCATTATAACATGCGCTTGTTAATTCACCGCAGCTGTGGCAAGCCTGTACAGCTGGTGAATCATACCAAATACGATATGTTTTTGCAGGTTCCAACACAAAATCAGTGGTGGCTGGTAATGTTTTTGACTGGGGGGGGGGGGGCAAAATTTTGTTGTACCCATATGTAACAAAAGTCACCAGTAAAAACTGAATTATTGCTATTATCATGAAATAATTGTAAAATTGAACCTTTTACTTTACTACTAAAAGTATTGTTAATATCAAAAACCTACCTTGCAAACTACCAATATTTAAACAGTGTTTGAAACTGAAATTATTTGTAACCCTAAGCAGTTCACGTTCCTAAACTTAAATATTTAATAAATAAATTATATTATTAAATGCATGCATTACTAAATAAAATATATTTGTTCCCTACCTTGGATAAGTTTATTTGCTTGAACATGAAATCCATTCTCCTCTCCTTTTGTTTGGCAAAATGGTCAATAACTAATTCATTGAAGTTAGGAGTTATTTCTAACATTTTTTTTTCTATTGAACACATTCCCAGAGCACTTAGTCTGTCCTCTTTCATTGTATTACGTGTAAATGTTTTAATGCGTTTGAGAGTTGAGAAACATCGTTCACTTTCTGCTGTAGTCATAGGGATTGTACAAATAATTTTTAATAGTTTTACCAGTTCGGGAAAAACAGTAACTAGATTGTTTTCATATACAAAATTGAGTAGAACCAATGCGCCAGTTGCCTTTGTGAAGTCAGGCCTGCTGTATAGAACTACCAGTTCATGTCTTAATGGAGTTTCATTTAAATTAAATTGTTTAGCAGCGATTTGTAACTGTGTTTCTGGAAAGATAAGCTGATGTTTAGAAAACAGGGTTGGTTGCAACAAAACTGTTATTGCTAAATGGTCTGAAAATGAAAATCTGTCGTCTATGTTGGTAACTATTATGTCACAAACTTCTTTAGCTGCAGTCTTCTTGCTTTCATCAAAACGTGACCTTTTTGGATTTTGTGATGATTCTCCAAAATCATTTGTTGTAGACAGACTGGCATCAAAATCAATATAATCTCTGACGTTTTGAATGTGTGACTTGAATGAGCCAACCTACTGGTGTGTTTTAATACTGTCAATTTCTGCTTGCTGTAATTGATTAAACAAAATGTCACAGGCTGGCATAATTTTGATGAAAAATGTTAACCAAAAATTAAAATCATCATTATTTAATGTGTTTTTCAGTCCTAGTGCTTTCTGAACAGTGGACTTGTCACTCTTGTCATCATCTATGATTTTTTCAAGAACAGCGGAAATGTCATTTTTATGAATAAATACTGTTGTCACACAATGGGATTTAAAATTCCACCTGGTATTAGAACATTTTGGGAGACGTTTCTTTACTACTTCATCAAGTATGACAGTTTGCTTGGAAGATCTTGAAAAAAATGTTGTAAAGCCATCTAAATTACAGCAAAATATTTTTACTTGCTTGTTTTGTGATACAGCGCGCTCAATAATTAAGTTTAGTTGATAGGGATAGCAGTGTATATACTGGGCATTCTTGTACACAGCTTTAACTTTAGCTTGAACACCGTTATGTTTTCCACTCATTACTGCTGCCCCATCGTAACTTTGTGCAATAATTTTACTAGGCATCTTATCAAGTTCTAATTTTGCTAATTCTTCAAAAATAGTATTACTAATACCTTCAGCAGAGTGATCTTGTGGACTGACAAAACTGATAAATCTCTCATGTAATTTTCCGTTCAATTCATACCTCACAACTAACACAATTTGTGACAGAGTGGCACAATCCGTGGTTTCATCTGCTTCAATTGAAATGTAGTCAGTTTCATTTATTTCTTTATTTATTAGTCCAATGCACACTGCATAAATAGAATCCAAAATTTCATTTTGAATTGTTTTAGAAAGACCAACGAAAACCCTATTGTTTGTTTTTTCAATATTCTCTCTTAAGGTGCTATCTAGGCCTGCCATTAAATTGACTATATATATTGTTACGACACCAAAAGCAGCCCCAATACCAGAGAAGAACTATAAAGAATTAACTATATTAAATCAAGGAAAATATGATGACTATGACGAGACAAATGACCAAGACCCAACCCAAGTGATTGACCCAATAAAGAAAATAAAATGAGAAGGTATAAACTAAACTAATGATGAAAATGCACAAATAAATAATAAGTATCTAGTAACGAGCATTAAATAAAATAATCCAAGTTAAAGTACACTAACCATAATAAGTTAAGTGAAACCATTATTAATAGATAATGTATGTTGTTAATAACCTTATGATGATTTTTAAGAAAACCAAAACATAAAATGTGGACAGACTAACTATAAATTGTGTATAAAAAAGTAAAAAAACCAAGAGTGAGAGATAGGTAGGAAGTGAAGGTGATAAACAGTGTAAGTGTTAGAAGTGAGAAAATAAACAATTCATAATTATAAGAAAAAGGAAACAAAGGTAATAAAACAGATTTTAAAGGATGAATAGACATCTAATGTCATAGTGTTAAATAATAATAAACTAGTACTATGAGTGCAATGAAAATAAAACATCCTATGTTAACAAAAATATTCAAAGGGATGATTAGCAAGATAGAATAAATGGTGTTATAATATTGTTCACCAAAATTGTTATTTGTTTAATTAAAAGAGTTGAGTTTGTAAGAAGGAATATGGCTGAAAAATGAACAGACCATAAACCTATTTTTGTGTTGTTTTATAGTAATATTAAGTGATAAACAAGTGGTAAGAAATGGCAATAGATATAAGAAAGGAGATAAATTTTACAAACATAATATTAATCATTAGAGTAAAGACAGGAAAAGAAAATAGCAGAATAACAGACAAGCAATGATTTTGTAAATTAATAAGAACATTCAATTATTGTAAAACAGCCCAAATTAATTCAAAAGGTAAATAAGTCATAAGTGACACCAAGCAAAACATATGTAAATGAAAAATAATCTTTAATTTGTGTAAAATAAGAAGTTATAGCCAATTACTGCTTAGGCCTATAAAATGCCTAACTGTATAAATTCAAAATAAACAAATTGTAAGAAATTAACTATTGCATTAGAAAATTCAGGGCAAGTAACTTATTAATTACAATTAGTGAACCATAATAAGATGTCAGAATTAGAATAAAAACATAAAATAAGGAAAATATGTAATAATATAATATTAGCGTTTTGTCAAAACTTTAATACGTGAACAAACCCAGCTTTGTGGGATGTCAAAATAATCTTTGAAAGAAAATAGAAACAGTTATGTTAATATCTAATACATTGAAAAGAAGACCGAAGAATAATAGCCATTAGAAAATATTTATTAATTTTGAACTAAAATTCTAATATTATAACAATAGACATAAATGTATTCAACCAATGAGAGTATGGGTGGTTGCCATAACAACGGAACGTTATTATATTTAATTCCGTTATAAAACATTAGTCCATTATTGACAATCAAGAGAGACGGAAGCCAAACCATATTCGACTCAATTATTAATGAAAATAGTTATAAATACTGCTAAATTCAATGAGATGTGGATTCAAGAAGTCGAGCAAGGAACTATTTAACCCAAGAGAACTAATAAACCAAATTTTAATAGTTAAAAATAATTAAACAACCAGATTAATTGAAAAAGAAGCCAGATGAAATCAAAAGTACAAATGATGGAAGATTAATGATCGTATCAACCCAACCTAAATAACCACAGTGACACATCACCAGAAATCGACCAGATTTCGTTGAGTATATCTGAATTATCGGAATTTACGAACTAAATTAATAAACTTGTCTCACAACACAAAAAACTCTCACTCTGAACTTGTTAACTAAATTTCTTTCAAGGATTAATTGATAATAAAAATTAAACTTGTATGTAAACATAAAATAACCTATGTATGAAGTATGAATTATTAGCACACACTTTTTAACACTCAAAAAAAGAATTGTATTTAAACATTAATAGCATATAAGTCCCATTGATGTAAGGTGGTGTACTTTATTAACATCTTGTTATTTAACTTGTTTTCGTAATCCAAAGAACTCATTGACAGAATAGCTTGTGTAAATAAACAATATTAGCGGCCATCATGGTCTCAACAACTGCTGTCACCTTAGCCAACCTTGAGATATAGTCTGTTTATTGCCGGAGCAACATTATTTTATAATATTATATTTTTGTATCTAAATGATTAATTATTAACTATTTCAAACATTAATAAACTAGTACTGATTAGTAATAACCATCCTTTATTTCATATAAATTGTATTAGAAAGTTTATGCATTTTAGCGATGAGTGAAATTGTCTGCCAGATTTAGACGTTGGCAACACGACGAACTACAAGCGAGATTCGAATGCCCGCCAGTTTGCGAGGGTAATTCGAATTGGTTATCACCGCACAGAACGACAACTCAGTTTGAACTGTTTAATTGTTTTCATAAACAATTTGGTGCCTATCAAACATTTAGTAAGCAAACAATAGCACATTCAAATATCTGTTTCGTGATAACTTAATACCAGGGTTCTCTAAATGTTTCCACTTCCTTACCAGATCGTCAATATAAATGTTAAAAAGAGTAGGTGATATACTGAACCTTTGTCTAACTCCTTGATTGAAATATATTTGTTAAGATATTCTACAGTTATTTTTAACAGCTATTCTTGTTCCATTTTGTAGGCCTTTGTATAATTCTTATAAGTTGTTGAGTGTATCCCCGTTCTTCTAATATTTGCCACAACACATTTCTATCTACTCTGTCAAAGGCCTTCTCAGAGTCAATGAAAGCTGTATGTGTTTCTTTATTGGACTCGCAATGCTTCTCAATGAATTGTGTAATAATGAAAGCATTGTCTGTACAAGATCTGCCCTTCGTGAAGCCGTTTTGTTCTTCCAATATAAGATGCTTGGAAATAGTCTGCAGACAGTGGTTTAAGATCCTAGCATATATTTAGCTTTATATTTAATTAACTGAATTATTTGCTCTGTGAGTAGAAGTATGCATTTTTTTTTCAGAAAAATCTAGCAGTAATAGCAAAAGAGTTATTAAGTTGTGTTAAATTGAACCATAAACAACATTAAACAATAAAGTATTATAAATTGTATTGACTCGAATATAAGACTAGATTTTTGAAAGTGTTCTACAAGAAAAAAAATAAGATGACCTGAATTTTTTGAGGAGTTCTGTGAGAAAGATAATTAAATGATCTAAATACCATGACTGGAGGTGAAACTAAATACTGTAAATAGAGTATTTTACATTAAATGTGAAATTATAAGTAATAATGTGCTGTATTATTTTTAGTACCAGTCATCATCCTCATTTTCTTATTCTCAAAGTTCATCTTCAGTACTGCTACTGGAATTGGATTCATAACTGAAGTCTTTCCACAAATGTCATCTTTGCTCCCATCCATGTTATTAGAAACACATTTTTAAATCCCTTGACAGTGCATTCACTTTTGATTTTCCCCAGGATGATTATTCACTGAGCCAGTAACTGTGTGCTTGGTTTCTGTAACTTGCCAGTCAGACTCAGTGCATGGTATCCATTGCCAATCACGTACTTCTTCCGGAAGTGGTCCTTAAATGGTTTATTAACAACCGCGTTTAGAACTTGAAGCTGAGAAGTCATTCCCGCAGGGATTATAACAAGATCAGTCTTCATTTCTGCAACCAGCTTCATTATTTTCTTAATCTGTGTAACCACAAAAAGCATCAAGAATTAATAAGACTCTCTGTTCTAGTAAAACACCTGGTTGATGGCCCCAAACACCTTTAAGCCAATGTGCCATAAATTCTTCCACTTTAGAGTAATCCACCCCTTTTCCTGTGCTCTAAAATGAATCCCAGCTGGTAACTGTTCCTTTGGTCGATTTTTTCTCTTCAAAATAACGTATAGTGGAACGTATAGTCTTCTATCGTCAGCAGTCACTCCTTGTATCACAGTAATGTGTGATTTTTCATTGCCTGTAGATCTAACTACTACATAACCGATTTTGCACTCTTATTGTACACAGTAACACGTGATGGAATATTGGAGGTTGTAACATTACATTACGCACACTAAATGGAATGTGTTTACGATTGTTGTTTGGGTGCGGCGGAACAGAATTGCGTCGTTATTTATTTAAACTGTAAACAAGTGTTACGTCAGCCAATGGCAGGAATGTGTGGCTGAAACCAGAAAAAACTGGTTTTAATTGTGCAGTAAAACGGACAGCGTTGTGTAGAACAAAGGCAGTGGAAGTCAGTCTCACGATCACCAGCAACCAGTACACACGCATTTACAGGACACGTGGGCAGCCTAGGTGGGCCTACCGCTCTTAAAAGTTATAAAATCATGTAATATTATACAAATCAGTAAACGAGAGTTTACCGAATGTTTGCAACATTTTATTTTTATGGTAATTATCATAAAAAAGGATAATTACTGAGAAAGTGCGTAGTTACGCCCGAGTGGTGCAACGACCAGGTGAATGTGAAAGTGGGACTCACCAGATAAGTACTAAAGAATAAAAGAACAAGGGTTTAAAACATTTTGTCATTTGCATTTAAACAAACAAAAGACAAAATTATGAAATAAAATATAGGGAAACTGATAGGGTGTGAGAGAGTGAGTGAAAAGAGGGGTATTAGTAAAAATAAAATAAAGTACTGATTTGCTAACATTTATCTCTTTTTGTTTTGTTATATCTTTTGTATTTGTAGTATCAAACAATATTTCATTATAATAAAATAAGAATTTTTATTACAATGTGTTAATTTATTATGCCACTCTACCTATAACCTATTCTGTGTCCAAAAGTTCGACTAACGGCCTTGGAATTTTTCTGTGAGGGGAAGTTTATATTTTAAATTGTTTTTTCATGGGGAAAGTAGTAACAGTTTCCACATTTACTCCAATAAAAATGTGGTGGTGACCCCGGGGGCTTTTGGTGTTTTGGAATCTGCTGAAGGTAAGGTATGTAAGGTTAGTAACTAGGGTTAATTTCTTCTTTTTATTTTTTTTTAATTTAATCGAAACGTTACAAAGTGTTAGGGTGTTTCAAAACTAAGAGAATGGTACTGTTATCACATTTTTACGGTGATCATTAGCTGATTTATTAAGAAAATTTTTTGGAGTGGGGAGATGTCTACTGTCTTGCTGAAACTCTATGAACAAATTCAGCAAAACAAATTCGCTCAACTCCCCGGTGGTTAAGAAGGAGTTGTTATAGTGTTTCACAGAGAATCTGTCACAAAACAGATCCCCTGTGTCCCCTGTCACCATATCTTGACCTTGAACTCATTATAACATGCGCTTGTTAATTCACCGCAGCTGTGGCAAGCCTGTACAGCTGGTGAATCATACCAAATACGATATGTTTTTGCAGGTTCCAACACAAAATCAGTGGTGGCTGGTAATGTTTTTGACTGGGGGGGGGGGGGCAAAATTTTGTTGTACCCATATGTAACAAAAGTCACCAGTAAAAACTGAATTATTGCTATTATCATGAAATAATTGTAAAATTGAACCTTTTACTTTACTACTAAAAGTATTGTTAATATCAAAAACCTACCTTGCAAACTACCAATATTTAAACAGTGTTTGAAACTGAAATTATTTGTAACCCTAAGCAGTTCACGTTCCTAAACTTAAATATTTAATAAATAAATTATATTATTAAATGCATGCATTACTAAATAAAATATATTTGTTCCCTACCTTGGATAAGTTTATTTGCTTGAACATGAAATCCATTCTCCTCTCCTTTTGTTTGGCAAAATGGTCAATAACTAATTCATTGAAGTTAGGAGTTATTTCTAACATTTTTTTTTCTATTGAACACATTCCCAGAGCACTTAGTCTGTCCTCTTTCATTGTATTACGTGTAAATGTTTTAATGCGTTTGAGAGTTGAGAAACATCGTTCACTTTCTGCTGTAGTCATAGGGATTGTACAAATAATTTTTAATAGTTTTACCAGTTCGGGAAAAACAGTAACTAGATTGTTTTCATATACAAAATTGAGTAGAACCAATGCGCCAGTTGCCTTTGTGAAGTCAGGCCTGCTGTATAGAACTACCAGTTCATGTCTTAATGGAGTTTCATTTAAATTAAATTGTTTAGCAGCGATTTGTAACTGTGTTTCTGGAAAGATAAGCTGATGTTTAGAAAACAGGGTTGGTTGCAACAAAACTGTTATTGCTAAATGGTCTGAAAATGAAAATCTGTCGTCTATGTTGGTAACTATTATGTCACAAACTTCTTTAGCTGCAGTCTTCTTGCTTTCATCAAAACGTGACCTTTTTGGATTTTGTGATGATTCTCCAAAATCATTTGTTGTAGACAGACTGGCATCAAAATCAATATAATCTCTGACGTTTTGAATGTGTGACTTGAATGAGCCAACCTACTGGTGTGTTTTAATACTGTCAATTTCTGCTTGCTGTAATTGATTAAACAAAATGTCACAGGCTGGCATAATTTTGATGAAAAATGTTAACCAAAAATTAAAATCATCATTATTTAATGTGTTTTTCAGTCCTAGTGCTTTCTGAACAGTGGACTTGTCACTCTTGTCATCATCTATGATTTTTTCAAGAACAGCGGAAATGTCATTTTTATGAATAAATACTGTTGTCACACAATGGGATTTAAAATTCCACCTGGTATTAGAACATTTTGGGAGACGTTTCTTTACTACTTCATCAAGTATGACAGTTTGCTTGGAAGATCTTGAAAAAAATGTTGTAAAGCCATCTAAATTACAGCAAAATATTTTTACTTGCTTGTTTTGTGATACAGCGCGCTCAATAATTAAGTTTAGTTGATAGGGATAGCAGTGTATATACTGGGCATTCTTGTACACAGCTTTAACTTTAGCTTGAACACCGTTATGTTTTCCACTCATTACTGCTGCCCCATCGTAACTTTGTGCAATAATTTTACTAGGCATCTTATCAAGTTCTAATTTTGCTAATTCTTCAAAAATAGTATTACTAATACCTTCAGCAGAGTGATCTTGTGGACTGACAAAACTGATAAATCTCTCATGTAATTTTCCGTTCAATTCATACCTCACAACTAACACAATTTGTGACAGAGTGGCACAATCCGTGGTTTCATCTGCTTCAATTGAAATGTAGTCAGTTTCATTTATTTCTTTATTTATTAGTCCAATGCACACTGCATAAATAGAATCCAAAATTTCATTTTGAATTGTTTTAGAAAGACCAACGAAAACCCTATTGTTTGTTTTTTCAATATTCTCTCTTAAGGTGCTATCTAGGCCTGCCATTAAATTGACTATATATATTGTTACGACACCAAAAGCAGCCCCAATACCAGAGAAGAACTATAAAGAATTAACTATATTAAATCAAGGAAAATATGATGACTATGACGAGACAAATGACCAAGACCCAACCCAAGTGATTGACCCAATAAAGAAAATAAAATGAGAAGGTATAAACTAAACTAATGATGAAAATGCACAAATAAATAATAAGTATCTAGTAACGAGCATTAAATAAAATAATCCAAGTTAAAGTACACTAACCATAATAAGTTAAGTGAAACCATTATTAATAGATAATGTATGTTGTTAATAACCTTATGATGATTTTTAAGAAAAC